>CM045936.1:11976495-13225932 GCA_025177825.1 Aechmea fasciata | reverse complement strand
TTTCCTCAAATTGATGCTCCAAAAATCCAACTTTATCCGTAGTAGATTTGATCATTAAATCCGATTCTTCTAGCTTCTTTTGGAGGACCGAATTATTATTCAAGATTGATTCCCGTTCCTCCTCAAGAGCATTATTTGTGGTCTTCAAATTCTTGTTCTCTTCTTCAAGATCGAATAAACGACGCCTCAACTTTTTATTGAGTTTCGCCATCTTCCGCGACTCAACAAGAAGTTGATTGTATGCTTCCGCTAATTCCTCGTCGTTTGATTCCTCATCGCCGGAATCCGAGTCCACATCTTCTTCCTTTGATGTTTTCAACGCAATCCCTGTACTTTTAGAGAAAGACTTGGAAGAAGATTGGTTAGTAGGAAAAGTCATCTTATAAGTTTGTAACACACCTTCTCTTTCGAAGAAGTTGAGACTTTAGAAGTTGATGTTTGAACCTTCTATGAATCTCCGCGCACGCCGCCGCGTTGTCCACGATCATGCAATTGTGAGTTTGCAACACACCTACTAACTCTTCGGCCATTAGATAGCAATATATCTAGATCCCGCTCTGATACCAAATCGAGTTGCGGGAAGCCCCAAGGATCTATCTAGATTGTATCTAATCACTTAGAGGGGGGGGTGAATAGGTGTACCGGCCAAAATTCACAAATAATCGATGCGTTAAAAGTAAATGCGGAAATTAAAAAAACCCCGGTATGTACGTGGGAATACGCCAACGCGGAGTAAAAAGCCCACGGGACCAACACGCGAATAAACAATTCAAAAAGAGAAAAGATTACAAGGTGATTACCGACTCCACGGACTTAACCTCTCTAACTCTCCTTCGAATCTCCGCGCAATCCTCCTTCGGGTTGTCCACGCCTCACGTTCGAGTCCACGAACGCCACGTCCCGAATCCACGAAACGCCACCACTTCGAATCCACGAAGCTTCTATCACGCCGAATCCACGACGCCACTCGAATCCACGAGCCAACGATCCGAATCCACGAACCGCCTTCAAACGCGCCGAATCCACGACGCCTCACGCCGAATCCACGACGCCGTTCATGAGAAGCATCATGAGTATGGTGATCCTTCGCTTAGGAGTATCGTAGAAAACCGAAGAAGAAAACTCCAAGCGAAGCGTAGATCAAATCGACATATAGATAAGGAATTACAATATCTCGATTTGACCTAGAAGAGGCTATTTTGTAGAAAATAGGTTTTAGATGAATTCCTAGCCTCTAGGGTTTCTCAAACAAGTATTTTCATGAAGCACACGAAGTTAGAGAACCCTAAGAACCTATTTATAGACTTTAGAATCAATTAGATTCGGATTAGAGAAAAATCAGGATTTTTACCTATCTGCAGTACGGGGAATGAGCCATTACCGGTTCCACAAGGACGGAAGATTATTTTTCGAAGGCCCATTACCGGTAATGGGTTGATGGCTGTACCGGTGTAGCAACCATGCTTGTACCGGTACGAGTTCAGCCACAGTGAATGGGTATGATGTATGCCGTACAAGTTCAAATTTATTACCGGTAATGGGTATGATTACGTACCCGTACACTTTTCGTTATTCAGTAATGGGATGGTCGTACCCGTACGAGTTCGGTACACTTTTAAATTTTCCAATTTTTGAAAATTACAAAGTTCCAATATAATTTCTAATCCGTTAAACAATGATTTATGATTCTAATGCCTATAACTAAGTATGAATCACCATATTATGAATTAAAATCTTACCTAAACATCGTGATTCACATCGTGAGCCAATTCCCTTTTCTTCGAAGTCTTTGATTCTTCGTCGTTCTTCGATCCGCTCCGATTCTTCAAGACTCCGACTCAATTCACGAAACTTGCCAACACAAAATCCTTAACACCAACCACCAAGCTCCAAGCTCCAACAATAGTGATGTTGCCTCTACCAAGCATAAGGAAGCAAAAGAGAGGGTTTTAATCCTCAAAATCCCATCCAAACCAAGAAGAAATGAAGAAGATGGAGTGGAGGAGCCCTACCTCCTCCCTTGTGAAGAACACAAAGGGAAACCCTAGGGGCAAGGCTTGCACTAATAGAAGTGCAACAATAGCTAAAAACCCCTGCAGTTCAAACTGCTCGAAATCTGCCAGTTTGTACCGGTACAAATCCATTTTGTACCGGTATAAACCCTGCGAAACAGCCAAACCCGAGCCTCGGGTTTGCCCTCGCTCAGCTGGTCTGTACCGGTACAAAATTCATTTTGTACCGGTATAGCCATCACGCTTGTACCGGTATAACCATCATTTTGTACCGGTACAAGGCCTCGAAATTTCAATCCGAGAGCAACCTAAAATCCAACTTTTTGGACTTTAGTGCTAGGGATTCATCCCTTAACCTCGGTACACGTGCTATAGGTCGGAACACAGTCAACGACCCTTCAGAAAATCTGAAAAAGCTCCAAACTCAAGTCAGATACTCGAACTCCGCAGTTTGCGCAAGTCCAGTATGTTACAAGGACCAGCGGAAGCCCACCCGCGTGCCCGGACCGTATGTCTACAACATACAAGGTGGCTAACAAAAACGATATATAACCAGCAAAATAAGAAGAATCTAGAAGCATCGGAGCAATATAACAACTAGAATTCTAAACTAGGTAGCATAAAAGAAATAACTAAATAAAGTACCAATCTTCCACTAAGAACTATAAAAAAGGGTACAACCGGAGATCCCAAAGTAAAAACTAACATAATACATGATGGTCTCTATAAAGGGATACAAAAATCGCTCTCTCACAAAACACAAAAGAGAGGAAAAACCACCTAAACGGTAGTGGCAAAGAAGCTAGCTAACTAGGCAACTCCCTTGCCGCGATTCCTTGCCTCCGCCGGTGCCGAAGGCTCTGAAACACATTAGAAAAAGAGGGCGTGAGAACTATTAATTAATAGTTCCCAGTGGGCAATTACTGACTTCAATTGCATGCTCCACTAGGCCCAAAACTAAGCAAGTAAGAGTAAGCGAAAATAATTAAAGAGTAAGCTACTATAGCATGATATCCCACATAAGTAAATACGCTATTTTAAGCATGAATAAAAAGCACTATAAGTAAAACGAAGTTCCCAACTTGATAGTAAAAGATTTAAGTTTACTATTCTAGTCACGGTCCATAATGTCCACAAGTGATAGTAAAGTGTTAAAGTTTACTACTCTAGTCAAAGTCCACAGTTTTCTTTAAACTACATTAAGTTAAGTGCAATAATATCCAACCCGAAGGCGATATGGCCGATGCCCACCCGAAGGCTGCCTAGCCCAAATGCCGAGCCTAATGGCCCCGTAGTAGTCAACATTCCCACCCTAGGAATGAGACTGTCCTACGGCAATCCACTTCGGCGCCCAATCCCGCACGGCGAATACATGAAACGCGTTGGCCAACTCCGGAGTGCCGGCTTGTAGGGAGCGACCCTCACAAGCATGTGCGAATGAGCACAATGGCATATAGTCACAAACTCGTCATATGTCTCAAATCGTCATGTCTCTAACATGAAATATACAAGTGTCCAAAAGGCATATCTCTATGTCATCATGTCTCTAACATGGAAATAATAGATGTCCAGTGGCCTATGTCAACTCTCTATGTTGCAGTTTCATAGTTTTCTAAGTTAAGTGCCGCTTGATGACACTTAAGCTCTTCTAAGTTCCAACAAGAGTTCGATGTTCACAACTACATTACTTAAGCTATAACATCATAAAGGGCCCACTCCCAGGAACCCACAAGAATCACCCCCACATGCTCGCTATCTAACCCGATTCCTCTACTATATAGAGTCAAATTTTAATCATACATAAGGCATGCATTTTAAGTGATTCAAAATTCATAATAAATCTATTTAGCATGAATATGCATTCAAAATAATTAAATCAAACCGAATAAGCACTTAGGAGCCATTTGCCCCTATGCTCATGATGCTAAACCCACCAAGTGCGAAAAGCGTTGCTCCGAACCGCTAACGAAGCTTCGATAATCACTCCTTGAGTCCTAAAAAGCACACCTTAAGAGTTACAAGCTAAGAAGATAAACCTTGAGTTCACACTTTAAAGAACTCTACAAAATGTTGGAGAAAACTCACCGAATGCGAAGGAAACTCTCTCGATCTCCAAATGGGAGTTAGAGTCCTTCCAATCCAACCTAAATCAAAGTTCTAAAGTCATCAATTAGGTCCCAAAGGCCCTAAATCGAAAATCCCCAAATCCTAACCCTAGAATCCAAAACTAGGGTTTCATCTCAAAGAAACCTCCAAAATCCGAAACTAGGGGAAGGGAATCATTCACATACCTCTAAGAAGCTCTAAACCAAGCTCAAAAGGCCCTAGGCTTGAAGCTTGATCCACCACAAAGCTCCAACCACCAAGCTCCAAGCTCCAACAATGGTGGTAGAGGCTCTAACAAGCGAAAAGAGCAAAGGAGAGGGTTTAAACTCAAGAAAACCCATCAAAAATCCATCCTAAATCAAAGAGATGAAGGGAAGGGTTGTAACATACTGGACTTGCGCAAATTGCGGAGTTCGAGTATTTGACTTGTGATGAAGCTTTTCCAGATTTTCCTGGAAGGTCGTTGACTGTGTTCCGACCTATGGCGCGTGTACCGAGGTTTGGGGATAAGTCTCAAGCCCTAAAGTCTAAAAAGTCGGATTTTAGGTGGCTCTCGGGTTGGAAATTCTGTGCCTTATACCGGTACAAAATGGTGTCTATACCGGTACAAAATGATGGCTATACCGGTACAGACCAAGATTTATACCGGTATAAAGAGGGCAGACTTGGCGAACCCGAGGCTCGGGTTTGGCTGTTTCGCAGGGTTTATACCGGTATAAAATGGATTTGTACCGGTACAAACTGGCAGAATGTGAGCAGACCGAACTGCAGGGTGTTTTAGCATCTTGTTGCTTCTATTTGTGCACCACACACCCCTAGGGCTTCATTTGAGCCCTCCCACACAGCAAGCAAGGTAGGAGACCTTCTCTCTCTACTCCCTTGTGTCACCTAGGGTTTTGGTTGGATTTTTGGAGGATTAAAACCCTCTCCTTGCTCTCTTTTGCTTGTTAGAGCCTCTACCACCATTGTTGGAGCTTGGAGCTTGGTGTTTGGAACTTTGTGGTGGATCAAGCTTCAAGCCTAGGGCTTTTTGAGTTTGGTCTAGAGCTTCTTAGAGGTATGTGATCGATCTCCTCCCTCTAGTTTTGGTTTTTAAAGGGTTCTTTGAGATGAAACCCTAGAATGGGATTCTAGGGTTAGGATTTGGGGATTTTCGATTTAGGGCCTTTGGGACCTAATTGATGGGTTTAGAACTTTGATTTAGGTTGGATTAGAAGGACTCTAACTCCCATTTGGAGATCAAGAGCACTTCCTTCGTATTCGGTGAGTTTTCTCCAACCTTTTGTCGAAATCGGTGAGTTTTCTCCAACCTTTTGTCGAAATCCTTAAAGTGTGAACTCAAGGTTTATCTTCTTAGCTTGTAACTCGTAGGGTGTGCTTTTTAGGACTCTAGGAGTGATTATCGAAGCTTCGTTAGCGGTTCGGGGCAACGTTTTCGCACTTGGTGGGTTTGGCTTCATGAGCATAGGAGCAAATGGCTCCTAAGTGCTTATTCGGTTTGATTTAATTATTTTGAACGCATATTCATGCTAAATAGATTTATTATGAATTTTGAACCACTTAAAATGCATGCCTCATGTATGATAAAATTTTCACTCTATATAGTAGAGCTATCTGGGTTAAACTGCATGCATGTGGGGGTGGTTCTTGTGGGCGCCTGGGAGTGTGCCATTCATGTTATTATAGCTTAACTAAAGTAAATGAGAACATTAAACTTGGGTTGGAACTTAGAAAAGCTTAAGTGTCATCAAGCGGCACTTAACTTAGAAAACTATGAAACTGCAACATAGAGACTTGACATAGGCCTTTTGACATCTATTATTGCCATGTAGAGACATGATGACATAGAGATAGGCCTTTGGACACTTGTACATTCCATGTTAGAGACATGACGATTTGGGACTTATGACGAGTTTTGTGACTTTTGCCATTGTGCTCATTCGCACACGCTTGTGAGGGTAGCTCCCTACAAGCCGGCACTCCGGAGTTGGCCAACGCGTTTCTTGTATTCGCCGTGCGGGATTGGGCGCCGAAGTGGATTGCCGTGGGACTGTCTCATTCCTAGGGTGGGAATGTTGGCTACTACGAGGCCATTAGGCTCGGCATTTGGGCTAGGCAGCCTTCGGGTGGGCATCGGCTATATCGCCTTCGGGTTGGATCTTATTGCATTTAAACTTAATGTAGTTTAAAGATAATTGTGGACTTGACTAGAATAGTGAACTTGAACACTTTACTATCACTCGTGGACAATATGGGATTTGATTGGAATAGTAAACTTTAACTCTTTACTATTAATTTGTGAACATTGCTCTAGTTATGATACTTTCTATTCATGCTTAGAATAGCTTACTTATGCAAATACATGCTAAGTAGAGATATCGTGTTTAGTAGTTTACATGTTATTTACATGTCGTTTATTATCGCTTATACTATTGTTTTTACTTACTTGTTTCGTTTTGGGCCTAGTGGAGCATGCAACTGAAGTCAGTAATTGCCCACTGGGAACTATTATTTAATAGTTCTCACGCCTCTTTTTCTAATGTGTTTCGTAGCCTTCGCACGGCGAGGCAAGGGATCGTGGAAAGGGAATCGCTAGCTAGTTATCGCAGCTTTCCACCTTGTAGGGATTTTTCTCTCTTTTGTACTTTGGTGAGATTGAGAGAGTTTTGTATCCCTATGTAGAGACTACCATGTACTTGGTTATAGTGGTGTTTGGATTTCTTTTTGTTGTACTCTCTTTATAGTTTATATTAGAGATTGGTACTTCATTTTTAGTCACTTCTTTTATGCTTCCTTGTATAGAATTCTAGTTGTTATACTGCTCTGATACCAATTTAATCTGTCACGCCCCGGGACCCAGCGGAAGCCCGCCCGGCGCGTGCCCAGACCCGCCGTATGTCTACAACATACAAGGCGTCTAACAAAAATGAAAAATAACCAACAAAATAAAAGGAATCCTATACACCACCTCACTCTGACCCGGTTCTCTAAAAGTAACCGTTCGATTAACACAATCGATAGTGGCGTAATATCTAGTCAACCAATCCATACCCAAAACCACGTCAAAATCCCCCAACTTACGCACCACCCGCAAGTCCACGGGCATGGTCCAATCTCCTACCCGGATAGGACAACTGGGGCAATACTCTCGCACGTCCACAATGTGGTCGGGTACAACAATACGTCCAGGGTGTAGTAAAGGAACAAACTGGATGTCAGAGTTCGCTTTTTGCGATGTCGATCAGTTCGTCTCGAGCTAGACAACTGATCAACCGTGGATGCGTAGACTATTTGGCTTGTATCGCATTGAGGGGTGAGGATGATACCCCTAGGATCGAGGATATCTGGGTGGTACAGGAGTTTCGTGACGTGTTTCGGCCGGAGCTACTGTGCATGCCACCTGATAGGGAGATCGAGTTTGTGGTAGATCTCGTTCCCGGGACTACCCCAGTCTCGAAGGCACCCTATAGGATGGCACCGGCAGAGTTAAAGGAGCTGAGGGCACAGTTACAGGATATGTTGGACAAGGGCTTCATTCGACCGAGTGTGTCACCTTGGGAGCACCTGGCTTCTTTTTGTGAAGAAGAACAACGGATCACTTCGCCCTTGCGTGGACTATCGTGAACTTAATAAAGTCACGGGTAAGAATAAGTATCCGTTGCCGGGGATTGATGATCTTTTTGATCAACTTCAAGGATCGAATGCGTACTCCAAGATAGACTTGAAGTCGGGATACGATCGCTGAAGATTGCGCCCGGGATGTGGCGAAGACGGCTTTAGATCACGGTATGGACATTATGAGTTCACCGTTATGCCGTTTGGGCTTACTAATGCCCCGGCAGCTTTTATGGATCTAATGAACCGTGTCTTCAAGCCTTATCTAGACAGGTTCGTCGTGGTCTTCATCGACGACATCTTGGTTTATTCCCGAAGTGATGTGGAGCACGAGGAACACTTGAGATTGGTACTACAAGTGCTTCGGGAAAAGAAGTTATTTGCACAGCCGAAGAAGTGCGAATTTTGGCTTCGAGAAGTGGCTTTTCTGGGACATGTGATTTCCGGATCGTGCATAGCAAAGGATCCTAGGAAGATAGAAGCCATTCAGGATTGGCCAAGACCGACGAGCGTCACCGAGATCAGGAGTTTCCTTGGTTTGGCCGGCTACTACCGCAGATTCGTGGAGGGCTTTGCGAAGTTATCTACTCCCCTCACGAGGCTCACGCACAAAGGAGCTAAATTCATTTGGAATGATGCGTGTGAAAAGAGCTTTCAAGAGTTGAAGCTGAGATTGACGACTGTCACGCCCCGGGGTCGGCAGGACCTTCCCCAAAGCGTGCCCAGACCCGCCATATGTCAACACATACTGTGCGTCTAACTAAAAACAAATGGAATTTAAAACAATAAAAGGCTACAACTATGAATATCAGAGCCACAACTAAGCAAGAACCAAACCACAAGTAAAAGAAAGTAAAGCGTCTAAAACACTAACATAGGAATAGAGAGTAGTTCACAGTTAACATACAAAGCTCTCAAAAACACAAAAGTGGTGGTCTCTATACAAGGTAAAAACACTCCTTCTCTCCAAAATAAAACAAGAGAAAAAGGAAACCACCTATCCAAAACCCTCTCACAAGCCGCTATCCCGAGGCAACTCCTTTGCAGCGCGGTCCCGAGCCTCCCCGATGCGAAGGCACCGAAACGAGTCGAAATGAGGGCGTGAGAACTATAAACATATAGTTCCCAGTGGGCAATTACTGACCTGCACAAAATTGCTCCACTAGGCCCAAAAAGAGTAATATACGAGTACTGAAGTAAATAACTGAAATAAAGGCATAACTGTAAAGCTGAATGAATAACCCAAGGTAAATAAATTACATGCTTTAAAGTACCCGATAGCCAACCTTAACAAGTTTATTCAAATAAGTTCACAAGTGTACTATAATAGAATTGAAGACCTATCAAGTATACTACTATGTCCAATACTATATCACAACACATATATCCAACTACTAATCTAAGTTAAGTAGTGATTATCCTTTATTATAGAAAGACAATGGTCAATCTCAATTTGGGATTTACACAAGTGCAATCCCGCTTGCGCCCCCTAAGTGTCGTGGTAGCCCCAACATCCCCGTAGGAATGAGTCTAACCAATTCGGCCCCATAGGTTTCTCAATACCGCACGTGCGAATACATCGCAAAGGCTAACTCCGAGTGCCGCTTGTAGGGAGCGACCCTCACAAGCATGTGCGAAGAGCACAAATGGCAACAAGCAAGTCCAAGTCCCAAGTCCCACACATGGCAAATGTCACTAGCAACCCTAAGGTCTAGTACAACAAATTCTCATGACACTAGGATTTCTATGTCAAGTTCATTCACGAGCCTAATGCCGCTTGATGACATTAGCTCACTATTCTACACTTTTGATGCCAAGCCAATGCCGCTTAATGACAAGGGCTTTTCTCCTATATCATGTATAGTTCTATGTTCTCAAACACATGTCAAAGTCCTCTCAAACACTTAGTTTCAAGTTCCCAAAGAGAATGCTACAAGACTTCAGCTCTCACATGCATTCGTCTCTACTATATAGAGTAAAATTGCATTACACATAGCATATGTATCTTAAGCATTCTAAAATTCACAAATAAATCAAATAACATGAAAATGCACTAATTTTCATTTAACCATAAGCAAATAAGCACCAATGAGAATTTCTCATTGTGCTAGGTGAGGCCAAACCCACCGTCGCTCAAAGCGTCGCTCCGAACCGCTAACGAAGCTTCGATTCCTACTCCTAGTACCCTACAAAGGAGATCCTAGGAGTTACAACCTCAAGAGATAAGTCTTGAGTTCAAACTTTAAGCTTCTATGTAGAGAGTAAGGAAAAATTCACCTTAGAGTAAAAATCCTTCTCCAACCCTCAAATGGAGGTGAGATCTCTTCCAAGGCAACCTAAACAAAGGTTCTAAACCAATTAATTGGACTCTAAAAGCCCTAGGTTGCAAATCCCCAAAATAAACCCTAATCTACAAAAACTAGGGTTTCAACAAGTAGAAAGCTCCAAAATCCCAAACTAGAGGAAATAGAGGTGATGCCTACCTTCAAGAAGCTCACAAACAAGTTCCAAGTCCACCAAACTTGAAGATCTTTCCCTCAACTTGCTCCCAAACCAAGCACCAAGCTTCATCCATGGTGGAGGATGCACCAAGAAGCAAAAAGGAGAAGAAGAGAGAAGGGTTAGACCACCAAAGAGCACCCTAGACCCAAGAAATCAAAGGGGAAAGAAGGGTGAGAGCTCCCTACCTCTCTCTCCTGCAGTGAAGGGCTCAAAATGAGCCCTAGGGGTGAAGGGGCATATGTATAAAGCAACAAAATGCCAAACAGTCCCCCTCAGCTTCGGATTTTCTAAAATCGCACTCAGACAAACCCGTTTTGTACCAGATAAACCTCGCAGACAAAGAAACCCGAGCCTCGGTTTGCTCGCTCATCTATACCGGTATAAATCTTGGCTTGTACCGGTATAGCCATCATTTTGTACCGGTATAGCAACAATTTTGTACCGGTACAAAAGCATGAAATTCCAACCCGAGAGCAACCTAAAATCCAGCTTTTTGGGCTTTAGTGCTTGGAAATCATCCACTTACCTCTACTCGTGCCATAGGCTCGGAACACAGTCAACGACCCTCCAGAAAATCTGGAAAAGCTCAGATCTCACATTTAACACTCGAACCTGGCAATTTGCAAAGTCCAGTGCGTCACAACGACCGCTCCAATCCTCACATTACCTATTGCTGGAGCAGGGTATGTGGTTTATAGTGACGCATCTCTTAATGGATTGGGCTGTGTCTTGATGCAGGGTGACAAGGTGATCGCGTATGCATCTCGCCAATTAAAGGAATATGAGAAGAACTATCCTACACACGACTTGGAGTTGGCGGCCGTAGTTTTTGCATTGAAGCTATGGCGCCACTATTTGTATGGCGAGCGGTGCGAGGTCTATACGGATCACAAGAGCTTAAAGTACCTTTTCACTCAGAAGGAGTTGAACTTGAGACAGCAGATGGTTGGAGCTACTCAAGGATTATGATTTGACTATTCTCTACCACCCGGCAAGGCTAACGTGGTGGCGGATGCGCTAAGTCGGAAATCTACCGAGAACTTAGCGATGCATGTTGTTACTCAACCGCAGTTGATCGAGCAGATGAAGCGGTTGGAGTTGGAGGTAGTGACTCCCGATACGCCTATGCGGCTGATGACTATGGTTGTATTACCTACACTTATGGATAGAATTAAAGAAAAGCAAGCTCTTGACTTAGAGTTGCAAAAGATTCGAGACAAAATGGTTGATGGTTGCACCGGCGACTTCCTAGTGGATGATCAGGGAGTGATGCGCTTTGGTGGACGGATTTGTGTGCCAGCGGATTCGGGACTTAGAGAGGACATCCGTCAGGAGGCACACAGAGCACCTTATGCTATTCATCCAGGAGGCACCAAAATGTACAAGGACTTGAGGTTACTTTATTGGTGGCCTGGGATGAAGAAGAACGTTGGTGAGTTTGTTGCTAGATGTCTAACTTGCCAACGGGTGAAAGCTGAGCATCGAGTTCCAGCGGGAAAACTTCAGAGTTTGCCTATTCCCGTGTGGAAGTGGGAGAAGATCACCATGGACTTCGTGACAGGATTGCCTCGCTCTCAAGCCGGGCATGATGCTATTTGGGTGATAGTGGATAGGTTGACGAAGTCGGCGCACCTTATACCTATCCATACTACTTGGGCTGGAGAGAAGCTCGCACAAGTGTACCTTGATGAGATTGTGCGACTTCATGGAGTACCTACATCGATCGTATCTGACAGGGACACTCGCTTTGTGTCACACTTCTGGAGGAGTCTACAGGACGCCTTGGGTACTAGATTGGATTTCAGCACTGCTTTCCACCCCAAGAGTGACGGGCAGTCGGAGCGCACTATACAGACTCTAGAGGACATGCTTCGAGCATGTGTGATTAACTTCCAAGGAGGATGGTCGCAGCATCTATCTATGGCGGAGTTTGCTTATAACAATAGTTATCAAGCAAGTATCAAGATGGCACCGTTCGAGGCATTATATGGACGAAAGTGCGATCACCACTTCATTGGAGTGAAGTGGGCGAAAGATTGGCTTTAGGCCCGAAGTGCTCCGAAGCAGAGGATAAAGTTCGGATCGCTCGGGAGCGACTACTGACGGCCGAGAGTAGGCAGAGGAGCTATGCAGATAAACGCCGACGAGACTTGGAGTTTCAGATTGGAGATCATGTCTTCTTGAAAGTCTCGCCGTCAAAGGGGATTCGGAGATTTGGAATTCGAGGTAAGTTGAGTCCTTGATTTATTGGACCCTATGAGATCATGGAACGTATAGGTCCGGTAGCGTATCGACTTGCTCTACCGCCGAACCTATCGGGCGTGCACAACGTCTTTCATGTATCGGTCCTTCGGAAATATATCCATGATCCGGCTCATGTATTGGAGACTGTACCCATAGAGCTGCGGGAGGATTTGAGCTTCGAGGAGCAACCCGTGAAGATCTTGGCTCGCGAGGTGAAGAAATTGCGGAATCGGGACATTCCGTACGTGAAGGTTCTTTGGAGCAACCACGAGGAGCGAGAGGCCACGTGGGAGCCTAAGAGCGCACTACAGGAGCGCTATCCCCATCTCTTTCAGATGGAATCTTGAGGTATGAGTTCGCTTTAGAGTTTCGCGGACGAAACTCCTTTTTAGGAGGGGTGAATGTAACATACTGGACTTGCGCAAATTGCGGAGTTCGAGTATTTGACTTGTGATGAAGCTTTTCCAGATTTTCCTGGAAGGTCGTTGACTGTGTTCCGACCTATGGCGCGTGTACCGAGGTTTGGGGATAAGTCCCAAGCCCTAAAGTCCAAAAAGTCGGATTTTAGGTGGCTCTCGGGTTGGAAATTCTGTGCCTTATACCGGTACAAAATGGTGTCTATACCGGTACAAAATGATGGCTATACCAGTACAGACCAAGATTTATACCGGTATAAAGAGGGCAGACTTGGCGAACCCGAGGCTCGGGTTTGGCTGTTTCGCAGGGTTTATACCGGTACAAAATGGATTTGTACCGGTACAAACTGGCAGAATGTGAGCAGACCGAACTGCAGGGGTGTTTTAGCATCTTGTTGCTTCTATTTGTGTACCACACACCCCTAGGGCTTCATTTGAGCCCTCCCACACAGCAAGCAAGGTAGGAGACCTTCTCTCTCTACTCCCTTGTGTCACCTAGGGTTTTGGTTGGATTTTTGGAGGATTAAAACCCTCTCCTTGCTCTCTTTTGCTTGTTAGAGCCTCTACCACCATTGTTGGAGCTTGGAGCTTGGTGTTTGAAACTTTGTGGTGGATCAAGCTTCAAGCCTAGGGCTTTTTGAGTTTGGTCTAGAGCTTCTTAGAGGTATGTGATCGATCTCCTCCCTCTAGTTTTGGTTTTTAAAGGGTTCTTTGAGATGAAACCCTAGAATGGGATTCTAGGGTTAGGATTTGGGGATTTTCGATTTAGGGCCTTTGGGACCTAATTGATGGGTTTAGAACTTTGATTTAGGTTGGATTAGAAGGACTCTAACTCCCATTTGGAGATCAAGAGCACTTCCTTCGCATTCGGTGAGTTTTCTCCAACCTTTTGTCGAAATCCTTAAAGTGTGAACTCAAGGTTTATCTTCTTAGCTTGTAACTCGTAGGGTGTGCTTTTTAGGACTCTAGGAGTGATTATCGAAGCTTCGTTAGCGGTTCGGAGCAACGTTTTCGCACTTGGTGGGTTTGGCTTCATGAGCATAGGAGCAAATGGCTCCTAAGTGCTTATTCGGTTTGATTTAATTATTTTGAACGCATATTCATGCTAAATAGATTTATTATGAATTTTGAACCACTTAAAATGCATGCCTCATGTATGATAAAATTTTCACTCTATATAGTAGAGCTATCTGGGTTAAACTGCATGCATGTGGGGGTGGTTCTTGTGGGCGCCTGGGAGTGTGCCATTCATGTTATTATAGCTTAACTAAAGTAAATGAGAACATTAAACTTGGGTTGGAACTTAGAAAAGCTTAAGTGTCATCAAGCGGCACTTAACTTAGAAAACTATGAAACTGCAACATAGAGACTTGACATAGGCCTTTTGACATCTATTATTGCCATGTAGAGACATGATGACATAGAGATAGGCCTTTGGACACTTGTACATTCCATGTTAGAGACATGACGATTTGGGACTTATGACGAGTTTTGTGACTTTTGCCATTGTGCTCATTCGCACACGCTTGTGAGGGTAGCTCCCTACAAACCGGCACTCCGGATTTGGCCAACGCGTTTCTTGTATTCGCCGTGCGGGATTGGGCGCCGAAGTGGATTGCGTGGGGTCTCATTCCTAGGGTGGGAATGTTGGCTACTACGAGGCCATTAGGCTCGGCATTTGGGCTAGGCAGCCTTCGGGTGGGCATCGGCCATATCGCCTTCGGGTTGGATCTTATTGCATTTAAACTTAATGTAGTTTAAAGATAATTGTGGACTTGACTAGAATAGTGAACTTGAACACTTTACTATCACTCGTGGACAATATGGGATTTGATTTGAATAGTAAACTTTAACTCTTTACTATTAATTTGTGAACATTGCTCTAGTTATGATACTTTCTATTCATGCTTAGAATAGCTTACTTATGCAAATACATGCTAAGTAGAGATATCGTGTTTAGTAGTTTACATGTTATTTACATGTCGTTTATTATCGCTTATACTATTGTTTTTACTTACTTGTTTCGTTTTGGGCCTAGTGGAGCATGCAACTGAAGTCAGTAATTGCCCACTGGGAACTATTATTTAATAGTTCTCACGCCCTCTTTTTCTAATGTGTTTCAGAGCCTTCGGCACCGGCGGAGGCAAGGGATCGTGGAAAGGGAATCGCTAGCTAGTTATCGCAGCTTTCCACCTTGTAGGGGTTTTTCTCTCTTTTGTACTTTGGTGAGATTGAGAGAGTTTTGTATCCCTATGTAGAGACTACCATGTACTTGGTTATAGTGGTGTTTGGATTTCTTTTTGTTGTACTCTCTTTATAGTTTATATTAGAGATTGGTACTTCATTTTTAGTCACTTCTTTTATGCTTCCTTGTATAGAATTCTAGTTGTTATACTGCTCTGATACTTCTAGATTCCTTTTATTTTGTTGGTTATTTATCGTTTTTGTTAGACGCCTTGTATGTTTTAGACATACGGCGGGTCTGGGCACGCGCCGGGCGGGCTTCCGCTGGGTCCCGGGGCGTGACAAGGGTCCCCCTACCTTGTCTCCTCTTGTGCTCAGCTCAGGAGAAGCCCTAAGGGGCGTGGGGTGTCAAATAGAAAGGCTACAATAGCCAAAAACCCCCCGCAGTTCGGTCTGCTCACATTCTGCCAGCTTGTACCGGTACAAATCTATTTTGTACCGGTATAAACCTCATGACCCAAACTCCGAGCCTCGGTTTGCCAAGTTCCGCCTTTTATACCTGATAAATTTCGGTGACCAGATAGCCATCATTTTATACCGGTATAGACACCATTTTGTACCGGTACAAAGGCACAGAATTCCAACCCGAGAGCCACCTAAAATCCTACTTTTTCGACTTTAGTGCTAGGGATTCATCCACTAACCTCGGTACACGTGCCATAGGTCGGAACACAGTCAACGACCCTCCAGAAAATCTGGAAAAGCTCCAAACTCAAGTCAAATACTCGAACTCCGCAATTTGCGGAAGTCCAGTATGTTACACATGATCTCCAATCTAGAACTCCAAGTCTCGTCGACGCCTGTCAGCGTAGCTCCATTGCCTACTCTGGGCTGTCAACAGTCGCTCCCTAGCAATGCGAACCTTGTCCTCTGCTTCCTGAAGCACATCTGGGCCTAAAGCCATACTCTCACCAACTTCACTCCAGTGAAGTGGCGATCTACACTTCCGTCCATAGAGTGCCTCAAATGGCGCCATCTTGATGCTTGCTTGATAACTATTATTATAAGCAAACTCTGCCATCGGTAGATGCTGCGACCATCCTCCCTGGATGTCGATCACGCAGGCTCGAAGCATATCCTCGAGTGTTAGTATAGTACGCTCTGACTGCCCGTCACTCTGAGGGTGGAAAGTAGTGCTGAAGTACAGTCGAGTACCTAGGGCATCCTGTAGACTCCTCCAAAAATGCGACACGAAACGTGTGTCCCTGTCTGATACAATCGATGTAGGTACTCCATGAAGTCGCACAATCTCATCAAGGTACACTTGTGCGAGTCTCTCACCAGTCCAAGTAGTATGGATAGGTATGAAATGTGCCGATTTCGTCAACCTATCCACGATCACCCAAATAGCATCATGTCCTGCCTGTGAGCGAGGCAATCCCATCACAAAATCCATGGTGATCTTCTCCCACTTCCACACTGGAATCGGTAAACTCTGTAATTTTCCCGCGGAAACTCGGTGCTCAGCTTTCACTTGTTGGCAAGTTAAACAACGGGCTACAAACTCGCCAACATCCTTTTTCATCCCGGGCCACCAATAAAGCAATTTCAAGTCCTTGTACATCTTGGTGCCTCCCGGATGTATAGCATACGGCGCACGGTGTGCTTCTAGAAGAATCTCCTCTTTAAGTGTCGGTTCCGCCGGTATACAAACCCGTCCACGGAATCGCATCAAGTCACCACCGTCAACAGTAAAATCACCGGTGCAACCATCAACCATTTTTGCTCGGATCTTTAGCAACTCCCCATCAAGAGCTTGCTTTTCCTTGATTCTTTCCAATAAAGTAGGTTGCACCACAAGTGTCATCAACCTCATAGGTGTGTCAGGAGCCACCACCTCCAACTCTAACCGCTTCAGTTGCTCAATCAAAGGCGGTTGAGTAACCATCATCATCGCTAAGTTTTCCGTCGATTTCCTACTTAGCGCATCTGCCACCACATTAGCCTTGCCCGGGTGGTAAAGTATCGTCAGATCATAGTCCTTGAGGAGTTCCAACCATCTACGCTGCCTCAAGTTCAACTGCTTCTGAGTAAATAGATACTTTAAGCTCTTGTGATCCGTGTATACTTCACAACGCTCGCCATAAAGATAGTGGCGCCATAGTTTCAAAGCAAAGACTACGGCCGCCAACTCCAAATCATGCGTAGGATAATTCCTTTCATACTCCTTCAACTGGCAAGAAGCATACGCGATCACCTTTCCATCCTGCATCAACACGCAACCCAATCCATTAAAGGAAGCATCACTATAAATCACATACCCTGCTCCAGCAACTGGCAGGGTTAGGATTGGTGCGGTAGTCAATCGTAGCTTCAACTCTTGAAAGCTTTTCTCGCACGCATCATTCCAAATAAACTTGGTGCCTTTATGCGTGAGCCTCGTGACGGGAGTAGATAACTTAGCAAATCCCTCAACAAACCTCCGGTAGTAGCCGGCCAAACCGATAAAGCTCCGAATCTCAGTGACACTCGTCGGTCTTGGCCAATCTCTGATGGCTTCAATTTTCTTAGGATCCACGGCTATACCTGATCCCGAAATCACATGGCCCAAAAACGCCACCTCTCTAAGCCAAAACTCGCATTTCTTCAACTTGGCAAAGAGTTTCTTTTCCCGAAGCACTTGTAGTACAAGCCTCAAGTGTTCCTCATGATCAGCATCACTCCGGGAATAAACCAAAATATCGTCGATGAACACCACGATGAATCTATCCAAGTATGGCTTGAAGACACTCATCAAATCCATAAAAGCTGCCGGGGCATTAGTAAGCCCAAACGGCATCACAGTGAACTCATAGTGTCCATACCGTGTCTTAAAAGCCGTCTTCGACACATCCTCAGGCTTGATCTTCAACTGATGACAACCCGACTGTAAGTCGATCTTGGAATACACGCTCAATCCCTGAAGCTGATCAAACAGATCATCGATCCTCAGCAACGGATACTTATTCTTAATCGTGACCTTATTTAGTTCACGATAATCCATACAAAAGCGAAGTGATCCGTCCTTCTTCTTCACGAAAAAAATCGGTGCTCCCCAAGGTGAAACACTCGGTCGCATAAAACCTTTATCCAACAGGTCTTGCAACTGTGCCCTCAGCTCTTTCAACTCTGCCGGTGCCATCCTATAGGGTGCCTTTGAGATTAGAGTAGTTCCAGGGGCGAGATCTACCACAAACTCAATCTCCCTATCAGGTGGCATACCTGGTAGCTCAGCTGGAAACACATCCTGGAACTCCCTCACCACTGGGATATCCTCAATCTTAGGGGACTCCTCAACATCTCGTAGTGCCATACTAGCCAATAGGCTATGCACCCGCTACTAATCAACTGCCTAGCTCGGGAGGAGCTAATAGTCATCGCAAAAAGCGAACTCTGGCATCCCTGAAACACAACCTCCTCGTGTCCCGGCTCTCTAAAAGTCACCGTCCGGTTCACACACTCAATCGTGGCAAAATATTTGGTCAACCAATCCATGCCCAACACTATATCAAACTCTCCGAGTTTGTGCACCACAAATAGGTCCACGGGCGTGATCCAATCTCCAATCTGAACCGGGCAACTAGCACAACACTCTCGAACATCTATAGAGTGATCGGGAATAACAACTCGCCCCGAAAATGACAAGGGCGTCAAAGGTATGCCATGCAACTCGGCAAACAGCCGATCAATAAAAGAACATGATGCATCGGTATCAAATAAAGCATGTACACGAATGCCCGGAAGTAAAATGATACCTGCGACCACGTCCTCAGCTGCTGCCGCTGCCTCAGTCTGGGCGGCATACAAGTGCCCACTCGGGCCCTGTTGTGATCCCTCACTCGCCTCTGCGCAAGATCTCCCGCCCGGTAGGATGCGTAGAGGTGTCCCCGGCCGCGACCCGGTGAAGCCGGTGCGTGAGCCGACGACGGCAGTGGGCGCATCCCCTCGGCAACTGACTGAAAGTGGCCCTTTTGGCTACAAGAGAAGCATCGGCCCCGACCCTGCGGGCACTGTCGAGGGTAGTGGGCCGCCGCAGATCACACGGCGGTGCCTCGTCGCCGATCCGGTCCTCGGCGCTGCGGTGGGGTATCTCGTCCTCGAGACTGGCTCCTGGGGTACTTCGGCGGCTTCCTTGAGTGCGTCTGACTCGCACTCTCGCCGGTAGGCCTCTTGCCCTTACCCCGTTCCAAGCCTTCCTGTCGCTCCTTCATGACTGTCGCGCCCCGCTCCACAATAAGAGCGCGATTCACCACCTCGCGAACCTATAGATGGATGGTCGAAGTCCATTCTCTGATACCAAATTAATCTGTCACGCCTCGGGACCGGCAGGGCCTTTCCCGAAGCATGCCCAGACCCGCCATATGTCAACACATACAAGGCGTCTACCAAAAACAGTGGAATTAAAACCATACAAGAGGCTAAACTATAGATATCAGAGCAACATACAGCTAGCCCTATCAACAAGTAGAGAGTAGGAGATCTACAAGTATAAAGGAAACTAACAACATAACCAAAATAAACATAAGGTTAATACAACACTTGTCCCAAAATGTGGTGGTCTCTCTAAATACAGGTACAACTCACAAACTCTCTAAACAAAAGATATAGAGAGGTAACTACCTATCGATCAACCTCGCCGAGCATCGCTAACCCGAAGCAACACCCTTGCCACGATCCCGAACCTCCCCCGATGCGGAAGGCACTGAAAGTAACAGAAACAGAGGGCGTGAGAACTATAATTTATAGTTCCCAGTGGGCAATTACTGAACTGAACCATTGCACCACTAGGCCCAACAGAAAAGAAGGTAAGTAAGCGATATAAAGAGGTATATACTTCTGAAATAAAAGCATGATAAAATGCTACATTACCAAACCACAAGTACACTAAGTTTGTATATAAAATTTCCAAACTTGAAATAGCAACATATACGGGTTATGTTCTACTATAGCAAAGGAGTATACTATAATGTCCATAAAGAATTACTAAGTATACTACACATCCAAGTAAAGTCCACATAATCCAACTACTAAGTCCTATCTAGTAGTGATTGTCATATTTGATGAATGTCCAAGTTCAATTCTCTCTCTCTAGGATTTACAGAAGGAAATCCAACTTGTGCCACCTAAGTACCGTGGTAGCCCAACATCCCCCGCAAGGAATGAGTCTGTCCCAAACGGTCCCGTAGGTTTCTCAACACCACACGCGCGAACGAATCGCGAAGGCCAACTCCGGAGTGCCGGCTTGTAGGGTGCGACCCTCACAAGCATGTGCGAAAGAGCACAAATGGCAACAAGTATAGTCAAGTCTCAAGTCCAAACCTCATGTCTCAACATGGAAATAGTAACTAGCAACCCTAAGGTCTAGTTCAAATACTCTCATGTTCACGAGCCTAATGCCGCTTGATGACATTAGCTCACTATTCTACAAATAGATGCCAAGCCTAATGCCGCTTTATGACATTAGCTTTTCTCCTATGTCATGCATAATTTCTAAGTCCACAATCATATATCAAATTCACATTAAACTCTTAGTTTAAGTCCCAGCTAGAATGCTAACATTTACATGGTTCCCACATACACAGTTCTCTACTATATCGAGGTAGAATTTACATTATACATAACACATGTATCTTAAGCATTCTAAAATTCACAAATAAATCATACATCATGGAAATGCACTAATTTCCAATTAACCATAAGTAAATAAGCACCAATGAGAATTTCTCATTGTTCTAGGTGAGGCCAAACCCACCGTCGCTCCAAGCGTCGCTCCGAACCGCTAACGAAGCTTCGATTCCTACTCCTAATACCCTACAAAGTAAATCCTAGGAGTTACAACCTCTAGAGTTGAACCATGAGTTCAATCTTTAAACTTCTATGCAAAGAGTAAGGAAAACTCACCTCAAGTGTAGAAATCCCAGTTCAATCCTCAAATGGAGGTTAGATCTCTTCCAAGGCAACCTAAACAAAGGTTCTAAACCCATCAATTAGGTTCTAAAATCCTTAAATTAGAAATCCCCAAAATAAACCCTAATCTACCAAATCTAGGGTTTCATCTAAAAAGAGGTAACCAAACTCTAATCTAGAGGAGTAGAGATGTGCCATACATCTTAGAAGCTCTCAAACAAGGGCCAAATCCACCTAGGAGTGAAGATCTTCCACCAACAAAGCTCTCCCACCAAACTCCAAGCTCTCCAATGGTGAGGAAGATGAAGTAGAAGAAACTCCAAGGTCCACAAGCAAGCACCCTTGATCTCCTCCTCTCCTTCTCCTCCTTCTCCTTCTTCTTCTCTCCTTCTCTTTCTAAGTGTGAGAGGGTGAGAGAGTGTGGAATGAGAAAATAGAAGGGAGGGTGAGCCATATAGGCTGTCAAAAGTAACAATATCCAGTCTATCCCCTTAACAATGCAAGCAGCGCACAGCCCAGACTGGGCAGTTTTCGAGCTCTGGGTCCGGGCCTCACCAGCCGGGCCCGGACCCGGGCTGTCCTCCTCGCAAAAACAGCGTACGGGATCCGGATCACACCAGCCAGATCCGGATCCTGAGGGTTCCCCCGCAGTCTGCGCGCTCGGGATCCGGACCACACCCGCCGGGTCCAGATGCCACGCTAACCCCTCCCCATTGCTAGTGGGGTCCGGTCTCCATCCTCAGGTCCGGTCCCAGAGAGCTGACCTTCCAGGGCTTAGCCAAAACTTCCAGAATTTCGAACCACGCGTCGGTACTACCTCCAGGACCCTCTACAAAGAGTAGAAAAGTTCGAAACCCAGTCGAACACTCGAACCTTGCAATTTGCAAAGGTCCAGTGCGTCACAGGCAATTACGCCTCAACCGGCATTGCACAAGGAGATGCAGCGGTTAGGACTTGAGGTCGTGGCGCCGGGAATACCGGCAACACTTGCCATGTTAATCGTGCAACCCACCTTGTTGGAGAAGATAAAAGAGTTGCAAACGTCTGATTCGTATCTCCAAAAGGTGCGTAGTGAAGTTGAGAACGGTAGTGCCGAAGATTTTGGCATTAGGGCCGACGGTGCACTGCGGTATAGAAACCGTTGGTGTGTGCCTAAGGATGACGACCTTCGGAGGGCGATTATGCGAGAAGCGCACCAATCACCATATAGCATTCACCCAGGAGGCACCAAAATGTATCAAGATCTAAAGCTGCATTATTGGTGGCCGGGTATGAAAAGAGATATTGGAGAGTTTGTGGCACAATGTCTCACGTGCCAATAGGTAAAGGATGAGCGTCGTTTTCCGGCGGAAAAGTTGCAAGTCTACCAATACCCGTGTGGAAGTGGGAAGACATCGCTATGGACTTTGTGACGGGCTTGCCTAGATCTCAGAGCGGACACGATGCGATTTGGGTAGTTGTGGACCGGTTGTCGAAATCGGCTCACTTTTTGCCGATCCACACTACTTGGTCGGGAGACAAGTTAGCTCAAGTTTATCTCGACGAGGTCGTGAGACTGCATGGGGTTCCGGTATCGATTGTGTCAGATCGAGACCCCCAGTTCACATCTCATTTCTGGAAGAGTTTGCAAGGTGCATTGGGTACACGGCTTGACTTTAGCACGGCATTCCATCCTCAGAATAACGGTCAATCTGAGAGGACTATTCAGATACTCGAGAATATGCTTCGGGCGTGTATGCTTGATTACAAGGGCGGATGGCATGATTTCCTACCGATGGCGGAATTCGCATACAATAACAGTTATCAGGAAAGTATTGCGATGGCGTCATTCGAGGCCCCGTATGGGAAGAAGTGTCATTCTCCAATCCAGCGGCGTGGGCGAGAGAACCGCTCTTGGCCCCGATGTGGTGCGGGAGGCGGAAGAGAAAGTCCGCCTAGCCCGACAGAGACTCACGATGGCGCAATCTCGGTAAAAGAGTTATGCCGATAAACGGAGGAGAGATTTAGAGTTCGCGATTGGAGATCGCGTATTTTTGAAGGTATCACCGATGCGCGGTCTAAAGAGGTTTGGCGTTCGGGGAAAGCTAAGCCCTCGTTATGTCCGACCTTTTGAGATTTTGGAGCGGGTCGGTGCGGTAGCTTACAAGTTGGCATTACCACCGAGACTTGCGGGAGTGCACAACGTGTTCCACGTATCTAACCTCCGCAAGTATATCCGCAATTTGACACACGTATTGGAGTATGAACCGGTGGAATTAAGCGAGGATATGACTTATGAAGAGTACCCGATTTGTATTCTTGAAAAAGGAGAGAAGAAGCTTAGGAATCGCAAGATTTTCTATGTTAAAGTCCAGTGGAGTAATCATGCAGCGCGTGAAGCCACTTGGGAGCTTGAGGACACGATGAGGAAGGAGTATCCTCACTTGTTCGAGTCGACGAGCTAAGGTATGCGTTACGTTTCACGGACAAAACTAATTTTAAGGGATGGGGAATGTAGCATATGGCTTTCCCGTAGAGCGTGCCGAGTTTCGTCAAAATGAGCGGGACCCGGAGTGGAGCGAGTAAGTGTGGGTTCTAAGTGCTTTGGAACCCGTGCGTAGCGAAAACGGGGTCTTGGAAAAGCTAAACTGCAAGTCTGGAGAAATTCCCAGATTTGGAGCAGCCAAGACCGGACATCCGAGGGATGTCCGGATGCCACAAGGAACCCCAGCTGCGCAGTGGAGAGAAATGGCTAAGTCCTGGAATTCCCCCTCACGGGATCCGGACATTGGCCCGAGACCGGACAACCCAAGACCGGACATTGGGGTTGAGACCGGTCTCAGCCTGCGAAAAGCCTGAAAATCGGCTAAGTCCCGAGAAGAGGGCTTACGGGATCCGGACATTGGTCCGAGACCGGACAGTCCAAGACCGGACATCTAGCCCAAAAACTGCCCAGTTCTGGCAGATTGCAAAATTAGCAATTTGGAGGGCCTATGTGCTATTGTTACAACACAATATAGGTGTGGGCCTTCTCTTTTTCACAGCACTTTATCTCTCACTCTCTTCTCTCTCCCTTTCTCTCTCTAGAAGTGCTCTAGGGCTTGGAGATCTTGGAGGAGAGGAAGAAGAAGAAGCTTGTGGAGAGCTTTGGTGGACTTGGGAGCTCTCCTACAAGATGTAGTTGGGTTGAGCTTGCTACAAGAGGTAGGTTTTTGCAAATTTAACTCTAGGGTTTTGGTTTTAACCTAAGTTTTTGAGGTACTCTAGCTTTTTGCTAGTGTTAGAAGCTTGCTAGAGCAAGAGCACCATGAATCCTTCATTGGAGCTCAAGTGCTCTAATGGTGGTTGGCTAGGGTTTGTAGTGAACACCATAGAGATGGTTCTCATGGCTTGGAGATCATGATAGAGAGCTTCCTAGGTAATCCTAAGCTATTATTTGCTTGTGGATGAGATCAATCTAGGAGCTATGTCAAGGTGACATTGTTAGGGTTTGGAAATTGGGGCTTTTGCCCTAGGGTGTTTCCAAAGCAAATTGACTTTGTGAAAACCTAATTGGGGGTATTCCCGACGCGTGGGACAACTCCGTTCATTTAAACGAAAAGCCGATATAGGAGTTACTGTGTAAATTGGCCTGATCCGGGCTCTGTTTAAACTGCAGGTCTTAGACTAGGCCTCGGTTGGACGTGGGATTCGTAGGGCAACTCCACAAATTATTTTAAGGTGGGGGGTGCATTCCGGAATCGTTGGATTCCCTTCTATGTCTATTTCACTTTTTTGAGCATTCTATGTATATAGTAAATTCATGCATGATAGGGTAGTTGAAGTTTATGCAATGGTTGAACCTCTTTACTTTGTTACTAGTGTAGTTGAACTTAGTAAATGAAATGGAACCATAGAGGCATGAGAACTAGAACCCTACTTGTATGAATATGGAAATGGACTTGACCTTAGTCAACAAAGGTGATATTGAACATAGAGACGAGATTGGCATTGAGATAACCATAGTTAAACATTGTTTAACCCTAGTGGCATTATGGCAAGAATGATATAGATGATATGGTAATAACCTATCCATGGAGATTGGCATTGAGAACAGTGGCTATGAATCCTCAATGTGAGGATTAGATCGACACTCTTGACAAGTCTTGGCTTGAGGGAGGTCGCTCCTCCTCAAGCGGTGAGTTCCGGAACTGTCACCTAAGGGATCGTGGCCCCGACGGACGGTCCCTCGGGTCTTGCAGGCTTAGAGCCTCCCCGTAAAGAGAGGGATTTTGGGTCTTGAGTTTGTTGGGGTTAACTATGTTAACCGGCAAGATTGGGTAAAGAGCCAAAGTAATATAAAGTACAGTAAAGGGCATGCATGCATAGCAATTTTCTCGACATCGGGATTATCTATCATCGACTCTTTCTGTGCATAGTATTAGCATGTATAGTTGGTTACTATTTTCATTTCCTTTGAAATACTTATGCCTGAATAGATCTAGTGGGTAAGTCGGCGGGGTCGGTTGCCGAGCCCACTGGGAACTTCGTTGTAGTTCTCACACCACTAACCCACAGGTCCTAGCGCGAGCGGGGCGGTGGAGGACCGGGGCAAGGGGTTAGCGCCATAGCTAGTGGCCACCGGAATATACTTTATTAGTCATTCCATTTTGGTGTATGTATCAACTTTTCTTGTTGAACTATAGTTGGTTAAGTTGTAACCATTCAAGTATTTTTGGTGGAATGTCAATTGTAAAAAGAATATGATGTATTTGAATGAAAAAGATGTAATAGCTTAGTTTACTTGTATTTGGTTAAAATGAAATCAAATATCTTGTATGTTGTATTTTATAGCTTAAAGCTTTTACTTCCGCTGTGACTGATGCTTGCCCTCGTGCAAGCCTAGTATAATTGCAATTCTCTTTTCTGATTGCTTATTTATACTGGTTGTTAGAGCCTTGGGCGGGTAGGGGAGGCCCTGTCCGTTCGGCGTCTGTTGACGTGGCTCGAACCCGACCAAATAGGCGGGTAGCGGGGCGTGACACTCCGTATCTCAGTAACACTCGTCGGTCTTGGCCAATCCCCGATGGCTTCAATTTTCCTAGGATCCACGGCTATACCTGATCCCGAAATCAAATGTCCCAAGAAAGCCACCTCTCTAAGCCAAAATTCACACTTCTTCAATCTAGCGAAGAGTTTCCTTTCCCGAAGCACTTGAAGTACAAGTCTCAAGTGTTCCTCGTGATTAGCATCACTCCGGGAATAAACCAAAATGTCGTCGATAAACACCACGACGAATCTATCCAAGTATGGCTTGAAGACACGGTTCATCAAATCAACAAAAGCTGCCGGGGCATTAGTAAGCCCAAACGGCATCACAGTGAACTCATAATGTCCATACCGTGTTCTAAAAGCCGTCTTCGACACATCCTCCGGCTTGATCTTCAACTGGTGGTATCTCGTGTCACGCCCCGAGACCTCTACCAATTTGGTCCGGTTCGGGCACGCCGAGTGTGCACCGAATGTACAAAGATCTCCTCTGTCCGCCCAAGGCCAACAACCCAGTCATGTACACAGAATTGCCTAGGAAAAATTAATTCTATAACATACATGACGAGACAATGCACCTCAAGGTGCCAATAGTAATAAGAGCAAGGTACAAGTAAATCATACAAGTAACATAAAGAGAGATAAGTCTATCTATTACATCATTCACCATCTGTTTACATCAACTTACATTCTTTTACTCAAAATGAATATACAAGTTGTTCTTCCAAAAATACATAAGTCTTTACATTCCCAAAATGTACATTGTCTTCTTCGAACATAAAACTATACCAAAATGATATCGGGAAGGCGCTAATGCAAGTAGGTGGCTATTATCAACTAGGGCGCGATGCCCTTGCCACGATCCTCACCGGCCGCCCGCGAGCTAGCACCTGTAATAGAGTGGGGTGAGAACTAACTTCCTTAGTTCCCGGTGGCCGATTCCCAGTGGGCTCGGCCACCGACCCCACCGATCTCCCCACTAGGTCTAAGCAGGCATAAGCAGATAGATAGATAGATATTTATCTTAAAGCTGTAAATTGCTGTAAGTAAAGCATAATAAAAGAAATGCATTAACTACTATGCCTTTAACAACAAGGTAAGAGTAAATGTTCTAGCCATTAACTACTATGCCCAATCATTGGCTGGCCAGTAGGCGCGCCCACGACTCACCACTCAACCCGTCTATGAAGGGGGACTCGAACCACCCGAGGGATTGTCTGCGGGACCCCACAAAGGCTATCCCTTGGGACCCAAAATAGGCGATCCCAATCGAATCACGTGCCAAGACCTCCGGATACTCACACTACTCGTGTGGAGCGACCAGCACGAGCGCTGAACAGACTGTGTGAGTATGATCTCATACTCCACCTTGGAGGGCATCCAACACAGGGGAATCATGCATAAGTGTTCTCTAACACTATGTCTCAATGTCATGTATCATCAAGTTGTCTACTTGGATCACATGTCACTAGTGTCTCTACACTATGTCATAATGTCAATCATCAAGTTCTATACTTGGTTCACATATCTCTAGTGTTCTTTACACTAAGTTATTGCACAATGTCATTCCTCAAGTTGTCTACTTGGTTCATATGTCTCTAATTGTCAATCATGCAAGACTAAGTCATAGTTCACTTGTCTCTAGGGTTCAATGTCATCATACTCATTCCCATGCCTCTTATATCCAAATGCCAAGCCTATAATGCCGCACAATAAAGAAGCATGCAAGAATAGTAAAGTAGCTACATAACCCTAATATGCATGAAACTATACATATATAAGTTTATATGCAATATGACCAACAAAACCCTTAGACATAAAAGGTAGCCCAATGGCTTCGGTATGGCACCCCCTACCTTTTGGGATGTTCCTCGAAGTTAGAACGCCGCTCTTAAGGCTTCCAACCACTACTTCGACTCCCCGGGCCAATATCGAAGCTGTAAGCCCTGGTTTGGCTCGGATCACTTAAACCGTTCGTCGAATCGATGAATCGTCGCTTCCCACGCGTTCGTGTACCTAACAATATATTAGATATGAGGTCAAAAGAGATCAAAATCTCTTATTTCGAAAAACCCTAATTTGAGACCTAGAAATTGCCCCAAGCAAAATCCGCATCTAGAGCCCAAATTGCTTGTGCAAAACATCATTTAAGGATGCTAGGGTTCCATAGAAATTATCTCTAAAGGATAAAACTCATGCTAGAAGAAGCTACTAGGAAAGCTCTCTAGGGCTTACCTCAATGGAGAGCTCCAATGGTGGAGAGGAAGACGATGAGGCCAAGGATCCTTCCTCTAGCTTACTTCTCCACCAAATCCTCCACCTTTCTCCTTCTTTCTCCTTCTCCTTCTTCTTCCTAGAGAGAGAGAGGGAGAGTGTGTTTGTGTGTGAGTGAGGGGAAATGACAGTGAGAGAGGGAGGAAATCCCTCTATAGCCCCTCTATTGTAACAAAATGCTAAAAGGCCCCTCAACACTTAAACCCTTGCACCGCTCGATCCGGGCATTTTTCACGAGACCTGGCCTCCATGGGATGTCCGGCCCCGGCCTCGCGAAAAATCCTCGCCGCTTTTCCGCCTTGCGGATCCGGTCTTCAGGGAATGTCCGGTCTCTGGGATGTCCGGTCTATGGGATGTCCGGATCCCGTAAGCACATTTCGTGCAGATGGCCTCCAGGCCATCTCCTACTCTCACTGGGACCGGTCCTCAGGACCAATGTCCGGTCTTGGGATGTCCGGTCTTGAACTAATGTCCAGATCCCGTGAGCACATCTCGTGCTGATGGCCTTCAGGCCATTTGCCACTTGCACTAGGACCGGACCTCACGGCCCATGTCCGGTCTCCCCTGACCAAAACTGCAGAATGGTGCAGTTTGCACCATTTGCTCCCGAGGTCCACTCTAGTGCACGTTTTGACTTAGAGTCAACTTCGAACTTTCCGAAGTCTATCCATTCGACACTTAGTCGATTCTAAACGAGGTGTAACTCTCGGATTTCGAGAATTCACATCCTTACATCTCGACTGCAAGTTCATCTTGGAATACACACTAGACCCCTGAAGCTGATCAAACAGATCATCGATCCTCGGCAACGGATATTTATTCTTAATCGTGACTTTATTAAGTTCACGATAGTCCACGCATAAGCGAAGTGATCCGTCCTTCTTCTTCACAAAAAGTACCGGTGCTCCCCAAGGTGACACACTCGGTCTCACAAAACCTTTATCCAGAAGGTCCTGTAACTGTGCCCTCAGCTCTTTCAACTCTACCGGTGCCATCCTATAAGGCGCCTTCGAGACTGGGGTAGTCCCAGTAACGAGATTTACCACAAACTCAATCTCCCTATCAGGTGGCATACCTGGTAGCTCTGCTGGAAACACATCCTGGAAAATTCAATGTGTCAGAAAATTGTGAAAGTTGGAGAATATGTCGGAATTATTTTTACGAGGCTAGATTTAAAGTTTCATGTCATTCCGACACCCGAAAAGTAAAAAATAAAATCTAACTGCTATCTGCTAGAGATTCTAGTCGGTAGAACTTTCGATGACCAAAAATAGTCCAAACTGAAAGATTAAAATTTCTTTCTTCTTATTAGTTTAAACTGAGCCTAACTATCAAATTTGAGCGCAAACAGACACTCAGAAGGGTTTCGGCGAAAAACTTCTGTTTCTGAAATGTTAAACTGAAATTATATTAATGTTGAGGGGTGTTGACTATAAAAGGGGCTTCTTCTCCTTTCCTTCTTCCTCCTCAACCGAACACACACACCCCACACACACATGCATGGTGAGGGAGAGAGAAACCCTCCCTTTCTCTCTCTAGATATCTCCCTACTCTCTTTATCTCTCTCTCCCAAATTCGGAGGCTTGGCGGAAAGCGGGCTTGGGAACGCGTGTGGAGCGACGGATCGAGCCTTCGTGCGCCTGATTGAGCGGCGTGCTTCCGACTCGGCGTTCACATTTTGATAAGTACGTGTTTGGGATTTGGTCTAATCCTTAATGCTTAGTGTTCTATCCCGAGTCATAGGTCGAAACACTATCTACGACCCTCCGTAAATCGTGGAAAAGATCCGAACTCACATCAAACACTCGAACCTTGTAATTTGCAAAGGTCCAGTGTGCTACAAACCTATTGCTTCTATACGGTGGATTATAAATCTAGCTCGTTCGTAGCTTGATTTACCACGGATTTGGAGCGTTAGAAGTCTTTTGTAGACGATCCGATAATACATGAATCAACCTCTACAATCCGAAACTTATCACGTTATTCCGCGAGTCGCTTCTGTAAAAGGTACGAATGAATATTTTGGCTGCATTTTACATATATCATACACTCCATCTAGTCTGTAGATGAGATTTTTCTACCAATTATATCGTTGTGATTGGGAGAGAAACCCCACCTATTGGAACAGTGAGTAGTATAATTTAGGGAAAAGTTCAAAAAACCCCCTGTGGTTTCATGCATTCTCACTGTAGTACCATGTGCTTTAAAATATATCAATTTGCCCCCCCGTGGTCTCGTTTTTCTCTTTTTGTTATCAATTTTATTATTTTTTTTTCTTAAATTAGTGACAAAGTTAAAATTAAAAGATACTAAAGTAAATATTCAATAAATATAGATGGATATTTGAAGTTTGTTGTATATAAGTTAACAAAATATTAACGAAAAAGCTTCCGAAAAGATAAAAACCAAACCACAAGGCAAATCGATACATTTTAAACCACGGTACTAAAGTGAGAATGCATGAAACCATAGGGGGGTTTTTGGAGTTTTCCCTACAATTTACTATCATCTTAGGATGTATGGATCATAGTTAGTTAATTCGGATTCGGCAAAAATTCGGTACGGATGTAATACGCATAAAATTGCTTTTCTAAATTTTAAATTCGTTGAAAAATTCTTAAAAACGGATTCTATAAAATATAAAATATAAGATATAAAATATAAGATAATTTATATTTAAAAATAAAAATTATAAATTTTTTATTTATATTTTCAATAATTCGGGAATAATTAATTATTCGCGAATAATTCGCGAATTATTCATGAATAATTCGCTTAATTATTCGGGCCCAAAAATTTGCGAATAATTCGGGTTCTTTGGAAAAAATTCGTAAACGGACTGTTTAATTCAAATTTTCAATAATTCGCGAATAATTCGCGAATTAACTAACTAGGGTATGAACAGCATTGCTCAATGATTATATACGAAAGCTCATGGACTTCATTTTTATCATTTTTTTGATAATAACTATTATATTAAATTTACAATAAAGAAAAAAGAAAAATTTACACTCCCTGCACACATTTCTATTAATTAAATATGAGACAGATTTTCAAAAAAAAAAAGAACGGAAAAATGATTCATATAGAGCTGTCATTGAACGTAAATTTTTTTTAAAAAAAATTAAGAAACACAATGTTAAATAATATGAAATAACATTATTCCCTAGAGACTTAAGCTAGTAGAAAATGTTATTTAAATATTTTATATGTTATCGAAATTTTTCACAATGCCCATATATGAATTTGAATCAAATGAAAAAAATTAATAATGGTAAAAATTTGACGTGAGTGAAACTCAGTGTTTAAATATTTTATACTTAATACACAATGGTGTTGTGTATAAAGTGTGGCCAAAAATCGACGTTGAATCAGGAAATAGACAAGTGGGAAGTTGATGAATTTAATAGGCAAAAGCCAAATTAAGTTGCAAACCACTCAATTATTTATGAACGCACTAATAATTAATTAGTTGCGAAGTCTCTGCAATGTGTCATGCCAATGCTGGCGCTTCGTCGGATTAGACGGCGACCGACGTCGACGGCCGACTCGGATTTATGGCTTTTGCTGCCGCACGTGTCACCTACCGACTTCAAAAACTGTGCAACTCCGCGCCAATTATAATTAATCTCTCGGTAACCAAAGAGAAATGTTACTTGTACATCTACCGATGACATGTATATTTTAAATTTCTAAATTTTGTTCTAAATTTAATTTCTAAATTTAGTTCTAAATTTAGACATTTCAAAAAATTTTAACACAAAGAAAGATTGACAAGACTAACGCCAAACGTTGATCATTTAATGAGGATATTGTGTATGTATACGTACACATAATTCGGTCTTCATCTATCAAAACTACTGAAAATATTTCAAAAAAAATAGACATACGATGTATATTATATACTAGTTAAATATATGTTTAATGCATGTAATTAATATTTTAATAACTATTTTAAATTAATATAAATATATACATCATATTTATTTAAAAATTTATAATATAAAATTTAAATTTTAAAAAATAATTTTATTTATTATATACTATTAGAAAATAGGCCAATTTGCGTAAAAAAATCCACTAGTTTTGGGCTTTTGCAAAATTGGACCACCTTTTTCGTGTTTGCAATTTCGGTTTGATTTTTCAGCCGCCTGATCAAAATGCCCCTCGTATACAAGCGCCTTCCGCGTATTCCTTGACATACGTATATCCCGCCGTACGGTCCCGCGGCAATAAATGCGGCCCCATGCGCTTTTCGCAACCGCACTCTTTTCTAATCCGGATGTAATAACCTACATTTTCATCATAATAAATAAACCCTTTCGAGACGGTGAATGTGTGCGTAATTGTATTATAAGAGCACACGTCAAATTTGTGAAACCGAGCTAAAACGGAAAAGTTACGCGACCCGTAAGATTCGACTTAAGTGAATAGTAACTCCGGATTTTCGAGAAATCGCGGAGTAAAGAAGGGTCCAGGAGCGTACCGGACTCCGAACATAGGCTTCCAATAGCTCGTTTCGAATTGCTCGACTATTCTGGAACCAATGCCACCGACTAATTGGATTCTGAATCACGGTTGTCGATAAAAAGGGGTTCGAACGATTTTACTTAAAGACTTAGCAAATTGGAGGTTTATGGGAAAGAAGAGGAGAATGGATACTTCGCGAATTCGAGACTAATTCGAATGAAGTAAAAGGCTAAATTCAATGTCCTCGACGCGCTGAACGCGCTGGCGCGATCCGATCGTGAATCCGTCGGACGGATCTCCGGGAATCGCGAAAAGAATGCGAAGAGGTTAAAATCGCAAAATGGCAAAACGCGAAAAGTCTTTATATTTTATGCGTCGATTTGCGAGACTTTGGACGTAGAGGGTCCTTGGTGCAAGATTCATCCGGCGGGGGACTAGAGGTGAAATAGAGTGTGGTGGAGGGCTAAAATGCAAAAGTGCCCATGTGTATATAATGGTGTTTTAGGGTTTCCTTGACCTAACCCTAACCCTAGTGACCCTACACCTCCCACAGCGACCCAAACTGCCCTAGCCGCCCTCTACCCATCTCCCCGCCACCCCCGTGCGCGCGCCGCCTCCGGCGAGCAACTCCGCCGCCGGACCACCTCCTCCATCTTCTTCTTCCTCCCCTCGCCGCAACACCCACAAAGTTGGCCGAGAGTGTGAGGAAGTCCGTAAACCTTCGGATCTACTCCTCCGGCAAGGAGAAGGCGCGGGCTTGCAACTCCGGCCGTCCCCGCCGTCACCGTGCATCGCCGAGCAAGAAAAGCCGCCGCGACCATTGTTGGTGCAGGTCGAGCTCGGGAAGAAGGAGATCCAAGCGCCTTCTTCGCCAAGGAGGGTTGCATCCTTCTTCCCGCCACGTGTAGTCTCCGCGCGCGCTTCCCAAGACCCTCGTACACCGCCGGCCGCCGCCCGCCGCCGGCTACCTTCCTCCTCGGACCTCCTGGACCCGAGGCTCCCTCCTCCGACCGGAGCGCCGCCGTCCTATCGCCGGCCGGCCATCCCTAGCTCCCTCTCACTCCGGTAAGCTTTATTTGGTTTCAGCACCTAAGTCTCGGGTTTGGATCACCTATCTGGTGATCCGTGGTCAAATGAACCTCGGGAGGTGAGCACGGCCAAGGATTTTCCGTGCCGAACGCGATGCTCACCTCCGTTCCGAGTTTCGATCCTCCGTTTAGCGGACGATCGCAATTTACGCGCCGTGTGCGCTATTTATCGAATTTAGTGTCGCTTGTGCGCGCACTACGATGTCCGATTGTGCTCCGAAAGGCGAGCACGGTGTTCGATGTCGAAGACTTACAAAGGTGTGTGCGATTTCGAATTTGCGATGCATCGGTTTGCGTGCACGGCCCATAATAACCCTATTTGTACATGAAATAATGCGATTTAGGATTCTTCAGGACTTTTTATGCAATTGTAACCTCCGGGCTATCTTGGGCGGTGTATGTACCGCGGGTAACCTCTCGGACTAACCGTCCAAGGTCCCGAGCTTTTCGGAAAACAAGAAGTGTAATTCTGGTGCGTCACGAAATTCGACGACTTTAACGCGACTTTGGTTCGGATTTCTTCCGACAACTCTTAGTGGTTATTTACGGTGTCCTTAAGCCTTGTTGGCGGTCACCCGCGTCATTTCGAGGGTTTGGAAATGACGGTGAGCGACGTTGGTTCCGTGTCGAAATAGACACTTTCGGAACCCGTATTCGTACAATTATCCGACGATAATTATATTGTAGTGTTATCTTGTGTTTGCTGCCAAAACATCCAATTAGGAGTGTTTTATGGCAGCGGGTGACTCGTGACACGAGTCGGTGCTTTTCGGGACGGTTCGTGGGTCCCGCGAGTCCTGGTGTGGTTTACGGGACTTCCGGCGAGTTACGGTAATTGGTTTCGAAAAACCAATCTCCGTGGGATTAGTTTGTGGGATGTGGAGTCAGTACTTGTGTTGGTGGGTTAGACGCTAACTCAGTGGACCTTTTCGTAGGTTCGGTTTCTTCGTTTCCACAGTCGACAGATTCTTCTACAGTCGTACAGGTGGGTACTTCGATCCGACGTCCGTACAGTGGTACACGCTGGTGACGTTCCTTCCACCTTACTATTCATATCTTTTATCGTTGATATATCTTGCACCTTTGTGTTACAGTTTTACTCTACTCAGTGTTTCCATGCTTAGTACCATGTGTAGGAGTAGAGTAGTTTGCTTCTTGTCAGCCTATGACATCGTTGGACTGTTCGGCCGCCTACTTCAAGATACTCATGACCTTGTTGTTCAGCTTGGTCGCTCGTGTTTCCTTCGTAGTACTTGCATACAGTTGAGAGAATGTTGAGTTGTTCCATCCTAGTTGACCTGAGCGGTCAGTTCTTGTATTTCCTTCAGTAGTACTTGCATACGCTGAGAGGATGTTGAGTTGTTCCATCCTAGTTGACCCGATTGGTCAATTCCGGTACTTTCTTACGCTTTCGTTGACCTCATTTGGTCGGCTTGTTTCGCTTTACTGGACTGACCTTCGGTCGGTTTGTTTCAAAGGCTTCCGTGACCTACGTGGTCGGCGAGTTTACTTAATGACCCAAAGGGGTCGATGTCCCTTTAGGGACGGGATTGTCAGCCAGTTGCTGACGTATGGTTTTTGAGCATAACAGCATCGATTGCCCAGGATTTGAGCGCAGTTCACGAACACGGGCGGTCTGATCCACCGTACCATGATGTGTTCTTTTCCGGAAAGGTGGTTGGACGAGCCAACCCGTGAGCCCATAGGCGACCATTGGTTGATATGGGTAGAATGCAGGTTTTGAGATACAGGGGGCATAGGCTTGAGGTCTGAGGACCAACAGAGCAGCAGATTCCATATTGGGTATTTTACTTTATCAGCTTTTCGATGCATACTTACAGTAGCTGTTGTTTCATATCTATATATCTCTCTCCATTTACTTGTTTATCATAGCTCTTTGTACTACCACTATTATCTCCTCTTGTGTCTATCTCGCGAGGTATCCAGGAGGGGGACATGTTTACATGTTCTCACCCCTCGCCTTCTTTTGCAGGTGACGTTACAGTTCATAGTGGGACAGCTGGTGAGGAGCGAGTCTAGTACGCGACATAGCTCCGTCCCTTCGTCGGTTATTTCTTTAACCTTACCTTGCATGGTTTAGACTTATTTATGGTTCAGTTCTGTTAATGCTTTTGGAAATGAGATATTTTAGTTGGTTTTGAAATGTAATAAAAGGCTTTGGGTTTCATGTGGTAAAAAGGTTTTCTACCCCTCGTGGTAGTGTTTTCAAAGGAAAAAGGTTTCCGTGTGGGAAACAGTTTGTAAAAGGTTTTCAAAAGGAATTTTATAACTTAGAGTTTCAAAACCCGTTCCCGAGTAGGGAACATTTCAAAAGATAGATGTTGTTTATATACAAAGGTAGATGTGAATGAACCTGTGGTGAATGGTGTGAATATGTGTATGTTGATTGGAATTAATATCTGTACACTTTGTTGTGGTTGTATGATTGTAAAAGACTCCTTGTACTTGTGCGATGCCGTGCAAATACAGGGGAGACTCTGTCCGTGTGTACAGTGGTCTCTCTGTATTTGTGGCAGGTCTGTCATGTCCTTGGGGGTCAAGGTTTATAAAAAAAAAAAATTTCCGCTGTGTTTTTACTTATTAAATGACCCCGGGGCGTGACACCGGACTACATCCGCATCGCTATTCGTCGGCCCCGCTGTTTGTTGTTCGGCTTTAAGACTTTAAGTAAAATTTCTAAAGCTAAATCACAAAAACTGCACGCCCCGCAACAGGGATAATAGTGCAACGCGAAGGAGCACCGCCTGGAGAAATGGTGCAACAGCCCTTCTAACAGTGCATTCTTAGGCTAGCTCCAGTGCAACCTCTCCATAACCAGTCAAAATTTTTTCTTATTTATTTGTTAATATAATCTGAAGTTAATAGTGCAAATGAACGGCATCCCATCCAAATACAAGCGAAGCGTCGGTGGGGGCATGACTGTCGGCGCGGCGGGTCCGTAGTTCGAGAGATGCGAGATAACTGCTAAACGATTGAAGAAGATAATAGTGTAAAATTTCTTATAAAAGCTCTTCTTTCTATCAGGCGTAACATAAAATAGTCCATCGTTAAATGCGAACAATAGTGTAAGACGGTGTTAATAACAGAACAGTAGTTTACAAAAGAGTGCAACGAAACTTGTAAGAGTGAAATACAGTGGTAATAACAGTGCAATGGTTTGAAAAAGAGTGCAGATAAGCTTGTAAGTGTGCAATACTCTATTTATACCAGTGCAATGGTTTGAAAAAGAGTGGTACTATGCTTGTAATGGTGCGTTCGAGATGTGCAACATAACGCCTGAATTATTAAAGAAGATAATAGTGTGACATCTTTTAATAAAGCATTGCCACCGAGACTAGCGGGAGTTCACAACGTATTTCACGTGTCAAATCTTCGAAAGTATATCCGCAACTCGACACATGTGCTGGAGTATGAGCCCGTGGAGTTGCGCAAAACTTGACGAATGAGGAGCATCCAGTGTGTATCCTCGACAGAGAAGAGAAAAAGTTGCGAAGTCGCACAATTCCGTATGTGAAAGTCCAATGGAGCAACCATGTGGTGCGTGAATCCACTTGGGAGCATGAGGATGCGATGCGGAAGAGGTATCCACATTTATTCGAGTCGACGAGTTGAGGTATGTTTAGTTTCGAGGACAAAACTATTTTTAAAGGATGGAGAATGTAATATACCGAAACCCCGGTAAACGAATATCGGACTTTAGTCAAAATAACCAAAGTGCAAAGTTAGAATGCTTCGGAAGGGCCGAAGGCATAAAAAATGCCAAAAGTGTATTATAGGGGATCTTCGAGAACTAGAGAATCAAAAATATGCAAAGCGTAGTTTGTGGGTACTCGGGGACCGGTCCCTGAGTGAGAGACCGATCCCCGTAGGTGAGAAAATTACCCAGCGGCTAAGTCCCGAAAAGTGTGCTCACGGGAACCGGTCCCTGGTGGGACAAACCGCTCCCCGTAAGCGCAGAAATTGCAGAAATTGCTAAGTATGGAGTTTAGGCTCTCGGGGTCCGATCCCTCGAGGAAGACTCGCGTGGGTCCGGTCTTTCAAGCAAAGACCGGTCCCCGTACGCGTGATCAGCCAAAAAAAGAAAATTTTGGCTAAGTCCCTGGAGATGAGCTCTCGGGGACCGGTCCCTACTAGAGAGACCGGTCCCCATACCCGAAAAATGCCCAATCTGGGCGGTGCATGGAGATAAAAGTTGAGAGGCCCAAATGCAATTATGCATCAAATAGGCTATGTATAGGGGTTTATAAGGGTTTTTGTGACGCATTGAATCTTTGCAAATTGCGCGATTCGAGTGTTCGAGTGGTGTATCGAACTTTTCCACACTTTGTGGGAGGTCGTAGACGGAGTTCTGACCCACGGTTCGAATTTCTAAAGTTTTTGCCTAAGTCTCGAGAGGTTTACTCTCTGAGACCCGTCTCCGAAGGGAGAGACCGGTCTCCCCAAGCAGTGGCTGCGGCAGGAGGTGTGGCATCCGGTCTCGAGCCATGGAGACCGGTCCCCCGCAAGCTCTGTCTGCGAGGAGGGTCCTTAGGGACCGGTCTCGGTTGGTCGAGACCGATTCCGACGCCGTTTTTGCGGAAGGGCCACCGAGGCGGTCTTGGCTAGTGGAGACCGATCTCCATGCCTGCTTGGTGGGGCTGGCACAGAGGGACTTTTCGGGATTTTGTTACAATAGAGGGCCTATATGGCCACTCCTTCTCTTGTTTTCTGAGCCCACTCCCTCACTCTCTCTCTTACACTTAGAAAGAGAAGAAGAACGGGAAGAAAGGAGGAGAAGGAGAAGGAGAGGAGGAGCAAGCTTTGGAGAGGGTTGATCATCTTCCTCCTTCACCACCATTGGAGGCTTGGAGCTTGCCATTGGAGCTTTGTGGAGGATCAACTTTCAACCCTAGAACCTTCTGAGCTTGGATTGGAACTTCTAGGAGGTAAGCAACAAGTTTTCTCCTTCTAGATTTGAGTATTGTTGCTTTTTAGCACATGAAACCATAGAATGGAATTTTAGGGTTACTTTTGGGGCTTCTCAATTTGAGGCTTTTGGATGTTGTTTGATTGGTTTAGAACCTTCCTCTTATTAGTTTAGGGGTGTCCCAAGGATCTATCTAGATTGTATCAAACATCACCTAGAGAGGGGTGAATAGGTGTAACGGCCAAAAACCACAAATCTCGATGCAATAAAAAATAAACGCGGAAAATAAAAAGCACACCGAAATTTACGTGGGAAAACTCCAACTTGGAGTAAAAAAACCCACGGGACTAACACACGATAACAATCCACTAAGAATAAAAGATTACAAGGTGATTTACCGAATCCACGGACTCAAACCTCTCTTTATCTTCTTCGGATCTCGCGCACGCCGCCGGGTTGTCCACGCCCCACGTTCGAATCCACGAACGCCTCCACTTCGAATCCACGAAGCCTCCAATCACGTCGAATCCACGACGCCCACTCGAATCCACGAGCGCACTCCGTCCGTAGCAAGAGCAATTTGATCGATGATGATTTATTGCTTAGATAATCATTAAAGAACCGTAGAAGATGTTTCTAAGCAATAGCCGGATTAATTCTTCATGAATAACGAGGAATTAGGGTTTCAGGAATTGATCCGATAGAAACTTGTTGGAGAAACAAAGAGAGCACCCAACAAGTTTCTAGGGTTTCAAAAAGATATTCTATACTTAGCCATGTTTTAGAAACATCCCCACATCTTATTTATAGGTTTAGAAGACAGAGAAATAGATTAGGATTGAAAAACTCAATTTTGGAATAGACTAGGATTTGAAAAACTCAATTTGGGAAACAAAATAGAGATAGACTAGGATTTGAAAAACAGAATTTTGTCTAGATATTCAATTTAAAAACATCCTAAGTCTTCCAAACACTTTTAAATATTTATAAATCATCATCAATAATATTTGAACTTACCGAGCATTGTGGATTCATATTTTGAGTCTTCGATTCTTCGATTTATCCCTTCTTTAAACCTTCAAGACTCCGGACTAACTTCACGAAATATGCCAACATAAAATCCGTAACACCTCTAGGTTGCTTTGGAAGGGATTTAGCTTCCTTTTGGATTTTCTAAGGGAATTTCTACATATTAGGTGAGTTTTCCTTACCTCTTGTTGAGTTTCTTAAAGATTGAACTCATGGTTCATCCTTTGAAGTTGTAACTCTTCTAGCATGCCTTGTAGGGTGCTGGGAAGAAGAATATAAACTTCGTTAGCGTTTCGGAGCAACACTTGGATCCCTTGGTGGGTTTGGCTTCATGAGTATAGGAGAAAATGTCTCCTATGTAGTTATTTGTTATCGACAAATTATTTGGCATTCATATTCATGCTAAATAGAATTTATATGAATTTTAGAGCACATAAAATGCATGCCTTATGTATTATGAAAATTTCACTCTATGTAGTAGAGCATTATGGGGTATTTTGCATGCATGTGAGAGTGGTGCCACTACACCAAAAAGAACCTTTTGTGGCAATTATTTAGCGGTGATTATTAAATCGCCGCTATTATTATTATTTTATTATGTTTTTAGCGGCAATTATTTTACCAGATATATTTTTAGCGACTAATATTTATATATTAAATATAATCCTAATCCAATCCCATCCTAACCCAACCTCAACCTAACCCATCCCAACCTCGTGCCCTCCCTCACCCCGCGCCCACTCCCCCTCCCCCTCCCCGCTCCTCTCACGATCCCCTCCCCTCGATCGGATCCCCCCATCCCCCTCTCTCTCTCTTACTCTCACCCTCTCCCCCTCTCGATCCAAGCCGAAACCCTAGCTTCTCTCCTCGGTCCCTTGCCCTAATGGCTTCTCCCCGGTTAACACCTCCATCGGCGGTGCTCCGGATCATGCTCCGAATCGCGGGGACGCCTCGTGGGTGCGGGTCCTCTTCTTCCTCCTCCGCGGCGGCGGCTCGGGACCTCCCCGCAGAGGCGGCGCCCGCGGATCCGGCGATCGCGGCCTGGGACCCGTCCCTTGAACCACGCCCCTTCTCGCTTTTTTGTTGTGATCGCGAAGTGTGTGTGTGTGAGAGAGAGAGAGAGAGAGAGAGAGGAAATAGAGATGGAGAAGGCGAGGGAGGCTCTAATGGTGGGAGAAGAAGCGTCGGAGTTGGTCTCGAGGCTCGACGTGCGTCCTCACCGCGCGGGGCGCGACGCGCGAGCTTCTACGAGGGCTTCGCCCTCCGCGGCATCCGCGTTGACCACATCCAACCCGGTCTCCTCACCTGCTCCCTCAAAGTCCCGCCTCGCCTCACGGTGAGCTCCCCAAAACCCTAAAATCACCATTTAATACAAAGATTTACGCCAGCTAAATTTCCAATTTTTGCTCATGTTCCAATTTCAGACGGTTCTGCTTTGCTTTTCGGTTTACCCTAATCAAATTGATTATTTTTTGCCCACTTTTTGCAGGATTCGAGCGGGAATTTGTTGCCGGGGGCGATAGCGAACTTGGTTGACGAGGTCGGAGGCGCTGCGATGCACGCCGATGGCCACCACATGAAGGTCTCTGTGGATATGTCGATCTCCTACATGTCCACTGCTAAGGTGGAGGTATGTGTTCTTTCTTTTAGTTCTTACTCCACCCTTATTGCTTTATTACAGTTACTACTTTGCTTCCATGTAGTGCTAAAAATTAAAATTTTGTTGTAATAATCACGAGGCAAGCAGCGCCTGGGTGATCTAATCAGAAATAAATTGCGTAGGTGTCTAGGATGTGAGAAGGTCTTATTTGTGATAGGTATTCCACATGGAAATTTGTATCGGGCCACTCCTATTGTGAAATGTGTTGTTATGGGGGTTTTGCGGGTGCGAGTTATCCGAGCGATTTACGAAGCATTTCCTAGTAGAGCAAGGACAGCAACATTTCTTTTCCTTTTCATGCCATAGTACTCCTTTCCTCTCCTCATTTATGATCTGTATGCTTATCTCTATTTAGTTATCCAATTATTTGCAATAATAAGTCTGAAAAGCTTGAGTTGTTGAGCTGCCCTAATTTTCACCTGCATACTTGTTTGACGTGAGCTACATAATTCAATAGGTATGCCTGTTTTCTTCGGGATTCTGTACTCTGGCCACTTTGATGGTATGGCGTGCTGCTTGCCGCTCTGGCCTTTTGAAATATTCGACACACAGCTAGATGTTCATAATTAGCTTTGAATAGTTGTATCATATTGCAGTGGTTGAAGACTGCAGCATACCATAAGATTATGACCCCTAGGTCAAAATGGAGCAACCTTATTGTTGCAACAAAGCGCCCGTGGAGCTATGTTACTATCTTTCTCTCAAATACTTGTATTGGGTTACCATTCTATTAAAATATTGTGGCACAAACTTAGGAAATGGTAGTATTCAGCTCTGGAGTTTATGTCTGAATATCTCAGTATTAGAAGTCTACGGTATCTATTGTTAATGTTGATACGAGGTGTAGAACCTGATTTATCAAAAGCTTTGAAGTCTAATATTACCTTAATGATACTTGAATTTAATCCGTCAAATGGATTTCCCTATAAAGGGCTAATAATGGCATTAAACTTCGTCTAACTGAGAGATTGACATATTGATTTGATATTTCATTGTGGTAGTAGTAAAAATGTCATGCTTTTTATTGATGATGATTGTTGAGTTATATTGGATTCAACCAATGACTTAAGTCAGATTGTAAACTAAGGTAAACAAATTATTTGACGGACAATGTTCTTTTTTAGATAAATTTAGAAACTGGTAATCAGGTTTAAGACATTTTATTCCATTGCAGTGATTGAAATTGTGAGAAGCATAACTTTTAGAAAATGATCAATATAAGCTTATAGGGTGTAGAATCACACAGAATATGTCCATCTCTGCTCCCTGCCACAACACTTCAAGATATTGATTTAGTGAAACCTCTGTTGAATTAGTATTTGTAATTGTCACGCCCCGGGACCCAGCGGAAGCCCGCCCGGCGCGTGCCCAGACCCGCCGTATGTCTACAACATACAACGCGTCTAACAAAAACGATAAATAATCAACAAGAAAGAGGCATCTAGTAGTATCAGAGCGAAATAAAACAACTAGATCTCTACATAGGAAATAAAGCACTAACATCCACTATGAAGTATAAAAATAAATACAACCAAAACTCCACAACCAAAAGCTATAAAAGGTACATGGTAGTCTCTATACCGGGATACAAAAATCTCTCTCTCACAAATACCAAAAGAGAGAAAAGTAGAACCATCTAAAGAGAGTAAAGCTACTAAGAGCTAACTAGACGCGACTCCCCTGCCGCGATCCCTTGCCTCCGCCGGTGCCGAAGGCTCTGAAACACATTAGAAAAAGAGGGCGTGAGAACTATTAATTAATAGTTCCCAGTGGGCAAGTGCGACTTCAGTTGCATGCTCCACTAGGCCCAAAACTAAACAAGTAAACGATAAACTATGCATAAGTAAAGCAAACGACATGTAAAATAAACATGTAAGCTACTAAACATGCTATCTCTACTTAGCATAATTAAGCATAAGCAAACGACTAATCTAAGCATGATTAGTAAGTACAGCTACTAGTATAATGTTCCCAAATTTAATAGTAAAGAATTGAAGTTTACTATTCTAGTCAAATCCACAATGTCCACAAATGATAGTAAAGTGTTAAAGTTTACTATTCTAGTCAAAGTCCACAATGTCCACAAATGATAGTAAAGTGTTGAAGTTTACTATTCATTACTATTCTAGTCAAATCCACAATGTCCACAAATGATAGTAAAGTGTTAAAGTTTACTATTCTAGTCAAAGTCCACAATGTCCACAAATGATAGTAAAGTGTTGAAGTTTACTATTCTAATCAAATCCACAATGTCCTTTAAAACCGCTTTAAGTTTAAGTACAATAAGATCAACCCGAAGGCGATATGGCCGATGCCCACCCGAAGGTCGCCTAGCCCAAATGCCGAGCCTAATGGCCCCATAGTAGTCAACACTCCCACCCTAGGAATGAGACTGTCCTACGGCAATCCACTTCGGCGCCCAATCCCGCACGGCGAATACATGAAACGCATTGGCCAACTCCGGAGTGCCGGCTTGTAGGGAGCGACCCTCACAAGCATGTGCGAATGAGCACAATGGCAAAAAGTCACAAAACTCGTCATATCTCCCAAATCGTCATGTCTCTAACATGGAATACACAAGTGTCCAAAAGGCCTATCTCTCTGTCATCATGTCTCTAACATGGAAATAATAGATGTCCAGTGGCCTATGTCAAGTCTCTATGTTGCAGTTTCATAGTTTTCTAAGTTAAGTGCCGCTTGATGACACTTAAGCTTTTCTAAGTTCCAACACAAGTTTAATGTTCACAATTAACATTATTTAAGCTATAAGCACCATAAATGGCACACTCCCAGGCGCCCACACGAACCACCCCCACATGCATGCAATTTAACCCAGATAGCTCTACTATATAGAGTGAAAATTTTATCATACATAAGGCATGCATTTTAAGTGATTCAAAATTCATAATAAATCTATTTAGCATGAATATGCATTCAAAATAATTAAATCAAACCGAATAAGCACTTAGGAGCCATTTGCCCCTATGCTCATGAAGCCAAACCCACCAAGTGCGAGTAGCGTTGCTCCGAACCGCTAACGAAGCTTCGATAATCACTCCTTGAGTCCTAAGAAGCACACCCTAGGAGTTACAAGCTAAGAAGTTGAACCATGAGTTCACACTTTAAGAAATTCCACAAAAGGTTGGAGAAAACTCACCGAGTGCGAAGGAAACTCTCTCGATCTCCAAATGGGAGTTAGAGTCCTTCTAATCCAACCTAAACCAAAGTTCTAAACCCATCAATTAGGTCCCAAAGGCCCTAAATCGAAAATCCCCAAATTCTAACCCTAGAATCCAAAACTAGGGTTTCATCTCAAAGAAACCTCCAAAACCGAATCTAAGTGAAGAGAGCTTGTTGCTTACCTCTAAGAAGCTTCAAACCAAGTCCAAAAGGCCCAAGGGTTGAAGTTTGATCCACCACAAAGCTCCACTCACCAAGCTCTAAGCTCCAACAATGGAGGAAATAGGCTCTACCAAGCAAAAGAGAGCAAAGAGAGGGTTTTAATCCTCAAAAACCCATCCAAACCAAGGAAAGAAGAAGGAGATGGAGTGGAGGGAGCTCTTACCTCTCCTCTTGCTGTGAAGAACACAAAGGGAAACCCTAGAGCGGGGCTTGCACTAATAGAAGTGCAACAATAGCTAAAAACCCCCTGAGTTCAAAGCGCTCGAAATCTGCCATTGTCCAGTACAAGCCATCCCATACCGGTATAAACCGTAAACGAAACCCGAGGCTCGGGTTGGCGTCCATCGGCTCTCCCATACTGGTACAGAATCCACCCCGTACCGGTATAGCAACAATTTACGTACCGGTATAGCAACAATTTACGTGCCGTACGGACCTCCGAACCTCAATCAGAGAGCAACCTAAAGTCCAACTTTTTGGACTTTAGTGCTTAGGATTCATCCGCTAGCCTCGGTACACGTGCTCTAGGTCGGAACATAGTCAACGACCCTCCAGAAAATCTGGAAAAGCTCCGAACTCACGTCGAATACTCGAACTCCGCAATTTGCGCAAGTCCAGTATGTTACAGTAATGTAGAGTTGTAAGCATTAAAGCCAAAATAGAACGTTTACAGCCTGCTGTTAAAACCTATTGTGATATTGTTGGACCTTTGGCAAGTCCGGTAGTTGATATTGTCATTTGTAAGTTATTTTGCACTGGAGTGTTGACAGTCTAGTACTATTTTTTTCCCTTTCTATTTCTGTGGCAGGTTAATATAAACAAGAAAAAGAAAGAAGCCTTCCAGATAATTAAACCAGATTTAGATGCCATTGCTGAATCGAATCCTCATTTTGATGAGAATATGGGTATTAACAAAACGAAGCTTCTTAGGCCCAAGAGGCCCGGGTTTCAGTTTTTGGAGGAAGGCAAGATGTCAAGAATGGCAGGCCCGGGTTTCAGTTCATGAACTTGGATTGTGCAAAAAAGCCAAGAGCTTAAGCATGGTAACTCCATATCCTTTGTCTTTAATCTCTTCTAGCTCTGTAGATTACTATTTGCTTGATTCGTGATGATGTATTCATTGGTCTATAACAAGAGTTAGAATGCTCTTTTCTAGTTGAATGTTTTTAGCTTTACGATGAAAGCTTATACGTATAGATGCTCGGCCCTCAAGGGGCTAGGTGATCGTTTCGGTGTGTTTCGAGGCGGCATAATTCTGTGTTTGGAAGGGATCAATGGCAGCATATGTGGAACACTAGAATCAGTAGAGAAAGTGTGACATTTTATTCAATCCGATGAGCGCCTAAAAGGCCTTAGAATGATTGAGTCACACTGTTACTCCGAGAGAATGAGGCTATCCACCACGGGCACACTAGCCAATCCCCCTTGAGGTGGGGAAGATGCACCCTTCCGAGTGGGACCATGTGCGAGTTAAGCTGAAGAAAGAGGTATTATTGGTTGAGTTCAAAGGCGCTTTATTATCTAGTTAATTGAAAACCTTGAAACTCCTTTTTAGAATATATGGTTTGATACTTTGCTTTGTATACATTGGTTTTGCTTTCTTATACGTGAGCAGAGATAGTGTCTTTTGGAGATCCAAGTGTGATGCCCACAAAAGTGGTTGGAAAGTACATAAAACCAAGAGATTGGAATGCGTTAATAAGTGATCCCAAAGCGTAAGTACTTAGTAATCATAGAGTACTATTGCGCTCCTCAACACCATGTTTGTTGTGTCTTGTTTGTTGTGCCAACCAACCGCTTGGTTATTTATATGCCAAACGGGTGTAATCTTGTGAAACTTGGAAAATTTGCTCTTTGCTTGTTGTCCTTTATGAGTTGTTGAAGTTTATATTAATTTGGACGGCAAACGAATTTTGATTTTTTTAATTGAACTGCTTCAATGTAGGGGAATATTTTAGTTTTTAATTTTTGTTTTTCGTGTTTCGATCGATGAGAAGAATAGTCAATTGAATGCTTGAACTATATATATGTTTCTATATTTGTACGGTAGACCTTAGTGAAATCGAGGGAGGGCCACATTTGTCTGGGCCTATTTTTGGGCATTGTTAGTTTTTCCTGCTCAAGCACTTGCTCCTCTTTGGAAATTTATACATATCCAACGCATTCTACATTATAAAACAGAAGATGTGACATAAGAGTACATATAGATATCCCGATTAATCTTGAATTAGCGACACCCTTGGAGGAGAGTAGTGTATGGCGCCATGCTAGAGGATCCGTTTTAATCATATAGAGTTAATATATATTCAGTTAAAAAATATATTTTTTTAAAAAAGACTTGAATAGATTTCATCTAATTCCGGTGTATCTCTTACGTTTATCTTATTGAGGAAGTTTTGAGGCAAATTGCATATCATCATACTAGCAAATTGTTTGTTTTTCATCTAATTTTTATTGATTCACTGATGGAATGCATATTTAGTACTTCCACCATCTTCTTCATAGTTTAACATTTTCATGTGTAGTGCCATTTCTTTGTTCGATAAATTTTTTTTATCCTTTCATTTTCCTACATTCAGTGAAGTGGCTAAGTTGGAGACATCTTTGTCAATTGTTGGTGACAAACTCGAGCTAAAACTTTATGGTTTCAATGACAAAGTACTTTGTTTTGCTATCAAAATACTAGCATTGTCGAAATCCTTCTCCCAGAATTGATAGATTTAAGGTAATGTATATCAGAAATTTCATTTGATTTTCGATTATTTCTTTACAAAGCGAAATGACATAGATGCTTACTATTCTTGCTTTTCCTTTTGATGAGGTTACCAGATTTTCTGTAGTTGCTTATATTGTTGAATAGTTATCTGAGAGAGGGATTGGAGTTAAATATTTAGCCATGTTGAAACAAATAGGAACTTAATAAAGAGGGCATCTCGGTCGGTCATCAACAATGTCTTCATTGATTCCCCAGACTTTAATTTGATCCCCACTACTTGTGGATTGCGACGGAGCTACAAGATACGCCTTCCCCGAGTAGTTCATCTATACATGCATAGAGATCGAATGGGGGCTATAACTACCAATATACATATGTTATATATGGGTAGCTAGATAGATTATATATGTAGCTAGATGCGGCCTAGCTCGATCATCGATCATGTACTGGTTTAAATATATATTGATGTGTCGCTTTTCTCTATATCTACGTGTATGTTTGTGTGCGTGTGTTTACGTATATATATCATCATGTATATATGCATGGTTTTTATATATATATCATCGATCATCGGGTGTTGGGGCGGGTAGCTAGCTAGGGAGGGGATTCTTTGGATAAGGAGGAACCCCAACCCCACCCCATGCATAAAATTAATTAATTAATTATGATTACCCATATATATATACATATATATATTCATCATGAGCGTACTCCAATCTCGCCGGGTTGGATGAACATATTCCTGCGCCCTACACCTTTAGCAACCTTGGACATGAGGGCCCACTTATTCCTGTTGAAATGTTCTTTATCCCCATCCCTTATTTGGTCAAAGTAGTTATTTCACTGAAAACTATCTTGCAACGGTCACCAACGTATCATAACAAGAGCAAACGTTATACAGGGATCTCCTAATTAATTACGGCACAGGAAAAAAGGGTCGATTCTAACCCCATCAATCCAAAACTTTTTTAAATAATGATAATATATAATAATAATAATAATTGCATATATATCCTTACAAAATAGAAATATTATGTATTTATTCCTCTAAACTTCGAATTTCTTAATACTTGTACAAAACTGATAAATATATCTCTCGATCGGTCAAAACTTACTAAATTACTATTAATTTATCATTTTCGTGATCTATAATGACAACTAATTAATTGGGATGATGGAAACAAACTTTGTTGCTTTTTCATTAGTAAATCCAACCATTGATCAGCTTTGGTTTCTCTTAGAAAAAATTTCATTGCTAAGTTTATTAGAGGGATGAAGCGACTTAATTAGGGCAAAATACATTTTATTGCTTCAGCAAGAATGAAGTACAAAATGAAGTGGGTTCTGCGACTCTTCGACTTGCATTGCATGCATTGTAATCGATATATCTAGTCTTACAAATACATTACAACATACTCTTTTAGTGTATATTCATGGTCATCTAAAGTTGAAGTGGTTATGGCAAAAGTGAATGCTGAAAATATGAAGAAATGATCAGCATTACAACTTGTTGAGTCCTAATTTCCGTATAATTAATTAACAACTGTCCTCTTCATTTATTTGCTAGGGAAACTTGCCTCCTGGGTGGCACAAACTACAAGCTGTAGTAGTACGGAGAACCGTGAAGTCATCCTAGATCCTGATATTCTCAATATAATGATTCTTGCAAGATGATGTTTTTTTGCAGTTGATAAATACTTGACATTAAAGGCTGAGATAATTAGCTAGTTTATCGATAAAACTATGCATTGTTCTTATAGTGACCTTGTGTGCTTGTTATCCTGTTTGTCAAAGTTCATCTTACTGTTTGTCAAAGTTCATTTGGGAAGTGCTGTTATACTAAGTTCATTTTGGTTGTGGATTTTTTCCCCCGCAGCTTTAGCTAGATTTTATGATTTTTTGACCTGTTCTTATTTGACCCCTTCTTTGTGTATTTGGTATATGTTGTTAGTACAAATATTTATATGTTTGTATGCTCACATGATCATGGGTTTGTGTTTGTTGATGGATGGATCGGATGAGGCTTGCCATTTGTGTCTTTGCCGGCGATCACCGATTTGACATGAAAGAGCGGTACGCCTTCTCTCTATACATGGAAGCCGTCACACTTTGCACAGGCTGCGTAAGCCTCTTCTTAATTTTTTTTTTTAATTTTTATATCTATTTCTTTCTCTATATATGTGTGTGTGTTGTGTTTTTATGTTGTGTTAGTTCGAAGCTAATGTTGTCTTGATGTTTTATTGGTGTGTTTTATATTTCTCTCTCTCTCTCTCTCTCTCTCTCTCTCTCTCTCTCTCTCTCTCTCTCTTTATATCCTTTCTGATGCGATGTGTAAGCCAAAGTTTTCCAAATAAAAGCTTTTAACAGTATTATCGAATGAGTTGTGATATGTGTGCTTAATGTGTACTAAGGCCAGAGAAAACGCCTACAAATTACTCATTGTTCTATTTACTATCTGAAATCTTTTTCGCTGTTCTTATGTTCATTTTCAGATATGCTTGTCTACTTAATTTGAATGCTATTGTTACAAAGTGAAAAGAAAAGCTAAACCAAATCAGTACAACCTAACTTTCATATTTTTCACAAATTTGATATGATAATTTTTATTTGGTAATTTCGGATACTGATTTTATGACTTCTTTTTGATTGATCCGAGAATAGGCCGGAGGCTGAAATTGAAGTGGGAAGCAAAAGTTTCAACCATGCGGTCATGTTTGTTATTTTTTTGCTACATTTTGAACAAGTATTTTTTGTTAGAACTTATGTTCGAAATTTAATTTGAATACTGGGATTGTAATTTGAGAGTTGAGATTATTTGTTATACAAATTATTAATACTTTTTGGTTATCACAATTTGTGAAGACTGAAATTTTGACTGTGCCATTTGACTCTCTGTTGACGATGTTTATGTGTGTAATTTAATTACATAAGCACTCGTGAAGTTTCAGGAGAAAATGAGCTAAAACGGAAAAGTTACGCGACCCGGAAGTCCGACTTAAAGTGAATAGTAACTTCAGTTTTCCGGATAAGCAGGGAATAGAAGTTAGGTTTGGGTACGTGTCGGATTCCAAATATAGGCTTCCAATAGCTCGTTTCGAACGGCTCAGATATTCTGGAACCAATGGCACTGACGGATTTCTGATCTGATGTACGATTTTCGAGAAAAAGGGGTTTTAATGAAAAGTGGGTTTCCGCACTTTGCTATTCTAGCAATGTGAAACTCCTCGGACTCCGTGCATGTGACCTAGAGTGTGAATGAGGGTGTTTGAGATCCCTACAAGTGATAGGGAAGTCAAATGCAGAGTGAAATCGAGATTTCGCGGGTGTAAACATATATATATGTGTAATATATAGATTAGTAGAGAGCAGATGGGTTTCGTCGCAAATCGGCGACCAAACAAAATGGTAGTTTCGATGTCCTCGATGTGCTGATCGCACTGACGCAATCCGTTCGCCAATCCGATGAACGGATCATCGGATATCGCATGATGATCGAGGAGAGGTTGATATTGGAGAATTGGTGTTTTCGCTAAAGTGCTAGTATTTTATGTACCGTATCGCACGAGATCGATCATGGAGGTACGTACATGCGTAATACGCGCGCTGCGAAGGACTCGAATAAAAATATTTGGTTTCAGGGGGCTTTATTGCAATTTGGGCATTTTGTATAGAGTTATACTTGGGTTTCTCCGTAGAAAACCCTAACCCTTGGTCTTCCCTCTTCCCATAACCGAACCCTAGCCGACTCCCTACCTCCTGCCTTTACCCGCTCGCGCCCCGCCACTGGGAGCGCCGCCGGCCGGAGCGGTGTCCCTCGCCCTCTCCTCCACCATCGATTCCCTCTCCATCTCTTTCTCTATCTCTCTTGTTCTCTCGGGATAGAGCCTGGCCGAGGCTGTGTTGCCTCTGGAACCATCCCCGGCATCGGCTGGTATTCATCTAAGTCATCCCCGCCGATCGCAGCTGCCCCACCGAGCCACCGCCGCGCACCTTGGGCGCCGCCACCGGACCGCTCGGGGTGGCCGAGTTTCGCAGGTCATCCTCCGCATCGCCGCCTTATGGACCCTCTCTGCGCCTTCCATGGCCCTCATGCAACCCCCGCTTCTGCTGGGCCGCCGTCGCGCGCGTTTACCGCCGGTCGCCGCTCGGGCTACCTCGGCCGCCCGGATCCGATACAACCGAGGCCGAGCCCTCGAAGCCTCTGCGCGTCGCCGCCGCCGCGACATGGCGCTTCACCCTTCCTCGACCTCCGGCGACGTGCCACCGTCGCCCGACCCTCCCCGTGGCCGCCGACCGCCGCGCCGTCTCCTGCGGCCGCACAGAGCCGTGCGGGCCGAGCCGCACCTGCCGCCGCCGCCGCCGCCTACCGCCGACGGCTGTCCGCGCGTTGCCTCCCCACGGTCGGCCGCGTTCGGCTGCTGCGGTGCCCCACCGCCGGAGCTCCCCGGCGGGCGAAACCGAGCCGAGCTCCATCCTAGCCGCGCGGCTGGGGCATCAAGGCCCGCCGTCGTCGTCGCCGCCTCCCGCCGCATGCCGACGCAAGCCCCGGCATTCTCGACCTACCGCACCCTCCAGCGGCCAAGGTGCCGTGTCCGGCCGCCGGCGCGCCGTGCCCCATTCTAGCTCCGGTAAGCTTAGAATAGGGCATCTTCTTGTTACGAGAGTTCCGAGGCTCCCCGATCCCAACGAAAGGGAGCACGATGATCGGGACACATCGGCGATCATCGTGCTCACCTTATTTTCTGTCGAGGAGACCCCGATCTACTGTTTCGGCTTAGTCGGTCCTTTTTGGACCTTTTTGGCTGCTGTCTCGGCTTGCGCGCGCTGTTTCGAAGACTCGAGGCTGTTCCGATGCCTCCAGAGGGGAGCATGGTGATCGTCTGTCAGTGACGATCACAGCGCTCACCTTAGTTAGGGTCAACAAGTCCCTGGTTTGTGAGAAAAAGCATGTTTTCCGAACAGTGCGCGTAGTTTGCTGAACTTCGGGTTGCTCCCGCGCACCACACAGTGTCCAGAACTGCTCCGAAGGGTGAGCACGGTCTCCGGCACGTCGAAACCTATCAGCAGTGTCTCGGTTGGTCGATTGACCTCCGGTTTGCGTAGTCGGGCCATAAAAGCCCCGAAATCACATGAAATAGTGCGATTTCGGGTAATTCGGAAGGCTTTTGTGCAATTGTACTCTTCGAGGCTGTGTGGGCGCATGTGTAAGTTAGGGATGACACTGGGTGATCGTCCAAGGTCCTAAGCTCTCGGATTACGTGAACAAGTCGTTTGATCCCTTTTATTATATAAAATGTTGGGATTTTATGTAATTGGAGGGGTTTATGTGCAATTGTGCACCATGGGGCCACTGTGGGTAGTGTGTTTGGGTACGCTTGATCTGGGTGATTGTCCATGATGCGAAGGCTTTAGCGAAAATCGAAAAGTCGATTTCGATGCGTTTCTCGGCGAAATCCGCCGACGGAACGCGGGTTCGGTTCGGAATTATTCCGACGGTGCTTCGTAAACTATTGTGTGGTCGCTGAGCCTTGTTGGCTGGTCACTCGCGTCATTTCGATGGTTCGGAAATGACGGATGAGCGACGGTGGGTTCCGGTGTCGAAGTAGACACTTAGGGAACCGTAGTCGTACAATTATCCGACGATAATTGTATTAAAGTGTTACTTTATGTTTCTTTGCCAAAAAATCCGAATAAGAGTGTTTGGGGCAGCGGGTGACTCTTGGTATGAGTCGTTGCGTTAAGGACGATTCGTAGTCCGACGGAGTCCGGTGAGGTTTACTGGGGCTATGGCTCGGTGCGGCAATTGGTTTTGAAAGCGATTCCGTGGGTGTAATTATGGAGTTATGTGTTCGGTGTTTTGTGTTAGTGGATTAGACACTAACCTGGTGGATCTCCTTAGGTCCGATCGATACTTCTTCCTCAGACGAGAGTCAGACGCCGTGTTTGTACAGGTGGGTACTTCGATCCGACGTCCGTACAGTGGTACACGCTGGTGACGTTCCTTCCACCCTTACTGTTTATATCATTTATCCTAGATATATCTTGCACCTGTTTGTTACAGTATTACTCTACTCAGTGTTTTCATGTTTAGTATCATGTGTAGGAGTAGAGTAGATTACTTCTTGTCGACTATGACATCGCGACTGTTCGGTCGGTTTACTTGATGTACTCGGTGACCTTGTTGTTCGGTTGGTCGGTTCTCGTGTTTCCTTCGAGTACTTGCATACGGTTGAGAGGATGTTGAGTTGTTCCATCCTAGTTGACCTGAGTGGTCAGTTCTCGTGTTTCCTTCAGTAGTGCTTGCATACAGTTGAGAGGATGTTGAGTTGTTCCATCCTAGTTGACCTGGTTGGTCAGTTTCTTTCTTTCTCTACTCAGGACCTAGTTGGTCAGTTACTTTGCATAGTTGGGGACCTGGTTGGTCAGTTTCTTTCTCTACTCAGGACCTGGTTGGTCAGTTACTTTGCATACTTTGGGACCTATTTGGTCAGTCACACTCAGTACTTGGTACCTGGTTGGTTCTTCTGGTTACTTGACGACCCACGTGGTCGATGGGCCCTGGGGGGCAGGATTGTCGGCTAGTTGCCGATGGTTAATAATTGAGCATAATTGCATTAATCGCCCGATACTCGTCGCACGTCACGAACACCAGCGGTCTGATCCACCGCAAGTGGGGTGTTCTTTTCCGGAAAAGTGGTCGCGAGAGGTTCGACCCGTGAGTCTGGAGCTTTATCTTTGGGGTTGGATGCATGGTAGAGTAGTGGGGGCATTGGCTTGAGGTACGTGGTGCTGCGACCAAGAGGGCTTCGCATGAGGTCGTAGTACGGATCAAGAGAGCATTGGTTGATTGGGTACTTTTGAGCTTTTATACTGTTGACGCATACTTACATGTGTTGTTTCATATCTATATATCTCTCTCTATTTACTTGTTTATCATAGCTCTACTACTATTATCTCCTCTTGTGTCTATCTCTGCGAGGTATCCACTGGGAGGGGGAGACATGTTTACATGTTCTCACCCCCGCCTTCTTTTTCATGTGACATTGCAGGAGTTAGTGGGACAGCTGGTGAGGAGCGAGTCTAGTTCGCGACATAGCTCCGTCCCTTTGTCGGTTATTCCTTTATCCTTCCTGTTTACTTTGTTTATGACTTAGACTTATAACTGGTTCATGTTCTCTACTTATAAATATCGTTTGGTTTTGGAATATAATATTGGTTTTTGGAATTTCAATATAAAATGGTTTTCTACCCCTCGTGGTAGCGTTTTAAAGAAAGAAAAGGGTTCCGTGTGGGAAACAGTTTTTAAAAGGTTTTATCGTGGATTTTATAAATTAGTATTTCAAAATCAGTTTCCGAGTAGGAAACATTTCAAATGATAGATGTGGTTTTATGAATGAGTAAATGTGAATGAACCTGTGGTGAATGGTGATTGTGTATGAATGTAAGTTAATATCTTTGCATTTACACTTCTTGTGGTTGTATGGTTATATGTTATTCACTCTCTGTACTTGTGCGATGCCGTGCAAATACAGGGGAGACTCTGTCCGTGTGTACAGTGGTCTCTCTGTATTTGTGGCAGGTCTGGTACGTCCTTGGGGGTCAGGTTTAAAAAAAAAAAAATTCCGCTGTTTTTATACTCCAAAATGACCCGGGGCGTGACACAATTTTTTAATACTTCAATTTGTTGGAGTATTTAGTTGTTAATCAAGTATTTTAATATTAATTATTATAATTGTTGCTATAATCAATCAGTTAGTATATATATTTTTTGCGGCAATTATAATTAATTATAGCGGCATTTATAATAGTTGTTATTGTATAGTATTTAGCGGCATTTATAATTGTTGTTATTGTATATTATTTAGCGGCATTTATAATAGTCACTATTATATATATTTAGCGGCATTTATTTGGATTTTTACCAACCATCAGAACAAATGTCGCTATAATTTTTAGCGACCCTGCCAACAGCGGCAATTGTCAAAATTGTCGCTAAACTATTTAGCGGCAATTGTAATTGCCGCTAATTTAAAAAATAATCGCCACTAAAAATCAATTTTGGTGTAGTGTGCTTCTGGGCACTTAGGAACGTGCCTCCTATGTTTGATATAGCGCAAATAATGTATTCGTAAGCATTAAACTCATGTTGGGACTTAGCAAGATTAAGTGTCATCAAGGGGTACTTAACTTAAAAAACTGTGAAACTGCAACATAGAGACATTGACATAGGCCATTGGACATCTATTGTATTCCATGTTAGAGATATGATGACATAGAGATAGGCCTTGGACACAGTAGCTTTACTTTCCGTGTTTTAGACATGACGACTTGATACTTGAGGCGGATCTATGATTACATTGCCATTGTGCTCATTCGCACATGCTTGTGAGGGTTGCTCCCTACAAGCCGGCACTCCGGAGTTGGCCAACGCGATACTTATTCGCCGTGCGGGATTGGGCGCCGAAATGGATTGCCGTAGGACAGTCTCATTCCTAGGGTGGGAATGTTGACTACCACGGGGCCATTAGGCTCAGCATCGGCTAGACAGCCTTCGGGTGGGTCTTTAGGCCAGACAGCCTTCGGGCGGGTCTTATCAGATTTAAACTTCAAGTAGTTTAATTACCTTTTGGACAGTGATTAGAATAGTAAACCGAGACACTTTACTATTACATGCAGGACATAAACATGATTGTTATATTTGCTTATTCATGTTTAGAATAGCTCTTTATTTATGCAAGTTCATGACTAGTAGAGATAGCATGTTTTACCTGTTCATTTACATGTCGCTTATTTCGTTTATACTTATCTGCTTACTTGTTTCTTTTGGGCCTAGTGGCGCATTCAACTGAAGTCAGTAATTGCCCACTGGGAACTATTATTTAATAGTTCTCACGCCCTCCGTTTCTTATGTGTTTCAGAGCCTTCGGCACCGACGGAGGTACGGGATCGCGGCAAGGGAGTCGCCTAGCTACAGTTTTTGATTACTTAGGTCGTTATTTTTCTCTCTTTATTGTTTTACCTATGGTTTTGTTTATGGGATCTATTGTTGTATTTACTCTTATGGTTCATAGTGGATTTAGTCCTTTACTTATTGCCTATTATAGCTTCTAGTTGTTATTTCCGCTCTGATACTTCTAGATGTCTTCTCTTGTTGTTCTATTTATCGCTTTCTGTTAGACGCCTTGTATGTTGTAGACGTACGGCGGGTCTGGACACGCGCCGGGCGGGCTTCCGCTGGGTCCAGCGGCGTGACAGTTTTTCTCTCATTTCTCTTCAACACACACACACACACTCAAAGCTCTCTCTCTCTAGGAGATATCTCTCCCTCACTCAAAGGGGTAGAGCAAGAGGTGGATTTGGTGGAGAAGGAGCTAAGGAGGTGAAACAACTTCTTCTTCTTCCTCCTAGGTGCAAGAAAAATGTAAGCTTAGGGATAAGCTTTTCCCCTCTTTCATGGTAGAACCCTAGAATGGGTTTTGATTGACCTAAGAATGGTTTTATTAGGATTTCTAGTGGTAGAGGAGCTTTCTTTTGCTTCTCTTAGAGATCAAAAAGGGGTTTGTGCATATGTGCCAAACCTAGGGCACCCAAATTAGGGCTTTTGCAGGATGGTTCTTGGGGCAAATTGACCCTATGAAAACCTAATTGGGGGTATTTCCGACACGCTCGAGTGCTAGGTCCGTCGAAACGAAGAGTCTATACATTGATTAGAGTGAAAAAACCTAATTTGGCTTTGTTTGGCCGCAGATAAGGAAATAGGCGGCCAAGAATCGTGAAATTCGAGCCCGAGCATCCTAGCGAACCTACGAGGTGGAAGGTGCTTCTCAAAATTATTGAACTTCTCTTTATGTCAAATGTGTCACTTATTGAGCATGTATGTACAGCTTCTTCATGCATATTAGGGTGAAATGAGAGTTTATGTTGCATACTTATAGTTAAGATGCATTTGATGTGGTTGAGAACCAGTGAGAAATGTATTAACCCTATTTATGCATGTATAGAGGCAAGAACCTAGATGAGGTAAAGAACAAGTGGCATCGTGACATAAATGAACGAGTGGCATTAGCAAATGAAATGAAACACTAGAGTTAGTTTGTGTGGCATTAATGAAGGTTGAATGCAAAAGTAAGCGTCAAGTGTGTGGCATTGATAAGAATGATAAGCATGAGAACAAAAAACACTAGAGTTAGTGTAGTGACATGGTCGAGTATCAAGAATGCAAAGAACATGAGATTGTGGACAAATGACAAACCAACCTTATAGTTAAGGGTCATTGTGCATTGTTTCCTTATAGTTAAGGAATAGATTGGACTACATCCTTGTAGTTAAGGATTTCATTATACTCACCTATAAGTCCTTGCTCGGTGGGCGGTAGCTCCCCCACGAGCGATGTGCTTCGGAGTTTTCATCACTGGGTCGTAGTAGTCTCCCCAGAGGACGGTCCCGTCGGGTCGTAGTAGTCTCCCCGATACTGGGATTTTGAGTTGGTGAGTTTATGCGAGGCGAAACCTACGGGCTAGCCATGAGATTTGGTAACGAGATTTGAGATCTTGCATTCATCATGAATATTATGTTGAGCATAATCATTGATTATTATTGTTCAGGCATATTAGTCGCATTTGTTATAGTTTGGTTACTATCTGCTTATTCTTTCTATTATACATGAGTTAGACCTAGTAGGAAAGTCGGCGATATTGAGGGCCGAACCCACTGGGAACTTTGTTATAGTTCTCATCCCACTATCTCCACAGGGTCAGGACCAAGTGAGCCGTGACAGCACGGTAAGGGCCTCGCACCGTAGCTAGCGACCGCCCTAGCACTGTATACATTTTGTTAGTTGCATTCCTTGTTTAAGTTAATATCTTCTTTTGTACTTGAAGATGTAGTGGTGAAAGAAAACGAGGAATGAATGTAAAGCTTCATTTTGGAAAGAAAATGTGATGTATTAAAGAAATTGATGAAAAAGAATTGTGGATGTAAAGGTTTAAAGGTGTAAGCAATGTATGTAATACAAAAGTAATCAATATACTTGTTTAGTTTAGAATTCTTTCACTTCGGCAACTGCTTACCCTCATGCAAGCTGTTTGTGTATGTTTCCGCTTGTGCATTTCTCTTTGATTGAATTGTACATGTGTTGAACCTTGGGCAGACAGGGGAAACTATATCCGCTCGGTGTCTGTTCGACGTGCCCGGGCCGGCCAAAGGGATCGGTCCCGGGGCGTGAGAGTGTAGAATTCGAAATAGGCCCGCAAGTCATACGCTTCACGGCCAAGGAGGTGGCAGTTCTTCTTTGATTGCCCTATCGGACCAAGCTCTAGACCTAAGCCTCAAAGTAGGGTCAGATATTTAGAAACACTACATTGAGGGGAAGAAGGACGACCGCAAGAACCTGGAAGTGGTTTTGAAGGAGATGTCATCCAAGCAGGACGAAGAGGACATTAACGACTTCGTGAAATATTTATTCTTTACTTTTTTTTTGTTGCATTCTTAATTTTCACCAATACCAATAATCTCTACCCCAAAGGTCTGGTGATTTTTGTCGATGATCTCTCCGCACTGGCACGCTACAATTGGCCGGAAGAAGTACATTGGCTCATCATCGACAGCCTATGCTCAGCCGCTATTACATTGCAAGCTAATTCAAAGCGGGTGGAATTCTAAAGACTGAGATTTTGACAGTGCAATTTGACTCTCCGTTGACGATGTTTATGTGTATAATTTAATTACATGAGCACTCGCCAAGTTTCAGGAGAAAATGAGCTAAAACGGAGAAGATACGCGATTATTAGTTTTCACTTAAAGTGAATAGTAACCTGGTTTTTCGGAGAAGCCACGGAGTAGAGTTGGCTTCTGGCGCGTATCGGACTCCGTTCATAGCAGTCCAATAGCTCGTTTCGACCGGTTCTGATTGGAACCAATGGCAGCAGCGGATTCACGATCGATGCACGGTTGTCGAGAAAAAGGGGTTTTATCGAAAAGAGGGTTTTCGCACTTTGCTATTCTTGCATTGTGAAACTCCTCGGACTCCGTACATGTGACCTAGAGTAAGGTAAGTGATGTTTGGGGTCCCTACTAGTGGTAGGGAAGCCTAATGCAGATGCGAAATTAAGGTTTCGCGGGTTTACACATTGGTCTATGTGTAATGATTGAGAATTTGGAGAGCAGATAGGTTTCGTCGCAAATCGGCGACCAAACATGATGAAACAAAATGGTAGTTTCGATGCCCTCGACGTGCTGAACGCGATGGCGCGAACCGTTTGCAAATCCGAAAAACGGATCGCCGGATATTGCAAGATGATCGCAAAGGGGTCGATGTTGGCAAATCGACAAGTTGGAGAGCGGACGGGTTTCATCGCGAATCCGTGACCGATCGAGGCAAAACAAAATCGTGAGTTTGATGTCTTCGACGTGCTGATCGCACTGGTGTGATCCGTTCGTAAATCCGACGAACGGATCTGCAGAAATCGCACGTTGATCGAGGAGAGGTCAATGTTGGCAAATCTATACTTTTGCAAAAGTCCCAATATTTTATGTGCCGAATCGCGCAAAATTGGACGTGGAGGTGCGTATGCGTGAATTACACATGCTGTGAGGGACTAAGCTTAAAATAAATAGTTTCGACGGACTTAGACGCAATTTAGCCCTTTTGTTTAAATAATGCATTAGGGTTTTCTCCATGGAACCCTAATCCTTTGGCCTCCCTATTCCACAACCGAACCCTAGCCACCTCTATCTTCCACCCCCAGCCCTAGCCGCACACCCCTGGCCGCCGCCGGCCAAGCCCCGGCCGCCGCCGAGCCACCATCTCCTTCCTCCCCATCTCTCTCTCTATCTCTCTCCCTATTTCTCTCTTTCTCGGGTTGAGAAAGGGGAGGGGATCCCGAGGCTACATAGACTCCAAGCTCTGTGCCGGCGTCGCCCCGATCCCGACCACCGCGGATCGGCCGTGCCAACCGCCGCCGCTCCAGAGCGCCGCCGCGCGCCGTCGCTTCACCCGCTCGCACGGCCAAGGAGGCCTTGGCCCCTAGCCGCGCAACGCCACCTCCTAGGGTCGGCCGCGCCGCCACCCCCGGAGCCCTAGCCACCTCCTCCGCCGCCTGCCGCCGTCGGGTGACGCCGCCGCCGTTCGCCATGGGCGCTGCAGCCGCCCGACCCGAGCCCGTGCCGAGCTCGGGTCGACCGCAGCCCCGCACGTCGCCACCTCCTTGGAACGGCCGAGCCGCCCTCCCCGAGCCCCGGCGACCTCTCGCCGCCGACCCCGCCGTCTCCGAGCTCCGCCGCCGGCCGCCGCCGCTTCGCACGCCGCCGAGGCCAAAGCCGAGCCTGTGCCGTGCCCAAGCCGTGAACCGCCGCCACCATGGCCGCCGCCTCCTCCTCCTCCTCCTCCGGCCTCGGGCAGCCCGCCGTCGTCGTCCTCGAGGAGCCCCGGCCGCCGTCGTGGCCGCCACGGCCCCTTGAACCCTAACCTTACTCGTGCGGGTTAGGTTTGCTCCGCCGTCGCCTCCGCCGCTCTCCGCCGCCATCTGACGTTAGCCTAGTGTTCCTCACCTTCCCCACACCCTCCTCTGATCCCCTGGCGCGCCGCCGTGCCGCCGGAGGCCGGCCGGAGCTAGCTTGCTCCAGCCAAGCTCAAATTAGGGCCTATTATAGATGGTTTACTGTTCCGAGCAATCCGGGCCTCCCCGATCTTTTCGAAAGGGAGCACGATGATCGTGACACATCGCTGATCATCGTGCTCACCTTATTTTTACGTCTGGGAGACCCCGATCTCTGTTTCGACGATGTCGGTCCTTTTGGGCCTTTTTGGTCACTTTGTCTCGCTTGCGCGCGGTTCGAAGACCCGAGGCATTCCGGTGCCTCGGAGGGGAGTACGGTGATCATCGTCGGTGGACGATCATAGTGGTCACCTCATTTAGGGTCAACGAATCCCTGGTTAGTGAGAAGTTGCATGTTTATCATGAAGTGCGCGCAGTTCGCTGAACTTCAGGTCGCTCCCGCGCTCTCCACAGTGTCCGAAATTGCTCCGAAAGGTGAGCACGGTCTTCGGCACGCCGAGACCTATCAGCGGGTGTCTCGGTTTGGCTGAATGAGTTCCGGTTTGCGAAGTCGGGCCATAAAAGCCCCGAAATCACGTAAAATAATGTGATTTCGGGTAGTAGGGAGGGCTTTTATGCAATTATACTTTTCATGGCTGCTGTGGACAGCAAGTGTGAGTTGTGGGCAACCTTTGGACTAATTTTCCAAGGTCCCAAGCCCTCGTAGAGTCCGGAAAGTGATTTTCGGCGCGTTTCTCGGCGAAATCCGCCAACGGAACGCGGGTTTGGTTCGGAATTATTTCGATGGTACTTTGTGAACTATTGTGTGGTCGCTGAGCCTTGTTGGCTGGTCACTCGCGTCATTTCGATGGTTCGGAAATGACGGGTGAGCGACGGTGGGTTCCGGTGTCGAAGTAGACACTTCCGGGAACCCGTATTCGTACAACTATCCGACGATAATTGTATTATAGTGTTACTTTATGTTTGCTGCCAAAACATCCGAATAGGAATGTTTTGGGGCAGCGAGTGACTTGTGGTTTGAGTCGGTGCGTTCCGGGACAGTTCGTGGTGAAAGTTATGAAACCCTAGGATCTAAAAGGTAATCAACACCTAGAGGGGGGTGAATAGGTGTACAATGGCTAATTAAAAATCTCGATGCGATTTTAAAGTAAATGCGGAAAATAAAATCAACACACCAAGATTTTACGTGGGAAAACTCCAAACCGGAGTGAAAAACCCACGGGACCGATCACACGAACTATCCACTAAGAAACAATTGAGTACAAGGCGATTTACCCACGACTTTACCCAATTTTACCGAATCTTCAACGTGGATCTCCTTCGTCGGTCCTCGATCGCTTGAAATCCTTCAACCGATCACGCCGCAACTCCTTGCCGCGCCAACGCCTTGACTCCTCAAAGCGTCCACCGAGTCCTCGGCCTTCACACGCGATCCCCGCGCAAATTCTCCGTCCGGAGAGATAGTAACGATGATTTGTGGTGATCTTAACGTTAAAGTACCATAGACTATGGGGGAACCCTTTTAGTCAATCATCAAGTTGATTCATAAAGGAACATTCAAAGAAAAACCTAGAATCAACTCGACGATCAACAAAAACGAAACTCGCTTTTAGAATTGAATCATAAAGCTTAAAAGGAGTTTCTAGGGTTTTAAGAGGATCTATAATCTAAGAATTCTAAGCATATCAATAATGAACCCCCCATGGTCTATATATAGTGTTAGAAGACTTAGAAATAGATTAGGATTGAAATCAGCCCTTTTTGAAATAGATTAGGATTGAAATCAGCCTTTTATGGAAATTTTCGTGTCCAATGTCCGGTCTTAATAGGAATGTCCGGTCTTGATGCTGTCCGGTCTTAGCTCCTTGACCGGTCCACCCTTCCGTCAATATTTTCGCAGAGTACTGAGTCCGGACAATGCCTGAGGATGTCCGGTCTTACCTTGCGTAACATTGAAACTCATTGTACTGAGACCGGACAATGCCAGGATGTCCGGACTTACATAAGAGTTATGCAATGTCAAGCCCACGGGATCCAGGACATTGACCAAGGTCAGGACATTGACCTCATAAACCATAGTTTTGTCAAATTAAAAGTATTTCAAGTCTTCTAACCACTATTATCTTAGTTTAAATCACCATAAATACTCTTTAAGACATACCTGAGGTATCGAGCTTCTCCGTCGAGCCTTGAGTCTCCAAACTTCATCTTTGTGCTCTTCACTTCTTCAAGACTCCAATAACTTCACGAAATCCGCCAACTTATAAAATCCTTAACAATCTCCCCCTTTGGCGATTTCGTGACAAAACAATCTATAAGCCCGTACAAACCACAAAAAATAAAAGATGAGAATTATCGCAATCACCAAAACGATAATCCCCTGCATGACCGATCCAATAAAAACAAAATTACAAGTTCAAACTCAACCTACTACAGACTCTATGACTTAGACATTGGAGTCTTGAAGTCTTGAACGTCCACAAAACTCAACACACATTCAAGCCTCAAGATTTTCATTAAGCATAAATGTCCTAAGTCGAGTCAAGTGCATAAATGTCCTAAGTCGAGTCAAGTTCTAATCATAGATACAGGCAAGTAAGTATCCTAAGTCGAGTCAAGTTCTAATCATAGATACAGGCAAGTAAGTAAGCAAAGAAAGCATCACATAAATCGCAATCTATAATCTCATCTCCCCCTATCATCATATTCATCTCCCCCTTTTTTTGTCCGAAAATGCCAAGATAACAAAAATACATGATGTCGAGATTAAAATCCATTGTTCACATATAAGTTTAAACATATTGAACATAAACATATCAATAATTAAGAAAACCCGTTGTTTAAAAAAAATGATCTCTAGAGCTTCCTAGGGCCATGCACATTAAGTTTAATACTGACAATCATGCATATAAGTGTTGCAAAATACAGTTAATTTCAAAAAGCAACAAAATACTTAGCCAAGACCGGACATAGCTTCCAATGTCCGGCTGCCACAATGTCCTGTGCAGTTTGCTTGTGTGATGTCCGGACATGGCGATGAAGACCGGTCTCTGAAGGCAATTTCGCAAAGATATTAAAATTTTCGGAAAAATTTGTTTCCAACGGAGGTTTGACATGAAATATATAGTAACAAACCTCTAGTCAATAGAATTCAAAGATGTCATACATGTTGAATCGTACATCAACCAGAATTTAATAATATATATCGCTAAACAAGCACATCAATCAAAATCTAATCATTAAATGCGCCGATTTTACTTGACAAGTATGCATCGATTAAGATAAAAAAAAGATCACATTAAATGAAATAAACACAAGAATATTGTCTAATTGAGTTATGCACACATCTAAATTAAGGAGTGGCTCTTTGAGCATCTTTATCATAACTTCCTCCTGATGGCATTCAATAATAAAACATCCACCAAACACCTCAAAAAAAACTTGATTTCTTTTCTTTTCTTAGAGATGTATACTTATATTCATGTGGTAGCTTCACATACTTAGGACGACCAGGGGTGGTAGCTCTTTCCTACATGTGGTGGTAGTTTTCACACTCCCTTGAAGGGATGTAACTCTTTCCACATCTTTTATTGGTGGTAGTTTTCACACTCCCAAAGGGATGTAACTCTTTCCAAATCTTTCAACTTTAAGATTACTCCCCCTCAAATAGTGCAACCCTCAATGAGAAAATAGTATTGTGATTTCATAAAATGGTGAAATTATTTTTCTAATAATGCAAACAATCAAATAATCTCAATACACTTTAGAAAGTTCAAGAGTGATGTACTAATTTAGCAAGTATATAGAAGCAATTTCTAGATGATGTTGAGGTTCAAAATACAATGACATAGAAGAATTCAAATGAATTGAAGAATGTTAAAATAAATCATGCAAAAATTTAGATTAAGTCAAAACATCCATGCAAAATTATTAGTGATGCAAAATTGCCAGCATGTACATAATGGCCCATAGAATGTATCTAGAAAGGAGGATTGATTCGACCAATTCTCTTAATAAATGATATCTTAGTTCAATATGACAAATTCCAGAGTATAGAACAAGGTTTTAGAAGTATGTATGGCACTAAAGTTCTCGTAAAAGATAGTGAGGGAGGAGGTAGGTATCCGATAGTTGCTTAGTAAGGAAAGATTTCACCTTTGCGCACCCAAACCTTACGAATTTTGGGATGTGTTTGTTGGTTTGTAAGCGTCTTGTGAAGCTTGTCGACAATTTGAATTTTCTTGTTCTTTCGACCATTCACTTTCGGCCTCCAAGCTTGTTTAGTCCTTAGTTTTGGATCATCCTTCTTTTTCTTCCACGTTTGATTAGCCTTCACTTTTGGATCTTCCTTTGTTGGCTTTGATAATGTCCGTTGGTTCAAGGGAGTTGTGGAGTTCTTCTTTTGTGTGCAAGCTCTCTTCACATGACCTAGAACTCCACACAAGTGACAAACTTTATCAGCAAAAGATTTTCTAGAAGAACCGAATTTACCTTGAACCTTAGGCATTGACTTAGTCGAGTTCACGCCCACTTGCTTAGAAACTTGGTCAAAATATGTCCTTTCATATCCAAGTCCAAGCTTAGATGTTTGACCAAGTCCTAGCATCTTGTCGAGTTTGGTAGAACCGGAGGAGAACTTGTTCATATCGGATCTAAGTTGAATGATAGTCTTTGTGAACTCCAAATTTGCCTCATTTGCCTCCGAAAGTTGCTTGTTGAGAAACTTCAAGTTTTCTTCGCTCGTCTCTCTTTCGTTCTCAAGCATAGCAACCTTCTCTACAATGGAATTGTAGGCCCTCGACAATCCGTCCTTCTCTTGCTCCATGCTTCTTGTCGATGTGATTAGTTTAGCATTTTCTCCTTCTAGATCAATGATTCTTCGTCGAAGCTTCTTGTTGTGCTTGGCCATCTTCTTTGACTCAACGACCAATTGATGATAAGCGGCGATCATATCATCTCCATCCGATTCTTCGTCCGTCGAGCTCTCCGGTGTAGATTGTTCATGCATAGAGGACACGGAGATTGAGTCAATAGAGGACAAACACATAAAAGTAGAATCATGTGCCAATAAAGCAGTGGCATTTATTTCCTCATCGCTTGAGGTTGACTCCTCATCGGAAGGGTCATCCCAAGTGATGGCTTGCATAGCCTTTTTCTTATTAGAATTCTTAGTCGGACAATCCGATGCTATATGTCCAAATCCCCGACACTTATAGCATTGGATTTGTCCTTCTCCACTTTTCTTATCTTTGGAAGATTCTTTAGACAAATTTTCGAATTTTTAAACTTAGAAGAAGAAGACGAAGAACTCCCTTTCGGTTTGTTGAATTTGGAAGAAGAGGACTTTGAAGAAAACTTCTTCTTAAAGTTCCGTCGGAACTTCCTTGTTAGAAGAGCTAGTTGTCTCTCAAAATCCTCTAACGTCGTGTCTGAGTCCGTGTCGGAGGAAGTAGAGTCCGAGTTGCCTCCTTTAGTCGATTTGAGCGCCATCCCAGTAGACTTTGAAGACAACTTGGAAGAAGATGAGTTAGCGGGAAAAGTCATCTCATAAGTTTGAAGAGCACCTACTAATTCATCTACTTTCATCTCATCGGGATGTTTAACGGTTTCAATTGCTGCGACTTTCGGACGAAAACGCTCGGGAAGAGTCCTTAGAATCTTACGAATAATCTTGGTTTCGGGAATTTTCTCACCCAAGTTGGAACAAGTGTTGACTATGTCTTGAAGACGAGTATAATATTCGGTAAAAGTCTCGTTTTCTTCCATATGAATAGAATCAAAACGACTAGTCAACATTTGTAACTTTTGAACTTTAACAAGACTAGTTCCCTCGTGGGTGGTTTTAAGAGTATCCCATATTTCCTTGGCGGTTTCACACGCCGAAACCCAAGAAAATTCGGTTTGGTTTAAGGCATTAAATAAGGCATTAATCCCCTTCCCGTTGAATGAAGAACGTTCATTTTCATCCTTACTCCACTTGGTTCTAGGCTTGGGGACGGTGATAGTATCGACAACCTCGGTGGGGTGTGTCCAACCAAATTCCACCGCTTGCCAAACTCTTTCATCGATGGCAATTAGAAACGCCCTCATGCGGACTTTCCAATAAGCATAGTTAGTACCATCGAAGAAAGGAGGTCGATTAATATTTACTCGGCCATTGTATGCAACCTATACCCGCTCTGATACCACTTGAAAGTTATGAAACCCTAGGATCTAAAAGGTAATCAACACCTAGAGGGGGGTGAATAGGTGTACAATGGCTAATTAAAAATCTCGATGCGATTTTAAAGTAAATGCGGAAAATAAAATCAACACACCAAGATTTTACGTGGGAAAACTCCAAACCGGAGTGAAAAACCCACGGGATCGACCCCACAAACCATCCACTAAGAAACAATTTGGTACAAGGCGATTTACCCACGACTTTACCCAATTTTACCGAATCTTCAACGTGGATCTCCTCCGCTGGTCCTCGATCGCTTGAAATCCTTCAACCGATCACGCCGCAACTCCTTGCCGCGCCAACGCCTTGACTCCTCAAAGCGTCCACCGAGTCCTCGGCCTTCACACGCGATCCCCGCGCAAATTCTCCGTCCGGAGAGATAGTAACGATGATTTGTGGTGATCTTAACGTTAAAGTACCATAGACTATGGGGGAACCCTTTTAGTCAATCATCAAGTTGATTCATAAAGGAACATTCAAAGAAAAACCTAGAATCAACTCGACGATCAACAAAAACGAAACTCGCTTTTAGAATTGAATCATAAAGCTTAAAAGGAGTTTCTAGGGTTTTAAGAGGATCTATAATCTAAGAATTCTAAGCATATCAATAATGAACCCCCCATGGTCTATATATAGTGTTAGAAGACTTAGAAATAGATTAGGATTGAAATCAGCCCTTTTTGAAATAGATTAGGATTGAAATCACCTTTTATGGAAATTTTTCGTGTCCAATGTCCAGGTCTTAATAGGAATGTCCGGTCTTGATCTTTGTCAGGTCTTAGCTCCTTGACCGGTCCACCCTTCCGTCAATATTTTCAGCGAGTCGGACAATGCCCGAGGATGTCCGGTCTTACCTTGCGTAACATTGAAACTCATTGTCTTGAGGCCAGGACAATGCCAGGGATGTCCGGACTTACATAAGAGTTATGCAATGTCAAGCCCACGGGAGCCGGACATTGACCAAGGTCCGGACATTGACCTCATAAACCATAGTTTTGTCAAATTAAAAGTATTTCAAGTCTTCTAACCACTATTATCTTAGTTTAAATCACCATAAATACTCTTTAAGACATACCTGAGGTATCGAGCTTCTCCGTCGAGCCTTGAGTCTCCAAACTTCATCTTTGTGCTCTTCATTTCTTCAAGACTCCAATAACTTCACGAAATCCGCCAACTTATAAAATCCTTAACACGTGGGTCCCGGCGGAGTCCCAGTGCGGTTTACGGGACTTCCGGCATATTACGGCGATCGGTTTGGGAAATCGACTCCCGTGGGTTTATTTGCACGGGTTTATATTCTGTATTAGTGGATTAGACACTAACTTGTTGGATCTTCTTAGGTCCAGTTGATATTTCTTCTTCGGGGGAGCGTACGCGACAATTGTACAGGTGGGTATCACAGGTTGCCGTCGGTTCCGTGGTGCAAGCTTGGTGACGTTCCTTCCGCCCTTACTGTTTATATTACTTACCATTTACATATTGAGCCTTGCACCCGTATTTACTCTTTACTCTACTCAGTTGTTTCCATACCAGTATCATGTGTAGGAGTAGAGTAGATTTATCAGTACATTCTACTTCGGTGACCTGGTTGGTCGAGTTGCATATTCTACTTCGGTGACCTGGTTGGTCGAGTTGCATATCTTATACTTGTGACCTGGTTGGTCGGTTTGCACATCCTATACTTGTGACTTGGTTGGTTGAATTCCTATCTTCTACCCGGGGACCTGGTTGGTCGGGTAGCGTACTGGACGACATACGTGGTCGATGGGCCCTGGGGGGCAGGATTGTCGGCTGATTGCCGATGGCTGATAATTGAGCATATTTGCATTGATCGCCCAATACTCGTCGCACGTCACAAACACCAGTGGTCTGATCCATTGCAAGTGGGGTGTTCTTTTCCGAAAAAGTGGTTGCAGAGGTTCGACCCGTGAGCCCGGGAGCTTTATGCTGGGGTTGGATGCATGGTAGAGTAGTGGGGGCACTGGCTTTAGGCCTGCGGTGCTGACCAAGAGAGCATTGGTTCAGATTGGGTATTCTTGAGCTTCTATACCTGTTGACGCATACTTACAGTAGCAGTTGGTTTACATTTCTATATATCTCTTTACTCTGCTTTAGTCGCTACTGTACTACTACTATCAGCTTTACTTGTTTAGCTCCGTGACTAGTGAGTACCCCTCGCCCATGTCAGTTTGGGGTACCCACTGGGAGGGGAGATCATGTTTACATGTTCTCATCCCCCGCCTTCTGTTGCAGGTGAGACTGCTGGTCCTGGAGGGACAGCTGGAGAGGAGCGTACCTAGCATACGTTCTAGCATCTACCCATGGTTTGCCTATTACTCAGTTTCCTTTTAGTTTGCTTTATGACTTAGAAATATATATGGTTCATGTTCTCTAACTTAATTCGGCATGTTCTCTACTTATATTTTGGAATTGGATATAATAATGGTTTTTGGGATTTATAATATAAAGTGGTTTTCTACCCCTCGTGGTAGCGTTTTAAAGAAAGAAAAGGTTTCCTGGTGGGAAACAGTTTTTAAAAGGATTTCTCGTGGATTTTGTAACTTATTATTTCAAAAACAGTTTTCGAGTAGGAAACATTTCAAAAGATAGTTTCAGAACTGTGAATAAATACTTGTGAATGAACCTGTGGTGAATGGTGTGATTGTGTATGAATGTAAGTTAATATCTTTACATTTACACTTGGTTGTGGTTGTATGTTTGTTATTCACTTCATGTACTTGTGCGACGCCGTGCAAATACAGGGGAGACTCTGTCCGTTTGTACAGTGGTCTCTCTGTATTTGTGGCGGATCTGGCATACCTTGGGGGTCAGGTTTAAAAAAAAAAAAAAATTAGTGAAATTCCGCTGTGTTTATACTCTAAAAGCGGCCGGGCGTGACGGGAATCACACGCAGGACCACGGGAAGCCGCCGCGCGTGCGAGCCACCGTAAAACATACAAGGCGTCTAACAAAACGATAAATAGAATAACAAGAAAAGAGGCATCAAGTAGTATCAGAGCACAATAACAACTAGATCTCTACATAGGAAATAGATTACTAACAACACTAAGAAGCTGAAAAAAGGTACAACCATAAATCCACAACCAAAAGCTATAAAAGGTACATGGTAGTCTCTATACAGGGATACAAAAATCACTCTCTCACAAAAACCAAAAAAGAGAGGAACTACCACCTAGCAGTGGTAAGCAGCTATCTAGCTAGCGATCCCCTTGCCACGATCCCTTGCCTCCGCCGGTGCCGAAGGCTCTGAAACACATTAGAAAAAGAGGGCGTGAGAACTATTAATTAATAGTTCCCAGTGGGCAATTACTGACTTCAGTTACATGCTCCACTAGGCCCAAAGCTAAACAAGTAAACGGTAAACTATGCATAAGTAAGGTAAACGACATGTAAATAAACATGTAAGCTACTAAACATGATCTCTCTACTTAGCATGAAATTGCATAAGTAACTAAGCAATTCTAAGCATGAATAGAAATGTAAGGTGCCGAACTTCTGAATTTACGAAGTTACGGTGAGAATGTAGTATACCGAAATTTAAAATAAAATTTAAATGTAAATAAAAATAGTGTGAGACACTATTTTTATTGGAATTAAGGGTGTAAGAATAGGTTAGAAATGACCTGTGTTGAAATCGGAGCGAAAACAGAAAATGTAGAATTTTCTGTGAGAAGCGGGGCAGAAAATTAGCAGAAAATGCATAGTGTCAGAAAATTATGAAAATTGGCGGGCATGTCAGGAATATTTTTACGAGGCTAAATATAAAGTTTCGTGCCATTCTGACATCTAGAAGATGAGAAATAAATGTCCGAATGTTATCTAATAACGATTACAGTTCGGTACAGTTCGCAGTGGCCAAACGGGGTCGAAACTGAAGAATTAAAATTTCTTCTGTTAAGTTATGTGAAAACGAACATAACTGTCAAGTTTGAGCTCGATCAGACATTCCGAAGGGCAGATAAAAATATCAAAGCTTCAGATGAAGATTTGAGGTGAATAGTGTAAAGTGGGGGGCAAATTAGTAAAATGGGATTAATCCCTCTTCATCTCCTTCGTGGGCTGCCTCCCCAAACCGCACACACACACACACATACACCTCACACACGCACACATGAGGGGAGAGGGAAATCTCCCTTTCTCTGTCTAGATCCTTCCCAAAATGGATGGATTCGATGGAGATCGAAGCTTCGAGTTGAATCGTCGTCGTCTTCTTCATCTTTTCCTTAGATTTGGAGCAACCTTGAGGTGAGGTTCTTGAACCCTTTAATGGCAATTTCTTAGGGTTTGATTTATATCCTTTAATAATGGGTTTAATGGAATCCTAGCATGCTAATTAGAGGCATATTGCTTAAATCATAGATTAATTCAATGATTTTTGCAATAGTAGCAAACCTAGGGTTAGAAATGCAATTTTTGCTATTTGATGGGTTTGATCTAAATTGAACCTACGTAAACCTAATTGCTAGGTAACGAAACACGCTGGCGAAGTCGGTTCAGCAATCCGCCGATCCGTTGCGAAGATATTGAAGAAACGGAGGATTTAGCTTCGTTTCCGCCTGGAGGGTCGAGGCGACGTCGTAAAGTCATGAAAATGGATCCCGAGCATCGTAAGGACAAACCGAAGACCTATAATTTTCGGGGCTGCAAGGCGAAGCACGGTTGCGGCGCAATTGCAGTATTGGGCCGTACCGGATACGGATACCGCGGGAGGCCGATTGCAAGTGTCGCCGAGCAATCGGAACGCGATAACAGGTGGGTTGTGTTTACCGAAGCGACTAGGTCGCCTACATGTCGAAGAAATATATGTTTTCTTGTTGATGCATATATACATGTATAGTGGTAGTTGATTGCATTAGTGAATGCTTAAAGTGATGCATGAGTTACCATGTAATAGCTACCATGAATGAGTATATATACATGTTAGCATGATTAGAATAGTGCATGTTAATCCATTAGAATGTACGCTAATTAACAGAGCATGCAAATTCATTAGAATGCATGTTGGTTGATACTTGCACATGATATGTTATGAAATACATGCTAGTGGATAGTTCCATATAGACATGATTAGCATTATGTAAGATACATGCTAGCAGAGAATTTCACCTTAATGCATTAAGAATATGTGTTAGTGAATAGATTCATGTGGATATGTACTAGAGCATGTTAAAGGACTTATGCATGTCACGCCCCGCAACCCGCCTATTTGGTCGGGTTCGGGCCACGTCAACAGACGCCGAACGGACAGGGCCTCCCCTGCCCGCCCAAGGCTCTAACAACAAGTACAATCTAACAAATCAAAGAGAATTTGCAATTATACAAGGCTTACACGAAGGTAAGCAACAACAACACAGCGGAAGAGTAAGCACTAAGCTAGAATATAAACCATACATGAACTTGATTACATTTGAACCAAATACAAGTAAACTAATCTATTACATTCTTTTAGCATTCAATACATCATTTCTTTTTACATTTGCCATCTCCCAAAATTTACTTGAATGTTTACAACTTGACATCTATAGTTCAACAAAATAAAGTTGATACAAGTAATAAAAAGGAAATAACTAATGCGATACTCGGTGGCCACTAGCTATGGCGCTAACCCTTGCCCCGGTCCTCCGCCGCCCCGCTCGTGCTAGGACTGTGGGGTTAGTGGTGTGAGAACTACAAGTTCCCGGTGGGCTCGGCAACCGACCCCGCCGACTTACCCACTAGGTCTATCCAGGCATAAGTATTTCAACGGAAAAGAAATAGTAACCAAACTATGTATGCTAATACTATGCCTGCAAGAAAGAGTCAGATAGATAGATAATCGAATTTAGATATGTTTGCATGCATGCTCTATACCATACTTTACTTTACTTTACTTTACTCGGCTCATTACCCAATCTTGCCGGTTAACATAGTTAACCCCAACAAACTCAAGACCCAAACTCCCTCACTGAACGGGGAGGCTCTAAGCCTACAAGACCCGAGGGACCGTCCGTCGGGGCCACGATCCCCTAGGTGACTGTTCCGGAACTCACCGCTTGAGGAGGAGCGACCTCCCTCAAGCCAAGACTTGTCAAGAGTATCGATCTAATCCTCATATTGAGGATTCATAGCCACTAGTTACCATGCCATTGTCAATGATAGGTTTTCTACCTAATCATGTATATCATTCTTGCCATAATGCCATTAAGTTAAACTATGTTTAACTAAGGTTGTCTCAATGCCAATCTTGTCTCTATGTTCAATATCACCTTTGCTGACTAAGATCAAGTCCATCCTATATTCACACAAGTAGGGTTCTAATTCTCATGCCTCTATGGTTCCATTACAATCTCTAAGTTCATTCTCATATTAGAACAATAATTGAAGTTCAACCATAGCATAATTAACCTCTACCCTATCATGCATGAATACGCTATACATAGAATATGCTCAAAAGGTGAAAACAGACATAGAAGGGAATTCGATGATTCCGGTATGCACCCCCACCTTAAAATAATTTTTTGAGGATGCCCAAGAAGTTTCACGACCTATCGAGGCCTAGATAAAAACCTGCAGTTTAAAAGTGAACCTAATCAGGCCATTTTACATAGTAGCCCCCATATCGGATTTTCGTTTAATTAAACGGAGTTGTCCCACGCGTCGGGAATACCCCCAATTAGGTTTCTACAAGGTCAATTTGACCCAAGAACCCCTACGTTCAAAAGCCCCAAATTTGGGTGCTCTAACAATGCCCTATGTCAAACCTAGGGTTTTGATCTCATTCACAAGCAAAATATAGCTTTAGATCAACCTAGAAGCTCACCAAAACCATCCTTGACCCATTAGAACCATCCATTTGGGGTTTACAACAAACCCTAGCCAACCACCATTAGAGCTCATGAAGCTCTCATGAGTTTTCATGGAGTTCGTGGCCAAACAAGCCCTCTAACACTAGCAACAAGCTAGAAACTCCAAAACTTAGGAGAAAACCTAAACCCTAGAGTTAAACTTGTAGAACTCTTACCTCTAGTGCAACGCTCTTCCAACTACTCCTTGTAGGAGAGCTTCAAGACCTCCAAGAAGCCTTCCTAAAGCTCCAAAGTCCTCTCCTCCAACTTCTTCTCCTTCTTCTTCCCTTGCCCTAGAGCTCCTCTAGAGAGAGAAAGGGAACAAAAGAAAGAAATGAGAGAGTGAGTGTGTGTGTGCTGTGAAGTGAGTGAAAGGAGAGCTTATTGTGTTGTAACAATAGCCAAAAAGCCCCTCAACTTCTTTTATTTCGCGCAGCTTCACAACCGTCGTTGCACCATCCCATACCGGTATGGGGGAGATCTCAGACTGCATGGGGTGTGCTACGGGCGTAAACCCGAGAGCAACCTCCCTCGGTTTCGCAGCATCTATACCGGTATGGGGCGACCTGTACCGGTATGGGCCAAAGAAACTACCAAACCCGAGAGCTCTCTCCTCTCGGGTGTGATGGCTATACCGGTACAGACACCCGGGCTGTACCGGTATGGGCCATAAAATTCTCAAACCCGAGAGCTCTTCCGTTGCTATACCGGTAGACAAAGAACTTTGCCCGTACCTACGTAATGCCTGCACTTGTGTTTTCGCGCTGTTTCGACTCTACTTCGCGCCGAACAACGCCAAAACCTTCTTAACTCTTTTAGATTATCTTCTAACCTTTCCAAGAAGTTTGGAATGGCAATTGGAACACGTCCAACTATTTCATCGTCGTACTTTAGTCAATTTGGCCAAAGTCCGATCTTATCGTCGAATTTTCGATATGCTACATTCTCCACCCCTTAAAATTAGTTTCGTCCGCGAAACTTAACGCATACCTTAGCTTGTCGACTCGAACAAGTGAGGGTACTCCTTCCTCATTGTGTCCTCGAGTTCCCAAGTGGCTTCACGCACCGCATGATTGCTCCACTGGACCTTGACGTAGGAAATCTTGCGATTCCTAAGCTTCTTTTCGCCTTTCCCAAGAATACAAACCGGGTACTCTTCATAGGTCAGGTCCTCGTTTAACTCCACCGGTTCATACTCCAATGCATGAGCCGAATGGTGGATATACTTGCGAAGGTTTGAAACGTGAAACACATTGTGCACTCCCGCAAGTCTCGGCGGTAACGCCAACTTGTATGCTACCGCACCGATCCGTTCCAATATCTCAAAAGGTCCGATATATCGGGGACTTAGCTTCCCCCGAACTCCAAACCTTTTTATGCCGCGCATAGGTGATACTTTCAAAAACACGCGGTCTCCAACCGCAAACTCTAGATCCTCCCTCCGCTTATCGCATAACTCTTTTGCCGAGATTGCGCCGTCGAGAGTCTTTGTCGGGCTAGGCGGACCTTCTCCTCCGCCTCCCGCACAACATCGGGGCCAAGAGTCGCTCTCTCGCCCACGCCGCTCCAATGAATTGGAGAACGACACTTCTTACCATAAAGGGCCTCGAATGGCGCCATCGCAATACTCTCTTGGTAGCTATTGTTGTATGCGAATTCCGCCATTGGTAGGAAATCGTGCCATCCGCCTTTATAGTCGAGTACACAAGCCCGAAGCATATCCTCAAGTATCTGAATAGTCCTCTCCGATTGACCGTCACTTTGAGGATGAAATGCCGTGCTAAAATTGAGCCGTGTACCCAAAGCATCTTGCAAGCTCTTCCAAAAATGAGAGGTGAACCTCGGGTCCCGATCCGATACAATTGACACCGGAACCCCGTGTAACCTCACGACCTCGTCGAGATACACTTGAGCTAGCTTGTCTCCCGACCAAGTAGTGTGGATCGGCAAAAAGTGAGCCGATTTTGTCAACCGGTCCACAACTACCCAAATCGCGTCGTGCCCGCCTTGTGACCTAGGCAAACCCGTCACAAAGTCCATAGCAATGTCTTCCCACTTCCACACGGTATTGGTAGACTTTGCAATTTCCTCATGGAAAGCGACGCTCCGCTTTTACTTGTTGGCACGTGAGACATTGTGCCACAAACTCTCCAATGTCCCTTTTCATACCCGGCCACCAATAATGGAGTTTCAAGTCTTGGTACATCTTGGTGCCGCCCGGGTGAATGCTATAGGGTGATTGGTGTGCTTCTTGCATAATCGCCCTTCGAAGATCATCGTTCTTGGGCACACACCAACGGTTCCGATACCGTAGTGTTCCGTCGGTCCCAATGCCAAAATCTTCGGCACTACCGTTCTCTACTTCGCCCCGCACCTTTCGGAGATAATGATCGGAAATTTGTAACTCCTTTATCTTCTCCAACAAGGTGGGTTGCACGATCAACATAGCAACTGTTGCCGGCACTCCCGGCGCCACCACTTCAAGTCCTAACCGCTGCATCTCCTTGTGCAATGCAGGTTGAGGTGTAATCGCCGTCGCCAAATTCTCCGCCGACTTTCTACTCAAAGCATCGGCCACGACATTTGCCTTCCGGGTGATATAGAATAGTAACATCATAGTCTTTAAGCAATTCTAACCACCGCCGTTGTCGCATATTTAACTCTTTCGGGTGAACAAATACTTGAGACTCTTATGATCCGTGTAAATCTCACAATGTTCCCCGTACAAGTAATGCCTCCAAAGCTTTAGCGCGAAAATGACCGCCGCTAATTCCAAGTCGTGAATCGGGTAGTTCTTCTCATATGTCTTTAATTGGCGCGAAGCATAAGCGATAACTCGGCCATTTTGCATCAGAACGCACCCAAGACCAACGTAAGAAGCAACACTGTACACGACATAACTCTCTCCGCGTCGGCAAAGCAAGAACCGGAGTCGTCGTCAATCTTTTCTTAAGCTCCTCAAAGCTTCGCTCACATTCGGGGCTCCAAACATACTTCACCCCTTTGTGCGTAAGGCGCGTTAGTGGAGTTGTTATTTTGGCGAACCCCTCCACCAACCGCCGTAGTAGCCCGCAAGCCCCAAAAAGCTTCGAATTTCCGTTGCATTTGTCGGCGAGGCCAATCTTCAATTGCCTCAACTTTCTTTGGGTCCACAGACGCCGCCTCCGGATATAACGTGACCCAAGAAAGTTACCTCCAGTAGCCAAAACTCACATTTCTTCAATTTGGCATAAAGCTTCTCTCGCCGGAGTGTCTCCAACACGATTCTCAAGTGCTCCTCGTGTTCTTCCTCGGTCCGAGAATATACCAATACGTCGTCAATGAATACCACGACGCACCGGTCCAATAGCGGACGGAAGACTCTATTCATTAAGTCCATAAATGCCGCCGGGGCATTAGTAAGCCCGAAAGGCATAACCGTGAACTCATAATGGCCATACCGCGTACGGTACGCCGTTTTGTGCACATCCTTGGGCCGTATCTTCAACTGATGATACCCCGATTGAAGGTCAATCTTCGAATACACCCTTGACCCTTGCAACTGATCGAATAAATCGTCAATCCTAACGGGTACTTGTTCTTGATTGTGACCTTATTCAACTCGCGATAGTCAACGCAAAGTCGAAGTGTGCCGTCCTTCTTTTTCACAAACAAGACCGGAGCTCCCCACGGAGACACGCTCGCCGCACAAAGCCTTTATCGAGCAAGTCTTGCGGTTGGGCTTTAAGTTCCTTAAGCTCCACCGGTGCCATTCTATACGGAGCCTTCGAGATTGGCGCCGCCCGGGATTAAGTCAATGACAAACTCAACTTCCCGGTCCGGTGGCAATCCCGGTAACTCACGGAAACACATCCGGTACTCGCATACCACCCGAATGCTACTCAATTCCGGGTGCTCCCTTTGGGTATCCACGATGGTCGCTAAATAAGCCTTGCAACCACCCTTGATCATCCTCTTCGCCCTCATCGACGATATGGTCGCCGCAAAACGTGCGCCCTTACACGCTTGGTAAACCATTTCTTCTCGTCCGTTCACGAAATGTGATAACCTTCCTCTCACAATCGATGACGGCGTAGTACTTAGAGAGCCAATTGATCCCTAGGACCACGTCGAAGCCCGATAACCGCTCGACCACTAGGAGATTGATTGGCATAATCCAATCCCCAATTTGCACTGGGCAATTTTCGCACTCCTCGTCCACAGCAAAAGAGTGCTCGATAGAGTTGACCCACCATTGGTCATCATGACGCCCTATCTCTACCCCATGAGCCTCGGCGAATGATGCACGTATGAATAAATGAGATGCACCTGTATCAAATAATGCTTTAGCTCGAGTGCCTTGGATCAGAATAATACCTGCCACCACATCATCTGGAACTGGTGCTGGAGTCGACTGCTCCTCCACCTGAGTGGCAAAAACCCGCCCACTAGGTGCTCGAGGTGCCTCCTGCTGACGAGGTGCCGATGATCGTCCAGCAGACATAGCGGGTGGCAGTCCCGCCAACTGTCGCGGAGTGTACCTTGTCTGAAGGCCGCCGAGGGTGCGGAGATGAGCCGGACACTCGCGACCAATGTGGCCCGCCTGGCCACACCGAAAACATCGCCCCTCCCGCTGAGGGCAAGTAACAACTCGGTGGTTCCCGCCGCAGATAACACACGGGTAGGAGGTCTGACTCTGAGTCTGACTCCGACTGCCGCGCCACTGTGACCGCTGAGGTCGAGGGGGCCGAGCTCGATTGCCCCGCACCCACGCGATGCCCGCTTCTTCGACTTCTCCCTGTCCTTGTCCCTCTCAAAAGCCTCGCGCTCCTCTCGCGCTATAGCATTGCCGCGCTCCACCCACAGTGCGCGATCCAATACCTCTCCATAGGTCGTCAGCCGGAAAGAATCAACTGTCTTAAAAATATCCGGCCTCAACCCACGCCCGAACTTCTTTGCCCGGTCCCCGTCGCCGTGGACCAAGCTCGGCACGCAATGAATCATGTGCGTGAACTCCCTCTCGTACTCGCGCACTGTGCGACTCCCCTGTCTTAGCTTGCGGAAGTCCTCCTCGATCTTTCTTTTATCGCTTTCGGGAAAATACTCCATCAATAGCATCTCCCGAAACGTCTCCCAAGCCATGGTAGTATCGTTCAAGGAACGATCCTCCTTCACTTGCCTCCACCAAAGGCGCGCCGACCCTCGAAGCAATGGGCCGCCAAATGTGCCTTGTCCCGCTCGAGGGTATAGAAGTCCTCGAACAAGGATTGCATAGCGATCAACCACGTCTCGACCGTCCACGGGTCCTTGTCTTCCCCGTTGAAGGTTGGTGGTTTCAACCGCTTAAAAGCCGTCAACACCGCTACGCCCGTTCCGCTCCGCCTCGGGGGTGTCGTGATCCGAGCCGACGAACCCGAAGCGGCGGTGGTACAACTGTCACTGGTACCGCTGCCGCCACAGGAGGTGGTGCCGCAGGCTCAACAGGTGGCGTCGGGTCCCGAGGCACGGGCGCCGCCGCCGCCTGCTGGGCCACCAAGTCGTGGAGCCTACTGAGCTGCTCCGCTTGCTGCTTCATAGCCCCGGCCAACGCCGCTACTTGGGCTTGCAGCTCGCGTACTTCGCCCGATCCCGACTGCTCGGGCACCTCAGGAGGTGGTGCCGCCGCAGATCGCGTCTTAGGAGGGCGTCCCCGTGGTGCCATCACGTCCTGAAACGTAGCACACACATTAATACTCAATACACGTGACTCTTACACGTTCCAAAATAACTACCCAATTAAGCGAAAGCAAATAAGTAAATTATTTCCCACTCTAGGTGTCATGTGGTCGGCCGCCCCACAAGGTTCCTTAAGCAGAAATAAATACTTGAATTCATCTCTAATTCCTTCTAGAGAAGTCTTAATGTCAACCCAATCCACTAGCTTTCGCGTTTACCAAATCCACGTTAAACGTTTCCTAAGTCCCTAAGGTCTCCAATCCTATGGTTCTTAAGTCAATCCTAGACCTTTGCTTACTTCCGTTCACGCTCTGATACCACTTTATCTGTCACGCCCCGCAACCCGCCTATTTGGTCGGGTTCGGGCCACGTCAACAGACGCCGAACGGACAGGGCCTCCCCTGCCCGCCCAAGGCTCTAACAACAAGTACAATTTAACAAATCAAAGAGAATTTGCAATTATACAAGGCTTACACGAAGGTAAGCAACAACAACACAGCGGAAGAGTAAGCACTAAGCTAGAATATAAACCATACATGAACTTGATTACATTTGAACCAAATACAAGTAAACTAATCTATTACATTCTTTTAGCATTCAATACATCATTTCTTTTTACATTTGCCATCTCCCAAAATTTACTTGAATGTTTACAACTTGACATCTATAGTTCAACAAAATAAAGTTGATACAAGTAATAAAAAGGAAATAACTAATGCGATACTCCGGTGGCCACTAGCTATGGCGCTAACCCCTTGCCCCGGTCCTCCGCTGCCCCGCTCGTGCTAGGACCTGTGGGGTTAGTGGTGTGAGAACTACAACGAAGTTCCCGGTGGGCTCGGCAACCGACCCCGCCGACTTACCCACTAGGTCTATCCAGGCATAAGTATTTCAACGGAAAAGAAATAGTAACCAAACTATGTATGCTAATACTATGCCTGCAAGAAAGAGTCAGATAGATAGATAATCGAATTTAGATATGTTTGCATGCATGCTCTATACCATACTTTACTTTACTTTACTTTACTTGGCTCATTACCCAATCTTGCCGGTTAACATAGTTAACCCCAACAAACTCAAGACCCAAACTCCCTCAGCAACGGGGAGGCTCTAAGCCTACAAGACCCGAGGGACCGTCCGTCGGGGCCACGATCCCCTAGGTGACTGGGAACTCACCGCTGAGGAGGAGCGACCTCCCCTCAAGCCAAAACTTGTCAAGAGTATCGATCTAATCCTCACATTGAGGATTCATAGCCACTAGTTACCATGCCATTGTCAATGATAGGTTTTCTACCTAATCATGTATATCATTCTTGCCATAATGCCATTAAGTTAAACTATGTTTAACAAAGGTTGTCTCAATGCCAATCTTGTCTCTATGTTCAATATCACCTTTGTTGACTAAGATCAAGTCCATCCTATATTCACACAAGTAGGGTTCTAATTCTCATGCCTCTATGGTTCCATTACAATCTCTAAGTTCATTCTCATATTAGAACAATAATTGAAGTTCAACCATAGCATAATTAACCTCTACCCTATCATGCATGAATACGCTATACATAGAATATGCTCAAAAGGTGAAAACAGACATAGAAGGGAATTCGATGATTCCGGTATGCACCCCCCACCTTAAAATAATTTTGTGAGGATGCCCAAGAAGTTTCACGACCTATCGAGGCCTAGGTAAAAACCTGCAGTTTAAAAGTGAACCTAATCAGGCCATTTTACATAGTAGCCCCCATATCGGATTTTCGTTTAATTAAACGGAGTTGTCCCACGCGTCGGGAATACCCCCAATTAGGTTTCTACAAGGTCAATTTGACCCAAGAACCCCTACGTTCAAAAGCCCCAAATTTGGGTGCTCCAACAATGCCCTATGTCAAACCTAGGGTTTTGATCTCATTCACAAGCAAAATATAGCTTTAGATCAACCTAGAAGCTCACCAAAACCATCCTTGACCCATTAGAACCATCCATTTGGGGTTTACAACAAACCCTAGCCAACCACCATTAGAGCTCATGAAGCTCTCATGAGTTTTCATGGAGTTCGTGGCCAAACAAGCCCTCTAACACTAGCAACAAGCTAGAAACTCCAAAACTTAGGAGAAAACCTAAACCCTAGAGTTAAACTTGTAGAACTCTTACCTCTAGTGCAACGCTCTTCCAACTACTCCTTGTAGGAGAGCTTCAAGACCTCCAAGAAGCCTTCCTAAAGCTCCAAAGTCCTCTCCTCCAACTTCTTCTCCTTCTTCTTCCCTTGCCCTAGAGCTCCTCTAGAGAGAGAAAGGGAACAAAAGAAAGAAATGAGAGAGTGAGTGTGTGTGTGCTGTGAAGTGAGTGAAAGGAGAGCTTATTGTGTTGTAACAATAGCCAAAAAGCCCCTCAACTTCTTTTGTTTCGCGCAGTTCACAAACTGCTGTCAGACCATCCCATACCGGTATGGGGGAGATCTGTACCGGTATGGGGTGCTACAGTGGCAGAAACCCGAGAGCAACCTCCCTCGGTTTCGCAGCATCTATACCGGTATGGGGCGACCTGTACCGGTATGGGCCAAAGAAACTACCAAACCCGAGAGCTCTCTCCTCTCGGGTGTGATGGCTATCGTACACGGACACCCGGCCTCTGCCTGTGTATTCTCAAACCCGAGAGCTCTTCCTCTCGGTCAAAGTTGCTATACCGGACAACTTTGCACATCTACGTCTGAGAATGCCCGGACTTGTGTTTTTTGTTTCGACTCTACTTCGCGCCGAACAACGCCAAAACCCTTTTAACTCTTTTAGATTATCTTCTAACCCTTCCAAGAAGTTTGGAATGGCAATTGGAACACGTCCAACTATTTCATCTTCGTACTTTAGTCAATTTGGCCAAAGTCCGATCTTATCGTCGAATTTTCGATATGCTACAATGCATGTAAAGTTGTTGATGTATTATGCTTAGTGAAATATATGCTAGAGATCATGATAGATAAAGATATATTGGCATTGTAAACATGTGCATGAGTGTATGTAATTATAGAACTCGATGTGGACAATTAGGTGTCAACTAGATCGAGTGGCATTAATTTAATTAGAGTTGTGAACCTAGAATCAAGATCTAGGAGGATTGACATTAAACCTGTTAAGGATTTTGTAAGTTGGCGGATTTCGTGAGTTTGTCGGAGTCTTGAAGAGATCAAGAGATTACAAGAAGATCGGACGCTCCAGGACTCGTCAGAGAAGCTCGACACCTCAGGTATGCATTTAAGATCATTTATGGTGATTAACATTAATAACATAATAGTTAGAAGACTTAAAAAGGGTTTAAAATATTGATTTTTATGAAAAATATTTTCTGTATAAACCCTGTCCGGATCAGCCCCTTTGACCGGACACAGTGAGTCTGTCATCTGGCTTTTCGCAACACTCTGTCCGGACCAACCTTTTTGACCAGACACAGTGAGGTTGATAGCGAAAGTTTCGCAGCCTTTGACCGGATCGTGGATTACGTCCGGACACGGTGAAGATGAACTTTCGAGTGCTAGAGCCTAGGGACCGGACAAACCCACAGTCGACCGGTCGGTGCTCGCTGCGAAAAATTTGACGACACACTGAGACCGGACAGAGATGGTTTGACCGGACAGTGGACTCGAAAACAGAATTCCTAAAAAGGCTGATTTCAATTCTACTCGACTTCAAAGTCTTCTAACTCTATAAATAGACCATGGGAGGTTCAAGGACGAATAGACAATAATATACCTGAAGATACTTCAATCATAAAACCCTAGAATCTCTCTCCTAAGCTTTTTGATCTAGTTCTTAGAGAGATTTGATGGAGATTTGATCGTTAAGTTGATTCAAGGTTCTTCCCTTTGATTCTACCCTTGCGAATCAATTTGATGATCAATTAGACGAATTCCTCCCATCGTCTACGGTGCCTTATGTCACGCCCCGGGACCCAGTGAAGCTTCGCCGTACGTGCCCCGGACCCCGCCATCTAAAACATACAAGGCGTCTAGCAAAATGATAAATAATCAACAAGAAAGAGGCATCTAGTAGTATCAGAGCGAAATAAAACAACTAGATCTCTAAATAGGAAGTAAGGCACTAACATCCACTATGAAGTATAAAAAGATAAATACAACAAAAACTCCACAACCAAAAGCTATACAAGGTACATGGTAGTCTCTATACCGGGATACAAAAATCTCTCTCTCACAAATACCAAAAAGAGAGAAAAGTAGAACCATCTAAAGAGAGTAAAGCTACTAAGAGCTAACTAGACGCGACTCCCTTGCCGCGATCCCTTGCCTCCGCCGGTGCCGAAGGCTCTGCAACACATTAGAAAAAGAGGGCGTGAGAACTATTAATTAATAGTTCCCAGGGGGCAATTACTGACTTCAGTTGCATGCTCCACTAGGCCGAAAACTAAACAAGTAAACGATAAACTATGCATAAGTAAAGCAAACGACATGTAAAATAAACATGTAAGCTACTAAACATGCTAGCTCTACTTAGCATAAATAAGGATAAGCAAACGACTAATCTAAGCATGATTAGTAAGTCCAACTACTAGTATAATGTTCCCAATTTAATAGTAAAGAGTTGAAGTTTACTATTCTAGTCAAATCCACAATATCCACAAATGATAGTAAAGTGTTGTAGTTTACTAGTCTAATCAAATCCACAATTTCCTTTAAACTGCTTTAAGTTTAAGTACAATAAGATCAACCCGAAGGCGATATGGCCGATGCCCACCCGAAGGCTGCCTAGCCCAAATGCCGAGCCTAATGGCCCCGTAGTAGTCAACATTCCCACCCTAGGAATGAGACTGTCCTACGGCAATCCACTTCGGCGCCCAATCCCGCACGGCGAATACATGAAACGCGTTGGCCAACTCCGGAGTGCCGGCTTGTAGGGAGCGACCCTCACAAGCATGTGCGAATGAGCACAATGGCATATAGTCACAAAACTCGTCATATGTCCCAAATCGTTATGTCTCTAACATGAAATACACAAGTGTCCAAAAGGCCTATCTCTATGTCACCATGTCTCTAACATGGAAATAATAGATGTCCAGTGGCCTATGTCAAGTCTCTATGTTGCAGTTTCATAGTTTTCTAAGTTAAGTGCCGCTTGATGGCACTTAAGCTTTTCTAAGTTCCAACACAAGTTTAATGTTCACAATTAACATTATTTAAGCTATAATCACCATAAATGGCACACTCCCAGGCGCCCACACGAACCACCCCCACATGCATGCAATTTAACCCAGATAGCTCTACTATATAGAGTGAAAATTTTATCATACATAAGGCATGCATTTTAAGTGATTCAAAATTCATAATAAATCTATTTAGCATGAATATGCATTCAAAATAATTAAATCAAACCGAATAAGCACTTAGGAGCCATTTGCCCCTATGCTCATGAAGCCAAACCCACCAAGTGCGAGTAGCGTTGCTCCGAACCGCTAACGAAGCTTCGATAATCACTCCTTGAGTCCTAAGAAGCACACCCTAGGAGTTACAAGCTAAGAAGTTGAACCATGAGTTCACACTTTAAGAAATTCCACAAAAGGTTGGAGAAAACTCACCGAGTGCGAAGGAAACTCTCTCGATCTCCAAATGGGAGTTAGAGTCCTTCTAATCCAACCTAAATCAAAGTTCTAAACCCATCAATTAGGTCCCAAAGGCCCTATATCGAAAATCCCCAAATTCTAACCCTAGAATCCCATTCTAGGGTTTCATCTCACAAAAACCTACTAAAATCGAAACTAGAGGAAGGAGATCAATCACATACCTCTAAGAAGCTCAAAACCAAGCTCAAAAAGCCCTAGGCTTGAAGCTTGATCCACCACAAAGCTCCAACCACCAAGCTCCAAGCTCCAACAATGGTGATGTTGCCTCTACCAAGCATAAAGAAGCAAAGGAGAGGGTTTTAATCCTCAAAATCCCATCCAAACCAAGAAGAAAAGAAGAAGATGGAGTGGAGGGAGCCCTACCTCTTCCCTTGCTGTGAAGAACACAAAGGGAAACCCTAGGGGCAAGGCTTGCACTAATAGAAGTGCAACAATAGCTAAAAACCCCCTGCAGTTCAAACTGCTCGAAATCTGCCAGTCTATACCGGTACAAATCCATTTCGTACCGGTATAAACCCTGCGAAACAGCCAAACCCGAGCCTCGGGTTTGCCCTTGCTCAGCTGGTCTGTACCGGTACAAAATCTATTTTGTACCGGTACAAAATCTATTTTGTACCGGTATAGCCATCACGCTTGTACCGGTATAACCATCATTTTGTACCGGTACAAGGCCTCGAAATTTCAATCCGAGAGCAACCTAAAATCCAACTTTTTGGACTTTAGTGCTAGGGATTCATCCCTTAACCTCGGTACACGTGCTATAGGTCGGAACACAGTCAACGACCCTCCAGAAAATTTGGAAAAGCTCCAAACTCAAGTCAGATACTCGAACTCCGCAGTTTGCGCAAGTCCAGTATGTTACACCTTAACTTGGAGATCACCATAAATCTTCGTTCTTCTTCTCCGGACGGAGGTGTGTTGCGCGGGGATCGCATGTAGGGGGAGCCGCGGACTCGGTGGACGCTTTGTGGATTCGAGGCGTTGGCGCGGCAAGGAGTTGCGGCGTGGTCGGTTGGAGGACTTCAATCGATCGTGGACCAGCGAAGGATATTCACATAGAAGATTCGGTTAATCGGGTAAAGTCGTGGGTGAATCACCTTGTACTCGGACGTTTCTTAGTGAATTTTCGTGTGATCGGTCCCGTGGGTTTTTCACTCCGGTTTGGAGTTTTCCCACGTAAATCTTGGTGTGTTTGATTTTATTTTTCCGCAATTACTTTAAAATCGCATCTAGATTTTTAATTGGCCGTTGAACACCTATTCACCCCCCTCTAGGTGTTGATTCCTATTAGATCCTAAGACCTATAACCTACAGTTGGTATCAGAGCCGGTATAGGTTGTTATTAATGGCCAAGGACGGTTTTTTGAATGAACAATCCGAATTGGAATATTCCTCGGAGGGAGAAACGGATGTAGATGAGATGGCCACCGCGTACCACCAATTGGTCGTCGAATCGAAAAAGATGGCAAAGCATAACAAGAGACTGAGAAGAAGGGTATTTGACGTAGGAGAAGAAAACACCAAATTGACTGCTTTATTGAATTCTTTGGAGCAAGAAAAGGATGGATTGTCAAAGGCCTATAATTTCTTAGTTGAGAAGGTTGCAATACTTGAGAACGAAAGAGAGACGAGTGAAGAAAACTTAAAGGATCTCAACGAGCAACTCGTGGAAGCAAAGGAGGCTAACTTGGAGTTCTCAAAGACGATTATTCAACTGAAGTCAGACTTGAACAAGTTCTCCTCCGGATCGACTAAACTCGATAAGATGCTAGGACTAGGTCAAACATCCAAACTTGGGTTAGGATATGAACGGACGAATGTTGATCAAGTCACTAAGCAAGGGAACGCAAACTTGACTAAATCATTACCCAAGGTCCAAGGTAAATTCAATCGTTCTACAAAATCTTTCTTTACTAACAAGGTTTGTCATGTTTGTGGTGTCCTCGGTCACGTGAAGAAATTTTGCAACCTCAAGAAGAACTACACAACGTTCACCAATCCAAGGAGCTCATTGAAATCTACCAAGCTAGCACATAACGCAAAGACCAAACAAACTTGGAGACCCAAGGTGGAAGATCTTAAGAACAAGCAAATCAAAATCGTCGACAAGTTTTTCAAGACGCAATCAAGTCGGCCAACGCAATCCAAAACTCGTAAGGTTTGGGTGCACAAAGGTGAAATCTACCATTGTCTTGTTATTCATACATCCCTACATGCTTACGATAATACATCTTGGTACCTTGATAGTGGTTGTTCCCGACACATGACCGGAGACAAACACTGGTTCACTTCCTTTCATGAACTCTCTGGTGGAAGTGTAATGTTTGGAGATGGTCGGTCTTCAAAGATCATGGGAAAGGGAACAATCACTATCTCGGAAGGCCCCACATTGAATGATGTCTTTTATGTCGAGGGGCTTAAATCAAATCTCGTTAGCATTAGCCAATTATGTGATGATGGTTACGATGTGAAGTTTTCTTCCAAAGAATGTTTGGTTACTCTAGATGATGACACTCTTTTTCTAAAAGGTGTCGATCCCAAAACAATTGCTACATAGTCCCTAGTTCTCAATCTAAATCTTGTAATCTAGCAACTTTAGAAACCGAAACTCTTTGGCATGAACGGCTAGGTCACATAAATTTTAAGGAGCTGTCTAAGATCACCAAGAAAGAGATTGTGGTGTTCCTCAGATTGATTTCAAAGAAAACGTTGTGTGCGGTGGTTGTCAATTGGGAAAGCAAACTAGATCCGCTCATAAGAATTTGAATCATTTAGGTACTTCTCGACCTCTAGAATTACTTCATATGGACTTAATGGGACCTTCTAGAATTCAAAGCTTGGGTGGAAAACGTTATATCTTGTTGATTGTTGATGATTTTTCTCGTTATGTTTGGAGTGCTTTTTTACGTGAAAAAGCCGATACTTTTGATTTATTTTCTGAAATTTGCCTCCGTCTTATGAATGAGCGTAATGATAAAATTGTACGTATAAGAAGTGATCGAGGAGGAGAATTCATAAATTCTAAATTTGTTGATTTTTGTGTTTCGAATGGTATTAAACATGAATTCTCCGCTCCTTACACACCTCAACAAAATGGAGTTGTAGAACGCAAGAATCGGGTGGTACAAGAAATGGCATGTGTTATGCTTCATAGTAAAAAGGTTGCTTTACATTTTTGGGTCAAGCGGTTAACACGGTGTCTATGTTATCAACCTAATCTATGTTAGACCGGGTACTTTGAACACTCCATATGAGTTGTGGGTAGGTAGAAAACCAAACATTAAATATTTTCGTATCTTTGGGAGTAGATGCTTTATCCTTCGGGATCGTGAAAATCTTGGAAAATTTGACTCCCGAAGTGACGAAGGGATTTTTCTTGGTTATTCTACCTCAAGTAGAGTTTATAGAGCGTACAATTTAAAAACAAAGACGGTTGCAGAATCAATCAATATAAAAGTAGATGAGGCTTCTTTACCTACTCCTTCTGTGATTGACACTTCAAATGTTTATCTTACTGATGATGATAATGATTCACCGTTTATATTGCCTTTGAATGATGAGAATACTACTTCCGATATTTCCACTTCATCTAACGTAAATGTGTCAAATGACTCATCCGAGTCACAAATTGATACTTCTATCTCTCCAATTACATCTTTTGAGAGTACCCCTATGAGAGTCACGAAGGATCATCCATTGACAAACGTGATAGGAAATCCACAAGTTGGAGTGAAAACAAGGAGTCAATTGCAATGTGAATTTTCATGTTATGTTTCCTTGATGGAACCCAAAACTGTGGACGAAGCTCTTCTAGATGAATATTGGATTAACGCAATGCAAGAAGAGCTCGCACAATTTGTGAGGAATGATGTGTGGGAACTCGTGCCACGCCCAGCAAATCAACACATCATTGGTACCAAATGGATCTTTAAGAATAAGAAAAGTGAGGATGGTACCATAGTTCGAAACAAGGCAAGATTGGTTGCACAAGGTTACTCTCAAGTTGAAGGTATTGATTTTGAGGAAACTTTCGCCCCGGTTGCAAGACTTGAGTCGATTCGAATACTTTTTGCTATCGCGTGTCATTTTAAAATAACTCTCTTTCAAATGGACGTAAAGAGCGCATTTTTGAATGGTTTTCTAAAAGAAGAGGTCTATGTTGAACAACCAAAAGGCTTTGTAGACTCTAAATTTTCAAACCATGTTTATTATCTTAAAAAGGCTCTTTATGGTTTAAAGCAAGCACCACGCGCATGGTATGAACGACTCACTAAGTATCTTTTGGAAAAGGGATACAACCGAGGAGGAGCGGATAGAACGTTGTTTGTCAAGCACACAAAGGATGATTTTATAGTTGCACAAATTTACGTGGATGATATTGTCTTTGGAGTGACAAAGGATAAGGATGCTACGGAATTTGCCACGTTAATGACCAATGAATTCGAAATGTCTATGATGGGAGAACTCAACTATTTCCTGGGTCTTCAAATTAAACAAACGAAGGAGGGAATTCATTTATCCCAAACTAAATATGCCAAGGAACTGGTCAAGAAATTTGGGTTGGATGGTGCGAAACATTTTGATACTCCAATGGGAACAAGCAACAAAGGACTTGGAGTAAACATTGAAGGAAACAGTGTAGATGAAAAGTTGTATCGGAGTATGATTGGAAGCTTATTGTACTTGACAGCAAGTAGACCGGATATTTCATTCAGCGTTGGGATGTGTGCACGCTATCAAGCTAATCCAAAAGAGATACACTTAAAGGCTGTGAAAAGAGTGATTAGATATGTGAAAGGAACAACGGATTTTGGAATATGGTATCCGATGGGAACTTCACTTGATCTTATTGGATATTCGGATGCCGACTGGGCTGGATCTGCAGACGACAGGAAGAGTACTAGTGGAGCTTGTTTCTATCTGGGTCATTGTTTAGTGGCTTGGCATAGACCGCATGTGCTGCCTACAGTGAGGCTCAGATATTTTGCAGGTAGTTGTGCCACTCGGTTAGTATGGATGAGGAGTTTACTTAGTGACTATCGGATCCCTTCCTCTAATCTCACAGTTCTTTGCGACAACACTAGTGCCATAAACATTTCTAAAAATCCTGTTCTACATTCTCGCACAAAACACATTGAACTAAGATATCACTTCTTAAGAGAATTGGTCGAATCAAACATTCTTAAACTTGAATATATTTCAACCGATGATCAATTAGCCGATATTTTGACTAAGCCTTTAGATCAAAAATGTTTTCTACATTTAAGAAAGGCTATCGGTATGAATCCTTCGATCTAGATATATTCTATGGGCCATTATGTACATACTGTCAACTATGCATTGTTTGTTATTTTGCTTGGTTGTCTTGACTTAATTGGTGCATGATTTATTTTAATATTTCTCAATTCACTAGAATTTTTCTTATGTCATTCTATTTTGAACCTTTACATCTTCTAGAAATTGGTTATATATGTTTGTCACATTGGTACATCTTTCTTGAACTTTCTAAAAGCGTATTGAGATTATTCGACTGTTTGCATTTTTCTAAAAAATTATATATTGTCATTACTTTGTGAAATCACAATATTATTTTCTCATTGTGGGTTGCACTATTTGAGGGGGAGTGTGAAAAGTACCACCAATACAAGATGTGGAAAGAGTTACATCCCTTCAAGGGAGTGTGAAAACTACCACCTCGTGTAGGAAAGAGCTACCACCCCGGTCGTCCGGTAAGTGTGTGAAGCTACCACATGAACATAAGATTACATCTCTAGAAAGAATGATCGATTCCTTAAACCGAGGTGCTTGGTGGAGACTCTTTTTCGTTGAACGGTATAAGGTGGAAATAATGATAAAGATGCTCAAAGAGCCACTCTCGAATTCAGATGTGTGCATAACTCAATTAGACAATATTCTTGTGCTTATTTCATTTAGTGTGATAATCTTTGATCTAAATCTATGCATACTTGTCAAGTAAAATCGGTATGATTAACGGTTAGATCTTGATTGATGTGCTAATTTAACGATATAGATTGTTAATTTCGTTGATGTACGATTCCACATGTATGACATCTTTGAATTCTATTGACTAGAAGTTTGTTAAAATGTCACACTTTCGTTGGAGACAAATTTCTTCGAAAATTTTCATATCTTTGCGAAATTGTCTTCAGAGACCGGTCGTCACTGCCATGTCCGGACCTCACACAAGCAAACTGCACAGGACATTGTGGCATCCGGACATTGGAAGCTGTGTCCGGTCTTGGCTAAAAATTTTGTTGTTTTTCGAAATTAGCTATATTTTGCAACACTTATATGCGTGATTGTCAGTATTAAACTTAATGTGCATGGCCCTAAGAAGTTCTAGAGATCATTTTAAAAAAAAAAAAAAAAAGGGTTTTCTTAATTATTGATATGTTTGTGTTCAATGTGTTTAAACCTATATGTGAACAGCGGATTTTAACCTCCACATCATGTATTCATGAATTTTTGGTACTTGTTGTTTTTATGGCTGGAGGAGGTCAAGATGGGTTGTGGAAACTCGGAGTTGCCCCCACCTGATACTGACTCATACTAGGTATGATCGAGACCCTCCTTTTGTCGTTTTGGCGCTTTCGGACAAAAAGGGGGAGATGTGGGAGATGTGGGACTTGATATGATATGTGGAGATGACTGAGATATGACTTGATAGGGGGAGATGGTGTTGAAAGTTGGATGAAGATGACTTGATAATGATAAGGATGCTTGTATCTATGACTGGGATTCTGACTTAGGATTGTCACTATATGATTCTTGATGCTTGAATGTGTTTGAGATCTTTTTGCAGGAAACGTTCAAGACTTCAAGACTCCAAGGTCTAGGTCATTTTAGGATTGAATGAACTTGTAATTTTTTTTTAATTTTTTTGTTGGATCGATCATGCAAAGACTTATCGTTTGGTGATTACGATATTCTCGTCTTTTTTATTTTGAGGTTGTATGAGCTATAAGTAGTTTTGTCACGAAATCGCCAAAGGGGGAGATTGTTAAGGATTTTGTAAGTTGGCGGATTTCGTGAGTTTGTCGGAGTCTTGAAGAGATCAAGAGATTACAAGAAGATCGGACGCTCCAGGACTCGTCAGAGAAGCTCGACACCTCAGGTATGCATTTAAGATCATTTATGGTGATTAACATTAATAACATAGTAGTTAGAAGACTTAAAAAGGGTTTAAAATATTGATTTTTATGAAAAATATTTTCGTATAAACCCCGTCCGATCGCCCTTTGACCGACACGTTGAGTCCGTCATCCGGCTTTTCGCAACACTGTCCGGCCAACCTCTTTGACCGGACACAAGAGGTTGATAGCAGAAAGTTTCGCAGCCTTTGACCTGATCGTGGATTCGTCCGGACACGTGAAGCCGAACTTTCCGAGTGCTAGAGCCTAGGACCGACAAACCCCGGTCCGACCTGGCCGTGTCCGCGCGAAAAATTTGACGACACACCGAGACCGACAGAGATGTTTTGACCGGGCAAAGGACTCGAAAACAGAATTCCTAAAAAGGCTGATTTCAATTCTACTCGACTTCAAAGTCTTCTAACTCTATAAATAGACCATGGGAGGTTCAAGGACGAATAGACAATAATATACCTGAAGATACTTCAATCCTAAAACCCTAGAATCTCTCTCTTAAGCTTTTTGATCTAGTTCTTAGAGAGATTTGATGGAGATTTGATCGTTAAGTTGATTCAAGGTTCTTCCCTTTGATTCTACCCTTGCGAATCAATTTGATGATCAATTAGACGAATTCCTCCCATCGTCTACGGTGCCTTAACTTGGAGATCACCATAAATCTTCGTTCTTCTTCTCCGGACGGAGGTGTGTTGCGCGGGGATCGCGTGTAGGGGGAGCCAAGGACTCGGTGGACGCTTTGTGGATTCGAGGCGTTGGCGCGGCAAGGAGTTGCGGCGTGGTCGGTTGGAGGACTTCAATCGATCGTGGACCAGCGAAGGATATTCACATAGAAGATTCGGTTAATCGGGTAAAGTCGTAGGTGAATCGCCTTGTACTCGGTTGTTTCTTAGTGAATTTTCGTGTGATCGGTCCCGTGGGTTTTTTACTCCGAGTTTGGAGTTTTCCCACGTAAATCTTGGTGTGTTTGATTTTATTTTTCCACAATTACTTTAAAATCGCATCTAGATTTTTAATTGGCCGTTGAACACCTATTCACCCCCCTCTAGGTGTTGATTCCTATTAGATCCTAAGACCTATAACCTACAAAACCTAGTGTTGTGAACCTAGGATAGATCAAATGGCATTAACCTAGTGTTATTGAACCTAGGGTGAATCAAGAGTGGGATTAACTTAGTGTCGTGAACATAGGTTGAAAGTGAACCTAGAGTCAGTTAGATCTAGGTGAGTGGCATGTGAAATACAAGTGTAGTATTAACACTATGATATGAACACAGGGATAGAGGATTTCTCGTGTTGTTAGGTGGCATTAATGAACACATAGTGTGGCATGAAAATGAGTATAAAGAACAAGTTATGAACTTGAACAAGTAGATGACATAGAAGAGTGGCATTTGGAACTAGTGTAGTAGAGACACTTGGGACATTATTGTTGAGCTTGGTGTTTATCCCGGTTTGATTACACTAGTTGGTAGGGTATCCTCGAGCTAGAGGATCAGATCATACTCACATAGTCTGTTTTTGGCTTGGCGGTGGTCGCTCCACCCAAGCAGTGTACTCCGGAGTTGTCACATGATGGGCTAAAGTATTTGCCCATGGACTAAAGTATCTGTCCAGCAGACGGTCCCATCGGGAGGCAGCTTAGGGCCCGATAATTGGGATTTCGAGTTGGTGAGTTATGGAACCCCGCGGGAGGAAGCTAAGGGCCCAACGGGTTAGCCAAGAGATTGGGTAAAAGAAATGTGTTGGTTGAGGCGAAACCTACGGGTTAGCCAAAAGGACCTAGAATTGGAAAGTGGATCTTGTATTCATAATTAATTGACTCAAGACCGAGTCGAGTGGCATAGTTGGCTAAGGTAAATATAACCTTAGGAAAGAATTGCAAATGAGTAAAGTGTGGCCAAGAATAAAGGGTAAAGAACGGCAAGTGCTAAAGAATAGCCAATAATAAAGAATGTCAAAGAATAAATAATTGCAAGTAGTATCGATTGAACTACCAGATTGTTGATTAATTGCACAAGTATATGATTGCATGACTTGCATGTAGTTGGCATTGCTACAGTTAGCATTTCATTATTACGTTGAGGCAATGCATGGTTTTATTAGTTGCAAAATCAAGATATATATGCCTATCTGTTTATTAAACTAACCTGCAGTTGCCTCCTTCGGACCTGTTGGTCGAGCTGTTCTCTTGGGTGACCGTACCCACTGAGAACTATGGACAATAGTTCTCACCCCCGTGTTGTTTTTGGGGGTACAGGTACACACGTGAGTGGCGCGGCAGCAGCGGCGCGAGGTGAGGGCGTAGCTCCATAGATAGCGCCCTACCCCAGAGACCAAAGGTAGCAGTATCCGAGTCAGCTTAGCGAGGGTTGCAGAAAAAAGAGAAAAGAAAGCAAACGGTAATAGATTTGTACTTATAATTATGATTGTATTTGGAAGAGCAAAGAGAATGTAACGTGTAAATTTATAATCTGGGTTGAATGCTTGTAATAACCTAGGTGTTTATGTTTCGATACTTCCTTATGCAATCTGTGATTGAATTCAGTTCCTGGTTGGAACACTCGTGAATTGTATTGATTGCGACGCCTAGGACGTACAGGGGAAACTCTGTCCGTTCGGCGGCCTGTCGGCGCGCCCGGACCTGACCAAATAGGCGGGGCTCGGGGCGTGACAGGTAAGATGGTATCAGAGCATAAAGTAGAGAATGGGAATGGTTAGGCAGACCTAGGAGACCCTAGGATAGCAAGCCATAGGAGATTAAGGCTCGTGAGAGACGAGAACTTGAGACGTGTGGCGAAAGTTTAATTGATTGGGTCAAGTGTAGAAACCTCTAAAACAGATATTAGAGGTGGACTTGAGGTGTGGTTTATTCTCAACCGAGGGTGTTCATGTTGGGTCGACACAACATGAATCCGGGTGATGAGAATAAATGCCCTCGCGTGACTTTCGCCTAATTGGCTCTTGAGCCGATGTTAGTGGGCTAGTGTTCGACCCAAGATGGTCAAGAACTAATTGAGTTGTCGTGCTTCAGGAAACGATGGCACCGCGTAGGCGATCTTCGTCCACATCTGCGCGGGAGGGGACCGGTGGTGTCCCTAAACAAACCGACGCGAGCGGGGACCCAGAACTTCATTATCTGTTGGCCCCACTCGTGATAGTGGTGAGGCCACAAGTCGATATAGTGCAGTGTCAGCAGGAGGTTGCCATGTGCCAGATGGAGTGTGAGACCCCAGTTAGTCCTATATATAAGATATAATAGGGCTAAAACTCTTAACCCGGCTTAAGCATTTTGGGTGGTGGCAAGACCCAAGAGGTTAAGAGAGTTAAGCGTGTTAGGACGGGAGTAGTCCTAGGATGGGTGACCCCCTGGGAAGTTGGGGCGTCACAGATGGTATCAGAGCCAATTACCACCAAGTGTGAGATGAGTCTCACTGAGCCGGGTCTGTATGACGGGCTAGCGAGACGAGTCTCACATCGCCTGGTACTTGTGAGTCTGAGCCTGACGAGGACGTCAGGGCTTAAAGGAGGGGAGATTGTGAGACCCCAGTTAGTCCTATATATAAGATATAATAGGGCTAAAACTCTTAACCCGGCTTAAGCATTTTGGGTGGTGGCAAGACCCAAGAGGTTAAGAGAGTTAAGCGTGTTAGGACGGGAGTAGTCCTAGGATGGGTGACCCCCTGGGAAGTTGGGGCGTCACAGAAATGTAACGAACCGAACTTTAGCCAAATCGGTTGAAGCACGTGAAAAAAATAATTGGACAAGTTCCAATTACCTTTCCAAGCGTTTTGGAAGGATTAAAAGAGGGTTTAAAAGAGTTATAAAGGTTTCGGCATTGTTCGGCACGAAGTAGAGTCGAAACGACGCGAAAAACAAGTCTCTGGTAGCTTTATACCAGACAAGCACTATTTTGTACCTAAGATAGCAACTTTTACCGAGAGGGCAAAGGCTCTCGGGTTTGAGATTTTTGGTGTCCGACTGCACAAAGTGGATTTATACCGGTATAGCCACCTTTACCGAGAGGAGAAGGGCTCTCGGGTTTGAGAAATTTTGGGTCTGTACCGGTACAACCAGATTTTGTACCGGTATTGTAACATACTGGACTTGCGCAAATTGCGGAGTTCGAGTATTCGACTTGAGTTCGGAGCTTTTCCAGATTTTCTGGAGGGTCGTTGACTATGTTCCGACCTAGAGCACGTGTACCGAGGCTAGCGGATGAATCCTAAGCACTAAAGTCCAAAAAGTTGGATTTTAGGTTGCTCTCGGATTGAGGTTCTGAGGGTCCTGCACGTAAATTGTTGCTATACGCAGAAATTGTTGCTATAGACAGATGGATTCTATACCGGTATGGGAGAGCTGATGGACGCCAACCCGAGCCTCGGGTTTGGCGGTTTCGCAGGGTCTATACCGGTATGGGATGGCTTGTACCGGTACAGCCTGGCAGATTTCGAACAGTTTAAACTGCAGGGGTGTATTAGCATATTGTTGCTTCTATTAGGTTACCCCTTCACCCTAGGGCTCCATTTGAGCACCCCCATTGCAGCAAGAAGGTAGGAGGAGCTTCTCTCTCTACTCTCTTGTGTTTTCTAGGGTTTTGGTTGATTTTTGGAGGATTAAAACCCTCTCCTTGCTCTCTTTGCTTGTTAGAGCCTCTACCACCATTGTTGGAGCTTGGAACTTGGTGTTTGGAACTTTGTGGAGGATCAAGCTTCAAGCCTAGGGCTTTTTGAGCTTGGATTAGAGCTTCTTAGAGGTATGTGAGTGATCTCTTTCCTCTAGTTTCGATTTTTGTGGGTTTCTTTGAGATGAAACCCTAGAATGGGATTCTAGGGTTAGGATTTGGGGATTTTCGATTGAGGGCCTTTGGGACCTAATTGATGAGTTTAGAACTTTGATTTAGGTTGGATTAGAAGGACTCTAACTCCCATTTGGAGATCAAGAGCACTTTCTTCGCATTCGGTGAGTATTCTTCACCCTTTAGTAGAGTTTCTTATTGTTTGAACTCAAGACTCATCTTTTGAGTTTGTAATTCCTATGGCATGCCTTGTAGGGTGCTAGGAGTAGGAATCGAAGCTTAGTTAGCGATTCGGATCGGCGATTTTCGCACTCGGTGGGTTTGGCTTCATGAGCATAGGAGCAAATGGCTCCTAAGTGCTTAGTTGGTTTGATTTAATTATTTTGAATGCATATTCATGCTAAATAGATTTATTATGAATTTTGAATCACTTAAAATGCATGCCTCATGTATGATAAAATTTCCACTCTATATAGTAGAGCTATTTGGGTCAAACTGCATGCATGTGGGGGTGGTTCTTGGGGGCGCCTGGGAGTGTGCCATTTATGGTGATTTTAGCTTTACTAATGTTAATTGTGAACATTAAATACATGTTGGGACTTAGAAACCTTAAGTGTCATAAAGCGGCACTTAACATAGAAAACTATGAAACTGCAACATAGAGACTTGACATAGGCCACTTAACATATACTATATTCCATGTTAGAGACATGATGACATAGAGATAGGCCTTTTGGATAATTGTACATTCCATGTTAGAGACATGATGATTTGGGACTTGTGACGAGTTTTGTGACTTTTGCCATTGTGCTCATTCGCACATGCTTGTGAGGGTAGCTCCTAAGATCCGTGAGTTGGCCAACGCGTTTCTTGTATTCGCCGTGCGATTGGGCGCAAGTGGATTGCCGTGGGGACGCCGCATTCCTAGGGTGGGAATGTTGACTACTACGGGGCCATTAGGCTCGGCATTTGGGCTAGGCGACCTTCGGGTGGGCATCGGCCATATCGCCTTCGGGTTGATCTTATTGTACTTAAACTTAATGTAGTTTAAAGAAAAGCGTGGACTTTGACTAGAATAGTAAACTTTAACACCTTACTATCACTTGAGGAATTATTGGGCTATGGTTAGAATAGTAAGCTTCAACTCTTTACTATTGCTATAGATATTGGACTTGTTGGTTATATTTACTATTCATGCTTAGAATAGTCGTTTTCTTATGCTTATTTATGCTAAGTAGAGATATCATGCTTTAGTAGCTTACTCGTTATTTATTTCGCTTACACTTACTTGCTTAGTTTTGGGCCTAGTGGAGCATGCAATCGAAGTCGCACTGCCCACCGGGAACTATTAATTAATAGTTCTCACGCCCTCTTTTCTAATGTGTTTGAGCCTTCGCACCTGGGCGGAGGCAAGGGATCGTGGAAAGGGAACCGCTAGCTAGTTATCGCAGCTTTCCACCTTGTAGGGGTTTTTCTCTCGTTTTGTACATTGGTGAGCTTGAGAGAGTTTTGTATCCCTATGTAGAGACTAGTACTTAGTTATTGTGGTGTTTGGATCTCTTTTTATTGTACTCTCTTTATGGTTTATTTTAAGATTGGTGCTTTACTTTTAGTCTCTTCCTTATGCTTCCTTGTATAGATTTCTAGTTGTTATACTGCTCTGATACTTCTAGATTCTCTTTATTTTTGTTGGTTATTTATCGTTTTTGTTAGACGCCTTGTATGTTGTAGACATACGGCGGGTCTGGGCACGCGCCGGGCGGGCTTCCGCTGGGTCCCGGGGCGTGACAGATTAAATTGGTATCAGAGCCTAGGGTTGAGTCTTCTTGTGGACCTAGCAAACCTTAGGGTTGGACTATAGGATATAGGCTCGTGAGAGACGAGGTCTATTTAACTTATGAGCGAAAGTATTAAGATTGGGTATCTTGAATAGCTCTAGTAAGTAGAGCTGGACCGAAGTGTATAACTCCTAACTCGGAGGGTTACGTTGGCGGCCGACAACGTAACATCGGAGTTAGTAGTAAATGACACTTCATTACTTTCGCATGATTTGGGTATTTATAGCATGAGCGGGGATGCGATTGCGTGAGCTTACTAACTTGCGCTTTTATGATGTTGTAGTGGCGATGCCGATAACTCGCTCGAAATCTGTTGGAGCGGACAATGCGGCAACTTTTGAGGAGGTCGAGGCCTCCGCTACCTCCGGATCCGGCGAGGTCCGTGAGTTGAGGGGCCAGTTGGCGGCCCTCACAGCTTTGGTGACGCAGCAGGCGACCGCGGCCCAGCGTCAGGAAGCGCGCATGAAGCGCATGGAGGATCTTCTACTGCAGCAGGCGGCTGCGAGGGAGGCTCAGACCCCTTCACCGCCAGACCACCGAGGTTGACTTACCGCGGCGCAGCCCCCCGCGGCCGCTCACACCGTACGACTCCCAGCTTGAGCGCCGGGAGGAGGATCGGGACACCCCGCCAAGACGAGCATCGCCGGTGGCGGCGCATTTCCGATTATGGCTCGGGAGCCGAGAGGGATCGACTCATGGCTCGCCTCAAGGAGTTCGGGAGGTGCACCGAGGACCTTTGACGGAGAGAAGATCGACCACTGGATCGTGGAAAAGTGGTTGATGCACATGGAGAAATTGTTCCGTGACACGTTCGTGGAGGAGCGGGACAGAGTGTGGCTCGCGACCCACCACTTGGACGGCGCGAGGCCTACACCGGTGGATGGATCTTCGGAGAACCCCAAAGACAGACTTAGCTTCTATTACTTAGACGAGGTTCAAGGAGCTACTGTTGGCACACTACTTCCCCGATAGCGTCAAGAGGAACATGGAGCAGAGTTTGCGCACTCGACACGGGGGGACGGAGATTCGTAGCCGAGTACGAGAGAGAGTTTTCTCGGCTTCTGCATTGCGTGCCCTTCGTCGTGCGGGACGACGAGGATAAGGCCCGCATTTTCGAGCGTGGACTGCGACCGTCGATTTTCCGGTTCGTGCAGTCCTCTGAGCTTCAGACTTACCGACAGGTGGTGAACCGCGCGCTCACTGTGGAGAGCGGCGCGGCCATGGTGCAGGAGAGACGCGAGGGTTTGGACAAGGGGAAGGGCAAGAGGCCCGCGGCCGAGGGTGCGAGCCAGACGCACTCTAGGAGGCCACCGAAGCATCCGAGATACCAGCAGCGCAGTCGTGGCGCACCGCCCCAGCGAGGAGGATCTGACCGACGCCGGCCTCCCCCTGTGTGTGATCCGCGGTGGTCCTCACCACCCGCCGGTGTCCACGCGCGGCAGTGCTTCCGGTGTGGCCGGGGAGGGCCACATCCGTACCGAGTGCCCGAGGCACACCGCACCGTTTCTTACGCATCGGCACCGGCTCTACCACCGCCGCCAGTGGGACCCCGTCGACACGATATCGGGCGGCGGCCGACCGTCGGCGCGAGTGAGGGGTCACGACAGGCGCCGAGTGGGCGCATGTACGCCGCGCAGACTGAGGCGGCAATGACAGAGATGTGGTGGCGGTATCATTTTACTTGATGGCATTAGAGTACGTGCATTATTTGATACCGGTGCATCACATTCATTTATAGATCTACTGCTTTGCCGAGTTGCATGACATCCGCTTTGTTCCCTTACTACACCCTGGACGTATTGTTGTACCCGACCACATTGTGGACGTGCGAGAGTATTGCCCCAGTTGCCCTATTCGGGTAGGAGATTGGACCATGCCCGCGGATTTGCGAGTAGTGCGCAAGTTGGGGGATTTTGACGTGGTTTTGGGTATGGATTGGTTGACTAGATACTACGCCACTATCGATTGTGTTAATCGAACGGTTACTTTTAGAGAACCGGGTCAGAGTGAGGTGGTGTTTAGAGGATGTCAGAGTTCGCTTTTTGCGATGTCGATCAGTTCGTCTCGAGCTAGGCAACTGATCAACCGTGGATGCGTGGCCTATTTGGCTAGTATCGCATTGAGGGGTGAGGATGATACCCCTAGGATCGAGGATATCGGTACGGGAGTTTCAGGACGTGTTTCCAGCGGAGCTACCAGGCATGCCACCTGATAGGGAGATCGAGTTTGTGGTAGATCTCGCTCCCGGGACTACCCCAGTCTCGAAGGCACCCTATAGGATGGCACCGGCAGAGTTAAAGGAGCTGAGGGCACAGTTACAGGATATGTTGGACAAGGGCTTCATTCGACCGAGTGTGTCACCATGGGGAGCACCGGTTCTTTTTGTGAAGAAGAAGAACGGATCACTTCGTCTTTGCGTGGACTATCGTGAACTTAATAAAGTCACGATCAAGAATAAGTATCCGTTGCCGAAGATTGATGATCTTTTTGATCAACTTCAAGGATCTCGTGTGTATTCCAAGATAGACCTGCAGTCGGGTAACCATCAGTTGAAGATGGCGCCTTGGGATGTAGCGAAGACGGCTTTTAGATCACGGTATGGACATTATGAGTTCACTGTCATGCCGTTTGGGCTTACTAATGCCCCTACAGCCTTTTATGGATCTAAGGAACCGTGTTTTCAAGCCTTATCTAGACATGTTCGTCGTGGTCTTCATCGACGACATCTTGGTTTATTCCCGAAGTGATGTGGAGCACGAGGAACACTTGAGATTGGTACTACAAGTGCTTCGGGAAAAGAAGTTATTTGCTCAGCCGAAGAAGTGCGAATTTTGGCTTCGAGAAGTGGCTTTTCTGGGACATGTGATTTCAGGATCAGGTATAGCAGTGGATCCTAGAAAGATAGAAGCCATTCAGGATTGGCCAAGACCGACGAGCGTCACCGAGATCAGGAGTTTCCTTGGTTTGGCCGGCTACTACCGCAGATTCGTGGAGGGCTTTGCGAAGCTATCTACTCCCCTCACGAGGCTCACGCACAAAGGAGCTAAATTCATTTGGAATGATGCGTGTGAAAAGAGCTTTCAAGAGTTGAAGCTGAGATTGACGACCGCTCCAATCCTCACATTACCTATTGCTGGAGCAGGGTATGTGGTTTATAGTGATGCATCTCTTAACGGATTGGGTTGTGTCTTGATGCAGGGTGACAAGGTGATCGCGTATGCATCCCGCCAGTTAAAGGAATATGAGAAGAACTATCCTACACACGACTTGGAGTTGGCGGCCGTAGTCTTTGCGTTGAAGCTATGGCGCCACTATTTGTATGGCGAGAGGTCTATACGGATCACAAGAGCTTAAAGTACCTTTTCACTCAGAAGGAGTTGAACTTGAGACAGCGCAGATGGTTGGAGCTACTCAAGGATTATGATTTGACTATCCTCTACCACCCGGGCAAGGCTAACGTGGTGGCGGATGCGCTAAGTCGGAAATCTACCGAGAACTTAGCGATGCATGTTGTTACCCAACCGCAGTTGATCGAGCAGATGAAGCGGTTGGAGTTGGAGGTAGTGACTCCCGATACGCCTATGCGGCTGATGACTATGGTGGTGCAACCTACTCTTATGGATAGAATTAAAGAGAAGCAAGCTCTTGACTTAGAGTTGCAAAAGATTCGAGACAAAATGGTGGATGGTTGCACCGGCGACTTCCTAGTGGATGATCAGGGAGTGATGCGCTTTGGTGGACGGATTTGTGTGCCAGCGGATTTGGGACTTAGAGAGGACATCCTTCAGGAGGCACACAGGGCACCTTATGCTATTCATCCAGGAGGCACCAAAATGTACAAGGACTTGAGGTTACTTTATTGGTGGCCTGGGATGAAAAAGGATGTTGGCGAGTTTGTGGCTAGATGTCTAACTTGCCAACAAGTGAAAGCTGAGCATCGAGTTCCAGCGGGAAAACTTCAGAGTTTGCCTATTCCCGTGTGGAAGTGGGAGAAGATCACCATGGACTTCGTGACAGGATTGCCTCGCTCTCAAGCTGGGCATGATGCTATTTGGGTGATAGTGGATAGGTTGACGAAGTCAGCGCACTTTATACCTATCCATACTACTTGGGCTGGAGAGAAGCTCGCACAAGTGTACCTTGATGAGATTGTGCGACTTCATGGAGTACCTACATCGATCTTATCTGACCGGGACACTCGCTTTGTGTCACACTTCTGGAGGAGTCTACAGGACGCTTTGGGTACTAGATTGGATTTCAGCACTGCTTTCCACCCTCAGAGTGACGGGCAGTCGGAGCGCACTATCCAGACTCTTGAGGACATGCTTCGAGCATGCGTGATTGACTTCCAGGGAGGATGGTCGCAGCATCTACCTATGGCGGAGTTTGCTTATAACAATAGTTATCAAGCAAGTATTAAGATGGCACCGTTCGAGGCATTATATGGACGAAAGTGCAGATCGCCACTTCATTGGAGCGAAGTTGGCGAAAGATTGGCTTTAGGCCCTGAAGTGCTCCAGGAAGCAGAGGATAAAGTTCGAATCGCTCGGGAGCGACTACTGACGGCCCAGAGTAGGCAGAGGAGCTATGCAGATAAACGCCGACGAGACTTGGAGTTTCAGATTGGAGATCATGTCTTCTTGAAAGTCTCGCCGTCAAAGGGGATTCGGAGATTTGGAATTCGAGGTAAGTTGAGTCCTCGATTTATTGGACCCTATGAGATCTTGGAACGTATAGGTCCGGTAGCATATCGACTTGCTCTACCGCCGAACCTATCGGGCGTGCACAACGTCTTTCATGTATCGGTCCTTCGGAAGTATATCCATGATCCGGCTCATGTATTGGAGGCTGTACCCATAGAGTTGCGGGAGGATTTGAGCTTCGAGGAGCAACCCGTGAAGATCTTGGCTCGCGAGGTGAAGAAATTGCGGAATCGGGACATTCCGTACGTGAAGGTTCTTTGGAGCAACCACGAGGAGCGAGAGGCCACGTGGGAGCCTGAGAGCGCACTGCAGGAGCGCTATCCCCATCTCTTTCAGATGGAATCTTGAGGTATGAGTTCGCTTTAGAGTTTCGCGGACGAAACTCCTTTTTAGGAGGGGTGAATGTAACATACTGGACTTGCGCACATTGCGGAGTTCGAGTATTCGACGTGAGTTCGAGCTTTTCCGCATTTTTACGGAGGGTCGTTGACTATGTTCCGACCTAGAGCACGTGTACCGAGGCTAGCGGATGAATCCTAAGCACTAAAGTCCAAAAAGTTGGATTTTAGGTTGCTCTCGGATTGAGGTCTGGAGGGTCTGTACCGGTACAGAAATTGTTGCTATACCGGTACAGGATGGATTCTATACCGGTATGGGAGAGCTGATGGACGCCAACCCGAGCCTCGGGTTTGGCTGTTTCGCAGGGTCTATACCGGTATGGGATGGCTTGTACCGGTACAGCCTGGCAGATTTCGAGCAGTTTAAACTGCAGGGGTGTATTAGCATATTGTTGCTTCTATTAGGTTACCCCTTCACCCTAGGGCTCCATTTGAGCACCCCCATTGCAGCAAGAAGGTAGGAGGAGCTTCTCTCTCTACTCTCTTGTGTTTTCTAGGGTTTTGGTTGATTTTTGGAGGATTAAAACCCTCTCCTTGCTCTCTTTTGCTTGTTAGAGCCTCTACCACCATTGTTGGAGCTTGGAACTTGGTGTTTGGAACTTTGTGGAGGATCAAGCTTCAAGCCTAGGGCTTTTTGAGCTTGGATTAGAGCTTCTTAGAGGTATGTGAGTGATCTCTTTCCTCTAGTTTCGATTTTTGTGGGTTTCTTTGAGATGAAACCCTAGAATGGGATTCTAGGGTTAGGATTTGGGGATTTTCGATTGAGGGCCTTTGGGACCTAATTGATGAGTTTAGAACTTTGATTTAGGTTGGATTAGAAGGACTCTAACTCCCATTTGGAGATCAAGAGCACTTTCTTCGCATTCGGTGAGTATTCTTCACCCTTTAGTAGAGTTTCTTATTGTTTGAACTCAAGACTCATCTTTTGAGTTTGTAATTCCTATGGCATGCCTTGTAGGGTGCTAGGAGTAGGAATCGAAGCTCAGTTAGCGGTTCTGATCGGCGATTTTCGCACTCGGTGGGTTTGGCTTCACGAGCATAGGAGCAAATGGCTCCTAAGTGCTTAGTTGGTTTGATTTAATTATTTTGAATGCATATTCATGCTAAATAGATTTATTATGAATTTTGAATCACTTAAAATGCATGCCTCATGTATGATAAAATTTCCACTCTATATAGTAGAGCTATTTGGGTCAAACTGCATGCATGTGGGGGTGGTTCTTGGGGCGCCCGGGAGTGTGCCATTTATGGTGATTTTAGCTTTACTAATGTTAATTGTGAACATTAAATACATGTTGGGACTTAGAAACCTTAAGTGTCATAAAGCGGCACTTAACATAGAAAACTATGAAACTGCAACATAGAGACTTGACATAGGCCACTTAACATATACTATATTCCATGTTAGAGACATGATGACATAGAGATAGGCCTTTTGGATAATTGTACATTCCATGTTAGAGACATGATGATTTGGGACTTGTGACGAGTTTTGTGACTTTTGCCATTGTGCTCATTCGCACATGCTTGTGAGGGTAGCTCTCACAAGCTTCTAAGCACTCGGAGTTGGCCAACGCGTTTCTTGTATTCGCCGTGCGGGATTGGGCGCCGAAGTGGATTGCCGTGGGACGCCGCATTCCTAGGGTGGGAATGTTGACTACTACGGGGCCATTAGGCTCGGCATTTGGGCTAGGCGACCTTCGGGTGGGCATCGGCCATATCGCCTTCGGGTTGATCTTATTGTACTTAAACTTAATGTAGTTTAAAGAAAACTGTGGACTTTGACTAGAATAGTAAACTTTAACACCTTACTATCACTTGAGGAATTATTGGGCTATGGTTAGAAAATAGTAAGCTTCAACTCTTTACTATTGCTATAGATATTGGACTTGTTGGTTATATTTACTATTCATGCTTAGAATAGTCGTTTTCTTATGCTTATTTATGCTAAGTAGAGATATCATGCTTTAGTAGCTTACTCGTTATTTATTTCGCTTACACTTACTTGCTTAGTTTTGGGCCTAGTGGAGCATGCAACTGACGTCAGTAATTGCCCACTGGGAACTATTAATTAATAGTTCTCACGCCCTCTTTTTCTAATGTGTTTCAGAGCCTTCGGCACCGGCGGAGGCAAGGGATCGTGGAAAGGGAACCGCTAGCTAGTTATCGCAGCTTTCCACCTTGTAGGGGTTTTTCTCTTTTTGTACTTTGGTGAGATTGAGAGAGTTTTGTATCCCTATGTAGAGACTACCCTGTACTTAGTTATTGTGGTGTTTGGATCTCTTTTTATTGTACTCTCTTTATGGTTTATTTTAAGATTGGTGCTTTACTTTTAGTCTCTTCCTTATGCTTCCTTGTATAGATTTCTAGTTGTTATACTGCTCTGATACTTCTAGATTCTCTTTATTTTTGTTGGTTATTTATCTTTTTTGTTAGACGCCTTGTATGTTGTAGACATACGGCGGGTCTGGGCACGCGCCGGGCGGGCTTCCGCTGGGTCCCAGGGCGTGACAGGTATAAATCCTGTGAAAGGCCGAGGGCAGCTCTCGGGTTTGCCTCTGGAGCAATTTATACCGGTACAGAATGGGCTTGTACCGGTACAAACAGGTCTGGCAGCAGTTTGGACTGCTTCGCAAATAAAGTGTTTTGTGGGCCTAAATGTAATTGTTACAACACAATACACCCTATACCCCTTCACCCCTCACAGCCACTTCACCAAAACACTCCCTCCCTCACATTTCTCTCTTTCTCTCTCTAGAAATCCATCTCTAGGGCAAGGAGACCAAGGAGAGGTTGGAGAAGGAGCTTGGAGAAGGTGTATTTGGTGGCTTTGGTGGTTCTAGAAGCTCTCCTACAAGGTGGACCTTGGGTTAGCTTTGGGCAAAGGTGAGTTCATGCAAACCTAAACCTAGGGTTTGGGATTTCTCTTTAGATTTTCGGATTTAGGAGTCTCTACAAGTGTAGAAACATCCTAATGCACATAGAACACATGAAAACCCTAGTTTCTTCATGTGCTCTCATGGTGGAACCTTAGAGCATCAATGCATGCCCTAGAAAAGAGTTTAAATGGTCTTAGATGAGTTCCTAGAAGATCCACAAGCTCTCTTTTGCTTGTTTAAGAGATCAAAACCTAGGGTTTCACATAGGGCTTGGTAGAGCACCCAAATTTGGGGCTTTTGACTATAGAGGTTCTAGGGTCAAATTGACCTTGTAGAAACCTAATTGGGGGTATTCCCGACGCGTGGGACAACTCCGTTTATGTAAACGAAAAGCCGATCTATGAGTTGCTATGTAAAATAGCCTGATGTAAAATCTGATAACTGCGCAGATTTCAAAATAGGCCTCGGTTAACTACGAAATTCGACGGGCAACCCATCCATAATTTTAGAAGGTGGGTGGTGCATTCCAAAGACATCGAACTTCTCTTTATGTCTAAGTGTCATATTTGAGCATACTTTAAATTGAGCATAATGCATAGTAGGGTTATTTATGAGCTTTTATCGTATTTTGTGAGTTCAAAATGCATGAGAATGAGTGTATGATATTGTAGTGACAAAGAACAAGAACCCTATGTATGCATGATAAAACCTAAGGCAAGAACTTAGAGTACTTGACAAACGAACGTGACATTGGACATGTATTAGAGAAGGTGACAAAAATGAGTCTAGAATACTTAGACAACATGTGTGACATCAAAGAGCAAGAACAAGAACTTGTAGTGTACCTAACACTAGTAGAGTCATGAGATTGACATTTGACAATAACCTTAGAGTTGAGGGTCATATGAACATAAGTTCTCCTTGAAGGCAAGGAACAGATTGAGATTTAGAATCCTTAAAGTTAAGGATTGATCGTACTCACCATATAGTCCTTGCTCGGGGGCGGTAGCTCCCCCTCGAGCGGTGCGCTCCGGCGTAGGTCACCACTGGAATGCGTTTTCCATAGGACGGTCCCAACGGGTCGATATTGAGCCTCCCCGGTTACTTTGGGATTTTGAGTTTGGTTGAGTCTTGTTGAGGGCGAACCCACGGGTTAGCCAAGAGATTGGGTATTGGACTTATGATCTTGCATGTTTAATTTGAGCATATTATCGTTTACTTTCAAGCGTATTAGTTGCATTTGTTAGTTGGTTATTATCTTACCTTTCTTTCTATTACGCTTGAATTAGACCTAGTGGGAAAGTCGGCGTGGTTGGTTGCCGAACCCACTGGGAACTTTGTTGTAGTTCTCACCCCACTATTTCCATAGGGCCGGGACCTAGCGAGCCGGCCGAGGACCGCGGTAAGGGCATCGAGCCCTAGGTAGAGACCGCCCGAGTTACTTTATTTTTGCTATAGTCGCATTTCCCTTTATATCATCTTTGTATTTGATGATTATAGTTGTCTAACTTTAATTGTAATCAAGTTTCATTTTGAGGTAAATGTGATGTAAGAAAGAAATGATGCATTAAATTGTAAAGACTTTAAAGAATTCAAGTTGTAGAGAATTATGCACGTATGTGATTGCAATTAATCATAGTACTTGTATGTTTACATTAGTTACTTTCATTTTGGCTATGTTGCTTACCCTCGTGTAAGCCTTTTGTGTATGCTTCCGCATGTGTAAAATTTATACTCTCTCTGTACTTGTTGAGCCTTGGGCGGACAGGGGAAGCTCTGTCCGTTCGGCGTCTGTTGACGCGCTCGAACCGGCCAAATGGATCGGTCTCGGGGCGTGACATGGAGCGAGTGAAAAGACTCCAAGAGACGGTGGGTCAATGGTGACCATACCAGTTCCGGTTCGTCGAGTACGGCCCGGGGTTGCGACGAAGGTGTGGTGGACAGGCGTCGAGTGGGATCGACTGCCTGGTCTCCCTCTTATGATTTGGGATGAGTTTCGGGGATTAGCATTCTCCGTTTACTTCCCTAATGGTGGAAAGAGCAGAAAAGCTGCTCTGCGCGTAGCTTGCTCTTGGGGTCCGGTCCCTCCATAGGGAGACCGGTCCCCGTACCCGAAACTTGCCCAGTTTTGGGCAGTGTATACTTTTGAGTGCGATTGCAATCTTGAATCCTGGAAGTATCTTTTGTGACTTCCTTAGGATGCAGGATTGTAGAAGTTCTCCCTAGGCGCGGCGGTGTACGCTGTGGGACGGGAGATGTGTTTGTGGGCGGCAAGTGGCCGTGATACGCGACCCAGGTTGGTGAACCTACTGCTGCCGACGATGTCATGGCAGGTATGGTTTAGTTGAAGCAGTCGTATGCTTCTGCATAATGTAAGGTCGGTGCATAGCGTGCATTTGTGGTGGTCAGTTGCTACTACTTATACATTGTATAGTAGGGACCAAGTGGACGGGTGAATGAGGATACCCGGACATGCTTGCAAATGGGAGTATAGTACCTATTGGAGCAGGTAGAGAACAAGTTGGCACTAGCGAGTCGCTAGTGCGAGTCTAATGGTAAGACTCACGATGAAGATGGAAATAGCGGACCGACTCTCAAGGCAAAGTGATTAGCCGATTGCGAGAGTCGAATCATAACCCTTTCGAACACCTGAGTGGTCCGAGAGTTTCGAATATGGTTCCGGTAGAACGAACAGTGAAAAGTATAATCACTGCTGAGAGAGCAAGCGGATAGTTGCCGAGTACGGGCATGTGGGCCTAGTAGTACCTCGAAGTGCGAGGTGGGTGAGTCGTGCTCGTGTGGCCGGTGTGCATAGGCAGGAGTGCCTAATGCTAGAATTAGTATATGGCGCATAGAACGCTCGAATGTAGGTACTCGTGGAGTGCAGTACTGGCTCAGCCGGGTGAGTGTGCAGGTAGTAGCACTGTAGCGTTGCGAGGTGTGAAGCGTGCCTGGGATCACCCGTGAGGCTGATGGCTCGCACTAGGTGCCTAGGAGCCGAGAGTGGTACGTGTGACTCGATAGAGTATGTCGTCTCTAACATGGAAGAATAGATGTCCAATGGCCTATGTCAAGTCTCTATGTTGCAGTTTTACAGTTTTCTAAGTTAAGTGCCGCTTGATGACACTTAAAGTGTCAAAGTCCCAACATGAGTTAATGTTCACAATTACATTATTTAAGCTATAACAACTTAAATGGCACACTCCCAGGAGCCCACAAGAAACACCCTCACATGCATGCAAAATAGCCCAGAATGTTCTACTATATAGAGTGAAATTTTTATCATACATAAGGCATGCATTTTAAGTGTTACAAAATTCATAATAAATCTATTTAGCATGAATATGCATTCAAAATAATTAAATCAAACCGAATAAGCACTTAGGAGCCATTTGCTCCTATGCTCATGAAGCCAAACCCACCGAATGCGATTAGCGTTGCTCTGAACCGCTAACGAAGCTTCGATTATCACTCCTTGAGTCCTAAGAAGCAAACCGTAGGAGTTACAAGCTAAGAGAATGAACCATGAGTTCACACTTTAAGGATTTCAACAAAAGGTTGAAGAAAACTCACCGAGTGCGAAGGAAACTCACTCGATCTCCAAATGGGAGTTAGAGTCCTTCCAATCCAACCTAAATCAAAGTTCTAAACCCATCAATTAGGTCCCAAAGGCCTAAAATCGAAAATCCCCAAAAATCTAACCCTAAGTCCAATATCTAGGGTTTCATCTCACAAAATGCCACAAAAATCGAATCTAGAGGAAGGAATACATCCACATACCTCTAAGAAGCTCCAATCCAAGCTCAAAATGCTCTAGGCTTGAAGTTTGATCCTCCACCAAGCTCCAAAAGGTAAGCTCCAAGCTCCAACAATGGTGAGGAAGGCTCTACCAAGCAAAAAGAGCAAAAGAGACGGTTTAATCCTAAGGAAAAACCCAACCAAAATCCTAGAAATGCAAAGGAGTAGAGAGAGAAGCTCCTCCTACCTCTTTGCTGCAGTGGGGGTGCTCAAATGGAGCCCTAGGGTGAGGGGGTACACTAATAGAAGCAACAAAATGCTAAAACACCCCTGTAGTTTACAAACCGCTGTGCTATACCTAAGACAAGCCGTATCCGCACGCATAGACTACAAATGCCCAAACCCGAGGCTCGTGTTGGCAAGTTTCGTGAATTGTGTCGGAGTCTTGAAGGATCGGAGCGGATCGAAGATGGTTGAAGAATCCTAGACTTCGAAGAAAAGAGACAAGTTGAATCACGACGTCCAGGTAAGTTTTTAATTCATAAATATGGTGATTCATACTTAGTTATAGGCATTAGAATCATAAATCATTGTTTAACGGATTAGAAATTATATTGGAACTTTGTAATTTTCAAAAATTGGAAAATTTACAAAGTGTACGAGCTCGTAACATCCCATTACCAGAATCAACTCGTACGGCATACATCATACCCATTATCAAATAAACCATTACGGTACAACATCATACCCATTACGGTAATACCAACCCGTACCGCACAAGCATGGTTGCTATACCTAAGATGCCATCCATCCATTACCGGTAATGGCCCTTCGCAGAAAAATCTTCCGTCATTGCATTACCGGTAATGGCCCTGTTTTTGTACCGGTACAAGGTGTAAAAAATCTGAATTTTCTCTAATCCGAATCTAATTGATTCTAAAGTCTATAAATAGGTTCTTAGGGTTCTCTAACTCTGTATGCTTCATGAAAATACATGTTTGAGAAACCCTAGAGGCTAGGAATTCATCTAAAACCTATTTTCTACATCATAGCCTCTTTTAGGTCAAATCGAGATATCGTATTGAATATCTATATGTCGATTTGATCTACGTTTCGCTTGGAGTTTTCTTCTTCGGTTTTCTACGATACTCCTAAGCGAAGAATCACCATACTCATGATGCTTCTCATGAACGGCGTCGTGGATTCGGCGTGAGGCGTCGTGGATTCGGCGCGATTGAAGGCGATTCGTGGATTCGGATCGTTGGCTCGTGGATTCGAGTGGGCGTCGTGGATTCGGCGTGATCAAGGCTTCGTGGATTCAAAGTGGAGGCGTTTCGTGGATTCGGGACGTGGCGTTCGTGGACTCGGACGTGGACAACGCGGCGGCGTGCGCGGAGATTCATAGGAGGTTAAGAGAGGTTAAGTCCGTGGAGTCGGTAATCACCTTGTAATCTTTTCTCTTAGTGGATTGTTATTCGCGTGTTGGTCCCGTGGGTTTTTTACTCCGAGTTGGAGTTTTCCCACGTAAATCTCGGTGTGTTTTTAATTTCCGCATTTACACTTTTAAAGCATCGAGAATTATGGTTTTTGGCCTTTACACCTATTCACCCCCCTCTAGGTGAGTAGATACAATCTAGATAGATCCTTGGGGCTTCCCCATAACTAACAATTGGTATCAGAGCAAGATCTAGATATATTGTTATCTAATGGCCAAAGAGTTAGTAGGTGCGTTGCAAACTTATGAAATAACTTTTCCTACTAACCAATCTTCTTCCAAGTCTTTCTCTAAAAGTACAGGGATTGCGTTGAAAACATCAAAGGAAGAAGACGTGGAATCGGATTCCGGCGATGAGGAATCAAACGACGAGGAATTAGGGGAAGCATACAATCAACTTCTTGTTGAGTCGCGGAAGATGGCGAAACTCAATAAAAAGTTGAGGCGTCGTTTATTTTATCTTGAAGAAGAGAACAAGAATTTGAAGACCACAAATAGTACTCTTGAAGAGGAACGGGAATCAATCTTGAATAATAATTCGGTCTTCCAAAAGAAGCTAGAAGAATCGGATTTAATGATCAAATCTACTACGGATAAAGTTGGATTTTTGGAGCATCAATTTGAGGAAACATACAAATCCAACAAAGCATTGACCGAGCAAGTCCATCAACTCAAGTCCGATATTCAAAAGTTTTCTGCGGGAACGAAGAAATTGGATAACATGCTCGGATTGGGTCAAACGAGCAAGTTAGGTCTTGGATACGAACGGACATATGTTGAGAAGGATCAAAAGATGACATCGAAAGTCTCAACAAGTTTGAAGGAGAAGGTGTGTCATAGATGTGGCATCAAAGGACACATCAAAAAGAGTTGCTCGAACAAAATTTTTAAGTCTCAATCGGCAACTTCGAAACGACAATTGGTATCATCTAAAACTCGACATGTAGCATATCGAAAAATTCGACAACAAGATCGGACTTTGGCCAAATTGACTAAAGTACGAATATAAAATAGTTGGACATGTTCCAATTGCCATTCCAAATCTCTTGGAAAGGTTATAAGATGATCTAGAAGAGTTAAGAAGGTTTTGGCGTTGTGCGGCGCGAAGTAGAGTCGAAACAGCGCGAAAACACAAATCTGAGTTTCATACACGGCATGCCTCGGTGTCCGTACGTAGATAGCCATCGCACCCGAGAAAGGGAGAGCTCTCGGGTTTGATAGTTTTATGGCCCATACCAGACATGTCGGTGTCCGTACGTATAGCCATCACACCCGAGAAGGGAAGAGCCCTCGGGTTTGATAATTTTATGGCCCATACCGGTACAGCCCGGGTGTCTGTACCGGTATAGCCATCGCACCCGAGAAAGGGAGAGCTCTCGGGTTTGATAGTTTTCTTTGGCCCATACCGGTACAGGTCGCCCCATACCGGTATAGATGCTGCGAAACCGAGGGAAGTCGCTTCTCGGGTTTCTCGCCACCGTAGCACCCCATACCGCAGACAGATTTCCCCCATACCGGTATGGGATGGTCTGACAGCAGTTCGTGAGCTGCGCGAAATAAAAGAAGTTGAGGGGCTTTTTGGCTATTGTTACAACACAATAAGCTTACCCACACCCCATTTCACAGCACACTCACCCTCACTCTCTTTTCTCCCACTTTCTCTCTAGAGGAGCTCTAGGGCAAGGAGAAGAAGGAGAAGAAGTTGGAGGAGAGGACTTTGGAGCTTTTGGAAGGCTTCTTGGAGGTCTTGAAGCTCTCCTACAAGGAGTAGTTGGAAGAGCATTGCACTAGAGGTAAGAGTTCTACAAGTTTAACTCTAGGGTTTAGGTTTTCTCCTAAGTTTTGGAGTTTCTAGCTTCTTGCTAGTGTAAGAGGACTTGTTTGGCCATGAACTCCATGAAAGCCCCATTTGAGCTCATGTGCTCTAATGGTGATTTCTTAGGGTTTGTTATAAACCCCAAATAGATGGTTCTAATGGGTCAAGGATGGTTTTAGAGAGCTTCTAGGTTGATCTAAAGCTATATTTTGCTTGTGAATGAGATCAAAACCCTAGGTTTGACATAGGGCATTGTTGGAGCACCCAAATTTGGGGCTTTTGAACATAGGGGTTCTTGGGTCAAATTGACCTTGTAGAAACCTAATTGGGGGTATTCCCGACGCGTGGGACAACTCCGTTTAATTAAACGAAAATCCGATATAGGGGCTACTATGTAAAATGGCCTGATTAGGTTCACTTTTAAACTGCAGGTTTTTACCTAGGCCCCGGTAGGTCGTGAAACTTCTTGGGCATCCTCACAAAATTATTTTAAGGTGGGGGGTGCACACCGGAATCATCGAATTCCCTTCTATGTCTGTTTTCACCTTTTGAGCATATCCTATGTATAGTATATTCATGCATGATAGGGTAGAGGTTAATTATGCTATGGTTGAATTTCAATTATTGTTCTAGTACGAAATGAACTTAGAGATTGTAATGGAACCATAGAGGCATGAGAATTAGAACCCTACTTGTGTGAATATAGAATGGACTTGATCTTAGTCAACAAAGGTGATATTGAACATAGAGACAAGATTGGCATTGAGACAACCTTAGTTAAACATAGTTTAACTTAGTGGCATTATGGCAAGAATGATATACATGATTAGGTAGAAAACCTGTAACAACCCACTTCCCCGTAAAGCGTGCCGAGTTTCGTCGACATGAGCGAAACCCGGAGTGGAGCGAGTTAATATGGGTTCTAAGTGCTTTGGAACCCGTGCGTGGCAAAAGCGGGGTCTTGGAAAAGCTAAACTGCAAGTCTGGAGGAATTCCCAGACTTGGAGCAGCCAAGACCGGACCTCCCAAGTGAGGTCCGATGTCACAAGGTGCCCCATAAAAGTCGAAATTTGGCTAAGTCCCGAAAATTCGCTCGGATCCGGACTTAGAATCTAGGTCCGGGACTTAGCTGCGAAATTTCGGAAAAATGGCTAAGTCCCGAAAATTTCGCTTTCGGGATCCGGACTTAGGCCAAGGTCGGACCTTGAGCCCGAAACCGCACACCGCGTAATGTAAATACTCGGGTTTGGGGGCTTAGTTGTAAATGTTACAACATGTTATTAGCCCTAACCCCTCTCCCTCACAGCACACACCCTCTTTTCATCCCTCTCACTCTCTTTTGCTCACTTTCTCTCTCTAGAAATGCTCTAGGGTTTGGAGGAGAAGAAGAAGGAGAGGAAGGAGAAGGTGATCTTGGTGGCTTTGGAGCTTGGGGAAGACCTAGAAGCTCTCCTACAAGGTGGAGCTTGGGCCAAGGTGAGGTTTCATGGTAAACCTAGACTAGGGTTTGGGTTTTAAGCAAGGAGTTTAAAGTTTTGAGTCTTCTCTTTGGTGTAGAAGCCTAGTAGAGGCTTGAGCTCCATGAAAACCCATGAAAGCTCAAGGTCCTCTCATGGTGGATTCTTAGGGTTTCAAGTAGAGGCCCTAATGATGGTTTAAATTGTTCTAGATGAACTCTAAGAGTAACAACAAGCTCTCTTTTGCTTGTTTAAGAGATCAAAACCTAGGGTTTTGCATAGGGCTTGGATAGAGCACCAAATTTGGGGCTTTTTGCCATAGAGGTTCTAGGGTCAAATTGACCTTGTAGAAACCTAATTGGGGGTATTCCCGACGCGTTGGGCAACTCCGTTTAATTTAACGAAAAGCCGATATAGGAGCCACTATGTAAAATAACCTGATTAGGCTCATTTTTAACGTAACAGGTTTTCAAATAGGCTTCGGTTGATCGTGAAACTTGTTGGGCGATCCCACAAAAATATTTGGAGGTGGGTGGTGCATTCCAAAGACATCGAACTTCTCTCTATGTCTAAGTGTCATTTTTGGGCATTCTATATATGTTGAGCATAATGCATAGTAGGGTTAAACATGAATTATTATTGCTTTTGTGAGTTCAATTTGCATGAAGTATAATTGCATGAGAATGATTGTATTGGTAAAGAACAAAGAACCCTATGTATGCATGACAAAGAACCTAGTGAACCTAGTGTACTATTATGACATCGGACATGTGCTAGAGAACAAGTGTAGCAATGACGAGTCTAGAATACTTAGACAACAGTGTGACATCAAGAACAAGAATATGAACAAGTAGATTACTTGACATTAGTACAATTGAGAGATTGACATTATGACAACAACCTTAGAGTTAAGAGTCATATGAACCTAAGTCTCCTTGAAGTCAAGGATGGATTGTGAATTGGAATCCTTAAAGTTAAGGATTGATCGTACTCACCATGTTAGTCCTTGCTCGAGGCGCGGTAGCTCCCCCTCGGGCGATGTGCTCCGGAGTTGTCATCACTGGGTCGTAGTGTTTTCTCTCCCCAGAGGACGGTCCCGTCGGGTCGTAGTGTTTTCTCTCCCCGACAATAGGGATTTGGTTTGGTTGAGGCGTGTTGAGGGCGAACCCCCGGGCTAGCCAAGCGATTGGGTATCGAACTATGATCTTGCATGAGTTCTACTTTGAGCATCTTCTTGTTTACTTTCAAGCGTATTAGCCGCATTTGATAGTTGGTTATTATCTTACCTTTCTTTCTATTACGCTTGAATTAGACCTAGTGGGAAAGTCGGCGTGGTTGGTTGCCGAACCCACTGGGAACTTTGTTGTAGTTCTCACCCCCTTTTTCCACGAGCCGGACCGAGTGAGCCGGCCGATGATCGTGTAAGGCGTCGCGCCCTAGATAGAGACCGCCCGAGTATTTTCTTTTGGTAGTTGCACTCCCTTTTTATATATATATATCATCTTTTGTATTTGATGAGCATAGTTGTTTAACTTTAATGTAATCAACTTTCATTTTGAGGAAAATGTGATGTAAGAAAGAAATGATGCTTAGTATGTAAAGACTTTAAAGAATTCAAAGTTGTAAGAATTATGCATGTATGTGATTACAATTAATCATAGTACTTGTATGTTTACATTAGTTACTTTCATTTTGGCTATGTTGCTTACCCTCGTGTAAGCCTTTTGTGTATGCTTCCGCATGTGTAAAATTATACTCTATCTGTACTTATTGAGCCTTGGGCGGACAGGGGAAGCTCGTCCGTTCGGCGTTCGTTGACGCGCTCGAACCGCCAAATGGATCGGTCTCGGGCGTGACAGATAAAATGGTATCAGAGCGGGTATAAAGCCAAAAAGTGAAAGCTTAGGATGGACCTAGGGGCCATAGGATTGGGAAGAACCTAAGGACCTAAGGAAACGTGAGTGACGTTGAACAAGTATAGCGAAAGCATGTGATTGGGTTAATGTTATCATGTCTCTAAGATGATTAGAGACTAACTTTAAGTTGCTATTTGTTTTCTATTCCTTGTGTTGTGATCGGCGGTCGACGACATGTTACTTTGGAATGTTAATGAATGCGCTTATTTGCTTTCGCCGGATTGGGTATATCCGAGTACGTGTTTAAGTATTAACGTGAGTTGCTTCATTTCAGGAAGCAATGGCACCTCGTGGTCGACCCCGAACAAGGTCGACGCCTGAGGAACCGAGTGCGGCTCCTGTGCAACCCGCAGCCGGCAGCGGCGGGGGGCTTGAGGAGCAAATGGCCGCGCTTATTGGCGTAGTGCGGCAACAAGCTGAGTCCGTAAGGGCTCAAGGCGAGCAGATCCGACGGCTCCAGGAGACGTTGGAGCAGCAGCAAGCGGCGACGCAGGCGGGGGCCGAGCACCCTACACCTCCTGCTCAGACGCCGACCGTGGTGGAGGGTGCGGCGGCGGCGGGCAGATCCGATCGCGCCGTACCGATTCTGGCGATTCCGGCCGGATCGGGGACTTCAAACCCCGGTAGCGCGGCGGACGACGAGGAGCGGGAGCGCCAGTTGGCGGCGCTCATCAAGTTTATGAAGTTCAAGCCACCTATCTTCGAGGGAGGAGTGGTGGAACCGGCGGTAGTGGAGTCGTGGATCGACTCCATGGAGACGCTTTTCGGGGATTTCAACACCCCGGAAAGGGACAAGGTGCACTTCGCCTCACATTGCCTAGATAAGGCGGCGAAGGCGTGGTGGAAGCGAACCAAGCGGGATAGGTCACCTGACCTACCGCCCGCGACGTGGGAGGAGTTCAAGAGGGCGGTGTTCACAAACTATTTCCCCGACTCGGTGAAGCGGAAGATGCAAGAGAAATTCCGCAAGCTGAGGCAAGGAGACCGCTCTGTGGCGGACTATGAGCTGGAGTTCTCCCACATCATCGACTGTGTCCCCGACGTTGTGCGCGACGATCGGGACCGGGCTGACTGGTTCCTACGGGGGCTCCAGCGGAGGATCTATGAGAGGATACAGATCCTCAACCTCACGACCTTTGCGGAGGTCTTTGATCGCGCTCTATCTGCGGAGCACGGTAGCGCCTACGCGCGGGAGGAGCGCGAGGCCATGGCGGAGACGAGGGACAAGGGCAAGAAGCGGGCGGCGGGCGGTGCCGGGGGCCGGCCAAATGCTAAGAAACCCCCTCGGTATCCCCGACAGCAGCAGAAGGGCGGGAGACCTTTTCGTTGCATCATTTGCGGCGGTGACCACCGGCCGCACGTGTGCCCGCATCGCGACGGGAAGTGCTTCCGGTGCGTCCAACCCGGGCACATTTCACGGAGTGCCCGAGCCGGGATCGTCTGCACCGACGGCGGCTTCGTCCCCTTCTACCCCGAGGCAGCTGATGGGGTTGCCACCCCCATGGCGGCTGGGCGCTCATCAGCATCGCGCCAGCCGGAGGCATCGAGAGCACCGAGTGGGCGGGTTTTTGCCACTCAGGTGGAGGAGCAGTTCCGGCTCCGACGACATCGTGGCGGTATTATCTCTATCGAGGCACTAGAGCTCAAGCTATTTTCGACAGGTGCATCGCATTATTCATAAGTGCATCATTCGCTAGAGCTCATGACTTAGAGATTATGCATGATGAGGAGGGTTGGACTATTACATCACCCGGGCAGTCTTATGGTGTCTATGACGAGTGTCCGGCGTGTCCACCCGTACATTGGATCGGGTCATGCCGATCGATATGTTGGTATTAAACAAGAAGTGGGGATTTGATGTAATCTTGGGGCTTGATTGGCTTTCCAAGTATTATGCGGTTATCGACTGCGAAAGGAAGGTGATCACTTTTCGTGAGCCTAATCAAGAGGAAATGGTGTACCGGGCGTGCAAGGGTGCGCGCTTTGCGGCCACCATATCTACGGCCCGAGCGAGAAAGATGATTAAGGGTGGTTGCAAAGCTTACTTGGCGACCATCGTGGACGGCCGAAGGGAGCACCCCGACCTTGAGGGCATTCGGGTAGTGTGCGAGTACCCGGATGTATTTCCGGCGGAGTTACCGGGAATGCCACCGGACCGGGAGGTTGAGTTTGTCATTGACTTGATTCCCGGGGCGGCGCCAGTTTCGAAGGCTCCGTATAGAATGGCACCGGTAGAGCTAAAGGAGCTTAAAGCACAATTGGAGGACTTGCTCGACAAAGGCTTTGTTAGGCCGAGCGTGTCTCCGTGGGGAGCTCCGGTGCTATTCGTCAAAAGAAAGATGGCACACTTCGACTCTGCGTGGATTATCGCGAGTTGAACAAGGTCACGGTGAAGAACAAGTATCCATTGCCGAGGATCGATGACTTGTTCGATCAGTTGAAAGGGTCAAAGGTGTATTCAAAGATAGACCTACAGTCGGGGTATCATCAATTGAAGATACGACCCAAGGATGTGCACAAAACGGCGTACCGTACGCGGTATGGCCATTATGAGTTCACGGTAATGCCATTCGGGCTTACTAATGCCCCGGCAGCATTCATGGACTTAATGAATCGTGTATTCCGTCCGCTATTGGACCGGTGCGTCGTGGTCTTCATTGACGACGTATTGGTGTATTCTCGGACCAAGGAAGAACACGAGGAGCATTTGAGGCTTGTCTTGGAAATACTCCGAAAAGAAAAATTATACGCCAAGTTGAAGAAATGTCAATTTTGGCTTTCGGAGGTTACTTTCCTAGGACACGTGATTTCGGGTGAAGGCATTGCGGTGGATCCAAAGAAAGTAGAGGCAATTAAAGATTGGCCTCGCCCGACGAGCGCAACGGAAATCCGCAGTTTCCTCGGACTTGCGGGTTATTATCGGCGGTTCGTGGAGGGGTTCTCCAAAATAACCACTCCACTAACGCGCCTTACACACAAAGGCGTCAAGTATGTTTGGAGCGAAGATTGCGATCGAAGCTTCAAGGAGCTAAAAGAAAGGTTGACGACGACCCCGGTACTTGCTCTACCGACGGGGAGACGTATGTTGTATATAGTGATGCTTCCTACATTGGACTCGGGTGTGTTTTAATGCAAAACGGGCGAGTCATAGCTTATGCTTCGCGCCAATTGAAGCCTTATGAGAAGAACTACCCGGTTCATGACTTGGAGTTAGCCGCGGTGATTTTCGCGCTAAAATTATGGAGGCATTACTTGTACGGGGAACATTGTGAGATCTACACGGATCACAAGAGTTTAAAGTACTTGTTCACCCAGAAGGAGCTTAATATGCGACAACGGCGGTGGTTAGAATTATTGAAGGACTATGATGTCACGATATTGTACCACCCCGAGAAAGCTAACGTCGTAGCCGACGCGCTAAGTAGAAAATCTGGAGAAGACTTAGTGTTACGGATTTTGTGTTGGCAAGTTTCGTGACTTGTGTTTTGAGTCGGAGTCTTGAAGGATTGGAGCGGATCGAAGATGGTTGAAGAATCCTAGACTTCGAAGAAAGCGACGAAGTTGAATCACGATGCCTAGGTAAGGTTTTAAATCATAATATGGTGATCTAAACAAAGAAAATAGTGTTTGGAAGACTTGGAATACTTTTAAACTAATGAATTTTCAAAACTAAGGTTTTCAAGTATCAATGTCCGGACATTGGAGGCATGTCCGGATGCTGTGCAAAGGCGTACTATTAATGAATGTCCTGACATTGTGGATATGTCCGGTCTCAGTCCCATGAGAATTTGAGTTACGCAAGTCAAGACCGGACATTCTTGGTATTGTCCGGTCTCGGTCGGCTCCGAAAAAATTGACGACACTGTGGACCGGTCGAGCATCTCAGGACCGGACATTGAAGACCGGACATCACTATGAAGACCGGACATTGGTTGCGTGAAATCTTTTAAAAATCAGATTTTTACAATCCTAGTCAATTTCTAAGTCTTCTAATTTGTTTAAGAATATATTTTCAAATCCTAATTTATCTCTAAGTCTTCTAATAGGTTTTAAAAACATGTTTTCGAATCCTAGTCTATCTCTATGTTTTCTAAACCTATAAATAAGGTCTTGGGGTTCTCTAATTCTATGCACAACATGAAGATACATGTTTGAGAAACCCTAGAGGCTAGGAATTCATCTAAAACCTATTTTCTACAAAATAGCCTATTCTAGATCAAATCGAGATATCATAATTTCTCAATTATATGTCGATTTGATCTACGCTTCGCTTGGAGGTCTCGTTCCGGTTTTCATCGATACTCCAACGAAGGATCACCAAATTCATGATTCTATTCATGGTGGCGTCGTGGATTCGGCGTGATTGAAGACTTCGTGGATTCGAAGCGTGGCGTCGTGGATTCGGCGTATTGAAGACTTCGTGGATTCGAAGCAAGGCGTTTCGTGGATTCGGAACGTGGGCGTTCGTGGATTCGGACGTGATCGTGGACAACTCGGTGGAGTGCGCGGAGATCCATAGGAGAGTTAGAGAGGTCGAGTCCGTGGAGTTCGGTATCACCTTGTAATCTTTTCTCTTATTGATTGTTTATTCGCGTGTTGGTCCCGTGGGTTTTTTACTCCGAGTTTGGAGTTTTCCCACGTAAATCTCGGTGTGTTTTTTATTTTCCGCATTTACTTTTTAAAAGCATCGAGATTTGTGGTTTTTGGCCTTTACACCTATTCACCCCCCTCTAGGTGTTGTTTGATACAATCTAGATAGATCCTTGGGGCTTCCCCGTAACTCACAATTGGTATCAGAGCGGGATCTAGATAAATTGTTATCTAATGGCCGAAGGCGGAAACATTAATCGACCACCGTTCTTCGACGGCACGAATTATGCCTATTGGAAAGTTCGCATGAGAGCTTTTCTAATAGCGATCGATGAGCGGGTTTGGCAAGCGATTGAATTCGGATGGAAACATCCAACCGAAAAGGTCGATAATGTTGAAACGCCGAAACCACGAAATAAGTGGACGAAAGATGAAAACGAGTCATCTTCGTTTAACGGTAAAGGAGTTAATGCATTATTCAATTCTTTATCGCAAACGGAGTTTACTCGTGTTTCGGCGTGTGAAACCGCCAAGGAAATTTGGGATACTCTACAAATTACACATGAGGGTACAAGTCTAGTAAAAATTCAAAAGCTCCAAATGTTGACTAGTCAATTTGATTCTATTCGTATGGAGGAGCATGAATCTTTTGTTGATTATTATACTAGACTTCAAGACATTATTAATACATGTGCTAATTTGGGAGAGAAGATCCCGAACTCTAAAATTGTTAGAAAAATACTTCGTACTCTCCCGGAACGCTTTAGGGCAAAGGTTGCCGCAATCGAAACGGTAAAGCATCCGGATGAGATGAAAGTAGAGGAGTTAGTAGGTGCGTTGCAAACTTATGAAATGACTTTTCCTACTAACCAATCTTCTTCCAAGTCTTTCTCTAAAAGTACAGGGATTGCGTTGAAATCGACAAAGGAGGAAGACGACGACACGGATTCCGACGACGATCTATCAATTGCGGATTTTGAACATCAATTGGCGCGTCTAACGAAGAAATTTCGTCGGAATTTCCGAAAGAAGAACAAATCGTTTTCTAACTCATCTTCATCTTCTAAATTTAAAGATAGAAAACTTGCAAAGTCTTCGAAAGAAAAAGATGAATTTGAAGGGGAGATCCAATGCTTCAAGTGCAAAGGCTACGGCCATATAGCAACGGATTGTCCTTCAAAGAAGACATATAAACAAAAGGCTTTGCAAGCGAAAGCGAAAACTTGGGATGATTCTAGTTCGGGTGATTCATCTTCAAGTGACGAAGAAAAGAAGGATCATATTGCTTTAATTTCTAAGTCTTCTTTGCCTTCCTCTAATATTACTTGTTTATCCTCTATTGTTACTAATTCGAATGTTTCTCCTTCTTTGCATGGATCTTCGAGTGACAACGGCGAAAGCGAGGAGGAATCAAACGACGATGATTTGGAGGAGGCATACAATCAACTTCTTATCGAATCGAAAAAGATGGCGAAGTTTAATAAGAAGTTGAGAAGACAATTATTTGATTTTGAAGAGGAGAATAATAATTTGAAGACCATGAATAAAGCTCTTGAGGAGGAACGGGAATCTATCCTAAACAACAATTCGGTCCTCCAAAAGAAGTTAGAAGAAGCGGAATTAACGATCAAATCATCGAAAGACAAGATTAGATTTTTGGAGCAACAATTCAAGGAAACCTACACATCTAATCAAGTCTTAATCAAGCAAGTTCATCAACTCAAATCCGATCTTCAACAATTTTCTTCCGGATCGAAGAAATTGGATCACATGCTCGGTTTGGGTCAAACGAACAAGGTTGGTCTCGGCTACGAACGGACATATGTTGAGAAGGTACAAGTGTCGACATCGAAAGTCTCAACAAATTTAAAAGACAAGGTGTGTCATAGATGTGGCATCAAAGGACACATCAAAAGGAGTTGTCCGAACAAGACAAAGAAGAATCAATCGGCAACTCGGAAATCTCAATCGGTATTATATAGTACTCGACTTCCCCTACGGAATCAAAGGAAAAATCAAGTTAGTCAAGTATCACAACCGAACCGGATTTCTAAATCGAAGCCACAAGCGGTTTGGGTTTTTAAGTCTCAACGACAATATCAACCGAAGTTTCAACCATCGCAACCATCAACGGTTGATCAAAAATCAAAGCAAATCAAGCCTCACATCAACAAGCCAAAGCAACAGAAAATCCAACAAGTTTGGATTCGGAAAGGTGATATCTTTCCATGCTTTTCTCTCTAATTTGTTTTCGTTTATGTAATGCTTTGATTGGTGCATATTTCATACTTTTATTCATGGCATTACGTGTTTAGACGGATTTTTGGTACTTGAAATTCTATGTGTTTCAAAATCGTCATGATGAGAGAGATGAGATTCAAAAGTAAAAAAAAAAGGATGTCAAATGAGAGAGAGAGATTTCAAAGAGGGAGAGATCAAAGGTTTTTCAAAGTGCATTACCCGGTATTCAAAGACATTTCAAATCAAATTAAATTCATATTAATTGTCGTTTTTACTCCACTTATTGGTATTTTGACGATAACTTAATATGTGATTTCTTTATACATACACTCATCAAAATTTTAAAATTATTTTTAATCTCTTGATTTTTAAATTTATCTTGGTTGTGAATGTTGAATATAATTGATGGATATTTTCTTAATTGACTAAAATTTGTCAAAATTATTTTCAAATGTGAGATTGTCTAGTTTAGGGGGGGTTTGAATATTATAAAAAAAAAAGGGAGAAAACTCCTATGCTTATAAAGATGTGGAAAGAGTTACATCCGAAAGGAGTGTGAAAACTACCACCACATGTAGGAAAGAGCTACCACCTTGGCCGTCCTAAGACGTGTGTGAAGCTACCACATGGGTAATTATATGAAAAACCGAAAAGGTTGAAAAAAATATATGTAAGTATTTTAGAATTTTCGGCGTTATAAGGTGGTAGATTGAAAAAGATGCTCAAAGAGCCACCCCCGGTGTTTATTAGCTAAATCTCTATTTTGAACGGGTTGCGACAAATTGGTGTCAATTTTGCTAAATTTTTTAGAAATTATTTTTCATCAATTTGCGTCGTGATGTTTTAAAAATATTAGATTTTCTTTAATATCAAATTTTGATGATTTGATGTCTTTTGAAATCAAATAATAATTTATTTTCATCATAATGATTTTTGGAGTAAAATCATTAATTTTTATGAAATTCTTTTGATTTTGGAGGATTTTGTTTTAATCTATATATCATGTTCATGCACAAATATTATTGGTGTTCTCTCTATTTTTGCACTATTTTTTGTCAATTTTTGACAAAAAGGGAGAAGAAAAGAAAAACTTGAATAGAAGATCAAAGGGGTAGAGATTTTTATATGATAAGATGCATGAACAAAGGGGGAGAGATTTTTAATGATATTTTTTTTCTACTAACTTTGTTCATGGAGAAAGTAAATTTTTTTTTTTGCAGATCATTGAAGACTTCAAGACTCCTTGTGTCTAAGTCATAGAGTTTGTTTTAGGAGTTTTTAGTGTATTTTTAGTTTTAAAATTGTATTTGGATTACACGCGAGAAGTTTGATGTTTTGGTGATGACATTGAACTTCGTTTGTCTTTATGATGTATTTTTAGTTTTTGTGTTTTGTCACGAAATTGCCAAAGGGGGAGATTGTTACGGATTTTGTGTTGGCAAGTTTCGTGACTTGTGTTTTGAGTCGGAGTCTTGAAGGATTGGAGCGGATCGAAGATGGTTGAAGAATCCTAGACTTCGAAGAAAGCGACGAAGTTGAATCACGATGCCTAGGTAAGGTTTTAAATCATAATATGGTGATCTAAACAAAGAAAATAGTGTTTGGAAGACTTGGAATACTTTTAAACTAATGAATTTTCAAAACTAAGGTTTTCAAGTATCAATGTCCGGACATTGGAGGCATGTCCGGATGCCACAGGCTTGACAGTGCGTATTATTAATGAATGTCCGGACATTGTGGATATGTTCGGTCTCAGTACCATGAGAATTTGAGTTACGCAAGTCAAGACCGGACATTCTTGGTATTGTCCGGTCTCGGTTGGCTCCGAAAAAATTGACGACACTGTGGACCGGTCGAGCATCTCAGGACCGGACATTGAAGACCGGACATTACTATGAAGATCGGACATTGGTGGCGTGAAATCTTTTAAAAATCAGATTTTTACAATCCTAGTCAATTTCTAAGTCTTCTAATTTGTTTAAGAATATATTTTCAAATCCTAATTTATCTCTAAGTCTTCTAATAGGTTTTAAAAACATGTTTTCGAATCCTAGTCTATCTCTATGTTTTCTAAACCTATAAATAAGGTCTTGGGGTTCTCTAATTCTATGCACAACATGAAGATACATGTTTGAGAAACCCTAGAGGCTAGGAATTCATCTAAAACCTATTTTCTACAAAATAGCCTATTCTAGATCAAATCGAGATATCATAATTTCTCAATTATATGTCGATTTGATCTACGCTTCGCTTGGAGGTCTCGTTCCCGGTTTTCATCGATACTCCAACGAAGGATCACCAAATTCATGATTCTATTCATGGTGGCGTCGTGGATTCGGCGTGATTGAAGACTTCGTGGATTCGAAGCGTGGCGTCGTGGATTCGGCGTATTGAAGACTTCGTGGATTCGAAGCAAGGCGTTTCGTGGATTCGGAACGTGGGCGTTCGTGGATTCGGACGTGATCGTGGACAACTCGGTGGAGTGCGCGGAGATCCATAGGAGAGTTAGAGAGGTCGAGTCCGTGGAGTTCGGTATCACCTTGTAATCTTTTCTCTTATTGATTGTTTATTCGCGTGTTGGTCCCGTGGGTTTTACTCCGAGTTTGGAGTTTTCCCACGTAAATCTCGGTGTGCTTTTTATTTTCCGCATTTACTTTTTAAAAGCATCGAGATTTGTGGTTTTTGGCCTTTACACCTATTCACCCCCCTCTAGGTGTTGTTTGATACAATCTAGATAGATCCTTGGGGCTTCCCCGTAACTCACACTTAGCATCGGCAATTACGCCTCAACCATTGTTGCAAAAGGAGATGCAACGGTTTGGATTGGAAGTAGTGGCACCGGGAGTGCCGGCAACACTTGCTACCTTAGTGGTGCAACCGACCTTATTGGAGAGGATCAAGGAATTACAAGCTTCCGATGAGTATCTCCAAAAGGTGCGCGGTGAAGTGGAGAACGGTAATGCCGAAGAGTTCGGCATTGGGACCGACGGCACACTTCGATTTCGAAATCGTTGGTGTGTACCCAAGAACAAGGATCTCCGCAAGGCGATTATGCAAGAAGCGCATCAATCCGCTATAGTATACACCCGGGCGGCACCAAAATGTACCAGGATTTAAAGTTGCAATATTGGTGGCCGGGCATGAAGAAAGACATTGGAGAATTTGTTGCTCAATGTCTTACTTGCCAACAAGTAAAGGCGGAGTGGCGATTTCCGGCGGGAAAACTACAAAGTTTACCTATACCCGTTTGGAAATGGGAGAATATAGCTATGGACTTTGTGACTGGATTGCCCCGATCTCAAGGTGGGCAGGACGCGATTTGGGTGGTCGGGGACCGGTTGACAAAGTCGGCACATTTCCTACCGATTCATATCACTTGGTCGGGGGACAAATTGGCTCAGGTTTACATTGATGAGATTGTGAGACTTCACGGGGTTCCGGCGTCTATTGTATCGGATCGGGACCCGAGGTTCACTTCTCACTTTTGGAGGAGCCTACAAGAGGCATTGGGCACACGGCTCGATTTTAGCACGGCGTTTCATCCTCAGAGTGATGGACAATCGGAGAGGACGATTCAAATACTTGAGGATATGCTTCGAGCGTGTGTACTCGATTACAAGGGCAATTGGCATGACCATCTACCCATGGCGGAATTCGCGTACACTAATAGTTATCAAGAGAGTATCGCGATGGCGCAATTCGAGGCCCCGTATGGAAGAAAGTGTCGCTCTCCAATTCATTGGAGCGACGTGGGCGAGAAAGCTGTTCTTAGCCCAGACGTAGTGCGGGAGGCGGAGGAGAAAGTTCGCCTTGCCCGCCAACGACTTGCGACGGCGCAATCTCGGCACAAGAGTTATGCCGACAAGCGAAGAAAGGACATAGAGTTCGAGGTTGGCGATCATGTATTCTTGAAAATATCGCCGACGCGAGGAGTCAAGCGGTTTGGAATGCGGGGAAAGCTGAGTCCCCGATACCTTGGACCGTTTGAGATCTTGGAGCGAGTTGGAGCGGTGGCCTACCGAGTAGCGTTACCACCGAGGCTTGCGGGAGTTCATGATGTATTCCATGTATCTAACCTTCGCAAGTATGTTCATGATCCCGACCATATCCTTGCGTTTGAACCATCGGAGATTCAAGAGGATATGACCTACGACGAGTTCCCGGCGTATATTATCGATCGGGAAGAAAGAAAACTACGGAGCCGAAGAATTCCGTATGTTAAGGTCCGTTGGAGCAACCACAACGACCGGGAGGCTACGTGGGAGCTTGAAAGCGTGATGCGGGAGCGTTACCCCCATCTATTTGACAATCTGGATCGAGGTGTGAATCTAGATTATAAGTTTCGCGGACGAAACTAAATTTAAGGGGTGGAGAATGTAACAACCCACTTCCCCGTAAAGCGTGCCGAGTTTCGTCGACATGAGCGAAACCCGGAGTGGAGCGAGTTAATATGGGTTCTAAGTGCTTTGGAACCCGTGCGTGGCAAAAGCGGGGTCTTGGAAAAGCTAAACTGCAAGTCTGGAGGAATTCCCAGACTTGGAGCAGCCAAGACCGGACTTCCCAAGTGAGGTCCGGATGTCACAAGGTGCCCCAGTTGCGAAAAGCTGAAATTTGGCTAAGTCCTGAAAATTCTGCTTTCGGGATCCGGACTTAGAATCTAGGTCCGGACTTAGCCTGCGAAATTTCAGAAAAATGGCTAAGTCCTGAAAATTCTGCTTTCGGGATCCGGACTTAGGCCAAGGTCCGGACCTTGAGCCCGAAACCGCACACCCGCGTAATGTAAATACTCGGGTTTGGGGGCTTAGTTGTAAATGTTACAACAGGTTATTAGCCCTAACCCCTCTCCCTCACAGCACACACCCTCTTTTCATCCCTCTCACTCTCTTTTGCTCACTTTCTCTCTCTAGAAATGCTCTAGGGTTTGGAGGAGAAGAAGAAGGAGAGGAAGGAGAAGGTGATCTTGGTGGCTTTGGAGCTTGGGGAAGACCTAGAAGCTCTCCTACAAGGTGGAGCTTGGGCCAAGGTGAGGTTTCATGGTAAACCTAGACTAGGGTTTGGGTTTTAAGCAAGGAGTTTAAAGTTTTGAGTCTTCTCTTTGGTGTAGAAGCCTAGTAGAGGCTTGAGCTCCATGAAAACCCATGAAAGCTCAAGGTCCTCTCATGGTGGATTCTTAGGGTTTCAAGTAGAGGCCCTAATGATGGTTTAAATTGTTCTAGATGAACTCTAAGAGTAACAACAAGCTCTCTTTTGCTTGTTTAAGAGATCAAAACCTAGGGTTTTGCATAGGGCTTGGATAGAGCACCAAATTTGGGGCTTTTTGCCATAGAGGTTCTAGGGTCAAATTGACCTTGTAGAAACCTAATTGGGGGTATTCCCGACGTTGGGCAACTCCGTTTAATTTAACGAAAAGCCGATATAGGAGCCACTATGTAAAATAACCTGATTAGGCTCATTTTTAACGTAACAGGTTTTCAAATAGGCTTTGGTTGATCGTGAAACTTGTTGGGCGATCCCACAAAAATATTTGGAGGTGGGTGGTGCATTCCAAAGACATCGAACTTCTCTCTATGTCTAAGTGTCATTTTTGGGCATTCTATATATGTTGAGCATAATGCATAGTAGGGTTAAACATGAATTATTATTGCTTTTGTGAGTTCAATTTGCATGAAGTATAATTGCATGAGAATGATTGTATTGGTAAAGAACAAAGAACCCTATGTATGCATGACAAAGAACCTAGTGAACCTAGTGTACTATTATGACATCGGACATGTGCTAGAGAACAAGTGTAGCAATGACGAGTCTAGAATACTTAGACAACAGTGTGACATCAAGAACAAGAATATGAACAAGTAGATTACTTGACATTAGTACAATTGAGAGATTGACATTATGACAACAACCTTAGAGTTAAGAGTCATATGAACCTAAGTCTCCTTGAAGTCAAGGATGGATTGTGAATTGGAATCCTTAAAGTTAAGGATTGATCGTACTCACCATGTTAGTCCTTGCTCGAGGCGCGGTAGCTCCCCCTCGGGCGATGTGCTCCGGAGTTGTCATCACTGGGTCGTAGTGTTTTCTCTCCCCAGAGGACGGTCCCGTCGGGTCGTAGTGTTTTCTCTCCCCGACAATAGGGATTTGGTTTGGTTGAGTCGTGTTGAGGGCGAACCCCCGGGCTAGCCAAGAGATTGGGTATCGAACTATGATCTTGCATGAGTTCTACTTTGAGCATCTTACTGTTTACTTTCCAGCGTATTAGCTGCATTTGATAGTTGGTTATTATCTTACCTTTCTTTCTATTACGCTTGAATTAGACCTAGTGGGAAAGTCGGCGTGGTTGGTTGCCGAACCCACTGGGAACTTTGTTGTAGTTCTCACCCCCCCTTTTTCCACAGAGCCGGGACCGAGTGAGCCGGCCGATGATCGCGGTAAGGGCGTCGCGCCCTAGATAGAGACCGCCCGAGTATTTTCTTTTGGTAGTTGCACTCCCTTTTTATATATATATATATCATCTTTTGTATTTGATGAGCATAGTTGTTTAACTTTAATGTAATCAACTTTCATTTTGAGGAAAATGTGATGTAAGAAAGAAATGATGCTTAGTATGTAAAGACTTTAAAGAATTCAAAGTTGTAAGAATTATGCATGTATGTGATTACAATTAATCATAGTACTTGTATGTTTACATTAGTTACTTTCATTTTGGCTATGTTGCTTACCCTCGTGTAAGCCTTTTGTGTATGCTTCCGCATGTGTAAAATTATACTCTATCTGTACTTGTTGAGCCTTGGGCGGACAGGGAAGCTCGTCCGTTCGGCTGTCGTTGGACGCGCTCGAACCGCCAAATGGATCGGTCTCGGGCGTGATGATAAAATGGTATCGTAGCGGGTATAAAGCCAAAAAGTGAAAGCTTAGGATGGACCTAGGGGCCATAGGATTGGGAAGAACCTAAGGACCTAAGGAAACGTGAGTGACGTTGAACAAGTATAGCGAAAGCATGTGATTGGGTTAATGTTATCATGTCTCTAAGATGATTAGAGACTAACTTTAAGTTGCTATTTGTTTTCTATTCCTTGTGTTGTGATCGGCGGCCGACGACATGATACTATGGAATGTTAATGAATGCGCTTATTTGCTTTCGCCGGATTGGGTATATCCGAGTACGTGTTTAAGTATTAACGTGAGTTGCTTCATTTCAGGAAGCAATGGCACCTCGTGGTCGACCCCGAACAAGGTCGACGCCCGAGGAACCGAGTGCGGCTCCTGTGCAAACCGCAGCGGCGGGGGGCTTGAGGAGCAAATGGCCGCGCTTATTGGCGTAGTGCGGCAACAAGCTGAGTCCGTAAGGGCTCAAGGCGAGCAGATCCGACGGCTCCAGGAGACGTTGGAGCAGCAGCAAGCGGCGACGCAGGCGGGGGCCGAGCACCCTACACCTCCTGCTCGGACGCCGACCGTGGTGGAGGGTGCGGCGGCGGCGGCAGATCCAGTCGCGGCCGTACCGCATTACGGCGATTCGGCGGACGGGGACTTCAAACCCCGGTAGCGCGGCGGACGACGAGAGCGGGAGCGCCAGTTGGCGGCGCTCATCAAGTTTATGAAGTTCAAGCCACCTATCTTCGAGGGAGGAGTGGTGGAACCGGCGGTAGTGGAGTCGTGGATCGACTCCATGGAGACGCTTTTCGGGGATTTCAACACCCGGAAAGGGACAAGGTGCACTTCGCCTCACATTGCCTAGATAAGGCGGCGAAGGCGTGGTGGAAGCGAACCAAGCGGGATAGGTCACCTGACCTACCGCCCGCGACGTGGGAGGAGTTCAAGAGGGCGGTATTCACAAACTACTTCCCTGACTCGGTGAAGCGGAAGATGCAAGAGAAATTCCGCAAGCTGAGGCAGGGAGACCGCTCAGTGGCGGATTATGAGCAGGAGTTCTCCCACATCATCGACTGTGTCCCCGACGTTGTGCGCGACGATCGGGACCGGGCGGATTGGTTCCTACGGGGGCTCCACCCGAGGATCTATGAGAGGATACGGATCCTCAACCTCACGACCTTTGCGGAGGTCTTTGATCGCGCTCTATCTCGCGGAGCACGGTAGCGCCTACGCGCGGGAGGAGCGCGAGGCCATGGCGGAGACGAGGGACAAGGCAGAAACGGGCGGCGGGCGGTGCGGGGCCGGCCAAATGCTAAGAAACCCCTCGGTATCCCCGACGCAGCAGGCGGCGGAGACCTTTTCGTTGCATCATTTGCGGCGGTGACCACCGGCCGCACGTGTGCCCGCACCGCGACGGGAAGTGCTTCCGGTGCGGCCAACCCGGGCACATTTCACGGGAGTGCCCGAGCTGGGGATCGTCTGCACCGACGGCAGCTTCGTCCCCTTCTACCCCGAGGTAGCTGATGGGGTTGCCACCCCCGATGGCGGCTGGGCGTTCATCGGCATCGTGCCAGCCGGAGGCATCGAGAGCACCGAGTGGGCGGGTTTTTGCCACTCAGGTGGAGGAGCAGGTTCCAGCTCCTGACGACATCGTGGCAGGTATTATCTCTATCAGAGGCACTAGAGCTCAAGCTATTTTCGATACAGGTGCATCGCATTCATTCATAAGTGCATCATTCGCTAGAGCTCATGACTTAGAGATTATGCATGATGAGGAGGGTTGGACTATTACATCACCCGGGCAGTCTTATGGTGTCTATGACGAGTGTCCGGCGTGTCCAGTCCAGATTGGTGACTGGGTCATGCCGATCGATATGTTGGTAGTAAACAAGAAGTGGGGATTTGATGTAATCTTGGGGCTTGATTGGCTTTCCAAGTATTATGCGGTTATCGACTGCGAAAGGAAGGTGATCACTTTTCGTGAGCCTAATCAAGAGGAAATGGTGTACCGGGCGTGCAAGGGTGCGCGCTTTGCGGCCACCATATCTACGGCCCGAGCGAGAAAGATGATTAAGGGTGGTTGCAAAGCTTACTTGGCGACCATCGTGGACGGCCGAAGGGAGCACCCCGACCTTGAGGGCATTCGGGTAGTGTGCGAGTACCCGGATGTATTTCCGGCGGAGTTACCGGGAATGCCACCGGACCGGGAGGTTGAGTTTGTCATTGACTTGATTCCCGGGCGGCGCCGCCGAAGGCTCCGTATAGAATGGCACCGGTAGAGCTAAAGGAGCTTAAAGCACAATTGGAGGACTTGCTCGACAAAGGCTTTGTTAGGCCGAGCGTGTCTCCGTGGGGAGCTCCGGTGCTATTCGTCAAAAAGAAAGATGGCACACTTCGACTCTGCGGGGATTATCGCGAGTTGAACAAGGTCACGGTGAAGAACAAGTATCCATTGCCGAGGATCGATGACTTGTTCGATCAGTTGAAAGGGTCAAAGGTGTATTCAAAGATAGACCTACAATCGGGGTATCATCAATTGAAGATACGACCCAAGGATGTGCACAAAACGGCGTACCGTACGCGGTATGGCCATTATGAGTTCACGGTAATGCCATTCGGGCTTACTAATGCCCCGGCAGCATTCATGGACTTAATGAATCGTGTATTCCGTCCGCTATTGGACCGGTGCGTCGTGGTCTTCATTGACGACGTATTGGTGTATTCTCGGACCAAGGAAGAACACGAGGAGCATTTGAGGCTTGTCTTGGAAATACTCCGAAAAGAAAAATTATACGCCAAGTTGAAGAAATGTCAATTTGGGCTTTGAGGTCACTTTTCTAGTACACGTGATTTCGGGTGAAGGCATTGCGGTGGCTCCAAAGAAATTAGAGGCACTTAAAGATTGGCCTCGCCCGACGAGCGCAACGGAAATCCGCAGTTTTCTCGGACTTGCGGGTTATTATCGGCGGTTCGTGGAGGGGTTCTCCAAAATAACCACTCCACTAACGCGCCTTACACACAAAGGCGTCAAGTATGTTTGGAGCGAAGATTGCGATCGAAACTTCAAGGAACTAAAAGAAAGGTTGACGACGACCCCGGTACTTGCTCTACCGACGCCGGGGGAGACGTATGTTGTATATAGTGATGCTTCCTACATTGGACTCGGGTGTGTTTTAATGCAAAACGGGCGAGTCATAGCTTATGCTTCGCGCCAATTGAAGCCTTATGAGAAGAACTACCCGGTTCATGACTTGGAGTTAGCCGCGGTGATTTTCGCGCTAAAATTATGGAGGCATTACTTGTACGGGGAACATTGTGAGATCTACACGGATCACAAGAGTTTAAAGTACTTGTTCACCCAGAAGGAGCTTAATATGCGACAACGGCGGTGGTTAGAATTATTGAAGGACTATGATGTCACGATATTGTACCACCCCGAGAAAGCTAACGTCGTAGCCGACGCGCTAAGTAGAAAATCTGGAGAAGACTTAGCATCGGCAATTACGCCTCAACCATTGTTGCAAAAGGAGATGCAACGGTTTGGATTGGAAGTAGTGGCACCGGGAGTGCCGGCTACACTTGCTACCTTAGTGGTGCAACCGACCTTATTGGAGAGGATCAAGGAATTACAAGCTTCCGATGAGTATCTCCAAAAGGTGCGCGGTGAAGTGGAGAATGGTAATGCCGAAGAGTTCGGCATTGGGACCGACGGCACACTTCGATTTCGAAATCGTTGGTGTGTACCCAAGAACAAGGATCTCCGCAAGGCGATTATGCAAGAAGCGCATCAATCTCCTTATAGTATACACCCGGGCGGCACCAAAATGTACCAGGATTTAAAGTTGCAATATTGGTGGCCGGGCATGAAGAAAGACATTGGAGAATTTGTTGCTCAATGTCTTACTTGCCAACAAGTAAAGGCGGAGTGGCGATTTCCGGCGGGAAAACTACAAAGTTTACCTATACCCGTTTGGAAATGGGAGAATATAGCTATGGACTTTGTGACTGGATTGCCCCGATCTCAAGGTGGGCACGACGCAATTTGGGTGGTCGTGGACCGGTTGACGAAGTCGGCACATTTCCTACCGATTCATATCACTTGGTCGGGGGACAAATTGGCTCAGGTTTACATTGATGAGATTGTGAGACTTCACGGGGTTCCGGCGTCTATTGTATCGGATCGGGACCCGAGGTTCACTTCTCACTTTTGGAGGAGCCTACAAGAGGCATTGGGCACACGGCTCGATTTTAGCACGGCGTTTCATCCTCAGAGTGATGGACAATCGGAGAGGACGATTCAAATACTTGAGGATATGCTTCGAGCGTGTGTACTCGATTACAAGGGCAATTGGCATGACCATCTACCAATGGCAGAATTCGCGTACAATAATAGTTATCAAGAGAGTATCGCGATGGCGCCATTCGAGGCCCTGTATGGAAGAAAGTGTCGCTCTCCAATTCATTGGAGCGACGTGGCGAGAAAGTCGTTCTTAGCCCGGACGTAGTGCGGGAGGCGGAGGAGAAAGTTCGCCTTGCCCGCCAACGACTTGCGACGGCGCAATCTCGCACAAGAGTTATGCCGACAAGCGAAGAAAGGACATAGAGTTCGAGGTTGGCGATCATGTATTCTTGAAAATATCGCCGACGCGAGAGTCAAGCGGTTTGGAATGCGGGGAAAGCTGAGTCCCCGATACCTTGGACCGTTTGAGATCTTGGAGCGAGTTGGAGCGGTGGCCTACCGAGTAGCGTTACCACCGAGGCTTGCGGGAGTTCATGATGTATTCCATGTATCTAACCTTCGCAAGTATGTTCATGATCCCGACCATATCCTTGCGTTTGAACCATCGGAGATTCAAGAGGATATGACCTACGACGAGTTCCCGGCGTATATTATCGATCGGGAAGAAAGAAAACTACGGAGCCGAAGAATTCCGTATGTTAAGGTCCGTTGGAGCAACCACAACGACCGGGAGGCTACGTGGGAGCTTGAAAGCGTGATGCGGGAGCGTTACCCCCATCTATTTGACAATCTGGATCGAGGTATGAATCTAGATTATAAGTTTCGCGGACGAAACTAAATTTAAGGGGTGGAGAATGTAACAACCCACTTCCCCGTAAAGCGTGCCGAGTTTCGTCGACATGAGCGAAACCCGGAGTGGAGCGAGTTAATATGGGTTCTAAGTGCTTTGGAACCCGTGCGTGGCAAAAGCGGGGTCTTGGAAAAGCTAAACTGCAAGTCTGGAGGAATTCCCAGACTTGGAGCAGCCAAGACCGGACTTCCCAAGTGAAGTCCGGATGTCACAAGGTGCCCCAGTTGCGAAAAGCTGAAATTTGGCTAAGTCCTGAAAATTCTGCTTTCGGGATCCGGACTTAGAATCTAGGTCCAGACTTAGCCTGCGAAATTTCAGAAAAATGGCTAAGTCCTGAAAATTCTGCTTTCGGGATCCGGACTTAGGCCAAGGTCCGGACCTTGAGCCCGAAAACTGCACAGTCTGGCAGAATGTAAATACTCGGGTTTGGGGGGCTTAGTTGTAAATGTTACAACATGTTATTAGCCCTAACCCCTCTCCTCACAAAGACACACCCTCTTTTCATCCCTCTCACTCTCTTTTGCTCACTTTCTCTCTCTAGAAATGCTCTTGGGTTTGGAGGAGAAGAAGAAGGAGAGGAAGGAGAAGGTGATCTTGGTGGCTTTGGAGCTTGGGGAAGACCTAGAAGCTCTCCTACAAGGTGGAGCTTGGGCCAAGGTGAGGTTTCATGGTAAACCTAGACTAGGGTTTGGGTTTTAAGCAAGGAGTTTAAAGTTTTGAGTCTTCTCTTTGGTGTAGAAGCCTAGTAGAGGCTTGAGCTCCATGAAAACCCATGAAAGCTCAAGGTCCTCTCATGGTGGATTCTTAGGGTTTCAAGTAGAGGCCCTAATGATGGTTTAAATTGTTCTAGATGAACTCTAAGAGTAACAACAAGCTCTCTTTTGCTTGTTTAAGAGATCAAAACCTAGGGTTTTGCATAGGGCTTGGATAGAGCACCAAATTTGGGGCTTTTTGCCATAGAGGTTCTAGGGTCAAATTGACCTTGTAGAAACCTAATTGGGGGTATTCCCGACGCGTTGGGCAACTCCGTTTAATTTAACGAAAAGCCGATATAGGAGCCACTATGTAAAATAACCTGATTAGGCTCATTTTTAACGTAATGTGTTTTCAAATAGGCTTTGGTTGATCGTGAAACTTGTTGGGCGATCCCACAAAAATATTTGGAGGTGGGTGGTGCATTCCAAAGACATCGAACTTCTCTCTATGTCTAAGTGTCATTTTTGGGCATTCTATATATGTTGAGCATAATGCATAGTAGGGTTAAACATGAATTATTATTGCTTTTGTGAGTTCAATTTGCATGAAGTATAATTGCATGAGAATGATTGTATTGGTAAAGAACAAAGAACCCTATGTATGCATGACAAAGAACCTAGTGAACCTAGTGTACTATTATGACATCGGACATGTGCTAGAGAACAAGTGTAGCAATGACGAGTCTAGAATACTTAGACAACAGTGTGACATCAAGAACAAGAATATGAACAAGTAGATTACTTGACATTAGTACAATTGAGAGATTGACATTATGACAACAACCTTAGAGTTAAGAGTCATATGAACCTAAGTCTCCTTGAAGTCAAGGATGGATTGTGAATTGGAATCCTTAAAGTTAAGGATTGATCGTACTCACCATGTTAGTCCTTGCTCGAGGCGCGGTAGCTCCCCTCGGGCGATGTGCTCCGGAGTTGTCATCACCGGGTCGTAGTGTTTTCTCTCCCCGGAGGACGGTCCCGTCGGGTCGTAGTGTTTTCTATTCCCGACAATAGGGATTTGGTTTGGTTGAGTCGTGTTGAGGGCGAACCCCCGGGTTAGCCAAGAGATTGGGTATCGAACTATGATCTTGCATGAGTTCTACTTTGAGCATCTTACTGTTTACTTTCAAGCGTATTAGCTGCATTTGATAGTTGGTTATTATCTTACCTTTCTTTCTATTACGCTTGAATTAGACCTAGTGGGAAAGTCGGCGTGGTTGGTTGCCGAACCCACTGGGAACTTTGTTGTAGTTCTCACCCCCCTTTTTCCACAGAGCCGGGACCGAGTGAGCCGGCCGATGATCGCGGTAAGGGCGTCGCGCCCTAGATAGAGACCGCCCGAGTATTTTCTTTTGGTAGTTGCACTCCCTTTTTATATATATATATATCATCTTTTGTATTTGATGAGCATAGTTGTTTAACTTTAATGTAATCAACTTTCATTTTGAGGAAAATGTGATGTAAGAAAGAAATGATGCTTAGTATGTAAAGACTTTAAAGAATTCAAAGTTGTAAGAATTATGCATGTATGTGATTACAATTAATCATAGTACTTGTATGTTTACATTAGTTACTTTCATTTTGGCTATGTTGCTTACCCTCGTGTAAGCCTTTTGTGTATGCTTCCGCATGTGTAAAATTATGCTCTATCTGTACTTGTTGAGCCTTGGGCGGACCGGGGAAGCTCTGTCCGTTCGGCGTTTGTTGCCGCTCCCGAACCGGCCAAATGGATCGGTCTCGGGGCGGGACAGATAAAAGGGTATCAGAGCGGGTATAAAGCCAAAAAGTGAAAGCTTAGGATGGACCTAGGGGCCATAGGATTGGGAAGAACCTAAGGACCTAAGGAAACGTGAGTGACGTTGAACAAGTATAGCGAAAGCATGTGATTGGGTTAATGTTATCATGTCTCTAAGATGATTAGAGACTAACTTTAAGTTGCTATTTGTTTTCTATTCCTTGTGTTGTGATCGGCGGCCGAGGACATGATAATATGGAATGTTAATGAATGCGCTTATTTGCTTTCGCCGGATTGGGTATATCCGAGTACGTGTTTAAGTATTAACGTGAGTTGCTTCATTTCGAAGCAATGGCACCTCGTGGTCGACCCCGAACAAGATCGATGCCTGAGGAACCGAGTGCGGCTCCTGTGCAACCCGCAGCCGGCAGCGGCGGGGGGCTTGAGGAGCAAATGGCCGCGCTTATTGGCGTAGTGCGGCAACAGGCTGAGTCCGTAAGGGCTCAAGGCGAGCAGATCCGACGGCTCCAGGAGACGTTGGAGCAGTAGCAAGCGGCGACGCAGGCGGGGGCCGAGCACCCTATACCTCCTGCTCGGACGCCGACCGTGGTGGAGGGTGCGGCGGCGGCGGCAGATCCAGTCGCGGCCGTACCAGTTACGGCGATTCCGGCCGGATCGGGGACTTCAAACCCCGGTAGCGCGGCGGACGACGAGGAGCGGGAGCGCCAGTTGGCGGCGCTCATCAAGTTTATGAAGTTCAAGCCACCTATCTTCGAGGGAGGAGTGGTGGAACCGGCGGTAGTGGAGTCGTGGATCGACTCCATGGAGACGCTTTTCGGGGATTTCAACACTCCGGAAAGGGACAAGGTGCACTTCGCCTCACATTGCCTAGATAAGGCGGCGAAGGCGTGGTGGAAGCGAACCAAGCGGGATAGGTCACACGACCTACGCCGCGACGTGGGAGGAGTTCAAGAGGCGGTGTTCACAAACTACTTCCCGACTCGGTGAAGCGGAAGATGCAAGAGAAATTCCGCAAGCTGAGGCAGGGAGACCGCTCAGTGGCAGATTACGAGCTGGAGTTCTCCCACATCATCGACTGTGTCCCCGACGTTGTGCGCGACGATCGGGACCGGGCGGATTGGTTCCTACGGGGGCTCCGAGGATCTATGAGAGGATACGGATCCTCAACCTCACGACCTTTGCGGAGGTCTTTGATCGCGCTCTATGCGGAGCACGGTAGCGCCTACGCGCGGGAGGAGCGCGAGGCCATGGCGGAGACGAGGGACAAGGGCGAGAAACGGGCGGCGGGCGGTGCGGGGCGGCCAAATGCTAAGAAACCCCCGCGGTATCCCCGACAGCAGCAGAAGGGCGGGAGACCTTTTCGTTGCATCATTTGCGGCGGTGACCACCGGCCGCACGTGTGCCCGCAGCGCGACGGGAAGTGCTTCCGGTGCGGCCAACCCGGGCACATTTCACGGGAGTGCCCGAGCTGGGGATCGTCTGCACCGACGGCAGCTTCGTCCCCTTCTACCCCGAGGCAGCTGATGGGGTTGCCACCCCCGATGGCGGCTGGGCGCTCATCAGCATCGCGCCAGCCGGAGGCATCGAGAGCACCGAGTGGGCGGGTTTCTGCCACTCAGGTGGAGGAGTAGGTCCCAGCTCCTGACGACATCGTGGCAGGTATTATCTCTATCAGAGGCACTAGAGCTCAAGCTATTTTCGATACAGGTGCATCGCATTCATTCATAAGTGCATCATTCGCTAGAGCTCATGACTTAGAGATTATGCATGATGAGGAGGGTTGGACTATTACATCACCCGGGCAGTCTTATGGTGTCTATGACGAGTGTCCGGCGTGTCCGATCCAGTTGGTGGCGGGTCATGCCGATCGATATGTTGGTATTAAACAAGAAGTGGGGATTTGATGTAATCTTGGGGCTTGATTGGCTTTCCAAGTATTATGCGGTTATCGACTGCGAAAGGAAGGTGATCACTTTTCGTGAGCCTAATCAAGAGGAAATGGTGTACCGGGCGTGCAAGGGTGCGCGCTTTGCGGCCACCATATCTACGGCACGAGCGAGAAAGATGATTAAGGGTGGCTGCAAAGCTTACTTGGCGACCATCGTGGACGGCGAAGGAGCACCCCGACCTTGAGGGCATTCGGGTAGTGTGCGAGTACCGGATGTATTTCCGGCGAGTTACGGGAATGCCACCGGACCGGGAGGTTGAGTTTGTCATTGACTTGATTCCGGGCGGCGCCAGTTTCGAAGGCTCCGTATAGAATGGCACGGGTAGAGCTAAAGGAGCTGAAAGCACAATTGGAGGACTTGCTCGACCAAGGCTTTGTTAGGCCGAGCGTGTCTCCGTGGGGAGCTCCGGTGCTATTCGTCAAAAGAAAGATGGCACACTTCGACTGCGTGGATTATCGCGAGTTGTACGAGGTCACGGTGAAGAACAAGTATCCATTGCCTAGGATCGATGACTTGTTCGATCGGTTGAAAGGGTCAAAGGTGTATTCAAAGATAGACCTACAATCGGGGTATCATCAATTGAAGATACGACCCAAGGATGTGCACAAGACGGCGTACCGTACGCGGTATGGCGATTATGAGTTCACGGTAATGCCATTAGGGCTTAATAATGCCCCAGAGGCTATCATGGACTTAATGAATCGTGTATTCCGTCCGCTATTGGACCGGTGCGTCGTGGTCTTCATTGACGACGTATTGGTGTATTCTCGGACCAAGGAAGAACACGAGGAGCATTTGAGGCTTGTCTTGGAAATACTCCGAAAAGAAAAATTATACGCCAAGTTGAAGAAATTTGAATTTTGGCTTTCGGCGGTTACTTACCTAGGACACGTGATTTCGGGTGAAGGCATTGCGGTGGATCCAAAGAAAGTAGAGGCAATTAAAGATTGGCCTCGCCCGACGAGCGCAACGGAAATCCGCAGTTTTCTCGGACTTGCGGGTTATTATCGGCGGTTCGTGGAGGGGTTCTCCAAAATAACCACTCCACTAACGCGCCTTACACACAAAGGCGTCAAGTATGTTTGGAGCGAAGATTGCGATCGAAACTTCAAGGAACTAAAAGAAAGGTTGACGACGACCCCGGTACTTGCTCTACCGACGCGGGGAGACGTATGTTGTATATAGTGATGCTTCCTACATTGGACTCGGGTGTGTTTTAATGCAAAACGGGCGAGTCATAGCTTATGCTTCGCGCCAATTGAAGCCTTATGAGAAGAACTACCCGGTTCATGACTTGGAGTTAGCCGCGGTGATTTTCGCGCTAAAATTATGGAGGCATTACTTGTACGGGGAACATTGTGAGATCTACACGGATCACAAGAGTTTAAAGTACTTGTTCACCCAGAAGGAGCTTAATATGCGACAACGGCGGTGGTTAGAATTATTGAAGGACTATGATGTCACGATATTGTACCACCCCGAGAAAGCTAACGTCGTAGCCGACGCGCTAAGTAGAAAATCTGGAGAAGACTTAGCATCGGCAATTACGCCTCAACCATTGTTGCAAAAGGAGATGCAACGGTTTGGATTGGAAGTAGTGGCACCGGGAGTGCCGGCAACACTTGCTACCTTAGTGGTGCAACCGACCTTATTGGAGAGGATCAAGGAATTACAAGCTTCCGATGAGTATCTCCAAAAGGTGCGCGGTGAAGTGGAGAATGGTAATGCCGAAGAGTTCGGCATTGGGACCGACGGCACACTTCGATTTCGAAATCGTTGGTGTGTACCCAAGAACAAGGATCTCCGCAAGGCGATTATGCAAGAAGCGCATCAATCTCCTTATAGTATACACCCGGTCGGCACCAAAATGTACCGGGATTTAAAGTTGCAATATTGGTGGCGGGCATGAAGAAAGACATTGGAGAATTTGTTGCTCAATGTCTTACTTGCCAACAAGTAAAGGCGGAGTGGCGATTTCCGTGGAAAACTACAAAGTTTACCTATACCCGTTTGGAAATGGGAGAATATAGCTATGGACTTTGTGTGGATTGCCCCGATCTCAAGGTGGGCACGACGCAATTTGGGTGGTCGTGGACCGGTTGACAGTCGGCACATTTCCTACCGATTCATATCACTTGGTCGGGGGACAAATTGGCTCAGGTTTACATTGATGAGATTGTGAGACTTCACGGGGTTCCGGCGTCTATTGTATCGGATCGGGACCCGAGGTTCACTTCTCACTTTTGGAGGAGCCTACAAGAGGCATTGGGCACACGGCTCGATTTTAGCACGGCGTTTCATCCTCAGAGTGATGGACAATCGGAGAGGACGATTCAAATACTTGAGGATATGCTTCGAGCGTGTGTACTCGATTACAAGGGCAATTGGCATGACCATCTACCAATGGCAGAATTCGCGTACAATAATAGTTATCAAGAGAGTATCGCGATGGCGCCATTCGAGGCCCTGTATGGAAGAAAGTGTCGCTCTCCAATTCATTGGAGCGACGTGGGCGAGAAAGCTGTTCTTAGCCCAGACGTAGTGCGGGAGGCGGAGGAGAAAGTTCGCCTTGCCCGCCAACGACTTGCGACGGCGCAATCTCGGCACAAGAGTTATGCCGACAAGCGAAGAAAGGACATAGAGTTCGAGGTTGGCGATCATGTATTCTTGAAAATATCGCCGACGCGAGGAGTCAAGCGGTTTGGAATGCGGGGAAAGGCGAGTCCCCGATACCTTGGACCGTTTGAGATCTTGGAGCGAGTTGGAGCGGTGGCCTACGAGTAGCGTTACCGAGGCTTGCGGGAGTTCATGATGTATTCCATGTATCTAACCTTCGCAAGTATGTTCATGATCCCGACCATATCCTTGCGTTTGAACCATCGGAGATTCAAGAGGATATGACCTACGACGAGTTCCCGGCGTATATTATCGATCGGGAAGAAAGAAAACTACGGAGAAGAATTCCGTATGTTAAGGTCCGTTGGAGCAACCACAACGGGAGGCTACGTGGGAGCTTGAAAGCGTGATGCGGGAGCGTTACCCCCATCTATTTGACAATCTGGATCGAGGTATGAATCTAGATTATAAGTTTCGCGGACGAAACTAAATTTAAGGGGTGGAGAATGTAACAACCCACTTCCCCGTAAAGCGTGCCGAGTTTCGTCGACATGAGCGAAACCCGGAGTGGAGCGAGTTAATATGGGTTCTAAGTGCTTTGGAACCCGTGCGTGGCAAAAGCGGGGTCTTGGAAAAGCTAAACGGCAAGTCTGGAGGAATTCCCAGACTTGGAGCGTAAAACCAGGACTTCCCAAGTGAGGTCGGATGTCACAAGGTGCCCGGTTGCGAAAAGTCGAAATTTGGCTAAGTCTGAAAATTACGCTTTCGGGATCGGACTTAGAATCTAGGTCCGGACTTAGCTGCGAAATTTCGAGAAAAATGGCTAAGTCTGAAAATTACGCTTTCGGGATCGGACTTAGGCCAAGGTCGGACCTTGAGCCAGCGCACGATGCGCGAGAATGTAAATACTCGGGTTTGGGGGGCTTAGTTGTAAATGTTACAACATGTTATTAGCCCTAACCCCTCTCCCTCACAGCACACACCCTCTTTTCATCCCTCTCACTCTCTTTTGCTCACTTTCTCTCTCTAGAAATGCTCTAGGGTTTGGAGGAGAAGAAGAAGGAGAGGAAGGAGAAGGTGATCTTGGTGGCTTTGGAGCTTGGGGAAGACCTAGAAGCTCTCCTACAAGGTGGAGCTTGGGCCAAGGTGAGGTTTCATGGTAAACCTAGACTAGGGTTTGGGTTTTAAGCAAGGAGTTTAAAGTTTTGAGTCTTCTCTTTGGTGTAGAAGCCTAGTAGAGGCTTGAGCTCCATGAAAACCCATGAAAGCTCAAGGTCCTCTCATGGTGGATTCTTAGGGTTTCAAGTAGAGGCCCTAATGATGGTTTAAATTGTTCTAGATGAACTCTAAGAGTAACAACAAGCTCTCTTTTGCTTGTTTAAGAGATCAAAACCTAGGGTTTTGCATAGGGCTTGGATAGAGCACCAAATTTGGGGCTTTTTGCCATAGAGGTTCTAGGGTCAAATTGACCTTGTAGAAACCTAATTGGGGGTATTCCCGACGCGTTGGGCAACTCCGTTTAATTTAACGAAAAGCCGATATAGGAGCCACTATGTAAAATAACTTTGATTAGGCTCATTTTTAACGTAACGAGTTTTCAAATAGGCTTTGGTTGATCGTGAAACTTGTTGGGCGATCCCACAAAAATATTTGGAGGTGGGTGGTGCATTCCAAAGACATCGAACTTCTCTCTATGTCTAAGTGTCATTTTTGGGCATTCTATATATGTTGAGCATAATGCATAGTAGGGTTAAACATGAATTATTATTGCTTTTGTGAGTTCAATTTGCATGAAGTATAATTGCATGAGAATGATTGTATTGGTAAAGAACAAAGAACCCTATGTATGCATGACAAAGAACCTAGTGAACCTAGTGTACTATTATGACATCGGACATGTGCTAGAGAACAAGTGTAGCAATGACGAGTCTAGAATACTTAGACAACAGTGTGACATCAAGAACAAGAATATGAACAAGTAGATTACTTGACATTAGTACAATTGAGAGATTGACATTATGACAACAACCTTAGAGTTAAGAGTCATATGAACCTAAGTCTCCTTGAAGTCAAGGATGGATTGTGAATTGGAATCCTTAAAGTTAAGGATTGATCGTACTCACCATGTTAGTCCTTGCTCGAGGCGCGGTAGCTCCCCTCGGGCGATGTGCTCCGGAGTTGTCATCACTGGGTCGTAGTGTTTTCTCTCCCCAGAGGACGGTCCCGTCGGGTCGTAGTGTTTTCTCTCCCCGACAATAGGGATTTGGTTTGGTTGAGTCGTGTTGAGGGCGAACCCCCCGGTTAGCCAAGAGATTGGGTATCGAACTATGATCTTGCATGAGTTCTACTTTGAGCATCTTCTTTTTACTTTCAAGCGTATTAGCTGCATTTGATAGTTGGTTATTATCTTACCTTTCTTTCTATTACGCTTGAATTAGACCTAGTGGGAAAGTCGGCGTGGTTGGTTGCCGAACCCACTGGGAACTTTGTTGTAGTTCTCACCCCCCTTTTTCCACAGAGCCGGGACCGAGTGAGCCGGCCGATGATCGCGGTAAGGGCGTCGCGCCCTAGATAGAGACCGCCCGAGTATTTTCTTTTGGTAGTTGCACTCCTTTTTTATATATATATATCATCTTTTGTATTTGATGAGCATAGTTGTTTAACTTTAATGTAATCAACTTTCATTTTGAGGAAAATGTGATGTAAGAAAGAAATGATGCTTAGTATGTAAAGACTTTAAAGAATTCAAAGTTGTAAGAATTATGCATGTATGTGATTACAATTAATCATAGTACTTGTATGTTTACATTAGTTACTTTCATTTTGGCTATGTTGCTTACCCTCGTGTAAGCCTTTTGTGTATGCTTCGCATGTGTAAAATTATACTCTATCTGTACTTGTTGAGCCTTGGGCGGACGGGGGAAGCTCTGTCGTTCGGCGTACGATGACGCTCGAACCGGCCAAATGGATCGGTCTCGGGCGTGACGGATAAAATGGTATCGAGCGGGTATAAAGCCAAAAGTGAAAGCTTAGGATGGACCTAGGGGCCATAGGATTGGGAAGAACCTAAGGACCTAAGGAAACGTGAGTGACGTTGAACAAGTATAGCGAAAGCATGTGATTGGGTTAATGTTATCATGTCTCTAAGATGATTAGAGACTAACTTTAAGTTGCTATTTGTTTTCTATTCCTTGTGTTGTGATCGGCGGCCGACGACATGATACTATGGAATGTTAATGAATGCGCTTATTTGCTTTCGCCGGATTGGGTATATCCGAGTACGTGTTTAAGTATTAACGTGAGTTGCTTCATTTCAGGAAGCAATGGCACCTCGTGGTCGACCCCGAACAAGGTCGACGCCTGAGGAACCGAGTGCGGCTCCTGTGCAACCCGCAGCCGGCAGCGGCGGGGGGCTTGAGGAGCAAATGGCCGCGCTTATTGGCGTAGTGCGGCAACCAGGCGAGTCCGTAAGGGCTCAAGGCGAGCGCATCCGACGGCTCCGGAGACGTTGGAGCAGCAGCAAGCGGCGACGCAGGCGGGGGCCGAGCACCCTATACCTCCTGCTCGGACGCCGACCGTGGTGGAGGGTGCGGCGGCGGCGGCAGATCCAGTCGCTGCCGTACCAGTTACGGCGATTCCGGCCGGATCGGGGACTTCAAACCCCGGTAGCGCGGCGGACGACGAGGAGCGGGAGCGCCAGTTGGCGGCGCTCATCAAGTTTATGAAGTTCAAGCCACCTATCTTCGAGGGAGGAGTGGTGGAACCGGCGGTAGTGGAGTCGTGGATCGACTCCATGGAGACGCTTTTCGGGGATTTCAACACCCGGAAAGGGACAAGGTGCACTTCGCCTCACATTGCCTAGATAAGGCGGCGAAGGCGTGGTGGAAGCGAACCAAGCGGGATAGGTCACACGACCTACGCCGCGACGTGGGAGGAGTTCAAGAGGGCGGTGTTCACAAACTACTTCCCCGACTCGGTGAAGCGGAAGATGCAAGAGAAATTCCGCAAGTTGAGGCAGGGAGACCGCTCTGTGGCGGACTATGAGCTGGAGTTCTCCCACATCATCGACTGTGTCCCCGACGTTGTGCGCGACGATCGGGACCGGGCGGATTGGTTCCTACGGGGCTCCGGAGGATCTATGAGAGGATACTGAGATCCTCAACCTCACGACCTTTGCGGAGGTCTTTGATCGCGCTCTATCTTCGGAGCACGGTAGCGCCTACGCGCGGGAGGAGCGCGAGGCCATGGCGGAGACGAGGGACAAGGGCGAGAAACGGGCGGCGGGCGGTGCGGGCGGCCAAATGCTAAGAAACCCCTCGGTATCCCGACGACGACGAAGGGCGGGAGACCTTTTCGTTGCATCATTTGCGGCGGTGACCATCGGCCGCACGTGTGCCCGCAGCGCGACGGGAAGTGCTTCCGGTGCGGCCAACCCGGGCACATTTCACGGGAGTGCCCGAGCTGGGGATCGTGCGCACCGACGGCGGCTTCGTCCCTTCTACCCGAAGGCGGTGATGGGGTTGCCACCCCGATGGCGGTGGCGCTCGTCGGACATCGCGCCTGGCGGAGGCATCGAGAGCACCGAGTGGGCGGGTTTTTGCCACTCAGGTGGAGGAGCAGGTTCCAGCTCCTGACGACATCGTGGCAGGTATTATCTCTATCAGAGGCACTAGAGCTCAAGCTATTTTCGATACAGGTGCATCGCATTCATTCATAAGTGCATCATTCGCTAGAGCTCATGACTTAGAGATTATGCATGATGAGGAGGGTTGGACTATTACATCACCCGGGCCGTCTTATGGTGTCTATGACGCGTGTCCGGCGTGTCCAGTTCAGTTGGTGGGCGGGTCATGCCGATCGATATGTTGGTATTAAACAAGAAGTGGGGATTTGATGTAATCTTGGGGCTTGATTGGCTTTCCAAGTATTATGCGGTTATCGCGAAAGGAAGGTGATCACTTTTCGTGAGCCTAATCAAGAGGAAATGGTGTACGGGCGTGCAAGGGTGCGCGCTTTGCGGCCACCATATCTACGGCCGAGCGAGAAAGATGATTAAGGGTGGTTGCAAAGCTTACTTGGCGACCATCGTGGACGGCCGAAGGAGCACCCCGACCTTGAGGGCATTCGGGTAGTGTGCGTGTGCCGGATGTATTTCCGTGACGGAATTGCCGGGGAATGCCACCAGGGCCAGGAGGATGAAGTTTGTCATTGACTTGATTCCGGCGGCGCCGATTTCGAAGGCTCCGTATAGAATGGCAGGTAGAGCTAAAGGAGCTTAAAGCACAATTGGAGGACTTGCTCGACAAAGGCTTTGTTAGGCGAGCGTGTCTCCGTGGGGAGCTCCGGTGCTATTCGTCAAAAAGAAAGATGGCACACTTCGACTCTGCGTGGATTATCGCGAGTTGAACAAGGTCACGGTGAAGAACAAGTATCCATTGCCGAGGATCGATGACTTGTTCGATCAGTTGAAAGGGTCAAAGGTGTATTCAAAGATAGACCTACAATCGGGGTATCATCAATTGAAGATACGACCCAAGGATGTGCACAAAACGGCGTACCGTACGCGGTATGGCCATTATGAGTTCACGGTAATGCCATTCGGGCTTACTAATGCCCCGGCAGCATTCATGGACTTAATGAATCGTGTATTCCGTCCGCTATTGGACCGGTGCGTCGTGGTCTTCATTGACGACGTATTGGTGTATTCTCGGACCAAGGAAGAACACGAGGAGCATTTGAGGCTTGTCTTGGAAATACTCCGAAAAGAAAAATTATACGCCAAGTTGAAGAAATGTCAATTTTGGCTTTCGGAGGTTACTTTCCTAGGACACGTGATTTCGGGTGAAGGCATTGCGGTGGATCCAAAGAAAGTAGAGGCAATTAAAGATTGGCCTCGCCCGACGAGCGCAACGGAAATCCGCAGTTTTCTCGGACTTGCGGGTTATTATCGGCGGTTCGTGGAGGGTTCTCCAAAATAACCACTCCACTAACGCGCCTTACACACAAAGGCGTCAAGTATGTTTGGAGCGAAGATTGCGATCGAAGCTTCAAGGAGCTAAAAGAAAGGTTGACGACGACCCGGTACTTGCTCTACCGACGCCGGGGAGACGTATGTTGTATATAGTGATGCTTCCTACATTGGACTCGGGTGTGTTTTAATGCAAAACGGGCGAGTCATAGCTTATGCTTCGCGCCAATTGAAGCCTTATGAGAAGAACTACCCGGTTCATGACTTGGAGTTAGCCGCGGTGATTTTCGCGCTAAAATTATGGAGGCATTACTTGTACGGGGAACATTGTGAGATCTACACGGATCACAAGAGTTTAAAGTACTTGTTCACCCAGAAGGAGCTTAATATGCGACAACGGCGGTGGTTAGAATTATTGAAGGACTATGATGTCACGATATTGTACCACCCCGGAAAGCTAACGTCGTAGCCGACGCGCTCAGTAGAAACTCTGGAGAAGACTTAGCATCGGCAATTACGCCTCCACCGTTGTTGCAAAAGGAGATGCAACGGTTTGGATTGGAAGTAGGGGCACCGGGAGTGTCGGCAACACTTGCTACCTTAGTGGTGCAACCGACCTTATTGGAGAGGATCAAGGAATTACAAGCTTCCGATGAGTATCTCCAAAAGGTGCGCGGTGAAGTGGAGAACGGTAATGCCGAAGAGTTCGGCATTGGGACCGACGGCACACTTCGATTTCGAAATCGTTGGTGTGTACCCAAGAACAAGGATCTCCGCAAGGCGATTATGCAAGAAGCGCATCAATCTCCTTATAGTATACACCCGGGCGGCACCAAAATGTACCAGGATTTAAAGTTGCAATATTGGTGGCCGGGCATGAAGAAAGACATTGGAGAATTTGTTGCTCAATGTCTTACTTGCCAACAAGTAAAGGCGGAGTGGCGATTTCCGGCGGGAAAACTACAAAGTTTACCTATACCCGTTTGGAAATGGGAGAATATAGCTATGGACTTTGTGACTGGATTGCCCCGATCTCAAGGTGGGCACGACGCAATTTGGGTGGTCGTGGACCGGTTGACGAAGTCGGCACATTTCCTACCGATTCATATCACTTGGTCGGGGGACAAATTGGCTCAGGTTTACATTGATGAGATTGTGAGACTTCACGGGGTTCCGGCGTCTATTGTATCGGATCGGGACCCGAGGTTCACTTCTCACTTTTGGAGGAGCCTACAAGAGGCATTGGGCACACGGCTCGATTTTAGCACGGCGTTTCATCCTCAGAGTGATGGACAATCGGAGAGGACGATTCAAATACTTGAGGATATGCTTCGAGCGTGTGTACTCGATTACAAGGGCAATTGGCATGACCATCTACCAATGGCGGAATTCGCGTACAATAATAGTTATCAAGAGAGTATCGCGATGGCGCCATTCGAGGCCTGTATGGAAGAAAGTGTCGCTCTCCAATTCATTGGAGCGACGTGGGCGAGAAAGCTGTTCTTGGCCCAGACGTAGTGCGGGAGGCGGAGGAGAAAGTTCGCCTTGCCCGCCAACGACTTGCGACGGCGCAATCTCGGCACAAGAGTTATGCCGACAAGCGAAGAAAGGACATAGAGTTCGAGGTTGGCGATCATGTATTCTTGAAAATATCGACGCGAGGAGTCAAGCGGTTTGGAATGCGGGGAAAGCCGAGTCCCCGATACCTTGGACCGTTTGAGATCTTGGAGCGAGTTGGAGCGGTGGCCTACCGAGTAGCGTTACCCGAGGCTTGCGGGAGTTCATGATGTTTTCCATGTATCTAACCTTCGCAAGTATGTTCATGATCCCGACCATATCCTTGCGTTTGAACCATCGGAGATTCAAGAGGATATGACCTACGACGAGTTCCCGGCGTATATTATCGATCGGGAAGAAAGAAAACTACGGAGCCGAAGAATTCCGTATGTTAAGGTCCGTTGGAGCAACCACAACGACCGGGAGGCTACGTGGGAGCTTGAAAGCGTGATGCGGGAGCGTTACCCCCATCTATTTGACAATCTGGATCGAGGTATGAATCTAGATTATAAGTTTCGCGGACGAAACTAAATTTAGGGGGTGGAGAATGTAACAACCCACTTCCCCGTAAAGCGTGCCGAGTTTCGTCGACATGAGCGAAACCCGGAGTGGAGCGAGTTAATATGGGTTCTAAGTGCTTTGGAACCCGTGCGTGGCAAAAGCGGGGTCTTGGAAAAGCTAAACTGCAAGTCTGGAGGAATTCCCAGACTTGGAGCGAGACCAGGACCTCCCAAGTGAGGTCAGGATGTCTGAGTGCCCCGTTGCGAAAAGCTGAAATTTGGCTAAGTCCTGAAAATTCTGCTTTCGGGATCCGGACTTAGAATCTAGGTCCGGACTTAGCCTGCGAAATTTCAGAAAAATGGCTAAGTCCTGAAAATTCTGCTTTCGGGATCCGGACTTAGGCCAAGGTCCGGACCTTGAGCCGCGCACGATGCGGCGAGAATGTAAATACTCGGGTTTGGGGGGCTTAGTTGTAAATGTTACAACATGTTATTAGCCCTAACCCCTCTCCCTCACAGCACACACCCTCTTTTCATCCCTCTCACTCTCTTTTGCTCACTTTCTCTCTCTAGAAATGCTCTAGGGTTTGGAGGAGAAGAAGAAGGAGAGGAAGGAGAAGGTGATCTTGGTGGCTTTGGAGCTTGGGGAAGACCTAGAAGCTCTCCTACAAGGTGGAGCTTGGGCCAAGGTGAGGTTTCATGGTAAACCTAGACTAGGGTTTGGGTTTTAAGCAAGGAGTTTAAAGTTTTGAGTCTTCTCTTTGGTGTAGAAGCCTAGTAGAGGCTTGAGCTCCATGAAAACCCATGAAAGCTCAAGGTCCTCTCATGGTGGATTCTTAGGGTTTCAAGTAGAGGCCCTAATGATGGTTTAAATTGTTCTAGATGAACTCTAAGAGTAACAACAAGCTCTCTTTTGCTTGTTTAAGAGATCAAAACCTAGGGTTTTGCATAGGGCTTGGATAGAGCACCAAATTTGGGGCTTTTTGCCATAGAGGTTCTAGGGTCAAATTGACCTTGTAGAAACCTAATTGGGGGTATTCCCGACGCGTTGGGCAACTCCGTTTAATTTAACGAAAAGCCGATATAGGAGCCACTATGTAAAATAACCTGATTACGCTCATTTTTAACGTAACAGGTTTTCAAATAGGCTTCGGTTGATCGTGAAACTTGTTGGGCGATCCCACAAAAATATTTGGAGGTGGGTGGTGCATTCCAAAGACATCGAACTTCTCTCTATGTCTAAGTGTCATTTTTGGGCATTCTATATATGTTGAGCATAATGCATAGTAGGGTTAAACATGAATTATTATTGCTTTTGTGAGTTCAATTTGCATGAAGTATAATTGCATGAGAATGATTGTATTGGTAAAGAACAAAGAACCCTATGTATGCATGACAAAGAACCTAGTGAACCTAGTGTACTATTATGACATCGGACATGTGCTAGAGAACAAGTGTAGCAATGACGAGTCTAGAATACTTAGACAACAGTGTGACATCAAGAACAAGAATATGAACAAGTAGATTACTTGACATTAGTACAATTGAGAGATTGACATTATGACAACAACCTTAGAGTTAAGAGTCATATGAACCTAAGTCTCCTTGAAGTCAAGGATGGATTGTGAATTGGAATCCTTAAAGTTAAGGATTGATCGTACTCACCATGTTAGTCCTTGCTCGAGGCGCGGTAGCTCCCCTCGGGCGATGTGCTCCGGAGTTGTCATCAACGGGTCGTAGTGTTTTCTCTCCCCGAGAGGACGGTCCCGTCGGGTCGTAGTGTTTTCTCTCCCGACAATAGGGATTTGGTTTGGTTGAGTCGTGTTGAGGGCGAACCCCGGTTAGCCAAGAGATTGGGTATCGAACTATGATCTTGCATGAGTTCTACTTTGAGCATCTTCTTTTACTTTCAAGCGTATTAGGCATTTGATAGTTGGTTATTATCTTACCTTTCTTTCTATTACGCTTGAATTAGACCTAGTGGGAAAGTCGGCGTGGTTGGTTGCCGAACCCATTGGGAACTTTGTTGTAGTTCTCACCCCCTTTTTCCACAGAGCCGGGACCGAGTGAGCCGTCGATGATCGCTGATAAGGCGTCGCGCCCTAGATAGAGACGGCCCGAGTATTTTCTTTTGGTAGTTGCACTCCCTTTTTATATATATATATCATCTTTTGTATTTGATGAGCATAGTTGTTTAACTTTAATGTAATCAACTTTCATTTTGAGGAAAATGTGATGTAAGAAAGAAATGATGCTTAGTATGTAAAGACTTTAAAGAATTCAAAGTTGTAAGAATTATGCATGTATGTGATTACAATTAATCATAGTACTTGTATGTTTACATTAGTTACTTTCATTTTGGCTATGTTGCTTACCCTCGTGTAAGCCTTTTGTGTATGCTTCCGCATGTGTAAAATTATACTCTATCTGTACTTGTTGAGCCTTGGGCGGACAGGGGAAGCTCTGTCCGTTCGGCGTCTGTTGACGCGCTCGAACCGGCCAAATGGATCGGTCTCGGGGCGTGACAAAACCTAACATTGACAATGGCATGGTAACTAGTGGCTATGAATCCTCAATGTGAGGATTAGATCGATACTCTTGACAAGTCTTGGCTTGAGGGAGGTCGCTCCTCCTCAAGCGGTGAGTTCCGGAACAGTCACCTAGGGGATCGTGGCCCCGACGGACGGTCCCTCGGGTCTTGTAGGCTTAGAGCCTCCCCGTTCAGTGAGGGATTTTGGGTCTTGAGTTTGTTGGGGTTAACTATGTTAACCGGCAAGATTGGGTAATGAGCCAAGTAAAGTAAAGTATTAGCATTTATATAGTTTGGTTACTATTTCATTTTCGTTGAAATACTTATGCCTGGATAGACCTAGTGGGTAAGTCGGCGGGGTCGGTTGCGAGCCCCTTTGGGAACTTGTAGTTCTCACACCACTAACCCCACAGGTCCTAGCACGAGCGGGGCGGCGGAGGACCGGGGCAAGGGGTTAGCGCCATAGCTAGTGGCCACCGGAGTATCGCATTAGTCATTTCCTTTTTGTTATACTTGTATCAACTTTATTTTGTTGAACTATAGATGTCAAGTTGTAAACAATTCAAGTAATTTTTGGGAGATGACAAATGTAAAAGAAATGATGTATTGAATGCTTAAAGAATGTAATCGACTAGTTTACTTGTATTTGGTTCAAATGTAATCAAGTTCATGTATGGTTTATATTCTAGCTTAGTGCTTACTCTTCCGCTGTGTTGTTGTTGCTTACCTTCGTGTAAGCCTTGTATAATTGAAATTCTCTTTGATTGTCAAATTATACTTGTTGTTAGAGCCTTGGGCGGGCAGGGGAGGCCCTGTCCGTTCGGCGTCTGTTGACGTGGCCCGAACCCGACCAAATAGGCGGGTGGCGGGGCGTGACACGACATCCCCCATGGAATCAAAAGAAAAATCAATTGAGTCGAGTGCATCAAGCAAACCGTGACTCATATGTGAACCGAAAATCAAAGCCACAAGCGAATCGGACATCTAAGCCTCAACGTCAATATCGATCGAACCCACAACCGAACCGGATTTCTAAGTCGAAACAACGTGCGGTTTGGGTTTCTAAGCCTCAAGGACAACATCAAAAGTCAAAACAAGTTGGGCAAATCATCGACAAGCCAAGACAACCGACAATCCGACAAGTTTGGATTCGGAAAGGTGATATCTTTCCATACTCTTCGTCTTAGTTTGTTTTCTTTTATGTAATACTTTGATTGGTGCTTGGTGCATATTTTTATTCATTGCATTACATGATTAGACGATTTTTTGTGCTTAGAATTCATTCGTTTTTAAATCATTTTGGAAAGGTGATTGGGAGTTTGATTGAAATTTTTTTTAGAAAGGAGATGATTGAATATCATTATATTGGAAAATTAAAGGTTTTTGAAAGAGCCTTAACCGGTATTTAAAGTCAATTCAAATTAGATTAAATTCATATTAATTATCGATTTTACTCCACCTTTTATTATTTTGACGATACCTTAATATGTGATTTCTTCTTACATACATTCATCAAAATTTTGAAATTAACTTTAATCTTTTAGTAATTAATTCATCTTGGTAATGAATGTTGAATATAATTGATGGATATTTGCTAATCGACTAAAATTCGTCAAAATTATTTTCAATTGTGAGATTATCGAATTTAGGGGAGTTTGAATTATGTTTTAAAAAAAACGAAGGAGAAACTCCTAAGTATAAAAGATGTGGAAAGAGTTACATCCAAAAGGAGTGTGAAAACTACCACCACATGTAGGAAAGAGCTACCACCCCGGTCGTCCGGCAAGTGTGTGAAGCTACCACATGAGAAATTTGAGATTAACCTAAAAGGTTGGAAAAAAAATAAATATGTTGGAAATTATTGGCGATATAAGGTGATAGTTTGAAAAAGATGCTCAAAGAGCCACCCCCGGTGTTTATTAGCAAAATCTCTATTTTGAACGGGTTGCGACAAATTGGTGTCAATTTTGCTAAATTTCTAAAAATTATTTTTCATCAATTTGCATCTTGATGATTTTAAAACATTAGATTATTTTTAATATCAAATTTTAATGTTTTGATGTCTTTTGAAATCACTTAATATTTTATCTTCATCATAATGATTTTCGGAGTACAACTTTTAATTTTTATGAAATTAATCTAATTTTGAAGGCTTTTTGAGAAAACAAGGCAAAATTTTTGAAGGGGAGGACACAGAGTGATTTTACCTTTTTGAGCTTCATTATATATGTTTTATCTTTTCACTCCTAGGGCTATGTTTTCTTTATGCATCTAGGTATGAAACTATAAAATACTTACTCTCTGTTTAGTTAGTTTTTCTCTCTATTTGTGTTTTCTTTTGGCCATTTTTGACAAAAAGGGAGAGAATGGAGAACAAGTACAAAAGGAGAGGATATTTGGTATTTGATGCATACACGAAGGGGGAGACATACGAAGGGGAAGACGTGATGAGATTGAGGGAGAAGGAGAGATAATATTTTTAAAAAGGAATTGGAGAAAAGAACAAAGGGAGAGAAGAGGTATAAAATTAACTTTGAAAATTTGTTAAAAATTTGTTTTGCAGGAAATCAAGACTTCAAGACTCCTAGTTGCGTCTAAGTCATAGAGTTTGTTTTAGGAGTTTTGATGTATTTTTGTGTTTCAAATTGTATTTGGACTACATGCGAGAAGTTTGATGTTTTGGTGATGACATTGAACTTCGTTTTTCTTTTATGATTAATTTTAGTTAATTTTTGTGTTTTGTCACGAAATTGCCAAAGGGGGAGATTGTTAAGGATTTTGTGTTGGCAAGTTTCGTGAATTGTGTCGGAGTCTTGAAGGATCGGAGCGGATCGAAGATGGTTGAAGAATCCTAGACTTCGAAGAAAAGAGACAAGTTGAATCACGACGTCCAGGTAAGTTTTTAATTCATAAATATGGTGATTCATACTTAGTTATAGGCATTAGAATCATAAATCATTGTTTAACGGATTAGAAATTATATTCGAACTTTGTAATTTTCAAAAATTGGAAAATTTACAAAGTGTACACAGCTGTCTGGGTACAACCATCCCATTACCGTGACTGAACACATGCAGGGTACGGCCATCATACCCATTATGTAACGGCTGAACCATTACGGTACGACCATCATACCCATTACCGTAACTGAACTTTGTCAGGTACAAGCATGGTTGCTATACCGGTACAGCCATCAATCCATTACCGGTAATGGCCCTTCGCAGAAAAATCTTCCGTCATTGCATTACCGGTAATGGCCCTGTTTTTGTACCGGTACAAGGTGTAAAAAATCTGAATTTTCTCTAATCCGAATCTAATTGATTCTAAAGTCTATAAATAGGTTCTTAGGGTTCTCTAACTCTGTATGCTTCATGAAAATACATGTTTGAGAAACCCTAGAGGCTAGGAATTCATCTAAAACCTATTTTCTACATCATAGCCTCTTTTAGGTCAAATCGAGATATCGTATTGAATATCTATATGTCGATTTGATCTACGTTTCGCTTGGAGTTTTCTTCTTCGGTTTTCTACGATACTCCTAAGCGAAGAATCACCATACTCATGATGCTTCTTATGAATGGCGTCGTGGATTCGGCGTGAGGCGTCGTGGATTCGGCGCGATTGAAGGCGATTCGTGGATTCGGATCGTTGGCTCGTGGATTCGAGTGGGCGTCGTGGATTCGGCGTGATCAAGGCTTCGTGGATTCGAAGTGGAGGCGTTTCGTGGATTCGGGACGTGGCGTTCGTGGACTCGGACGTGGACAACGCGGCGGCGTGCGCGGAGATTCATAGGAGGTTAAGAGAGGTTAAGTCCGTGGAGTCGGTAATCACCTTGTAATCTTTTCTCTTAGTGGATTGTTATTCGCGTGTTGGTCCCGTGGGTTTTTTACTCCGAGTTGGAGTTTTCCCACGTAAATCTCGGTGTGTTTTTAATTTCCGCATTTACACTTTTAAAGCATCGAGAATTGTGGTTTTTGGCCGGTACACCTATTCACCCCCCTCTAGGTGTCGGATACAATCTAGATAGATCCTTGGGGCTTCCCCGTAACTCACACAATTGCTGTACCGGTACAGCAACTTTTCCTGTACCGGTACAGACACCCCAGGCTTCAATCCGAGAGCAACCTAAAATCCAACTTTTTGGACTTTAGTGCTTGGGATTCATCCGCTAGCCTCGGTACACGTGCCATAGGTCGGAAGATAGTCAACGACCCTCCAGAAAAGTGGAAAGGCTCCGAACTCAAGTCGAATACTCGAACTCCGCAATTTGCGTAAGTCCAGTATGTTACATTCACCCCTCCTAAAAAGGAGTTTCGTCCGCGAAACTCTAAAGCGAACTCATACCTCAAGACTCCATCTGAAAGAGATGGGGATAGCGCTCCTGTAGTGCGCTCTCAGGCTCCCACGTGGCTTCCTGCTCCTCGTGGTTGCTCCAAAGAACTCTCACATACGGAATGTCCCGATTCCGCAATTTCTTCACTTTGTGAGCCAAGATCTTCACGGGTTGCTCCTCGAAGCTCAAATCCTCCCTCAGTTCGATGGGCGCCGCATCCAAAACGTGAGCCGGATCATGGATATTCTTCCAAAGGACCCATACATGAAAGACGTTATGCACGCCCGATAGGTTCGGTGGTAGAGCAAGTCGATACGCTACCGGACCTACACGCTCCAAGATCTCGTATGGTCCAATGAAACGGGGGCTCGGCTTACCCCGAATTCCAAATCTTCTAATCTCTTTCGACGGCGAGACTTTCAAGAACACATGGTCTCCAATATGAAACTCCAAGTCTCGTCGGCGTTTATCTGTGTAGCTCTTCTGTCTACTCTGGGCTGTCAGTAGTCGCTCCCGACCAATTCGAACTTTATCCTCTGCTTCCTGGAGCACGTCAGGGCCAAAAGCCAATCTCTCGCCAACTTCACTCCAATGAAGTGGCGATCTACACTTCCGTCCATACAGTGCCTCGAACGGTGCCATCTTGATGCTTGCTTGATAACTATTGTTATAAGCAAACTCCGCCATAGGTAGATGCCGCGACCATCCTCACATTTCTGGAAGAGCCTACAGTAAGCACTTGGCACACGACTCGAGTTCAGTACCGCATTTCACCCTCAGACAGATGGACAGTCAGAGAGGACTATTCAGATTCTGGAGGATATGTTGCGGGCGTGCGTCATTGACTATAAAGGGAGTTGGGCCAAGTATTTGCCAATGGCCGAGTTCGCCTACAACAATAGTTACCAAGCTAGTGTGGAGATGGCACCGTTTGAGGTCCTCTACGGGCAGAAGTGCCGATCTCCAGTACACTGGGGTGATGTGGGTGAACGGGCTGTGGTTGGTCCTGAAGTGTTGCGAGAGGCCGAAGAGAAAGTTCGCCTTGCTCGCCAAAGGATGCTCACTGCACAGTCGAGGCAGCGGAGTTATGCAAATAACGCCGAAGAGACACAGGTCGCGGTAGGAGACCGCGTGTTCTTGAAGGTTTCGCCTATGAGAGGCGTGAGGCGATTTGAAGTTCGAGAAAAGTTAAGTCCTCGATATATTGGATCGTTCGAGGTGTTGGAACGAGTTGGAGCGGTAGCATATCGGATTGCATTGCCGCCGCAATTAGCGGACGTTCACAACGTATTCCATGTTTCCAACCTTCGGAAATATGTTCACAATCCCGAACACACTATGATGTTTGAACCGCCGGAGCTTCAAGAGGACTTGAGCTACGAAGAATTTCCGGTGGCAATTATTGCTCGGGAGGTGCGTCAGTTGCGGAATCGCGAAATTCCTTATGTTCGAGTTCGGTGGAGTAATCACGACGATCGTGAAGCCACTTGGGAGCTCGAGAGCGAGATGAAAACGCATCATCCTCATTTGTTTGAGGAGTGAGGTATGAATTTAAGTTTAAGTTTAATGTAAGGGTTCGTTTCGAGGACGAAACTCTTTTTAAGGCGGGGAGGATGTAAGGAAGTGAATTCTCGAAATCCGAGGGTTGCACCATGTTGGGAATCGACTGATTGTCGAATGGATAGACTTCGGAAAGTTCGAAGTTGATCTGAAGGCGAGAAGTGCGTCGGAGTCGGTCCCGAAGGCTTGGTTGTGCAATCTGCACAAACCTGCAGATTTTGCCTGGTGGAACCGGTCCCCGCGAAGTGGAGACCGGTTCCCGTAAGCAGGTATGGACGGTTCGCAATAAAGGACCAGTCCCTCCTTCATGGAGACCGGTTCTCGTACGCGGGTGATGACGGTTCGCAATAATAGACCGGTCCCTCCTTGGTGGAGAGCCAGGTTCCGAGCAGTTTCGGGCGGTCGCAATAAAGGACCGGTCTCTAGGTGCGGGGACTGGTCTCTGCGCGAAAAATGCCCAGTGAGGGGCTGATGCTGAATCTTGAGAGTTGAGGGGGCTATTGGCATCTTGTAACAATAGAGCTTATAAAGGGCACCACTCTCTCTCTCCCTGTTATTTTCTCCCTCACTCTCACCCGATCACTCTCCTCTCTCTCTCTAGCCGCAAGAAGAAGAAGAAGAATAAGAGAGAAGAAGAAGGAGAAGGAGAAAAGGAAGGAGAAGAAGGAGAAGAAGCTAGAGAAGGAGCTCTCCATCCTCTTCCTCATCTTCTCCTTGTCTTGGAGCTTCCACTTGAGGTAAGCTCTTGAGAGCTCTCATGGTAGCTTCTCTTAGGGTGTTTTGTACCTCTTAGAAATAATTTTCTTGGAACCCTAGCATCACTAGGAAGTGATTTGCACCATCGATTCGAGCTCTAACGCGAGATTTTGCTCGGGGCAATTTCTAAGGCTCAAATTGAGGTTTTTCAAAATAAGAGGTTTTGATCTCTTTTGACCTCATATCTAACATATTGTTAGGTACACGAACGCGTGCGAGGCGACGGTTCGTCAATCTGACGGACGGATTGGGTGATCCGCGCCAAACAAGGGCTTACAGCTTCGATATTGGCCCGAGGAGTCAGAGTAGAGGTTCGAGGCAACGAAAGCGACGTTGTTGCTACGAGGAACATCCCAAAAGGTGGGGGGTGCTATCCGAAGCCGTTGGGCTCCCTTTTATGTCTAAGAATAAGTGTCAACATATTGCCTATGAATATATATATGTATAGTTTTCATGCATGATAGGGTCGGTATGGTTAGATGACTTTCCTTGCATGCTTTCTTATCGTGCGGGACTATGAGCGTGGCATTAGGACATAGGAAGTCTGCTTGCACGCTTCCTTATCATGCGGCACCATAGGCTTGCATTTGGACATAGGAAGCATCAGGATGAATATTGTGACACTGAACCCTAGAGATGACTTAATCTTGCATGAATGACAACTAGAGACATGTGAACCAAGTATAGAACTTGATGAATGATAACGTAACATAGTATATAGAAACACTAGTGACATGAGTACCAAGTAAATAACTTGATGAATGACATGTGCAATGACATAGTGTAAAGAACACTAGAGATATGTGAACCAAGTAGACAACTTGATAATAAATGACATAGAGACATAGTGCTACAAAACACTTGTGATTCCCCTGTGAGGATGCCCTCCAAAATGGTGTTAAGGATTTATCTAAGTTGGCGAGTTTTGTATTCGTAAGGAGTTTTGGAGACTTCGATGAAGCTCAAGTCAAAGGATCGCAATTCAAGATCAAAAGCTGTGTTGGATGAAGTTCGATAACTCAGGTATGGACGAGAACACTTAGTGGTGTATTTTAAGTTATTAAAATATGTTTGGAAGACATCAGAACTAATAAAACTATGTTTTGAACTTAACTGATACTATTTCATGTGTAAACTGGTTGGGACGACCGGTTTCCACACTGAGAAGACCGGTCCCAAAGAGCTCCTTCTGCGCTTCTTTACACAGAGGACCGGTCTCCTCATCGGAAGACCGGTTCCGGAGAGACTTCTCTGTGACCTTACACGGAGGACCGGTCTCCTTATCTAGAGGACCGGTCCCGAGGCTTGAAATTCGTATGTCGTGAATGAGACCGGTCCCCGATCAAGTGAGACCGGTCCCTCGGTGATCAATCTTTTATTGCGCAAGGTAGGATCGGTCTCTAACTTGGAGGACCGGTCCCGCGATACGAAATCTGTTTTAAAGATTTTATCTGTTATATCTAAATCTTTCTAGATGTCTTCTAAACCTATAAATATGAGATGAGGGACCTTTGGATGTTTAAGACTTAGAGAGATATAATGTGAAAAACCCTAGAAAGCTTGTGATGATTTTCTTCGCTCAATAGTTTTTTTTAAATCAAGCTTTTTAGGTTTTGATCATTGAAACGATTCTCTGAAAGAGTTTAATATTCTTAAGAATCTTTTAATGATGAACATCTAGGGTTTTTGCTCCTCATCTCATATGTTCTTTTTAAGTCCATAAAATCACCGCAAAGTTGTTTTAAAGAGATTCGAACTTCGGAGGAAGTTTGGCGCGTGGACTTCGCGTGAAGACCGTGGATTCGGTGGGCGTTTCGTGGATACGAGACGTGGATCGTGAGGATTTGCAGCGAGATCGATAGAAGGATTTCCATCGATCGAGGACCAACGGAGACGATCTACAACGAGGATTCGGTAAAATCGAGTTGTGTTTAGGATTAAATCACTTGTACTTGATTTTTCTATAGTGGATCGTTTTGCGTGATCGGTCCCGTGGGTTTTTCTCTCCGGCTTGGAGTTTTCCCACGTTAAATCTCGGTGTTTGATTTTATTTTCCGCTTTTATTAATTTTTAAGCATTGAGATTGTTTGTGTTTGCCGTTTACACCTATTCACCCCCCTCTAGGTGTTATTTACCTTTTAGATCTTAGGGATTCATATCTCACAATTGGTATCAGAGCGGGTATAGGTTGTAATCTATGGCCGAGGGTGGTAACATTAATCGGCCTCCGCTCTTTGATGGCACTAATTACGTTTACTGGAGAGTTCGTATGAGAGCGTTCCTTATTGCCGTCGACGAGCGTGTTTGGCAATCAATTGAATTTGGATGGAAACATCCAACTGAGGTTGTCGAAAATGTTAGCGGCCCTAAACCTAGAAATAAGTGGACGAAGGATGAAAATGACCTATCATCGTTTAACGGGAAGGTTATCAATGCTTTATTCAATTCTTTAAATCAAACAGAATTTTCTCGTGTCTCGGCGTGTCAAACCGCCAAGGAGATATGGGATACTTTACAAGTTACACACGAGGGTACAAGCTTGGTAAAAGTTCAAAAATTGCAAATGCTTACGAGTAAATTTGATTCTATTCGTATGGAAGAACATGAAACTTTTACCATGTCTTGTCATTCACACTTCTCTTCATGCTTATGATACTTCTTCATGGTATCTTGATAGTGGTTGTTCACGCCATATGACCGGTGATAAAAATTGTTTTAATTCTTTAAATAAAACCTCCGGAGGATTTGTTGTTTTCGGAGATGGCCGGTCATCTAAAATTATTGGAAAAGGAACAGTCACTATCTCTGATGGCCCTACGTTGAACGACGTATTTTATGTTGAGGGGCTTAAATCAAATCTCATAAGCATAAGTCAATTGTGTGATGACGGATATTCAGTAAATTTTTCTGCAAATGAATGTTCTGTGATGAATGATGATAATTCTTTCTTTTTAAAAGGTATTAGGTCACAGAATAATTGTTACGTAGTTCCTAGTGCTTCAACTGAATTCTGTAACCTAGCGACTTTGGACACTGAGACTCTTTGGCATGAACGTCTAGGTCACATGAATTTTAAGGAACTATCTAAGATAACGAAAAAGGATGTAGTTAGAGGAGTACCTAAGATAGACTTTAAAGAGAAAATTGTTTGTGAGGGTTGTCAACTGGGAAAACAAATTAGATCCACTCACAAGAGTTTGAATCACTTAGGGACATCTAAACCTCTTGAACTTCTTCATATGGACTTGATGGGACCTTCTAGGATTCAAAGCATTGGGGAAAACGTTATATCTTGCTTGTAGTTGATGATTTTACACGTTTTGCTTGGTGTGCATTTCTGAGAGAAAAAGCTGATACTTTTGATTCTTTTTCTGAACTCTCACTACAACAAACCTAGGTTATAGGGACACTTTTTTGGGACACTTTAGTGTAAGTGTTCCAAATATATTCAAAAAAAATTTTAAATGTTCTAAATATATTCAAAAACTAGGTTATAGGGACACTTTTTTGACACTTTAGTGTAAGTGTTCCAAATATATTAAAAAAAAATTTTAAATTAGAAAAATAATTTTGTAAGGCCCAAATAAACACCTCAAATGGAAAAACGGATCGGCTCATTTGGGCGTATTACCCATCACCCTCACCACCTCTTCTCCCTCTTTCTCCCTCACCACCTCTTCTCCCCTCACCAAATCCATCGAAACCCTAGAAATCGGCCCTCACACTCCTCCTCCTCCGCCGTAGCACCCGAAGAGATAAGGTACGAGACGCCACGGTCTCCGGGGGAGTCGGCACAAAACGTCGAGGCGGCGACGGTGTTGGGGGAGGAGTCGGCGGCTAACTTCTGGTTGTGCTCGCGGCGCGTTGAAGGTGCGGAACGAGGAGAAGGAGGAGGTAAGCTCGATCGATACTAGGGTTTCTTATCATGAGGATTTAGGGTGTAATCTCTTGTGAGAATCTGTTTGTGCGTGAATCGTTTGCTTGTTTGTGAATGAATCGAATCTGATCTCTTTGTGTGTGAATTGCTTGCTTGTTTGAGACTCATCTCGCTTGCTTGTTTTGTTTTTTACCCAGTAATAGTAATCTGAATGAAAGTCCAGTAGGATCTTGTAATTGCATGATGTATTGGTGGATTCGGGTATCTGAATTGGATCGCTTTAGGATTAGGGTTTTGTATTTGTTGGTTTAAATCCATTTCCTTATTCAATTATCATCTTTCTATATCCCATCATAGTAATTAGCAACTTTAGTAGATTCCCTTTATGTAATGCTTATTCAATTGATTTAGATGGCTCTGTGTTTGTTTCTAACTACAAATTCTATCTTGGCATTCCTTTTTTTATTGCTAGTAGTTTGTATTATCTTCAGTAGATAAGTAGAGAGGCTCACTCGAGGAATGTGTAGAGAAGCTAGTGCCTGTTCTTCTTAATGCTTTTGCTTTCCATTACAGTTATCTTTAATAATATGTTCCTTTAATTTAAAAGGCTTGGACAGTTTTGCTGTAGTAGTAAGCAGGTTGTAGTTTTGTCACTTTTGTGTTCCAAAAAAAAAAAAGCAACGGTAACTTTGAGCTTCTGTATCTACTGTAGAGATAAGTTGTTAGTAGTAGAACTTGACATAATACTTCTTATAATAGCATTTCTCATACAACATCATCAAGCAATTAATAGTGTGTCCTATAGCAAGATCAAACCAGACCTATTAACATTTGATACTAAGTTTCATATGGGAACCTAAGGGTCCAGTATTATTACCTGGACCCTAATTTGTAAATATATGTAAGAGGGTATAGCTACTTTGGAAGAACTTTTAGCAGAGTTTCATTTTGATTCCAGAACTTCAAAATATATTGATCCATATTAGTTCCTCCTGTCATCCTCTGTTTGAGGGGAACATATGCCAGTGTACTACCCCATTCACCAGCCCTCCAACCAATCTCATATGTCAATTCTGTTCCCATTGGGTTGGGGCCTTCCATTATATAAAAATTGGATGCCTGGGTTTAAAATAGGAGATGGGATGGAGGGTTGTTTTGGCACTACACCCATTAATATATGCTGCGCGTTGCTTTTTCTCCAGTGCAATAATTCGAGTATTTGGTAATAGATATATAACATTTTATTATCAATCTCAGGAGTATGATCAATATGATGAGGGTTCTTGTTACGCATTTTTGAAATTTCAGTGTTCTGATGTAGTGCATGATCAATATGTAGTGCATGATCGATTCGGATTGCTTGTTTTGATGAATCTCGAAATTTTCGATCTATCTCAACGGACGATTTTTCATTTTGTGAGTAAAAGTTCTATGTGGTTTTCTGCTTATAGTGATACATATCTAAGGTCTTATATATCTTGATTCTATTGTTCTTGTTCATTTGTTAATGATTCAAATTTTGGCTCGATATTCAGCTCCATTATTTAGGAGTTAAACAGTGAGATGAGTACGTAGCGAGGTTTTGATTTGTTTTTTATTTGAATTATTTTGCATTTGCAGCAAGATTTATTATTTGAAAAAGATTATGCTTCAAAAAACTTGTTTATCCAATTGATATATAGGATTAACAGATATCTAGCCACAATCTTTGATTAAAGGCGAATATCAGAGGAGAAACAAAGCAATTACATGTCAGTTACTTTTTTCCTTTTTTCTGTTTCTTTCTTTTATAGATAGTAGAGAGCATATTGTGTTTGTTAGCATAGCAATGCACACTCTTTTAACACAGTCACATGACCACTAAAAATCTGATGCAACAAAGAATTCAGTCAATTTTTCTAAGGTGCACAGACACAGTATCTACAAAGTCTTCTCTATAACTCAGCATAATCGGGCCTCTGCCAGGTTGGTAGGATCTTGCGACCTTTACGCACACATGATGTCGGAAACCATTTGGATAGTATCATCTCCAAATGCTACTATGTTTGTTCTCAAAGAAATCCGAGCACTTTCTGAAGAAAGCGAAAATTTTGTAAGAATTTTTCATTGTTGGTATTCCCCATCAGTTGAACTTCAGAAGAAATTTTCTTGTTAGGCAACTAAGCACTGAGACACTGTAATTCATAGGGATCTTTTGAGCTCCATAGCTTGAAGTTTTCATTAGCTGCTGCTTAATTTGATCATGCATCTCTCTCAACTTGGCTTTTAAGTACTCTTATATCTATGTTATCAAAGATACTAATGCAAAGGTAGCATCTTGGCCAATGTACTATTTTTAAGTATATGTAAGAAAATAGCAAGCCATTTTTGGCCATGCAAAACAAAACAGAGAAGTCTCATGCTCTTCCCTCTTGTGATTAATGTAGTACAAACACTCATATTGCATAGGAGCAAGACGGTACATGCATGTCACTATCGAGCTTGCAATGGGTTACCATCTGAGAGGTGGGGTGGGTGTTGAAAACCTTCTTCTGCTTGATTCTTCAGTAATTACTGTCCTTAATTAGTTGCAAATAAATATTATCATTACTATTACTTGCAATCTCTGTTGCAGTGGCCCGCTTCAATGATTTGAGTGCGTGGCTTGTTATGCTGACGAGTTAGTTTGGTGATCGTGGATTTTGGTGGCATGTTAAGCAGCGCCATATAGCACGCGCAAAAGTGCTTCTAGATGTCCCCCTTTTCCTTTTCTTCATACTTCAGCGAGTTCCATATGCTGATGATTCCGTGATTGTATGCGTGGCTGGATCCTTCTAAATATATGCTTTACTTGAGCTTCAATTATGCAGGTTTGCATTATTCTTTGTTATCTTTTAGCCTACCCCGTGCAGTTTCGATAGTCCTGCAAGTTTTTTTTGGACTAATTTTTACTTGTCATTTCGAACAAAGAAAGATGATGCAGCATTTGGATACGTACTGTTAGCATAAGCTGGGTGGGAAGAGAGGAAATTTTATTGCAATTTTTAGGAAAAGAAATGAGGCTTCTTGAGTTATTAGAGTTTGCAACAGCATGGCATAGTTGACAACAAACTGATGTTTCTGATATATATTGGTGGGTCAGATATCCTTTTTGCTGAAAATTTAAAGTTATATGATAGGTTGCCACACTTTGGACCTCTATTATTATTCATTATCCTCTTCTGCTATGGAAACACACCAGCGAAGCTCCCTTTTCTACTCTTTGTTCTTTCTCTCATTTGGGCCTCTTTTTAGATCTTGAATCAACAATTTGCTGAAACATGACCTGTTTTTTTTTTTTTTTGTTTTAATGGACTTACCATGTTCTCCTGCAAAATCTTCATTGCTATTTGTATAGGAAATGGTGATACATGTATTAAATTGCATTTTGAGTATGATAATCTGTCACTTAAATAATGCCTTGCTCATTGTCAAATAATGCCTTTTTTTTAAGATGAAATGATTATCTAATACTAAAAATTTATTTGTTTAGGTTTCAGACGCATCTAGCACTCGTAATATTCATCCACAGCCTCATTGCCCTTCAGGTAAAATTAAACTTATATTAATTAATTGGTTTTCATGTTAAAAGATTGTTTGAGTAATCTTTTATTAATTTCAGTATTGTTTAATTTATAGGTTCAACATCTTAATTGCCGAGCTCACTACGACCGGATCTGACATGATATTATTAGCTTTTGTTTTTATTTCTCTTTCTCTTGGGTTGACAAGCTAGAAATTGTTGATACTGTGATTTAGTGACTAAATACTCGTTTAAAGATATATGGATACTACTTTGGGACATTTTGGTATTAATTTGTGTAACTACAAAACTTCTTTTATATGCTTTCTTTGTTAATACAAATCAAGGCGAATAAAATTAAAGATGTGCTTAATGATTATCATAATGGAGTGGTATTATATTTTAAAAAGTGTGATGCATTAAGAAAATTTTGGATATTTAAAGAAAATGGGACAGTTATAAAGTGTCGCTGAAATTAAAAAAATATGTTGCTAGAATATCATTTTGCATCACTTTTATGTGCTGCTAAAAGTTTAAATAAGTGTCGGTATATTAGTAGCACTCTTTTTAGGTTATACCGACACTCTTAAAAAGTGTCACTATATACCTAGCGACGCCACATATAGCAACACCTTTTAAAAGTGTCGGTAATTTAGCCCGAGCACTTTTTGACTTATACCGACATTTAAAAGTGTCGCTATATCCCGTTTTTGTTGTAGTGTCTGTCTTCGTCTTATGAATGAACGTAATTGTCACGCCCCGCTACCCGCCTATTTGGTCGGGTTCGGGCCACGTCAACAGACGCCGAACGGACAGGGCCTCCCCTGCCCGCCCAAGGCTCCAACTACGAGTATAATAAGGCAATCAATGGATATTTGCTATTATACAAGGCTTGCACGAGGGCAAGCAACAAACACAGCGGAAGTAGAAACACTAAGCTAATAGATACCACATACAAGATATTTGATTACATTTAAACCAAATACAAGTAAACTAAAACTATTACAATCTTTTCCATTCAATACATCATATTTTCTTGCATTTGCCATTCCACCAAAATAAACTTGAATGTTTACAACTTAATCGCTATAGATCAACAAAACAAGTTGATACAAGTATACCCAAAATGGAATGCCTATGATGTACTCCGGTGGCCACTAGCTATGGCGCTAACCCTTTGCCCCGGTCCTCCGCCGCCGCACTCGAGCTAGGACCTGTAGGGTTAGTGGTGTGAGAACTACAACGAAGTTCCCAGTGGGCTCGGCAACCGACCCCGCCGACTTACCCACTAGGTCCATTTAGGCATAAGTATTGCAAAGAAAAGGAAATGGTAACCATACTATATGCTAAAATACCATGCTGCAAAAGAAAGATTAGTGGATAGATAATTGAGTAATTAACGATGCATGCATGCTCTTTACTTTACTTGTTTCTTTACCCAATCTTACCGGCTAACCAAGTTAACCCCAAAACTCACGTTTCATTACCCGTCTACCGGGGAAGGCTCAAGGCGCTATCACCCGAGGGCTCGTCGACGGGGTACTTTCCCCGCGGTGTCTACACTCCGGAGTACACCACTTGTGGAGGAGCTACCTCCCACAAGCCAAGTGTGAGTATCGATCAATTTCCCAACTTGGGAAACCATAAACTCTAGTTCCAATGTCAATGTCATAATAGGTTTCTACCTAATTGTTCATGTCATTCTCTATGTCTTTCTATGTCATCTCGATGGCAATCTTGTTTCTATGTTCAATGTCACATTTGTGTACTAGGATCATAGTCATTCTCACATTCACACATGCATAGGGTTCTTGTTCTCATTTCTATGTTCCATTTTATTCGCTAAGTTCGTTTACATTATAGCAATACATAAAGGAACAATCATACTTATAATTACTCACTACCCTATCATGCATGAGTATTCTACAATATAATATGCTCAAAAAGGTGAAATAGACATAGAAGGGAATTCGATGATTCCGGAATGCACCCCCCACCTCTAAAAATTATGGTGGAGTTGTGGTTCGAATTTCACGGCTATCCGATCCCTAGTTTGCGACCTGCGCGTTAAACAGATTCTAAATCAGGCCGATTTACACAGTAGCCCCTATATCGGCTTTTCGTTTAAACGAACGGAGTTGTCCCACGCGTCGGGAATACCCCCAATTAGGTTTTCACAAGGTCAATTAGCCTTGGAAACACCCTAGGGCAAAAGCCCCAATTTCCAAACCCTAACAATGCCATTTTGGCATTCTCATGGGATTGATCTCACACACAAGCAAAATAAAGCTTATGAACCCATGAGAAGCTCTCTAGAACCATGCTAAAGCCATTAGAACCATCTCTAAGGCATTTACTACAAATCCTACTAAGCCACCATTAGAGCTCATGAAGCTCTCATGAGTTTTCCATGGAGTTCATGGTATACCCAACACTCTAACACTAGCAACAAGCTAGAAATCCCAAAATCTAAGAGAAAACCCAAACCCTAGAGTTAAACTTGCAAAAACCTACCTCTTGTAGCAAGCTCAACCCAAGCCTCCTTGTAGGAGAGCTTCAAGATCCTTCAAAGCCCTCCAATGTCACCTTCTTCTTCCTCTTCTCCTTGATCTCCAAGCTCTAGGGCTTTTCTAGAGAGAGAAAGTGAGAAAAGAGAGTGAGGGATGAAGTGTGCTGTGAATAGAGAAGGCCCCAAGCCTATATGGTGTTGTTACAATAGCACATAAGTCCCCCAAACCCTAAATATTACAATCGCCAAAGCGGGCAAATTTCGCAGTGGAGACCGGTCTGGGATATGGAGACCGGTCCCGAAAGCCTCAACCAAACGATTAAGGACTTAGCCAAATTTTCAGCTTTTTCGCCAATTTTTTTATATAGGAGACCGGTCCTGGATTTGCGAGACCGGTCCCAGAGAGGTCCAGAATTCCAGCATTTTAGGACTTAGCCAAATTTTCAGCTTTTTCACCTTCGGGGTCCGTTTTTTGTCCGTTTTCGCTCGTTTGACCTCCAATTCGTTTCAAATCGAACCGAGACTTTGCAAACATGTTTTCGAACACATTTTCATCATCTTTTCATCCGCGCTAACGCCGGATTTAGCTCACGACCCAATATAGCTTTTCGGTTTTCGTTTCGCGCCTTTGCGCACAAAAACGTCCGATTTTCGAGACTTAGCCGATTTTCTTGTCCACCCTCCGCGCATGGGGAGACCGGTCTCCCCTTTGTGAGATGGTCCCCAAGAGTTCCAACTACGAAATTTTTCCAGTGCGGTTTCGATCTCTCGGGTCCCGTTTTCACTTACCATAGGTCTAAAAACTCTTAGAACCTCGTGTTACTTACCTCACTCCGCGTTCCGCTCATTTCGACGGAACTCGGCACGCTTTACGGAGAAGTGATATGCTACATTCCCCACCCCTTAAAAATAGTTTCGTCCGCGAAACTCAACTCGTACCTTAGCTCGTCGACTCGAATAAGTGAGGATACTCCCTCCTCATTGTGTCTTCAAGTTCCCAGGTGGCTTCACGCACTGCATGATTACTCCACTGGACCTTGACGTAGGAAATCTTGCGATTTCTAAGCTTCTTCTCACCTCTTTCAAGAATACAAACCGGGTACTCTTCATAAGTCATGTCCTCGTTCAATTCTACCGGTTCATACTCCAATACGTGCGACGAATTGCGGACGTACATGCGGAGATTTGACACGTGAAAGACATTGTGCACTCCCGCAAGTCTCGGTGGTAACGCCAACTTGTATGCTACCGCACCGATCCGCTCTAGAATTTCAAAAGGTCCGACATAACGAGGGCTTAGCTTTCCCCGAACGCCAAACCTCTTTACACCGCGCATCGGTGACACCTTCAAAAACACGCGGTCTCCAACCTCGAACTCTAGGTTTCTTCTTCGCTTGTCGGCATAGCTCTTTTGCCGAGATTGAGCCGTCTTGAGTCTTTGTCGGGCTAGGCGGACTTTCTCTTCCGCCTCTCGCACCACATCGGGGCCAAGAGCAGTTCTCTCGCCCACGTCGCTCCAATGAATTGGAGAGCGACACTTCTTACCATAGAGGGCCTCGAATGGCGCCATCGCAATACTTTCTTGGTAGCTATTGTTGTATGCGAATTCCGCCATCGGTAGGAAATCGTGCCATCCGCCCTTATAATCGAGTACACACGCCCGAAGCATGTCCTCAAGTATCTGAATGGTTCTCTCAGATTGACCGTCACTTTGAGGATGAAATGCCGTACTAAAGTCGAGCCGTGTACCCAATGCATCTTGCAAACTCTTCCAGAAATGAGATGTGAACCGGGGGTCTCGATCTGATACAATTGACACCGGAACCCCATGTAGTCTCACAACCTCGTCAAGATAAACTTGAGCCACCTTGTCTCCTGACCCAGTAGTGTGGATCGGCAAAAAGTGAGCCGATTTCGTTAACCGGTCCACAACTACCCAAATCGCGTCGTGTCCGCCTTGAGATCTAGGCAAGCCCGTCACAAAGTCCATAGCGATGTCTTCCCACTTCCACACGGGTATTGGTAGACTTTGCAATTTTCCCGCCGGAAAACGACGCTCGGCCTTTACTTGTTGGCACGTGAGGCACTGTGCCACAAATTCTCCAATATCCCTTTTCATACCCGGCCACCAATAATGAAGCTTTAGATCATGATACATCTTAGTGCCACCCGGGTGAATGCTATAGGGCGATTGTTGCGCTTCTTGCATAATCGCCATCCGGAGATCTTCGTCCTTAGGCACACACCAGCGGTTTCTATACCGCCGTGCACCGTCGGTCCCAATGCCAAAATCTTCGGCACTACCGTTCTCGACTTCCCCGCGCACCTATTGGAGGTACGAATCAGACGCTTGCAATTCTTTTATCTTCTCCAATAAGGTAGGTTGCACGATCAACATAGCGAGTGTGGCCGGTACTCCGGCGCCACCACTTCAAGTCCTAATCGCGCATCTCCTTGTGCAATGCCGGTTGAGGCGTAATTGTCGTCGCCAAATTTTCCGCCGACTTTCTACTCGGCATCGGCCACGACATTTGCCTTCCGGGGTGATATAGAATAGTTACATCATAATCTTTGAGCAACTCTAACCACCGCCGCTGTCGCATATTCAACTCCTTCTGGGTGAACAAGTATTTGAGACTCTTGTGATCCGTATAAATCTCGCAATGCTCACCGTACAAGTAATGCCTCCATAACTTTAGCGCGAAAATGACCGCCGCTAGCTCAAGATCATGGATCGGGTAGTTCTTCTCATAGCTCTTTAGTTGGCGCGAAGCATAAGCTATGACTCGGTCACTTTGCATCAAGACACACCCGAGTCCAACATAGGAAGCATCCTTTGTACACAACATACTTCTCCCCGGTGTCGTCAAGGCAAGCACCGGAGTCGATGTCAATCTCTTCTTAAGCTCCTCTAAGCTCCGCTCACATTCGGGGCTCCAATTGTACTTTACCCCCTTGTGCGTAAGGCGCGTCAGTGGAGTAGTTATCTTGGCAAACCCCTCCACGAACCGCCGATAGTAACCCGCAAGCCCCAAAAAGCTTCGGATCTCCGTCACATTTGTCGGGCAAGGCCAATCCTCAATAGCCTCAACTTTCTTCGGTTCTACCGAAATGCCATCACCAGATATAACGTGACCCAAGAAAGTAACCTCCGATAGCCAAAACTCACATTTCTTCAGTTTGGCATAAAGCTTTTCTCTTCGGAGTGTCTCCAACACGATTCTCAAGTGTTCCTCGTGTTCTTCCTCGGTCCGAGAATATACCAATACGTCGTCAATGAAAACCACGACGCACCGGTCCAATAGCGGACGGAAGACTCGATTCATTAAGTCCATAAAGGCTGCCGGGGCATAAGTAAGCCCGAATGGCATGACTGTGAACTCATAATGGCCATACCGCGTACGGTACGCCGTTTTATACACGTCCTTGGGCCGTATCTTCAATTGATGATACCCCGACTGAAGGTCGATTTTCGAGTATACTCTAGACCCTTGCAACTGATCGAATAAATCATCAATTCTCGGCAACGGGTACTTGTTCTTAACCGTGACCTGGTTCAACTCGCGATAATCAACGCAGAGTCGAAGTGTGCCGTCCTTCTTCTTTACAAATAGCACCGGAGCTCCCCACGGAGACACGCTCGGCCGCACGAAGCCTTTATCGAGCAAGTCTTGCAACTGGGCTTTAAGTTCCTTTAGCTCTACCGGTGCCATTCTATACGGGGCCTTCGAGATTGGCGCCGCCCCGGGGATTAAGTCAATGACGAACTCAACTTCCCGGTCCGGTGGCAATCCCGGTAACTCCGCCGGAAACACATCCGGGTACTCACATACCACCCGAATGCTACCCAATTCCGGGTGCTCCATTTGGGTATCTACAATGGTCGCTAAATAGGCTTTGCAACCACCCTTAATCATCCTCTTCGCCCTTACTGACGATATGGTTGCCGCAAAGCGCGCGCCCTTACACGCTTGGTAGACCATCTCCTCCTGGTTAGGCTCACGAAAAGTGATAACCTTTTTATCACAATCGATGACTGCGTAGTACTTGGAGAGCCAATTGATTCCCAAGACCACGTCGAATCCCGACAATCGGTCTACTACTAGAAGATCGATCGGCATAATCCAGCTTCCAATCTGTACCGGACAGTTCTTGCACTCCTCGTCCACAACAAAAGAGTGTTCGATAGAATTGACCCACCACTGGTCATCGTGACACACAACCTCTAGTCCATGAGCCTTAGCGAATGATGCATTAACGAATGAATGAGATGCACCTGTATCAAATAATGCTCTGGCTCTAGTGCCTTGGATCAGAATAATACCTGCCACCACATCATCTGGAACTGGAGCTGGAGTCGACTGCTCCTCCACCTGAGTGGCAAAAACCCGTCCACTAGGTGCTCGAGGTGCCTCTTGCTGTCGAGGCGCTGACGATCGTCCAGCGGACATAGCGGGTGGTAGTCCCGCAAGCTGTCGCGGAGTGTCCTGGCCTGAAGCTGATGCTGGTGCCGGTGACGCACCACCGGACACTCCCGGCTCATGTGTCCCTCGCGGCCACATCGATAACACTTCCCTTCACGGCGAGGCACTCCACAGGCCTATGAGTCCCGCCGCAAATCACACACGGATAGGAAGTTGCCTGGCTCCTCGACTGGCTCCTGCCTCCTCGCCACTGTGATCGCTGTGGTCGCGAGGGTCGCTTGGAACTCGGCGCCGCGGACCCAACCGATGCCCGTTTCTTGGACTTCTCTCTATCCTTGTCCCTCTCAAAAGCCGCGCGCTCCTCCCGCGCAATAGCATTGCTGCGCTCCACCCAAAGCGCACGGTCCAAAACCTCCTCGTAGGTCTTCGTAGGAAGGCATCTCTCTTGAAAATATCCGGCCTCAACCCACGCCGAACGTCTTCGCCGGTCCCCATCACCGTGGACCAAGCTCGGCACACAATTGATCATGTGTGTGAATTCCCTCTCGTACTCACGCACCGTGCGACTCCCTTGCCTTAGCTTGCGGAAGTCCTCCTCGATCTTCCGTTTATCGCTCTCGGGAAAATACTCCGTTAATAGCATCACCCGAAACGTCTCCCAAGCCATTGTAGTATCGTCCAAAGAACGATCCTTCTTCACTTGTCTCCACCAAAGGCGCGCCGATCCCTCGAAACAATGGGCCGCCAAATGTACTTTATCCCGTTCGAGGGTATAGAAGTCCTCGAACAAGGACTGCATGGCGATCAACCACGCCTCGCACACCCACGGGTCCTTGTCTTCCCCGCTGAAGGTTGGTGGTTTAAGCCGCTTGAAGGCCGTCAGCACTGCTACCGCCCGTTCTCGCTCCGCCTCGGGGGTGTCGTGATCAGAAGCCGACGAACCCGAAGCTGGCGGAGGCACCACCGTCACCGGTGTCGCCGCCACAGGAGGTGGTGCCGTAGGTTCAACAGGTGGCGTCGGGTCCTGAGTACGGGCGCGCCGTCGCCCTGGGTCATCAAGTCTTGGAGCACCTAAGGCTGCTTTCTTCTTCATAGCCCGGCCAAAGTTGCCATACGGGCCGCGGCTCGCGTACATCGTTCGATCCCGATTGTTCGGGCACCTCGGAAGGTGGTGCCACGGTGGATCGCTTCTTAGGAGGACGTCCTCGTTGTGCCATCACGTCCTGAAACGGAGCACACACATTAATACTCGATACACGTGACACTTACACGTTCCGTATAACTACCCAATTAAGCGAAAGCAAATAAGTAAAAACGAATTTCAACTCTTGGGGTCGTGTGGTTGGCCGCCCCACGCGATTCCCTCAAGTAGAAACAAATTAATACTTGAATTCATCTCTAATTCCATCTAGAGAAGTCTTAATGTCAACCCAATCCACTAGCTTTCGCAATTACCAAGTCCACGTTAACCGCTTCCTAAGTCCCTAAGGTCTCCAATCCTACGGTTCCTAAGTCCATCCTAAACCTTTGCTTACTTCCGTTTAGGCTCTGATACCACTTTATCTGTCACGCCCCGCTACCCGCCTATTTGGTCGGGTTCGGGCCACGTCAACAGACGCCGAACGGACAGGGCCTCCCCTGCCCGCCCAAGGCTCCAACTACGAGTATAATAAGGCAATCAATGGATATTTGCTATTATACAAGGCTTGCACGAGGGCAAGCAACAAACACAGCGGAAGTAGAAACACTAAGCTAATAGATACCACATACAAGATATTTGATTACATTTAAACCAAATACAAGTAAACTAAAACTATTACAATCTTTTCCATTCAATACATCATATTTTCTTGCATTTGCCATTCCACCAAAATAAACTTGAATGTTTACAACTTAATCGCTATAGATCAACAAAACAAGTTGATACAAGTATACCCAAAATGGAATGCCTATGATGTACTCCGGTGGCCACTAGCTATGGCGCTAACCCTTTGCCCAGGTCCTCCGCCGCCGCACTCGAGCTAGGACCTGTAGGGTTAGTGGTGTGAGAACTACAACGAAGTTCCCAGTGGGCTCGGCAACCGACCCCGCCGACTTACCCACTAGGTCCATTTAGGCATAAGTATTGCAAAGAAAAGGAAATGGTAACCATACTATATGCTAAAATACCATGCCTGCAAAAGAAAGATTAGTGGATAGATAATTGACTGTAATTAACGATGCATGCATGCTCTTTACTTTACTTGTTTCTTTACCCAATCTTACCAGTTAACCAAGTTATCCCCAAAACTCACGATTCATTACCCGTCTGGGAAGGCTCAAGCGCTATCACAGGGCTCGTCGACGGGGTACTTACCCCGCGGTGTCTACACTCCGGAGTACACCACTTGTGGAGGAGCTACCTCCCACAAGCCAAGTGTGAGTATCGATCAATTTCCCAACTTGGGAAACCATAAACTCTAGTTCCAATGTCAATGTCATAATAGGTTTCTACCTAATTGTTCATGTCATTCTCTATGTCTTTCTATGTCATCTCGATGGCAATCTTGTTTCTATGTTCAATGTCACCTTTGTGTACTAGGATCATAGTCATTCTCACATTCACACATGCATAGGGTTCTTGTTCTCATTTCTATGTTCCATTTTATTCGCTAAGTTCGTTTACATTATAGCAATACATAAAGGAACAATCATACTTATAATTACTCACTACCCTATCATGCATGAGTATTCTACAATATAATATGCTCAAAAAGGTGAAATAGACATAGAAGGGAATTCGATGATTCCGGAATGCACCCCCCACCTCTAAAAATTATGGTGGAGTTGTGGTTCGAATTTCACGGCTATCCGATCCCTAGTTTGCGACCTGCGCGTTAAACAGATTCTAAATCAGGACGATTTACACAGTAGCCCCTATATCGGCTTTTCGTTTAAACGAACGGAGTTGTCCCACGCGTCGGGAATACCCCCAATTAGGTTTTCACAAGGTCAATTAGCCTTGGAAACACCCTAGGGCAAAAGCCCCAATTTCCAAACCCTAACAATGCCATTTTGGCATTCTCATGGGATTGATCTCACACACAAGCAAAATAAAGCTTATGAACCCATGAGAAGCTCTCTAGAACCATGCTAAAGCCATTAGAACCATCTCTAAGGCATTTACTACAAATCCTACTAAGCCACCATTAGAGCTCATGAAGCTCTCATGAGTTTTCCATGGAGTTCATGGTATACCCAACACTCTAACACTAGCAACAAGCTAGAAATCCCAAAATCTAAGAGAAAACCCAAACCCTAGAGTTAAACTTGCAAAAACCTACCTCTTGTAGCAAGCTCAACCCAAGCCTCCTTGTAGGAGAGCTTCAAGATCCTTCAAAGCCCTCCAATGTCACCTTCTTCTTCCTCTTCTCCTTGATCTCCAAGCTCTAGGGCTTTTCTAGAGAGAGAAAGTGAGAAAAGAGAGTGAGGGATGAAGTGTGCTGTGAATAGAGAAGGCCCCAAGCCTATATGGTGTTGCTACAATAGCACATAAGTCCCCCAAACCCTAAATATTACAATCTGCCAAAACTGGGCAAATTTCGTGTCACGCCCCGAGACCCGCTACCAATTTGGTCCGGCTCGGGCGCGTCGAACAGACGCCAGACGGACAGCACCTTCCCTGTCCGGCTAAGGCTAGCAACAAGATTGTGTACAACAAGTGCCCAGAACAAACTTGAAACAACATACACAATCGATAACAAAGAGGGCACAACCAGTGCCAATCGCACGAGAGCAAGCGTCCCGAGTAGTCAACAAGTGAAAAAGAGAGATAACTTATCTATTACATTCATTCACAAGTTTGTATTACATTGAACCCTCATAATACACAAGTGGCGTACATACAACAAAACCTCACCACCTATACAAATATCTACTCTCAAAAGGTAAAAGCGAGGTACTCTAGTGCATTAGGAAAGGTAAACTAGTAATACCACTAGGGCGCCAAGCCCTTGCCGCGATCCTCACCCGGCGTAGACGCACTAGGACCTGAAATAGAGTGGGGTGAGAACTATCTTCCATAGTTCCCAGTGGGTTCGGCCTCCGACTCCGCCGGTCTCCCCACTAGGTCCAAGGAGGCAAAGAGTAGACAGTAGATAGATATGAAAATATCTGAAAGCGGTAAAGATACTGTAAAAGTAAATGCATAAATCTACTATGCCTCAAATCTGAATTATATGCATGAAACTCATAGTAAAAGGTAACTATTACTCTATTATGCTCAATGAGTTCATAATTCCCTTGGATACCCAATCCACTTGGCTTGCCCAAGGGCTTGCCCACACTCTCGCGTCCCTTGCCTCGACGACGAGGAGTCTAAACTGCTCAACTCGCCCGAGGCCGTCTGTGGATAGCTAGTTGCTGCCGGTCAAGCCGCTACTACCATAGCTTTGTGCCTAGTACTCCGGAGTGCACGTCTCGTGTGGAGCGACCACCACGAGGATAAAAGGACAACGCGAGCACGGTCCAATCCTCGCCCACGGAGGATACCCTAGCTAATAGGGATGTCATCACACTTGTTTTCGACTCTATAGTGTTCACACTAATTAATGCCACTCATTCATGTTTACTAGGTGCCACTCGTCCATATTCAAACCACTCTGCTATATCACATACTAGTAGCTCTCATCTCACACTGCACCTAATTCTCATGCATACTAAGTTGAAAGCATAAAGTAAGCTAGGTTAATCAACATATTAATTAGACCTTCCAACTAGCACCCAATTCACACTTTGTGCACAATATGCAAGGTTGTTCATTATTCTACACTTGGACATAAGGAGTAGCCGGCGACTTCGGGATGGACACCACCCACCTTTTGACGTAGCAACACGGTGGAAAGTCTTGTTCTCACGTTCGCTTGTCGCCGCTTAGCACTTGAGCAACGTCGAAGTAGCGACGCACCTCACTTGGCGATATCTTTACTTAGACTCGACGGATCACAAAACGGTCGCCGCCAACGCGTTCAAACACCTATTAATTAGGTTTACCAATGATCAAAAGAGATCAAAACCCTACATCTAGTAAAACCCCATTTTTGATGCTCTAGGGCTTCACACATGGAGATCATGCACTAGAAACCCTAGAAACATGCATTTAGTGCTTCTTAGCACCCATAGGTTCCATCTAACCACTCCCAAAAGCTCAAAACCGAAAACCCTAGAAATCACCATTAGAGGGTTTGAGGCCTACCTTGAGCTTGCTCCAATGGAGAGGAAGAAGAGATGGAGAAGATGATGAAGCTCCTCTCCTTTGTCTTCTCCTTCTTCTTCTACTTCTTCTCCTCCTCCTCCTTCTCCTTCTGCTTCTTCTTCTTTCTAGAGAGAGAGGGAGAGAGATGTGTGTGTGTGTGAGAGGAAATGAGGGAAAGAGTAAGGAAAATCCCTCTTTAACCCTCAATTGTAACAAGATGCAAGGAGGCCCCTCAACTTTGCAAACTGCCCAAACTGGGCATCTTTCGGGCTCAGCGACCGGTCTCCCAAACCCGGGCCGGTCCCGGAGAGCCTTGCTCCACTCTGCGGTGGGGACCGGTCTCCCCCTTAAGAGACCGGTCCCAGAGAGCCTGCTCTCGCGGGACAGCCTTCCGGGACCGGTCTCCCTTTTCAGGGACCGGTCCTCCCAGGGACCATCAGCCTACTCCAGGACTTAGCCAAATTTTCAGCTTTTCGTCGTTTCTTCTCCGTTTTCGCTCGTCTTGCGTCCGATTCTTTTCAAATCGCACCGAGACTTTCCAAACATGTTTTCGAACACGTTTTCATCATCTTTTCATCCACGCTAATGTCGGATTTAGCTCGCGACCCGACATAGCTTTTCGGGTTCCGTTTTCGCGCCTATACGCACAAAAACGCCCAAAGACTTCCGAACTTCACCGGGAGCAACTCCGGTGCACTTTTTGCCTTCGGATCAACTTCGAACTTTCCGAAGTCCATCCAATCGACAATCAGTCGATTCTGAACATGGTGAAACTCTCGGATTTCGAGAATTCACTTCGTTACATTCTCTCCACCTTAAAAGAGTTTCGTACGCGAAACGAACTCAACTTAGCTAAGTGCTTACATACTCAAAGCCCATACCTTATTCAACTTTCGAATAGGTGAGGATGGTTCTTTCTCATCTCGTCCTCGAGTTCCCACGTAGCTTCGCGATCGCTATGATTGCTCCATCGGATCTTGACGTAGGAAATCTCGCGGTTTCTCAATTTGCGCACTGCCCGGGCCAAGATCATAGTCGGAAACTCTTCATAGCTTAAATCCTTATGGAGTTCCGGGGGTTCATACAACATGGTATGCTCGGGGTCGTGAACATATTTGCGGAGGTTAGAAACGTGGAATACGTTATGCACGTCCGCTAGATTCGGAGGTAGCGCAAGTCGGTAAGCTACCGTTCCAATCCTCTCAAGTACCTCATACGGGCCAATAAATCGGGGACTTAGCTTTCCCCGCACCCCGAACCTCTTCACACCTTTCATGGGCGATACCTTCAAGAAGACACGATCGCCCACGGTGAACTCCAGATCTCGACGGCGCCTATTGGAGTAACTTTTGCCGCGATTGCGCCGTGAGCAACCTTTTACGGGCAAGATGCACTTTTTCTTCTGCTTCTCGCAAGATATCCGGGCCGAACTCCGTGCGTTCACCCACTTCACTCCAATAAATGGGAGATCGGCATTTTCGCCCATATAGAGCCTCAAAGGGTGCCATCTTCACCGGCGTGATAACTATTATTATAGGCGGGTCGGCCATCGGCAAATATTTGCACCAATTGCCCTTATAATCGATGACACACGCCGCGACATATCCTCCAATGTCTGTATGGTTCTCTCTGTCTGACCGTCTGACTGAGGATGGAATGCGGTGCTGAAGTCGAGTCGTGTGCCCAACGCCTCTTGCAGGTTCTTCCAGAAGTGCGAGGTAAATCGGGGGTCTCGGTCTGATACAATAGATTTCGGCACCCCGTGTAATCTCACCACTTCGTCAAGGTATACCTGCGCCAGCTTGTCGCCTCCCCAAGTAATGTGGATCGGCAAGCAATGCGCTGATTTAGTCAGGCGATCCACAATTACCCAGACTGCGTCGTGGCCGCCCGTCGAACGAGGTAAGCCGACAATGAAATCCATCGAGATATCCTCCCACTTCCATTCGGGAATAGGTAGGCTTTGGAGTTTTCCGTGGAAATCGATGCTCGGCTTTCACCTGGCGAGTCAAACACCTCGCCACGAAGCGCCCCACATCCGCCTTCATTCCGGGCCACCAATAAAGTGTCTTCAATTCTTGGTAAGTCTTGGTGCCAAGGTGATCATTATAGGGTGACCAATGTGCTTCCTGCAAGATCAATTTGCGAAGCTCCTCGTTCTCGGGTACACACCATCGGTTTCGAAACCGAAGTGCACCACTAGTATCGACACCAAATTCTCCGCCGCGACCCTCTTCAATGTCACGCCGTATCTTCTGGAGATTCGGGTCCGCGGATTGCAACTCCTTGCTCCTTTCCGGCAAGGTCGGTTGTACAACAAGCATCATCAACCTTGACGGAACCGGGGCTACAACCTCCAAGTCCATTCGCCCCATTTCCTTCCACAAGGGCTCTTGATTGGTAACCCATAGTGCTAGATTCTCCGCCGACTTCCTACTCAGTGCGTCGGCGACTACATTCGCCTTCCCCGGGTGGTATAGAATGTCAACATCATAATCTTTCAACAATTCTAACCACCGCCGACGCATGTTCGGCTCCTTACAGGTAAACAAATACTTCAAGCTTTTGTGGTCGGTGTAGATCTCGGAGGGCGCACCATACTAATAGTGCCTACACAGCTTCAGTGCAACGATCACCGCCGCTAGCTCTAAGTCATGCATGGGGTAATTTTCCTCGTGACTATTCAACTGGCGGGACGCATAAGCAATCACCTTCCCACCTTGCATCAAGACACACCCCAAACCCAGATAGGATGCATCGCCATAAACTACATAATCTTCGCCTTGCACCGGTAGGGCGAGTATTGGAGTCGACGTCAATCTCTCCTTTAGCTCCTGAAAGCTTCGCTCACAATCGTCACTCCAAACAAACCTGGTGCACTTTTGCGTCAGGCGAGTAAGTGGGATTACAATCTTCGAGAATCCTTCCACAAACCGCCGATAATAGCCCGCCAGACCGACGAAGCTACGGACTTCCGTCACATTGGTCGGGCGCGGCCAATCCTTTATCGCTTCCACTTTCCTCGGGTCAACAGAAACACCACCCTCGGAAATCACGTGGCCTAGAAAAGCGACCTCACGGAGCCAGAAGTCACACTTCTTTAACTTCGCGTATAGCTTCTCCTCCCGAAGGATTTGAAGCACAATACGCAAATGCTCCGCGTGCTCGTCATCATTGCGCGAATAGACCAAGATGTCGTCTATGAAGACCACGACAAATCGGTCCAAATACGCCCTGAAGACACGGTTCATTAGGTCCATGAATGCTTTGAGGGGCATTGGTAAGCCCAAACGGCATGACCGTGAATTCATAATGACCGTATCGCGTACGAAATGCGGTCTTACGTACGTCTTAGGCTTAATCTTTAGCGGTGGTAGCGGATGAAGGTCTATCTTAGAGTACACACGTGACCCCGATCAAACAAGTCGTCAATTCGGGTCAACGGGTATCTATTCTTGATAGTAACCTTGTTCAACTCGCGATAGTCGACGCAGAGTCGAAAGGATCCATCCTTCTTGCGCACAAACAGGACCGGGGCTCCCCACGGGGATACACTCGGCTTAACGAACCCTTTATCAAGCAGGTCCTGTAATTGATCTCTTAACTCCCTCAATTCGGCCGGTGCCATACGGTACGGGGCCTTAGAGATCGGCGCGGTCCCGGGAATCAAGTCTATCACGAACTCGATCTCCCTGTCCGCAGGCATGCCGAAACAGTGCTGCGGGGAAAACATCCGGGAATTCCTTTACTACGGACGGTTCTTCGAGTGCGGGGCCACTCGGTCCACTTCTACAACGGTCGCCAAATAAGCCGCGCAACCGTTGCGGACCAACTTCCTAGCTCTCGTCGCCGACACTGTGGCGGCGAAGCACGAGCTATGACAAGCCTTATACTTGAACTCCTCTTGACCCGGCTCCCGAAATGTAACCACCTTGCTCTTGCAATCGATGGACACATAATACTTCGAAAGCCAGTCCATGCCCAAGATTACATCATACACCATCAACCTCTTAATCACTATCATGCGGATCGGCATTATCCAGTTTTCAATCTGCACTGGACAGGACAAACACTCCTTGCGAATAATAAAATCGCGTCCTGGACCCGACACCTTCCAGGTACTATCGCTAAACTGATACTCTATCCCATGCATGTCGGCAAAAATGCGACTAAGAAACGAGTGAGTAGCGCCGGTGTCGAACATAGCTCTAGCGCGAATGCCATTTATTAAAATTATACCTGCTACCACATTGCGCTCCTCGGCTTAGGAGGTTCTTCGACTTGAGCGGCGAATACCCGTCCGCTCGGAGTCGACCGTGCTACGCCGGGTGGACGCGGCACCATTGCCCGCCGGGCGATGTCGCGCGGGGAGCTCCATATCGAGCCGGAATGGCCGGAGTGATGCAACGAGACGGGACGGGGAGGCTCCTCTGCGGGGGCAATCACGTATAACATGCCCCTTTGCCCACATCGAAGCACTTCCGTGGCGCGCTCGCGAGATCATAGGCGGTGGTCACCGCCGCAGAATAGGCATCTGCGGTCCACGCGTCCACGACTTCGCCTTGGCATACTTCGGGGCCGCTTAGAACTAGATTGCCCCGCCGAACCACCGCTTGGTCGCTTCCCTTGTCTTTCTCGAACGTCTCGCGATCCTCTCGCTCGCAAGCGTTCCCGTGCTCAATCCACAGGGCGCGGTCTAGCACTTCAGCAAAAGTTTGGAACTTGAAGGAATGCACAGAACGGAACACCCCAGGCCGAAGTCCCCGCACAAAGCACTCCGCCCGCTCTTGCTCGCGTCACAGCTACTTCGGGACACAACTCGGGAGATGTGTGAACTCCCGCTCATACTCCCGAACGGTGCGGTTTCCTTGCTTCGATCTCTGAAGTCTTCCCGCATTCTCCGCTTCTCGCTATCAGGAAGTACTCCGCAACCATCAACCCTCGTAACTCCTCCCAAGTGATCGGAGGAAGATCAGGGATCGATTCGGCTCTGTCTCCACCACACTCGGGCACAGCTTGTCGAAACGAAGTGGCCAAGTGCACCTTGTCCCGCTCTTCCGCATACATGTTCTCGAACAAGGACTCCATGGTGAGTAGCCACGTCTCCACCACATACGGGTCAACCACTTCACCGTCGAAGGCGGGAGGCGAAGCTTCATGAACCTCGTGAGAGCGGTGTAACCTCGCTCTCGTTCCGCTTCTCCAACCGCCGCATCGGTGTAGATGCACTTGACGGCGCGGGAGGAATAACCACCGGTGGGGTTGCGCCACCACCGGAACCCGCCGTACCCTCGCCCTCGGCGGCGGTAGGGCGCGTGCGGCGCGGGTGGATCGCGATTCCGATTTGCCGCCGCGGCCGCCGCCGCGACCACTTGCTCCGTCGGCTCCCGGAGCCGATCGAAGCGACTCGTCAATGCGGTCATCCGGGCCCCGCAAGCTGCGCACCTCGCTAGGCCCGGCCCGGCGGCGCCAGTGGCGCCGCTCGCTCCGGCGCCTCGGGAGGCGCGACCAACTCCGGCACCTCGGGAGGCGGTGCGGCGAGTTCTTTCGGGCGTCCTCTAGGTGCCATAGATCAAACGCAAACATTCGGTTAATAACTTAACCTTTCATAACGTCGTCGCAATTACGAGACTCAACGACTTAACCACTTAAATCGGGCGAAAGCTTCTAAGCGTACTAGCCCTTGACCCTTGGTGTGGTGTTGTCGGCCGCCAACACTACTTCCTGAGTCGCAAACTAGTATCACTTGAGTCCATCTCTAGTAACTACTAGAGATTCAACTTCGACCTAATCCATAACTTCCGCCACCGTCATAGGTTCACGTCGCACTCACGCACCTATACCTTAAGGTTTACCGTCCTAAGGTCTCCTAGGTCAGTCCTAGACTCTCTCTTTTTGCTTGCTCCCACTAGCTCTGATACCACAAATATCTGTCACGCCCCGAGACCCGCTACCAATTTGGTCCGGTTCGGGCGCGTCGTGAACGCCAGACGGACGACACCTTCCACTGTCGGCTAAGGCTAAGCAACAAGATTGTGTACAACAAGTGCCCAGAACAAACTTGAAACAACATACACAATCGATAACAAAGAGGGCACAACCAGTGCCAATCGCACGAGAGCAAGCGTCACGAGTAGTCAACAAGTGAAAAGAGAGATAACTTATCTATTACATTCATTCACAAGTTTGTATTACATTGAACCCTCATAATACACAAGTGGCGTACATACAACAAAACCTCACCACCTATACAAATATCTACTCTCAAAAGGTAAAAGCGAGGTACTCTAGTGCATTAGGAAAGGTAAACTAGTAATACCACTAGGGCGCCAAGCCCTTGCCGCGATCCTCACCCCGCGTAGACGCACTAGGACTGAAATAGAGTGGGGTGAGAACTATCTTCCATAGTTCCCGGTGGGTTCGGCCTCGACTCGCCGGTCTCCCCACTAGGTCCAAGGAGGCAAAGAGTAGACGGTAGATAGATATGAAAATATGCGAAAGCGGTAAAGATAATGTAAAAGTAAATGCATAAATCTACTATGCCTCAAATCTGAATTATATGCATGAAACTCATAGTAAAAGGTAACTATTACTCTATTATGCTCAATGAGTTCATAATTCCCTTGGATACCCAATCCACTTGGCTTGCCCAAGGGCTTGCCCACACTCTCGCGTCCCTTGCCTCGACGACGAGGAGTCTAAACTGCTCAACTCGCCCGAGGCCGTCTGTGGATAGCTAGCTGCTGCCGGTCAAGCCGCTACTACCATAGCCTGTGCCTAGTACTCCGGAGTGCACGTCTCGTGTGGAGCGACCACCACGAGGATAAAGCAGACAACGCGAGCACGGTCCAATCCTCGCCCACGGAGGATACCCTAGCTAATAGGGATGTCATCACACTTGTTTTCGACTCTATAGTGTTCACACTAATTAATGCCACTCATTCATGTTTACTAGGTGCCACTCGTCCATATTCAAACCACTCTGCTATATCACATACTAGTAGCTCTCATCTCACACAGCACCTAATTCTCATGCATACTAAGTTGAAAGCATAAAGTAAGCTAGGTTAATCAACATATTAATTAGACCTTCCAACTAGCACCCAATTCACACTTTGTGCACAATATGCAAGGTTGTTCATTATTCTACACTTGGACATAAGGAGTAGCCCGGCGACTTCGGGTTGGACACCACCCACCTTTTGACGTAGCAACACGGTGGAAAGTCTTGTTCTCACGTTCGCTTGTCGCCGCTTAGCACTTGAGCAACGTCGAAGTAGCGACGCACCTCACTTGGCGATATCTTTACTTAGACTCGACGGATCACAAAACGGTCGCCGCCAACGCGTTCAAACACCTATTAATTAGGTTTACCAATGATCAAAAGAGATCAAAACCCTACATCTAGTAAAACCCCATTTTTGATGCTCTAGGGCTTCACACATGGAGATCATGCACTAGAAACCCTAGAAGCATGCATTTAGTGCTTCTTAGCACCCATAGGTTCCATCTAACCACTCCCAAAAGCTCAAAACCGAAAACCCTAGAAATCACCATTAGAGGGTTTGAGGCCTACCTTGAGCTTGCTCCAATGGAGAGGAAGAAGAGATGGAGAAGATGATGAAGCTCCTCTCCTTTGTCTTCTCCTTCTTCTTCTACTTCTTCTCCTCCTCCTCCTTCTCCTTCTGCTTCTTCTTCTTTCTAGAGAGAGCGAGGGAGAGAGATGTGTGTGTGTGTGAGAGGAAATGAGGGAAAGAGTAAGGGAAAATCCCTCTTTAACCCTCAATTGTAACAAGATGCAAGGAGGCCCCTCAACTTTGCAAACTGCCCAAACTGGGCATTTTTCGGGCTCAGGGGCCGGTCTCCCAAACCCAGGACCGGTTCCAGAGAGCCTTGCTCCACTCTGCGCAGCTGGGGACCGGTCTCCCCCTTAAGAGACCGGTCCCGAGAGCTGCTCTCGCGGGACGACCTTCGGGACCGGTCTCCCTTTTCAGGGACCGGTCCTCCCAGGGACCATCAGCCTACTCCAGGACTTAGCCAAATTTTCAGCTTTTCGTCGTTTCTTCTCCGTTTTCGCTCGTCTTGCGTCCGATTCTTTTCAAATCGCACCGAGACTTTCCAAACATGTTTTCGAACACGTTTTCATCATCTTTTCATCCACGCTAATGTCGGATTTAGCTCGCGACCCGACATAGCTTTTCGGGTTCCGTTTTCGCGCCTATACGCACAAAAACGCCCAAAGACTTCCGAACTTCACCGGGAGCAACTCCGGTGCACTTTTTGCCTTCGGATCAACTTCGAACTTTCCGAAGTCCATCCAATCGACAATCAGTCGATTCTGAACATGGTGAAACTCTCGGATTTCGAGAATTCACTTCGTTACATTTCGCAGCTGGAGACCGGTCCTGGGATATGGAGACCGGTCCCAGAAAGCCTCAGCCAAACAGTTAAGGACTTAGCCAAATTTTCAGCTTTTTCGCCAATTTTTTTATATAGGAGACCGGTCCTGGATTTGCGAGACCGGTCCCAGAGAGGTCCAGAATTCCAGCATTTTAGGACTTAGCCAAATTTTCAGCTTTTTCACCTTCGGGGTCCGTTTTTTTGTCCGTTTTCGCTCGTTTGACCTCCAATTCGTTTCAAATCGAACCGAGACTTTGCAAACATGTTTTCGAACACATTTTCATCATCTTTTCATCCGCGCTAACGCCGGATTTAGCTCACGACCCAATATAGCTTTTCGGTTTTCGTTTTCGCGCCTTTGCGCACAAAAACGTCCGATTTTCAGGACTTAGCCGATTTTCAGCTTGTCCACCCTCCGCGCATGGGGAGACCGGTCTCCCCTTTGTAGAGACCGGTCCCCAAGAGTTCCAACTCTGAAATTTTTCCAGAATTGCAGTTTCGATCTCTCGGGTCCCGTTTTCACTTACCATAGGTCTAAAAACTCTTAGAACCTCGTGTTACTTACCTCACTCCGCGTTCCGCTCATTTCGACGGAACTCGGCACGCTTTACGGAGAAGTGATATGCTACAGTAATGAAAATATTATACGCATAAGAAGTGATCAAGGAGGAGAATTTATAAACTCAAAATTTGTTGATTTTTGTGTTTCAAAAGGAATTAAACATGAATTCTCCGCTCCTTATACTCCACAACAAAATGGAGTTGTTGAACGAAAAAACCGGGTTGTTCAAGAAATGGCACGTGCTATGCTTCATAGTAAGAAAATTGCACTTCATTTTTGGGCCGAAGCAGTTAACACGGCGGTCTATGTGATTAATCGTATTTATACACGCCCGGGTACTTTAAATACTCCTTATGAATTGTGGAATGGTAGAACACCAAATGTAAACTACTTTCGTATTTTTGGGAGTAGATGCTTTATCCTTCGGGATCGTGAGAATCTTGGAAAATTTGACTCTCGAAGTTACGAAGGAATTTTTCTTGGGTACTCTACTACTAGTCGGGCTTATCGTGCGTATAATATAAAAACTAAGACGGTGATAGAATCAAGTAATATAAGAGTAGACGAAGCTTTTTACGCAAATTCTTCTTTGAATGATACTACTTCTACTACTTTGATTGTTGATGATGATGATGATTCTCCATTTATCTTGCCATGAACAATGAAAATTTTGTCATTAATGATCCCATTCAAAGAAAAGCTGTTACACCACATGAGTCATCGTAACCCTCTCATTCTTGAATTGACACACTGTGAAAGATCACCCTTTGTCTAATGTGATAGGAGACCCTCTTCGGTGTAAAAACTAGGAGACAACTTCAGTGTGAATTTGCATGTTATGTTTCCCTAGTTGAGCCAAAACATGTTGACGAAGCTCTTCTTGATGAATTTTGGATAAATGCTATGCAAGAAGAACTTGGTCAATTCACTCGAAATGATGTATGGGAATTAGTGCCACGACCCGAGCAACAACATGTAATTGGTACAAAATGGATTTTTAAAAATAAGAAAAATGAAGATGGTACCATTATTCGAAACAAAGCAAGACTTGTTGCTCAGGGATATTCTCAAATTGAAGGAATTGATTTTGATGAATCCTTCGCCCCGGTTGCTCGTCTAGAATCCATTCGTATTATGTTTGCAATTGCTTGTCATTTTAAAATAACTCTTTTTCAAATGGATGTCAAAAGTGCATTTTTAAATGGATTTTTAAAGGAGGAAGTTTTTGTAGAACAACCAAAAGGGTTTATAGATTCAAAATGTCCCGATCATGTGTTTCGACTGAAAAAGGCACTTTATGGACTTAAACAAGCACCGCGAGCATGGTACGAACGCTTAACAAATTTTCTTTTAAATAAAGGCTACAACCGAGGGGAGCGGATAGAACTCTTTTTGTAAAACATACGAAAAATGATTTTATTGTGGCTCAAATTTATGTGGATGATATTGTTTTTGGCGCAACTCGAGATGAGGATGCCAGAACTTGCAAATTTGATGACCGGTGAATTTGAGATGTCAATGATGGGGGACTTATTTTCTTGGGTTACAAGTTAAGCAAAGTAGAGATGGAATTCATCTATGTCAATCCAAGTATGCGAGAGAGTTGGTTAAGAAATTTGGATTGGATAGTACAAAAGCTTTTGATACACCAATGGGTACTAGTAACAAAGGACTCGGATTAAATTCTGAAGGACAGAGTGTTGATGAAAAACAGTACCGAAGCATCATTGGGAGTTTGCTCTACTTGACTGCGAGTAGACCCGATATTGCTTTTAGTGTTGGGGTTTGTGCCCGATATCAAGTTGATCCGAAAGAGATTCATTTAAAAGCAGTTAAGAGAATAATTCGGTATGTTAAAGGCACGTCTGAACATGGTATCTGGTATCCAAAGGGAACATCTTTAGAATTATTAGGATACTCCGATGCAGATTGGGCCGGTTCTGCGGATGATCGTAAGAGTACGAGCGGAGCTTGTTTTTATACGGGACAACTTTGTGCGGTTGCTTGGCACGATGAAAACGAAGCGCATTGCACTCTCTTGAGGCGAGTATATTACGGCCAGGTAGTTGCTCACTCAATTATTGAAGATGAAAAGCTTGTTGAGTGACTATCGCATTCCGTCTACCATCATGACAATTCTTTGTGATAATACAAGTGCTATTAATATTTCCAAAAACCACTGTGTTACATTCTCGCACAAAACACATTGAACTTCGATATCACTTTTTAAGAGAATTAGTTGATTCAAATATTCTTCAACTTGAATACATTTCCGATGATCAACTAGCAGATATTTTGACAAAACCTTTAGATCAAAAACGATTTCTACATTTACGAAAGGCAATTGGTATGAATCTTATAGTCTAGATTTATTCTATGGGCCATAGTTTATGCATATAAAGGTGTCTCATTGCATTTTTTTTCTGGGTATAAATTGTGATATCCTTCACATGACTTTAATTGGCTCTTGAAAATATTTGACTAAGTCAAGTTTATTTTTATGTTTATTTGATGTCTTGTTTGTTGATTGACTTGATGGATTAAATTCCTTTTGAGTACATGCTGTTAAAATCAATACATCTTATTTTGACCTTTAACAACAATGTGCTTGTCTTGTTTGATTATATGTCTTGGTATGAATATTGATTTTCCAATTTCTTGAAATTATCATACTATCGTCATATTGGAGGTTGCACTTTCTTAGGGGCAGTCTTTCCTGCGGTTATATCTAAATAAAAAGATGTGGAAAGAGTTACATTCCTCGGAAGTGTGAAAACTACCACCACATGAAGGAAAGAGCTACCACCCGTCGGCATGTGTTTGAAGCTACCACATGTATTGAAATGCATCTAAAAAAAAAGGGGGACTTAGATATAAAAAAAAAATAATAATAATTTTTATTATTGATTTGGGAATAAGATGCATAGGAGATGATAAATTTTGGTGATGTATCTCCAAGGCGATATAAGGTGATGTTACGGATAAAAGATGCTCAAAGAGCCACTACTTTCTAATTTTGCGCATACTTCAATTTGACCATATTATTTCAGTTTCAATTTTTTGGACTATTGTAATCTTACTCTTGGCAAATATGATAATGGATGAACACTTTCACTTTTCAGTTCTTATTTGATGTGTGGATTTTCACACAATACTCATCTGAAATTTGTTCTGGATTGTTTGTTTGACAAATTTGGACATTGTATTTTATTTAAAATTAAAACTTGACTTCGTGAAATTATTTTGATGAAAATTCATGTTTAAAATCATGAGGGTATCACATAAATTTTTTTTTTTTTTTTTTTTTTGGTGCTTTTAAATGCAATTGTTTTTGGCTCGGGACCGGTCCCGCCCATAGGAGGCAGGTCCGCCGCCCACCGATATAAGGGGCACAAGGGTTCGGTCGCTATTATGTTTCAAACGTTTTGGAGCTTTCTCTCTCTACACTCGAGTTCTCCGGAGACCGGTGGTCAAGATTTTGCTTCGATTTCATCTCCATTTCGGTAAGAACCCTAGATTTTGGTTCTTTCTCCCGAATTTTCGAACCTAGGGTTTCTAGGGTTTTTGTGCATGTTCCTTGTTTTGTTAGCTTTTTGATTTCGGGATTATGGATAAAACTTCTCTCTTGAGATGTTTCATCATGTTTAATTACTTTTCTTCACATCTCTAGCAATTTTTCTCCATCTTGCAAGTCGGATTTTCATGATTTTCATCTTGTTTCGGGTTTCTTTTTCGGAATAGCCGCTGGATTTCATCGTGTTGTTCGGATTTTCTCCATGTACATTCATCTTGTGTCTTGTCCCTAGGTGAATCTAGCTCTATATGATATTTCATAATACTTTTCAATCTCATTTTTGCTATCTTAAATAACAACGGGGACCTCGTCTTTCAAAATGTTCTCGATGATTTTGGTACTTGTATTCTTGATGGCCGGTGGCGAAAGGCGATGGCGCCGTCGCTCTCCTACTCGCCAATTCCGGCCCCTCGTGCTGAGGATTTGGGTAGTGATTACGTTCCTGAGGACGAGGAATCTGATGAAGAAGATGAGGATTGGGAGAATTTACCGCTTGAGGAATTGACACATGCTAAGGGCAAAGAAAAAGTAGTACTTGGGGAAAAGAAAGGCGGTAATAAGTCATCTACCAAGGCTAAAGGGAAAAAGAAAGTGACGAGAGAAGGAGAAAGGAAAGAAGAAAGTGACGGCGAAAGAGACGGGGAAGACGAAAGTGACGAGAAAAGGAGAAAGGAAAGAAGAAGTTATCGACTACGAAGCGGGGAATCGAGAGAGTGTCGCGACCACCTACCACTCGGAGTGCTCGAAGGAAACCTACGGGTATCAAGTTTAACGAGCCTACCGATTTTAAACTTCGTGGACACCGGATTTGTCATCCTCGGAGAGTTAAATCCCGTTTATACGAGAGCCGATTGACTCGAGGCGACGGGCAGTATATTGGTCAAAGCGATGTATGGGTGAACGCCTTGTTGCCGCTCAGCAACTATACAAGCATGCGCCCGCACTTGAGTCATTGAGCGAGGCTGGCGATCTTCACGATGATTGCAATTTTCACGAGAAGGCGGGGTACGGAATTTAGTTAGTTCGTGAATTCTATATGCGCGCCGGTCTTTGATTGAATCCGAAGGAGGTCCGTATAGCTTCACGTCACGAGTTCGAGGCTACGATTTCACGGTTACTCCTGCCGATGTTGCTTCGGTTTTGGAAATGGAGGCTCAGACCGAGGGGCAAGACTATCTTGACTCCGGCTTCGACTCAGTGAGGGATTGGTTGACGGTGATGAAAGCACTTACGCTGCCGGACACTGACTCAAATGGTTTGGTTGTGATGTCGAAGGATTTGAAGTTGGAGTATCGGTTTCTAAATTTCATAGTGTGCTATAATGTGATGCCGTTGGTGAACACGAAGGTAGTTCGATGGGATCGAATGCTGTACATGTACTTTCTTGGCCATCCGGACATTGTGCTCAGTCGGAACATTAATCTGAATGTTCCGTTCTTAATATGGCGCCGCATGGCGAAGGATATTAAGACTTCAAGTCTCACTGAGCGGCTTCCCTTCCCGCTTCTCCTCTTGAGGCTTCTAAACCAATTCGGTGTGGACTGGCGTTGTAGCTCGTACGAGTTTCCGTTGGGAGTGATTAGTGCGATTACGCTTGCGAAATCTCTTGGTCAACTGCAGTCGGATACCTGACGGTCTCCTACTATGGGCCTTCAAGGGCGTGGGACGTCGGCTGTGCCTACTTCGTCTCGCGCTGCTGGTTCTGCGAGCTCACGCACCTCGAGTCGTCTTTGCTATCTTTCGGGAGGTCACGCGTCTCTGCCGAGGGTTGCGCGTTGCGGCGGATGGTCAAGCTATCTTTGACAAGCTTGGGTGTGCTCTACGATCCCACTCCTCCTCACTTTGGTGATGGATCGCAGTGTTCACCCCCTTTTAATCTTTTTGGCGGTTTCTTGACAAAAAGGGGGAGAAGCTTTTTGAGTGGAGTGGTCAAGCTTTTTGAGTGGTCACGCACGGAATGGCATTTACTTTTCTTTTGATGTGCTTTTTGATACTTGATCTGCTCTGCTTACTTTTGATACTTGCTCTACTTGTACTTGACTTCATGTTTAGCTCTAGCTTACTTTTGATACTTGCTCTACTTGTACTTGACTTCATGTTTAGCTCTACTTGTACTTGACTTCATGTTTACACTAAACTGGTACTACTTTTACTCTTGGAGTTTATGTGTTACTTTGATGATTTTTGCGTTGAGTTAATAGCTGTGATGCATATTGTGATGAGTTCATTGAGAATTTTTGCAGGTATCTTCTCAAGACTTCAAAACTCCTTGTCTCGAATAAGTCATAGAGTCTGTTTTAGGGTTGTGAAAGTATATTTTTTTTTTTCTTGGTTCTTTCATGCAACGGGACGTTGTTTGGTGATTTTCAACGGTCCCTTATCTTTTCTAGCTTTATTCCTCTATGTATTATTGGGTTATGTTTTGTCACAAAACCGCCCATGGGGGAGATTGTTAAGGTTTTATCTAAGTTGGCGAGTTTTGTATTCGTAAGGAGTTTTGGAGACTTCGATGAAGCTCAAGTCAAAGGATCGCAATTCAAGATCAAAAGCTGTGTTGGATGAAGTTCGATAACTCAGGTATGGACGAGAACACTTAGTGGTGTATTTTAAGTTATTAAAATATGTTTGGAAGACATCAGAACTAATAAAACTATGTTTTGAACTTAAGCGATACTTTTTCATGTGTAAGCGGATTTGGGACGACCGGTCTCCACACGAGAAGACCGGTCCCGAGCTCCTTCTTCGCATCTTTACACGGAGGACCGGTCTCCTCGTACGGAAGGACCGGTTCCGGAGAGACTTCTGCGCGACCTTACACGAGAGGACCGGTCTCCTTATCTAGAGGACCGGTCCCGGAGGCTTGAAATTCGTATGTCGTTGAATGAGACCGGTCCCCGATCAAGTGAGACCGGTCCTCGGTGATCAATCTTTTATTGCGCAAGGTAGGATCGGTCTCTAACTTGGAGGACCGGTCCCGCGATACGAAATCTGTTTTAAAGATTTTATACGTATATCTAAATCTTTCTAGATGTCTTCTAAACCTATAAATATGAGATGAGGGACCTTTGGATGTTTAAGACTTAGAGAGATATAATGTGAAAAACCCTAGAAAGCTTGTGACGATTTTCTTCGCTCAATAGTTTTTTTTAAATCAAGCTTTTTAGGTTTTGATCATTGAAACGATTCTCTGAAAGAGTTTAATATTCTTAAGAATCTTTTAATGATGAACATCTAGGGTTTTTGCTCCTCATCTCATATGTTCTTTTTAAGTCCATAAAATCACCGCAAAGTTGTTTTAAAGAGATTCGAACTTCGGAGGAAGTTTGGCGCGTGGACTTCGCGTGAAGACCGTGGATTCGGTGGGCGTTTCGTGGATTCGAGACGTGGATGCTGTGAGGATTTGCAGCGAGATCGATAGAAGGATTTCCATCGATCGAGGACCAACGGAGACGATCTACAACGAGGATTCGGTAAAATCGAGTTGTGTTTAGGATTAAATCACTTGTACTTGATTTTTCTATAGTGGATCGTTTTGTGTGATCGGTCCGTGGGTTTTTCTCTCCTTGGAGTTTTCCCACGTTAAATCTCGGTGTTTGATTTTATTTTCCGCTTTTATTAATTTTTAAGCATTGAGATTGTTTGTGTTTGCCGTTTACACCTATTCACCCCCCTCTAGGTGTTATTTACCTTTTAGATCTTAGGGATTCATATCTCACAAATGGAGGAGATGATTGTTAATTCCCCTGCGCTGGATGCCCTCCAAAATGGAGGAGAAGATCATACTCACACAGTCTGCTCAGCGCTCGTGGTGGTCGCTCCACACGAGTAGTGCGAGTCTCCGGAGGTCTTGGCACGTGATTCGATAGGGATAGCCTATGTGGGGTCCCGAGGGATAGCCTATGTGGGGTACCGCAGACAGCTCATTGGGTTGAATGTGTTGAGTCGTGGGCGTGCCTACGGGCTAGCCATGGATTGGGTAATAAACTCCAAGGAGTAATGAGATTGGGTACAAAAGTACATATTGAGCATGATAGAATTGCAATTTACTTGATAGAGTTATATTAGCATGTTAGCAGTTACACGGCTAGAGCATTTACTCGTATCTTGTTGTTACAGGCAAAATAGTTATTGCATTTCCTCTATTATGCTTTACTTACCGCACTTACAGCTTTTAAAATAAATATCTATCTGCTTATGCCTGCTTAGACCTAGTGGGGAGATCGGTGGGGTCGGTGGCCGAGCCCACTGGGAACTAAGGAAGTTAGTTCTCACCCTACTCTATTACAGGTGCTAGCTCGCGCGGCGGTCGAGGAGGATCGCGGTAAGGGCATCGCGCCCTAGTTGATAGTGGCCACCTACTTGCATTAGAGCCACCCGTGGTATATTTTGGAGACATAATTGTATAAAGAAATGATGTAACCTACATTTTGGGAGATGAACATGTATTTATATTTTGAAGTTAAACAATGTAAACAAATGTTGAATGATTGTAATAGATAGACTCTTCTCTCTTTATATTACTTGTATGAAATACTTGTATCTTGCTCTTATTGTTGTTCGCACCTTTAGGTGCATCTTCTTGTCATGTATGATGTAGAATTAATTTCCTGGGCAATTCTTTGTACATGACTTGTTGTTGAGCCTTGGGCGGACAGGGGAGGTGCTGTCCGTTCGGCGCCTGATCGGCGTTCCCGAACCGAACCAAATTGGTAGCGGTCTCGGGGCGTGACATCAAGTCTCTATGTTGCAGTTTTACAGTTTTCTAAGTTAAGTGCCGCTTGATCACACTTAAATTGTCTAAGTCCCAACATGACTTAATGTAGCATATCGAAAATTCGACGATAAGATCGGACTTTGGCCAAATTGGCTAAAGTACGAAAATGAAATAGTTGGACGTGTTCCAATTGCCATTCCAAACTTCTTGGAAAGGTTAGAAGATAATCTAAACGAGTTAAAAGGGTTTTGGCGTTGTTCGGCGCGGAGTAGAGTCGAAACAGCGCGAAAAACACAAGTCTGGGCATTCTGTACCGGTACAGGCAAAGTTGCTGTACCGGTATAGCAACTTTGACCGAGAGGGAAGAGCTCTCGGGTTTGAGAATTTGATGGCCCATACCGGTACAGCCCGGGTGTCTTTACCGGTATAGCCATCACACCCGAGAGGAGAGAGCTCTCGGGTTTGGTAGTTTCTGTGGCCCATACCGGTACAGGTCGCCCCATACCGGTATAGATGCTGCGAAACCGAGGGAGGATGCTCTCGGGAGGATGCTCCAACAATGGTGGTAGAGGCTCTATCAAGCAAAAAGAGCAAAAGAGAGGGTTTTAATTCTCTAAAAATCCAACCTAAACCCTAGAAAACACAAGGGAGTAGAGAGAGAAGCTCCTTACCTCATTCTCTCATGTTCTCAGCACAAGGAGAAGCCCTAGGGGCAAGGGGTGCTATATTAGAAGCAACAAAATGCTAAAACACCCCTGCAGTTTAAATCGTGAATCGCCAGTCGTACGATAAGCCATCCCATACCGGTACGACTCGCAAAACACCAAACTCGAGGCTCGGGTTGGTCGCTCCAGCTCATCCCATACCGGCATGTAATCCACCCCGTAAGATAGCAACAATGGTCCAAGATAGCAACCAAGGCCGTACTGCAGACAAGCCCTCCAGAGTCAAACCCGAGAGCAACCTAAAATCCAAATTTTTGGACTTTAGTGCTTGGAATTCATCCACTAACCTCGGTGCTCGTGCCATAGGTCGGTACACAGTCAACGACCCTCCAGAAAAATCTGGAAAAGCTCCAAACACAAGTCAACTACTCGAACTCCGCAATTTGCGCAAGTCCAGTATGTTACACCTGCACTACCCGACACCGACGCGAAAGCACAAAGCCTAACTCCGGAGTGGCACTCGGGGGAGCTACCCAGCCGAGTATGCAGCGTAGCTCTGTCGAGCTCAATCAGGCCCTAACCAGCCAAACCCAAGTAACCAAAACAGACTTTGGGCCCACCGCCTGCCCCGATGAAGCCCGACACCCCGTAACAGTCTAAACTCAGCTAGTATAAGCTCGACGTCCCAGCACGAGCACAAACACAAGCTACACTACCCTGGGTATCCATCGCACAAAGCCCGCGATGATACAAGGACAACACGTCTCCTATAGCTAAATCCGGTAGTGTATGTAAATGACGATTAATTCGGGGTTTTCTCCTAAGTAGATTACAAGTCCAACATGTATCAATTTTAATTACTCACTAAGCATGCTCCCAATTCAGGTTTTACACTACTTGATCCATGAATTTGAGCTACAAATAATAATCGATCAACAAGTAAAGCATGCATGTCGACTACAATGGACTTAGAAGCAAAACCGATGAAATCCCACCTTACAAAGCTCCTTCCCTGGCAGCGAAGGAAGTGGCCAAGTCCGCAAAACGCCCCACGTCCAACTCAAGTCCTCAATCCTCTAGCTGCGAAGAAAAGCATCCCATGTAAACACTCAATTCGAAATACCGAAACAAGAACTGAGAAAAGCTTAAATCCGACCAAGATAACCTTATCCGAATTTCTCGATTCAAGGCTTTGTAGCTTCGTCTCGTCATCACGGATCCAATGGCCCAAATCTCGCCGAATTCCGCCGCTCCTACGCGGAGAACGGGCCAAAATACGAAACGTCGACGCTGGTACCTACGAAACAACATCTCTGAAATCTGCTCGGCAAACAGCAGCCTAGTAAAACCAGGGTTCGACTGGGCAAACCTGCTCCAAAAATCGCGATCTTGGGCTCAGAATCTTCGTCTCGAAGTCGCGAATCTAGCACGCCAAATTTCGTCGCGTTTCAGCACTCCTACATAGAGAACTAGTCAAAACTCCGCGGGTCGACGCTGCAGTCAGCAGCAGCGGCACCAAAACTCGAAAATCAGGGGAGTTTAAGGCAAACGAAGGGATTTCGGTGGCCAACTCACCTCGACAAACTCCCTAAGCCCGTCGCTGGGTCGAGGACGGCGGTCCCGCGCGCACGGCTGGCTCCCTCGCAGCGCAACAACCCGAAAACCCGCTAGTATCACTCCTCGGCGCGTCGTCGACGAAGCTCTCACCACCAAGATCCTCCTCCACTCTTGCTGGTTCAAGGAAGGAGAAGGAGAACAGCAGCAGCAGCAAAGGAAGAAGAAGCTCCCCCTCTCTCGCTCTCTCAGGTCCTATAAGGCATGGGGGTAGAGGGAGTGATGTGACCAAGTGCCCAAAAGTCAAACTGGGCCATACCTGCCACGTTGTACCGGTACAAAAGCCCTTGTACCGCACCAAGCAGGCAACCCGAGAGCCTTACAGCGCAGGGCTATATCGGTATAGCCCTGGTGGTTATACCGGTTGTAGCATATCGAGCTTCTAAAGTCTTGAAGTTACGAGGTATGTTCGCTTAGAAGGCCATAAGAATGGTTCCGGTGAAGTCTGGAGGCTTTCGGGTGTTTTCGATGCACTAGGTGCGAGAACGAAACACGAAAGGCTACTTTGGGCCGTGAGCCAAATCCCGCACTTGCGCGGGTGAAATGATGATGTGGACATGATCTAAATCATGTTTGGAGAGTCTCGGTTCGATTTGAAACGAATCGGAGGTCAAACGGGCCAAAAGTGAGTTGGAACGGAGAAGAAACGGAAAAAGCTGAAAATTTGGCTAAGTCCTTGAAGTGGGCTGAAGGTCCCTGTGGGGACCGGTCCCTGTAAAGGGAGACCGGTTCCTGAAGGCTGTCCCGCAAGAGCAGGCTCTCTGGGACCGGTCCCTTAAGGGGAGAGACCGGTCCCCAGGTGCGCAGTGTGGAGCAGAGCTCTCTGGGACCGGTCCTTGGCTTGGGAGACCGGTCCCTGAGCACGAAAAGTGCCCAGTCTGGGCAGTGCACATGATGGAAAGTTGAGGGGCTAGAGTGCAATTGTGCAGGGGGTTATGTGTAAAGAGGTGGTTAAAACCCTCTTTCTCTCTCTCACTCCCTCAGATCTTTCTCTCTCCCTCTCTCTGTTCGACCGAAAGAAGAGAAGAAGGAAAGAAAGGAAGAAAAAGAGAAGAAGAAAAGAGAGAAGAAGAGAAAGATGAAGATGGAGAAGAAGATGATGATGATGATGATGATGGCCATCCTCTTCTTCCTCTCCCTCGGGCTTGGAGCAAGCTTGTAGAGGTAAGCTTCTAAGCTCCCTCTCATGGTGATTTCTTAGGGCTTGGTTTAGAAACCCTAGAAATGGCTAAATTGGAACCCCTTGATGCTAAATAGAGGATCGAGGCCGAAATCTACGGATTTTACGGTGGGTTTGGCATAGATGCAAACCTAGGGTTCAATTTGGGGGTTTTTAGAAATAGATGAGATTGATCTCATTTGACCCCATGAAAACCTAATTGAGGGCCTAACGAACGCGTTGGCGCACTCGGTTCGGTGATCTGACGAGCAAGTACAAAGATATTAATTAATTAATATATTCTTACCAGATGTCCGCAGCATGCAAGATAATGGCCCTAAATTCATGAGAATGGAACTGGGGCATCGTGAAGTCATGTGTTAACGCGGGGAGGTCTCAGATCAAGATTCGGAGATCGTTCGGTTGGTCGCGCACGAGTCGAGCCGAACCGGGTCACGGGTGCCGCGGGCGGCCGATTGCGAGTGTCGACGAGCAATCGAAGATCAAAACCTAAGGTGGGTTGTGTTTACCGAAGCGACTAGGTCGCCTGTATGTCTAAGAGTCATATAACTCTTATTGATGCATGATCAATAATGCATAAGTAGAAATGCATGTTAGTGACATAAAGTAAAATGCTAAGTAGATGCAAGTAAATGAATGAAATATGTGACCATAGCATAATGTATAATGCTAGAAGAGTGAAGAATGCATGCTTAGCATAGTGGATACTCGATGAACATGACAATAGCATAATATAGAGATGCTAGTGAACAAGTAAGCATGAGATAAATGAAATGGTAAACATAAGAATGCTAAGTGCATGGATGCTAAGTAAGAATGCCAAGTGTAAGAATGCTAAGTAATGTGAGTCATGAACTAAATTCACATATAGATCGAGTGGCATCTAACCTAGTGTTGTTGATGAACATAGGTTGTAGTAAACCTAGAGTCAATGGACCTAGGAGTGTGGCAACTTTACCTAGTGTAATGAACATAGGTTATGGCAACCTAGAGTCGTATGGATCTAGGGAAAGAACAGTGAACCTAGTGTCAAGGACATAGGTTGTACAAGGATGACAATGGACCTAGTGTGAGTAAACATAGGTCGAGATGAAATGATATTGAACCTAGAGTTAAGTCAACCTAGGTTATGTGACAAGAAATGAGCCCTAGTGTCAATGGACCTAGGAGGTAAAGAACAATGGACCTAGAGGGTCGACTCTTGAGGGTTAAGGCCAACCCTTAAGCAAAGTGGAATGGATTCCGGAATCCCAAGACTTGTGCACCACTGAGGGTGCCCGGCGTGTGCGACGATTTCGCCGTCCAGGGCTATACCACCGTCGTGGCGTGTGTGCGACGATTTCGCCGCCGGGTGGGTGAGCCAAGATGAGTTCGATACGGTTATGCGGGTGAGGATCGACCGCCAGGGATTGATCGAAACCATTGCCGAGGTAAGTGCGATACGGGTGCCGCCAGGTGGCTGAGTTGTGACTGAAACCATTGTTGGGTGAGGTGCGATTAGTTCGCCGCCAGATGGTCAAGTCATGGCTTGTGCCCTCTCGGGGTAAGTGCAACGTGTTCGCCATTAGAATGGTTATGTCAAATGACTCGAAACCGGGTTTAGTGTGTGCGACGATTTCGCCGCTTTGAGGCTGAGTCACAGAGGGCGGCAGGCTGTTGACAGCTGGGGTGGTTGTGAGACGTCCAACGCCTCGGGCTAGACAGCGGGCGGATTATCTGCAATTGATTGACTCAAGACCGAGTCGGGTGGCATAGTGAGCTAAGGTAGAGTGAACCTTAGATGTATTTGCTAAATAGCATATGTGCCAAGGATAAAGGATAAAGAATGTAAATAGCTAACTTGATAAGTAGCTAATGAGGATAAAGGATAAAGAATATGAATAGCTAACTTAGTAAATAGCTAAGTTAAGAATGAAACGGCTAAAGTAAAGAATAGCAATAAAGTAAAGAAAAGCTAAGAGCTAAGTAATAATTTGCATATTGCATTTGTGAGGCAGGTTTTTTTGTTAGTTGCAAAGTATATATCTATATGTGTTTTTGGACTAACATATCTGCAGCGCCTCCTTGGACCTATTGGTCGAGCTTTTCCCTTGGGTGGCCGTACCCACTGGGAACTGTATTTATATAGTTCTCACCCCACGTGGTTCGGGATATTTTTCAGGTGCATACGAGAGCGGCGCAGCAGCAGCGCATGACAAGGGCGTAGCTCAGTAGATAGCGCCCTACCAGGAGACTTAGATAGAAGTACCCCAGTCGGCATAGCTAGGGGTATAGCAAGGAAAGAAAGACAACATGTAAACAAAATGTAATAAATTTGTAATAACTAGATTGTATTAGGAAGCTTGTAATATAAATGTAAAAGTTAAGTTGAGACGAATGGTTGTAATAGCAAGTAGCTGTTTTATGTTTATGATACTTCCTTATGCAATCTGATTGTAATATCTGTTCCTGGTTGGAACCTCCTTGTAATTGTATCGATTGCGACGCCTTGGACGTACAGGGGAAACTCTGTCCGTTCGGCGGTCTGTCGTCGCGCCGAATCCGACCAAATTGGCGGGCACGGGGCGTAACACCGGTATAGCAATCAACATTGTACCGGTACAAATGCCAAACTTGTACCGGTACAGCCCACTGAAAATCTGCTATTTCGCAGATCTTCAAGATTCGCGCTACTCTCGTGTTCCCACAGGGCCCGCTTGGCGTCCATTTCGCGCCAACGCAACCCGGACTTGTCCCGGCGCTCTCCAGAGCTGTCAACAAGCCTCAGCTGAAAAAATTTCAGGTCTCTACACATATCCTAGTCCAATTTTGGATGTTTGAGCAAGTCCTAGCATCTTATCGAGTTTTATGGATCCTAAGAAAACTTGTTCATGTCGGATTTGAGTTGTATGATGGTCTTAGTGAACTCCAAATTTGCTTCTTTTGCCTCCATGATTTGCTTGTTGAGAGACTTCATATTTTCCTTATAAGTTTCTTTTTCCTTCTCAAGCAAGCGAAGCATTTCTACTAAGGCGTTGTATGCCCTCGACAATCCATCTTTTTCTTGTTCCAAGGATTTCGATGCTGTGATCAATTCGGAGTTTTCTCCTTCTAAGTCGAGTAACTTTCTTCTCAATCTCTTGTTGTGCTTTGCCATCTTCTTCGACTCGACGACCAATTGGTTGTATGCGGTCGCCATCTCATCTACATCCGACTCCTCTTCCGAGGAATGCTCCGACTCGGATTGTACATGCAAGGAACCGTCCTTGGTCATTGACTACAACCTATACCCGCTCTGATACCACTTGTAGGTTATAGGTCTCAAGGATCTAAAAAGTAATCAACACCTAGAGGGGGGTGAATAGGTGTACAATGGCCTATTTAAAAATCTCGATGTGATTTTAAAGTAAATGCGGAAAATAAAATCAACACGCCAAGATTTACGTGGGAAAACTCCAAACCGGAGAGAAAAATCCACGGGATCGATCACACGAACTATCCACTAAGAAGCAAATTGAGTACAAGGTGATTCACCCACGACCCTACCCAATTTTACCGAATCTTTGACGTGGATCTCCTTCGCCGGTCCTCGATCGATCGAACTCCTCCAACCGACCACGCCGCAACTCCTTGCCGCGTCAACGCCCCGAATCCTCAAAGCGTCCACCGAATTCTCGGTCTCTCACGCGATCCCCGCGCTACCCTCCGTCCGGAGTTGTAGAAGAAAACATATGGTGATCTTAACAATTAACGCACCATAGACTATGGGGGAACCCTTTTAGTCAATCCTCAAGTTGATTCATGAAGGAGTATTCAAAGAGAAAAACCTAGAATCAACTCGACGATCAACAAAACAAAACTCATTTTAAGAATTGAATCATAAAGCTCTAAAACGAGTTTCTAGGGTTTTAAGAGGATCTATAGTCTAATAATTCTGAGCATATCAAATAATGAACCCCCCATGGTCTATTTATAGTGTTAGAAGACTTAGAGATAGAGTAGGATTGAAATCAGCCTAATTTGGAAATATTTCGTCACCAGAGTCCGGACCTCATATGTAGAGACTGGTTTTGGGAGTCCGGACTTGGTCCCCCTCAACCGGTTCTCTCTATCGTTATTTTCATATGAAGTTATCGTGGTCCTGCCTTAGTCCTAGGATCCGGTCTTAACTTGCGTATCATCAAAGATCAAGCTACGGGATCCGGATTTCGCACTCAAGTCTGGTTTTGAATTAAGACTTTTCAAAACACAAGCTACGGGATCCGGACTTGAGCTCCGACTCCGGATCTGATTTAATGTTGCGCAAGAGACAAGCTCTCGGGATCCGGACCTGTCCATTAGATCCGGACTTTAAACACAGTTTTTCCAAATTTGAAATATTATCAAATTAAGATTAATCCAAGTCTTTTAACTACTAAATCTTAGTATATAATCACCATAAATTATCTTTAAACCATACCTGAGGTGCTGAGCTTCTCTGCTGAGTCTTGGATGTCTGTTTGCATCTTCTTTGTCCAAGTGTGCTCCTGACTCCTTCAAGACTCCAATTACTTCACGAAATTCGCCAACTTATAAAATCCTTAACAAACTCCAACTAGTAGCTTAAGACATTTCATCTGCCAACCATGTAACTTCTGTTTGTTGAATAGAAAAGTTTTCTAGAATTTGGAGGCTAAATAAGCACTTACCTTAGCTTTATGTCTTTGAAGGAGTTTTGTTGTTGGTTCATAAATTAGGATTAATGTTATGTTGTTTCCTTGCAGGATTTGCACGAGATATTGACCAAGCTGAGAGATGAACATTACTACTGTCTTTATTCTGGATGCCAGGTAAATAGAGTGCTTCAAAATTAGTTTCAATATAACAGTTTTTTCTTATGATTCTATTTATCTTTTTGGTAAATAAGTTAATATGTCGTCATGATCACAAGGACACAGCCAAGTACCCACCCTTGATGAAAACAAGTAAGCTAAGCAACTCACTCAAATACCTAACACAAGCTTATCTAGGGTAAGTTTCTCTCAACACCCTATAACATTTCATCTATCAATCAATAAATTTTTTTCTACAATACAATAATATATATATATATATATATATATATATATATATATATATATATATATATATATATATATATATATATATATATGGTTTATGAAAATTTTCTATTTTTGCTAATTAATATTTTTAATGTAGATATGAAATTCAAAATGGCATACAAGACCCCTATGATGATTGTGTTGCTGTGATGAGGCTATACACGGGAATGCGGTCGCAACCGCACCCGTGAGACTATTCGGGTTTGGGCGAGGCCCCGAGCAAAGAACAACTATCCATCATGGAGGCAAAAGGAGTTTGAGCGAATGAGCCGAAGTACTTTTGGAGCTATCGTGTCCGATTACTACCGTGGTAATCTAGAATTTCTTGTATATTCTAAATATATTTTCTTAGCATATTTGTTAATAATTTTTTAACCGTTATTCTTATATATTTTTCTTGCAGATTATTCTTTTTAAGCCCATGGATCTTTTCTATTGGAATCTTCACTCTTTAAGGATGAGTCTTTGTGAACTGTAGTTTGAACTTCTCTATTGGAGTGCATAGAACTTTCCTTTTGCCTATAAAACTTTTTAATTACATATTAGTCTTCTTGTAGTTTGAATTTTTTTTCGATATCTAATGTTTGTTTGACATTTGTTTTATGATAAAAATTGATTTTGACATTTATTTGTATTCGTAAAAATTTTGAGAATGTAATAGACTTTTATATTCAGCTTATTTGATATTCATGAAATATTGGGTTTTTAATTTTCATTGTCTATGCATTATCTTTTAAAATTTTTATAGTGATTAATTGAATATATGATTTTAATGATGATTTAATATTTTTTATATTTAGTGACTATTTATCTTATCTTTGTTGGCATTTGTGATTAATGTTAGATATTTTATGGGCAAATGTATTTTGCTTTTAGTGGCCTTTTTAATTGCCGTGATAGAGTAATATTTAGTGGTAATTGTTTTGCTCTTTACCTACCGCCAATATAATTCTTGCTAAACTTTTACCGACCCCATTTACAAAGTGACAATTATTACAATTGTTGGTAAAGAGAGTTGCGGCAATTATAATCGCCGCTAATTTATGATATAATTGCCGCTAAAAGGCAATTTTGTTGTAATGTCAAAAGAACTTGATCTTGGAGAACTTAGTCTGGGTTTGTCAACAGCCATATCCGCTGGGGCGGGTTTACACGATTGAGGAACAAAATAGCAAACTAAAGGGGGTTAGGGAGGTAGGGGGAATTAGGTTTTTAAAACAAAACTCAATAAATCAAATCAATAAACCACAATAAATGAAAATGAGAAGAGTTAGAGAAATTCAAACTCAAAGAGATACGCGATCGATTTTTTCAAGATTTGGCACTTTGCCTATATCCTCGCCAACTTCTCAAGACAATTGAATATTGGATCTCCACTAGATGATACTTTTGTGGGCAAGCATCAAACCTTTACACCAAAAAACGCTTCTTCCTATAAGAAGATTATAACTTTACACTTTCTTTTTGCTCTTTTATAATTGTATCTCACTATAATATTTCATTCAAGTTTAGAGAGAGTAGAAAGCTAAGAAATTTTTTGAGAGATAGGTAGCAAGCTACCCGCTTTGTTTATTTTTAGAAATATGAATTAGCTAGAATTCGAACTTGGAACCCTCGGTACCAACTATCAAGTCCTTTGCCACTTGCTCTAGGGATGATCGGTAGAAAGCTAAGAAGATTGAATACTACAAATTGCAAGCTCGGGGATGTAGATTGAAGTACTAAAGCCCTCTATTTATAACCAAAATGTCAAAACTAGCTGTTTCTATAATTATGAATATTAGGGCACGAGAAAAGATTTTCGAGCACTCGTTTGTGCAATGAAACGGTGTTGGTTTTCAAAAACGGATCATCAAAGCATGCCCAAGCGTTCAGAATAGATTTTGAGCGGCTGGTTCTGGTCATCAATTCCAACCCTCTCGAATAGTGAAAAGATAATACACAACGCTTTGAATTCGAGTCGGGCGTTCGAATCGCCAAATTCATGATTTCGGTCTGAATAGTAGAGTTCAAAATAAGTAATCTATTCAAATTCAAAATCCGAGTTTAATTTTTATTATGATATTAAATTATTAATTAATTTACTTAATATATTTAAATTATTATCTATTGTTTAAATAATAAAGTAATTGATCAATTATTTATTTTAGAATTAATTAGCTAATTAAAAAATTAATAATTTAATATATTTATCAATAAACAAATATTCACATATCAACCATTAACATTTTGACTAATCTAATTAATTTCTTCACTAATTATCCAACTAAAATAATTTATTAACTAATTAAAAAGTTAAATTACTTTTTATATTTAATTAATTAATATATTTTTATTATTTTATATAATATTCATAGTTAATAAATTTATTAATTTATTAAATTATTTTTAATTAATATTTTGATATTAATTAATTAGATAAAATATTTTTAATTTTAAATTATAACTCTTATATCCCCTTATTCCAATCTAATCGTACAAACACTATTTACATTATGTTTAAAAATAATCTAATTTTATTTAAATATAAAATTAGTCTATTTTCTATTTATGTGTAAATATTTATTTATTTTTAAAATGACCAATTTGAATAAAAAATCCACTAATTTTGGGCTTTTGCAAAAGTAGGCCACATTTTTCGTTTTTGCATTCGGTCCGATTTTTCAACAAACCGACCAAAATATCCTTATACATTTTTCTCTCTTATCTTTTTTTTTCTCTTGTTTTTTTTTTGTTTCTCTTCCCGCAGAGCGGCGGAAACAGGCGGAAGCAAAGGCCTCTCTCCTCGCGGCGCCCGCCTCCTCATCGCCTCCTTCGACTAACCCACATCATCCTTCCACCGCATCTCCTTCTCCCACGTTGACCACCCCCTTCGCCGGCCGCCGCCACCTCTCCTTCTCCCATGACGCACTCCCGGCCCTCCGCCCCGCGTCCCGCACCCTCGCCCTTCCGCCTTGCCCTCTCCTCCGCGCTCTACCCCTCCCCGCCGCCCCACCGAACCCCCTACCCCCGCCTTCACCCCCGCCGCCTCCGCCTCCGCCCCGCCTCGCGCCTCCACCCCCGTCACGCCACGCTACCCGCCTATTTGGTCGGGTTCGGGCCACGTCAACAGACGCCGAACGGACAGGGCCTCCCCTGCCCGCCCAAGGCTCCAACTACGAGTATAATAAGACAATCAATCGATATTTGCTATTATACAAGGCTTGCACGAGGGCAAGCAACAAACACAGCGGAAGTAAAAGCTCTAAGCTATTTTATACAACATACAAGATATTTGATTGCATTTAAACCAAATACAAGTAACTTAAACTATTACAATCTTTTTCATTCAAATACATCATATCATTCTTTACATTTAAACATTCCACAAAATAAACTTGAATGTTTACAACTTAATCGCTATAGATCAACAAAACAAGTTGATACAAGTATACCCAAAATGGAATGCCTATGATGTACTCCGGTGGCCACTAGCTATGGCGCTAATCCTTTTCCCCGGTCCTCCGCCGCCGCACTCGTGTTAGGACCTGTAGGGTTAGTGGTGTGAGAACTACAACGAAGTTCCCAATAGGCTCGGCAACCGACCCCGCCGACTTACCCACTAGGTCCATTTAGGCATAAGTATTGCAAAGAAAAGGAAATGGTAACCATACTATATGCTAAAATACCATGCCTGCAAAAGAAAGATTAGTGGATAGATAATTGATCGTAATTAACGACGCATGCATGCTCTTTACTTTACTTGTTTCTTTACCCAATCTTACCGGTTAACCAAGTTAACCCCAAAACTCACGTTTCATTACCCGTCTACCGGGGAAAGCTCAAGGCGCTATCACCCGAGGGCTCGTCGACGGGGTACTTTCCCCGCGGTGTCTACACTCCGGAGTACACCACTTGTGGAGGAGCTACCTCCCACAAGTCAAGTGTGAGTATCGATCAATTTCCCAACTTGGGAAACCATAAACTCTAGTCTCACTGTCAATGTCACAATATGTAGCATATCGAAAATTCGACGATAAGATCGGACTTTGGCCAAATTGACTAAAGTACGAAAACAAAATAGTTGGACATGTTCCAATTGCCATTCCAAATCTCTTGGAAAGGTTAGAAGATAATCTAAAAGAGTTAAAAGGGTTTTGGCGTTATTCGGCGCGAAGTAGAGTCGAAACAACGAAAAACACAAGTCCTGAGTAGTACACCGCATACTCGGTGTCCGTACCCAGATAGCCATCACACCCGAGAGGAGGAGAGCTCTCGGGTTTGACAGTTTTATGGCCCATACCGGTACAGCCCTGGTGTCTGTACCGGTATAGCCATCACACCCGAGAAGGGAAGAGCCTTCGGGTTTGATAATTTTATGGCCCATACCGGTTCAGCCCTGGTGTCTGTACCGGTATAGCCATCACACCCGAGAAGGGAAGAGCCTTCGGGTTTGATAATTTTATGGCCCATACCGGTACAGCCCGGGTGTCTGTACCGGTATAGCCATCGCACCCGAGAAGGAGAGAGCTCTCGGGTTTGATAGTTTTCTTTGGCCCATACCGGTACAGGTCGCCCCATACCGGTATAGACGCTGCGAAACCGAGGGAAGCTGCTCTCGGGTTTCTGCCACTGTAGCACCCCATACCGGTACAGATTTCCCCCATACCGGTATGGGATGGTCTGACAGCAGTTTGTGAACTGCGCGAAATAAAAGAAGTTGAGGGGCTTTTTGGCTATTGTTACAACACAATAAGCCTTCCCACACCCCTCTCTCACAGCACACTCACTCTCTCTCATTTCTTTCTTTTGTTCCCTTTCTCTCTCTAGAAAAACCCTAGAGTTGGGAAGAAGAAGGAGAAGGAGTTGGAGAAGGTGGCTTTGGAGCTTGTTGGAGGCTTGTTGGAGGATCTTGGAGCTCTCCTACAACAAGGGGCTTGGTTGAGCTTGCTACAAGAGGTAGGTTCTTGCAAGTTTAAGCTTATGGTTGTGGTTTTCTCTAAGTTTAGAGGTTTTCTAGCTTGTTGCTAGTGTTAGAGGCATGCTAGGGCTATGAACACCATGAAAGCTCCATGAGAGCTCAAGTGCTCTCATGGTGATTTCTTAGGGTTTGTTGTAAACCCCAAATGGATGGTTCTAATGGGTCAAGGATGGTTTTAGGGAGCTTCTAGGTTGATCTAAAGCTATATTTTGCTTGTGAATGAGATCAAAACCCTAGGTTTGACATAGGGCATTGTTGGAGCACCCAAATTTGGGGCTTTTGAACATAGGGGTTCTTGGGTCAAATTGACCTTGTAGAAACCTAATTGGGGGTATTCCCGACGCGTGGGACAACTCCGTTTAATTAAACGAAAATCCGATATTGGGGCTACTATGTAAAATGGCCTGATTAGGTTCACTTTTAAACTGCAGGTTTTTACCTAGGCCTCGGTAGGTCGTGAAACTTCTTGGGCATCCTCACAAAATTATTTTAAGGTGGGGGGGTGCATGCCGGAATCATCGAATTCCCTTCTATGTCTATTTTCCTTTGTTGAGCATATTATATGTATAGAAATTCATGCATGGTAGGGTAGAGGTTATTTATGCAATGGTTGAACTTCATTACTTCGTTATATATGTTATGGAACTTAGCAAATGAGATGGAACCATAGAGGCATGTGAATAGGGACCCTACTTGTATGAATGTGACAAAGGACTTGATCTTAGTCAACAAAGGTGATATTGAACATAGAGACAAGATTGGCATTGAGATAACCTTAGTTAAACATAGTTTAACTTAGTGGCATTATGGCAAGAATGATATACATGATTAGGTAGAAAACCTATCATTGACAATGGCATGGTAACTAGTGGCTATGAATCCTCAATGTGAGGATTAGATCGATACTCTTGACAAGTCTTGGCTTGAGGAGGTCGCTTCCTCCTCAAGCGGTGAGTTCGAACAGTCACCTAGGGGATCGTGGCCCCGACGGACGGTCCCTCGGGTCTTGTAGGCTTAGAGCCTCCCGTTCGGTGAGGGATTTTGGGTCTTGAGTTTGTTGGGGTTAACTATGTTAAAGCAAGATTGGGTAATGAGCCAAGTAAAGTAAAGTAAAGTATGGTAAAGAGCATGCATGCAAACATATCTAAATTCGATTATCTATCTATCTGACTCTTTCTTGTAGGCATAGTATTAGCATTTATATAGTTGGTTACTATTTCATTTTCGTTGAAATACTTATGCCTGGATAGACCTAGTGGGTAAGTCGGCGGGGTCGGTTGCCGAGCCCACTGGGAACTTCGTTGTAGTTCTCCCACCCCTAACCCCACGGTGTCCTAGCACGAGCGGGCGGCAAATGAGACCAGGGGCAAGGGTTAGCGCCATAGCTAGTGGCCACCGGAGTCTTGCATCTAGTCATTTCCTTTTTGTTATACTTGTATCAACTTTATTTTGTTGAACTATAGATGTCAGGTTGTAAACATTCAAGTAAATTTTGGGAGATGACACTGTAAAAAGAAATGATGTAACGAATGCTTAAAGAATGTAATAAACTAGTTTACTTGTATTTGGTTCAAATGTAATCAAGTTCATGTATGGTTTATATTCTAGCTTAGTGCTTACTCTTCCGCTGTGTTGTTGCTTACCTTCGTGTAAGCCTTGTATAATTGCAAATTCTCTTTGATTTGTTAAATTGTACTTGTTGTTAGAGCCTTGGGCGGGCAGGGGAGGCTCTGTCCGTTCGGCGTCTGTTGACGTGGCCCGAACCCGACCAAATAGGCGGGTAGCGGGGCGTGACACAATAGGTTTTTACCTAATTGTTCATGTCACTTTCCATACTTTTCCATGTCATTTCGATGGCAATCTGGTCTCTATGTTCAATATCACCTTTGTTTACTAAGATCATAGTCGTTCTCACATTCACACATGCATAGGGTGCTAGTTCTCGTCTTTATGGTTTCATTTCAATTACTAGGTTCACTTACATTATAACAATACATAAAGGAACAATCATACTTATAATTACTCACTACCCTATCATGCATGAATATTCTACAATATAATATGCTCAAAAAGGTGAAATAGACATAGAAGGGAATTCGATGATTCCGGAATGCACCCCCCACCTCTAAAAATTATGGTGGAGTTGTGGTTCGAATTTCACGGCTATCCGATCCCTAGTTTGCTACCTGCGCGTTAAACAGATTCTAAATCAGGCCGATTTACACAGTAGCCCCTATATCGGCTTTTCGTTTAAACGAACGGAGTTGTCCCACGCGTCGGGAATACCCCCAATTAGGTTTTCACAAGGTCAATTAGCCTTGGAAACACCCTAGGGCAAAAGCCCCAATTTCCAAACCCTAACAATGCCATTTTGGCATTCTCATGGGATTGATCTCACACACAAGCAAAATAAAGCTTATGAACCCATGAGAAGCTCTCTAGAACCATGCTAAAGCCATTAGAACCATCTCTAAGGCATTTACTACAAATCCTACTAAGCCACCATTAGAGCTCATGAAGCTCTCATGAGTTTTCCATGGAGTTCATGGTATACCCAACTCTCTAACACTAGCAACAAGCTAGAAATCCCAAAATCTAAGAGAAAACCCAAACCCTAGAGTTAAACTTGCAAAAACCTACCTCTTGTAGCAAGCTCAACCCAAGCCTCCTTGTAGGAGAGCTTCAAGATCCTTCAAAGCCCTCCAATGTCACCTTCTTCTTCCTCTTCTCCTTAATCTCCAAGCTCTAGGGCTTTTCTAGAGAGAGAAAGTGAGAAAAGAGAGTGAGGGATGAAGTGTGCTGTGAATAGAGAAGGCCCAAAGCCTATATGGTGTTGCTACAATAGCACATAAGTCCCCCAAACCCTAAATATTACAATCTGCCAAAACTGGGCAGATTTCGCAGCTGGAGACCGGTCCTGGGATATGGAGACCGGTCCCAGAAAGCCTCAGCCAAACAGTTAAGGACTTAGCCAAATTTTCAGCATTTTCACCTTCGGGGTCCGTTTTTTGTCCGTTTTCGCTCGTTTGACCTCCGATTCGTTTCAAATCGAACCGAGACTTTGCAAACATGTTTTCGAACACATTTTCATCATCTTTTCATCCGCGCTAACGCCGGATTTAGCTCACGACCCAATATAGCTTTTCGGTTTTCGTTTTCGCGCCTTTGCGCACAAAAACGTCCGATTTTCAGGACTTAGCCGATTTTCAGCTTGTCCACCCTCCGCGCATGGGGAGACCGGTCTCCCCTTTGTAGAGACCGGTCCCCAAGAGTTCCAACTCTGGAATTTTTTCCAGAATTGCAGTTTCGATCTCTCGGGTCCCGTTTTCACTCCAGATGAGTTCTAATACTCATAGAACTCACCCCTAATCACTTTACTCCGGGTCCTGCTCGTTTCGACGGAACTCGGCATGCTTCACGGGGAATCGATATGCTACATTCCCCACCCCTTAAAATTAGTTTCGTCCGCAAAACTTAACGCATACCTTAGCTCGTCGACTCGAACAAATGAGGATACTCCTTCCTCATCGTGTCCTCAAGTTCCCAAGTGGCTTCACGCACTGCATGATTGCTCCACTGGACCTTGACGTAGGAAATCTTGCGATTTCTAAGCTTCTTCTCTCCTCTTTCAAGAATACAAACCGGGTACTCTTCATAAGTCATGTCCTCGTTCAATTCTACCGGTTCATACTCCAATACGTGCGACGAATTGCGGACGTACATGCGGAGATTTGACACGTGAAAGACATTGTGCACTCCCGCAAGTCTCGGTGGTAATGCCAACTTGTATGCTACCGCACCGATCCGCTCTAGAATTTCAAAAGGTCCGACATAACGAGGGCTTAGCTTTCCCCGAACGCCAAACCTCTTTACACCGCGCATCGGTGACACCTTCAAAAACACGCGGTCTCCAACCTCGAACTCTAGGTTTCTTCTTCGCTTGTCGGCATAACTCTTTTGCCGAGATTTAGCCGTCTTGAGTCTTTGTCGGTCTAGGCGGACTTTCTCTTCCGCCTCTCGCACCACATCGGGGCCAAGAGCAGTTCTCTCGCCCACGTCGCTCCAATGAATTGGAGAGCGACACTTCTTACCATAGAGGGCCTCGAATGGCGCCATCACAATACTTTCTTGGTAGCTATTGTTGTATGCGAATTCCGCCATCGGTAGGAAATCGTGCCATCCGCCCTTATAATCGAGTACACACGCCCGAAGCATGTCCTCAAGTATCTGAATGGTTCTCTCAGATTGACCATCGCTCTGAGGATGGAATGCCGTGCTAAAGTCGAGCCGTGTACCCAATGCATCTTGCAAACTCTTCCAGAAATGAGATGTGAACCGGGGGTCTCGATCGGATACAATCGATACCGGGACTCCGTGCAGTCTCACAACCTCGTCGAGATAAACTTGAGCCAGCTTGTCTCCTGACCAAGTAGTGTGGATCGGCAAAAAGTGAGCCGATTTCGTTAACCGGTCCACAACTACCCAAATCGCGTCGTGTCCGCCTTGAGATCTAGGCAAGCCCGTCACAAAGTCCATAGCGATGTCTTCCCACTTCCACACGGGTATTGGTAGACTTTGCAATTTTCCCGCCGGAAAACGACGCTCAGCCTTTACTTGTTGGCACGTGAGGCACTGTGCCACAAATTCTCCAATATCCCTTTTCATACCCGGCCACCAATAATGAAGCTTTAGATCATGATACATCTTGGTGCCACCCGGGTGAATGCTATAGGGTGATTGGTGCGCTTCTTGCATAATCGCCCTCCGGAGATCTTCGTCCTTAGGCACACACCAGCGGTTTCTATACCGCAGTGCACCGTCGGTCCCAATGCCAAAATCTTCGGCACTACCGTTTTCAACTTCACCGCGCACCTTTTGGAGATACGAATCAGATGCCTGCGATTCTTTTATCTTCTCCAACAAGGTTGGTTGTACAATCAACATGGCGAGTGTTGCCAGCACTCCCGGCGCCACTACTTCAAGTCCTAACCTTTGCATCGCCTGGTGCAATGCCGGTTGAGGCGTAATTGTCGTCGCTAAATTTTCGCCGACTTTCTACTTAAAGCATCGGCCACGACATTTGCCTTCCCGGGGTGGTATAGAATAGTGACGTCATAATCTTTAAGCAACTCTAACCACCGCCGCTGTCGCATGTTTAACTCTTTCTGGGTGAACAGATATTTGAGGCTCTTGTGATCTGTGTATATCTCACAATGCTCGCCGTACAAGTAATGCCTCCACAATTTTAGCGCGAAAATAACCGCTGCTAACTCGAGATCGTGGATCGGGTAATTCTTCTCATAACTCTTCAACTGACGCGAAGCATAAGCTATGACTCGGTCATTCTGCATCAAGACACACCCGAGTCCAACATAGGAAGCATCACTGTACACGACATACTTCTCCCCCGGTGTCGGTAAGGCAAGCACCGGAGTTGATGTCAACCTTGTCTTAAGTTCCTCGAAACTCCGCTCACATTCGGGGCTCCAATTGTACTTTACCCCCTTGTGCGTAAGGCGCGTCAGTGGAGTAGTTATCTTGGCAAACCCCTCCACGAACCGCCGATAATAACCCGCAAGTCCTAAGAAGCTCCTGATCTCCGCTACACTTGTCGGACGAGGCCAATCCTTAATTGCCTCAACTTTCTTTGGGTCCACCGAAACGCCATCTCCAGATATAATGTGACCCAAGAAAGTAACTTCCGTGAGCCAAAACTCACATTTCTTAAGTTTGGCATAAAGTTTTTCTCTTCGGAGTGTCTCCAACACGATTCTCAAGTGTTCCTCGTGTTCTTCCTCGGTCCGAGAATATACCAATGCGTCAATGAAAACCACGACGCACCGGTCCAATAGCGGACGGAAGACTCGATTCATTAAGTCCATAAAGGCTGCCGGGGCATTAGTAAGCCCGAATGGCATGACTGTGAACTCATAATGGCCATACCGCGTACGGTACGCCGTTTTATACACGTCCTTGGGCCGTATCTTCAATTGATGATACCCCGACTGAAGGTCGATTTTCGAGTATACTCTAGACCCTTGCAACTGATCGAATAAATCGTCAATTCTCGGCAACGGGTACTTGTTCTTAACCGTGATCTTGTTCAACTCGCGATAATCAACGCAGAGTCGAAGTGTGCCGTCCTTCTTCTTTACAAATAGCACCGGAGCTCCCCACGGAGACACGCTCGGCCGCACGAAGCCTTTATCGAGCAAGTCTTGCAACCGGGCTTTAAGTTCCTTTAGCTCTACCTGCCATTCTATACGGGCCTTCGAGATTGGCGCGCCCGGATTAAGTCAATGACGAACTCAACTTCCCGGTCCGGTGGCAATCCCGGTAACTCCGGAAACACATCCGGGTACTCACATACCACTCGAATGCTACCCAATTCCGGGTGCTCCCTTTGGGTATCTACAATGGTCGCTAAATAGGCTTTGCAACCACCCTTAATCATCCTCTTCGCCCTTACTGACGATATGGTTGCCGCAAAGCGCGCGCCCTTACACGCTTGGTAGACCATCTCCTCCTGGCTAGGCTAACGAAAAGTGATAACCTTTTTATCACAATCGATGACTGCGTAGTACTTGGAGAGCCAATTGATTCCCAAGACCACGTCGAATCCTGACAATCGGTCTACTACTAGAAGATCGATCGGCATAATCCAGCTTCCAATGCAGGACGGTTCTTGCACTCCTCGTCCACAACAAAAGAGTGTTCGATAGAATTGACCCACCACTGGTCATCGTGACACACAACTTCTAGTCCATGAGCCTTAGCGAATGATGCATTAACGAATGAATGAGATGCACCTGTATCAAATAATGCTCTGGCTCTAGTGCCTTGGATCAGAATAATACCTGCCACCACATCATCTGGAACTGGAGCTGGAGTCGACTGCTCCTCCACCTGAGTGGCAAAAACCCGCCCACTAGGTGCTCGAGGTGCCTCCTGCTGTCGAGGCGCTGACGATCGTCCAGCGGACATAGCGGGTGGTAGTCCCGCAAGCTGTCGCGGAGTGTACTGGACTGAAGCTGATGATGGTGCCGATGACGCACCACCCGGACACTCCCAGCTCATGTGTCCCTCGCGGCCACATCGATAACACTTCCCTTCACGCTGAGGGCACTCCCTGGGCCTATGAGTCCCGCCGCAAATCACACACGGATAGGAAGTTGCCTGGCTCCTCGACTGGCTCCTGCCTCCTCGCCACTGTGATCGCTGTGGTCGCGGGGGTCGCTTGGAACTCGACTGCCCCGCGGACCCAACCGATGCCCGTTTCTTGGACTTCTCTCTATCCTTGTCCCTTTCAAAAGCCTCGCGCTCCTCCCGCGCAATAGCATTGCTGCGCTCCACCCAAAGCGCACGGTCCAAAACCTCCTCGTAGGTCTTCAGCCGGAAGTTATCCACTGTCTTGAAAATATCCGCCTCAACCCTCGCCGAACGTCTTCGCCGGTCCCCCATCGCCGTGGACCAAGCTCGCACACAATTGATCATGTGTGTGAATTCCCTCTCGTACTCACGCACCGTGCGACTCCCTTGCCTTAGCTTGCGAAGTCCTCCTCGATCTTCCGTTTATCGCTCTCGGGAAATACTCCGTTAATAGCATCTCCCGAAACGTCTGCCATTGTGGTATAGTCCAAAGAACGATCCTTCTTCTCTTGTCTCCACCAAAGGCGCGCTGATCCCTCGAAACAATGGGCCGCCAAATGTACTTTATCCCGTTCGAGGGTATAGAAGTCCTCGAACAAGGACTGCATGGCGATCAACCACGCCTCGCACACCCACGGGTCCTTGTCTTCCCCGCTGAAGGTTGGTGGTTTAAGCCGCTTGAAGGCCGTCAGCACTGCTACCGCCCGTTCTCGCTCCGCCTCGGGGGTGTCGTGATCGTGCTCGACGAACCCGAAGTCGGCGGAGGAACCACCGTCACCGGTGTCGCCGCCACGTGAGGTGGTGCCGTAGGTTCAACAGTGTGGCGTCGGTCTCGAGGCACATGTGCGCCACCGCCGCCGCCGGGTCATCAAGTCTTGGAGCTCGCTAAGCCGCTCCGCCCGCCGCTTCATAGCCCCGCCAAAGTTGCCATCCGGGCCCGCACCGCGTACATCGTTCGATCCCGATTGTTCGGGCACCTCAGAAGGTGGTGCCACAGTGGATCGCGTCTTAGGAGGACGTCCTCGTGGTGCCATCACGTCCTGAAACGTAGCACACACATTAATACTCGATACACGTGACACTTACACGTTCCGTATAACTACCCAATTAAGCGAAAGCAAATAAGTAAAAACGAATTTCAACTCTTGGGGTCATGTGGTCGGCCGCCCCACGCGATTCCCTCAAGTAGAAACAAATTAATACTTGAATTCATCTCTAATTCCTTCTAGAGAAGTCTTAATGTCAACCCAATCCACTAGCTTTCGCAATTACCAAGTCCACGTTAACCGCTTCCTAAGTCCCTAAGGTCTCCAATCCTACGGTTCCTATGTCACGCCCCGAGACCGCTACCAATTCGGTTCGGTTCGGGGACGCGATCGCGCCGAACGACAAAGACTCTCCCCTGACCGCCCAAGGCTCAACAACAAGTCATGTACAAAGAATCACCCAGGAGATTTAATTCTATATCATACATGACAAGAAGATGCACCTAAAGGTGCGAACGACAACAAGAGCAAGATACAAGTATTTTATACAAGTAATATAAAGAGAGAAGAATCTATCTATTACAATCATTCAACATTTGTTTACATCTCTTTACATTCTTTCACCAAAATGAATATACATGTTCTTTTCCCCAAAACACATAAGTCATTACATATCCAAAATATACATTCTTTTCTTGTTCATAAGACTATACCAAAATGATATCGGGAAGGTTCTAATGCAAATGGCGGCCTCTATCAACTAGGGCGCGATGCCCTTACCGCGATCCTCACCAGCCGCCCGCGAACTTGCACCTGTAATAGAGTGGGGTGAGAACTAACTTCCTTAGTTCCCAGTGGGCTCGGCCACCGACCCCACCGATCTCCCCACTAGGTCTAAGCAGGCAATAGCAGAGAGATATTTATCTTAAAGCTGTAAATACGGTAAGTAAAGCATAATAGAAGAAATGCAATAACTACTTTGCTCCGTAATAACAAGGTAAGAGTAACGCTCTAGCCATGTAACCACCAACATGCTAATAGAACTCTATCAAGTAAATTGTAATTCTATCATGCTCAATATGTACTTTTGTACCCAATCTCATAACTCTTTGGAGTTATGTTACCCAATTCATGGCTAGCCCGTAGGCACGCCCACGACTCAACACATTCAACCTCACGGGTTGTCTGCGGACCCCACATAGGCTATCCCTCGGGACCCCACATAGGCTATCCCTATCGAATCACGTGCCAAGACCTCCGAGACTCGCACTACTCGTGTGGAGCGACCACGACGAAGCTGTTGTTGGCTTGTGTGAGTATGATCTTCTCCTCCAATTTGGAGGGCATCCAACACAGGGAATTAGTAACCATCTCCTCCACTTTGGAGGGCATCCACACAGGGAACATTAAGTGTTTTGTAGCACTATGTTTCTACGTCATTTATCATCAAGTTGTCTACTTGGTACACATATCTCTAGTGTTCTTTACACTATGTCATTGCACATGTCCTTCATCAAGTTGTCTACTTGGTACTCATGTCACTAGTGTTTCTATACACTATGTTACCCATTCATCAAGTTCTATACTTGGTTCACATACCTCTAGTTATTATTCATGCAAGATTAAGTCATCTCTAGGGTTCGGTGTCACAATATTCATCCCGATGCTTCCTATGTCCAAATGCAAGCCTATGGTGCCGCACGATAAGGAAGTGTGCAAGCGACTCCCTATGTCCTAATGCGACGCCCATAGCTCCGCACGATAAGAAAGCATGCAAGGAAAGTCATCTAACCATACCGACCCTATCATGCATGAAAACTATACATATATATATATTCATAGGCAATATGACCAATAATTTACTTAGACATAAAAGGGAGCCCAACGGCTTCGGTAAGACACACCCCACCTTTTGGGATGTTCCACGAGGTTAGAATGCCGCTCTCGACACTTCCAACCACTACTTTGACTCCCCGCCCAATATCGAAGCCGAAAGCCTTCGTTTGGCTCGATCGCTTAAACCGTTCGCCGAATCGACGAACCGTCGCCTCGCACGCGTTCGTGGACCTAACAATATGTTAGAAATGAGGTTAAAAGAGATCAAAACCTCATATTTAGAAAACCCCCAAATTTGAGCCCTAGATTTTGCCTCGAGCAAAATCTCGCGCTAGAGCTCAAATCGACCGTGTAGATCACTTCTTAGAGAAGCTAGGGTTCCAAGAAAATTATTTCTAAGAGGTACAAAACACTCTAGAAGAAGCTACCATGAAAGCTCTCTAGGGCTTACCTCTATGGTGAGCTCCAATGGTGGAGAGGAAGAAGAAGACTCCAAGGATCTTCCTCTAAGTATGCTTCTCCACCAAAATCTCAACCTTTTTCTCCTTCTCTTTCTTCTATCCTCTTCTCCTTCTTCTTGCTGCTAGAGAGAGAGAGAGGAGAGTGATCGGGTGAGGGAGGTGAGGAAATAACAGGGAGAGAGAGAGTGGTACCCTCTATAAGCTCTATTGTAACAAGATGCTAAAAGGACCCTCAACTATGCAAACTGCACCAACTGGGCATTTTTCGGCTCGTGGACCTGCCTCCTAACCCAGACCGGTCCCGAGAGCCTTGCTCCACTCGCGCACTGGGACCGGTCTCCCCTACGAGACCGGTCCCGCAGAGCTCGCTCTCGCGGATACCCTTCCGGGACCGGTCTCCCTTTTCAGAGACCGGTCCCCCTAGGGACCATCAGCCTACTCCAAGGACTTAGCCAAATTTTCAGCTTTTCGTCGTTTCTTCTCCGTTTTCGCTCGTTTGGCATCCGATTCTTTTCAAATCCAACTGAGACTTTGCAAACATGTTTTCGAACACGTTTTCATCATCTTTTCACCCACGCTAATGCCGGATTTAGCTCACGACCCAACATAGCTTTTCGGGTTCCGTTTTCGCGCCTACGCGCACAAAAACGCCCGAAAGCTTCCGAACTTCACCGGGAGCAACTCCGATGCACTTTTTGCCTTCGGATCAACTTCGAACTTTCCGAAGTCCATCCACTCGACAATCAGTCGATTATAAACGTGATGCAACTCTCGGATTTCGAGAATTCACATCCTTACATCCTAAGTCCATCCTAGACCTTTGCTTACTTCCGTTTACTCTCTGATACCACTTTATCTGTCACGCCCCGCTACCCGCCTATTTGGTCGGGTTTGGGCCACGTCAACAGACGCCGAACGGACAGGGCCTCCCCTGCCCGCCCAAGGCTCTAACAACAAGTACAATTTAACAAATCAAAGAGAATTTGCAATTATATAAGGCTTACACGAAGGTAAGCAACAACACAGCGGAAGAGTAAGCACTAAGCTAGAATATAAACCACACATGAACTTGATTACATTTGAACCAAATACAAGTAAACTAATCTATTACATTCTTTAAGCATTCGATACATCATTTCTTTTTACATTGTCATCTCCCAAAATTTACTTGAATGTTTACAACTTGACATCTATAGTTCAACAAAATAAAGTTGATACAAGTATAACAAAAAGGAAATGACTAGATGCAAGACTCCGGTGGCCACTAGCTATGGCGCTAACCCCTTGCCCCGGTCCTCCGCCGCCCCGCTCGTGCTAGGACCTGTGGGGTTAGTGGTGTGAGAACTACAACGAAGTTCCCTGGGCTCGCAGAACCGACCCCGCCGACTTACCCACTAGGTCTATCCAGGCATAAGTATTTCAACGGAAATGAAATAGTAACCAAACTATATAAGCTAATACTATGCCTGCAAGAAAGAGTCAGATAGATAGATAATCGAATTTAGATATGTTTGCATGCATGCTCTTTACCATACTTTACTTTACTTTACTTTACTTGGCTCATTACCCAATCTTGCCTAACATAGTTAACCCCAACAAACTCAAGACCCAAAATCCCTCATCGAACGGGAGGCTCTAAGCCTACAAGACCCGAGAGACCGTCCGTCGGGGCCACGATCCCCTAGGTGACCGTTCGAACTCACCGCTTGAGGAGGAGCGACCTCCTCAAGCCAAGACTTGTCAAGAGTATCGATCTAATCCTCACATTGAGGATTCATAGCCACTAGTTACCATGCCATTGTCAATGATAGGTTTTCTACCTAATCATGTATATCATTCTTGCCATAATGTCACTAAGTTAAAATTTGTTTAACTAAGGTCATATCAATGCCAATCTCATCCCTATGTCAAGTTCACCATTGTTTGCTAAGTTCACATTCCATAGTCACATTCATACAATAGGGTTCTAATTCATATGCCTCTATGGTTCCATTACAATCTCTAAGTTCATCGTCATACTAGAACAATAATTGAAGTTCCGACATAGCATAATTAACCTCTACCCTATCATGCATGAATATACTATACATATAATATGCTCAAAAGGTGAAAACAGACATAGAAGGGAATTCGATGATTCCGGTATGCTTCCCCCAACTTAAAATAATTTTGTGAGGATGCCCAAGAAGTTTATCGACCAACCGAGGCCTGTAAAAACCCAGCTTTAAAAGTGAACCTAATCTGCCATTTTACATAGTAGCCCCTATATCGGATTTTCGTTTAATTAAACGGAGTTGTCCCACGCGTCGGGAATACCCCCAATTAGGTTTCTACAAGGTCAATTTGACCCAAGAACCCCTATGTTTAAAAGCCCCAAATTTGGGTGCTCCAACAATGCCCTATGTCAAACCTAGGGTTTTGATCTCATTCACAAGCAAAATATAGCTTTAGATCAACCTAGAAGCTCTCTAAAACCATCCTTGACCCATTAGAACCATCTATTTGGGGTTTACAACAAACCCTAAGAAATCACCATGAGAGCACTTGAGCTCTCATGGAGCTTTCATGGTGCTCTTAGTCCTAGCATGTCTCTAACACTAGCAAGAAGCTAGAAAACTCCAAAACTTAGGAGAAAATCTAAACCCTAGAGTTAAACTTGTAGAAACTCACCTCTTGTGCCAAGCTCTACTAAGGTCCTTCCTTGTTGGAGAGCTCCAAGCCCACCAAGAGCTCCAAACCCACCTTCTTCTTCCTTTCCTCCAAGATCTCCAAGCTCTAGAGATGAAGTTCTAGAGAGAGAAAGGGAACAAGAGAAAGAAAATAAGAGGGGGTGAGTGTGCTGTGAATAGAGGGTGTTGGGGGAGCTTATGGTGTTGTAACAATAGCCAAAAAGCCCCTCTACTTCTTTTATTTTGCGCAGTTCACAACCGTCGTTGACCATCCCATACCGACGGGAATCAGACGGTATGGGGTGCTACAGGCAGAACCCGAGAGCAGCCTTCCTCGGTTTGAAAGATCTATACCCAGATGGGGGCGACACTGCGGTATGGGCCAAAAAAACTATCAAACCCGAGAGCTCTCCCCTTCTCGGGTGTGATGGCTATACCGGTACAGACACCCGGGCTGTACCGGTATGGGCCATAAAATTTTCAAACCCGAGGGCTCTTCCTTCTGTATACCGCATGCACACCCAGCCGTATGGGCCATATAATCGTCAAACCCGAGAGCTCTCCTCCTCTCGGGTGTGATGGCTATACGCATGCATACACCGTGGTCGCACCTGTGGGTGCCCCGTATTTGTGCTGCTACTGCTTTCGACTCTACTTCGCGCCGAACAACGCCAAAACCCTTTTAACTCTTTTAGATTATCTTCTAACATTTCCAAGAAGTTTGGAATGGCAATTGGAACACGTCCAACTATTTTATTTTCGCACTTTAGTCAATTTTGCCAAAGCCCGATATTATTATCGAATTTTCGATATGCTACAAATTGTATTGTAGTGTTATCTTGTGTTTGCTGCCAAAACATCCAAATAGGAGTGTTTTATGGCAACGGGTGACTCGTGACACGAGTCGGTGCATTTCGGGACAGTTCGTGGGTCCTGGCGGAGTCCCGGTGTGGTTTACGGGACTTCAAGTTACGGTAATTGGTTTCGAAAACCAATCTCCGTGGGATTAGTTTGTGGGATGTGGAGTCGACTTGTGTTGGTGGGTTAGACGCTAACCCGGACCTTTTCGTAGGTCCGGTTTCTTCATTTTCACGGGCACGAGATCCGATCTTCTACGATCGTACGGGTGGGTACTTCGATTCGACGTCCGTAAAGTAGTACACGCTGGTGACGTTCCTTCCACCTTACTATTCATATCTTTTATCGTTGATATATCTTGCACCTTTGTGTTACAGTTTTACTCTACTCAGTGTTTCCATGCTTAGTACCATGTGTAGGAGTAGAGTAGTTTGCTTCTTGTCAGCCTATGACATCAGTGATCTGTTCGGTCAGTCTACTTCAGTATACTCAGTGACCTTATTGTTCAGTTGGTCAGTTCTCGTGTTTCCTTCAGTAGTACTTGCATACAGTTGAGAGGATGTTGAGTTGTTCCATCCTAGTTGACCTGAGTGGTCAGTTCTTGTGTTTCCTTGAGTAGTACTCGCATATAGTTGAGAGAATGATGAGTTGTTCCATCCTAGTTGACCTGATTGGTCAGTTCTGGTACTTTCTTACAGTTTTCAGTGACCTATTCGGTCGGCTTGTTTCAGTTGTACAGTGACCTGTTCGGTCGGCTTGCTTCAGTGCTTCTGTGACCTACTTGGTCGGCGAGTTTACTTAATGACCCAAAGGGGTCGATGTCCCTTTAGGGACGGGATTGTCAGCCAGTTGCTGACGTATGGTTTTTGAGCATAACAGCATCGATTGCCCTGGATCTGAGCGCAGTTCACGAACACCGCCGGTCTGATCCACCGTACCATGATGTGTTTTCCGGAGAGGTGGTTGGACGGGCCAACCCGTGCGCCCATAGGCGACCATTGGTTGATATGGGTAGAATGCGAGTTTTGAGATACGGGGCATAGGCTTGAGGTCTCGAGGACCAACAAGCAAGCAGATTCCATTGGGTATTTTACTTTATCACTTTTCGATGCATACTTACGTAGTTTGTTGTTTCATATCTATATATATATCTCTCTCCATTTACTTGTTTATCATAGCTCGTACTACTACTATTATCTCCTCTTGTGTCTATCTCCGCGAGGTATCCATCGGGAGGGGAGACATGTTTACATGTTCTCACCCCTCGCCTTCTTTTTCGAGTGACGTTGCGTGTCTTAATGGGACAAAGGGTGAGGAGCGGGTCTAGAGTACGCTTAGCTCCTACCAAAGATTATCGGTTACTTTCCTTACCCTTCTTGTTTTATTACTTAGAGTACATCATGGTTCAGTTCTAGCTTCACTTTAGTGGTGGATTGAGACTTATAATAATTTTTGGAAGTTTATGAAAGAACTCATGTTTTGTGAATTAAACTGTCTCCTACCCTTCGTGGTAACATTTCAAAGGAAAAGGATTTCTACCCCTCGTGGTAGTGTTTTCAAAGAAAGGATTTCCGTGTGGGAAACAGTTTGTAAAAGGTTTTCAAAAGAGATTTTATAACTTAGAGTTTCAAAACCAGTTCTCGAGTATGGAACATTTCAACTGATAGATGTGGATTTGTGATTATATACTAGTGAATGTAACATGCGGTGAATGGTGTAATTTGTGTATGGATGTAAGTTAAATTCTTTACATGTACACTTTGTTGTGGTTGTATGATTGTAAAAGACTCATTGTACTTGTGCGATGCCGTGCAAATACAGGGGAGACTCTGTCCGTGTGTACAGTGGTCTCTCTGTATTTGTGGCAGGTCTGTCATGATCTTGGGGATCAAGGTTTAAAAAAAAAAAAAATTCCGCTATTTCTATACTCTAAAATGACCCGGGGCGTGACATGTGAGAAGGAGAGGCGGCGGAAGGAGGAGGTGGATTCGTCGGAGGAGACGACGAGGAGGGTGGGCGCCGCGGAAAAAGAGAAGCCTCCGCCTCCGCCTCCGCCTCCGCTTCCGCTTCCGCTTCCGCTTCCGCCTCTGTCTCGGCCTCTCTCTTGGAAGAGAGAACAAAAGAACGAGAGAAAAAAAAAGAAGAGAGAAAAATGTATAAGGGTATTTTAGTCAGTTTGCTGAAAAATCGGACCGAATCTAAAAAAAGAAAAAGATGGCCAACTTTTACAGAAGCCCAAAATTAGTGAATTTTTTTTATGCAAATTGGCCTTTTAAAATAAATAATTTTTATTTATGTCGGAACCAAACTAAAGCAAACCAAACCCAATGCGCTTTTGGGTCCAACGTATTTATTTAAATATTAAAAAACAAACCCTAACAACAAAAAAAAAAGAAGGAAAAAACCTTCGTCGCTCGTCTCTCGTCCTCTTTCGCCCTTTCTCTCGCTCTTTCTCGTTCGCCTCCACTCCTTCCCTGCCCCGTCACCTCTGCAGCTCCGCTACTCCCGCTGGCGAGCTTCTCCCTCTCGCTTGCCTAAATAGATCCGCTCCACAGCCGCTTACTCCCTACGGAGTGGCCTCTAAGGTGTTCATCTCTCTCTTTCCCCCTTCCCTCCTTATCTTCTTCACAGTAGCAACGAAGCGCAATGGAGAAGAAAATGAGAAAGGCGTACATCTGAGTATTCTTATGCCCCTTCTTTTAAGATCTAACAGCTACGAATCTGTTTATCTGCATATTATGTGGAACAGAATGGGAGAAAATCAACAGTATTTTAATTTTTTGTGTATAAAATACTATTCCACTCCTTTTTTTTTAATTTTTTTTTTAATAAAATAGGATTATATCATATTTGAACTCTCTCTGTTTTTTTTTAATATAACAATATCCTATTTTACCTGATTAGCTCCCTCTTTTGCATGTTATCTGAGAATACGATGGAGTAAATATTATTATTTTTCTTAAAAGTTTGTTTTTCCTTTTTTTAAAAGTGAAAATGTAAAAGTAAAACAGGTCACTATTTTAACTCTCTATCTCTCTCTCTCATTATGTGTGCAACTGTGCATAGGATGAAGTAAATTTTGTTTTTTTTACAATGCTTTACCTTAGTTGGTTAATTCGCGAATTATTCGCGAATAATTCGCGAATTTTTGAAATGGCGAATAAAACAGCCGAATTTGAATTTTTGCAAAAAATTCGGGAAAATTCGTGAATTTTTGAGCAAAAATAATTATTCACGAATAAAATGGGATTCGCGAATAATTCGGCCCAAAAAATCGGATGCTGCGGCCTGCGAACCTGTGTCGCTACGACTGCGGACGGACTCATGGGCTTTGCAGTGGCCCAAAACAGGAAAAAACATGTCGCTCAAAAAAAAAAAAAACCCTTCTGATTTCTGAAAAGCATCGCCCCCTCCTTGCCACAGTCCCTCGATACTCCCCCTCCACCCTCTCAAAAAAAGGGTTTGCCCTAACTTCTCAGCCCCCTGGGGCGGTGCCCCTCTTCCCTTCCGGCCGCTCGCCGAACGCCATCGGAGGCCCTCCTCTTCAGAAATCGAAGATCGAAGATCGGGGGTTCTTCACTCTTCAGAAATCGAAACCCTCATCGTCGTCGCCTCTTCCTCTTCGGCTTCCGCTTCCGCTTCCGCTGTCCAACGATAAACCTGGTACGATTTGAGCTTTCATTCTTCAAAGCAAAAGTTGGGAGCTTTTAGTCCTGATTCCTGAACTCCTGATGGATACTTTTTTATACACAAATGGCTGAGTGCTTAATTGAATGTGTCCTGTTATGCACAAAGAGGACCCAAACATAGAGCTAAATAATCTTAATTAATTTAGGGAGCAGGAAGTTCAGAACCTCCAATATATTTTGAATATAATAAAATCTAATGGTAGATAAGAATATATCTGATATATAATATATATGAATGTGTCTAAAAGGACATGTCTGATAAATTTTTTTATGACAAATCACTATTTTAGTATCAAGTATTTAGGAGTTTGCCACATTCTTATAATCAGTCCCATGTATAACAACTTAAAAAGGAAGTGTCTTGATAAATATGTAGCTTTTCGAAATTGTACTGTGATAGCTAAATTGTACAATGACAGGCTAAGTAGTCACTATGGCTAGGCTAAAATCTTATAGTACTTCATTGGTGCTTTGAGAATCATAATTTTCATTGTCTGTTTTAAGACAATTTCAAATTAATGAGTAATTCAAAAGTTGTTGTTAATGTCTAACTTTAGAATCCTTCTCTTTCTCTAAACTCTGGATTTCTATAATAGGCCCATAAGTTGTTGTTGTTAATTGTTGTTACATTCATTAATTTGCTTATTGTTGTATGAGTTTCTTGATTTCTTATTCTTAAATTTTTTAAAAAATATGAGTATTTATGTTAATAGCATAAATTTTGAGAGGAAAAAAACTTAATTTAATAGCCGAATTTTTGATCCCGAATTTTTAATTGGTGAACGTATAATATCCGTATAAATCACGTATCCGAATAATTGCCGAATCCGTTTTTTAGCCGTTTTTTTCAACGAATTTAAAAATTAGAAGGCAAATTTTATCCGAATTATACCCGTACCGAATTTTTGCCGAATCCGAATTAACTAACTATGTGCTTTACTCTGATAAAAGCAATTTCTGTCTGCATAAACCAGAGCCTGTTTGAATTTGAAAAGAGCCCTTAAAGAGTTTTTAGTGCTTATGAAGTGTTTATTATGATAACATGATCTTAAAGAGTTTTTAGTGCCATTTAACATTTGTTGGAGAGTATATTATATTAAGGGATAATTGCCTATATACCCCTCATGTGTCTGAAAATATCCGATCTACCCCTACTTTTTTATTCTTTCTAAAATGCCCTTCATACGTTCCACCGTTATTGCAAAATACCCCCGCAGTTATCTCCTGTTAAGTTAATCTGGGTTAAACGTGAGTTAAATATCTACCACAGTTTAAAAAATTTAAAATACCAATTTTGCCCTTAACTTAAGGGCAAATAAGAAAGGTTGGTGACGGTAGAGGGGGTATATTGGAAAAGACCAAAAGTCGAAATACTTCTTGTGCCCCTGATTTTAAGGGCAAATAAGAAAGACAGTGATGGTAGAAGGGTATATTTGAAAAGGGCAAAATAGTAATTTTACAGAGATAACAGAGTTACTTAACAGATTTTAACTCTAAGGGTATATTAGAAATAGGTTGGAACGTAGGAGGGGTATTTTCAATATTAGCCTTCTAAGAGGGGTAAATCAGAAAATCGGGAACTTTTCAGGGGTATATAAGCAATTGCCCCTTATATTAAAGACTTTCTTGTTTATTTCAAGACATGTGCGCCTCACTCGCTCGGGCGTGCGTATGCACCTGGGCTCCAATAGCCCTTTGTGCCTTGGTGCGCTTTGGGCTTTTTCAAACACTAGTGGGATTTAATTTCTACGCAGAGCGTCATGTACATTCCAGAGTCATTTAGTGCAAGTCTTGACATCTTTCTATTTCATTTATCCTTCTTTATTTCTCTAGAGGATGGCTGATGAAGCTTTCAAAGACGGTAGCAGTTCAATGCAAGAAGTTGGTGATGGATCAGACTCAACTATCGAAATCAATGTCAAAACTCTTGATTCTCAGATTTATAAATTTCGTGTTGGCAAAGATGTAATGTTCCTTTTCTAGCTGTAAAGTGCACTCTGATAATTTTAGATCTATGCTGTTTTCTTTTTCCCTTTTTCTACTTTTCGCTTGCGATGTGCATCACAAAAATTAATTGTCAGCATTTTTTAGCATTGAAGGCATAAGCAGAAAGGCTATATGTAATATGCTGATGATGTCATAACAAGTTCTGGCAATCTAACTTAATGGTTTAGCTTTGATTTTTCATTTGGAATGCAATAGTTAAGAAACATGACAAGTAAGGATAATGGCATTGATTTCACCTGATTATGCCTTTTTGCCTATTGCTTAAACTTATGATGTGGTTGTTGTGCCATTCGGATTCCATTGCTTCAGTAGAGGGAGCTGATCTATTCTTACATGTACTTTGGACATTTAAGGCTGTAAACATGCTATCTTATTTTTTTAACCTATAACAAAGTTGATAATGTGTTGAATACAGTAATGACAGTGCTAAGCATTTCATGTTGAAGATGTTACTGATGTGCGTATAGTTTTGACAAGTTATGAGTTTCTTTTAGTTTCAAAAAACTATTTTAGCTTTATTTGTTTTTGTTAAATTAAGATATGATGTATCCCTATAATACTTTTAATATATGTAGATTAGACTTAATTTAATGCAGTTTTCCATCCATGGAGTAACTTTGAGCACATTTTATTTATTTCTTTTCGAGCCTGTGGTCTGGACAGTTGCTCACCATTTGGATCGATGACCTAGTGACCTGGTGCCTAGTTGTGTTAATGTCTAGGCCTGGTCCAATAATTATGGTTTTGACTGAAACTCCAAAACTAGTATTCAATCACTTTATCTTCGTTCGTGGATCTTGAACGAGGACCTGAAACTAATCTAACAACATAATAGTTAGTTGAAACTTCAGCTTTCATTGGTTATGATCTAGAACAAGCCCCTGAAACTAATCCAACAACATAATACTTTGGCCTCCTAGCTTTTAGAACCAAATCCAATATATTAATTGGTTATTTTTGTTCCTTCTATCATATTTTGATCTCTTTTGGGGATACTAATATGAACCTTAACAATATTTCATATATTAGTGGCGTAAAGTATAATTCTAATACATCAATATATTGGAAATTCAGGTTTACTTTTGTAGATTGAAACTACTTAATTTTAAGAGGTTTCACCAACATTTGAAAATAAAACCTGATACTGTTGCCACATTTACTATCATTATATGGTCCATATGCAGCTCACCTTCAGAATGAACAGCATATGGCTTTGTGGTAAATTTTAGGCAATGTCACTGCCTATGCCATAGTGCAAAAACTATGTGACATACGAATATGGGATGCAACAGTTTGATAGTATGCTCAAGTATAATGTTCTCTTTGTGATACCAACATGACATATTGGCATGATAGAAAACATTCCAAGGTAGAACCAGAACATTTACAGCTTTGACGTTGTTTCTGTATCCATAGCTTTCTATTTTGGTTATTCTTTAGCTATTCTTTTCTAAATTGATCGCACTTTTCTTAATGTAAGCAGTAGCATATAGTAATTTGCTCTTTACATTGGGGATAACATTATGTAATTTAATGAAGATATTTTTAATTCAACGCCTTTGTTTCGAACTTCTACACTGTTACAGATCATTCATTTTTGTGGCTCATTAGGGTTGTAGATCAAACAATCTGTAGATTAATAGCTTGGTTATGCTTGCTAATCAGGCTGGAGGCTCTAGTCACAAATGTCCTAAGCGGAGAACATGGGAATGAGAGAAATTTCCTATAGGCCCAACCGGCTCGTTCCGTATGCCGATTGCATTCCCTGAGTGTTCGTCGTTAGGGTTGTCTTGAGCTTGATGCAACCTAGGGATCATTAAAAACTTGAGAGCATGTTCATATTGCCTTGTTTCTATAATGTTTAGAAACGAAATAGCTTTTCTGATGAATACAGAACACCTTTTTCGCTGAATCCTAGAATCTCTGCCTTCCTGAAATGTCTTTATCATTCACATCTTTTTTTTTGCAAGACTGCTTGTTTGTAGATTTGGCTCATTCATGCTAATTTACCTGATTGTACATCTATTGTAGTTGCCGATACCTGCTTTGAAGGAGAAGATTGTAGGTGTGACTGGTGTTCCAATGGACCAGCAGCGGCTGATATTTAGAGGAAAAGTTCTGAAGGATGATCACCTCTTATCGGAATATCGTATCCATTTTCTTTGTGTACTTCTCTTTCATGTCTAACTTTTAAGATACATATCATATATTTTTTTAATTAGCCTTTTTAGATATTTACATCTATTTAGTTCTTGTACTCTTTAGTCCTCATTTTACTCAGTTTGTTACTTATGTTAGAAAATTGACTTGTACTCTTCATTTTAGTTTAGTGTTTTTTTTTTCTTATTTTATAAAATTTAAGTTCTAATTATAAATTTGAACCTAAAGTTGAGCTGGGTTTAATTTGTCTTTAGAGTTTCAATTATAACAATTTATTATCGGAAATTTGAGCCCAATTTCTACATCATTATCAAAGTTTCATATTTAACCTTCAAGTTTGACATCAACTTTTATTGGTCCCTACATTTTAACCATGTCAATTTCGTCCATATGTTTTAACAAAGACAAGTCTAATGGTAGTGTTGGATGGTTGATTGAAAAGAAAGGCTTAATTATTATGCTGAACAAACTGCTAGGACTAAAGTGTTGCAATTGAAAAATGAGGATGAAATTAAAATTTAGTTCAAACTAACCCAGGTGAAATTAAAATCCAGGTCAAAATGAGGATGAAGTTAAAAAAGTGGCCAAATTAATCCAATTTCATGCTTCATTTGGCTAAACTTATCCTATTTTTTGTTTTTAAAAAACTCAAAACTCTTATGTAATTGAATGTGTTGGCTGATAAACTTCTTTGATAGTTAGTTTGCAAACTAATCACTTTTTTAAAAGAAGTGAAAAATAGTTTCTACTATGTTTATCTGTTTTGGTCAAGGTTGTAAATAGTGGATAGCGGGCACATAGCGTTTGGAGGGTCTCATAGCGAAAAGCGGATAGTAAGCGCCATAGCGGGTGCTATGAACCCATAGCGGGTTTCATAAAAACAAAATATGTTTATGTTCCTTATAAAAATACATATAATTTTGAAGATAAGACAATTAATCATTTCCTTTTTATAGTATTGCAAGCTTATACATATTTAATGTCATTATCTCTTAAGATTAACTTTAAAATTTTATGATTTAGCAAACCAAAAAGACATAAACTCAAAAGTCTATAATCCATTAACAATCTAAACAATTTGCAAATGGATGTCAAAAGGGATATCTTATGTACATGATTAAAATCTTATTCTCTATTAAAAATTGGATTGCCTCTTTAACTTTCAAACCCTTAGAAACAAGATTTGATCTTTTTATTTCACTTGAGAACCTGCCCTGATTGGATGTTTTAACCCATTTGCACTTTTTTAAGTTTTGGGCTCATAGTGCCTGTGTAGCATACCGATTCCCTGTGAAGCGTGCCGAGTTCCATCGAAATGAACGGGACCCGGAGTAAAGTGATTTGGGGTGAGTTCTATGAGTATTAGAACTCATCTGGAGTGAAAACGGGAACCGAGGAATCGAAAACTGCAAGTCTGAGAAATTTCAGACTTGGAGCAGCTGTGGAGACCGGACCCCATGGGTGGAGTCCGGATGCCACAGGTTCAGCAGCCCTGTCAGCCAGAAATTTGGCTAAGTCCTGGAATTGCTGCGCTCGGGATCCGGATCTGGAGGTGGAGACCGGACCTCTCGGGACCGGACCTGGCTTGCGCAACAGCCGAAAATCGGCTAAGTCCTGAAAAACCAGCGTACGGGATCCGGATTTGGCAACGGGGTCCGGACCCTGAACCCGAAAAATGCCCAGTTCTGGCAGATTGCAAAATTAGCAATTGGAGGGGCTTTTTGGCAAATGTTACGACATGATATAGGCCCATCCCCTCTTGTTCACAAAGACACTTCACCCTCACTCTCTTTCTCTCACTTTCTCTCTAGAGAGGCTCTAGGGCAAGAAGAAGAAGGAGGAGAAGTTGGAGGAGGAGGCTTTGGAGCTTGTTAGAGGCTTCTTGGAGGATCTTGGAGCTCTCCTACAACAAGACCTTGGTTGAGCTTGCTACAAGAGGTAGGTTTTCTAGCTTGTTGCTAGTATTAGAGAGCTTGTAGGGCTATGAACACCATGAGAGCTCCATGAGAGCTCAAGTGCTCTCATGGTGGTTGGTTAGGGTTTGATGTAGAAGCCATAGAGATGGCTCTAATGCCTTAGGGATGGTTCTAAAGAGCTTCCTAGGTAATTCTAAGCTTTCTTTGCTTAGGGTTGAGATCAATCTAGGAGCAATGTCAATTTGACATTGTTAGGGTTTAGAAATTGGGGCTTTTGCCCTAGAGGGTTTTCTAAGCAAATTGACTATGTGAAAACCTAATTGGGGGGTATTCCCGACGCGTGGGACAACTCCGTTCGTTTAAACGAAAAGCCAGTATAGGGGCTACTGTGTAAATCGGCCTGATTTAGAATCTGTTTAACGCGCAGGTCGCGAACTAGGGATCGGATAGTCGTGAAATTCGAACCACAACTCCACCATAATTTTTAGAGGTGGGGGGTGCATTCCGGAATCATCGAATTCCCTTCTATGTCTATTTCACCTTTTGAGCATATTATATTGTAATATATTCATGCATGATAGGGTAGGGAGTAAAGATGTGTATGGTTGTTCCTTTATGCATTGTTATAATGTAAATGAACTTAGTAATGGAAATGGAACCATAGAAACGAGAACTAGCACCCTATGCATGTGTGAATGTGAGAATAGACTATGATCTTAGCAAACAAAGGTGATATTGAACATAGAGACAAGATTGCCATCGAGATGACATAGAAAAGCATAGAAAGTGACATGAACAATTAGGTAAAAACCTATTGTGACATTGACATTGTGACTAGAGTTTATGGTTTTCCAAGTTGGGAAATTGATCGATACTCACATTTGACTTGTGGGAGGTAGCTCCTCCACAAGTGGTGTACTCCGGAGTGTAGACACCGCGGGGACAGTGCCCCGTCGACGAACCCTCGGGTGATAGTGCCTTGAGCCTTCCCTAGAGACGGGTGATAAGACGTGAGTCATTGGGGTTAACATGGTTAACCGGCAAGATTGGGTAAAGAAGCAAGTAAAGAGCATGCATGCATCGTTAATTACAGTCAATTATCTATCCACTAATCTCTTTTGCAGGCATGGTATTTTAGCATATAGTATGGTTACTTTTTACTTTTCCTTGCAATACATATGCCTAAATGGACCTAGTGGGTAAGTCGGCGAGGTCGGTCGCCCAGCCCACTGGGAACTTCGTTGAAGTTCTCATACCACTAACCCTACAGGTCCTGGCACGAGCGGGGCAGCGGAGAACCGGGGAAAGGGGTTAGCGCCATAGCTAGCGACCACAAGAGTATATATTTTGTTTAGGCATTCCTTTTGTTATACATGTATCAACTTTACTTTGTTGATCTATAATTGTAAGTTGTAAACAATCATGTAACTTTTGTGGAATGTTTAAATGTAAAGAATGATATGATGATTAAAGAGCAAATGGATGAAATAGTTCAGTTATATGCATTTGGTTAAAATGTAATCAAATAACGTGTATGATGTATACTGTAGCTTAGTGCTTCTTCTTCCGCTGTGATTGTTTGTTGTATAATAGTAAATATCTATTGATTGTTTTATTATACTCGTAGTTGGAGCCTTGGGCGGCTAGGGGAGGCCCTGTCCGTTCGGCGTTTGTTGACGTGGCCCGAACCCGACCAAATAGGCGGGTAGCGGGGTGTGACAGATAAAGTGGTATCAGAGCGTGAACGGAAGAAAGTAAAGGTCTAGGACGGACTTAGGAGCCCTAGGAATGGAGACCTTAGGGACTTGGGAAACGTTTAACGTGGACTTGGTAATTGCGAAAGCTAGTGGATTGGGTGACGTTAAGACTTCTCTAGAAGGAATTAGAGATGAATTCAAGTATTAATTTGTTTCTACTTGAGGGAATCGCGTGGGGCGGTCGACCACATGACCCCAAGAGTTGAAATTCGTTTTTACTTGTTGCTTTCGCTTAATTGGGTAGTTGTTTTGGAACGTGTAAGAGTCACGTGTATCGAGTATTAATGCGTGTGTGCTACGTTTCAGGACGTGATGGCACCACGAGGACGCCCTCCTAGGACGCGATCTGCTGGGGCACCACCTCTTGAGGTGCCCGAGCAGTCGGGATCGAGCGGTGTACGTGAGTTGCGGGCCCAGATGGCAACCTTGGCTGGGGCTATGAAGCAGCAAGCGGAGCAGCTTAGTAGGCTCCAAGACTTGGTGGCCGAGCAGGCGGCGGCGACGCCTGTGACGGTGGTACCTCCGCCACCTGTTGAACCTGCGGCACCACCTCCTGTGGCGGCGACACCGGTGACGGTGGTACCTCCGCCAGCTTCGGGTTCGTCGGCTTCGGATCACGACGCCCCCGAGGTGGAGCGAGAACGGGCGGTAGCAGTGCTGACGGCTTTTAAGCGGTTAAAACCGCCAACTTTCAACGGGGAAGGCAAAACCCGTGGATGGTCGAGACGTGGTCGATCGCCATGCAATCCTTGTTCGAGTACTTCTATACCCTCGAGCGGGACAAGGTACATTTGGCGGCCCATTGTTTCGAGGGGTCGGCGCGCCTTTGGTGGAGACAAGTGAAGAAGGATCGTTCGTTGGACGACACTACCATGGCTTGGGAGACGTTTCGGGAGATGCTATTAATAGAGTATTTTCCCGAAAGCGATAAACGGAAGATCGAGGAGGACTTCCGCAAGTTAAGGCAAGGGAGTCGCACGGTGCGCGAGTACGAGAGGGAATTCACGCACATGATCAATTGCGTGCCGAGCTTGGTTCACGGTGATGGAGACCGGGCAAAAGCGTTCCGGCGTGGATTGAGGCCGGATAATTTCAAGACGGTCGATGCTTTCCGCCTGAAGACCGACGAGGAGGTTCTTGATCGCGCGCTTTGGGTGGAGCGCGGGAATGCCATAGCGCGAGAGGAGCGCGAAGCATTCGAGAGGGACAAGGATAAGGAAAAGTCTAAGAAGCGGACGTTCGGTGGGTCCGCGGGGCAATCGAGTTCCAAGCGACCCCCGCGACCACAACGATCACAGCGGCGGGGAGGCAAGAGCCAGTCGAGGAGCCAGGCAACTTCCTATCCGTGTGTGATTTGTGGTGGGACCCATAGGCCCAGGGAGTGCCCTCAGCGTGAAGGGAAGTGTTATCGATGTGGCCTCGAGGGACACATGAGCTGGGAGTGTCCGGGTGGTCCGTCATCGGCACCATCATCAGCTTCAGTCCAATACACTCTGCGACAGCTTGCGGGACTGCCACCCGCTATGTCCGCTGGACGATCGTCAGCGCCTCGACAGCAGGACGCACCTCGAGCACCTAGTGGGCGGGTTTTTGCCACTCAGGTGGAGGAGCGATCGACTCCAAAGCACTGGCCTGCATTTACGTGGTGGCGGTGTATTATTCTGATCCAAGGCACTAGAGCTGGAGCATTGTTCGATACTGGTGCATCTCATTCATTCATTAATGCATCATTCGCTAAGGCTCATGGGTTAAAGACGGTGCGTCATGATGACCATTGGTGGGTCAACTCTATCGAGCACTCTTTTGTTGTGGACGAGGAGTGCGAGAACTGTCCGATATATATTAGAGATTGGATTATGCCGATCGACCTTCTAGTAGTAGAGCGATTGTCAGGATTTGACGTAGTCTTGGGACTTAACTGGCTCTCCAAGTACTACGCAGTCATCGATTGTGATAAAAAGGTTATCACTTTTCGTGAGCCTGACCAGGAGGAGATGGTCTACCAAGCGTGTAAGGGTGCGCGCTTTGCGGCAACCATATCGTCGGTGAGGGCGAAGAGAATGATTAAGGGTGGTTGCAAAGCCTATTTAGCGATCATCGTGGATACCCAAAGGGAGCACCCGGAATTGGGTAGCATTCGGGTGGTATGCGAGTACCCGGATGTGTTTCCGACGGAGTTACCGGGATTGCCACCGGACCGGGAAGTTGAGTTCGTCATTGACTTAATCCCCAGGGCGGCACCAATCTCGAAGGCTCCGTATCGAATGGCACCGGTGGAACTAAAAGAACTTAAAGCCCAGTTACAAGACTTGCTCGATAAAGGCTTCGTGCGGCCGAGCGTGTCTCCGTGGGGAGCTCCGGTGCTATTTGTAAAGAAGAAGGACGGTACACTTCGACTCTGCGTTGATTATCGCGAGTTGAACAAGGTCACGATTAAGAATAAGTACCCGTTGAGAATTGACGATTTATTCGATCGGTTGCAAGTGGTCAAGAGTGTATTCGAAGATAGACCTTTAGCTCGGGGTATCATCAGTTGAAGATACGACCCAAGGACGTGTACAAAACGGCGTATCGTACGCGGTATGGCCATTATGAGTTCACGGTCATGCCATTCGGGCTTACTAACGCCCCGGCGGCCTTTATGGACTTAATGAACCGAGTCTTCCGTCCGCTATTGGACCGGTGCGTCGTGGTTTTCATTGACGACGTATTGGTATATTCTCGGACCGAGGAAGAACACGAGGAACACTTGAGAATCGTGTTGGAGACACTCCGAAGAGAAAAACTTTATGCCAAACTTAAAGAAATGTGAGTTTTGGCTCTCGGAAGTTACTTTCTTGGGTCACATTATATCTGGAGATGGCGTTTCGGTGGACCCAAAGAAAGTTGAGGCAATTAAGGATTGGCCTCGCCCGACAAGTGTAGCGGAGATCAGGAGCTTCTTAGGACTTGCGGGTTATTATCGGCGGTTCGTGGAGGGGTTTGCTAAAATAACTACTCCACTAACGCGCCTTACACACAAAGGGGTGATGTACAAGTGGAGCCCCGAATGTGAGCGGAGTTTCGAGGAACTTAAGACAAGGTTGACATCAACTCCGGTGCTTGCCTTGCCGACACCGGGGGAGAAGTATGTCGTGTACAGTGATGCTTCCTATGTTGGACTCGGGTGTGTCTTGATGCAGAATGACCGAGTCATAGCTTATGCTTCGCGTCAGTTGAAGAGTTATGAGAAGAATTACCCGATCCACGATCTCGAGTTAGCAGCGGTTATTTTCTCGCTAAAATTGTGGAGGCATTACTTGTACGGCGAGCATTGTGAGATATACACAGATCACAAGAGCCTCAAATATCTGTTCACCCAGAAAGAGTTAAACATGCTACAGCGGCGGTGGTTAGAGTTGCTTAAAGATTACGGCGTCACTATTCTATACCACCCCGGGAAGGCAAATGTCGTGGCCGATGCTTTAAGTAGAAAGTCGGCGGAAAATTTAGCGACGACAATTACGCCTCAACCGGCATTGCACAAGGAGATGCAATGGTTAGGACTTGAAGTAGTGGCGCCGGGAGTGCCGGCAACACTCGCCATGTTGATTGTACAACCAACCTTGTTGGAGAAGATAAAAGAATCGCAGGCATCTGATTCGTATCTCCAAAAGGTGCGCGGTGAAGTTGAAAACGGTAGTGCCGAAGATTTTGGCATTGGGACCGACGGTACACTGCGGTATAGGAACCGTGGGTGTGTGCCCAAAGACGATGAGCTTCGGAGGGCAATTATGCAAGAAGCCCACCAATCGCCCTATAGTATTCACCTGGGCGGCACCAAAATGTATCAAGACTTAAAGCTTTATTATTGGTGGCCGGGCATGAAAAGGAATATTGGAGAATTTGTGGCACAGTGCCTCACGTGCCAACAAGTAAAGGCTGAGCGTCGTTTTCCGGCGGAAAAGTTGCAAAGTCTACCAATACCCGTGTGGAAGTGGGAAGACATCGCTATGGATTTTGTGACAGGCTTGCCTAGATCTCAAGGCGGTCACGACGCGATTTGGGTAGTTGTGGACCGGTTGACGAAATCGGCTCATTTTCTGCCGATCCACACTACTTGGTGGGGAGACAAGTTAGCTCAAGTTTATCTCGACGAAGCCGTGAGATTACACGGGGTTCCGGTATCGATTGTATCCGATCGAGACCCCCGGTTCACATCTCATTTTTGGAAGAGCTTGCAAGATGCATTGGGAACACGGCTCGATTTTAGTACGGCATTCCATCCTCAGAGTGACGGTCAATCGGAGAGGACTATTCAAATACTCGAGGACATGCTTCGGGCGTGTGTACTTGATTATAAGGGCGGATGGCATGATTTCCTACCAATGGCGGAATTCGCATACAATAACAGTTACTAAGAAAGCATTGCGATGGCGCCATTCGAGGCCCTATATGAAAAGAAGTGTCGCTCTCCAATCCATTGAAGCGACGTGGGCGAGAGGACTGCTCTTGGCCCCGATGTGGTGCGGGTGGCGGAAGAGAAAGTCCGCCTAGCCCGACAAAGACTCAAGACGGCTCAATCTCGGCAGAAGAGTTATGCCGACAAGCGGAGAAGAAACCTAGAGTTCGAGGTTGGAGACCGCGTATTTCTAAAGGTGTCACCGATGCGCGGGGTAAAAAGGTTTGGTGTTCGCGGGAAGCTAAGCCCCCGTTATGTCGGACCTTTTGAGATTTTGGAGCGGATCGGTGCGGTAGCCTACAAGTTGGCGTTACCACCGAGACTTGCGGGAGTGCACAATGCCTTTCACGTGTCGAATCTCCGCATGTACGTCCGCAATTCGACGCACGTATTAGAGTATGAACCGGTGGAGCTAAATGAGGATATGACTTATGAAGAGTACCCGGTTCGTATTCTTGAGAAAGGAGAGAAAAAGCTTAGGAATCGCAAGATTTCCTATGTCAAAGTCCAGTGGAGCAATCATGCAGTGCGTGAAGCCACTTGGGAACTTGAGGACACGATGAGGAAGGAGTAGTCTCATTTGTTCGAGTCGACGAGCTAAGGTATGCGTTAAGTTTCGCGGACGAAACTAATTTTAAGGGGTGGGGAATGTAGCATACCGATTCCCCGTGAAGCGTGCCGAGTTTCGTCGAAATGAACGGGACCCGGAGTAAAGTGATTTGGGGTGAGTTCTATGAGTATTAGAACTCATCTGGAGTGAAAACGGGAACCGAGGAATCAAAAACTGCAAGTCTGAGAAATTTCAGACTTGGAGCGTCAGGAGACCGGACCCATGGGTGGAGTCCGGATGCCACAGTTGAGCCACTGTCACGTAAATTTGGCTAAGTCCCGGAATTGCCGCTCGGGATCCGGATTCGGAGGTGGAGACCGGACCTCCGGACCGGACACAGGGTGGGGACCGGACTGCTTGCAACCGCCGAAAAATCGGCTAAGTCCCGAAAAACCGCGTACGGATCCGGATTCCGGCAACGGGTCCGACTCGAACCCGAAAAATGCCCAGTTCTGGCAGATTGCAAAATTAGCAATTGGAGGGGCTTTTTGGCAAATGTTACGACATGATATAGGCCCATCCCCTCTTGTTCACAGCACACTTCACCCTCACTCTCTTTTCTCTCACTTTCTCTCTCTAGAGAGGCTCTAGGGCAAGAAGAAGGAGGAGAAGTTGGAGGAGGAGGCTTTGGAGCTAGTTGGAGGCTTCTTGGAGGATCTTGGAGCTCTCCTACAACAAGACCTTGGTTGAGCTTGCTACAAGAGGTAGGTTTTCTAGCTTGTTGCTAGTATTAGAGAGCTTGTAGGGCTATGAACACCATGAGAGCTCCATGAGAGCTCAAGTGCTCTCATGGTGGTTGGTTAGGGTTTGATGTAGAAGCCATAGAGATGGCTCTAATGCCTTAGGGATGGTTCTAAAGAGCTTCCTAGGTAATTCTAAGCTTTCTTTGCTTAGGGTTGAGATCAATCTAGGAGCAATGTCAATTTGACATTATTAGGGTTTAGAAATTGGGGCTTTTGCCCTAGAGGGTTTTCTAAGCAAATTGACTATGTGAAAACTTAATTGGGGGTATTCCTGACGCGTGGGACAACTCCGTTCGTTTAAACGAAAAGCCGATAGAGGGGCTACTGTGTAAATCGGCCTGATTTAGAATCTGTTTAACGCGCAGGTCGCAAACTAGGGATCGGATAGCCGTGAAATTCGAACCACAACTCCACCATAATTTTTAGAGGTGGGGGGTGCATTCCGGAATCATCGAATTCCCTTCTATGTCTATTTCACCTTTTGAGCATATTATATTGTAATATATTCATGCATGATAGGGTAGGGAGTAAAGATGTGTATGGTTGTTCCTTTATGCATTGTTATAATGTAAATGAACTTAGTAATGGAAATGGAACCATAGAAACGAGAACTAGCACCCTATGCATGTGTGAATGTGAGAATAGACTATGATCTTAGCAAACAAAGGTGATATTGAACATAGAGACAAGATTGCCATCGAGATGGCATAGAAAGGCATAGAAAGTGACATGAACAATTAGGTAAAAACCTATTGTGACATTGACATTGACATTGTGACTAGAGTTTATGGTTTCCCAAGTTGGGAAATTGATCGATACTCACACTTGACTTGTGGGAGGTAGCTCCTCCACAAGTGGTGTACTCCGGAGTGTAGACACCGCGGGGACAGTGCCCGTCGACGAACCCTCGGGTGATAGTGCCTTGAGCCTTCCCAGAGATCGGTGATAAGACGTGAGTCATTGGGGTTAACATGGTTAACCAGCAAGATTGGGTAAAGAAGCAAGTAAAGTAAAGAGCATGCATGCATCGTTAATTACAGTCAATTATCTATCCACTAATCTCTTTTGCAGGCATGGTATTTTAGCATATAGTATGGTTACTTTTTACTTTTCCTTGCAATACTTATGCCTAAATGGACCTAGTGGGTAAGTCGGCGAGGTCGGTTGCCGAGCCCACTGGGAACTTCGTTGTAGTTCTCATACCACTAACCCTAAAGGTCCTGGCACGAGCGGGGCATCGGAGGACCGGGGAAAGGGGTTAGCGCCATAGCTAGCGACCACCAGAGTATATATTTTGTTTAGGCATTCCTTTTGTTATACATGTATCAACTTTACTTTGTTGATCTATAATTGTAAGTTGTAAACAATCATGTAACTTTTGTGGAATGTTTAAATGTAAAGAATGATATGATGATTAAAGAGCAAATGGATGAAATAGTTCAGTTATATGCATTTGGTTAAAATGTAATCAAATAACGTGTATGATGTATACTGTAGCTTAGTGCTTCTTCTTCCGCTGTGATTGTTTGTTGTATAATAGTAAATATCTATTGATTGTTTTATTATACTCGTAGTTGGAGCCTTGGGCGGCCAGGGGAACCCTGTTCGTTCGGCGTCTGTTGACGTGGCCCGAACCCGACCAAATAGGCGGGTAGCGGGGCGTGACAGCCTGCTTTCCGACCGCTTATAGCGACCGCTTTAGCACGCCCTATGCCACTAAAGCGGCTGCTATGAACCCGATTTGCTAAATTCCGATTTAGAGATTATGGTGTAGTGGTAGTACATAAAATCCGCTATAGCGGCCGCTATGGCCGGCATAGTGGCCGCTATTTAAAACACTGGCTTTGGTTGCCAAACAAACTGTATTACCATACGGATTTCAAACAATTAGGCATTCATCCGTCTGTGGACGCATTTAACCTCATAGAATTTCAGTTAAAAGTAAAAACTCAAAAATTCCGAGCGTCAGTAGAATACAATATATAGGTTGATGTTTCTAGCTGAAATGTTCTTGTTGTGCATATATTTCTCTAATAACCTTTATTTTGGAAAATCACCCCTTCCACTTCATTATGCTCTTGGTGAAAACAGTTTTCCATTGTCAACAGCTGCATACTATTCCTTAGATTGTGTTCTCTTTTGTTTGATCATATCCATAAAAACAGCTGGGTGCTATCCTTTTGCTTTTTTTGTAATACTTAAGATGTTGGTTTTGACAGTGCTATTTTTTCATTACTGTTTTTTTTTGGATGTCTTGATTCTTCTCATACATGTCGTTTATTCTGGATCTTATAATGTGAGGAGATACAATTTTTTTCTTTTGTTAAGCTTGTATATTTGGTAACCTTGACAAAGTATAGATGTGGAAGATGGGCATACACTGCATTTGGTTGCCAGACAACCAGCTCAATCACAACGTCCTACTGAACCAGGGGCAGCTTCAGAAGATAGCAGTCGTAATAATGGTAATTTTTTTTTTGTTCGGTTTTTTGAGTCAAGTGAAGTTTAATAACTCTTCATGATTGGTTGTTTGCTAGTTGTTGTACCTTGTCACTATTGCCAGGATCACTTGCAATTTGGGCATTAAATTGCAGAGCTTTCGTTAGCACTTTCCTGATAAGTATTTTGATTTAATTTGATTTGGTCATGTTATTTAGGTTGGCCAATGTTTTTCATTTCTCTCTTTGCCAGTAGGGGAGAAATTCAAATTATGTGCTGTTAGTGTAAATGCTTGCTGACCTATATCGGATAGCATGTTCACAGCTCACAGAGCTACCTTTTTTCTTGATATGCTAGTGCTTGCAGTCAGAGGGCAATATCTTAAGGAGGACACACATATTTAACAAACTACATTGTGACTTGTTAAAGTGCTATATCTTCTCAATTGTTTCATCCGTCAATGCAAAAGACTAAAATTGTCCATGGACCGGGTCAGGTCTAGGTAGTTGATATACTGTACCCCTATCCTAAAAAGAAATAGGTAGAAAAATATGTATATACCCTACCTATTTAACTTTGGGTCAGATCCGGGTCTGACTACTTAAGTTAATAATATACCCACCGGGTCTATTTGGGCGGGTCTGGGTGGTGACTGTATACTAACTGCTTAAGTCCGGTACGGGTCAGGTCTAGATCGGGTATAGGTACCCGTATGCATATATTTTTTATAGACTTTATTAAACAATCTATGGACAAGAGTCTTATGAGTATACAGTCTTTTGTACTCATAAGTTTTCAGCCATTAGATCTACCCTTTGATTATTTCCACATGTTAGATTATACTATTCAACCAACCACCCACTCAACCCTAGGGGACTACTATCATCCTAACCCGGGATCACTATCATCCTAACCGCACATTTTTTCATACAATGGCCGAAAACTTATGAGTACAAAAAGGTCTATACTCAGAAGAGTATAGTAGCCCTAACCGTATGGGCAAACCATAAACTTCTCACTATAGAAAACTTGTTCAAAAGAAAGATTCAAGCAGTAAACAGAGCGGCTGGGGTTAAAAAAAAGAGTAAAATAAAAAAATAAAAAAAGGAGTAAACAAAGCGATTGGGGTTTCACTAGGATGCAAATACAAAATGACCCTTCATATATAAGTCGTATTGAAGTTGATCCCTCAACTTCAAATCTTTTTTATTTACTATTGGGCATTTCACCGGGTCTTGGTCCCGGTTCGGGTTTGGGTACGGGTCCAGATTTGAAAACTCTTCCGGACCCTACCCATTAAAAGGTCGGGTTCGGATCAGGTCCAGGTCGGTTTTGGGTATAAAGTATCCGGACCCATGCCCGAAACTTTAATAGGTAATTTTTGTTACCGGCATACTATTCATTTTTTATCGGGTCCGGTTCGGGTCTAGGTAGGGTTGTCGTCGGGTATGGGATATCGGGTATTTTTGGACAGTTTTACAGAAGTCTCCATAATTAGTGATTGATATATATGTATCTGTTCGTTTCTTTCGTTAATGATAGTTTTTAACTTAAATCTTTTGTGTATTAAAGTTTTGAGTGAGTGACAATGCCGGTAGTGAATACTGAGAAAACAGAAGCATGAGATGCTTGTGTGAATTGGTACTTTCTACCGGTCATTTCTATTTTGTTCTTCTAACATTTTCTTTGTAAAATTTTTGAATCAATGTTTTTTCTTTTTTCTATCACATCCTTATTTCTGCAGCAAATATTTTGGTCATTAACAACATTTCTTGCCACTAAGCTATTTCAACACTTCATGTGTGAATGCTACTAGCTTGGTGGTTCACGCAACACATGGTTGATTTAAGGATGATTATGCATGATGTGTAATCCCTTGCTAGGTGGTATGTATTGGTGCCCCATTTTATCTTAAAGCCTTGATGTTGTCGAGCTTCTTCAGCGACCAATGCAATGATGCTTGGCATCGTGCTGACACCTTTTCTTTAGTTGAATATGAGGGTTTGATGAACTGAATCTTAGTTTGTTGAATTTATTGTTTTAAGTCCCTTTACCCTTTGTTGTATTTCTGGGACTGATTGTGACTAATCAAACTTTTCTGATAATTTGATTTGTCCGGTCTTGTGCATAAATAAATATCAAAACCTTGTAATCAGTATTGAAAAGTCATCATTGCATGAAATTGAGCAATAAAAGCATAATATATATAAAGCACGTGTGTATGTATATGTGTGTGTACATGTGTAACATATCTATACAAGTGTGTATTTCAGTAAGGCTATCTTGCATTTTTTGCATCTATTTGTAGGAAATGATACGACTGGAAATGCACAGCAGAACAGGACAGGACAAGTTTCGCATAGTGTCGTTGTTGGGACTGTAAATATTGCTGACCAGGGTGAAGGGATGGGAGCTGATATTGCTAGGGTGCGCTTTCTATAATTAAATCTTAGTTGGTGGAAATTTGTCAGACTGCAGTATTCTATTTTGCTTACTTGGCCTATGAGTTATATCTTTTCCTCTTTGGGGGGTTTAAAAAATTTACACTTTTGTTTCAGGGTATTGGGGAACTTCTGCGTTCTTTGGGGCTCGGGATTCTTGCTCCTGCTGGAGGAGTTAGCAGCACTTCATCTACTTCGGTAAATACCATTTTCTTTAGCTGCAACTTATTATTTGAGACTTTGTTCCTCTTGGCCTAGTTTCTGGAGTACTTTGTCTACTCCAGAAAGCAGCTACTATGCATTTGGCCAATAAAATGTATAGAGCTATTTGCTATGGCAGAATGCTGAAATGGTATTCAAGCCCTAATTTGACTGTCTCATTGGAAGCATTTTGAACCTTTTACTCCTGCTATGGCAGGAAGCTGGTTTTTCTTTTCTTTTTTTTCTTTTTCTGAGTTTGTCAGTATGGATAGGGATGTCAATGGGTCGGATTCGGGGCGGATTTTCAAAAACCCGAACCCGAACCTGACTCCGAACCCGAAACCCGAACCCGAACCCAAACCGGACGGATTTTAAAGATCCATATCTAAATCAGAACCTGGCCAAAAATCCGAAACCCGAACCCAAAAATCCGAACTCGAAACAATTATTTCTCTTTTCAATATTTCAAAATATATTACATTAAATCTAAATTTTTAAAACACAAATTCAAATATAACATCAAATTTTTATATACATATTATATATAATGTAAAATAAATTCGGGTTTGTGTTGGGTTTGGGTCGAGTCTGGGTTCGGGTTGGGTAAAGTCAAAATCCATATCTGTATCCATATTCATCAGGTTTTTGTTTTTGATATCCATATCTGAAGCCATATCCATTTAGCATCGGATAAATTCGCTCCGTTCGGGTTAGCTTGGGTTTGGATAAAATTTTGGGTATCCGTACCTATTGACATCCCTAGGTATGGAATTGGATCGTATTACTAATTTTTTTGCTTTCTATGAACAACATTACTAAAATGGCAATTATCCGAAGCTATAGTCGTCCCAAACTGGTTTTCACGTAGCTTTAATGATATTTGATCCTTGCTTTCATGTAGGTCCCACCAAATGGTGAGACCGAAGGGCCACAGAATGCTGGTAGTAGAACTCAACCTGGAAATCCTGTGCAGCCAGGATTTGCAATTCTCAATCACCAACTTCAAATATCACCTCTTTTCCCGGCAGCATTATCTCGTCATACGGTAGACTGTTTCTTCTTATCTTTTTGTTAACAATTTTTTTGGGCATTTGATTTATATGTTCTTTATTCAGGTTATTCCTGATTCCTTGGCTACCCTTTTGGAGTTCATCAATCGCATGGACCTGGTATTGCAGAACTATGGTAATGTCACACTTTTATGTATTTAATGTTAAAAGGTATTTTTCATATTCTTTTAACCATGTTTAAATGTATTTTTGTGTTTGAAGGTTATCACTCTTCTGCTGCTACCAATGTTCAGCATCCACAGAGGTCTGATGCCTCTCCTTCTAGGGCAAGAGATCTACCAACTCCAGAGGTCTTGGGTTCAGTTATTGAGCGAGCACGGCAACTTCTTACTGGCAATGCAGCATCTGCACTTTCTGTATGCTCTAATCTTGGTTTTGGTGAAGTTCTTTAATGTGGATTTATTTGTCAAAAAGTAATGGTATTTGACGTCTACTGCCATTTAGCAGCTAAAAGATTTCCAAATGGCTAGTCTTCCACACAAAAAAAAAAATGACAACCATGTATTATGAAACCCTGTGATTATAGGGGCTGCAAGTAATGCTGCTTTTTATTAGGCTTCTGTTTTAGTGGATTAGTTATTTATCTACTCCTCTTAAGGCTAGCAACATAGAAACGTAGTTTGTGATTTCTTTAGCTTCAACACTTTATTTCTTCCACATAAATGGATGAGCACTTAGGTCATGCTTCATCTATCAAATTCCGTAGGTTCAATTTAGAATTTAAGTGAGGAGATTTCTTTGATGGTTGGGGACAATGTGGGGGACTGGGGAGTTAAGGGCGGAGTGGGACTTGGTAAATGGCTGGAGAGTTAGGCCGGAGGTGGGCTTGGGAATTGACTATAGAATTTGGCCAGAGGTGGGGCTGTAGATTAGGCTGGAGAACTGGGGGAAGAAGAGCCATCCATGGAAAAGAAGATGATCGTTATTAGAAGTTTTCAGGTAAATATTTATGGACGTAATATTGTCATTAAAATCGACCTTGATAACTTTTTAATAGATATTTCAGAGATTTAGATGGATATGTTGGGGTTACTTCAAAGTTTGCTGCCTGTTTGGATGCATGAACACCTTCTTTGGTATATCCCATTGATTTACTCAAGAAGCATGTAGTATTTGATAGATGAGGAGTGTGATCAAACTTGTCCAAAATGGATATCATATTTAGCCTCTTGAGTTGTTGTTTTCCAAGTAAGATAAATTACCTCGTAGGTCAAATATACTATCTTATCAAATCATGGGTGTGAAGGCGTTTCAATGAGTAAAAACCAAATTCCTATCTTCTATTTAGACAAGAAAATCTTCATACCGAGTATGTTGGATGTCTTGTTTTCACATCCAAACAGGGCCTTTAGGAACAGGAAAGCAATTTTAGAAGTTTACAGGATATCTAGTAATTAACCCAATTTTATAATGTAGTGATTTGACTTTTTTGTAAGCACAAGAAAACTGAATAGCCAAGTGAAAAGAAAATTTCTATGGTCATTTTTGCTAAAATTCTAAAGTTGAATTGAACTCGATTTGAATCTACCTTATATCTTGACCAAGTCATATTGTCCAGTTCAGTGATATTAAAGATGCTAGTAATAATTCACAGAATCTGTGCTCAAAGTGCAAATGTTTCTTTGACCTGTTGTGATTTACGAATAATTTGCAGCTCCAAATTCAGTGTTCGGTAAATATTAACTATGATAATTTGGCGTCATGAAATATGCACGAAATATTCCATTCTCTAAATGATTATTCCAGCATATTGCACAACGTCTGGAGGGAGAGGCTACTTCAATTGATGCAGCTGTGCGGACTCGGATTCAAAATGAGGCGATGCATGCAGGATTAGCTATGCAGCATTTAGGTGCTATGCTTTTGGAGCTTGGTCGGACAACTATGACGCTTCGCATGGGGCAATCTCCTGTATGCTAATTATTTATATTTGTTTGTAGTTTGAGTTCCTTGAACCATTAGCTGATTTCTTTCTTGAATGGTGCAGGCTGAATCTTTTGTAAACTCTGGACCCTCAGTTTATATATCTGCTACAGGTCCAAATCCTATAATGGTTCAGGTTGCCATTTATTTTCTCTACTTCCTGATATTAGAAATTTTTTATTGAGCAATTTTTGCATCAACATATTGCTTTCTACTGCAGCCTTTTCCACTTCAGACTAGCTCCTTGTTTGGTGTTAGTCCTACCCCTTTTGTAAATGGAGCTACTGGTCCATTGGCTGGTGGAGATCCTTCGAGAAACATCAACATCCATATTCATGCTGGTGATGAAATGTTATACCCCTCTATTACCTTTCTACTGCGAGAATTTGTTGTCTGGATGTGGTGCACTGTGGGCTGATCTCTAAAATACAATCCTTGATGTTTTAAAGTGGAGTTTTAAGCTGTTGGGCACGATCTCCAACACCTAAAGGGCCTCCATGTTAAAAAAGCCTACTTTTTAACAGCCTAGTTCTCATGTAACAAACAATAGCTAGCCATTGACTATTTGGAATAAGTTTCCCAGAACTTCCTATTTTTCATAATAGAACATTTAGAGATTTAATGGACATGGTTTACATTTTAGATTCTAATGTCTCTAGGGTTAAAAATATATGGGGCTGCTTTGTGTCTGAAGTGGTGGACCAGATCCAGGGATTAATTTCTCTTCTAGTAGGGTGGTAGTCTAAAATCTTCCTTACCAACAGGTACTTCAACAACTGGTGGTGGTCCAACTGCTGGTACAAGGACAACTTCAGGTGATGCTGCTCATGGAGAACAGCCTAACATGGAACAAGTTGCCCAAGGTGGAAATATTTCAGGTGATTCAGCTTCAGTGCGAGGGATGCCAGCAAGGACAGTGGTTGCAGCTATACCGGCACGCTCACCTGCTGAGAGTGGAAATCATGTTCTAAGTGTTATTTACCCTATTCAAGTGAGGCCTCAATCACCATCACTCCCTAACCAACCGGCCCTTCAGCCCAATGCGGCCGTTGTTATCCCGCAAACTTTCTCAGGGCCTGGTGGTATCCCTGCAGTAGTTGCACAGATTAATGCACGCGCCACTAGTGCTTTATCTGGGAATGTGCCAGGCCAGAATTTATCATCTTTTACTTCACCAAGAACCGAAGCTCAAGTATCTCATCCAGCTGTGAACATTGGAGCACAACCTGCTATTACATCTAACCCATTTCCTCCAGCTTTCTCAGAGGCAGGTTCTGGGTCTGCACTTTCTGCTTCAACAAGTGCACAGAATGATAATGCATTGTCCAGTGCTATTGCAGGGAGTAGCTTGTCATCTTCATCATCAAACACGATTGTGCTTGATAATATTAATCGCGGTGATTCTGCAGCTGGATCATCAAATAGGGAACATAGTGATGTTCCCTCCAGTTCATCAGCTGATAAGTCGATGGAGAAAAATTCCCAGCCAGATGGACATATGGGCGCTTCTCGACCCAGCTCTGAAAGTGATATGCCTGCTCCCTTGGGGTTAGGTTTTGGGAGTTTGCAGCCTAAGGTGATAAAGAATGTCAGCTTGCTATATGAAACGTTGATAAATGATACTCAAATTTGGTTAAATTTTTATTTCTTGCTTTCTAGTTTTCAATGCTTGCATTAGATATCTTATATACTTCCCTTTTATTGCCTTCCTCAGAGACGCAAACCAGCAAAACCTAGCGGGAGTGAAACCTATTCGGTAAATCAAAATCAGCAATCAATCACTAGGGGCCAGCAGATTCCGGGATCTCTTGTGTCACAAAGCTCCGATTCAAATAGACCAATGAATGACCAAGGCTCCATTCCAACACCGTCCTCTACTGTAGGACAAGCCAATGTTAGCAATATGATATCGCAAGTCCTCCATACCCCTGTTTTCAACAATCTTTTGACAAATGTAGCTGAGCAGACTGGCGTCAGCTCAGCCACTGATTTGAGGAGCATGATGGAACAGTGCATGCGGAGCCCTGCATTAAGGAGCGCGCTGGATGGTATGGTTCAACAGGCTGAAGGACAAGGTGGTGGTGGCCAAGACCTTGGGAGCATGTTACTCGGTTTGGGCGGTGGTCAGGGTGGGCTTGGTTTTTCAAGGATGATTCAGCAGATGATGCCTGTTGTCTCACAAGCTCTAACTGGAGGATCTCCATGGGCTACAGCGGTCAATGGTGTGCAATCTGAACCTCGGCACCTGAGGAATGATACTAGAATTTGTCGATCTGACATGTCAAACAACAGGGATACTTTGGTACGTATTTATACCCCATTTACGCGTACATTTTTTTTTTTTCTTTCTTTTTTGGTCTTAAATTCTGTATTTTTAGGTATAGATTGCTATGTCAGCAAAAAATAGTTCAGCATATCTTTGGTTCTTTATTTGTTTCCCTCTTGTTTCTTTCTTTAAGGAAGAGGAGAATGAATGAAGAAATCTTGACATTGAACAATGCCTTTATGTGTTATGCACCAAAATTGCAAATAGAAAGGTGGAGTGAGCTACTGTGTGCTTCTTTGACAGTCGCTGCATTTAGTGCCATTCATTTGATTGACTTGGCAAAAGCCAAAAAGATGGATGCGTGGGATTCCCTCATGCAGTCACTTTGACATTATAGTTGCTTTTTGATGTGTCTATGATGTCCAAACTAGGTAGTCTGTGTTTTGTCTATTTTTCAAGACAATCTCTGAAGTCAAAAAGAGGCTTCTATATTTTAGTTAACTTATGGTGGTGGCCTACCAAGGACAGGACACACTTTAGGAAGGTAATACACCAAATCTAATCCTTTGTTTGGATGGAGAGAATAGAAGAGAAGAAAATAAAAATGAAGGAGAGGAGGAGAAAAGAAAGTATTTTTCTCTCATGTTGTATGGATGAAGGGAAGAAGAAAAAACTAATACTCCCTTTCTATCCACTTTTCAAAGGGAAAAAGATCGACCATCATGGAAGGTCATTTTCTCTTCCTCTCTCTTTCCTATTCTTTCCTCATGTTTCAGTTCAAACGAGATAAATGAATCCCCTAACTTTCTTTTCCTTTTTCGCCTCTCCATCCAAAGGGAGTGTAAATAGCTGGATCTTCTGGCAAGTAACTGAAAACGGAAATTGAGTTTAGCACCTGTTATTCATTGAAACGAACAAGAGAGAAAATTACAGAAATTTGTTGGGAGATCAATGTTTTCCAACTTCCAGATCAGGAAATTCTGTCTTCTTCTGATCTTTTACTTTGTCCTTACGTTTTATCCTTTAATTACCGTCCTTTTCTTTTCATAAGAGGGAGTGTTTGATAGGAAGCTTTGCTTTTTACATGCTCCAATGTGTTGCTTCTGGATGTTGAGCACAGGAGCTTGCCTTCTCTAGATTGTATACAAAAAGCATGTGATAATTCATTTACTAGTTGCTTTTGTTAGTTTTTTACCCAAGCCTTTTCTTTCATATATTTCTCCATCCACCTAATCATGTCCAACATATTTAATTAGGAGATAAAACATGGTCCTCGTCTAAGTGTCTCCCTAATATGACTGGTCATTTTTTATTTTTAAAAGAGACTGACAAACTTGACAACATCCACCAGCTGAATTTTTTTTTCCTTTTTATATTGATATTTTGTGGTCAGATTGATCTCCATCAAGCTTGTGAAAGAATTGCACGGCATGATTCCCCTGCAGATATTTTTCATGCTGTGCTTGAAGGTGCTGGTCATCTGAATGGTGAAGATAACAGCTTCCATGATCTTGCTGGGGAACTTAGTGGGAATACAGAGCTTGCAAATGTACGTATTATCTCTCCGTTTTGCATGTACATCTTCCAAAGTTTTCATGCTTTTTGCTGATAATCGGCTATCTCTGCGGAGCACGTCTTAATAAAATAATTTATTTAAGCATTTTTGATTTGGCATCTTGCAATTGAAATTGGCTACCTTTGCTGCAGTTTGTTGTTGTATAGCATTTAGTATTGATTAAAGGAAAATGCTTGCTGTACACCCCAAAAAGGGGTGTAAATCTTACTACACCTCTTCATCCTAGGTTTTCACAAATCCTTTGGATTTTTAATATTAAAAATAAAAATAAGTTGACAAGAAGAGAACCCTATGTATTACAGATACTTCTATAAGCTTCGCGTGTCCGTGTCGGAATCGTGTCCGACATGGACATGCCATGAACACGCGTTCGGCGCAGGTCCATAGCACATCCCGTTAAAGAATATATATATCTAATTTTATTTTACTTATATAAATATATAACGTAAGATAATAAATATTTTGGTTTTTGATGAATACATACAAATTTTGTTGGACAATATAAATAAATTATGTATGGTTGAGAATTTCTTTTCTTAAAACATATGAATTATTAATGAGAATTTTATTGTGCGAAATATATTAATATTTCACTAAAACTAACCACTTATATATAATAATATATGTTACTATATTAATACTATTGTGTTTTATTAGCGGTGTCCATGCCGTTTCTGTGTCCTAATTTTTTTGAGACTGTCGAGTCATGTCGTGTTCTGTGTCTGATATCAAAGTTTGTGACGCCTAGAGAGAACCCAAAAAATTTTCTAAACCCTAGGATGGAGGGGTGTAAGATTTACACCTCCTTTTGGGTGTACAGTGAGCACTGTCTTGATTAAAACCAGGAGGCTCGTATATCCTCTCTAGGAACATCCTACAAGTTCAAAATCTGCTTATTCATATGATATACCATAGATTTGTGTCATGTTTGGGTCATGAATGACACACAATCTCTAGTGCTGGTTAGTGAAGGCAGTTTTGCGTGGTGTAGAGCACAGTGATACTTGTCCATTACATCAGAAATCATAGCTAGGAAATATTCAGTATCTTTTGTATAATCTTATGCTAAAAAGGCAAACATCAATGCATATTTTTTATTCTCCATCGAATGAGCACTAGCTTTGAATGTACCAGGAATTAATATGATTTGTCTTCCAAGTGTGATTGAGTCATCTGATATCCCTGTGTTGGCATAGATCGCTATTGTAGACTTTTGGTTCTTATTTCTTTGTTGAACTCTAACATTGGCCATCTATTTGATCTGAATGAACGATAATGTTCTTTCCTTCCCAATAAGAGTAGTCATCACTTGATGGCTTTGAGACTGTTAAACGTATTAACTTACCCAAATAGAAGGAAATGTGACATATGTTGGATACCAAAGATCCTTTTTTGTGATCTAAAGTTAGATTTGCTGCTACCTTCTTACCATACATTTTAATCTACCAACATACTATAGACCTAATCTTTACTAGTTTTATGAGTAGTATAATTCTCTTTTACTTGTGTAACGGTCTCATTCCATTTGCCGAGGTCGCAACTGTTGTTCCTAGAACGCATATGTTATGATAGTAGGACATCTTGTCGCGTTTTATTATTGATTTTGACATCTGTGGGCGCTGCTCACCGACAAATGAGTATCGAATCTTTTTCATGCATATAGTTTTTATTTTTTTAAGAGTATTTGAAGTGATTAAAGAATAATTCTTGTTGCATTTTGTTTGATGCCTCTAAATTCTTTATTACATACTGCCAATTTTTTTGCTCTTCTAGGAATATATGGGTATCCTGCGCAATCAAATTCACCGGAGGCTGCAGTCAGAATCCAACTCCGAAAACAAGTCATAAGATCCATATTTTTCACTTCTATACAAAGCTGATCCTCTTTTTTGTCGCATAATTTGAGATGCATCTTATGAAGGATTTGTTAAACAAGAATTTTTCAGCCCAAACTTGGATTTTGCTGGATACTGCAAGTGTTTAAGTACATTCTGGTCTCATCTGTTGTGAAAAGTCTATACTTATTATCACCATGGGTTACACTAGATGTGCATTCATAAATGTCCGTCTAGTGTATTACCATAGATACACCTTTTGTAAATGTGTAACAGCTACTTTAGGGTTTTATATACTGTGTATCTGTTTTCTGAAGACCTGGTTGTATATACTCGTCATCTTCTTGGGACATTACGTGAATATTTGACAGTTATCTAAATGTATGACTGCCTTGAAGATTGGCACATACCCTAGGATGCTTTTGATATTATATCATCTAATTGTTACATTAGATGATCCAAGAGATAGTGGCTTTGTTGTTTTCGGTGAATGATTGTGAAGAATATATCGTGTAATAACACCTGTGGCTCTTGAGTGTGAGATTGTGGAAGGCTTGTTGTTCGCCGTTAGATCTGCTGCTAACATCTCATTTACGCATAAAGTTGGATCTAAGTACTATTGTCGGGTGGCCTCTATGCCAACATTGAGGGCTAGCGTTGGTATTTCATGGTCAGTGAAATTCTATTCTAATTATGCAGGCATGCATGCTGATGCTGTTGGGACCAAAAAGGAGATTTCAGTGGAGTTTTGAGTGAAGCCTGTAGAGATAAACTTAAACTTTTCTCTTTTTGTTGAACAGGATCCTCATATATATCGTATGCCGAACCACTGCAAAGTATAATGTAGTAATGCTGACGTGGTATAATATCGCGTGCTGAACCACTGCAATTTGCACGGCGTCGTATAATTACTTGTGGCAATTGTACTTTCCCTTAACCACGTAAGGCATTCTTCGCCCAATTCCTAGGGGCCCTAAATCCCTCGGCTTATGCTACTTGTTATTTGTTTCTGACTTAGTTCCTTTTGCTTGTTAGGGCATATTTGGTTAGATGAAAGCGCGGAGCATTGAAAATAGTATTTTGATTTGCGAAAGATAATATAAAAAATCACTTTACAAAACTGGGTTATAACTAAATTTCATATTTTTGACTTCGGCCTAAAAAAATTCAGAGTCACGAAAATGGAGAGCTCTTAATTTTAATATTTGGATTTATTTTTAGAGTTGAATTTCAATTTAAATCTGATTTAGAACCATGGATTTAATTTCACATTTTGAATTTTATTTGTAGCTTCAAACTTAACACAATTTTTATATTCAAATTTCCAAATTTATTTTTAAATTTAAGGCCTAAATTTAAATTATTATTCAAATTTAAATTGTAGTTTGAAATTTTAAATTAAAATTTAAATAAAAATATTCAAATTTAAATTCTATTCAAAGCATTTATAGCCACAAAATTTCAATTTGAACTTCGAATTCAAATTATTTCGAACTATAAGTTCAAACTATCATTTGAAACTTGAATTCCAATTTTAAATTTATTAGTTGAAATTCAATTTTAAAATTTAATTTCAGTTATGAGTTATAAGTTATAACGTAAATTTTCAATTCAAATTACAAATTTAATTGTATGCCTTCAATTTTAATTATAAATTTAACTCATATTTAAATTTAAATTTAAAATTTAAAATTTAAATTTAAATTACAAGTATCATTTGTTTGTTTATATTTTTCTCCCCTTTATTTATAATTAAAAAATCAAAACCACAAAACTAATATTTTTTTATTTTGACTTTGCACCCAACCAAATAATATAATTCAAAAGTTATCTTTATAATAGTCACATTTATAAAAATAAATTTTTTTTAACCACTTTTAGGTAACCAAATGTACCCTTATTAGTATACATTGTAAGTCTCAACCAAACTTTAATTTGGGCTGAGCAATGATAATATTGCAAATCCATAATGGGAAGTAGTCTTAATGTTAAGAAAGATTCAAACGTATTATCTCCCGGCTATACGGTAAACATTTAATTTCAGCTGCTTGATTTTATACATCTCTAGGGTCCAGTCGAGCAGCTTATTTCTGTGCCGGCCGAAGATAAATGGGGCCCCAGACCCAGACCCAGACCCAGACCCGGATCCACACCCCATCGAGTTAAAAGTTGCCCTTCTATTTCCAAACAAAGTTTTCTTCGTAAGCAGTGGCAAGAAGGTTGAGTTGAGAGCCTCGAATCCTAGTTGATTCATATTTCTAGTTAAGTTTATTTCTTAACGAAATAAACGTTAACGAAATAAACGAAGCGGGGTAACGTGCTACCTATCTCTCTCTCTCAAAAAAAAAAGAAGAAAGAAAAAAAAGAAAGTTTTCCTCTCATACCACCTAAAGTTTATCGCACTTCAACTACAAAACAACTAATTCATTCATATATAATAGGTTAACAATACTAAATATTATACATGTCGGAATTCCACCACATTTGGATTTATTTAAATTATTCTTAATCGGATAAGAAATAAATATTGAAATATATCTAAAATATTTATAATCCATATGGGATAAATAAATAAATTTAAGATATAGATTCTAATATGTTCAAATTTCTATCTATGTGAGATTCAGTTACTAGAATAGGATTAGGATTAAAGTCTTCCTTATGACCTATAAATATATGAGATGAGATATTGGCCACATACAAGATGCAAGAAAAATTAATATAATCTTTCCATAAAATTCTCTTTCTTGGGTTTGCTTTAGGGCACTATTAGAAACCCTAGGAATTTGGGCGATATGCCGCGATCGACTCTAATAATTGGTTAAGGAATTCGTAAAACAAGATAGAGATTAGATCCTAATAATTACAACATAAATTTTCTTGTAAAAAGATATGTAAATATCTGTGTGATTTTTGTATTTTGTTTTGGATATTAATTTTATCAACACTACATGTATTAACAAAGTTATCAGAATGAGATTGATTTGAGATGGGTGCCGATCCTTAAATACAAAAATCCGCTAGAAACCCGTGACAAGTTTGAAATCTTCAACGCTATGCCCATCCTGTAGCTCATTTCAGTCACCTTACACCCACCACATTCGGAGAGGCATTGGGACAAAGCCATTGGATTAACCCCGTCACCAGTGCGTGCACTAAAAACAGTGAGTATTGTCAGGTAAAACATCTGTAATTTTATTAGTTTGCTTCCGTCAAGGCAAAAATCTAGATATTTGGGGCGTTAGCTTGCTTATGTTGAGGAAAAAATTCTAGATATTTGAGGCGGGTCAGAACGGGAGCGAGTTTTTAGCAGGCCACAACGGATAAGTGAAGGATGGAATCCTTTGCCTCCTGATTTATTTTTTTAGCGGATCGAGGCAGATTTAGGATGTGTTATTTTTTTTCTTAGCTTTGGCCCGTATTTTTCATTCTATTCAGGGTGGATTCCATCAGCCGGAATCAATTTTCATACGTAGATGAAAAGTCACCAAAAGATGCAAGATGATTTTAAATGCAGTTTATTAAAGAAATAGGAAAAAAATAATAATGATGTGAGCTCACATCCCCACACAATCTAGGTTTTGAAGGTCAGTGGTCAACCAAAATTAGTCCAACGTAATACAAAGCAAAGAAAATAAAGTAGAAAACTGAAAATGTCTTAGATAAATCGACAAAGTTATAAGCAGCCTCGGATGGAGGAAACTCCTGTAGGAAAGGCTAAAAAATACTACAGCATATACTGATTTTTTTTTTTTTTTTTTAAAGCTACTTTTCTGTCACTTGCAGGGCAACTTATAACACACGACACATATAATATGCATCCATAACCATGGAGAACAATGGTGTTTAGCATTTTTTTTGTTTTCTCCTTTGTATGTGATGATTGTTCGTTAATTATTACTATCGTCTTCATACAAATTAATGTATGCATGCAGGCATATGCTAATGTCACGCCCCGGGACCGGCAGAGCCTTCCCAAAAGCGTGTCCAGACCCGCCATATGTCAACACATACAAGGCGTCTACTAAAAACAGCGGAATAAAAACAACAATAGGCTATATCTAATAATATCAGAGCCACATACAACTAGTTCTACAATAAGTAGGAAGGATAATAAACTGAGCAATAAAAGAGTAGTATAAGGTGATACAACATCTAATACAAATATCCACAAAATATGGTGGTCACACTATACATGGTACAACTCTCCACCTCTCCAAAACAAAAAAGAATACAAAGAGATAACCACCTATCGAACGATCTCGCCGAGCGTAGCTAACCAGAGGCCATACCCTTGCCGCGGTCCCGGACCTCCCCCGATGCAGAAGGCACTGAAAAATAAACAGAAACAGAGGGCGTGAGAAGTATAATTTATAGTTCCCAGTGGGCAATTACTGATCTGAACCATTGCACCACTAGGTCCAAAAGAAAAGAGGGTAAGTATGCGATAAATAAACTTGTAATAATTGCATAAAGAAGATGCTATCAGTTATAAGACAGTAATTATGATGGTATATATGTCATAATCTCCTGTTCCAACATATAAGAAAATATACTCTACTATGACCAACAAGTATACCACGATGTGAATAAAGAACTATCAAGTATACTAGATAACCCAAGTAATACCCTAAGCATGTCCACATAATCCAACTACTAAGTTTTATCTAGTAATGATTGTCATTTATTGTTGAATGTCAATTTTCAATCTCTTTTGGGATCTACACAAGGTAATCCAGCTTGTGCCACCTAAGTGTCGTGGTAGCTCCAACATCCCCCGTAAGGAATGAGTCTAACAAATTCGGCCCCATAGGTTTCTTAATACTGCACGCGCGACGAATCGCAAAGGCTAACTCCGGAGTGCCGGCTTGTAGGGAACGACCCTCACAAGCATGTGCGAAAGAGCACAATTGGCAACAAGCATAGTCAAGTCTCAAGTCCAAACCTCATGTCTCAATATGAAAATAGTAACTAGCAACCCTAAGGTCTAGTTCAATAACTCTCATGATACTAGATTTTCTATGTCAAAGTTCAACCACGAGCCTAATGCCGCTTGATGACATTAGCTCACTAAATCACAATTTGGTGCCAAGCCGATGCCTCTTTATGACAAAGGCTTTTCTCCTATGTCATGCATAGTTTCTATGTCCACAGAATGTCTAAAATTTACTTAAACATGTAGCTCAAGTCTTAACTAGAATGCTAACAACTACTTAGTTTCTCACATGCACACTTTTCTACTATATAGAGATAAAATTGCAATATATATAACATAAGTATTTTAAGCATTCTAAAATTCAAAAATAATATTATTAGCATGAAAAGGCATTAATTTCCAATTAACCATAAGCAAATAAGCACCAATGAGAATTTCTCATTGTGCTAGGTGAGGCCAAACCCACCGTTGCTCCAAGCGAAGATCCGAACCGCTAACTAAGCTTATATTCCTTCTCCTAGCACCCTACAAGGCATGCCATAAAAGTTACAACCTCAAAAGATGAGCCTTGAGCTCAAACTTTAAACATCTAGGTTAAGGTTAAGAAATACTCACCTAAATGTGCAACAATGCTTTTAGAAAATCCAAAAGGAAGCTAGGTCCCTCCCAATGCAACCTAAACAAAGGTTCTAAACCATTCAAAAGAGATCTAAAAGCCTCAAATCAAAAAGCCCCAAATAAAACCCTAATTTTCAAAATCTAGGGTTTCGTCTAATAGAAAGCTCCAAAACTTAAATCTAGAGGAAAAGAGATGTTTTCCTATCTCTTGGAAGCTTTAAACCAAGTCCAAAGTCCTCAAACCTTGAAGCTCTCTCCTCAAACAAGCACCAACTTCAAGCTCCAAGCTTCATCCATGGAGGAGAATGCACCAAGAAGCCAAGGAGGGAGAAAAGAGAGATCAATCCTCAAGAAATCCATCCAAAATCCAAAGAAATACAAGGGGGAGGAGGGAGGAGCTCTCTTACCCTTCTTGCTGCAGTGGAGGGGCTCAAAATGAGCCCTAGGGGTGTGGGGTGCGGTTATAGAAGGCCACAAACGCAAAAACCCCCCATGCAGTTCGCGTAGTTTGCAATCTGTCAAAGTGTACCGGTACAAATCCCATTTGTACCGGTACAACTCCCACGAAACAGCCAAACCCGAGCCTCGGGTTTGCCAAGTCCTGCCCCTCTGTACCGGTACAAAATCCAAAGTATACCGGTATAGCCATCATGGCTCTACCGGTACAACCACCAACCTTGTACCGGTACAAGTGCCTGGAACAGCAACTCGAGAGCTACCCAAAATCTAACTTTTTGGACTTTGGTGCTAAGATTTCAACCACTAATCTCGAGACTCGTGCCATAGGTCGGAACACAATCAACGACCTTTTAGAAAGTCTGGAAAAGCTCAGATCTCACAACCAACACTCGAACCTTGCTATTTGCTAAAGTTCAGTGCGTCACATTCACCCCTCCTAAAAAGGAGTTTCGACCGCGAAACTCGAAAATCAAAGTCATACCTCAAGACTCCATCTGAAAGAGATGGGGATAGCGCTCTCGCAGCGCGCTCTCTAGCTCCCACGTGGCCTCCCGCTCCTTGTGGTTGCTCCACAGGACTTTCACATAAGAAAGCTCCCGGTTCCGCAGCTTCTTCACCTCGCGAGCCAAGATCTTCACGGGTTGCTCCTCGAAGCTCAAATCCTCTCTCAGCTCCAATGGTGTAGCATCCAAAACATGAGCTGGATCATGTATATACTTCCGCAGGACCGATACATGGAATACATTGTGTACACCCAATAGGTTCGGTGGTAGAGCAAGTCTATACACTACCGGGCCCACACGCTCAAAAATCTCATACGGTCCAATGAATCGGGGGCTCAACTTACCCCGAATTCCAAATCTTCTGACTCCCTTCGAGACTTTCATAAAGACATGATCTCCAACCTGAAACTCCAAGTCTCGTCGATGCCGGTCAGCATAGCCCCTCTGCCTACTCTGGGCTGTCAACAACCGCTCCCTAGCGATGCGAACCTTGTCCTCAGCTTCCTGGAGCACATCTGGGCCTAAAGCCAAACTCTCGCCAACTACACTCTAATGAAGCGGCGATCTACACTTCCGTCCATAAAGTGCCTCAAATGGCGCCATCTTGATGCTTGCTTGATAACTATTATTATAAGCAAACTCTGCCATCGGTAGATGCTGCGACCATCCTTCCTGAAAGTCGATCACGCAGGCTCGAAGCATATCCTCGAGTGTCTGTAGTGCGCTTGAGTGCGCGCCCGTCACTCGAGGGTGGAAAGCAATGCCGAAGTCCGCCGAGTACCCTAAGGCCTCATGCGTACTCCTCCAAAAGTGTGACGAAACGGGTGTCCTCGATACAATCGATGTAGGTACTCCATGTAGTCGCACAATCTCATCAAGGTACACTTGTGCGAGTCTCTCACCAATCCAAGTAGTATGGATAGGTATGAAATGTGCCGATTTCGTCAACCTATCCACGATCACCCATATAGCATCATGCCCGGCCTGTGAGCGAGGCAATCCCATTACAAAATCCATGGTGATCTTCTCCCACTTCCACACTGGAATCGGTAAGCTCTGCAATTTTCCCGCGGGAACTCGGTGCTCAGCTTTCACTTGTTGGCAAGTCAAACATCTAGCAACAAACTCGCCAACGTCATTTTTCATCCCGGGCCACCAATAAAGCAACTTCAAGTCTATATACATCATGGTGCCTTCCGGATGTATAGCATAAGGCGCACGGTGTGCTTCCAGAAGAATCTCATCTTTAAGCGCCGATTCCGCCGGTACACAAACCCGTCCACGGAATCACATCAAGTCATCACCGTCGACAGTAAAATCACCGGTGCAACCATCAACCATTTTTGCTCGAACCTTTTGCAACTCCACATCAAGAGTTTGCTTTTGCTTTTGCTTTATCCTTTCCAATAAAGTTGGTTGCACCACCAATGTCATCAATCTCATAGGTGTATCAGGAGCCACCACCTCCAACTCTAACCGCTTCATTTGCTCTATCAACGGCGGTTGAGTAACCATCATCATCGCTAAGTTTTCCGTCGATTTCCTACTTAGCGCATCCGCCACCACGTTAGCCTTGCCCGGGTGGTAAAGTATCGTGAGATCATAATCCTTGAGCAGCTCCAACCATCTGCGCTGTCTCAAGTTCAACTCCTTCTGAGTAAACAGGTACTTTAAGCTCTTGTGATCCGTGTATACTTCACACCGCTCGCCATAAAGATAGTGGCGCCATAGTTTCAATGCAAAGACCACGGCCGCCAACTCCAAATCATGAGTAGGATAATTCCTTTCATACTCCTTCAACTGGCGAGAAGCATACGCGATCACCTTTCCATCCTGCATCAAAACACAACCTAATCCATTAAATGAAGCATCACTATAGATCACATACCCTGCTGTAATAACCGACATTTTCATCATAATAAATAAACCCTTTTGTTGATGATGTTATTGTGTGTAATTAAATTACAAGAGCACACGTCAAATTTCAGATCAAAACGAGCTAAAACGAAAAAGTTAAGCGACCCGGAAAAATGACTTAAGTGAATAGTAACTCTAGTTTTAGGAAGAGCGGGAATAGAGGATGGGTTCAGGTTTGTACAGAACTATGATAATATGACTTCAATAGCTCGTTTCGAACGGCTCGACTATTCTGGAACCAATGGCACTGACGGAATTGGATTCTGATGCACGGATATCGAGAAAAAGGGTTTTGAACGATTTGACCTAAATAATTAAATAAATGGATATTATGGAGAAAGAAGAGGGGAATTGATACTTCACGAATCTGAGACCAAATCAAACGAAATAAAAGGCTAGATTCGATGTTCTCGACGCGCTGAACGCGCTGGCGCGATCCGATCGTGAATCTGACGGACGGATCTCTGGAAATCGCGAAAAGAACGCGAAGAGGTTAAAATCGCATAACGGCGGAATGCGAAGAGTCGCTATATTTTATGCGCCGAATTGCGTGATTTTGAACGTGGAGGGTCTTATGCGCAAGATTCAACTAGTGACAGGGACTAAAGTGTGAATTGTAGGCTTGTGAGGGCTAAATTGCAAATGAGCCCTAGGTGTATATAGTGGATTTTAGGGTTTCTTCCACCAAACCCTAACCCTAGAGCTTTTCACCTCCCCTCAGCCACCCAAAACGCCTCCACACCCTCCCTGCCTCCCTCTACGCGCTGACCCCGTCCCCCGCCGGGCAATGCCGCCATCACCTGAAAACCGCCTCCTCCATCTTCTTCTTCTTTCCCTAGGCCGCACCACCACCAACTTGATCTAGAAAGCTTTGGAAGGCTTGTTGAAGCCGGATCTGGCATCCCTGGACCAGATCCAACCCGAGGCTCTCATCTCCGGCCATCCTCGCCGTCGCCGAGCGCCGCCGGAGCCGCGGGAAGAAGCTGCGGCTAATTTGGTGCAGATCTGGCCGAGCTCGGGGAAGAGAGAAAACCGCGCACCTCCGTCGGGATTTGAGGCTTGCATCCTCCTTCCCCGGCCACGAGATGTCTCCGGCGCGCCTTCCCCGGCCTCCCCGTACACCGCCGGCCGCCGCCGAGCAACCCAGCCGCCGCTCTTTGGTGCGGACCAAGGGTGGTGGCCCTCGGTTTCTAAGCGCCTCCACCGCCCGAGGAGGGAGCACGGCGATCCCCTAGACCTCCCGGCGTCGACACCGTGGCCACCCCGACCGCCTCCGGCCGCCGCGCCGCCGGAAGCCACCAAACCCGAGAGCAAGGTGGGTTTGGATCTCCTCCGCCGCGCCTCCGGCTACCCTCTACCGCCGGCCACCGTGTGCCGTGGACCTCCCCGACCGGCCGCAACCTTCCCGGCGTCGTCGCACGCCCCGGCCGCCGCTTCACTTATCTCTGCGCCGCACGATCCGGCGCGAGACGAGGGAGAGCCCCTTCGGGTTCCGGCATCCCCGCCGCCTCCCGAGGGGAGCATCGGCTTCCTCTCGGCCTCCGGTCGACCATCGCCGTCCCGACGTCACCCGGCCGCCGCCTCGCCGTCGGCGCCACCTAACCCGAGAGAGCGAGTGGGAAGGGCGGATCTCCTCCGCCGCGCCACCGGCCGCCTCCCGCCGTCGGCCAGAACCTTCCCGGGACCTCTCCGACCCGGCGCCCCCGTCCCCGGCCGGACCGACCGCCGCCGTGCCGCCGGCGGCCAACCCTAGCTCCCTCGGGTCAGGTGAGCAGTGTTTTCAATAACGGCATGTTAGCTAGAGTTTAAGCACGATTCCCGAGGATACTGTTGGTCTTTTTGACCAAGTGAGGTGAGCACGGTCATCGCCTTTTCGTGCTGAACGCGATGCTCACCTCCGTTTAGATTTACGATGCCTCATTTAGCCGAAAAAGTGTACCTTTCGCGCTGTGCGCGCTGTTTACAGAACTTCGCGTCGCTCGTGCGAGTTCTACAGTGGCCGAAAGTGCTCCGAAAGGCGAGCACGGTCTTCAGCATGTCGAAGACTTACAGCGAGTGTGTTTTCAGAATTTACGGTCCATTGGTTTGCGTGCACGACCCATAATAGCCCTAAATCGCATAAAATAATGCGATTTTATGGAGCTTCAGGGACTTTTATGCAATTTAGAATTTCGTGGTCGCTGTAGAATGTTGCGGGTAACCTCGGGTGATCGTCCAAGGTCCTAATATTTGCGAGAAAATCAGAAGTGATTTTCGGAGCGTTTTTCGGCAAAATTCGCCGACGGAAACGTGTTTACGGTTCGGATTTCTTCCGACAACTCTTAGTGGTTATTTATGGTGTCGCTGAGCCTTGTTGGCTGGTCACCTGCGTCGTTTCGAAGGTTTGGAAACGACGGGTGAGCGACGGTTGATTCCGGTGTCGAAAAAGACACTTTCGGGAACCCGTGTTTGTACGATTATTCGATGATAATTGTATTGTAGTGTTATCTTATGTTTGCTGCCAAAACATCCAAATAAGAGTGTTTTATGGCAGCGGGTGACTCGTGACACGAGTCGGTGCATTTCGGGACAGTTCGTGGGTCCCGGCGGAGTCCCGGTGTGGTTTACGGGACTTTCGGCGAGTTACGGTAATTGGTTTCGGAAAAACCAATCTCCGTGGGATTAGTTTGTGGGATGTGGAGTTAGTGTTTATTAGTGGTGGGTTAGACACTAACCCAGTGGACCTTTTCGTAGGTCCGGTTTCTTCGTTTCCACAGACGACAGATCTGATCTTCTACAGTCGTACAGGTGGGTACTTCGATCCGACGTCCGTACAGTGGTACACGCTGGTGACGTTCCTTCTACCTTACTGTTCATATCTTTTATCGTTGTTATATCCATTGAGCCTGCACCTTTGTGTTACAGTATTACTCTACTCAGTGTTTCCATGTTTAGTATCATGTGTAGGAGTAGAGTAGATTACTTCTTGTCAGCCTATGACATCAGTGACCTGTTCGGTCAGTTTACTTCAGTATACTCAGTGACCATATTGTTCGGTTGGTCCGTTCTCGTGTTTCCTTCAGTAGTACTTGCATACAGTTGAGAGGATGTTGAGTTGTTCCATCCTAGTTGACCTGAGTGGCCTGTCGGTACTTCCTTACTTCTCGGTGCGTCGGCGCTACTCTCTCGATTCTGACCCAAAGGGGTCGATGTCCCTTTAGGGACGGGATTGTCAGCTAGTTGCTGACGTATGGTTTTTGAGCATAATAGCATCGATTGCCCAGGACTCGAGCGCATTTCACGAACACAGGCGGTCTGATCCACCGTGCCAGGGTGTTCTTTTCCGGAAAAGTGGTTGGATGTGCCAACCCGTGAGCCCATAGGCGACCTTGGGTTGAATGCAGGCTTAGAGACAGGGGGCATTGCCTGAGGTCTGCGGACCAATATTGGCGGTTATGGATTGGGTATTTTACTTTATCAGCTTTTCGACGCATACTTACAGTAGCTGTTGTTTCATATCTATATATCTCTCCCGTTTATTTGTTTATCATAGCTACTGTACTACTATCATCTCCTCTTGTGTCTATCTCCGCAGGGTATCCACTGGGAGGAGAGACATGTTTACATGTTCTCACCCCTCGCATTCTTTTCAGGTGACGTTGCAGGTCATAGTGGGACAGCTGGTGAGGAGTGAGTCTAGTACACGACATAGCTCCGTCCCTTCGTTGGTTATTTCTTACCTTATCCTTTGCTTGACTTAGACTTATATTATGGTTCAGTTCAGTATTTACTTTTGAATATGAGATGTTTTATAATGTAATAAAGATTGTGGATTTTATATGATAAAATGGTCTTCTACCCCTCGTGGTAGCGTGTTTTTAAAAGAAAAGGCTTTCATGTGTTTTTATTAACTTATGTATATCTCGAAAGTGAACCTGTGGTGAATGGTGTATGAATTAATATAACTGTTGGATGCTGTATGTTCATCATTGTGGTTGTTTCCTGGTAGTTTACTACACTCTGTATATGTGCGACGCCGTGCAAATACAGGGGAGACTCTGTCCGTGTGTACAGTGGACTCCCTGTATTTGTGGCGGATCTGGCATACCTTGGGGTCAGGTTTTCAAAAAAAAAAATTTCCGCTGTATTTTTCACTTTGTAATTAACCCCGGGGCGTGACACCTGCTCTAGCAACTGGCAATGTTAGGATTGGTGCGGTCGTCAGACGCTGCTTCAACTCTTGGAAGCTTCTTTCGCACGCATCATTCCAAATGAACTTGGTGCCTTTATGCGTGAGTCTCGTGAGGGGAGTAGATAACTTAGCAAATCCCTCAACAAACCTCCGATAGTAGTCGGCCAAACCGATAAAACTCCGAATCTCGGTAACACTCGTCGGTCTTGGCCAATCTCTGATGGCTTCAATTTTCTTAGAATCCACTGCTATACCTGATCCTGAAATCACATGGCCCAAAAACGCCACCTCTCTAAGCCAAAACTCACATTTCTTCAACTTGACAAAGAGTTTCCTTTCCCGAAGCACTTGTAGTACAAGCCTCAAGTGTTCCTCGTGATCAGCATCACTCCGGGAATAAACCAAAATATCGTCGATAAACACTACGACGAATCTATCCAAGTATGGCTTAAAGACACGGTTCATCAAATCCATAAAAGCTGCCGGGGCATTAGTAAGCCCAAACGGCATCACAGTGAACTCGTAATGTCCATACCGTGTCCTAAAAGCCATCTTCGACACATCCTCAGGCTTGATCTTCAGCTGGTGATATCTCGACTACAAGTCGATCTTGGAATACACGCTAGATCCCTGAAGCTGATCAAACAGATCATCGATCCTCGGCAACGGATACTTATTCTTAATCGTGACTTTATTGAGTTCACGATAGTCCATACATAAATGAAGTGATCCGTCCTTCTTCTTCACAAAAAGAACCGGTGCCCCCCAAGGTGACACACTTGGTCGCACAAAACCTTTATCCAGAAGGTCCTGTAACTGTGCCCTCAGCTCTTTCAACTCTGCTGGTGCCATCCTATAGGGTGCCTTTGAGATTGGAGTAGTCCCGGGAGCGAGATCTACCACAAACTCAATCGCCCTATCAGGTGGCATACCTGGTAGCTCAGCTGGAAACACATCTTGAAACTCCCGCACCACCAGGATATCCTCAACCCTAGGGGTATCCTCAACACTCCGTAGTGCAATACTAGCCAAATAGGCTATGCACCCTCTACTAATCAACTGCCTAGCTCGAGAGGAGCTAATAGTCATCGCAAATAGTGAACTCTGGCATCCTCGAAACACGACCTTCTCATGACCCGGCTCTCTAATAGTCACCGTACGATTCACACAATCGATCGTAGCAAAGTACTTGGTCAACCAATCCATGCCCAAAACTATATCAAACTCCCCGAGTTTGTGCACCACAAAAAGGTCCACGGGCATGATCCAATCCCCAATCGGAACCGGGCAACTAGCACAACACTCTCGAATGTCTATGGAGTGACCGGGTATAACAACTCGTCCCGAAAGCAACAAGGGTGCCAAAGGAATGTCATGCAACTCGGCAAACAGCTGATCAATAAAGGAACATGATGCACCAGTATCAAATAAAGCACGTACTCGAATGCTAGAAATCAAAATGATACCTACAACGACATCCTCAGTTGCTGCCGCTGCCTCAGTCTGGGCGGCATATAGACGCCCTGTCACACCCCGAGACCGCTACCAATTTGGTTCGATTCGGGAACGCCGATCAGGCGCCGAACGGACAGCACTTCCCCTGTCCGCCTAAGGCTCAACAACCAAGTCATGTACATAGAATTGCCCAGGAATGTAAATTCTACATCATACATGACTAGACGATACAATGCACCTAAAGGTGCCGATAGCAATAAGAGCAAGGTACAAGTAATTCATACAAGTAACATAAAGAGAGAAGAGTCTATCTATTACAACCATTCATCATTTGTTTACATCAACTTACATTCTTTTCCACAAAATGAATTTACATATTGTCTTCCCCCAAAATACATAAATATTGACATATCCAAAATATACATTATTTTCTTTGTACATAAGACTATACCAAAATGATATCGGGAAGCTCTAATGCAAATGTCGGCCACTATCAACTAGGGCGCGAGGCCCTTACCGCGACCCTCACCAGCCGCCCGCGAGCTAGCACCTGTAATAGAGTGGGGTGAGAACTAACTTCCTTAGTTCCCAGTGGGCTCGGCCACCGACCCCACCGATCTCCCCACTAGATCTAAGCAGGCATAAGCAGATAGATATTTATCTTAAAGCTGTAAATAAAGCAAAAGGAAAGAAATGCAATAACTACTATGCCTGTAACAACAAGGTAAGAGTAAATGTTCTAGCCATGTAACCGCTAACATGCTAATATAACTCTATCCAGTATGTTTGCAATTCTATTATACTCAATATGTACTTTTGTACCCAATCTCATAACTCTTTTGAGTTTATTACCCAATCATTGGCTGGCCCGTAGGCGCGCCCACGACTCACCACTCAACCCGTCTATGAAGGGGGACTCGAACCACCCGAGGGGTTGTCTGCGGGACCCCACATAAGCTATCCCTTGGGACCCAAAATAGGCGATCCCAATCGAATCACGTGCCAAGACCTCCGGAGACTCGTACTACTCGTGTGGAGCGACCACCATGAGCGCTGAACAGACTGTGTGAGTATGATTTCATCCTCCACTTTGGAGGGCATCCAACACAGGGGAATCATGCATAAGTGTTCTCTAACACTATGTTTCAATATCATTGTCATCAAGTCGTTTACTTGGATCACATGTCACTAGTGTCTCTACACTATGTCATAATGTCAATCATCAAGTTCTATACTTGGTTCACATCTCTCTAGTGTTCTTTACACTAAGTTATTGTACAATGTCATTCATCAAGTTGTCTACTTGGTTCTCATGTCACTAATGTTCTATGCACTATGTCATATGTCAATCCTCAAGTTCTATACTTGGTTCATATGTCTCTAGTTGTCAATCATGCAAGATTAGTTCATCTCTATGGTTCAATGTCAATAAACTCATTCCAATGCTCCCTATGTCCAAATGCAAAGCCTATAGTGCCGCACGATAAGGAAGCATGCCAGAATAGTAAAGTAGTTACATAACCCTATCATGCATGAAAACTATACATATATAAATTTATATGCAATATGACCAACAACTGTACTTAGACATAAAAGGTAACCCAATGGCTTCGGATGGCACCCCCCACCTTTTGGGATGTCCCTCGAGGTTAGAACGCTACTCTCGAAGCCTCCAACCAATACTCTGACTCCCCGGGCCAATATTGACGCTGTAAGCCAATGTTTGGCTCGGATCACTCAATCCGTCCGTCGGATCGACGAACCGTCGCTTCCCACGTGTTCGTGTACCTAACAATATGTTAGAAATGAGGTAAAAAAAGATCAAAACCTCTTATTTCGAAAAATCCTAATTTGAGCCCTAGAAATTGCCCCGAGCAAAATCTACCTTCGGAGCCCAAATCGCTCGTGCAAAACATCTCTTAGGGATGCTAGGGTTCCTCTAAAATTATTTCTAAGGGATAAAACCCATGCTAGAAGAAGCTACCATGAAAGCTCTCTAAGGCTTACCTCAATAGGAAGCTCCAATGGTGGAGAAGATGGAGAAGATGAGGCTAGGCTTGCTCCTAGCTTGATCCTCCACCAAGATCTCCACTCCTTCTCCTCCTTCTCCTTCTCCTTCTTCTTCTTTCTAGAGAGAGAAAAAGAGAGCTTGTGTGTGAGTGAGGGAAAAATGACAGTGGGAGAGGGAGGAAGTGCCCTCTTAACCCCTCTATTGTAACAAAATGCCAAAAGCCCCCTCCACTTTGCATACTTCACACTGCCCCAGACTGGGCAGTTTTCGGGTACTGGGACCGGTCTCCCTGAGTGAGGACCGGTCCCCACGAATACTATTTCGCAGGATGACCCTCAGCCTGGGATTTTCGCCAGCCAAGACCGGTCCTCACCTCCCAGGGTCCGGTCTCCAACTGCGAAAACCCTCCATGCCAGATTTCCAGCGTACTGGGACCGGTTCTCCCTACCAGGGACCGGTCCCCCGAGAGCACTTGTTGCGCAGAGGGCTTTTCCCTGCGCAAGCTGCTTACTGGAACCGGTTCCCCACAATCAGAGACCGGTCCCCAAGAGCAGAATTTCTACAGCTCAGCAGATTTCAGATTTCGCTCTCCGAGGCCCTCGCCAATGCACTTTTTGACTTAGAGTCAACTTCGAACTTTTCGAAGTCTATCCAATCGACACTTAGTCGATTCCAGACGAAGTCCAATCCTCGCATTTCGAGAATTCACTTCCTTACACGCCCACTCGGGCCCTGTCGTGACCCCTCTCTCTGCCTCTGCGCAGAAGATCTCCCGGCCTGGTAGGATGCAGTCGGCGTCCTCGGGTTGGGATCTGGTGAAGCTGGTGCTGATGCTGACGACGGTGTCGGGGCAGATCCCCTCGGACAATCTGTTTGAAAGTGGCCCTCCTGTCCACAAGAGAAGCACCGGCCCCGACCCTGCGGGCAATATCGGCGGTAGTGGGGGCCGCTACAAATCACGCAGCGCGGTGCCAGTTGACGATCTGATCCTCGCGCGGCTCGTCCTCGAGATTGGCTCCTGGGGTGCTTCGGCGGCTTCCTCGAGTGCGTCTGACTCGCACCCTCACCGGCGGGCCTTTTGTCCTTGCCCCGATTCAAGCCTTCCTGCCGCTCCTTTACTACCATCGCGCCCCTCTCCACTATGAGAGCGCGATTCACCACTTCCCTGTAGGTTTGCAAGTTAGACGACTGTACAAACCTAAATATAGACGGCCGAAGTCCGCTCTCAAAAATGCGGGCCTTGTCCTCGTCGTCCCGCACAACGAACGGTACACAGTGGAGTAGTCTAGTGAACTCCCTCTCATACTCGGCCACAGTCCTCTCCCCCTGGCGTAAGCTGCGCAAATCAGTCTCCATCTGCCTTCGAACACTATCGGGGAAATAGTGCTCGAGTAGAAGTTCCTTGAACATCTTCCACGTAAGCGCTGACAAGTCGGTGCTCGGATTCTCCTGAATGTCCATCCACCACTGATAGGCTTCGCCGTCCAGATGATGTGTGGCGAGCCAAACTCTGTCCCTCTATCTAGCATCATTAGGTGTCACGCCCCGGGGTCGGCAGGACCTTCCCCAAAGCGTGCCCAGACCCGCCATACGCCAACACATACAAGGCGTCTAAATAAAAACAGCAGAATAAAACCATACAATAGGCTAAAACTATAGATATCATAACAACATACAGCTAGCCCTATCAACAAGTAGAGAGAAGAAAGTAACTACATCAAGTTTAACTAGAAGCATACGTAATACAAGGCTAAAGTAACATCCTCAAAATGCACAAAAGTGGTGGTCTCTATACAAGGTACAACTCTCAAAGCCTCTCCAAAAGAAAATGAAGAGAAGCGGTAGACCACCTAGCACGAATCCTCGCCCAAAGATTGCTATCCCGAGGCAACACCCTTGCCACGGTCCCGAGCCTCCCCCGATGCAGAAGGCACTGAAAGTAAACAGAAACAGAGGGCGTGAGAACTATAATTTATAGTTCCCAGTGGGTGTTAATGATTTTATAGGTTGGCGAATTTTGTGGACGAGTCGGAGTCTTGAAGAGATCAAGTCAATCAAGATGAAGACGGAGGCTCCAGGACTCGTTGAAGAAGCTCAACACCTCAGGTATGCTTTTAAGATCATTTATGGTGATTAACAATATGGATATAGTAGTTAGAAGACTTTAAAAAGCTTTAAAATATTGTTTTTACAAAAACTGTTTTTAGATGGTTTCTGTCCGGACCGTAGGTACTGTCCGGTCTCAGTAAGCTTGTTTTGTTGCGAAAGCTTAAACCCTGACCGGACACCACCTTCTGTCCGGAGTCAGTAAGTTTGATATTTGAAATCTTCGCAAACACTGACCGGACACCACTTTCTGACCTACGAGTCCCCGTGCGAAAATATTGACTAAGCACGGGGACCGGACAGAAATGGAGACCTATTGCAGAACCCAAAAATATTTCAAAAAAGGGCTGATTTGATTTCTAGTCTACTTCAAAGTCTTCTAACTCTATAAATAGACCATAAGAAGCCTTAGGACGTGATATACCTGAATACGCTTCATTCAAAACCCTAGATACTGTAAGGTACCGGACTTCTAAGATCATGAAGTTATGGTATACAATTGGTTGGAGAGCCATTTGAATGGTTCTAGTGAGGTTCGGTGAAGTTCGGGAGCGTTCGGGCGTTTCGGTGCGCGTAGGCGTGGAAACGGAACCCGAAAGGCTAGGTTGGGCCATGAGCTAAATCCGGCATTAGCGTGGATGAAAAGATGATGAAAACATGTTCGAAAACATGTTTGGAAAGTCTCGGTTCGATTTGAAATGAATCGGAGGTCGTACGAGCGAAGACGGGCGAAAACGGAGAAGAAAACGAAAAAGGCTGAAAATTTGGCTAAGTCCTTAATTGTTTGGCTGAGGGGGCTTGCTGAGACCGGTCTCCATATCTCAAGACCGGTCTCCATGCGCGAAAAATGCCCGCTTTGGTGCGCTTTGAGAAGCGAGGGTGTTTTCAAAGAATTGTGCACTTATGAGAGGTTATAGTAGCATAGGTCCTCTCTCTTTCTCTCATTTGTGGTGTTCTAACCTAAAAGAACACTCTCTCCCTCTCTCTCTCTGTCGACCAAAGGAAGGAAAAGAAAGAAAGAAAGAAAAGAGAAGAAAGAAAAAGAAGGAGAAGGATTGGTGGAGAAGAAGCAAAGGGAGGAGATCTTCACCTTCTTCGTCTTCTACCTTGGCCTTGGAGTTAGCTCTTGAGGTAAGCTCCTAGAGCAACAATGGTAGATTATTAGAGTTGGGTTTTTAAACTCTAGGGTTGGTATTAATTGAACCCTAGGATGCTAAAGAGATGATTATTGCTAGAATAATGAAGCTATTTGAAGTATTCTTGCAATAGTTGTAGGCTAGGGTTCAAATGAGGGTTTTGTAAAATAGTTGAGTTTGATCTCAATTGACCCTCTAGAAACCTAATTGGGGACCTAACGAACGCGTTGGCGCGCTCGGTTCGGTGATCCGACGAGCGGTTGCAAGGATATTAATATTTTAATATATTCTTACCAGATAGCCGCAGCACGCAAAATAGAAGCCCATAAATCGTGAAATCGGATCTGGGGCATCGTGGAGTCGTGGAGTAACGCGGAAATCTTCGATTGAGAATTGGCGACCGGTCGGTGGGGCGCGCAAGAGTCCGAGCCGAACCGGATACCGAGTGCCGTTGGCGGCCGATTGCAAGTGTCGACGAGCAATCGGAACGCGATAACAGGTGGGTTGTGTTTACCGAAGCGACTAGGTCGCCCCGCATGTCGAAGAAAAGTATGTTTCCTCGTTGACGCATATGTATGGGTATGATGTCATAGTAGAGCATGCTAGAGCAATTTAATATAAAATATGCATGTTAGCCTCATGATAGCATGGTAATTATGCTAGATTAAGAATGTATGCATGTAAACCTAATTACTTGGTTTAGAGGTTTATGCATGTGGATTTAAATGCTAGATAGAGAACTTATATGCATAATAGCAAGTTGATGCATTTAAAATATATGCTAGTGTTGAGTTTCATGTTGATATGCAATAGAGCATGTAAGTGAATGATAACATGTTGTAGATCATGTTAGAGAACATATGCGTATAAAGATCTTGACACATATATGCTTAATGAAATATATGCTAGGGGTATTAGCATTATGAGATCATGATAGATAAATATTCATATTGGCAATGTGAGCATGTGCTAGAGAGTGTGCAACTATAGAACTCGATGTGACAACTAGGTATCAACTAGATCGAGTGGCATTAATCTAGTGTTCTATAACATAGGTTGTGTTGAACCTAGTGTCGTGACAATAGGAAAGATCGAGTGGCATCGAACCTAGTGTAATTAACATAGGTCGAATATGAACCTAGGGTCGAGAACCTAGGATGAATAAGAATAATGTTGAACCTAGGGTTATATAACATAGGTTGTACTGACCCTAATGTCGTGAACATAGGTTGAATAGAATGAACCTAGAATCAAGATCTAGGCAGGTGGATATCGCACCTAGTGTTGTTGAGCATAGGTTGACACTGAACATAGGGTTGTTAAACCTAGAGTTAATTAGACCTAGGTGAGAGGTGTTAACCTAGTTCAAGGAACATAGGCCATGTGATAAGGGCATTAAACCTACAGTCTATTAGACCTAGGGTGGAAAGTACACTGGACCTAGATAGGTCAATGTTATAGGGTTTTAGACTACCCTAGAGACTTGGAAAGTGGATTCCGGAATCCCAGGATTTGTGAACTCGACAGTTCGGGTCCGTGGGTGTGTGGCATGTTCCCCTCCCACAGGAAGAACTTCGAGGTTGAGCTTGAGGCTGATTCGAGGCCGTGGGTCGAGTGTGGCAGGTTCCCCCTCCCGCTGGCAGAATCAGAGATCGCTAGGGTCGAGTGTGGCATGTTCCCCTTCCCTATCGGGGGTCTTGGGCCGCGGGTCGAGTGTGGCATGGTTCCCCTTCCCACCGGAAAGATCCCTGACCACGGGTGTACGCAGCTCTGGGCGACCCGTTGGGCAATGTGATTGTGGATTGAAGGCCGGGGTGTAAGTTGAGAGTTCCTTCACCTTGAGCCGGACAGAGCGCGGATTAGCCGCAGTTGATTGACTCGAGGCCGAGTCGGGTGGCTAGCTTGAATAAGGTAGATAGAACCTTAGAGCTAGTTGAATGTGAACTAGTTGGTCAGGTAGAAGTAGAATTGAGTGATCTACTTATGATAATTGTATTATTGCATGATTTGCATTTAGTATTTCAATATTGCATTTGTGAGGCAATGTATGGTTTTATTAGTTGCATAATCAAGTATATATCTATCTATTTATCAAACTAACCTGCAGCTGCCTCCTTCGGACCTGTTGGTCGAACTTTTCTCTTGGGTGACTATACCCACGAGAACTATGGACAATAGTTCTCACCCCCGTGTTGCGGTTTTGGGGGTACAGTACACATAGCGAGGCAAGTGGCGTAGCCGAGTAGATAGCGCCCTACCAGTGAGACCAGAGATAGCAAAGACTGCCAAGATATTCTAGGGGTATAGAGATGACAAGAACAAATGTATCAAACTTGTAATATAATTGTAATAAATTCAGATTGTATTTGGAAGTTAAGTGTAATATGTAAAGTTTAAATGTAAGCTGGTGAATGCTTGTAATAACTTAGCTATTTATGTTTGATACTTCCTTATGCAATCATTGTATGTTGAATACTGTTCCTGGTCGGAACCCTTGTAATTGTATTGATTGCGACGCCTAGAACGTACAGGGGAGACTCTGTCCGCGTACAGGGGAAAACTCTGTCCGTTCGGCGGTCTGTCGGCGTACCCGAACTCGACCAAATAGGCGGGCTCGGGGGGGCGTGACAGATACTCTCTTCTAAGCTTTTTCCTTCTAAACCTAAGAGAGAGTAAGATACTAGTAGTTCATTGAGTTGATGTTGCTTTGATGCTTCTTCTTTGAATCGACTCGATGAATAACTAGAAAGGATTCTCATGGTCCACGGTGTTTAAAGAGTTAATTATCATCAATCATCGTTGTTCTCTCTTCGGACGAAGAGGTTGCGCGGGGATCGCGTGTGGAGGCCGAGGATTCGGTGAAAGCTTTGGAGAATCGAAGCGTGGTCGCGGCGAGGAGTTGCGACGTGATCGGTTGAAGGATTTCAAGCGATCGAGGACCAGCAAAAGGGATCCACATAGAAGATTCGGTAAATTGGGTAAAGCCGTGGGTGAATCGCCTTGTACTCAATAGTTTCTTAGTGGAGTTTCGTGTGATCGGTCCCGTGGGTTTTTTTCTCCTTGTGGAGTTTTCCCACGTATATCTTGGTGTGTTTGATTTTATTTTCCGCATTTACTTTAAAATCGCATCGAGATTTTTAATTGGCCGTTGTACACCTATTCACCCCCCTCTAGGTGTAGATTACCTTTAGATCCTTGAGACCTATAACCAACAGTGGGCAATTACTTACCTCAGCTCATGCACCACTAGGCCCAAAAGAAACAAGGGTAAGTATGCGATATAAAGAGATATATATATATATACAGCTGAAAAGAAAGCATGATAATATGCTACATTACCAATCCACAAGTACCACTAAGTAAGTGTAACAAATGTCCAAACTTGAAATAGCAACATACAAGATTTATGTTCTATAGTAGCAACGAGTATACTATCAAGTAAACAAGGAATTACTAAGTATACTACAAGTTCCAAATGATGCCATAAGCAAGTCCAAGTAATCCAACTACTATGTCTTATCTAGTAGTGATTATCCAATAATAATGAATATCCAAGTTCAATTCTCTTTTCTAGGATATACACAAGGTAATCCAAACTTGCGCCCCCTAAGTACCGTGGTAGCTCCAACATTCCCCCGCAAGGAATGAGTCTATCCCAACGGTCTCCGTAGGTTTCTCAATACCGCACGCGCGAACGAATCACAAAGGCTAACTCCGGAGTGCCGGCTTGTAGGGAGCGACCCTCACAAGCATGTGCGAAAGAGCACAAATGGCAACAAGTATAGTCAAGTCTCACATCCAACCCTCATGTCTCAACATGGAAATAGCAACTAGCAACCCTAAGGTCTAGTTCAAATACTCTCATGACACTAGATTATTCTATGTCAAGGTTCTTTCACGAGCCTAATGCCGCTTGATGACATTAGCTCACTATTCTACCAATAGATGCCAAGTCTAATGCCGCTTTATGACATTAGCTTTTCTCCTATGTCATGCATAGTTCTAAGTTCACAAATAAGCCGAAATTTACTATTTTACATGTCCTCACACTAAGTTTAACATGTTCCCGATCCACAAGAAGAATACTACAATTATGCCTAAGTTCACAAGGCTACACTCTACCATAAAGAGGCCAAAACGCATTACACACAAGGCATAGTTTTTAAGCATTCTAAAATTCATAAATAAATCATACATCCTAGAAATGAAGAGTTTTCTATTTTACAATACTCAAATGAGAACTTTTTCTCATTTTCATAAGTGAGGCTAAACCCACCGATTTAGCTCCGAGGCTCCGGGACGCCAAAGGAGGTTATTTCGAAGCTCCTAGCACCCTAAGAAACATACCCAAGAAGTTACAACTTCTAACTATAAGCCACGAAACCAATCCGCGAAGATCTTTACTAGAGAGCAAGCAAAAACTCACCTAGTGTAAGAATCCTTCTCCAATCCTCAAATGGGGGCTAGATCTCTTCTAAGGCAACCTAAACAAAGGTTCTAAACCCATCAATTAGGTTCTAAAAGCCTTAGAAAGAAAATCCCCAAAATAAACCCTAATATGCCAAGTCTAGGGTTCCATCTATAAAGAGGCAGCAAAAATCCAATCTAGAGGAAATGGAGGTGTTGCTTACCTTCAAGAAGCTCTAGAACAAGTTCAAAGTCCACCAAAGTTGAAGATCTTTCCTTCAACAAGCTCCCAATCCAAACTCCAAGCTTCATCCATGGTGTAGGAAGCACCACAAGGCAAAAAGAGAGCAAAGAGGGTGATCAATCCTCAAGAAATCGCCCAAAAATCCAAAGAAAAGCAAATGAGTAGTGAGAGAAGCTCCCTTACCTTCCTTTCTCTTGATCTCAGCACAAAGAAGAAGCCCTAAGGGCTTGGGTGCTATATTAGAAGCGACAAAATGCCAACAACCCCCAGCTTCGTATTTTTGAAAACCGCGATCAGACGAAGATGACAGATCTGCGAACAAACCCAAACCCGATGCTCGGGTTGGCTACCTTCAGCCATCCCATACCTAAGACAGATCCCCTCTCGTACCGAGATAGCAACAATTGTCGATCCGGTACAAAGAACTTTTCCTGTACCGGTACAGACCCCCAAACATGCAATCCGAGAGCAACCTAAAATCCAACTTTTTGGACTTTAGTGCTTGGGATTCATCCGCTAACCTCGGTACACGTGCCATAGGTCGGAACACAGTCAACGACCCTCCAGAAAATCTGAAAAAACTCAGAACCCGCATCCAACACTCGAACCTTGCTATTTGCGAAAGTTCAGTGCGTCACATTAGGTTCCTCTAAAACCATTCTTAGGGTATAAAACCCCATCCTTAAAGATCTACCATTGTTGCTATCAAAGCTTACCTCCTAGGCTCCTCCTCCAATGGTGAAGAAAGAGGTAAAGAAGATGATATAGCTCACCTTCTTTGCTTCAATCTCCTCCAAATTTCTCTCCCCTTGATCAACTTCTAGAGAGAGAGAGAGAGTTAGGTTTAGGGTTTAGAGTGTGAGAAATGAGAGGGAGTGAGCTATCTCCATTCCTATACACTCAACATATGGCAAAATTGCCAAAAACCCCTCAAACAATGCTTCTTTGTGCACAGCCCACGCATGGCATTTTCGGGCTATGGGGACCGGTCCTTGCATGAGGGACCCGTCCCCGGAGGACCGGTCATTGGCTGAGGGACCGGTCCGTGAGGGACCTGTCCTTGGCCGAGGGACCCGTCCCCGTAGGTCCAAAATTCCAGACTTAGCCAAATTTCAGCCTTTTTCGTTTCTTCTCCGTTTTCGCTCGTTTTTTCTCGTTTGGCCTCCGATTCATTTCAAATCGAACCGAGACTCTCCAAACATATTTTCGAGCGTGTTTTCATCATCTTTTCATCCACTCTAACGCCGGATTTAGTTCTCGGTCCAACATAGCCTTTCGGGTCCCATTCTCGCACCTACGCGCACCGTAACGCCCGAATGCTCCCGAACTTCATCGAACTTCACCCGAACCATTCAAATGGCTTTCCAACCAAATGTACACCATAACTTCATAGTTTTAGAAGTCCGGTATCTTACAACAGATGTACCTGGGACCTCTATAACTGCTTCCATTTTAAATTATAGAAAAGCTAGAGCTTACCAAATAGGAATGGACATATAGATGTGGCAGGTATAGAGGTGTTTCCTTTAACAACTCATGCTAGTGAGTTTTAAACCACTCATGATAGTGAGTTTTTAAACACTACATCGCTTCGAGATCCATATTGGGCTTTGGTGGGAGGTTAATGGAAAGAGACCCCGTTTGTTTGCATACAAAAATTGCATACAACACTACAAAAACTCCATAAAAAAACTACATACAACACTACAAACTGCATACAAAAACTGCGTACAACACAAAAAACTTGCATGATGCAAAAACTGCATACAAAATCTTCCATAATGCTTCATCAACGATGAGTCTTTTTTAGCTGAATACCACCAGTTGGAGGACTATTGTACATCACGACATACATTGACGAAAATATAAACTACCAAATATAGACAGGTTCACCATATAATTATAAATATTACTAATATATATAATAGGACACAACAACTGTACATCATGTCAAGTGCAGGTACACACCAGTTATCAAAATAATAAAATAAAAACTGATTTCTTGGCAAATGTACCACCGCAAAATGCACAGTTAGGTGTCGTTGGCAGCACATTAAGGGCTGCCGGTCCAGCGGTGAAATTCCCATGACTCTATTTCAACATTTATTTTCCATTTTTGATTCCCCAACACAAGCGTAATACATTCATGAATGATCTGGCGGTCAACACATTTGATCAACAATCGATAGAACTTTATATCTTCATGAAGCCGGCTTCTGTCATCTCCACCTACAAATTTTCCGAAAGTTGAAACAATAGTTTGTAAATCTTGATACTCGTGGCATTGGAGCAATATGCCATGCAAACGGATCCATACATCATACCGAAATCTTTGTCTGCGTTGGCCAAGATTGTATTCCCACGGCACGGCCGTAATGGTGAGTTTGTTGAAGTGAACTGGTGACCGACGGATAGCTTTATCCAGTCTTTTGTCAGTAGGAAAGAATACTATATAGTCGCCGTCATCAGGACAATGTACAATTCCATAATCGCAGGGATCTCCACCGAACTGCTCAGCTAGGAGTGTAGTGACGGCATCCTATGAGCAATCGTCTTCAGTATTGGAGGATATAATATTCACTTGAGCTGCACGGTCGTACAAAATATTAGCATCTAAGTATTTATTACAAAATGGAATAAAATAGTAGTTAAGTCTCGGTCGTGTGGAGTTAGAGCTCGACATATTAGATGTCTAGTTATAAGAATAAGCACAAACGAATTAGGCAGGATGTAACATACTGGACTTGCGCAAATTGCGGAGTTCGAGTAGTTGACTTGAGTTGGGAGCTTTTCCAGACTTTTCTGGAGGGTCGTTGACTGTGTTCCGACCTATGGCACGAGCACCGAGGTTAGTGGATGAATTCCAAGCACTAAAGTCCAAAAAGTTGGATTTTAGGTTGCTTGGACTGGGGCTTGCTTGCAGACAAATGCCATGGATGCTATACCTGATGCACATTGTTGCTATACAGACAGGGGTGGATTAGACTCTGGTATGGGAAGGCTTGAGGCGACCAACCCGAGCCTCGGGTTTGGTCGCAGAGTCCGTACGGTATGGGGATACCCGTACTGACCCTAGCGATTTCGAGACCCAAAATCGCAGGGGTATTGTGCATTTGTGCACCTCTATTAGACTACCCCACGCCCTCTAGGGCTTCTTTTGAGCTGAGAGTCAAAGGAGAGAAGGTAGGGAGACCCTCCACTCCATCTCTTTCCCTTCTCTTTGATTTTGCTTGGGTTTTGAGGATTTAAACCCTCCTTTTGCTTCTTTGTGCTTGGTAGAGGCAACATCACCATTGTTGGAGCTTGGAGCTTGGTGGTTGGAGCTTCGTGGTGGATCAAGCTTCAAGCTTAGGGCTATTTGAGCTTGGTTTTGAGCTTCTTAGAGGTATGTGAATGATCTCCTTCCTCTAGTTTTGGTTTTTGTGGGTTTTGTGAGATGGAACCCTAGTTTTGAATTCTAGGGTTAGGATTTGGGGATTTTCGATTTAGAACCCTTGGGACCTAATTGATGGGTTTAGAACTTTGATTTAGGTTGGATTAGAAGGACTCTAACTCCCATTTGGAGATCAAGAGCACTTCCTTCGCATTCGGTGAGTTTTCTCCAACCTTTTGTAGAGTTCCTTAAAGTGTGAACTCAAGGTTTATCTTCTTAGCTTGTAAGTCCTAGGGTGTGCTTTTTAGGACTCAAGGAGTGATTATCGAAGCTTCGTTAGCGGTTCGGAGCAACACTTTCCGCACTTGGTGGGTTTGGCTTCGTGAGCATAGGAGCAAATGGCTCCTAAGTGCTTATTTGGTTTGATTAAATTATTCTAAATTCATATTCATGCTAGATAGAATTATTATGAATTTTGGAGCACTTAAAATGCATGCCTTATGTATGATAAAAATTTCACTCTATATAGTAGAGCTTCTGGGTTATTTTTGCATGCATGTGAGAGTGGCTCTTGTGGGCGCCTGGGAGTGTGCCGTTCATGTTAATATAGCTTAACTAAAGTATTTGAGAACATTAAACTTGTGTTGGGACTTAGAAAAGCTTAAGTGTCATCAAGCGGCCCTTAACTTAGAAAACTATGAAACTGCAACATAGAGACTTTGACATAGGCCACTGACATCTACTATATTCCATGTTAGAGACATGATGACATAGAGATAGGCCTTGGACATAGTGGTTTTACTTTCCATGTTAGAGACATGATGATTTGAGACTTGTGACTGTTCTTGTGACTATATGCCATTGTGTTCATTCGCACATGCTTGTGAGGGTCGCTCCCTACAAGCCGGCACTCCGGAGTTGGCCAACGCGTTTCATGTATTCGCCGTGCGGGATTGGGCGCCGAAGTGGATTGCCGTGGGACGTCTCATTCCTAGGGTGGGGCTGTTGACTACTACGGGGCCATTAGGCTCGGCATTTGGGCTAGGCAGCCTTCGGGTGGGCATCGGCCATATCGCCTTCGGGTTGGATCTTATTGTACTTAAACTTAATATAGTTTAAAGGAAATTGTGAATTTGACTAGAATAGTAAACTTCAACACTTTACTATCAATTGTGGATATTGTGGATTTGACTAGAATAGTAAACTTCAACACTTTACTATCAATTGTGGATATTGTGGATTTGACTAGAATAGTAAATTTCAACACTTTACTATCAATTGTGGATATTGTGGATTTGACTAGAATAGTAAACTTCAACACTTTACTATCATTTGTGGACATTGTGGATTTGACTAGAATAGCAAACTTCAACTCTTTACTATTAAATTGGGAACATTATACTAGTAGTTGTACTTACTAATCATGCTTAGATTAGTCGTTTGCTTATGCTTATTTATGCTAAGTAGAGATATCATGTTTAGTAGCTTACATGTTTATTTTACATGTCGTTTACTTTACTCATGCATAGTTATCGTTTACTTGTTTAGTTTTGGGCCTAGTGGAGCATGCAACTGAAGTCAGTAATTGCCCACTGGGAACTATTAATCAATAGTTCTCACGCCCTCTTTTTCTAATGTGTTTCAGAGCCTTCGGCACCGGCGGAGGCAAGGGATCGCGGCAAGGGAGTCGCGTCTAGTTAGCTCATAGTAGCTTTACTCTCTTTTAGATGGTTCTACTTTTCTCTCTTTTGGTATTTGTGAGAGAGAGATCTTTGTATCCCGGTCTAGAGCCTACCATGTACCTTTTATAGTTTTTGGTTGTGGAGTTATGGTTGTATTTATTTTTATACTTCGTAGTGGATGTTAGTGCTTTACTTCCTATGTAGAGATCTAGTTGTTTTATTTCGCTCTGATACTACTAGATGCCTCTTTCTTGTTGATTATTTATCGTTTTGCTAGACGCCTTGTATGTTTTAGATGTCCGGGGCACGTACGGCGGCTTTCACTGGTCCCGGGCGTGACAGACAAATTGGTATCAGAGCCTAGGGTTGAGTCTTCTTGTGGACCTAGCAATCCTGAGGCAGGTTGGACTATAGGATATAGGCTCGTGAGAGACGAGGTCTATTTAACTTGTGAGCGAAAGTATTAAGATTGGGTATCTTGAATAACTCTAGTAAGTAGAGTTGGATCGAGGTGTATAGCTTCTAACTTCGCGGAGGGTTACGTTGGCGGCCGACAACGTAACATCGGGAGTTAGTTGTGAAACACACTTCATTACTTTCGCATGATTTGGGTATTGTTGAGTGGGGCTGCGATAGCGTGGGTTTTATTAACTTGCGCTTTAGTGATGTTGTGGCGTCTTGTTGACGACCCGCTCTAAGTTTGTTGGAGCGGATGACGCAACAACGTTTGGGGAAGTGGAGATGTCCACTACCCCCGGATCCAACGAGGTCCGTGAGTGAGGTGCCTACTTGCGGCTCTCACTAGTTTGGCGACTCAGCAGGCGACACCGGCTCAACGACAGGCAGGATGCGCGCATGAAACACCTGGAGAGATCCTTACTGCAACAGGTGGTTTTCCTGTGATGGCTCAGGGAGCAGAGCGAGAGTGACTCATGGATTGCCCAACGAGTTCGAGAGGTGTAATCCCAGGATCCTCGATGGAGAGAAGGACGACCACTGGATCGTAGGGAAGTGGTCGATGCAGACGGAGAATCTATTTCCACGACACATTCGTGGAGGAGAGAGGCAGAGATTGGCTTGCCGCGCATCACCTGAGTGATGAGGTTTGTAGCTGGTGGTTGGACATTCAGGATAGCATCAACGCTGTCATTGTAGCGGCTACTTGGAAGAGGTTCAAGGAACTCCTGTTGAAGCTTTAATTCCCTGAGAGTGTTAAGAGAAAGTCGGAGCAGGATCTGTGTGGTAACCCGCGCGCTCGTCGTGGGAGGCGGTGTGGCGTATGTGCAGGAGTATCGAGAAGGCTTAGACTATGGATTTGGGCTAGAGGCCCACGGCCGAGGGTGCGAGTCAGACGCACTCTGGGAGGCAACCTGTTTAGAGACAGACGGAGGAGTCACAACAGGCCCCGAGCGGCCGCGTGTATACGGCTTAGACTGAGGAGGCGACGGCAGCCGAGGTGGTGACCACGTGTTTTGGTTCGTAATATGACTTTCGAGTGTGCATTGTTTGATGTCGATCCGTGGCACCTATCCGTTGTTCGGCTATTTGCCGAGTTGCATTGCATCACGTTAGTTCGCCGTTTGCGATGAGAATTAGCCTTGTTTGAAACGATTAGTTACGGGTTGTGGGCAGCTTTCTGCTATGCTATTTGGATCTCACGACGATTGCATTAGTTGCATCCCTGGACCGGCTGTTTGCCGGAGGGTGCTCGGGGACGACCCGTGCCTGGACCAGTTGTAGACTGCGGAGCCTGGGCCCTTTGGGCAGGCGCAGTAGCTGTGAGTGGCAGCGGCCCGGTGCCTTCGGGTAGGGCAAAGTTTTGGTCAGGACGGTAGTCCGAGCTTTGACCCAAGAGCGTGGAATGCCACGTGTGGGATCGTGAGATCGAGGATACACCAAGTGTGTAGTGGACCAACCCGACGATTTCTAGCATTGATCATTCTTCGATGTTATCAGGATGATCAGATGATCGGGTGTGTCGTTTCGAACACCCTACCTTGCGAGAAGGTCTTGCGTGCCAACAAATAGATTGGCTTTCGTGGTGTGGAGTTGTGAGGTACCTTGTACCTTGGGACTTGCGAGCTGATTTAACTCGCCTTGGGATTTTGAGCACGAAATAGTGCATGTTGAGGATTTGTTCCACTGGTTGTGGTGACTATCTCCCTTACCTAAAACTAGGTAAGTATTGGAGAGGATTTGGGGCCTAACTGGCCATTACCTTCAGTTGTTCGAGAATCCTCAGAATGAAGGATACCTTTAGAGTTGTTAATGCTCTCCTGACGGAGTCACGAATCGTGAGCTCAAGTGGCGGGGAGATTTTTGCATTTCGTGTTTCGCTCGTGAGAAACACCCTCTGTTGAGGTAGGACCTGTAGGGTCGTTTCGACTATACGTCGGCCATCGTGATCTAAAGTGAATCACGATTGGGCAATTGCTCGGCTGTAGAGGCTCGTTGATCGTTTCGATTAGTCTTGTGGTATTAGCGTACTCGATCGAATCGTATTGCAATCGGGAGTAATGCCATTTTATGTTGGAGTTTGAGGCTGTACCTCAAGCGAGTGTTGGTACCTGTTTGGGACATCACGGGGATTAGCGTGACGTTGCTGAAGCCTGTAGTACTTCACCAACGTTAGGGACTTGCGGAATGATAATTCCAAGCCCTCTATATGGACTGGCGGAACCGGTCGTAGACGGCCATGGAAATTCCGATGAAGATCTGCAAGGATCTACTGTGGAAGCTTACTGAGGTGAGCGAAGTGTAAATTCTCACTGTTGGATCGAGTTGTTGGGAAAATTCGTGAGGGAAAGTACCAAGTGCTGATTTTCCCTTGTTCGGATGTTGCACGTGGAATTAAGTCCCTTGCAATGGAGACTTCGTGGAAGAGCGGTTGAGATCGACGTTCTGGTCGATAGTCACTTCATGGTGACATTGATAGAGAGCTACTACTATTTGTAAATGGAACCCTCTCTATCACTTGAGTTGAGCTCTGTGTCAATGGATACCTGGGGTATCTGATGCTAAGGGAAGCATGGTGGAGAAGAATTTCGAATGATTCGTTTCGAGCGCTTGAGCAGTTAGTGCTATGAGACCCTTTATCGAAGGTAAGCTCCCGGCGTAGGCTTATGAAGAGTTTGCTTGAGACATCAAGTCGAGACTAAGGGAATGACCTTAGTAGATCGAGGATGTGTGTGGGATATGGTTCTTGACCATATGTATAGAAGAGAAACAGTGAGTACCACCCCAGTGGTGCAGTTGAGATTACTGTGGAGGCATTGGGGTGCAATGCCGATTGGTGAATCGGGTAACCATCTCTGGAGAACAAATTGGACGATTTGTCAAATGTCGCGACAATCGGAAGAGATGATCATTATGGATTGGATTTACACTCAGTAGTGCAATCTCTTAACAAGATCTGACTTTGAGCTGAGCAAGCATTGTTGGGATTAGAGCCAACGATTAGATATTGTATCGCATCTCTTTAGTAAGCTTTCCGATGGAGTGTTGATGGATCAGATAACGGGTTTGAACCCCGGGTTCTTGCTACGAGCGGTTTTGTTGGATCCGACTCGGAGAGCTATATAACGGAATTTCCAATTGTATGAGTAAATTGGGGCAGAGCTAGGTTTCACCCTCGACTAAGACGAGGAAAGTGAGGACTGGAATTCAGCTTTTGGGAGCACTTGGTTTTGGTGATGACCAACTGAATAGCTTGTCGAACAAGCGCAATTTAGAGAAGGAACTTATCGGAGAAGACTTGAAGTTGTTTTATTGGTGGCCCGGGATGTAAAAAGGATGTTGGCGAGTTAGTAGCTCGTTGTCTAACTTGCCAACAAGTGAAGGCTGAGCATAGAATTCCCGCGGAAAAATTGTAGAGCCTACCGATTCCAGTGTGGAAGTGAGAGAAGAACGCCATGAATTTCGTGATGGGATTGCCTCGCTCACAGGCCGGGCATGACGCTTTAGGGGTGATCGTGGATAGGTTGACGAAATCGGCGTATTTCATACCTACCCATACTACTTGGACTGGAGAGAAAGACTCGCACAGGTATATTTGGATGAGATTGTGCGACTACACGGAATACCTACATCGATTGTATCGGACAGGGACACACGTTTTGTGTCACACTTTTGTAGGAGTCTACAGGACGCCTTAGGTACTCGACTGGACTTCAGCACTGCTTTCCACCCTCAGAGTGACGGGCAGTCAGAGCGTACTATACAGACACTCGAGGACATGCTTCGAGCCTGCGTGATCGACTTCCAGGGAGGATGGTCGCAGCATCTACCGATGACAGAGTTTGCTTATAACAACAGTTATCAAGCAAGTATTAAGATGGCGCCATTTGAGGCACTTTATGGACGAAAATTGGATCGCCACTACATCGGAGTGAAGTTGGTGAGAGTCGGGCTTTAGGCCCAGTTGTGCTCCAGGAAGCAGAGGACAAGGTTCGCATTGCTAGGGAGCGGTTGTTGACGGCCCAGAGTAGGCAGAAGAGCTATGCTGACAGGCGGCGATAAGACTTGGAGTTTCTGATTGAAGATCATGTCTTTTTGAAAGTCTCGCCGACCAGAGGAGTCAGAGAATTTGGAATTCGGGGTAAGCTGAGCCCCCGACTCATTGGACCATATGAGATCTTGGAGCGTGTAGGTCCGGTAGCGTATCGACTTGCTCTACCACCGAACCTATCGGGCATGCATAACGTCTTTCATGTATGGGTCCTTCGGAAGTACATTCATGATCCGGCTCGCGTTTTGGATGCGGCACCCATTGAGCTAAGGGAGGATTTGAGCTTCGAGGAGCAACCAGTGAAGACCTTGGCTCGCGAAGTGAAGAAATTGCGGAATAGGGACATTCCGTACGCGAAGGTTCTTTGGAGCAACCACGAGGAGCGAGAGGCCACGTGGGAGCCTGAGAGCGCACTGCAGGAGCGCTACCCCCCCATCTCTTTCAGATGGAAACTTGAGGTATGAGTTCGCTTTTGAGTTTCGCGGACGAAACTCCTTTTTAGGAGGGGTGAATGTAACATACTGGACTTGCGCAAATTGCGGAGTTCGAGTAGTTGACTTGAGTTGGGAGCTTTTTCCAGACTTTTCTGGAGGGTCGTTGACTGTGTTCCGACCTATGGCACGAGCACCGAGGTTAGTGGATGAATTCTAAGCACTAAAGTCCAAAAAGTTGGATTTTAGGTTGCTCTCGTTGACTGGGGCTTGTACGCAGACAACCATGGTTGCTATACCAGACAAATTATTGTTGCTATACGACAGGGTGGATTCTGCACGGTATGGGAAGGTTGAGGCGCCCAACCCGAGCCTCGGTTTGGTCGTTTTCGCAGAGTCCGTACCGTATGGGGATACCCGTACGAAGTACTGCGCTTTCGAGACCCGAAACTGCAGGGGGTATTGTGCATTTGTGCACCTCTATTAGACTACCCCACGCCCTCTAGGGCTTCTTTTGAGCTGAGAGTCAAAGGAGAGAAGGTAGGGAGACCCTCCACTCCATCTCTTTCCCTTTCCTTTGATTTTGCTTGGGTTTTGAGGATTTAAACCCTCCTTTTGCTTCTTTGTGCTTGGTAGAGGCAACATCACCATTGTTGGAGCTTGGAGCTTGGTGGTTGGAGCTTCGTGGTGGATCAAGCTTCAAGCCTAGGGCTATTTGAGCTTGGTTTTGAGCTTCTTAGAGGTATGTGAATGATCTCCTTCCTCTAGTTTTGGTTTTTGTGGGTTTTGTGAGATGGAACCCTAGTTTTGAATTCTAGGGTTAGGATTTGGGGATTTTCGATTTAGGACCCTTGGGACCTAATTGATGGGTTTAGAACTTTGATTTAGGTTGGATTAGAAGGACTCTAACTCCCATTTGGAGATCAAGAGCACTTCCTTCGCATTCGGTGAGTTTTCTCCAACCTTTTGTAGAGTTCCTTAAAGTGTGAACTCAAGGTTTATCTTCTTAGCTTGTAAGTCCTAGGGTGTGCTTTTTAGGACTCAAGGAGTGATTATCGAAGCTTCGTTAGCGGTTCGGAGCAACACTTTCCGCACTTGGTGGGTTTGGCTTCGTGAGCATAGGAGCAAATGGCTCCTAAGTGCTTATTTGGTTTGATTAAATTATTCTAAATGCATATTCATGCTAGATAGAATTATTATGAATTTTGGAGCACTTAAAATGCATGCCTTATGTATGATAAAAATTTCACTCTATATAGTAGAGCTTCTGGGTTATTTTTGCATGCATGTGAGAGTGGCTCTTGTGGGCGCCTGGGAGTGTGCCGTTCATGTTAATATAGCTTAACTAAAGTATTTGAGAACATTAAACTTGTGTTGGGACTTAGAAAAGCTTAAGTGTCATCAAGCGGCACTTAACTTAGAAAACTATGAAACTGCAATATAGAGACTTTGACATAGGCCACCGACATCTACTATATTCCATGTTAGAGACATGATGACATAGAGATAGGCCTTGGACATAGTGGTTTTACCTTCCATGTTAGAGACATGATGATTTGAGACTTGTGAGTTCTTGTGACTATATGCCATTGTGCTCATTCGCACATGCTTGTGAGGGTCGCTCCCTACAAGCCTAAGACTCCGAGTTGGCCAACGCGTTTCATGTATTCGCCGTGCGGGATTGGGCGCCAAGTGGATTGCCGTGGGACGCCTCATTCCTAGGGTGGGAATGTTGACTACTACGGGGCCATTAGGCTCGGCATTTGGGCTAGGCAGCCTTTGGGTGGGCATCGGCCATATCGCCTTCGGGTTGGATCTTATTGTACTTAAACTTAATATAGTTTAAAGGAAATTGTGAATTTGACTAGAATAGTAAACTTCAACACTTTACTATCAATTGTGGATATTGTGGATTTGACTAGAATAGTAAACTTCAACACTTTACTATCAATTGTGGATATTGTGGATTTGACTAGAATAGTAAACTTCAACACTTTATTATCATTTGTGGACATTGTGGATTTGACTAGAATAGCAAACTTCAACTCTTTACTATTAAATTGGGAACATTATACTAGTAGTTGTACTTACTAATCATGCTTAGATTAGTCGTTTGCTTATGCTTATTTATGCTAAGTAGAGATATCATGTTTAGTAGCTTACATGTTTATTTTACATGTCGTTTACTTTACTCATGCATAGTTATCGTTTACTTGTTTAGTTTTAGGCCTAGTGGAGCATGCAACTGAAGTCAGTAATTGCCCACTGGGAACTATTAATCAATAGTTCTCACGCCCTCTTTTTCTAATGTGTTTCAGAGCCTTCGGCACCGGCGGAGGCAAGGGATCGCGGCAAGGGAGTCGCGTCTAGTTAGCTCATAGTAGCTTTACTCTCTTTTAGATGGTTCTACTTTTCTCTCTTTTGGTATTTGTGAGAGAGAGATCTTTGTATCCCTGTATAGAGACTACCATGTACCTTTTATAGCTTTTGGTTGTGGAGTTATGGTTGTATTTATTTTTATACTTCGTAGTGGATGTTAGTGCTTTACTTCCTATGTAGAGATCTAGTTGTTTTATTTCGCTCTGATACTACAAGATGCCTCTTTCTTGTTGATTATTTGTCGTTTTGCTAGACGCCTTGTATGTTTTAGATGTACGGCGGGTCTGGGCACGTACCGGGCGGGCTTTCGCTGGGTCCCGGGGCGTGACACAGGAGGAATGAGCACAAACAAATTAGGGAGGAGAATGGATGTGAAGTGGGAGGCTTATTTATAAGTGGACATATAGAGGAGGGAGGTACCAGTGGAACAAATCCTCAACATGCACTATTTCGTGCTCAAAATCCCGAGGCGAGTTAAATCAGCTCGCAAGTCCCAAGGTACAAGGTACCTCACAACTCCACACCACGAAAGCCAATCTATTTGTTGGCACGCAAGACCTTTTCGCAAGGTAGGGTGTTCGAAACGACACACCCGATCATCTGATCATCCTATAAATATCAAAGAATGATCAATGCTAGAAATTCTCGGGTTAGTTCACTACACACTCGGTGTATCCTCGATCTCACGATCCCACACGTGGCATTCCACACTCTTGGGTCAAAACTCGGACAACCGTCCTGACCAAAACTTTGCCCTACCGGGGGGCAAGACTGTCACTCACTAATCGCGCCGCCCAAAGGGCCTGTGTTCCGTAGCCTACAACTGGTCCAGGCACGGGTCGTCCCCGAGCACCCTCCGGCAAACAGCCGATCCAGGGATGCAACTAATGCAATAGTCGTGAGATCCAAATAGCATAGCAGAAAGCTACCCACAACCCGCAGACTAACCGTCTCAGTCAAGGCTAATCCTCATCACAAACAGCGATCTAACGTGATGCAATGCAACTCGGCAAATAGCCGATCAAAGGATAGGTGCAAAGCACCGGCATCAACCAATGCACACTCGAAAATCATAGTGCGAACCGAAACAAGTAGTCACCACCTCTACCGCGTCGCTCTCGCCCGAGCCGTATACATGCGGTCGTTCGGGCCTCGTTGTGGCTCCTCCGTCTGTCTCTAAACAAAGTTGCCTCCCGAGTGCGCCCGACTCGCACCCTGGCCATGGGCCTCTAGTCCAAATCCTTAATCTAAGCCTTCTCGACGAGCGTGCGGTTTACCACATCTTGGCAAGTCTGAAGATTGGGATGTTGCGCCAACCGAAAGATCAACGGCCGAAGTCCTCACAGTCCCGCACTACAACGGCACACCATGGGGGAGCCGAAGGAACTCCCATTCGTACTCGGCCACAGTCCGCCTCCCTTGGGGCATACCACACAGATACTGTTCCGACTTTTTCCTTAACACTGTCATTGAAGTAAAGCCTCAATAGGAGTTCTTTGAACCTCCCTCAAGTAGTCGTCACCATATCAGCATTGGTGTTATCCTGAAACTCCAACCACCAGCTATAGACTTCATCTTCCAGGTGGTGATCGGCGAGCCGAACTCTGCCTCTCTCTTCCACGAATGTGTCGCGAAAATAGTTTCTCCATCTGCATCGACCACTTCCCTACGATCCAGTGGTCGTCCTTCTCTCCATCGAGGATCCTGGGGTTACACCTCTCGAACTCGTTGGGCGATCCATGAGTCACTCTCGCTCCGCTTCCCTCGGCCCATCACGGGAAAACCACTTGTTGCAGTAAGGATCTCTCCAGGTGTTTCATGCGCGCATCCTGCCTGTCGTTGAGCCGGTGTCGCCTGCCGAGTCGCCAAACTAGTGAGAGCCGCAAGTAGGCACCTCACTCACGGACCTCGTTGGATCCGGGGGTAGTGGACATCTCCACTTCCCCAAACGTTGTCGCGTCATCCGCTCCGACAAACTTAGAGCGGGTCGTCAACAAGACGCCACAACATCACTAAAGCGCAAGTTAATAAAACCCACGCTATCGCAGCCCCACTCAACAATACCCAAATCATGCGAAAGTAATGAAGTGTGTTTCACAACTAACTCCCGATGTTACGTTGTCGGCCGCCAACGTAACCCTCCGCGAAGTTAGAAGCTATACACCTCGATCCAACTCTACTTACTAGAGTTATTCAAAATACCCAATCTTAATACTTTCGCTCACAAGTTAAATAGACATCGTCTCTCACGAGCCTATATCCTATAGTCCAACCGGCCTAAGGTTTGCTAGGTCCACAAGAAGACTCAACCCTAGGCTCTGATACCAATTTAATCACGCCCGGACCTGCAGGTTCGCCTTGCGCGTGCCCGGGTATGTCTACAACATACAAGGCGTCTAACAAAAACGATAAATAACCCACAAAATAGAAGAATCTAGAAGCATCAGAGCAATATAACAACTAGAATTCTAGACTAGGAAGCATAAAAGAAGTGACTAAAATAAAGTACCAAAATCCACTAAGAACTATAAAAGAGTAAATACAACAATAATCTCCACGAGCAACAACTAAAGATCCCGAAGCGAAAACTAACATAATACATGGTGGTCTCTATAAATGGATACAAAAATCACTCTCTCACAAAACACAAAAGAGAGGAATAACCACCTAAACAAAAGTGGCAAAGAAGCTAGCGAACTAGGCGACTCCCTTGCCGCGATCCCGTGCCTCCGCCGGTGCCGAAGGCTCTGAAACACATAAGAAACAGGGGGCGTGAGAACTATTAAAAATAGTTCCCAGTGGGCAATTACTGACTTCAGTTGCATGCGCCACTAGGCCCAAAACTAAGCAAGTAAGTGTAAGCGAAATAAATAACGAGTAAGCTACTAAAGCATGTTATCTCTACTTGGCATGAACATTACACAAGTAAAATACGCTATTCTAAGCATGAATAGAAAGTATTATAAATAACAGGAAGTTCCCAACTTGATAGTAAAAGATTTAAGTTTACTATTCTAATTAAGGTCCATAATGTCCACAAGTGATAGTAAAGTGTTAAAGTTTACTATTCTAGTCAAAGTCTACAATTTTCATTAAACTATCATAAGTTTAAATACCATTAGATCCAACCCGAAGGCGATATGGCCGATGCCCACCCGAAGGCTGCCTAGCCCAAATGCTGAGCCTAATGGCCCCGTAGTAGTCAACATTCCCACCCTAGGAATGAGAATGTCCCACGGCAATCCACTTCGGCGCCCAATCCCGCACGGCGAATACATGAAACGCGTTGGATAAGAGTGCCGACTTGTAGGGAGCGACCCTCACAAGCATGTGCGAATGAGCACAATGGCATATAGTCACAAAACTCGTCATATGTCCCAAATCGTCATGTCTTTAACATGGAATGTACAAATGTCCAAAAGGCCTATCTCTATGTCATCATGTCTCTAACATGGAATGTACAAATGTCCAAAAGGCCTATCTCTATGTCATCATGTCTCTAACATGGAATATAGTAGATGTCAAGTGGCCTATGTCAAGTCTCTATGTTGCAGTTCCATAGTTTTCTATGTTAAGTGCCGCTTTATGACACTTAAAGTTTGTAAGTCCCAAAATGTATTTAATGTTCACAATTAATATTATTTAAGCTATAATCACCATAAATGGCACACTCCCAGGCGCCCACAAGAACCACCCCCACATGCATGCAATTTAACCCCGATAGCTCTACTATATAGAGTGAAAATTTTATCATACATAAGGCATGCGTTTTAAGTGATTCAAAATTCATAATAAATCTATTTAGCATGAATATGCATTCAATATAATTAAATCAAACCGAATAAGCACTTAGGAGCCATTTGCCCCTATGCTCATGAAGCCAAACCCACCAAGTGCGAGTAGCGTTGCTCCTAACCGCTAACGAAGCTTCGATAATCACTCCTTGAGTCCTAAGAAGCACACCCTAGGAGTTACAAGCTAAGAAGTTGAACCATGAGTTCACACTTTAAGAAATTCGACAAAAGGTTGGAGAAAACTCACCGAGTGCGAAGGAAACTCTCTCGATCTCCAAATGGGAGTTAGAGTCCTTCTAATCCAACCTAAATCAAAGTTCTAAACCCATCAATTAGGTCCCAAAGGCCCTAAATCGAAAATCCCCAAATCCTAACCCTAGAATCCCATTCTAGGGTTTCATCTCCCAACAACCACCTAATACCGAAACTAGAGGAAGGAGATCAATCACATACCTCTAAGAAGCTCAAAACCAAGCTCAAAAAGCCCTAGGCTTGAAGCTTGATCCACCACAAAGCTCCAACCACCAAGCTCCAAGCTCCAACAATGGTGATGTTGCCTCTACCAAGCACAAAGAAGCAAAAGAGAGGGTTTTAATCCTCAAAATCCCATCCAAACCAAGAAGAAATGAAGAAGATGGAGTGGAGGGAGCCTTACCTCTTCCCTTGCTGTGAAGAACACAAAGGGATACCCTAGGGGCAAGGCTTGCACTAATAGAAGTGCAACAATAGCTAAAAACCCCGCAGCTTAAATCCGAAATCTGCCACTTTGTACCGACAAATCCATTTTGTACCTAAGATAAACCCCGCGAAACAACCCAAACCCGAGCCTCGGTTTGCTCCTCGTCACTGGTCCGTACCAAGACAAAATCCATTTTGTACCTAAGATAGCCATCACGCTTGTACCTGATAACCAACATTTTGTACCGGTACAAGGCCTCGAAATTTCAATCCGAGAGCAACCTAAAATCCAACTTTTTGAACTTTAGTGCTAGGGATTCATCCCTTAACCTCGGTACACGTGCCATAGGTCGGAACACAGTCAACGACCCTCCAGAAAATCTCGAAAAGCTCCAAACTCAAGTCAGATACTCGAACTCCGCAGTTTGCGCAAGTCCAGTATGTTACAACATTAATGCCATTTTATGACATTAGATTTGCTAAGTCCATACATGATCCAAGCCCAATGCCGCTTTATGACATTAGCTTACTATATCTTACATCACTCTAGTCTAATACCACTTCATGATATTATGTTTGCTCCTATGCCAAGTATGAGTTCTAAGTCCATTTTATGCATTGTACATAACACGTGTATTTTAAGCATTCTAAAATTCACAAATATTCTATCTAGCATGAATATTCATGAAGTTTCATTTTACGACAAGTATAACCATCATATGAGAAATTTATCTCATTTTGGTGAGGCTAAACCCACTAAGTCTCCTCGCAACCCTTTCGTTTGCGCAAACGGGGTTGTCCACAAGCCTCCTAACTCCCTAAAGAAAATTCTCAAAGGGTCAAACAAACGAAACGAAGACTCAAAGTGTTCATCTCAAAAACAACCCAAGAAAAGGGTAAAACTCACCTATAGTGTAGAAAATCCCTTTTAAATCTCAAATGTGAACTAGGTCCCTCCAAATCCAACCTAAACAAATGCTCAAAACCAATCAATTGAGCTCAAAAAGTTTCTAATAAAAAATCCCCAAATAAACCCCAAGTTTCTCATTTCTAAGGTTTCATCTCACAATATCCACTAAAACATGGATTAAAGAGAAGGTTAAGCTTACTAACCTTTCAAAAGCTTCACTTCAAGCTAGCAAGTGAGCTAGAGTTGGAGATCTTCCTTTCCACAAGCTCCAATCCTCAATCCAATACATCTATAAGGAGGAAAATCCAACAAAGAGCAATGGGAAGCAAAAAGAGGAGATCAAAAAGAGCCAAAACACAAGAAATAGGAAAGAAAATCAAGAGAGAGGCTCCTACCTCTCTTCTCCACGGTTTAGGGCTCAAAAGAGCCCTCAACAGGCTGTGGGGGGTTAAATAGCTAGGTCACACTCGCATAAAAACCCTCCAACTACAAGCAGACTACATCTGCACTGTGTACCGGTACACGGAAAAGTATACCGATACAAGACCATAATGCGCGCAAACCCGAGCCTCAGGTTGTAGAAAACAGTCTTGTGTACCGGTACAAACCCGATGTTGTACTGGTACAACCATCAACTTGTACCGGTACTCAGCCTTACTGAGGCAAACCCGAGAGCAGACCAAAAATCCTATCTTTTAGATTTTAGTGCTAAGTTTTAAATCTCAATTCTCGGGATGCGAGCCATGGGTCGGAACACTATCTACGATCCTCCAGAAACAGTGGAAAGGCTCGGAACACGAATCTAACACTCGAACCTCATAATTTGCAAAGGTCCAGCGTATTACAACAGATGTACCAGGCCCCTCTAAAACTAGTCCATTTTAAGGTATAAGTACAAAAATAAAGCCTACTCTATAAAAGTGGGCACTACACATGTAACTTGACACACTTATAAATATTCCATTTTTCACTACAATGTGCACAAACAAACCCTTCAACAGGACAGATGTACCTCGCACCTCTAAAACTGGTCCATTTTATGCTATATTTGCAAAAGCAATCCCTATTCTATAAAAGTGGACATTTCAAACTGGCGGCTATGGGTGTGCTTTTTAAATCTAAAGATGTAGGCGAGACCTCTATAACTGTCCCATTTTAAGTTATAGCTATCGTTTTTGATACAAAAGTTACTTAGCACTATCAGATATATGGGTGTTCCAACGAAGGCGTAAACTATACCCAACCGCAGTATATGCGTTCCGTTTCTGGTTATGCTGTGAAAAATCAGGTAAGAAGATAAAAGTGGTCCTATCACTACTATATATATGGATGTGCCCTACACACTATAGCCCATATATGGATGTGCATATCGATACAGCTATAGTTAGAGTTTTTTTTTATGAGAGTTACTTAGCACTGTCATATATATGGGCGTTCCAACCAAGACGATAGTGGTACCCAACCGCTATATAAGTATTCTGTTTCTGGCTATAATGTGCAAAATTAGGTTGACAGATAAAAGTGGTCCTATCACTACTATATATATTGGTGTGCACCTCGATACAACTATAGTTAGGATTTTTTTTTATAAGAGTTACTTAGCACTGTCATATATATATGTGTTCCAACCAAGACGATAGCTGTACCCAACTGCAGTATAAGTGTTCCGTTTCTAGCTATGATGTGCAAAATCAGGTTGGCAGATAAAAGTGGTCCTATCTGTAACAACCCACTTCCTCGTAAAGTGTGCTGGGTTCTGTCAAATTGAGCGGAACACGGAGTGAGTCGAGTAACACGGGGTTCTAAGTGTTTTAGAACCTATGTGAAGTGAAAAAGGGAACCACAAGTGTAACCGCAACCGGAAAAATTCCGTATTTTGCAAGACAGACCTGGTCCCCATGGGTGGAGACCGGATGCCATGGGCTCAGCAGCCGCAGCAGCCAGAAATTTGGCTAAGTCCCGAAAACCTGCTCTCGGGATCCGAACATTGATCTAGGACCGGACATCTCGGTCAGGACCGGACATCCTCTGCGAAAAACCAAAGAAATGGCTAAGTCCTGGTGTGGTGGTGTAGAACGCAGCGGAAGTATTCGTTCGTACCTTTTTGCGGAAGCGATTTGCGTTACAACGCCCGGATCGTAGAAGTTGATTCACGTGTCCTTAGATCGTCCTTGAAAATCTTCTTGCGCTCCGAACTCGCGGTGGATCGAACTACAAATTGTTATCCACCGTTCAAGTCCCAAGTCCCTCTAGATTAATAGGTTAATGGAGGATGTGGAGAACTTTCGTTTTTTCGTATATCGTTTAATGTGGAACCGCCCGTATATTTATAGAGGATTACAGAATCCTAATCGCATAAGAGATAAGGCCAAATCGGTTATAAATTGTTATCCTAACATGATTAGAACTTATCTCTAATTAGCTTTCCAATTAAAAGCGAGATTAATCCTAATCCAATTAGACAACATAACAACTGTCGGATCGAGCCCGATCATGGGCGCACCCGATTGGATTTAACCGAATGCCAACATCTCCCACTCGCACTTAACGGGATCGATGCCATCGTAACCACTTCCTGAACATTACACCACTATTAATTCTATTCATACAGGAAAATAAACAGTGCGACCGCCGAGTCAACCTGCATTTTGGGAGCTCTATACTAGAAACCGCATACGGCCAGCATAGAGACATCAACCCTCATAGGGAAGAAAATATTAGACTCGTGATGCCCTAGACCATTGAATTACATCAGGTTCAGCATCTCTAATCCCTCAAAGAGCCATGCTAATCTCTATTGCACACATTATAACACTATACTCATGATTATTTCGCTATGCTTAAGCGATACAACCTGTCGACAATGAGTCAAAGTGTCTGAATGTAATTCAACTAGTCTTCCTTGAGCCCTCATGCCACCAAGTTGAGAACTGACTGCTTTCCCAGCAATGCCCCGTAAAGCCGCATCACTCATGGCCGTAGGAAACATACCAAAGTAGCAACATCAATTCTTTCACTTAATGACATAGTCAAAAGTCACTAAGGGCATCTAACATATATATAACATTTCTTCAAAATAATGTCCATAAGAACTCACACGATGAGGAAGCAGGGATCCATTTGCTCATCTTCTTTATTTTGGTCGCCCAGCACATGTAGTATGAAATACATGCTATGACAGAGAATCTCAATGAGCGTATGTCTTTCTCAATGTCATACAGATCTTAACTCAGTCACTCCCGGAGTGACTAGCCTGAATTCTCCATTCGCTCGCTATCTCAAGCGCCAAATGGTGAGCACACATCCGGCTCCTAATATACAGGCCATACGAATCGTGGGACTATTCGTATGCGGTCTCATTAATGACCTCATCTTGGTGCCAACCAAGGCGGCTTCCACAAATGCCTCAATTTTCGCTCGCTCTCTATAGCGCTGAAAAGTATGATTGCCCGTGTGAGAGGGCCAATCAGCCTGCGACATACTTTCAATCCGTTCTTTTTTTATATACGTGTGTGCTAATTTTACCAAATATCTTTGCCAAAAAATATTACAAAAGAAATGGCCAAAAAATAATCGACTGTCTACACAATCAAATCCTACGGAGTCCATGAGCCAAAAAGGATTCTCTAACGATAGGCTTACTCAGAGAATTTGCAACCATGCGACTCGTATAAATGTGTTCCAGGATTATTTACTTCTGCGCCACTGCCTCGCAGTGGTCCAATCCCAGATTGGACTGAAAAAGGCTAACCAACCCCACAGCTTAGCATATATCAGGCTTAGTACACCTCTTGGCATACATTAGGCTCCCGAGCATATGGAATCCGATTCATCTTATCATTTTCTTTTTAGGGCACTGTTTAAGGTTCAGGCTCTCACATTTAGCAATAGGAGTGTCAATGGGTTTGCAATTGTGCATCTGAAATCGTTCTAAAACTTTTCTTAGGTAAGTCTCTTGAGACAGATCTAAAAGTTTCTTAGAACAATCTCGTAGGATCTTAACTCCGAGCACATAATTCGCTTCACCCATGTCCTTCATCTCAAAATTAGAGGACAACCACGTCTGAGTGGCGACAATCATCTCCTTATTATTCCCGACCAATAAAATGGCATCAACATATAAGGAAAGGATTAGAAAAAATCCCTTGGACCGTTTAACATACACACAGTGATCTTCTTTAATCATCGTAAACCCATCTTCAGTGATGGCTCGATGAAATCGAATATACCACTGCCTGGAGGGCTGCTTCAATCCATAAATGGATCGTGGGAGCTTCCAAACTTTATGCTCCTCACCCTTTACAGAGAAGCCAGCAGGCTGATCTATATAGATCCCCTCATCCAGTTCTCCATTGAGAAATGCAGTTTTAACGTCCATTTGGTAAAGTTCCAAATCCAAATATGAGACAATGGCCAAGATTAAGCGGATCGAAGCAAACCTTACAACAGGAGATAAGGTTTCTTTATAATCAACGCCTTCTCGTTGGGAAAAATCCTTTGCTACCGGGCGAGCCTTGTACCTATCGATTGAACCGTCTGCCTTGCGGCAAGTCAACCAAGTCCCAGACCTGATTTGACTTCATCGATTCTATTTCCTCCACCATTGCATCCATCCATTCCTTATGAGTAGGTGATGAGAAAGCCTCTTGAAAAGATCTAGGCTCATCATCGTCACGTGCAGCAACCATGAAAGCTTCCCCCTCAATCTCAAAACGACGACGGGGAACTCCCACACGTGTGCTTTTACGAAGTTGAGGTTCACTATTTAAAAGTAAGTCGCTCCCACTATCCCCAGGAGGTATCGGAGTTGCCTCCTCTACCTCGACTGAGCGAATAGAAGCGCCATTACCCGAGTCATCCATCTCATGGAACTCAATTTCATTTCGAACCTCACTTCTATAAGGAAAATCCTCCTTGAGGAATTCAACATCTCGCGACTCAATCTCAGTCAAACTTCCATCTGGCTGATTTCCGATGAACACGTGTCCCTTAGAGTGTTCAGGGTATCTTATAAAGATACACTTCTTTCCTCTAGGACCCAACTTCCCATACTTGTGAGAAGTCTTGTGTACATAAGCTGCCGAATCCCAAGGATGCAGGTGCTCCAAATTTGCTTTGCTGCCTGTCCATGATTCGTAAGGGACGGAAGGTACTGATTTGGAGGGTATACGATTAAAAATGTAGGCAGCAATTAACAATGCGTCTCCCTAAAATGAGATGGGCAAATTTACTTGCGCCATCATTGACCTAACCATGTCAAGCAAGGTGCTATTTCTGCTCTCCGCTACACCATTTTGCTGCGGAGTGTTAGGAATTGTCAGCTATCTGATTATTCCCTTTTCATCACACAATTCCTTGAATTGTTCAGATAGATACTCGCGGCCTCGATCAGTTTTTAAAGTTTTAATTTTCAAATTTAACTGATTCTCAACCTCATTAATATAACGTCTAAAACAATCCAATGCTTCAGACTTATGGGATATCAGTTAGACATGACCGAAGCGCGTATAGTCATCTATAAATGTGATGAAATAAAAAAAACCATGTCTTGCCCTCACACTCATTGGGTCACAAATGTCGGAATGGATCAATTGTAAAGAAAATTCTGCCCTAGAAGCTTTATTAAATGGTTTCAAGATGAATTTTAACAACATCATTCTCAAAACGAAAAGAAAAGCCTAACAGTAGCATAGCAAGAACAGAAAAAAAAAAGTTTCGCCGAATTTCTGGAGCATAAAATACATCATGTAGGTAAAAAGTTCGGCCACCTTGCATGATCAACTTGTATGTGCCAACGTCTAATACATCGACACTAGAATTGTTCCCCATGTATATTTTTCTGCTCCCAGCAGGCATACGACGGTACTCGATGAATCCCATCCGATCTCTCGCTTCGTGGTCTGTTGCTCCTAAGTCTACTATCCACACAGGGAGAGATTCAGCAACAAACGAGTTAGAGCGAGAATCGGGATAGAGTGGTACCTTCTTCGGCTCAGTGCAATCACGAGCGAAGTGTCCCTGCTGGTTATAAATGAAACAGGCCATTTTCGACTTGTCTTTCTTGCCACTTCGTTTGCTTCACTTTCTTTTAGTGCTCTTCGGATTCTTAGGCGCGGACCGCTATGATTTTAAGACCCAGTAGTCCTCTTTCGCTTGAACCCAGATGTTCTGCGAAAAATTTGACTCAGCAGCATTGGTAGTTGGAGTTTTAACAGCCTCAAGGCGCCCCCCCCTCCAACTCCAAATGCGATGCAATATCCTCAAAAATTTTAATATTTTCAATATGGGTCAAATTTACTCGCATATGTTCCCACGAATTGGAAAGTAAGCGAATCATAGCTTGGATCTGCTGCTCATCAGTTAAGGTGCCGCCAGCCGACTTTAACTCGCGAATCATGTTTGACATTATTCTCACATGCTGTTTCATAGTCTGATCGGCACATTTCATATAACTGTCAAACCGCATTGTTAGGCTGCGCTACCTTGTAGCCGAAGTCGCACCAAATTTAGTTTTGAGAACCTCCCACATCTCATACGCAGTCAGACACTGCTCATACTCGCACAAGAGATCATCCAGCATACCGCTCAGCAACTTAATGCGAGCAACGCGATCCTTCTTAAGCCAATTATTATAGGCTTCCATCTCTCGGCGAGCCTGGGCACGGGTGCCCTCTGTGGGTCGGTCCAATTTATTACTCAAGTTCACACAATGCGTAGAAAAGAAGATATTTTAAAATTAGCACACGATACTTGTATTTAATTTTTGCATCTCTAATTAAATAAATCAAAAAATTAGATCATAATGCGTAAAGGAAAACTTCGTCGTGCTCATAATCACATCACACACGATGTCTAAATTTTTAAATATTTAATTAAGTTGCGCAAAATAATTGGAAGTAAAAGCATATAATTTACTCTACCAAAATTAAAAGTCTCACTTGACATCATATGCATAAAAAATTATTAACTATGCAAAATATATCACGGATGCATATTAAACCATCTAATATGCTAACAATAAATATAGGCATTGTCAATCATGAAAGCATATTAAAAATACATGCTTTATTTATCAGAAAAGTATATTTAGCCATTAAAAAAGCATATTTAAAGATATATGAATCTGCTAATTAATCAATTATTTATTTATAAAACTAGTGCAAAAAGCATTAAAGAAAAACCAAAAAAAAAAAATTTCAGCAGTTTCGAACAAACTGTCGACCCATTCGCGGCCCTCGCTCGCGGCATGTCGGCCACCCGCTAGGCCCACACATGACCCTGTGAGGCTCGCGCTCGCAAGGCTCGTGCGGCCCGCAAGGTTTGCACGGCCCGCAAGGGCCGCAAGGCTTGCGCGGCTTGCGAGGCCGAGCCACCCGCACCACCGCCGCGCGGCTCGCACGAGCAGGGAGCGCTCGGCTGCCGGCCCGACCGCATCGCCCCATATGCGGCTGCGCGCTCGGCCCGCGAGGCTCGCGCGGCGTGCGGCCCCGCACTCGCGGCCGCGCAGCCCCTCGTCGCTCGGGCGGCCAGCTTGCGTGTGGCTCGTTTGGCACGCGCGGCCGGACCGACAGGCCACCGGGCCGCGCGCTAACCCACATGCGCGGCCCGTGCGCGCCTAGCGCGTGGCCCGCGCGGCCCATGTGGGGTCGCGGTGTGGGGCTGCGCGAGGCCGAGCCGTGCCCTCCGCGCGGCCCGCGTGGCTTTCACGGCGCGCGGCTCGCGCGCGGCCGGCGGGACTGCCCGCGCACCACAGGCGGGCTGGCCGCACGCGGCCCAGCACGCCCGCGCGGCGGCGGCGGCCCGCGCGCGCGCTTGGTTGGGCGATCGCAGCTCTCGACCCGCGATTCCGCTCACCGCGCGAGGCGGTGCCGCCGTGGCAACAGCCTCGCTGCGTGCGGCTCGCGGGCGCCCGCGCGGTCCACGACCGGACAATGGTCCAAGACCGGACATCCGGAGACCGGTCCCCAGGGCTAAGACCGGTCTCAGAGCACGAAAAATGCCCAGACTGGGCAGAATGCAATTTTCGAGATTTGAGGGGCCTAGTTGCTATTGTAGCAACACAATATACACCCAACACCTCCCCTTTTCACAGCCATTTCATTTCCTCTCCTCTCCCTCACATTTCTCTCTTTCTCTCTCTAGAGATCTCCTACAAGGTGGAGCTTGGATCAAGGTGAGGTTTCTATGAGAACTAGGTTAGGGTTTGGGTTTTCCTCCTTGTAACCTAGGGTTTTGAGCTTCTCTCTTGTTTAGAAGCCTCTTGAGGCTTGGGCTCCATGAAAATCTATGGTAGCTCAAGGTCCTCTCATGGTGAATCCTTAGGGCTTCAAGTAGATGCCCTAGAAATGGTTCAAATGGGTTTAGATGAACTCTAAGAGGTTTAACAAGCTTTCTTTTGCTTGTTTAGGAGATCAAAACCTAGGGTCTCACATAGGGTTTGGTAGAGCACCCAAATTTGGGGCTTTTGACGATAGTGGTTCTAGGGTCAAATTGACCTTGTAGAAACCTAATTGGGAGTATCCCCGACGCGTGGGGCAACTCCGTTTATTTAAACGAAAAGCCAAATTATGAGTTACTATGTAAACTAGCCTGATTTAGGCTCTGTTTAACGCGCAGGTGATAAAGTAGCCATCGGATAGCTACAAAACTCGAACCACGACCCATCGTGAATATTTAGAGGTGGGTGGTGCATTCCAAGGACACCGGAATTCTCTCTAAGTCTAAGTGTCACTTTTGAGCATTCTTGTATATGTTGAGCATAATGCATGATAGGGTAATTATGAGTTCTATCTTGCATTTTGTGAGTTCAAATGCATGAGATTTATTTGTATGATATTGTAGTAGTAAAGAACCCTATATATATGCATGTTAAGAACAAGAACAAGAACAAGAACTTAGTGTGAATGACAAGTGAATGTGACATTGGACATGTACTTAGAGAATGTGATAATGATGAGTCTAGAATACTTAGACAACATGTGCGGCATCAAAGAACAAGAACAAGTAGTGTATATAACACTAGTAGAGTCATGAGATTGACATTATGACAACAACCTTAGAGTTAAGGGTCATTTGAACATAGTCTCCTTGAAGTCAAGGAATGAATTGAAATTGGAATCCTTAGAGTTAAGGATTGATCGTACTCACCATATAGTCCTTGCTCGACGGCGGTAGCTTCCCCTCGGGCGATGTGCTCCAGAGTTGTCATCACTGGGTTGTAGTGTTTCCCCAGAGGACGGTCCCGTCGGGTTGTAGTGTTTCCTCGACAATCGGGATTTGAGTTGGTTGAGTCTTGTTGAGGGCGAAACCTACGGGTTAGCCAAGAGATTGGGTATTGAACTATGATCTTTCAGTCATCATGAGTTATTATTTGAACATCTTATTGTTTACTTTCAAGCGTAATAGTTGCATTTGTTAGTTGGTTATTATCTTACCTTTCTTTCTACTACGCTTGAATTAGACCTAGTGGGAAAGTCGGCGTGGTTGGTTGCCGAATCCACTGGGAACTTTGTTGTAGTTCTCACCCCACTATCTCCACAGGGCCGGGACCGAGCGAGCCGCCGAGGATCGCGGTAAGGCGTCGCGCCCAGATAGAGACCGCCCGAGTACTTTATTTTGGTAGTTGCATTCCCTTTATTATCATTTTTTGTACTTGATGATTATAGTTGTTAACTTTAAAGTATTGAAGTTCATTTTGAGGTAAATGTGATGTAAGAAAGAAATGATGCAAAAGATGTAAAAAGCTTTTAAAGAGTTTAAAGATGTAAAGACACTTACATGTATGAGATTGAAATTAATCATAGTACTTGTATGTTTCAGTTTAGCACTTTCACTTTGACTATTGCTTGTCTTCGTGCAAGCCGTTTTTGTATGCTTCCGCATGTGCAAAAGTTTATACTCTATCTGTAATTGTTGAGCCTTGGGCAGACAGGGGAAGCTCTGTCCGTTCGGCGTCTGTTGACGCGCCCGAACCGGCCAAAAGGATCGGGCTCGGGGCGTGACAGATAAAATGGTATCAGAGCGGGTATAAAGCCAAAAGGTAAAAGTTTAGGATGGACCTAGGGGCCATAGGAATGGAAAGGACCTAAGGAAACGTGAGTGACGTTGAACAAGTATAGCGAAAGCATGTGATTGGGTTCATGTCTTATGTCTCTAAGATGATTAGAGACTAACTTTAAGTTGCTATTTGTTTTATATTCCTTGTGTTATGATCGGCGGTCGACGACATGATACTATGGAATGTGAATAAATGCGCTAATTTGCTTTCGCCGGATTGGGTATATCCGAGTATGTGTTTAAGTATTAACGTGAGTTGCTTCATTTCAGGAAGCAATGGCAACTCGTGGTCGACCCCGTACAAGGTCGATGCCTGAGGAACCGAGTGCGGCTCCTGCGCAACCTGTAGCGACTGGCGGTGGGAGGCTTGAGGAGCAGATGGCCGCGCTTATTGGCGTAGTGCGGCAGCAGGCTGAGTCCGTTCGGGCTCAAGGAGAGCAGATTCGGCGGCTTCAGGATGTTACGGATTTTAAGTTGGCATATTTCGTGAAGTGAGTCCGGAGTCTTGAAGGTTTAAAGAAGAAGAGATGAAGATCGAAGACTCGCATACTCTAAACATGAATCCACAATGCTCGGTAAGTTCAAATATTATGGATGATGATTTATAAATATTTAAAAGTGTTTGGAAGACTTAGGATGTTTTTTAAATTGAATATATGGACAAAATTGAGGTTTTCAAATCCTAGTCTATCTCTTTGTTTTCTAATTGATTTTAAACAGGTTTTCAAATCCTAGTCTATCTCTAATTTTATTTCCAAAATTGGGTTTTCACAATCCTAGTCTACTTCTAAGTCTTCTAAATCTATAAATAAGCGATGGGGGTTTCATTAATTTATATGCTTAGAGTTTAGACCATTATGAAACCCTAGAAACTTGTTGGGTGCTCTATTTCTTTCTTCAACAATAAGTTTCTATCGGATCAATTCTTGAAACCCTAATTTCTCGTTCTTCATGGAGAATTGATCCGGCTATTGCTTAGAAACATCTTCTACGGTTCTTTAATGATTATCTAAGCAATAAATCATCACCGATCGTATCGTTCTTACTCCGGACGGAGTGCGCTCGTGGATTCGAGTGGCGTCGTGGATTCGGCGTGATCGGAGGCTTCGTGGATTCGAAGTGGAGGCGTTCGTGGATTCGAACGTGGGGCGTGGACAACCCGGCGGCGTGCGCGAGATCCGAAGAAGATAAAGAGAGGTTTGAGTCCGTGGATTCGGTAAATCACCTTGTAATCTTTTATTCTTAGTGGATTGTTATCGCGTGTTGGTCCCGTGGGTTTTTTTTACTCCGAGTTGGAGTTTTCCCACGTAAATCTCGGTGTGCTTTTTATTTTCCGCATTTATTTTTATTGCATCGAGATTTGTGGTTTTCGGCCTTTACACCTATTCACCCCCCTCTAGGTGTTGGATACAATCTAGATAGATCCTCGGGGCTACCCCATAACTAACACAGGAGACTCTAGAGCAGCAACAGACAGCGGCCCAAGCAGGGGCTGAGCAACCTACGCCCCCTGCTAGGATGCCGACCGTAGTCGAGGGTGCGGAGGCGGCGGATCCAGTCGCGGCCGTGCCCGTCACGGTGGTTCCGGCCGGATCGGGGACGTCACACCCCGATAGTGCGGCGGACGATGAGGAACGGGAGCGCTTGTTGGCGGCGCTTATTAAGTTCATGAAGTTCAAGCCACCTATCTTCGAAGGACGAGTGGTGGAACCGGATGTGGTGGAGTCTTGGATCGACTCCTTGGGGACACTCTTCGAGGACTTCAACACCCCGGAGAAAGACAAGGTGTACTTCGCCACTCATTGCCTCGACAAGGCGACGAAGGCATGGTGGAAACGGATAAAGCGGGATCGATCGCCCGATCTTCCGCCTATGACGTGGGAGGAGTTCAAGAGAGCGGTGTTCGCGAACTACTTCCCGAGCTCGGTGAGGCGGAAAATGCAAGAGAGATTCCGCAAGCTGAGGCAGGGAGACCGCTCTGTAGCGGACTATGAGCTGGAGTTCTCCCACATCATCGACTGTGTTCCCGACGTAGTACGGGATGATCGGGACCGGGCCGATTGGTTCTTGCGAGGACTTCGGCAGAGGATCTACGAGGCGGTGCAACTTTTCCACCTCGAGACCTTTGCGGAGGTCTTTGATCGCGCGTTGAGTGCGGAGCACGGTAGCGCCTACGCGCGGGAGGAGCGCGAGGCCATGGCGGAGTCCAAGGAGAAGGGCAAGAAACGGGCGGCGGGTGGTGCCGGGGGCCGGCCGAATGCAAAGAAACCCCCTCGGTATCCCCGACAGCAGGCGAAGGGCGGGAAGCCCTCCCGTTGCGTCATTTGCGGCGGGGATCATCGACCGAACTTATGCCCGCAGCGAGAAGGAAAATGCTTCAAGTGTGGCCAACCGAGGCACATGATAAGAAAGTGCCCTAGTTGGGGGTCGTCCGCACAGACGGCGGCGTCATCCCCTTCTACACCGAGGCAGCTGATGGGGTTGCCACCCCCTATGGCGGCTGGACGCTCATCATCATCGCGTCAGCCGGAGGCATCGAGAGCACCGAGTGGGCGGGTTTTTGCCACTCAGGTGGAGGAGCAGACTCCAGCTCCCGACGACATTGTGGCAGGTATTATCTCTATCAATGGCACTAGAGCTCAAGCTATATTCGACACGGGTGCATCGCATTCATTTATAAGTGCATCGTTTGCTAGAACTCATGACTTAGAGATTATTCATGATGAGGAAGGTTGGGATATTAAATCCCCCGAGCATGCCTATAGCGTCTATGACGAGTGTCCGGCGTGTCCAGTCCAGATAGGCGATTGGGTCATGCCGATCGATATGCTAGTGCTAACTAAGTTGTGGTCATTCGATGTAATCTTGGGGCTAGACTGGCTTACCAAGTATTATGCGGTCATTGACTGCGAGAGTAAGGTGATCACTTTTCGTGAGCCAAATCAAGAAGAACTGGTGTACCGAGCGTGTAAGGGTGCGCGCTTTGCGGCAACCATATCCACGGCTAGAGCTAGAAAGATGATAAAGGGTGGTTGCAAAGCCTACTTGGCGACCATCGTGGACAGCCGAAAGGAGCACCCAGACCTGGAGGGTATTCGGGTGGTGTGCGAGTACCCGGATGTATTTCCGACGGAGTTACCGGGATTGCCACCGGACCGGGAAGTTGAGTTCGTCATTGACCTAGCTCCCGGGGCGGCGCCAGTTTCGAAGGCTCCGTATAGAATAGCACCGGTGGAGCTAAAGGAGCTTAAAACGCAGCTGGAAGACTTGCTCGACAAAGGCTTTGTGAGGCCGAGCGTGTCTCCGTGGGGAGCTCCGGTGCTATTCGTCAAAAAGAAAGATGGCACACTTCGACTCTGCGTGGATTACCGCGAGTTGAACAAGGTCACAATAAAGAACAAGTACCCGTTGCCCAGGATCGACAACTTATTCGATCAATTACAAGGGTCAAAAGTGTATTCTAAAATAGACCTTCAGTCGGGGTATCATCAGTTGAAGATACGGCCCAAGGATGTGCACAAGACGGCGTACCGTACGCGGTATGGCCACTACGAGTTCACGGTAATGCCATTCGGGCTTACTAATGCCCCGATGGTCTTTATGGACTTAATGAATCGTGTTTTCCGTCCGCTATTGGACCGATGCATCGTGGTATTCATTGACGACGTGTTGGTGTATTCTCGGACCGAAGAAGAACACGAGGAGCACCTGAGGCTCGTCTTGGAAATACTCCGAAAAGAGAAATTGTATGCCAAATTGAAGAAATGTGAATTTTGGCTTTCGGAGGTTACCTTTCTAGGACATGTAATTTCGGGTGAAGGCATTTCGGTGGACCCGAAGAAAGTAGAGGCAATTAAAGATTGGCCTCGCCCGACGAGCGTAACGGAAATCCGCAGTTTTCTTGGACTGGCGGGTTATTACCGGCGGTTCGTGGAGGGGTTCTCCAAAATAACCACTCCGCTAACGCGCCTCACACATAAGGGTGTCAAGTATGTTTGGAGCGAAGATTGCAATCGGAGCTTCAAAGAGTTAAAGGAGAGGTTGACGACAACCCCGGTGCTTGCTCTACCGACGCCGGGGGAGACATATGTCGTGTACAGTGATGCTTCCTATATCGGGCTCGGGTGTGTTCTGATGCAAAATGGGCGAGTCATTGCATATGCTTCGCGCCAATTGAAGCCCTATGAAAGAACTACCCAGTCCATGACTTGGAATTAGCCGCGGTGATTTTCGCGCTAAAATTGTGGAGGCATTACTTATATGGGAAACATTGTGAGATCTACACGGACCACAAAAGTCTTAAGTACTTGTTCACCCAGAAGGAGCTTAATATGCGACAACGGCGGTGGTTAGAATTATTGAAGGACTATGATGTCACGATATTGTACCACCCCGGAAAAGCTAACGTCGTAGCCGACGCGCTAAGTAGAAAGTATGGAGAAGACTTAGCATCGGCAATTACGCCCCAACCGTTGTTGCAAAAGGACATGCAACGGTTTGGATTGGAAGTAGTGGCACCGGGAGTGCCGGCTACACTTGCTACCTTAGTGGTGCAACCGACCTTATTGGAGAGAATCAAAGAGTTACAAGCTTCCGACGAGTATCTCCAAAAGGTGCGTGAGCAAGTGAAAAACGGTAATGCCGATGACTTTGGCATTGGGACCGATGGCACACTTCGGTATCGAAACCGTTGGTGTGTACCTAAGAACAAGGATCTCCGCAAGGCTATCATGCAAGAGGCGCATCAATCTCCTTATAGTATCCACCCGGGCGGCACCAAAATGTACCAAGACTTAAAGTTGCAATATTGGTGGCCGGGCATGAAGAAAGACATTGGAGAATTCGTTGCGCAATGTCTTACTTGCCAACAAGTAAAAGCGAAGCGGAGATTTCCGGCAGGGAAACTACAAAGTTTACCTATACCCGTTTGGAAATGGGAAAACATCGCCATGGACTTTGTGACCGGGTTGCCTCGATCCCAAGGAGGGCACGATGCAATTTGGGTGATCGTGGACTGGTTAACGAAGTCGGCACATTTCCTCCCGATACATATTACTTGGTCGGGGGATAAGTTGGCTCAAGTTTATATAGATGAGGTTGTGAGACTTCATGGGGTACCGACGTCTATCGTATCGGATCGGGACCCGAGGTTCACCTCTCACTTTTGGAGGAGCCTACAGGGGGCATTGGGCACACGGCTCGATTTTAGCACGGCATTTCATCCTCAAAGTGATGGTCAATCGGAGAGAACAATACAAATACTTGAGGACATGCTCCGAGCGTGTGTACTTGATTATAAAGACAATTGGCATGATCATCTACCAATGGCGGAATTCGCGTACAATAATAGTTATCAGGAAAGTATCGCGATGGCGCCATTTGAGGCCCTTTATGGAAGAAAGTGTCGCTCTCCGATTCATTGGAGCGACGTAGGCGTGAAAGCTGTTCTTGGCCCCGACGTAGTGCGGGAGGCGGAAGAGAAAGTACGCCTTGCCCGCCAACGACTTGTGACGGCGCAGTCTCGGCATAAAAGTTACGCCGACAAGCGAAGAAAGGACATAGAGTTCGAGGTTGGCAACCACGTGTTCTTAAAGTTATCGCCGACACGAGGAGTCAAGCGGTTTGGAATTCGGGGAAAGCTAAGTCCTCGATATCTCGGACCATTTGAGGTCTTGGAGCGAGTTGGAGCGGTGGCCTACAGAGTAGCATTACCACCGAGGCTTGCGGGAGTCCATGATGTGTTCCATGTATCAAACCTCCGCAAGTATGTTCACGATCCCGACCATATTCTTGCGTTTGAACCGTCGGAGATTCAAGAGGACATGAGTTATGAGGAGTTCCCGGCCTATATTATTGATCGGGAAGAAAGAAAACTACGGAGCCGAAAGATTCCGTATGTTAAAGTCCGTTGGAGCAACCACAACGACCGAGAGGCTACGTGGGAGCTCGAAAGCGTGATGCGGGAGCGTTATCCCCATCTCTTCGACAACCTGGATTAAGGTATGAATCTAGATTATAACTGTAGCAACCCGAACTTTAACCAAGTTGGCTAAAGTGAGCGAACGAGTAATTGGACAAGTTCCAATAACCATTCCAAGCATCTTGGAAGGGTTAGAAGAGGATCTAAAAGAGTTGAAAGGTTTTGGCGTTGTTCGGCGCGAATTAGAGTCGAAACGACGTGAAAAGTACAAGTCTGGGCAAACTGTACCGGTACAAGCAAAGTTGCTGTACCGGTATAGCAACTTTGGCCGAGAGGGGAAGAGCTCTCGGGTTTGTGAAATTTTTGGTGTTTATACCGGTACAAGCCAAACTGTACCGGTGCAAATGCTACGAAACCGAGAGGCAGCTCTCGGGTTTGCCTCTCGAGCATCCCATACCGGTACAGAAACTCGTTGTCGGTACAGTGTGCAGCGGCGGTTTTTTTTGGAAGAAGGTTTGGAGGGGTTTAGTTGCTATTGTTGCAACAAAATATAACCTAAAACCCTTCGCCCTTCACAGCAGTTTCCCTCTCTCCCTCTCTCGTGTCCCTCTCTCTCTCTCTGTTCGACCGAAGCAAGAGAAGAAGAAAGAAAGAGAAGGAAAAGAAGAGAAAGAAGAAGAAGAAGATGGAGATGATGAAGATGATGATGATGGAGGTCCCCTTGGTCATCTTCTTCCTCTCCCACGAGCTCGGGGCAAGCTTGTAGAGGTAAGCTTTAGCCTCCCCTCATGGTAGATCTTCTAGTAATGGGTTTCTAAACCCTAGATCTAGAGTTTCGAGCTTCTTGTAAGCTTTAGAACCTTGTAGAGGCTTGGAAACTCATGAAAATCATGTGTTCTTCAAGGTGCTCTAATGGTGGATTTCTAGGGTTTGTTTTAAACCGTATGGATGGCTCTAGTGCTCTTAGATGAGTACCTAGAGGTTAGACAAGCTCTCTATTGCTTGTTCTAGGGATCAAATCGGTGGGATTTGCAAAAGTGCAAAACCTAGGGTTAAAAAGGGGGTTTTTAGAAATAGATGAGTTTGATCTCATTTGACCCCATAGAACCCTAATTGGGGGTGCAACGAACGCGTTGGCGCGCTCGGTTCGGTGATCCGACGAGCGAATACAAAGATATTAATTATTTAATATATTCATACCAGATGTCCGCAAAGACACGCAAGATAGGAGCCCAAAATTCATGAAAACGGAACTGGGCAACTTGAAGGCGTGGGGCAACGGCACAAGGTCTCGATTGGGATTCGGAGATCGTTCGGGTGGTCGTGCAAGAGTTCGAGCCAAACCGGGTCAAGAGTGCCACGGCGGCCGATTGCGAGTGTCGACGAGCAATCGGAGAGCATAATAAGGTGGGTTGTGTTTACCGAAGCGACTAGGTCGCCTAAATATGTCTAAGAGTAAAGGTTTCGAGTTGATGCATATAATTGACATATGTTGCAAGTATAGAGATGCATGTTAAAGAATATAGTGTTAAATGCTAAGAGAATGCATGAGTTAAATGCTAGATAAATGCATGAACTAGAGTCTAGTTGCAAATACATGAGATGCATGTTAAGTTGATATATGAACTAGATGCTAAATGAAATGTATGAATAAATACATGCGTAGCATAATGAGTACATGCTAGATATAATTATGTGCATGTAAATGGGATGGTTAACATAAGAATGTTAAGTATATGAATGTCAAGTATGAGAATGCTAAGTAAGAATATAAGTCATGGACTAATACACATATAGATTGAGTGGCATCCAACTTAGTGTAAAGAACATAAGTTGTAGTAAACCTAGAGTCATGTGGACCTAGGAGAATGACATCTAACCTAGTGTGGTTAATCAACATAGGTTATAGTAAACCTAGAGTCAATGGACCTAGGAGTGTGGGAATTAACCTAGTGTCAAGAACATAGGTTGTAGTAAACCTAGAGTCATAGGGATCTAGGTAAAGAACAATGAACCTAGTGTCAAGGACATAGCTTGGAAAAAGACGACTGTGGACCTAATATGAATAAACATAGGTCGAATTGGAATGACATTGGACCTAGAGTTAGAACACCTAGGTTATGTGACAAAGAATAAACCCTAGTGTCAAGTAGACCTAGGAGGTAAAGACAATGGACCTAGAGGGTAGTCTCTTGAGGGCCTAGCTAACCCTCAAGCTAAGTGGAACGGATTCATGGAATCCCGAGATTTGGGACACCTAAGTTGGTGTCGGGCGTGTGCGACGATTTTGCCGTCCGGGGGCTATACCACCGTCGTGGCGTTGTGCGACGATTTCGCCGCAGGGTGGGTGAGCCGAAATGTGTTCGATACCGGTTAAGCCGGGTGAGGATCAGATCGCCATGTGTTGACACCCTTTGTTTGGGGCACCATTGCTGGGTAAGTACGATACGGCTGCACCAGGAGGCGAAGGAGTTACTCAAACCATTGTTGGGTGAGGTGCGATTAGTTCACCGCCAGATAGTTAAGTCATGACTTGGGTCCTCGCTGGGTAAGTCCGCCGCGATCGCCACCAGAATGGTTATGTCAAGTGGCAATTGGGTTCGCGTGTGCGACGATTTCGCCGCGATGAGGTGAGTCACGAGAGGCGGCTTTGTTGACGGTGGTGAGACGTCCAACACCTCGGGTTAGACAGCGGGCGGATTATCCGCATTGGATTGACTCAAGACCGAGTCGGGTGGCATAGTGAGCTGAGGTAGAGTGACCTTAGAAAGGAATTGCTAAGTAGCATAAGTGCCAGAAAGGTAAAGAACGTAAAGACTAGCTAAAGTTGTAAATAGCTAATGAATAGTGCTAGTAATAGCTAAGCTGGTAAATAGCTAAGTGTGAATGGAATGGCTAAAGTAAAGAATAGCAATAAAGTAAAGAAAAGCTAAGAGCTAAAGGGTAATTTTGCATATTGCATATTGTGATGCAGGTTTTTATGTTAGTTGCAAGTTATATATCTATATATGTTTTTGGACTAACATATCTGCAGTGCCTCCTTGGACCTATTGGTCAAGCTGTTCTCTTGGGTGACCGTACCCACGAGAACTATGTACAATAGTTCTCACCCCCGTGTTGCGTTTTGGGGGTACAGGTATACACGTGAGCGGCGCAGCGGCAGCGCGAGGCAAGGGCGTAGCTCAGTAGATAGCGCCCTACCAGGAGACCAGAGATAGAAGTACCCCAGTTGACAGAGCTTAGGGGTATAGCAAGGGAGAACAAGTTGTAATAAATTGTAAACAAATTTGTAATAACTAGATTGTGTTAGGAAGTTTTAATATGAACGTAAAATGTAAAGATTGTAATCTGGGTTGAATGGATGTAATAGCTAGTAGCTGTTTTATGTTTGTGATACTTCCTTATGCAATCTGATTGAGATATCTGTTCCTGTTTGGAACCTCTTTGTAATTGTATTGATTGCGACGCCTTGAACGTACAGGAGAAACTCTGTCCGTTCGGCGGTCTGTCGGCGCGCCCGAATCCGACCGAATTGGCGGGCTCGAGGCGTGATAATAACTAAGTTAGTTTCGCGGACGAAACTAATTCTAAGGGGTGGAGAATGTAACAACCCACTTCCTCGTAAAGTGTGCCGGGTTTTGTCAAATTGAGCGGAACACGGAGTGAGTCGAGTAACACGGGGTTCTAAGTGTTTTAGAACCTATGTGAAGTGAAAAAGGGGACCCACAAGTGTAAATCTGCAAATCTGGAAAAATTCCAGATTTTGCAGCAGCCAAGACCGGTCCCCATGGGTGGAGACCGGATGCCACGGGCTCAGCAGCCGCAGCAGCCAGAAATTTGGCTAAGTCCCGAAAACCTGCTCTCGGGATCCGGACATTGATCCAGGACCGGACATCCTAAGACCGGACATCTCGGTCAGGACCGGACATCCTCTGCGAAAAACCACAGAAATGGCTAAGTCCTGGTGGGGTGGCGCACGGGATCCGGACAATGGTCCAAGACCGGATATCCGGAGACCGGTCCCCAGGGCTAAGACCGGTCTCAGAGCACGAAAAATGCCCATACTGGGCAGAATGCAATTTTCGAGATTTGAGGGGCCTAGTTGCTATTGTAGCAACACAATATACACACAACACCTCCCCTTTTCACAGCCATTTCATTTCCTCTCCTCTCCCTCACATTTCTCTCTTTCTCTCTCCAGAGATCTCCCCCTAGAGCTTGGAGAAGAAGGAGAAGATGCTTGGAGAAGGCGATCTTAGTGGCTTTGGAGCTTGGAGAAGACTTAGAAGCTCTCCTACAAGGTGGAGCTTGGATCACGGTGAGGTTTCTATGAGAACTAGGTTAGGGTTTGGGTTTTCCTCCTTGTAACCTAGGGTTTTGAGCTTCTCTCTTGTTTAGAAGCCTCTTGAGGCTTGGGCTCCATGAAAATCCATGGTAGCTCAAGGTCCTCTCATAGTGAATCCATAGGGCTTCAAGTAGATGCCCTAGAAATGGTTCAAATGGGTTTAGATAAACTCTAAGAGGTTTAACAAGCTTTCTTTTGCTTGTTTAGGAGATCAAAACCTAGGGTCTCACATAGGGTTTGGTAGAGCACCCAAATTTGGGGCTTTTGACGATAGTGGTTCTAGGGTCATATTGACCCTGTAGAAACCTAATTGGGAGTATCCCCGACGCGTGGGGCAACTCCGTTTATTTAAACGAAAAGCCAAATTATGAGTTACTATGTAAACTAGCCTGATTTAGGCTCTGTTTAACGCGCAGGTGATAAAGTAGCCATCGGATAGCTACAAAACTCGAACCACGACCCATCGTGAATATTTAGAGGTGGGTGGTGCATTCCAAGGACACCGGAATTCTCTCTAAGTCTAAGTGCACTTTTGAGCATTCTTGTATATGTTGAGCATAATGCATGATAGGGTAATTATGAGTTCTATCTTGCATTTTGTGAGTTCAAATGTAAGAAAGTGAATTCTCAAAATATGAGGATTGTACTTCATCCGGAATCGAATAAGTGTCGTGGTGGTGAGAATCGGAGAGATCGAAGCTGACTCTAAGCCAAAAAGTGCATTAGAGTAGACCTCGACCGCAAATGGTGCAAACTGCTCCATTCTCAGCTTTTTGGCCGGTGGAGACCAGGACATCCCATGGAGACCAGGATGCCACAAGGAGCCTGCGTGCGGGAAGAAATTCGGCTAAGTCCCTGAAATACTAGCTCTCGGGATCCGGACAATGAGGAATGTCCGGACATCCATTGTCCGGACAATCCGTGAAGACCGGATCCCGTACGCTAGAGAAACTGGCTTGAGGGTTTTTCGTAAGCCAATCCGTGAAAACCGAAATCCGAGAGTTGTACCATGTTTAGAATCGACTGATTGTCGATTGGATGGACTTCGGAAAGTTCGAAGTTGATCCGAAGGCAAAAAGTGCACTGGAGTTGCTCCCGGTGAAGTTCGAGGCCTTCGGGCGTTTTTGTGCGCATAGGCGCGAAAACGGAACCCGAAAAGCTATGTCGGGTCGCGAGCTAAATCCGACATTAGCGTGGATGAAAAGATGATGAAAACGTGTTCGAAAACATGTTTGGAAAGTCTCGGTGCGATTTGAAAAGAATCGGAGGCAAGACGAGCGAAAACGAGCGAAAACGGAGAAGAAACGAGAAATCGAAATTTGGCTAAGTCCTTAAATGTTGGGGTGAGGAAACCCACTGGTCCGGACAAAGGAATCTTTGTCCGGACAATGGATGTCCGGACAATGGATCTTTGTCCGGAACCGTAGGTCGTCAAATGGCAAAAATGGATTTCGCAGCCATTGTCCAGGACCTTGAGGGGATGTCCGGACCCTGCAGCCCGAAAATGCCCAGTTTGGTGCAGTTTGAATTGTTGAGGGGGCTTTTGGCATTTTGTCACAATAGAGCCTATAGAGGGCTTCTCTTCTCTCTCTCTCCCTCATTTCACACACACATACACAAACATAACACTCTCCCTCTCTCTCTCTAGAAAGAAGAAGAAGGAGAAGGAGAGGAAGGAGGAGAAGAAAGGTGGAGGATTTGGTGGAGAAGCAAGCTAAGAGGAAGATCCTTGGCTTCATCTTCTTCCTCTCCACCATTGGAGCTTCTACTTGAGGTAAGCTTCAAGAGCTTTCATGGTAGCTTCTTCTAGCATGGATTTTATTCCTTAGAAACAATTTTCTTAGAACCCTATCATCCTTAAAGGATGGTTTGCACAAGCAATTAGGGCTCTAATGTCGGATTTTGCTCGGGGCAAAATCTAGGGCTCAAATTGGGGCTTTTCTTAGGATGAGGTTTTGATCTCTTTTAACCTCATTTCTAACATATTGTTAGGTCCACGAACGCGTGCGAGGCGACGGTTTGTCGATTCGGCGAACGGTTTAAGCGATCCGAGCCAAACAAAGGCTTTCAGCTTCGGAAATTGGCCGAAGAGTCGAAGTAGGCATTGGAGGCAACGAAAGCAACATTGTTGCTCCTGTGAACATCCCAAAAGGTGGGGGGTGCTTTACCGAGGCCGTTGGGCTCCCTTTTATGTCTAAGTAAATTATTCGTCATATTGCATATATATGTACATATGTATCGTTTTCATGCACGCTAGGGTTGGTATGGTTAGATGGCTACTCTAGTGTGCTTCCTTATCGTGTGGAACTACGGGGGGGTTGCATTAGGACATAGGGAGCATGCTTGCATCCTCCCTTATCGTGCGGCACCGTAGATTTGCATTAGGACATAGGAAGCATAGCAATGAGCAAATGACATTGAACCCTAGAGACAATTTAATTATGCATGATTATCAACTAGAGATACATGAACCAAGTATAGAGCTTGATAATTGACATTATGACATTATGACTTAGTGTAAAGAACACTAGAGATATGTGAATGTGAACCAAGTATATAACTTGATGATTAACATTATGATATAGTATAAAGAATACTAGTGACATGTATACCAAGTAGATAACATGATGACTAGTGGCATTGAACTTAGTGTAAAGAACACTAGAGCTACAAGAACCAAGCATAGAACTTGATGAATGACAATGGTATGTGACATAGTGTTAGAGAACACCTATGTATGATTTCCCCTGCGTGGATGCCCTCCAAATGGAGGAGAAGATCATACTCACACGGTCTGCTCGGCGCTCGTGGTTGGTCGCTCCACACGAGTAGTGCGAGCCTCGGAGGTCTTGGCACGTGATTCGATAGGGATAGCCTATGTGGGGTCCCGAGGGATAGCCTATGTGGGGTCCATGCGGACAACCCATGAGGTTGAATGTGTTGAGTCGTGGGCGTGCCTACGGGCTAGCCAAGGATTGGGTAATAACATAAGAACATAATGAGTATTTCATACATACTTGATTGGAACATAGTAGCATGATAGATATTTCATAACTATATCATGATCTTGTTGTTTCAGGCATAGCAGTAGTTGCATTGTTTATATCATGCTTTACTTACCGCAGTTACAGCTTTAAATTATCTATCTATCTATCTACCTGCTTTTGCCTGCTTAGACCTAGTGGGGAGATCGGTGGGGTCGGTGGTCGAGCCCACTGGGAACTAGGGAAGTTAGTTCTCACCCCACTCTATCACAGGTACTAGCTCACGGGCGGTCGAGGAGGATCACGGTAAGGGCATCGCGCCCTAGTCGATAGTGGCCACCTACTTGCATTAGAGCCACCCGTGGTATATTTTGGAGTCAAAATTGTATAAAGAAATGATGTAACCTACATTTTGGGAGATGAACATGTATTTATATTTTGAAGTTAAACAATGTAAACGAATGTTGAATGATTGTAATAGTTAGACTCTTCTCTCTTTATATTACTTGTATGGAATACTTGTATCTTGCTCTTATTGTTGTTCGCACCTTTAGGTGCATCTTTTTGTCATGTATGGTGTAGAATTTTATTTCCTGGGCAATTCTTTGTACATGACTTGTTGTCGAGCCTTGGGCGGACAGGGGAGGTGCTGTCCGTTCGGCCTGATCGGCGTTCTCGAACCGAACCAAATTGGTAGCGGTCTCGGGGCGTGACATCAAATGCATGAGATTTATTTGTATGATATTGTAGTAGTAAAGAACCCTATATATATGCATGTTAAGAACAAGAACAAGAACAAGAACTTAGTGTGAATGACAAGTGAATGTGACATTGGACATGTACATAGAGAATGTGATAATGATGAGTCTAGAATACTTAGACAACATGTGTGGAATCAAAGAACAAGAACAAGTAGTGTATATAACACTAGTAGAGTCATGAGATTGACATTATGACAACAACCTTAGAGTTAAGGGTCATTTGAACATAGTCTCCTTGAAGTCAAGGAATGAATTGAAATTGGAATCCTTAGAGTTAAGGATTGATCGTACTCACCATATAGTCCTTGCTCGAGGGCGGTAGCTCCCCCTCGGGCGATGTGCTCCGGAGTTGTCATCACTGGGTTGTAGTGTTTCCCCAGAGGACGGTCCCGTCGGGTTGTAGTGTTTCCTCGACAATCGGGATTTGAGTTGGTTGAGTCTTGTTGAGGGCGAAACCTACGGGTTAGCCAAGAGATTGGGTATTGAACTATGATCTTTCAGTCATCATGAGTTATTATTTGAACATCTTATTGTTTACTTTCAAGCGTAATAATTGCATTTGTTAGTTGGTTATTATCTTACCTTTCTTTCTACTATGCTTGAATTAGACCTAGTGGGAAAGTCGGCGTGGTTGGTTGCCGAATCCACTGGGAACTTTGTTGTAGTTCTCACCCCACTATCTCCACAGGGCCGGGACCGAGCGAGCCGGCCGAGGATCGCGGTAAGGGCGTCGCGCCCTAGATAGAGACCGCCCGAGTACTTTATTTTGGTAGTTGCATTCCCTTTATTATCATCTTTTGTACTTGATGATTATAGTTGTTAACTTTAAAGTATTGAAGTTCATTTTGAGGTAAATGTGATGTAAGAAAGAAATGATGCAAAGAATGTAAAAAGCTTTTAAAGAGTTTAAAGATGTAAAAACACTTACATGTATGAGATTGAAATTAATCATAGTACTTGTATGTTTCAGTTTAGCACTTTCACTTTGGCTATTGCTTGTCTTCGTGCAAGCCGTTTTTGTATGCTTCCGCATGTGCAAAAGTTTATACTCTATCTGTAATTGTTGAGCCTTGGGCGGACAGGGGAAGCTCTGTCCGTTCGGCGTCTGTTGACGCGCCCGAATCGGCCAAAAGGATCGGGCTCGGGGCGTGACACTATCACTACTACATATATGGGTGTGCACCTCGGTACAGCTATAGTTAGGACTTTTTTTATGAGAGTTACTTAGCACTGTCATATATATGGGTGTTCCAACCAAGGCGATAGCTGTACCCAACCGTAGTATAAGTGTTTCGTTTCTGGCTATGATGTGCAAATTCAAGTTGGCAAATAAAAGTGGTCCTATCACTACTACATATATGGGTGTGCATCTCGATACAGTTATAGTTAGGGCTTTTTTTATGAGAGTTACTTAGCACTGTCATATATATGGGTGTTCCAACCAAGGCGATAGTTGTACCCAACCGCAGTATAAGTGTTCCGTTTCTCGCTATGAAGTGCAAATTCAGGTAGGCAGATAAAAGTGGTCCTATTACTACTACATTTATGGATATGTCCTACACCACTATAGCTGCACCTCGGTACAGTTATAGCTAGAGCTTTTTTTATGAGAGTTACTTAGCACTGTTATATATATGGGTGTTCCAACCAAGACGATAGCTGTACCCAACCGCATTATAAGTGTTCCGCTTCTGGCTATGATGTGAAAATTCAGGTTGGTAGATAAAAGTGGTCCTATCACTACTACATATATGGATGTGACCTACATCACTATAGTCGCATCTCAGTACAGCTATAGCTAGAGCTTTTTTTATGAGAGTTACTTAGCACTGTCAGATATATAGGTGTTCCAACTAAAGTGATAGCTGTACCCAACCGCAGTATAAGTGTTCCCTTTCTAGCTATAATGTGAAAAATCAGGTTGGCAAATAAAAGTGGTCCCATCACTACTATATATATAAAGTGCCCTACACCACTATAGATGCACCACGGTACAGTTATAGTTAGAGGCTTTTGTATGAGAGTTACTTAGCACTGTCAGATATATGGGTGTTCCAAGAAAAGCGTAAACTGTACCGAACCGGAGTATAAATGTTTCGTTTCTACCTAGAATGTTAAAAATTAGGTCTCCCTATATAAGTGGTCATATCACTACTAGACATATAGGTGGACCTTAAAGCACTATAGATGCACGTGAGTTAAGCTATAGCTGGAGGTCCTTTTCTATACGATAGACTTATCGGTGTCTGGTATATGGATGTGCCCTTTAACACAATAGATGTACCGAGGCCCTCTAAAGCTGTCCAATTCTATTCCATAATTGTAAAAGAAAAGCCTACCCTATAAAAGTGGACGCTTTTAGAGAACGAAGGTATATGGGTGTTCCAAACATGGCTTAAAGTGTACCGAACTGTCATATCGGTGTTCCTTTTATGGCTATAATTAAAGTGAAAAATCATGTCTCCCGTATAAAAGTGCACATATCACTGCTACATATATATGGGTGTGCCCTAAAGCACTATATATAGATGCACCTTTGTTGAATTTAAGCTCCTTTTTTATACAAAGGGCTTATCGGTGTCTGGTATATGGGTGTGCCCTTTAACACGATAGATGTAGCAGGCAACTCTAAAGCTGTCCCATTCAACACTACAGATGGACCGGGACCCTCTAAAGCTGTCCCATTCTACACCATAATTGCAAAAGTAAAGCCTATCCTATAAAAGTGCACATTTAGAGGAGGGAGGAATATGGGTGTGCCCTCCAACACGATCGATGTACCCGCGGGCCCCTCTAAAGCTGTCCTATTCTAAGCCAAATTAGAAAATGCAAAGCCTGCCCTATACAAGTGCACATTTAGAGGAAGGAGGTATATGGTTGTGCCCTTCAACACGATAGATGTACCGGACCCCTCTAATGTTGTCCAATTCTAAGAGGGACTTATCACCGTCAGGTATATGGGTGTCCTAGAAAAGGCGTAAAATGTACCAAACAGCCGTATAAGTATTCCGTTGCTGGTTATAATGTGAAAATTCATGTCTCCACTATAAAACTGCATATATAAGTGTTCCGTTGCTGGCTATAAAGTTTCACATGTACCGAACCGCCCTTTAAGTATTCCGTTGTTGGCTATCACTAGAAGGTACATGGATTGGCCCTTTCACCACTATAGATGTATTTTGGCACACCTATATCTATCATTCCTTTTTAAAACATAAAAGTAGGTTTTGAGTAATGTAGATATTTCAACAAGACATACAATGATAAATCACTGACTATATTTCAAATAGAATACTTATACTTCATTATAATTAATTTTGTATACAGTCCAACGTTAGACTAAGAAATTTTACACCCTCTGTCAGCACCTACGGATTACATCAAGTCAAAAATGGTACAGATTTGCAAAAGAAAACATATCACCACTTCATTTAGATAGTCGCACTAAATTTAAAGGTATTTGGCATCGAAATAAATAGCTGCTATCTATACTAAAAGAATGCCTATATGTGGTTTCTTGCATAGGTATACAGTTAGATTGAACATTCATATTTCACTAAAACAAAGTCACTTATATTAGAGGTTAACACTTACTAGATTTTGACATCTCAAGATTATAGAGCAACACCTTTACATCACAAGACAAAATAAGTACAAGCAGTATCAAATGCATAACATTTTAAATATATATATCTATATATATACATTGAGTATAATAATGGAATACAAATTCACCAATAAATACACACATTAGTCATACACTAAATAGAAAGTAAGAACATTCAATATTGCTAAATATGAGGAATATAAGCACGTCATTACATTATTGCCAATCCTACATGCAGTGCTACAATAGCAACAAGAAAAATACGAAAGGTTGTTAAATCACACTGTTTATAATTCAACACTCCCGAACAAGCAAGTATAACACAGATCAATTTAGAATCTTTTCCATTCTAATTAATATAATGAAAGCTGCTTTCATGTGGGTGGTGCTCTTCCACCGTGCTCAAATTGATGTTCTTGCGGTATCTTCTTTTCCTGCAACTGTTTAAAAGGTTAATAGGATCAATTTAAATCCGAACATAGAATACGCATATATAGATTCAATCAAGACTTTGTCAATAGCTGTTGCAAATGAGTCAAGTGTGGCATGTGCGCACGAGCACTCGGATTCTGATTTATAGATTGAGAACTAATTTTCACTCTATGAGGATATATGATAGGATATACAGAAGAGGATATATTTTTTGGGCCCCAAGTTGTTTGATATGAAAAGAAAGAAAACGTAAACTATTTTATTTGTATATAGATAAAATTGTATTAAAGAACCGTCCATAAGAAAAATAATTTCTGTTACTATTATGATAATGGCTGGGCCGCTGTGTATACCGAACCCATAAGGTAAGTCACTTGGCGACGAATTGTTAATCGTACGACTTTGCAGATGAACCTATTTTAATAAACCAATTGGTTTTGTAGAATAAGAGATACAGAATTTAAAAAATAAATAGTCAAATCGAATTATATCGAATATTAGAAAATCAAATATAGAAATATTAATGCATAAAATATTTACACTCTGTTGGGACGAGGTTGAGTATGATGATGAGAACGATTATAGATAGAACATGTGACGCACTAGACTTTAGCAAATAGCAAGGTTCGAGTGTTGGTTGTGGAATCTGAGCTTTCCAGTTTTTCTGGAGGGTCGTTGACTGTGTTCCGACCTATGGCACGAGTACCGAGGTTAGTGGATGAGTTCCAAACACTAAAGTCCAAAAAGTTGGATTTTAGGTGGCTCTCGGGTTGGAGTTCTGTGCCTTTGTACCGGTACAAATTAGTGTCTATACCGGTACAAAATGATGGCTGTACCGGTACAGACCGAGATTTATACCGGTATAACAGGGCAGACTTGGCAAACCCGAGGCTCGGGTTTGGCCTTTTCGCAGGGTTTATACCGGTACAAATTGGATTTGTACCGGTACAAACTGGCAGTTTTCGAGCAGTTTAAACTGCAGGGGGTTTTTAGCTATTGTGCACCTCTATTAGTGTACCCCACGCCACTAGGGCATCCCCCTTGTGTTCACAGCAGCAAGAGAGAGGTAAGGGAGCTCTCCTCTCCTCTCCTTCTTTCCCCATGGATGTTTGATGGGTTTTCTTGAGATTAAACCCTCTCTTTTGCTCCTTTTGCTTGTTAGAGCCTTCTTCACCATTGTTGGAGCTTGGAGCTCGTGTGTTGGAGCTTGGTGGAGGATCAATCTTCAACCTTTGAGCCTTCTGAACTTGGTTTGAGGCTTCTTAGAGATTGGATTGCAAGGACTCTAACTCCCATTTGGAGATCGAGTGAGCTTCCTTTGCATTTGGACTCAAGGAGTGATAATCGGAGCTTCGTTAGCAGTTCGGAGCAACGCTATTCGCATTTGGTGGGTTTGGCTTCTTGAGCACAGGAGCAAATGGCTCCTAAGTGCTTATTCGGTTTGATTTAATTCTTTTAAAAGCATTTTCATGCTAGATAGAATTATTATGAATTTTAGAACACTTAAAATGCATGCCTTATGTATGATAAAATTTTCACTCTATATAGTAGAGCTTTCTGGGTTAAATTGCGTGCATGTGAGGGTGGTTCTTGTGGGCACCTGGGAGTGTGCCTTTTATGATGATTATAGCTTATATAATGTGATTATGGTTACTAAACTCATGTTGGGACTTAGAAACCTTAAGTGTCATAAAGCGGCACTTAACATAGAAAACTATGAAACTGCAACATAGAGACATTGACATAGGCCATTGGACATCTACTATATTCCATGTTAGAGACATGATGACATAGAGATAGGCCTTGGACATAGTAGCTTTATTTTTCATGTTTAAGACATGACGATTTGAGACTTGCGACTTTTTGCCATTGTGCTCATTCGCACATGCTTGTGAGGGTCGCTCCCTACAAGCCGGCACTCCAGAGTTGGCCAACGCGATTTATATATTCGCCGTGCGGGATTGGGCGCCGAAGTGGATTGCCGTAGGACAGTCGCATTCCTAGGGTGGGGATGTTGACTACTACGGGGCCATTAGGCTCGGCATTTGGCTAGGCAGCCTTCGGGTGGGCATCGGCCAGACCGCCTTCGGGTTGGGTCCTGTTGAACTTAAACTTAAAGTAGTTTAATGGACATTGTGGACTATGACTAGAATAGTAAACCTTAACTCTTTACTATTACTTGTGAACATTGTACTAATTATAGTGCTTTCTATTCATGCTTAGAATAGCTTAATTACTTATGCAATTTCATGCTAAGTAGAGAGATCGTGTTTAGTAGCTTACATGTGTTACGGATTTTATGTTGGCATATTTCGTGAAGTTAGTTCGGAGTCTTGAAGGTTTAGAGAAGATGAGACGAAGATCGAAGACTCGCAGACTCGAAACGTAAATCCACAATGCTCGGTAAGTTCAAATACTGATGATGATGATTTATATACTTTAACAAGTGTTTAGAAGACATTAGGATTGTTGAAATTGAGTTTTAACTAATTTGGTTCTTCACTCTGCATATCTGGTTGAGAGGACCGGTCTCCACATTGAGAGGACCGGTCCCGATAAGCACCCTCTGCGCACCTTTGCACGGAGGACCGGTCTCCACAAACTGGAAGACCGGTCCCGAGAGCTCCCTATGCGCAACTTTGCACGGAGGACCGGTCTCCACAAAGGGAGGACCGGTCCCAGAGGCTGGAAATTCACATATCGCTGAATAAGACCGGTCCCCGGGCATGTGAGACCGGTCCCTCGGTGATTAATATTTTATTGCGCAAGGGAGGACCGGTCTCTGATCTGGAGGACCGGTCCCTCGATACGAAATCTGTTTTAAAGATTTATTTTTTCTAATCCAAATCTATCTAGAAGTCTTCTAAACCTATAAATAAGATGTAGGGGTGTTTCTAAAAGAGGATTAAGCCTAGATTATTTATGAAAAACCCTAGAAGCTTGTAGGTAGCCGTTTTCCTCATCTTCTACATCAAGCTTCTCCCAAATTGATTCTCGGTGCCCTAATTCTTAATGTTTTTCTAGAATCAATTTGAGAATTGCTTAGAGATTATTCCCATAGATCTTTAATGAGAATCTAAGCAATAAATCATCATCGATCGTATTGTTTTTGCTCGGACGGAGTGCGCTCGTGGATTCTAGTGGGCGTCGTGGATTCGGCGTGATCAAGGCTTCGTGGATTCGAAGTGGAGGCGTTTCGTGGATTCGGGACGTGGCGTTCGTGGACTCGGACGTGAGGGAGTGGACAACCCGAAGGAGGATTGCGCGGAGATCCATAGGAGAGTTAGAGAGGTCGAGTCCGTGGAGTTTGGTATCACCTTGTAATCTTTTCTCTTATTGATTGTTTATTCGCGTGTTGGTCCCGTGGGTTTTTTACTCCGAGTTTGGAGTTTTCCCACGTAAATCTCGGTGTGCTTTTTATTTTCCGCATTTACTTTTATCGCATCGAGAATTTGTGGTTTTTGGCCGATACACCTATTCACCCCCCTCTAGGTGTTGTTTGATACAATCTAGATAGATCCTTGGGGCTTCCCCGTAACTCACAATTGGTATCAGAGCGGGATCTAGATATATTGATATCAAATGGCCGAAGGCGGTAACATTAATCGACCCCCGCTTTTCGACGGCACGAATTATGCCTATTGGAAAGTTCGCATGAGAGCTTTTCTAATTGCAATCGAAGAGCGGGTGTGGAAATCAATTGAGTTCGGATGGAAACCTCCAACCGAAAAGGTCGATAATGTTGAGAAGCCTAAACCACGAGACAAGTGGACGAAAGATGAAAACGAGGCATCTTCGTTTAACGGCAAGGGCATAAACGCTTTATTTAATGCCTTGTCGCAAACGGAGTTTACTCGCGTGTCGGCTTGTGAAACCGCGAAAGAGATTTGGGATACTCTACAAGTTACGCATGAAGGAACGAGCTTAGTAAAGGTCCAAAAATTACAAATGCTTACAAGCAAATTTGATTCGATTTTCATGGATGAAAACGAGACCTTTACCGAGTACTATACACGTCTACAAGACATAGTAAATACATGCGCTAACTTGGGAGAGAAAATCCCGGAGTCAAAAGTTGTTAGAAAAATTCTTCGAACTCTTAGGAACGTTTTCGGGCAAAGGTTGCCGCGATTGAAACGGTTAAGCATCCGGATGAGATGAAAGTCGAAGAATTAGTAGGCGCTTTACAAACGTATGAGATGACTTTTCCTACTAATCAATCTTCTTCCAAGTCTTTTTCTAAAAGCACTGGGATGGCACTCAAATCATCAAAGGAAGAAGACGACGACACGGATTCCGACGAAAATATTACGCTTGCGGATTTTGAACAACAATTGGCGCTCCTCACGAAGAAGTTTCGCCGGAATTTTCGAAAGAAGAACGATGCTTCATCTTCGAAGCGAAAATCCTTTTCTAAACCTTCTTCTAATTCTAAATTGAAAGATAAAAAACTTGTAAAGTCTTCAAATGAAAAAGATGAATTCGAAGGGGAAATCCAATGCTTCAAGTGTAGAGGCTACGGCCATATCGCAACGGATTGTCCTTCGAAGAAGACGTATAAACCGAAGGCTTTGCAAGCTAAAACGAAAACTTGGGATGACTCTTCTTCAAACGGATCATCATCAAGTGATGAAGAAAAGGATCATACGGCTTTAATCGCTAATTCTACATCTTTTCCTCCGTCTTATAATGTTGCTTGTTTATCATCTATTGTTTCTAACTCAAATCTTTCTCTCTCTTCGCATGGGTCTTCGAGCGAGAATGGCGAAAGTGAGGAGGAATCGAATGACGAGGATATAGCCGAAGATACAACCAACTTCTTATCGAATCGAAAAAGATGGCTAAATTCAATAAGAAGTTGGAAAGTCGTTTGTTGGAGATTGAAGAAGATAACAACAATATGAGGATCATGAATGAAGCTCTTGAGGAGGAACGGGAATCAACTTTGAATATCAATTCGGTCCTCCAAAAGAAGCTAGAAGAAGCGGAATTAACAATGAAATCTTATAGGGATAAGATTGGATTTTTGGAGCAACAATTTAAGGAAACCTACACATCCAATCAAGTGTTAACCAAGCAAGTTCATCAACTCAAATCGGATCTTCAACAATTTTCCTCGGGTTCGAAAAAGTTGGATAACATGCTCGGGTTAGGTCAAACGAACAAGTTGGGCCTCGGATACGAAAGGACATATGTTGAGAATGATCAAAAGACGACATCGAAAGTCTCAACAAATTTAAAAGCAAAGGTATGTCACCGATGCGGAGTCAAGGGACATATCAAAAGAGTTGCCCGAACAAGACAACGAAATCTCAATCGGCACCTTCTTCTATTCGGTATCTCCCACGGAATCAAATAGGAAATCAAGTTAGTCGAGTACCTCGTGCAAACCGAATCTCAAAACCGAACCATCAAGGGAGTTCTAATTCTAAGCCTCAACGAAAATATCAACCGAAGGTTCAAGCATCGAAACGACTAACGGTTGATCCCAATACAAGGCAAATCAAACCGAACGTCGACAAGCAAAGACAACGAAAGATCCAACAAGTGTGGATTCGGAAAGGTGATATCTTTCCTTGTTATTCTTCTTAGCTTGTTTTTCGGTTATGTAATGCTTTGATAGGTGTATATTTCCTACTTTTATTCATTGCATTACATGCTTAGGCGATTTTTGGTACTTAGTGAATATCTTTGATGCTTGAGTTTCTTGTGTTTGAAAATCGTCTTTGAGGGAAGGTAAGGGGGAGATTTTTTTTAAAATTTTTGAGAGTGGCAATGATTGAAAATCATAAATGTAGAGAGATTAAAGGTTTTTCAAAAAGCCTTAACCGGTATTTAAAGTCAATTCAAATTGGACTAAATTCATATTAATTATCGGCTTTACTTCACTTGTTATTATTTTGACGATAATTTAATATGTGATTTCTTCTTACATACATTCATCAAAATGTTGAAATTAATTTTAATCTTTTAGTAATTAATTCATCTTGGTAGTGAATGATTGAATATAATTGATGGATATTTGCTAATTGACTAAGATTCAAAATTATTTTCAATTATGAGATTGTCTAATTTAGGGGAGTTTGAATATTTTTTTAAAAAAAGGAAAAACTCCTAAGTATAAAAGATGTGGAAAGAGTTACATCTGAAAGGAGTGTGAAAACTACCACCACATGTAGGAAAGAGCTACCACCCCGGTCGTCCGGTACGTGTGTGAAGCTACCACATGAGAAATTATATGAAAAACCGAAAAGGTTGAAAAAAAAATATGTATATATGAATATTTTAATATTTTCGGCGATATAAGGTGATAGTTTGAAAAAGATGCTCAAAGAGCCACTCCCGGTGCTTTATTAGTTAAATCTCTATTTTGAACGAGTTGCGACAAATTGGTGTCAATTTGTCAAATTTCTAAAAATTATTTTTCATCAATTTCCATCTTGATGACTTTAAATCATTAGATTTTTCTTAATATCAAATTTTGATGAATTGATGTCTTTTGAAATCAAATAATATTTTATTTTCATCATAGTAATTTTTGAAGTGAAATCATTAATTTTATGAAATTAATCTAATTTTGAAGGATTTTTGAGAAAACAAGGCAAATTTTTTTAATGAGGAGAACACGAAGTGATTTTACCTTTTTTAGTCTCATTATCTATGTTTTATCTTTTTTCTCTACTTTTAATGGGGACGTGACTACTTTCTATTTGCTAGTTTGTTTTTCTCTCTATTTGTGTTTCTTTTTGGCAATTTTTGACAAAAAGGGGGAGAAGAATTGGAAACTTGAATTGAATTTCAAGCGGGGGAGAGATTTTCATGAACAAAGGGGGAGAGATTGTTATTTTCATATATTAGATTTTCATGAACAAAGGGGGAGAGATTGTTATTTTCATATATTAGATTTTCATGAACAAAGGGGGAGAGATTGTTATTTTCATATATTTTCTTTACTAACCTTGTTTATGAACTTTGTTCGTGGAGAAAATTGTCTTTTTGCGGGTTTTGAAATCAAAACATCAAGACTCCTTGTGTCTAAGTCATAGAGTTTGTTTAGGAGTTGCAAAATTATAATTTTGTATTTCTTTGGATCTTTCACGAGAAGTTCATTGTTTTGGTGATGGCAATGAATTTCATTTTTTTGTGAGTTGAGCGTTGTGAGTATTTTAATGTAATTTTGGGTTTTGTCACGAAATTGCCAAAGGGGAGATTGTTACGGATTTTATGTTGGCATATTTCGTGAAGTTAGTTCGAGTCTTGAAGGTTTAGAGAAGATGAGACGAAGATCGAAGACTCATGATTTCGAAACGTAAATCCACAATGCTCGGTAAGTTCAAATACTGATGATGATGATTTATATACTTTAACAAGTGTTTAGAAGACATTAGGATTGTTGAAATTGAGTTTTAACTAATTTGGTTCTTCACTCTGCATATCTGGTTGAGAGGACCGGTCTCCACATTGAGAGGACCGGTCCCAGTAAGCACCCTCTGCGCACCTTTGCACAGAGGACCGGTCTCCACAACCGGAAGACCGGTCCCAGAGAGCTCCCTATGCGCAACTTTGCACAGAGGACTGGTCTCCACAAAGGGAGGACCGGTCCCAGGCCGGAAATTCACATATCGTGAATAAGACCGGTCCCCGGCATGTGAGACTGGTCCCTCGGTGATTAATATTTTATGGCGCAAGGGAGGACCGGTCTCTGATCTGGAGGACCGGTCCCTCGATACGAAATCTGTTTTAAAGATTTATTTTTTCTAATCCAAATCTATCTAGAAGTCTTCTAAACCTATAAATAAGATGTAGGGGTGTTTCTAAAAGAGGATTAAGCCTAGATTATTTATGAAAAACCCTAGAAGCTTGTAGGTAGCCGTTTTCCTCATCTTCTACATCAAGCTTCTCCCAAATTGATTCTCGGTGCCCTAATTCTTAATGTTTTTCTAGAATCAATTTGAGAATTGCTTAGAGATTATTCCCATAGATCTTTAATGAGAATCTAAGCAATAAATCATCATCGATCGTATTGTTTTTGCTCTGGACGGAGTGCGCTCGTGGATTCGAGTGGGCGTCGTGGATTCGGCGTGATCAAGGCTTCGTGGATTCGAAGTGGAGGCGTTTCGTGGATTCGGGACGTGGCGTTCGTGGACTCGGACGTGAGGGCGTGGACAACCCGAAGGAGGATTGCGCGGAGATCCATAGGAGAGTTAGAGAGGTCGAGTCCGTGGAGTTTGGTATCACCTTGTAATCTTTTCTCTTATTGATTGTTTATTCGCGTGTTGGTCCCGTGGGTTTTTTACTCCGAGTTTGGAGTTTTCCCACGTAAATCTCGGTGTGCTTTTTATTTTCCGCATTTACTTTTATCGCATCGAGAATTTGTGGTTTTTGGCCGATACACCTATTCACCCCCCTCTAGGTGTTGTTTGATACAATCTAGATAGATCCTTGGGGCTTCCCCGTAACCTACAACATGTTTATTCACATGTCGTTTACCTTACTTATGCATAGTTTATCGTTTACTTGTTCAGCTTTGGGCCTAGTGGAGCATGCAACTGAAGTCAGTAATTGCCCACTGGGAACTATTAATTAATAGTTCTCACGCCCTCCTTTTCTAATGTGTTTCAGAGCCTTCGGCACCGGCGGAGGCAAGGGATCGTGGCAAGGGGATCGCTAGCTAGATAGCTGCTTACCGTTGCTAGGTGGTAGTTCCTCTCTTTTTGGTTTTTGTGAGAGAGTGGTTTTTTTGTATCCCTGTATAGAGACTACCATGTACCTTTTATAGCTTTTGGTTGTGGAATTATGGTTGTACTTATTTTCAGCTTCTTAGTGTTGTTAGTACTCTATTTCCTATGTAGAGATCTAGTTGTTATTGTGCTCTGATACTACTAGATGCCTCTTTTCTTGTTATTTTATTTATCGTTTTGTTAGACGCCTTATATGTTTTAGATGTACGGCAAGTCTGGGCACGCGTCGGGCGGGCTTCCGCTGGGTCCCGGGGCGTGACAGAACATTTAGCATTATATAATCTGTCCCCACAATGTTGCCCAACCTGTTAAAATATATCATGAATAATTATCAGTCATTATTGTCTATCGTATATTAGAATCCAACAAAAAATTTATTGAGGTAGCTCAAGATATACTTGTTGTTTATTGACTTTCATCTTCAACCGTCATACAACTTTATCGGTCATCGACTCTTTTCTTTTGCTTGGCGGGCGGCCTTTACTGTGAACTGGTAGTGGGTTTAGAACTCTCCGGTCGTTATTTCTGTCAGCTGACGCTCCATTTGAAGGTGTTGCCGCAATTGGCGAATATTCAATATCATTGCTCCCCTTAGATGATGAAGTATATTCCAATTTGGTCTTCAAATCTCGCAATGTACGTAATGCTACTTCACATTTCTCATCGAACTCAGCAGCTATGTCTGCAATGTCATAATATTACTACATATTTCTTCATATCGATAAATTTCAGCGGTGCTCTCTAAGTTTATATGCCATGTTTTCACGCAGGTATACCTCCATCTGACGTCCTTCCTCCATTGTGTTAATATGTAAGAATTTGGGACAATCATCAACTTTCTGTGTACTAGGACGACAATTGAATGTCGACGTAAAATACATTTATACTCAAATAGACGGCAAATACAACTTACTAGAGAGCTACCCTCATCAAAATATACTGTGAAGACTACATCTTTACCTCCGTCGCCATACTCATTAACTTGATAAGAATACGCACTGCCCTTCGAAGACAGTAAGGATGTCTCGCAATGCATTAATTCCTTCAGCTCTGTCTGAAATTCTCTAAATTTCGCAATCGTGTACACATCTTGAAATTGCTTCTCAAATGTATAACGACTGATACACGGGATGGCTGAACTGAATGATTTGTAGTCTAAATCTGCTTCTATTTCAGCTTTATTCTTTATAGCGCTTTCGTACTGCTCAACGAATTGTTTTAATGAAGTTTTCGAGTTCACATAGCCATCAAAAAATGCATTCATACTTTTGCTTCGCTGTGTTGTGGACATTTCAGCCCAAAATGTATCCTTCACATAAACTGGTATCCACTTACATTTTTCCTCGTACAAACCGGACAACCATTCATTATTTTGAAGTCCGTAACAAGCTATCATTCTCTTCCATTTTTTCTCAAATTCAACTTCTGTCAGTGATTCATAAATAGCATCCATCATAATGCGCTTAATCGAATAATATTCGCCATAACCTCTTAACTTCTCCGGTATCTTCTTTGTTATGTGCCATAAGCATCATCGATGTCGAGTATCATGAAAGACACGTGCGATAGTATTTTGCATCGCTCTATCTTGATCTATGATTATTACTTTGGGGGCACGGTCGGACATGCATGACAACCAATTCCGAAAGAGTCATACAAACGATTCTGTATCTTTAGTAGAGAGTAGGCCGCACTCCAACAAGATCGACTGTCCATGATGGTTAACACCAACATTTTTTTTTTCATATTTATTTGTTAGATATGTCGAGTCGAAAGTAATTACATCTCCGAAACATTCATACGCCGCTCTACTCCGAGCATCTGCCCAAAAGACATTGCGAAGCCGAGAATTATCGTCTAGATCTATAGTATAAAAAAAGTTTCTATTTCTCTCTTACATTTCTCTAAAATAATTACAAATTGTTTCGCCGTCACCTTCACCAAATCGTAACCGATGGACTTTTTCAATATAATTACGAGCGTCCTTCTCTCCAATTAAATGTTAAGTTTTCATACCCACCAACCTCAACAGCAATAAATTAAAACTTTTATTCAATTTGATTCCAGCACGATCATTAAGATCAAGCCGCCTCTTGACGCTTGAATCTATAACTCGATTGCAGGGAAGAAATCGATACTTATAAGGACTTAGAACGTGATTATGCTCAAGTATAATTTTGCTTATTACACAAGATGAATCCGCATTTATTACCACATTTATCCTCGCAAGACAGTTCGCCTTCACTACCGATGGACGAGGACGAAGATTCATTACAGTCCAATGCATTTTTTCATGATGAGAGCATGTGATTATTATATATGTAGCCTTACCATCAGTCATTTTTGTTGACCTCTTTACAACTCTAAATCCTATTTTTTGTACATAATGCTTATAAAAATTAAAAATGGCTTCAAAATTGATAAAAGACATTTCAATTTCCAGTGCCGAAATATTTATGTCTCTGACCTCACTATTTCTTTCTTCATCCATCTCAAAAATTTTCAGTTCAAATATTCACTCCACACAGTATTATTTAACAAAATCACCTGTAAGACATCACATGCAACCGAAATACAAAATTGGAATAATGGTGAGCGGGCAAACTATTTATCAAAATCCATATATTTAAATTAATAATGTATACACCACATTCTACTATGCCTTAAAAATGAATCATTGCGGCAAAACAAAATAATACAAGTATTTTATTATAACATTTTAAACAAACAAAATATTCACACAATCAATATTTACTTTACCACCCTCACACTTTTCTTTATCAATTTCTACTACTGTATCATTCTCTAGTAGTGCCAAGGCATTTCTAGTAATGAGGGGGCCAATATCATATAAGTGAAGCACAAACATAAATGTACTCCTATCAATGTGGAATATGCTGAAATATTCGAGTGGGCACTGTCAATTGATCCAGAACTTATTTTCCTAGATGAAATAAGATTTTATTTTAATCAAATTAAAGTGTATAGTTCAGAGTTTGTTTGTTGTGTGGCAAGTCTTGTTTACAGATTCATCCAACAGAATCGAGATCTCATTTTTGATTTCGATACTATTAAATGCCATCTCAATTCACATCGACCCTCCTCTTCGAGTTAAATAACTGAAAAATAAAAACAATAACAATAAAAACTTCATATCATTGTGATAGAGAGACTTGTATACAAAATAATAGAGAAAATTTACTAGCTGACATATCAACAAATATGCTACAGATAAAACTAAATTATAGTTTACAATATTCAGAAAAATAGTACCCCGTCCTGTCAAAATCCTATACATCTTCCTACTCAACCAAAAAAATTTCTATTAATACAAAATATTGTTAAGCACACAAATTTTCAATAAAACACAATTCTAATAAAAAAAAATATTATATGTTAACTAGTAGATTATAGTACAAATCAGTGATAAAATTAATCAAATAATTGACAATAAATAAATTTTCATGTTCTATTATTAAAAAATGCTACAAAATATTGATAAATTAAGTGAATCAATGAGTTCAAATGAAGTAATGACTTCTTAGTTAGCTCAAATAACAAAATGCATTCAAATTAAAGAAAAAATTTACAATTTACTCACTGTTGACTTCGTGTCGGGTGTACGCGCGGATAGGGCTAAGTATTGCAACTTCTTTGTCACTCGCTCTCTCTCGCGCGCGGATAGGGCTAAGTGTAGCATATCGAACTTCTAAAGTCTTGAAGTTACGAGGTATGTTGGCTTAGAAGGCCATAAGAATGGTTCCGGCGAAGTCTGGAAGCTTTCGGGTGTTTTCGATGCACTAGGTGCGAGAACGAAGCCCGAAAGGCTATCTTGGGCCACGAGCGGAATCCGACGCTTGCGCGGATGAAGTGATGATGAAAACATGTTTGAAATCATGTTTGGAGAGTCTCGGTTCGATTTGGAACGAATCGGAGGTCAAACGAGCCAAAAGTGAGTTAAAACGGAGAAGAAACGACGAAAAGCTGAAAATGCTGAAAATTGGCTAAGTCTGGAAAGTGCTGAAATTCTGGGCTTGCGGAAGACCAGTCTTCCAGGACCAAGACCGGTCTTGGCTTGCGCAGAGCCAGAAAATTGGCTAAGTCCTGAAATGTTCCTTTTCGGGAACCGGTCTTACAAGAGAGAGACCGGACTTCCCAAGACCGGTCTTCCGGACCTAAGACCGGTCTTAGAGCCTGTGAAATGCCCAGTCTAGGCAGTGCACAGGGAGTAAAGTTGAGGGGCTTTATAGCATATTGTGCAGGGGGTTAAGTGATTAGAGAGGTAATAAACACTCTCTTCTCCCTCTCACTCCCTCAGATCTCTCTCTCTCTCCCTCTCTCTGTCGACAGCAAAAGAAAGAAAGGAAGAGAAGGAAAGAAAGAGAAGAAAGGGAAAAAGAGAAGATGGAGATGATGAAGAATATGAAGATCGAGGTCCTCTTGGTCATCTTCTTCCTCTCCCACGAGCTCGGGGCAAGCTTGTAGAGGTAAGCTTGTGCCCTTTCTCTTTCTCAAGCTTGGTAGATCTTCTAGTAGTGGGTTTCTAAACCCTAGATCAAGGTTTTTGATCTATCTACAAGTGTAGAAACGTAGTAGAGACTTGGAAACTCATGAAAACCATGTGTTCTTCAAGGTGCTCTAATGGTGGATTTCTAGGGTTTGCTCTAAGCACCCTATGGATGGCTCTAATGCTCCTAGATGAGTTCCTAGGAGTAGAACAAGCTCTCTTTTGCTTGTTCTAGGGATCAAAACGGTAGGTTTTGCACAAAAGCTAAACCTAGGGTTAAAAAGGAGGTTTTTAGAAATAGATGAGTTTGATCTCATTTGACCCCATGGAAACCTAATTGGGGGCCTAACGAACGCGTTGGCGCGCTCGGTTCGGTGATCCGACGAGCGAGTACAAAGATATTAATCATTTAATATATTCATACCAGATGTCCGCAGCACGCAAGATAGGAGCCCAAAATTCATGAAAACGGAACTGGAGCAACTTGTAGGCGTAGGGCAACGGCACAAGGTCTCAGATCGGGATTCGGAGATCGTTCGGTTGGTCGCGCAAGAGCCGAGCCGAATCGGGTCGTGGGTATCGGCGGCCGATTGCGAGTGTCGACGAGCAATCGGAGAGCATAATAAGGTGGGTTGTGTTTACCGAAGCGACTAGGTCGCCTGTATGTCTAAGCAAAGTAGATTCATGTTGATGCATGTTAACAAAATGACATAGATGATGCATCTAGTAAAATGCTAAGTAGAAAGCATGATAAACATGTTATGTAAATGCTAGCTACATGTATAGATGATGCATGTTAAAGACATAAGGTAAAAGATAAGTGTGATGTAATGGTTATCCTAGAATGCATGATTAGCATTGTAAGAATAAGTGCTAGGTTGATATGCAAGTAAATGGATCGATAACTCTAGAATGAGTAGAGAACTCAATAGTGGAATGCCAAGTAAATAATGTGAGTCTTGGACAAAATACACATATAGATCGAGTGGCATCCAATTTAGTGTAAAGAACATAGGTCATAGTAAACCTAGAGTCAATGGACCTAGGAGTGTGGAAATTAACCTAGTGTAAAGAATATAGGTTGTAGTAAACCTAGAGTCGAACGGATCTAGGTAAGTGACGTTGAACCTAATGTCAAGGAAACCCTAGTGTCAAGTAGACCTAAGAGGTAAAGACAATGGATCTAGAGGGTCGTCTCTTGAGGGCCTAGCTAACCCTCAAGCTTGGTGAAACGGATTCATGGAAATCCCGAGAAATGGACACCAAGTGGGTGTCGGGCGTGTGCGACGATTTCGTCGTCCAGGGCTATACCACCGTCGTGGCGTGTGTGCGACGATTTCGCCGCCGGGTGGGTGAGCCGAGCTGAGTTCGAGACCGGTTGAGCCGGGTTGATGATCAGACCGCTAGGATTGACTGACACCGTTGCTGGGTAAGTACGATACAAGCGCCGCCAGGTGGCCGGGAAGTGACTCGAACCATTGTTGGGTGAGTGCGAACAGATCGCCGCCAGATGGTTAGAACCATTGTTGGGTGAGGAGCGACTAGATCGTCGCCAGATGGTTAGATCCATTGTTGGGTGAGTGCGAACAGATCACCGCCAAATGGTTAGGTCACGACTTTAGTCCACGCTGGGTAAGTACGCCATAGTCGCCGCCAGAATGGCTATGTCAAGCGACTCGAGCCGGGTTCAGCGTGTGCGACGATTTCGCCGCTATGAGGCTGAGTCGCAGAGAGCGGCAAGCTATTGACAGCTGGGGTAGTTGTGAGACGTCCAACACCTCGGGCTAGACAGCGGGCGGATTATCCGCATGGATTGACTCAAGACCGAGTCGGGTGGCATAGTGTGCTAAGGTAGAGTGGACCTTAGAGATAGTTGCTAAGTAGCATTAGTGCCAAGAGTATAGAGTAAAGAACGAACATAGCTAAACCTTGTAAATAGCTAATGGTGGAATAGAAAGGCTAATGTAGAGAATAGCAAAAAGATAAAGGGAAGCTGAAAACTATTCAGTAGTTGCATATTGCATTTGCGAGGCATGTTCTTATGTTAGTTGCAAATTATATATCTATAGATGTTTTTGAACTAACATATTTGCAGTGCCTCCTTGGACCTATCGGTCGAGCTTTTCCCTTGGGTGGCCGTACCCACTGGGAACTGTATTTATATAGTTCTCACCCCCGTGTGGTTTGGGGGTATTTCCCTGGTACATACGCGAGCGGCGCAGCAGCGGCAGCGCGAGACAAGGGCGTAGCTCAGTAGATAGCGCCCTACCAGGAGATCTAGACCAGAGGTAGAAGTACCCCAGTTGACAAAGCTTAGGGGTGTAGCGAGTGCAAGAAACAAGTTGTAATAAATTGTAAACCATTTTGTAATAACTAGATTGTATTAGGAAGTTTGTAATGTGAATGTAAAGGTTAAAGTTGAGGTGAATGGTTGTAATAGCAAGTAGCTGTTTTATGTTTATGATACTTCTGTTAAGGATTTTATAGGTTGGCGGATTTCGTGAAGTTATTGGAGTCTTGAAGAGATCAAGAGATTACAAGAAGATCGGACCCTCCAGGACTCGTCAGAGAAGCTCGACACCTCAGGTATGCATTTAAGATCATTTATGGTGATTAACATTAATAACATAGTAGTTAGAAGACTTAAAAAGGGTTTAAAATATTGGTTTTTATGAAAAATATTTTCTGTATAAACCCTGTCCGGATCAGCCCTTTTGACCGGACACAGTGAGTCTGTCATCTGGCTTTTCGCAACACTCTGTCCGGACCAACTTCTTTGACCGGACACAGTGAGGTTGATAGCAGAAAGTTTTGCAAGCTTTGACCGGATCGTGGATTCTGTCCGGACACAGTGAGATGAACTTTCTGAGTGCTATAGCCTAGGACCGGACAATCCCCTGGTCTGACCGGTCAGTGCTCGCTGCGAAAAATTTGACGACACACTGAGACCGGACAGAGATGGTTTGACCGGACAGTGGACTCGAAAACAGATTTCCAAATCAGGCTAATCTATTCCAAATCAGGCTGCTTTCAATTCTAATCTATTTCTGAAAGGTTGTTTTCAATCCTACTCTAATTAACAAGTCTTCTAAACACTATAAATAGACCATGGGAGTTTAAGAAAAAATATACCTGAATATTATTAATCCTCAAAACCCTAGAATCTCTCTCCTAAGCTTTTTGACCTAGTTCTTAGAGAGATTTGATGGAGTATTGATCGTCAAGTTGATTCTAGTTTCTTTCATTTGATTCTACTCTTGTGAATCAACTTGATGATCAATTAGACGATTTCTTCCCATCGTCTACGGTGCTTTAATTTGGAGATCACCATAAATCTTCGTTCTTCTTCTCCGGACGGAGGTGTGTTGCGCGGGGATCGCGTGTAGGTGCCGAGGACTCGGTGGACGCTTTGTGGATTCGAGGCGTTGGCGCGGCAAGGAGTTGCGGCGTGATCGGTTGGAGGACTTCAATCGATCGTGGACCAGCGAAGGATATTCACATAGAAGATTCGGTTAATCGGGTAAAGTCGTGGGTGAATCGCCTTGTACTCGGTTGTTTCTTAGTGAATTTTCGTGTGATCGGTCCCGTGGGTTTTTTTACTCCGAGTTGGAGTTTTCCCACGTAAAATCTCGGTGTGTTGATTTTATTTTTCCGCATTTATTTAAAATCGCATCGAGAATTTTTATTAGGCCATTGTGCACCTATTCACCCCCCTCTAGGTGTTAATTATCTTTTAGATCCTTGAGACCTATAACCTACAATTGGTATCAGAGCGGGTATAGGTTTTAGACAATGGCTAAGGGCGGTTCTTTGCATGAACAATCCGAGTCGGAGTATTCCTCGGAGGAAGAGTCGGATGTAGATGAGATGGCGGCTGCATATCACCAATTGGTCGTCGAATCAAAGAAGATGGCAAAGCACAACAAGAGATTGAGAAGAAAGTTATTCGACTTACAAGGAGAAAACTCGGAATTGATCATCACGTCTACGAAAACCTTGGAGCAAGAGAAGGACGGATTGTCGAGGGCCTACAATTCCTTAGTAGAGAAGGTTGCTTTACTTGAGAATGAAAAAGAGACGTATGAAGAAAACTTTAAGTTTCTCAACGAGCAATTGTCAGAGGCTAAGGAAGCTAATTTGGAGTTCACGAAGCAAGTTGTTCAACTCAAAAAGGATATGAACAAGTTCTCCTCCGGATCTACTAAACTCGACAAGATGCTAGGAATTGGTCAAACCAACAAGTTTGGTCTTGGATATGAACGGACACATGTTGACCAAGTTTCTAAGCAAGGGAGCATAACTTCGACAAAATCAATGCCTAAGGTTCAAGGTACTTTCGTTCCTTCTAGAAAATCCTTCTTTACTAACAAAGTTTGTCATTATTGTGGAGTTCTAGGACATGTGAAGAGAAATTGTACACAAAAGAAGAACTCCATGGCACGCGTGGATCGAGGGACGCAATCCAAGAACGAGAGAGATGATCCGAAAATGAAGCCGAGACAAGTGTGGAAGTCAACAAAGAACGCTCCAAGATCGAAGTCAAAACAAACATGGAAGCCGAAGAAGTATAATCCCAAATCAATGACCAAACAAATTTGGAAACTAAAAGAGAATGATCCAAAGCGCAAGGGAATTCAAATCGTCGACAAGCTTCACAAGACGCTTACAAGCCAACCAACGCATCCCAAAATTCGTAAGGTTTGGGTGCGCAAAGGTGAAATCTACCCTTGTCTTGTTATTCATACATCCCTACATGCTTACGATAATACATCTTGGTACCTTGATAGTGGTTGTTCCCGACACATGACCGGAGACAAACATTGGTTCACTTCTTTTCATGAACTCTCCGGTGGATGTGTAATGTTTGGAGATGGTCGATCTTCAAAGATTTTGGGAAAGGGAACAATCACTATCTCGGATGGCCCCACGTTGAATAATGTCTTTTATGTTGAGGGGCTTAAATCAAATCTCGTTAGCATTAGCCAATTATGTGATGATGGTTACGATGTGAAGTTTTCTTCCAAAGAATGTTTGGTTACTCTAGATGATGACTATCTTTTTCTAAAGGGTGTTAGATCCCAAAACAATTGCTACATAGTCCCTAGCTCTCAATCCGAATCTTGTAACCTAGCAACTTTAGAGACCGAAACTCTTTGGCATGAACGGCTAGGTCACATAAATTTTAAGGAGCTATCTAAGATCACCAAGAAAGAGATTGTGCTAGGTGTTCCTCAGATTGATTTCAAAGAAAACGTTGTTTGTGGGGGATGTCAATCGGGAAAGCAAACTAGATCCGCACATAAGAATCGAATCATTTAGGTACCTCTCGACCTCTAGAGTTACTTCATATGGATCTAATGGGACCTTCTAGAATACAAAGCTTGGGGTGCAAACGCTATATCTTGTTAATGGTTGATGATTTTTCTCGTTATTTTTGGAGTGCATTTTTACGTGAGAAAGCTGCTACTGTTGATTTATTTTCTGAAATTTGCATCCGTCTTATGAATGAGCGTAATGATAAAATTGTACGTATAAGAAGTGATCGAGGAGGAGAATTCATAAATTCTAAATTTGTAGATTTTTGTGTTTCGAATGGTATTAAACATGAATTCTCCGCTCCGTACACACCACAACAAAATGGAGTTGTAGAACGCAAGAATCGAGTGGTACAAGAAATGGCACGTGTTATGCTGCATAGTAAAAAGATTGCACTACATTTTTGGGCTGAAGCAGTTAACACGGCTGTCTATGTTATCAACCAAATCTATGTAAGACCAGGTACTTTGAATACTCCATATGAGTTGTGGGTAGGTAGAAAACCAAACATCAAATATTTTCGTATCTTTGGGAGTAGATGTTTTATCCTTCGGGATCGCGAAAATCTTAGAAAATTTGACTCCCGAAGTGACGAAGGGATATTCCTTGGTTATTCTACCTCAAGTAGAGCTTATAGAGCGTACAATTTAAAAACAAAGACGGTGGTAGAATCAATCAATATAAAAGTAGATGAGGCTTCTTTATCTACTCCTTCTGTGATTGACACTTCAAATGTTTACCTTAATGATGATGATGATGACTCACCTTTTATAGTGCCTTTGAATGATGAGAATACTACTTCCGATATTTCTACTTCATCTAACGTAAATGCATCAAATGACTCATCCGAGCCACAAATTGACACCTCCATCTCTCCAACTACATCTTTTGAAAGTACCCCTATGAGAGTCACAAAGGATCACCCATTGACTAATGTACTTGGAGATCCCCAAGTTGGAGTGAGAACAAGGAGTCAACTACAATGTGAGTTCTCTTGTTATGTTTCTTTGGTTGAACCTAAAAATGTGGACGAAACTCTTCAAGACGAATATTGGATTAACGCAATGCAAGAAGAGCTCGGACAATTTGTTAGAAACGATGTGTGGGAACTTGTGCCACGACCAGCGCAACAACACATCATCGGTACCAAATGGATCTTTAAGAATAAGAAAAGTGAGGATGGTACCATAGTGCGAAACAAGGCAAGGTTGGTGGCACAAGGCTACTCTCAAGTTGAAGGTATTGATTTCGACGAGACATTCGCCCCGGTTGCACGACTTGAGTCGATTCGAATTCTTTTTGCTATCGCGTGTCATTTTAAAATAACTCTGTTTCAAATGGACGTAAAGAGTGCATTCTTAAATGGTTTTTTAAAAGAAGAGGTCTATGTTGAACAACCAAAAGGATTTGTAGACTCTAAATTTTCAAATCATGTGTATTATCTTAAAAAGGCTCTTTATGGTCTTAAACAAGCACCACATGGTATGAACGACTCACTAAATATCTTTTGGAAAAGGGTACAACCGAGGAGGAGCGGATCGAACTTTGGTTGTCAAGCTCTCACAGGAGGATTTTATAGTGGCGCAAATTTATGTAGATGATATTGTCTTCGGAGCAACAAAAGATAAGGATGCCACGGAATTTGCCAAGTTAATGACCAATGAGTTCGAAATGTCTATGATGGGTGAACTCAATTATTTCCTCGGTCTTCAAATTAAACAATCGAAGGAGGGAATTCATTTATCCCAAACTAAATATGCTAAGGAATTGGTCAAGAAGTTTGGGTTGGTTGATGCAAAACATTTTGACACTCCAATGGGAACAAGTAACAAAGGACTTGGAGTAAACATTGAAGGGAATAGTGTGGATGAAAAGTTATATCGGAGCATGATTGGGAGCCTATTATACTTGACTAGTCGGCGGATATTGCTTTCAGTGTTGGGGTATGTGCTCGCTATCAAGCTAATCCTAAAGAAATACACTTAAAGGCTGTAAAAAGGGTGATAAGGTATGTGAAAGGAACAACGGATTTCGGAATTTGGTATCCAATGGGAACCACACTCGATCTTATTGGTTATTCAGATGCCGATTGGGCTGGATCTGTGGATGACAGGAAGAGCACCAGTGGAGGATGCTTCTATTTAGGACATTGTTTGGTATCATGGCATAGTAAGAAACAGAATTGCATTGCTCTATCTACAGCTGAGGCCGAGTACATTTCTGCTGGTAGTTGTGCTACTCAGTTGTTATGGATGAAGAGTTTACTGAGTGACTATCGGATTTCTTCCTCTTGTCTTACAATTCTTTGTGACAATACTAGTGCCATAAATATTTCTAAAGACCCTGTTCTACACTCACGAACTAAACACATTGAACTAAGATATCATTTCTTAAGAGAATTGGTCGAATCAAACACTCTTAAACTTGAATATATTTCTACCGATGATCAACTAGCGGATATTTTGACTAAGCCTTTAGATCAAAAACGTTTTCTACATTTGAGAAAGGCTATCGGTATGAATCCTTCTATCTAGATACATTCTATGGGCCATTATTTCCATATTGACTATTATGCACGAAGGTTTTGAATTGATTCATAGTTTTGCATGATTTATTTTAACATTCTTCAATTCACTTCAATTCTTCTATGTCATTCTATTTGACACTCAACATCTTCTAGAAATTGTTTTTGTATCTTTGTTAAATTAGTACATCTTTTATGAACTATCGAAAGTGTATTGAATTGAATTGATTGTTTGCATGATGAAGATAAATGATTTCCTTATTTTCTGAAATCACAATAAAATTATCTCATTGTGGGTTGCACTTTTTGAGGGGGAGTTTTCCTAAAAAGAAAAGATGTGGAAAGAGTTACATCCTTTCTAAGGAGTGTGAAAACTACCACCACATGTGAGAAAGAGCTACCACGTCCTAAGTGTGTGAAGCTACTACATGAATTCAAGTATACATCTCTAAGAAGAAGATCAAAGTCAAATTCTTAATTGAGGTGTTTTGGTGAGTGCTCCATTATCGAATGATATAAGGTGGAAGTTATAATAAAGATGCTCAAAGAGCCACTCCTTGTCTTAGATATGTGCATAACTCAATTGGGTGATATTCTTGTGCTTATTTCAGCTTATGGGATCTTCTTTATTCTCTATTTTTGCAAATTTAAAATTTAAACTTAGTACAATGATTGTTTAGATCTCAAAAGATGTGCATAATTTCACGGTTTACTTCTTTAATTTCTAGTTGATGCACGGTTCAACATTTATGACATCCTTGAATTTAAGTGACTAGGAGCTTGTTAATACATATTTCATGAAAAGATTGCTAAAATCCTGATAACTGCTGTTGCTGAAATTTCTTCACAAGGAAGGACCGGTCCTTGGATCTAAGTCCGGATGTTCCTTGCGCCCTCTTCTCAAATCTGTGGAACATCCGGTCTTAGCAAGGGAAGGTCCGGTCTTGGCACAAAACTTTTTAACTCATTTTTTTTTAAAATGCATAATTGTCAATTTAAACTTTCTGTGTATGGCCCTAGGAAGTTCTAGGTATCATTTATTTTTGGTTCTCTTAATTATTGATATATTTATGTTTAATGTGTATAGGCTTATATGTGAACAGCGGATTTTATCCTCCACATCATGTATTCATAAATTTTTGGTACTAGTTACTTCTGTGGTTGGAGGAGGTCAAGATAAGATGTGAATATGTTTTTCTCCAGACAATGACTCAGTGTTTTTAGTATCAAGCCCCTCCTACTGTTATTTTGGCGCTTTCGGACAAAAAGGGGGGAGATGAAGATGACATATGGGAAAAGACTGGGAGATGATTAATGATGATAGGGGGAGATGGCGATAAAAGTTGGATGATGATGATGTTTCCTGATGATGATGTTTCCTGATCTGATCTTTGATGCGTAGATGCTTAATTTTATGCTTGTATCTATGACTTTTACTTTTGGTGCTTAATGAATCTCTTGAGGCTTGAATGTGTGTTTGAGATTTCTTTGCAGGAACGTTCAAGACTTCAAGACTCCAATGTCTAAGTCATAGAGTTTGTAATAGGACTTCAATTTGTAAATCTTTTTACTTTTTGTTGGATCGATCATCGGGGTTATCGTTTGGTGATTGCGATAATTCTCGTCTTTTTGTTTTTGAGTAATGTACGGGCTTAATTTGTGTTTTGTCACGAAATCGCCAAAGGGGGAGATTGTTAAGGATTTTATAGGTTGGCGGATTTCGTGAAGTTATTGGAGTCTTGAAGAGATCAAGAGATTACAAGAAGATCGGACCCTCCAGGACTCGTCAGAGAAGCTCGACACCTCAGGTATGCATTTAAGATCATTTATGGTGATTAACATTAATAACATAGTAGTTAGAAGACTTAAAAAGGGTTTAAAATATTGGTTTTTATGAAAAATATTTTCTGTATAAACCCTGTCCGGATCAGCCCTTTTGACTGTACACAGTGAGTCTGTCATCTGGCTTTTCGCAACACTCTGTCCGGACCAACTTCTTTGACCGGACACAGTGAGGTTGATAGCAGAAAGTTTCGCAGGCTTTGACCGGATCGTGGATTACGTGGGACACGGTGAGATGAACTTTACGAGTGCTATAAGCCTAGGCCGGACAATCCACAGTCGAGTCGGTGCTCGATGCGAAAAATTTGACGACACACTAAGACCGGACAGAGATGGTTTGACCGGACAGTGGACTCGAAAACAGATTTCCAAATCAGGCTAATCTATTCCAAATCAGGCTGATTTCAATTCTAATCTATTTCTGAAAGGTTGTTTTCAATCCTACTCTAATTAACAAGTCTTCTAAACACTATAAATAGACCATGGGAGTTTAAGAAATAATATACCTGAATATTATTAATCCTCAAAACCCTAGAATCTCTCTCCTAAGCTTTTTGACCTAGTTCTTAGAGAGATTTGATGGAGTATTGATCGTCAAGTTGATTCTAGTTTCTTTCATTTGATTCTACTCTTGTGAATCAACTTGATGATCAATTAGACGATTTCTTCCCATCGTCTACGGTGCTTTAATTTGGAGATCACCATAAATCTTCGTTCTTCTTCTCCGGACGGAGGTGTGTTGCGCGGGGATCGCGTGTAGGGGGAGCCGAGGACTCGGTGGACGCTTTGTGGATTCGAGGCGTTGGCGCGGCAAGGAGTTGCGGCGTGATCGGTTGGAGGACTTCAATCGATCGTGGACCAGCGAAGGATATTCACATAGAAGATTCGGTTAATCGGGTAAAGTCGTGGGTGAATCGCCTTGTACTCGGTTGTTTCTTAGTGAATTTTCGTGTGATCGGTCTCGTGGGTTTTGTACTCCGAGTTGGAGTTTTCCCACGTAAAATCTCGGTGTGTTGATTTTATTTTTCCGCATTTATTTAAAATCGCATCGAGAATTTTTATTAGGCCATTGTGCACCTATTCACCCCCCTCTAGGTGTTAATTACCTTTTAGATCCTTGAGACCTATAACCTACAACTTCTTTATGCAATCTGATTGTAATATCTGTTCCTGGTTGGAACCTCCTTGTAATTGTATCGATTGTGACGCCTTGGACGTACAGGGGAAACTCTGTCCGTTCGGCGGTCTGTTCGACGCGCCCGAATCCGACCAAATTGGCGGGCTCGGGGCGTGACACTAAGTATCGGAGCTGAAGCTGGTAGAATCCAGTTTCTTGGTAGAATAGAGTTTCTCTGTCTCTCGCTATCTCTCTATTTTCGGAAAGCGCAGCTCTCTCTCGCACCCTCTCTCTCGCGCCCTCGCCTCTCTCTCGCTCGCGCTCTCTCGCTCCCAATCTCCTCTTTCACTCGCTCGCAAGACACAAAGCAACAAAGCGGGATTGTGAGGGCACAGAAGAAAAAAAGAGGGAAAGTGTGAGAAAAAAGAGGGAAAGTGTAAGTAAAAAAAAAGGGGAGTGTCCTTATCATTCTTTTTTTTTTTTTCTAAATCAAATTAATATAAGCCGTTGGATTCAAAGTTTGTAGGATGCACAACCCCTGTGGGGTTGTACCAGTAGCATTACCCAGCTTTCAATAGTGCCAAACATTAGTAATAGTGCTTTTGTTTTACTTTAAAATAAGCTATACAATTCCACTGAAAGAGCCCAAATTTTTGAACTTTATTTATTTAAAATCTCAATTTCTACAAAGAGAGAGAGAGAGAGATAGAGAGAGAAAAAGGTCTTGGGTTGCGGTCCTACCAGGGGAGGTCACTGGAGGGCGATGGCACACCGATGTGTGAAAGCAAGGACAGGGGAGATGGCAACTATGAGGGGGAGAAAGGGAGAGCAAAAATACCCTAGTTATCTCCGGTATTCATTTATGCATACTTTATGGCAATTGCAAATACACCCCTCTAGGCCATTATTTCTTGCTCAAAACCCAAAGCTGGCGTAATTTGCTCAAAAGTCCCTGATCCAGTTGTGACATCTCGTAAATTGACACATAAAAGTTGCCCTTTTTATAGAAAAACCGAAATTTCTCGTTATTCTCTTGCTTTAATTGTCTCTAAATGACACTTTTATCGATCCAAAAATGCACGTAAGCCTCACTCACAACCCATTGCACAGTTAGAACACAAACTTCACCATTTTATTTCATTAAAAACTGTCAAATTGCACGTTGGTCTCACAAAATTACGAAAGTTATAATAAAAATTAACTAAATTTAATTGCTAAAGGTTGTGACATCATGCAGGTCATTGACTAGTATACAAAAAAAGACAAATCAAAATTGGGTTCCTATGTAAGAAATTACGCTGGAATAGAAAGCCCCTCACACGGCTGAAGCATCACCGCACATCAAGAAAATTCCTACAAAACTTAATTGATCAAATTTATTGCCATAAAAATCCTCCCATCTGGAAAGAGATCCTTCTCTTCCAAAAATGTGGATAACTAAGAATACAAAAAATTGATCACAAATAGATGAGTAAACTTATTTTTTTACCTCATATATACAATTGGTATTACAACGTTGGGTCCCGTCATCTTTCACTCCACTCCCTCTTGGCCCATGGCGACAGCGAGGCTGACGGCACTGAAGGCAAAACCCTTGGCCGTGGCAAACAAGAGGTACGCCACGCAGTCAGTGACAAATGCAAGGAAAGTGAAAGGAAAAGATAGCTTGCAGGGACACTTTTGAAAGGGCAAATGGTTATTTCATACACCCACTATTAAAAAAGTAAATAATGGATCACACAACAGAGACAAATATAAACATATTAAAACTTTCCAAGGAATATATTTACAAACTACAGAATTTTCAGAGTGATAAATCTAATCACTTATAAGGTCTGAAGGATTTACTAGCACATTCAAAAAAAAAAAAAAAACTGTATAAAATAAACCCAAAGAAAAGAAAAGAGAGAAAACAAACGGACATCTTTGATTTAAAATAGCAAAATACTCCCTCATCTGTGGTCCTACAAACTCCCATATGATAAGTATCTATACTAAAAATATTAGCCAAGCCAACCTGTGGTTTGCCATTAATGTAGAGCTACATCAGAGAGCCTCAAAAAATGTGGATGTTACATTTAAACCAAGAATCTAAGTTTCGTGGTATGGAATCGTGTCGAAAACTTATCAGCACGGTACGATACGGTACGTGCCGAGCCGTGCTGGTCAAAAAAATTCTTGTGTGCCGACACATAATAGCATAAAATATTTATTTTCTTTAACAACAAAATATTCTAACTATTTATTATCGCACCGTTTAAAGTTCATTGCGTAAATTACTTACTAATTTAAAAAATAGAGGGTTTTGAGTTGTGCCATCGACACGAAATCTGCATCGTGTCGGTATTTTGTTGACACTATACGGTACGATAGATACGGCCCATCCCAACTGACACTTAAAATCTTGATTTAAACCATTCCGACAGGCAGCTCAAAGCTTAACCTAACACGAATATCAGTAGTTACGAAAGTTCAGCACCAAATTTAGCACTCGTTGGTCTTCAAACGACTCGACAAATTCCAAGATGCCAAGAGCTTCAAATTCCCTACTGATACAATCTTATATGGCCAGGTTGGCCAACACAGTTTATAAATTACATCGAGAAGTCTTGGCATCTGCAGAAACTTAAATCACATGCATAGGCGGAATAGAATCTTGATGAGAGCGTCTAAGCTGGCAACTGGAATAGAATCTTGATAAGAGCGTCTAAAGACTCTAAACTTAACCACATGAATAGCCAAATTTAACCACGAGCAGAGATCTAGGGGTACAAGCATCAAAGATGATCTAAACTCTTTGAATCCATTTGTAGGCAACATGCAACATGCAACATGCTTCTTGAGGTTTTGAATGATTGCCGCTGCCTTCCTGTAAGTGCTTCTCTTGAATAACAATAAAAGTGGGAATTGATTCTCTGCACCAGCCATTAAGAGTGGCTTTCACAACAAGAGATTATGATTATGTCAACATGCTTAGATCACCACTTCAATGAGATAGCCAACTCTAAGAGAGCCTCCACTTGACGGATGGTCTGCTGCTTCTCCTGCTGCTTCAACCGGTTAGCTACAGATTCTGGGTCCAGCCCTTGCTGCTGAGGCTGCATACTGCTTTGCTCAGCTCGGACTTCCTGAAGCAGAGTGTCCACCTCCCTTACAAAGTCAATCCTCAACAGAACATCATCACCCTCAGGTGGCAGCCCTATGCGCCCTTGATGCTGGTAAATGGCAGAAGGAATAATATCAGTTTTCTTCTTTCCCAAAATATCAAATCATTGAAACAATGAAAAATACAAAATCAGAGGCGCTAAAAAAAAAAAAAAAAAAAAACAGAGCATGGGAACCTCATCGAGGTGTCAAGTGTTGGCAACATAAGTAGGGCCATGACATGATAGAATACACCAATGCATATTTGGGTCACTTTAGCATTTGAAACATTAAATCACTTAACAATCACTATAGCATTTGAAACAGTAAATCACTTAAAAATGAGGAGCCAATGATATGTGAATAACAAATGCTGTGTCCATGAAGCTTGTTTTAAGTTGTCAGATGCTTATCATTAGCAAGAAATACAATAGCATTAAGTTATACCAAGAAAGATGGCACAATATCAAGTTATACGATAGCATTAAGTTATGCAATATCAAGAACAATCAATCCATCACTACTACGTACCATCCAGAAAAATCTTAAGCAAATATGTGGAGAAAAAATGGCTTTCAAAATGCTAACAATACTAGTGCAAGTTCGCACCATCAACTTCACAATCAAGAAAAATGCAGAATACGTACCATGGATATTGATCTCAATCAGAACATTTACCTATCTTTCCAAATAATCTAATTCAGTATCCAACACAACATCAGCCCGCATACAGGTTAGTATTGGTGCATCTAATTCAGTACCGATAATCCACCGGGTACCAGTATATCCTACCAAGTTCCTCAAAACCCTGAACAATTTCCCACAGTGATTTACTATCGGGTTCTGGTTTCCCACAGCCAGTACTGGTACTCACCCTCAGTATTGATACCCTGCAGAAGTTCCGCAGAACCCGAGAGTTTAGTTTCCACAAGTTCACAGCTCTGCGGGTCTCGGTATCATATCAGATACCCATACCTGACCATCAATACTAGTACTTCACCGCAGAACCCCAATGTCTCCCACCTAAACTTTCCATTGAGTAACGGTACCCCAAACTTCAGTATTGGAACGTGCATCAAAACTGCCACTTTGTAGGTTTTTACTTGAAACTACATTTTCGCATCATTATCGCGTCAAAACCAATCCAACACATCACCAATACCTCTTAAATAGTATCAAATACTATTTCTCACTAGAACTTTGCTAATCTGCAAAAGGTCAATGCACTACCAAAACATACAGTGGGTCCCTGAAATTCAAAGTACAGGCTGATCATCATGACGAACTCACATAACACCAGTCAAAACATGAAGTTATCAGAAAATTTGGTACTCCTACATCGTAGGAGTTCACGAAGCATTGATTAAGATATGAAATTCTTTAATTATTTACTCTAATGAAGCAAATCAAAAAGCCAAATAAATCAATAAATTCTACTAGTTATTCAAAACATCTAACATCGTTATGATTAATTTTGAGTCAATTAGGTAGTCTATAGTTGAGTTTTCATTTGATCGTAAAAGTGTAAACGCAGTCTGAATAATTTGATATCAAATAAACTACTGTAGATGTATATGCATGTAATAAAACATTACAATGTCTGTCATATATCACCTATAAAACTGTCACCAATATATATATATATATATATATATATATATATATATATAGAGTTGAGCTAGAATACTAACGATAGCAAACCGGCACTTTTGCCACCCATTTGTTTTCGATGATGGAGCCTCCAAATTGATGATCGGCACCGTTGAATATGATCTATACCATTTGAAGTATTTAGAAATCAAATTTCATACATTTTCGATATTGTTCTACTCTATCGAGTGGACATAAAAATGAATAGTGAAAATGAATATTCTTAAAAAATGATGATAGGGGTCTTGTAATCAAGATCAAGAGTATAGATCTTGTTTTAAATAGTTTAGAGAATTTCCTAACAAAAATTCAATTTATTTGGATATCTTTATGCCGTTAAACGAGAAAACGCCTCATATCGACCATTAAAATTACAAATTTTGAAACCCTTTGATCATTAGGCAAATGATATCGAAAAGATTTGAAATTTAATTTCTAAATACATCAAGTGGTAAAGATCATGTTCAACGGTGCCGATCGTCGATTTGGAGGCTCCATCATCGAAAACAAATGGGTGGCAAAAGTGCCGGTTTGCTATTGATAGCATTCTAGCTCAACTCTGTATATATATGTATATATATATATATATATATATATATATATATATATGGGAAACTTCAAAGACCCCCTTGTGATTTCAATTTTTTTCACTTTAGTACTCTGCGGTTTAAAATGTATCAAGTTAGTATCATGTGATTTCTCACTTTATCACTTTAGTACCCTGTGGTTTAAAGAGTATCAAAATAGTACCATGTGGTTTTGCACTTTATCACTTTAGTATCCTGTGGTTTTAATTTTGTATCAAGTTAGTACCCTGTGATTTTTTAAATTACAGTGTACTAAAGCGATAAAGTATGAAACCACAGGGTACTAAAATGATAAAGTTCAAAACCACAGGGTACTAACTTGATACATTTCAAACCACAGGGTATTAAAGTGATAAAATAAGAAACCACTGGGTACTAACTTGATATATTTTAAACCACGGGATACTAAAATGAAAAAGTGTGAAATCACGGGGAGGGTTTTGAAGTTTTCCCTATATATATATAGAGAGAGAGAGAGAGAGAGAGAGAGAGAGAGAGAGAGAGAGAGAGAGAGAGTCCGGCTGGTATGCTATTAATAGCACGACGAATTTGGTGCTAGTAAGTTTTCTACCCTTGGATTAACCCCTTTGATTAATTTTACCCGTTAGATTATACTATTCAACCAACCACCCACTCAACCCTAGGGGGCCCACATCATCCTAGCCGCACATCTTTTAATCCAAGGGTAGAAAACTTACTAGCACCAAGTCATTGGTGCTATTAATAGTATTCCCCTAGTTCTATATATATATATATATATATATATATATATATATATATATGTATATATATATATGAGTAGGGCTACTATACTATTATGAGTAGTAGGGCTCTACTACTCATAAGTTGTTTCGATGATAGAGCTTCCGAATCGACGATCCACTCCGTTAAATATGATCTAGAGTATTTAAAACTTCTAGAAAATAAATTTCGTAATTTTTCAAAATCATAATAAAGTCCATCAAATGGGCATAAAATGAACGGCCGAAATCGAACGATGTCCTAAAAATAGATGATCGAATCCTTCAATTTAAGATCGGAGTTATTGATCTTTATCTAGGTAGTGAATAGAATTTTCTATCAAAAATTCAACCTATTTCAATTCTTTTACACCGTTAAACTACCAAGTATCCCATATCGGCCGTTAAAAATTGTCAATTTTGTGAGCTTTTGATCGTAAGGTAAATGATTTTGAAAAATTACGAAATTTATTTTCTAGAAGTTTTAAATGCTCTAGATCATATTTAACGGAGTGGATCGTCGATTCGGAAGCTCTATCACTACTCATAATAGTATAGTAGCCCTACTCTATATATATATATATATATATATATAAACTTAAAAGTGTTAAACCAGATTGACTAATTTAGGAGGAAGCATACACTTTCCAGGTCAAAACCAGCCGGAAGAAACATACTAAAAGGTTCCTCTCGGGGGAAAATGTCCATCATGTGCTTTCTACATTCCTTCAGCCACCTTTCATTATCAAATCCGTCATGAAGGTTCAGAAGGTCATTAAGCAATCTCATAGAAGGTGTTGATTCTCTCCTCAGTATTTCCGTCTAGAAGTGTATTTGATCAGGTGAACGATGAGTAAAAAGCTTTTGAGAGTCGTAGAAGCAACCTAGTTGATAGGACTACAATATAGGAACACATAGAACCAAGTATAGAAGATGATACCTCAATCCGCCGGTATAAGAGGTCCAGGCTTCGGATGACATCCTTTTCATCCTAGACAAAGGGAAAAGCAATTAGTGGCATGATTGGAAAACACCGCAAGTAGAAGCATATGACACCCCAGTAGTCCTACATTGGATGGGAACGGAGTTATAATTGGCTATATAAGATATCATGGACCTTAATAATAGTAACTGTGCTTAAGCATTTTGGGCTGGTAGTTTGGGCCCCACAAGTTATTATTGCGAGCGGTTTGGGTTGTTACAGTCAAGAATTTAAGTGTCGTGTCGGAAACTTGCCGGCACGGTACAGTACGGTACGTACCGGGCTGTGCCGATGCGTGTCAGTCAAAAAAATGTGTGCCGACTTGTAATAGCATGAAATATTTATTTTCTTTAGCAACAAAATATGCCAATTAGTTATTATGTATTTTTATCAAATCTTTTTAACTTTGTTGAGAAAATTACCTATTAATTTCAAGAATAGAGAGTTTTGAGTTGTGCCATCGGTACAGAGGCCGTATCGTGCCAATATCTTGGAGGCACAATACAGCATGGTGGATACGGTCCGTGCCGATGGGCACTTTAACTTTGGTTACAATGCATATGTTCCCGAATAAGACATGTCATCATTGCAATGTTGCTTGCACAAACCTGTACTATCAAGAAATTCACTCGACTTAAGAACAGGTGAAATCAAAAATGCATCAAAGATCTGGCTGGTTGTCCAAAATGTACTTATTCCACACGGTGGTGTTGTATACAATACTAAATTGAAAATTGCAAAAAGACAAATCAACAGAGTCTAGTTGATCCTTCTGTTTCTAGTTGGTATATCCGTGACTGCCCAAGAATTGGTGCGTCAAGCAGCTAGTGAGGGAATTAGTAATATGAACTGCACACTTGAGTATTAATATTTATCAGTATAAGTTGATGACAAAAATTTGTTACAAAGAAATAGAGCATAGCGCAGATTCATTATACTTCATATGTACTAAGTTCCAAAAATACGTCCACAGGAAACAATGATGAGGAGAAACCTTCAACTCTCTGCCATAAGAATCACTTAACAGATAGTCTATAATATGCTTTATTAGACTTCTCTCATTTTGCCTAGATGCAGAGACTGTTTACATCAAAACTGACCCCAAACTTGAGTAATTTATCCCATCAATCAACAATAATTTAGTCTGACCGACTGACCCCAAGCAAAACCAAATGCCAACTCTATCTTACAATGTTCAGTTATCAATATTTCAGTTCCATTTTTAGGACTCATCAATAAATAAGAAATTATTCGAAAGCTGCACATACATCACGTTGTGCGAGATCACGCCGATTCCAAATGACCATTAGAACAAGCTCAGTAAGCTCACCCTTCTCAGCAGCCTCTACAATTTTCTGCACATAAAAAAAGATATATAACATAATCATGGCTGGAAGCAGATTTACTTTGTAACTTCTGTATGATATAATATGGTAGCTTTCCATCAATCTAAAAATAAAAATAGAAAAGTGATTTTAATTTACATCAAGTGTGCAAGCTTTTTTTTTCTTGATTGACCTTCAAAGTAGCTACACAGAGATAGTGAAAATCCTAGTCTACCTAGATATGGTCTCAATTTAGAAAGACATTAGTCAAGAAAAGAAACAAATTGAAATGTTTTAAAATGTGCTATGCGATATGCAGACAGTCCAACCGCCTACTGCATATGCAGTATGCACGTAGATATTCAGGTCAGCCATTAAAAGCATTGAAAGATACAAATATAATCACAGAATATATAATTGTTTCCCCTAAAGTTACAAATAAATAGATGCACTAAAAATTAACTAAAAACGCATTACCAGCAGTATCTTTTTTTTTTTTTTTTTTTTTTTGCTTAAGCTGTCATTCATAATACCTAGTTATCTACGAAATCAGCAAAATTAAATATCTACGCAAATAGCATGTACCAATTATAAAAGTATATACCAACAGTTATGACTAAGGTTTCTTCTTCTTATTTTCCCCTTTGAATGGCTTGAGTTTGATCTCAGATGGATACTGGAACTGAATATGACTAAAACCCAACCCAATATCTAGTAACAAAATATATGGGCTTGGAAACAATATGTTGCCGCATAAATGGGCTATGTGGCTGCAAATGCGGACCACCGCATATTAACCGCCTAGACAATAGGCGGTGTGCTTCAGTAAGCACCGCATAGTGGTTGCATAGACCACCTTAAAACTATATGGCAGATTGATTTGCAGAAACGGGAGCAAAATTTTTTCATATGATATGTACAACAACATAAATTCAACGCGATGTGCTTCATTGGCTCTTTAGCATGATTGCGTTGCTGTAGCAGAAACAAATGATAACCTTTAGATTATAATCATTCTTCTTCAAACTTAATATTCCTGTACCAAATGGACTTCCGATTCTACATTCAAGGTGCAATTGCATGATCTTAAATTGTAGCCAAGAAGGTCAGAACTACTAATAGCCAAGTGGACAAATGACTTTCATTGCAAGCCCACATCTTGTGTATCAGTAATTAAATTTTTTTAAACGCTACATTATACCAGTTTAATTTACTGCCTCAAACTTTAACTTACGCATAAAAAATTTTGATATTCACAACAAAATAACAAATTAATAACATTATTGAACCAATGAAACACCTAATAACAAATTTATTATTATAGAGCAATTCACCATGACACTCAGTGCTAATATACATAGTTCTAATAAGCCCACATCGTGTATTAGTAATTAAATTTTTCTAAATGGTAAACTATATCAAATCTAATATATTGTTTTGAACTTTTATCGGTCCCTAAAATTTTGATTTATCGGTTCAAAATAACGTATTAATTGGATTATTGAATCCATGGAACTCCTAATAATAAATTCATTCTTATACTTAATCAAAATGTAAAAAAAAAAAAAAACTATCATGTCTTATCAATTCACCATGATGCTTAAAAAGTGCTAATAAATATAGTTCGAATAAGCTGGCTATAATGTGTTTTAATAATTAAAATGTATGTTAAATTCCCAATGTTTCTGTAATTACTGTTACTGTAAATAAGGGATGATATTTTTCATACTACAAATATGATCCTGAATATGAATTTTAGGCCAGTGTATTGATATCTTTCATACTACAAATATGAATATGAATTTCAGGCCGGTGTATCGAGGTTGTCATGTAAGTTATAGTTTTGACTTTTGAGATTATAACATCAATTCACGTAATTAATAGTTGATTGTTTTTTCGATAATATTATTACTCTACCAAACTTAGTACCATAAAATGTCATTTTAATGAGAATATAACTAAATGCTGTCTATAAACAGTATACAATTTTACCAATATATAATTATCTAAACATTTTGTTAAGTTAATCTGATATAACCTATGTTGTACAAATACGGATACAGGAATTAGGATACGACACGATACGGATACGGTGATACGGCAATTCCTAAAACTTCTACGATACAATACGCTGAATATACTTGAAAAAAATATTATTTTAAATATATTTAAATATATGTTGATTATATGTAATGATATATTAAGAACAATCAGGATATCTGGACTATATTAAGGAATATATTTTAATATGCATTAACTTGTATAATTGTTCTACATATGTTCATAAAAAAAGATAATCAACCATATGAAATATATAAAAAGTATCAAACCAACTATCATCCAACTTGATCAAATGACAACAATAGATACATAGTCGCACAAACTAGATAATTAGCCATTCAATATATATGTCTATTTTGTTAGTTCTATAATTAAAATAGTAATAAAAAAATATGCTAACAATTTAATAGAGAAGGAAAAAAAATCATATTCTCTATAGCCTTTGTTTGCTAAATGCTAGATTGACAAATTAAATGAAAGAGAGTAAATACTGTATGAAGATAGAATGAGAGGAAGCGCCATCTACCATTCAAGAGCAAAAAGATAGAGCAAATGACAAATTGAACAGAGATTGATATCTTTCTCACTCTTTTCCTTCCTTCCAATAGGTTTGGACGTGAGCTTTTAAAAAAATTTTAAATTTCAATTATTTTAGACCAAAAAAGAACCTGGCCTAGTCACCCCCGTATCCCGCCGTATCCGAGCCGTATCCAATATTTTTTTATTTTTTAAAAATACCGAATACGTCATTCCCGTATCGGGCGCGTATAGGTATCCGATACGTATCCGATAATCGGTACGACATGAAATTTGAAGTATTCGTGCTTCATAGGATATAACATTGTGTTGATATTGCAGCTAACTAAAGGTTAACATTAAATACATGTGCAAGTTTGGGGACTTGATTTAAGTAAAGCTTAACTCATGGACCACAATGAACAAACCATGAAAGTTTGAAGGACCAAATCTAGATCTAACCTTTTTATTTTGAGCACTTGAAAGTTGTGACGCTAGGAGTTCAACTGTTTCGAAGTAATTGGATAGCATGCCAAGCAAATGATAGAATAGGACTATTTTGCAAAAAGCCTTGCCAAATGTTGGACATAACTATTTACTGTTATCATATGAAATCTTCATGAATTTGCAGGTCACCTTTAAGCAAGAATCATCGTTTCCTTTGAGAATGGTTTGAAGAAAGTAATATTGTAATAATCAACTTAAACGCAAAAATAACATTAAATTCGGCAGCACATGAAATCAATCTCAATAATGATTGACAGTTTGAAAGTGCTCTTCACAACTGATTGTTTTCACAGTGGACTAGACAGATATAAAAAATAAAACAAGACTCAGATAATGATAAAAGCATGATAGAAGACTCAATACTTTGGAAATACATAAATGCACATAGGATCAAATGACACTAAACTGCAGCTGCAGGAATCTATCAAGGAACCCATCTATTTTGGTCATTTATTTTGGTGATCTACTTTGCTGGTAGTCTTGTATCCTATGTTAATTAAAAGAGCATGAGAACATTCAATGACAACTTGTTTAGCCAGCATACCTCCTCAATTTCTTCACCAGATCTTATGAAACTTGAAACCAATATCCTCGCTTTGTGAACTTCCTCCTCAGGGTATCCTTTCAAGCGTGTCCCTATTTCTCTATATTCAGTTGTCCTTCTCTCCTCTTCTTTTTCTTCCTTTTGGCGATATGCATGCCACTCCTTGGTTTTCTCTCGTTGTCGTGCTTGCCACTCCTAGAGTCCAAGGTTAGCAAAAACTACATATAGGATGGATAAAATTTACAGAAAGCAATTCTATTGTCAATTAAAACCAGCCCAATAAATTTGAAAACAAGTAAACATTGAGCTTAGAAAAACGAGAAAAACAAAAGCAGTACCAAATGACGTCTTAAACTGCATGAAAATAGAGATCGGAGGGGAACTGAGCCAGCAGCAATTACGTTTTGGAATTCTTACAGGGGAAAGAGTCACGGTGGTGGGACTGAAATACTCAAATTAGTTTCGACATTTAACAAATCATTAATTCATCCAACGTGGCAAACGCTATTGAAAAAGAAAATTAGTTGAAAGTGATATGAGAAAAAACTGCAAAGAATCAAACAAGAATCACCACACTATATGACAAAATGCCAACAGGAAGAAAGAGAAAGAACATACAAAATGCTAATGCTTATTTATTTCACTGACGCTACAAAATTTAGAAAAAGATGAAGAACAAGACAATAAAAAAAAATGATGCAGGGTGAGGCGTACATCATCGTTGAACTCTTGTGGGAACCAACTACTGCACTTATCCTCTCCAGTGATATACTCTTCCTTGCTGTTGCGCATAGCTGTAACTGATTAAAAAAAAAAGTCCAATCAATTAAACTATTGCGCGGCCCATAAGAGGAGTAACAGAGGAAATGGGTTTGGAGAAGAAATAATTAGGAACCTCGGAGTGGGTGGGGGTGAGACGACCCAAAAATTTTGAGACGACGCTGAGGAAATGATGGAATAAGATTCTGGGAATGTCGGGGGTTTAAATCGGACGACGAAGGCGACTGGAGGAACAGCGTGGGCAGGGCACAGGCGATTTTAGCTACCATCTTCTAATGTAGAAGCAGAAAGTGGGAGGCGGCAAAGTTGAAGTGATGAGCATGCATCGATGAGCTTCCAGGGCACTAGTTTGGAGTGGCAAACAGGCAGGTAGGGTATTTTTGTGAGAAATTCCCATACATCTATGAATTCTATAATATATAACTATTTATAATCTATAATCTATCTATAATCTATAATTATCTACAAATCACAACAATTTACAAGTAAACACAGCAATATAAAATCCATTACTATATAATACACTGTCCAAATAAAAAACATTACAACACAACAATTTAAAATATATTTTAAAATAAAAAATAGTAACAACAAAGAGTAGGCAGAAAGAAACCAATATACAGCAAATCACAACATAATAATTCAAAATCCATCAAAATTTAATACATTGGCTAAATGAAAGTAACAACATAATAAAATTTAACACATCCTAGTTTAACACATTGAAAAGTAGGATTCACAGCCTTGCACAACATATTGAACTATGTGCACTCAACTATGAAGCACGGATACTTCAAATTTCATGTCGTACCCGTATCGGATACCAATACGTGTCCGAAGTATCCGACATTTTTTAAAAATAAAAAAAATATCGAATACGGCTCAAATACGTGAGGGAAACGTGGTGGGGGGGGGGGACATGGCCAAATTCTTTTTTGTTCTTTTTTGGTCTAAACCGATCGAAACTTAAAATTTTTTTAAAAGCTCACGTCCAAACCTTTTGGAAAGAAAGAAAAGAGTGAGAAAAACGTCAATCTCTGTTGAATTTGTCATTTCATTTATCTTTTTGCTCTTGAGTGGTAGAAAGCGCTCCCTCTTGTTCTATTGTCACACCCCAATAATCCACATCGGATAGGAATGGGAATGTGATTGGATATATAAGAGACTTAGACACTAGTAATAATAACTGGGCTTAAGCATTGTGGGATGGTGTGTGGGCCCAACAAGTTATTGTTGCTAGTGGGCTGGGTCGTTACATTTGGACTAGTTACAAGGTATACGATGCAATTTATCATGGATACCTTGGTTTGGATTGGGTTGAATTGGATTCTTCGGTCGCTTAGTGAGAGGCATGTTGGAGTCTCATTGAGACTGGCATTTAGTGTTGCTAAGAATATATAAATATAATATATTTTAATTATATATAGGCTGAGTGAATAATCTGAATTTAGTTAGAATTGGGTCAATGTTGTTGGCCCATAAAAACAAACCCAATAGACAAATAAAAGAGCAAAATTTTACTAAATTTATATAATTATTCTTTCTTTTTTCTTTCATTTACGTAGCTCTAAATTTTCAATATATTTCTCTTTTTCTCTTTTTCTAGCTCTTACCCTAAGTGGCCAAGCCGGAAGACCTCTAAGTTACCAAGTAACATCATATACCCTCCGTTGCCTACCTTGCTATTAATTTTAGTTATATATGATTGCATAGTTTAATCCAAAATTTATCTATATAATCTATTTATTTTTGACTGCATAAATGAAAATGAATAATATAGAGATTCAAGGCGGAAGAAAAGACATGTGAGGCTGAAAAGATTAGATATTCAACTCATAAATTATTTTTTTTATATTATAATACTATATTTCATAAAATTATTTTGTACTTCGAACTATTAGACATTTTTGTATGATTGTATCAAATTAGAGATAATGTTCTATACAAATTAAACTACTGATCGTATAATGTTGAGAATTTCAAGCGGCTCGTTTAGGGCTCGAGCTCGCTCGACTTGAAATTAGGCTCGCTCGAGCTCGGCTCAAATTAATTTCAATCCAAGCTTGAGCTTAAATTTAGGCTCGAAAATAATTTCAAGCCGAATTTGAGACGAGGTAAGCTCGCTCGAGCTCGGCTCATTTCACCCCTAGTTTATAGTGATCCAATAACTCGTTTTCAACGGTTCAACTATCCTGTACCCAATGGCACTGAGGGATTTGGTTTTGATGCACGATTTTCAAAAAAAAGGAATTTTATCGCAAAGAGGGATTTTGTTCTTTACTGTTCTTGTGTTGTAAAACTTCTCGTGCTCCGTGCGTGTCTTGGAGTAGGGTCGAGGATGTTTCAGGTACCTACCAGTGGTAGGGAATTCAAATTCGAATTTGAATTTGAGGTTTATTTGATTTACACATATGTGTGGTTTTTGAGAATCGGAGAGAGAGGATGACTTTCGTCACAAATCGGCGACCAATTCGAACAAAACAAAATCGCGATTTCGATGCCCCGATCGTTCTAAACGTGCTGGCGTAGTCCGTTTGCAAATCCAACGGAAGAATCTCCCGAAAATTCAAAATGTTCACAAAAGGATCGAAATTGGCAAAACGGAAAATCCGCAAAACATCCTATATTTTATGTATCGTTTTGTGTGATTTCGAACGTGGAGGTACATCCGCTCGTTTTACACCCGCTGTGGGTGACTCGGCATCAAATACTGAGTTTCAGTGGACTCATGCGCAATTAAACCACCTTGTATAAAGGCTATTAGGGTTTACATGAAGCAAACCCTAACCCTAGCCCTTTGCCACCCTGAACTGAGCCTCCAGTCGCCTCACCACCCTCCCCTACCCTTACCGTGTGCACCCCGGCCGCCGGCGCGCGCCTCCACCTGCCAGAAAAGCCACATTCTCTCACCCTCAGCCTCCCATTGCTTCTTCATCCCTACCGAGCACAAGTGAAGGGTCTATTTCCCTCCGGCCCCTCACCAATGCCTCCTCCGGCCTCCGACGACCCTCCCCGCCGATTGCCGCCACCCCGCGGGCCACCACCGTGGCCGCAACGCCACTGCGGCTATCTGGCCGAGTTCGGGCCGAGATGACACCGTGGCCTTCCCTCGCACCGCCGCCGCCTAGGGCTACGTTGGTCGCCTCCTCCCGCCTCCGGCGACCCACCGCCGTCTCCCGATAGCTCCCCGCCGCCACCATGATCGCCACGAGCCCCCGAACTCGAGCCGAGCCCATGCGGGTTCGTTTTGCTTCGTGTAGAGACCGAGATTTTTGACGGTGCAACTAAACTCTCTCGTTGACGATGTTTATGTGTGTAATTTAATTACATAAGCACTCGTCAAGTTTCGGAGAAATGAGCTAAAACGGAGAAGATACGCGATTATGAAGTTTGACTTAAGTGAATAGTAACTTCAGTTTTTCGGTGAAGCCGCGGAGGAGAGTTGGCTTCTGGTACGTATCGGACTCCGTTCATAGTGGTCCAATAGCTCGTTTCGACCGGTTCAGATATTCTAGAACCAATGGCACTGACGGATTTCTGATCCGATGCACGATTTTCGAGAAAAATGAGTTTTATTGAAAAGAGGGTTTCTCCACTTTGCTATTCTTGCATTGTGGAACTCCTCGGACTCCGTGCATGTGACCTAGAGTAGCGTGAGGAATGTTTGGAGTCCCAACAAGTAGCAAGGAAGTCAGAATCAGAGGTGAAATTATGATTTCGTGAAGTGCACATGGGTATATGTGTAATTGTGAGGATTAGTAGAGAGCAGATGGGTTCCGTCGCAAATCGGCGACCAAACTTGATGAAACAAAATGGTAGTTTCGATGCCCCCGACGTCTTTGAACGTGATGGCGCAATCCGTTTGCAAATCCGACGAGCGGATCGTCGGATATTGCAAGATGATCGCAAAGGGGTCAATGTTGGCAAGATCAGATACTTGGAGAGCGAATAGGTTTTGTTGCGAATCTGCGACCGATCGAGGCGAAACAAAATCATGGGTTCATTGTTTTCGTCGTGCTGATCGCACTAGTGCAATCCGTTCGTAAATCGGACGAACGGATCCGCGGGAATTGTGAGTTGACCGAGGAGGGGTCGATATTGGAGAAACGGTGTTTTTGCAAAAGTCCCTGTATTTTATGTATTAAATCGCCCGAGAACGAACGTAGAGGTACGTATGTGCATATTACACGCATTGTAAAGGACTTAGTCGAAAATATTCAACTTCGGAGGACTTTTCGGCAAATAGGCCATTGGCATAAATGAGATAATTTAGGGTTTCCATGATGAAACCCTAATCCCTTGGCCTACCTATCCCATAACCGGGGCGTTTGCGGCGCTTGGGGCGATCCTTCCGCCGTGCGCCGCCGAACGCCTCCCGACCGCCGTCCCGTCGTGCCCCGTGACTCCGCGCACCGCCGCCGCGCTCTCGCCATGTCGCTCGCCGCCTTGATGCGCCTCTTTCCCGCGCGCCGCGCCCGCCGCGCACTCGCGCCTCCCAGCCCACGAGCCCAAACGGGAACGAGCGCTCCGCCGTCGCCGCTCACCCGAGGGGCCCGCCCCCGTCTCGCTCCCGAACCTCGCTCGCCGCCGATCCGCCGTCGCGGTGTCGTCGCGCTGGCCGTGCGCGCGCGCACCCGCGTCTCGCCGTGGCTGCGACGAGCCCGCGCCTCGCGCTCGGCCCACCGGGACTAGCCTCCTCCCTCCGATCTCCGCCTCCGCCGCCGCTCGAGCGCCCGCCGCGTTTTGAGCCGGGAGCGTGCCGAGCGACCGGTAGCCTCGCTCGCACACAGCGCCGCCACCGCAGAGCCGCGCGTGGTCGGCCACGAGCCGAGTGAGTTTCGCGTGAAATCGGAATGGATCGCTCTCCGAGGGCTTGGTGGCTAGGGCTCGTCGTCCGCGCTCCGCCGCGCCGAGCAAACCAAGAGACTCTTTCCTCCTCGCGCACCTCCTCGCGCCCGCCTCCCATGAGCAACTGCTCCGGCCGCCCGAAACAGGAGTGGGAGCTGTGAGCGTTCGTGTCCGTCCTCCGTCAGACGGAGGAGAGCACGATGATCGGCTCCTTCGCCGTACTCCTACGTGCGTTCCGTCTCGCGAGTCGATTTCGTGCTTTGGTGAGAGATTCGTTGATATCGTTTATTCGTTTGTGTTGTTTCGGTTGCGCGCTAATCCGGAGCCGGACGCCATCGTCTCCGTCGTTAATCCGAGACTCCACCGTCATCAGAACCGTCGCGCTAATCCGACGATAATTATTTCGACATGAGGTTTTGTGTTTGCTGCCAAGTCACACTAAAATAAGTGTTTAGTGGCAGCGGGTGACTCGTGGTACGAGTCGCACGTTCGGGAACGATTCGTGAGTCCCGCGAAGTCCCGATGCGGTTTACGGGACTTCGAGCGTGTTACGGCAATTGGTTTTGGGAAACCGATTCCCGTGGGTTTAATTGTGGAGTTATGTGTTCGGTGTTTATTATTTGTGGGTTAGACACTAACCCTGGTGGACCTCCTTAGGTCCGGTTGATACTTCTTCGGAGACGATGACGCGACAGTTGTACAGGTGGGTACTTCGATCCAACGTTGGCCCAGTGTAGTGCACACTCGGTGATGGTTTCTTACCCTTACTCTCTCGTGGTTTTTATTGCATATATATTGAGCCTTGCACCGATATTATTCCGTTATTCTCTACTCAAATGTTTCCATGCTTAGTATCATGTGTAGGAGTAGAGTAGATTATCTGTATGAGATACCATGTCTCCTTGTTGCTCTACTTGTCTGTTCTACGTATCTTGTATCATGCTTATAGTAGAGCGGTTCCGTGATTATCTATGAGATTGTGACCTAGTCGGTCCGTGCATTGCGCATCTATTCAAAGGACCTGGTTGGTCGGGCTCGGTATCTTGTAATTGTTATCTATTCGGTCGTTTCCTTGACTCCTATTGTTGATAACCTTTTGAGGCCGGTGTACCCTGAGGGGTTGGATTGTCGGCTAGTGGCCAACGGTAGTTCTGAATTCTTTTGATACACTTTGGTGACCTATTCGTTTGTTCGTTGTGCATATATTCTAGTTGACTTGAGTGGTCAGTTCTCGTGTTTCGTTGAGTAGTATTTGCATACTGTTGAGAGGATGTAGAGTTGTTCCATCCTAGTTGACCTGAGTGGTCGGTTCTTGTACTTCCTTACACTTGGATGATCTTTTGGTCGATAGGCCCTGGGGGGCATGATTGAAGCTAGTTGCCGATGGATGATCTTTGAGCATATCTACAGTGATCGCCCGATACGTACTCGTCGCATTTCACGAACACCAGCGGTCTGATCCACCGCAAGTGGGGTGTTCTTTTCCGGAAAAGTGGTTCGACAGAGGATCGACCCGTGAGCCTTAAATGTGGTTATATGCACTGGAGAGTAGTAGGGGCATTGGCTTGAGGTCTGCAGTGCTGACCAAGAGAGCATTGGTTCAGATTGGGTATATTTGGATTTCTAGTCCTGTTGACGCATATAGCTATAGTAGTGGTTGTTGCTTGTATACTTTCAGTTCTTTCTTTACAGTTGTCTTACTACTATAGCTCTGATATTCTCGTATACCATCAGTTGTTTATTACAGTAGCGGTAGTTGTTCTTATACATCTTGTTCATGTATATTGTAGCTACTGTATTTAGTATATCACTTACCTATTTTATTGTTTATCTCTTCCTGATCCGGTGAGTACTCGCCTTCATCGGCTTGCGGTACCCACTGGGAGGGGGAGACGAGACGTGAGACACGCTTATAGCAGTCGATAGAGCTTCCGACCCTGAGTATATGGTTTAGTTTCTATCCTTTACTTCTATTGTTATAGCTTTGTCACTCTATGGTTCAGTTGGTTTACTTTATTCGAATTCATATGGTTTTGAATGAAATAAAGAGGTTCTGGCTTTTATAAAATGAAAGTGGTTTTCTACCCCTCGTGGTAGCGTTTAAAAAAAAAAAAGAAAAGGTTTCCTGGTGGGAAACAGTTTTTAAAAGGATTTCTCGTGGATTTTGTAACTTAGTATTTCAAAACCAGTTTCCGAGTAGGAAACATTTCAAAAGATAGTTAAGAACTATGAATAAATACTTGTGAATGAACCTGTGGTGAATGGTGTGATTGTGTATGAATGTAAGTTAATATCTTTACATTTACACTTGGTTGTGGTTGTATGTTTGTTATTCACTTCGTGTACTTGTGCGACGCCGTGCAAATACAGGGGAGACTCTGTCCGTTTGTACAGTGGTCTATCTGTATTTGTGGCGGATCCGGCATACCTTGGGGGTCAGGTTTTCAAAAAAAAAATTTCTAGTGAAATTCCGCTGTGTTTATACTCTAAAACTGACCCGGGGCGTGACATCCTGCGCCACCGCCGGCTGGTGCGAGCGCCGGTTTCTCGTCGACCGCACTCAAGACCTCCGCCGCCTCGAGCTCCTTGGCACCGGACCGGCTCGAACCTCCCTTGACCCGTGCGACTAAGGCATCGTTGCCCGCCGCTACCATCGCCTTCCGTCGTTGGTCGACGCGCGTCCCGACCTCCCTATGTCGCCCGCACCGCTCGCGCGCGCGCAGCCGAGCCACCGCCGACCTTGTTGTAGCTTCCTCCTACCTGGTAAGTCAATTTAGTGCTGTTGTGCACTGTTTCAGGTTTGGTTGCGCTATTCTGACGATCCGAGGCCACCTCGATGCTTTCGGATGTGATCACTGTGATCACCTTCTTCGGGATCGCAAGCCCTTGGTTTGCGAGATAAGCGTAATTTATGCACAGTGTGCGGAGTTCGCAGATTTTCAAGTTGTTCCCGCGCTCTCCACAGTGGACGGTTGTGCTCCGAATCGTGAGCACGGCCTTTGGCACGTCGAGACTTGTCAGCACGTCTCGGCCGACCACGAAAGCCCTCGGTTTGCTGTAACGACCCATAAAACCCGGTAAATCACATAAAATAATGTGATTTTATGGAATAGTAAGGGCACAACTCCGTAGGTGGTGTGGGCAGTACGTGTAGGCTGCAGGTGACCTCTGGACTGATTGTCCAAGGTCTGATGCCCTTCGCAGAAATCAAATATCGATTTCCGGTGTGTTTTTCAGCAAAATTCATCGACAGAATGTGATTTCGGTTCAGATTTCTTCCGACGATGCTAGAGTATACTATACTTTATCGTTGAGCCTAGTTGGCTGGTCACTTATGTCATTTCAGAGGTTCGGAGACGAATAGTGAGCGACGATGGGCTCCAGCGACGAAATCGACACTTTTAGGAACCCGGATCGAAACGATTATCCATCGATAATCGTTTCGAGGTAAGCCTTCGAGTTTGCTGCTAGGACACGTTTAGTATGGTGTTTTGTTGCGGCGAGTTGACTCGTGGCACGAGTCGGTAAGTTTCGGGACACTTCGTGGGTCTCGACAGAGTCCCGGTGCAATTTTCGAAACTTCCAGTGAGTTATTGTAATCAATTTTGGGAATCAAATTTTAGGAAACTAAATCCCGCGGGATCATGTGTGGGGTTGTGAGTTTAGTGTTTTTATATGTGGGTTAGGTACTAACCCAGTGGACCCTCTGTAGATCCGGTTGTCGTTCTTCCACAATCGGGACACAGGCGCGATATTCACACAAGTGGGTACTTCGATCTAAAGTCTGTTCAACGGCATACGCTCGATAACTTCTTCCCTTTCTTCTCTCTTATGATTGCCTACTTTATCATGCACGTATATTGGATACCTTGTCGTATATTTTCATGATTAGATGTTCGGTTTCTTGCACTGCTTAGTTTATCATGATCATATGTTCAATATCTCGCATGCTGTTTGGTACTTGTTGGTCTACTCTACGATTGTTTCATCGTATAGTATCATGATTGATCTAGTGGTAAAGTAGCATTCCAGTGATTGATTACCATTGCATGATTCTATTGTTGATGATATTTCGAACTTGGTGATATGGCTATATAAACTTGATAGGTCAGTGACATTGTGACATTCCTTTGGGAATATTAGGGGGTGTTTGGCCTAGCTTTAAAAAAGCGATTTTGGGTCGAAAAGTGATTTTCGACTCAATAGAGCATTTGACAACTTTATTTTTAAAAATTTGATTATACTTTTGATTGAAAACTAACTTTCAAGGTCCAAAAATCGGAAGCGAGAAAAAGTCGCTTCTTGAAATCTGATTCGATTTTGGACTCGGACTTCAAATTTTTATTTTTATTTTAAATTCAATGTTTAAATTTAATTTTAAATTTTAATTTTCATATTCATTTTAGAATTTTTAAACTTTAACTTTTAAATTTTAAAATTTGAAAAATAGATTTCAAACTTTAAATTTTAAATTTTTATTTTAAATTTTAAATTTTGAATTTTAAATTTCAAATTTAAGATAAAATTTAAAATTTGACATTTTAGATTTTAAAATTTAAATTTACAAATTTAAAAATTTTAAATTTTAAATCACGAGTTTTAATCTTCAAATTATAAATTTAAAAATTTTACAATTTAAATTTTAAATATTCAAATTTTAAATTTTATATTTTAAATTTATTCAAATTTTGAATTTCAAATTTAAACTTTGAAATTTAAAATTTAACTTTATATTTTTAAATAAAAAATTTTATATTTCATAATTATTTATATTTTTAAATATAAATTTTAAATTTTAAATTTTTAATTTAGATTTTAAATTCTAAATTTTAAATATAAATTTACATTTTTAATTTAAATATACATTTTTAAATTTTTAAATTTTATATTTTAAATTTCATAATTATTTTAAATTTTAAATTTTTATTTTTTAAAATTATTTTTTAAATTAAAATATCAAATTTTAAATTTTGTATAATTTTGAAATTTAAAAATTTAATTTTAATTCAAATTTAAATTTAGATTTTAAATTATTTTAAAATAAAATTTAATAAAAATATTAATTTATGCAAACATCAAAAAAAATTTGCCAAACAACTTGTCAAAAAGCACTTCAGAAAAATCACTTTTATCTAAACTCAGCCAAACACTCTACAGCTTTTAACTAAAATCACTTCTCCAAACCAAAATCACTTTTTCAGAAGCTAGGCCAAACAGGCCCTTAGACCTGATTAGTCGGACATGGTTGTGATTGTTCTTCTGGCTTTTCGCCGTCGTTAGCCATTGAGCATATAGTATCGATCGCCACAACTCATACGCATTTCACGAACACCAGCTGTCTGATCCACCGGAAGTGGGTGTTTTTTTCCGTAAAAGTGGTTGGGAATGCCAACCCATGAGACCCAGGAGCTTATACCGGAGTTATATGCCTTTCAGACCCAGGAGCTTATGCTAGGGTTATACACTTTTCAGACCCAGGAGCTTATGTTAGGATTATATGCCTTTCAGACCTAGGAGCTTATGCTAGGGTTATATACCATTCAGAGCGGTGTGGTACTAGCCTGAGGTTTTTAGACCAATATGGCTGTTGATTGGGTATATTGGTACTACCAGTTTATAATTGATGCATGGACATTCCTCCATCTTTACTTTACAGTAGTAGTTGCTTGTATCATCGAGATTGTTGATTCCAGTTGTCTATTTCTTTATTATTTCGTCATACAATAGTAGCTCCTTTTGTGCATATTGGTAGTTATTGTTGTTGTTATATCTGACTACTTGCTATTACTGTTGTTATCTTTTCCATCTGTCGATGTGTACCTTGCCTTCGTCGGCTTGCGATACCTACTGAGAGGGGGAGACATGTTTACATGTTCTCACCACCCACTGTTTTATAGGTAGCTCGGGCGCTGAGGGTTAGGATGAGGCGTGAGACACGTTAGTAGCGGTTGATAGAGCTTCCGACTCGGTTGAATTGGTTTAATTTCTATCATTGCTTATTCAAAATAAATGACTTAGACATTTATGGTTCGGTGGTTTCATTTCGGTTGAATGTTTATGGATTTATAAAGTTAAACATTGTGGCTTTTATAATTGTTTGTGAGTTGTGAAAATAGTTTTCTACCCCCGTGGTAGTGTCTTTAAAGAAAAGGTTTCCGAGTGGAAAACAGTTTTAAAAAGATTCTTTTAGTGAAAATGTAATAGTATGTTATGTAGTGAATGATTGTGGTTGTACTTGCGCTTGTGCGACACCGTGCAAATATAGGGGTGGCTCTGTCCGTACAAACAGCGGGTCTTTTGTATTTGTGGCGAGTAGGGATGCAAACGGATCCGGGTTAGTGGAGCTCCCGCCCCGATTCGCTGGGAGAAAATAAACGGATTCGGGGCAGCAAACGGGGTGAATTTTACGATCCGAGACGGATTCGGGCAGAAACGATAGAAATTTTGACTCACCCCGAATCCGCCTAGCCATGATCCGCCCGAATCCAGAAAATCATTTATATTTTAAAAAATATTCCTCAAAAATAATGTATTTACAAAAAGTTCAAAATACAAATAAGTTAGTACTTTCATTACTTATGTATTTAAAACTTTTGAATTTTATTTTGAATTGTGATTAATATTTTTTATTTTTATAATTGATATTGTAAAATTATATATATAATATTATTAAAAATGATTATTGTATATTTTACAAAATATCAATAATATTATAATTTTATAAAAAATATTAGTTGGCGGGGCGGATTGGCTTGGGCGCGGCGGCGGCGGGTTACGAGGCGGGGCGGATTATGGGATGTATTTTTTAACCCATCATAGATTCGGGGCGGGATTTTGCTAGTCGGGGCGGGAGCGCCCTGACTCCCGCCCCCAAATCCGCCCCGTTTGCATCCCTACTGGCGAGTCAGTCAGCCCTTGGGTCAAGGTTTTCAAAAAAAAAATGTATTGGGCATTTCCGCTATTTTATAAACTAAAAAAGGACCCGGGGCGTGGCACCTCTCCTTCCTCCCTCTCTAAGGTTTCGAGAGGCGGCCGTAATCGAGATCACTCGGAAAGAAGGTAAAACCGGGACATCACCAAAATCAATGACATCTCTATCCTCGGTCGTCTCTATCGTCAACCGTCGCGCTGCCATCGAATAGTTAAACTTTGCCTCTGTCGCCTTCAACACCACACTTTTCGAGGCCTCTGGATGCCGCGATGAGATCGAGTACTCAAATTCATCTAAGTTTTACTAGTTATTTCTTTTTTCAAATCGATAAATGACAAATTCGTATATTTTAGATTTTTTCGGTTTAAATTTATATTTTAATTATAATTATTATTATATTAAAATTCAATGGGTAGAATTTCGTAATTTTATTTTCTGTATACCATTTTAGCCCTTCTTATCTCTAATTCCTCCCGCCATCGCACCCTCCCTCAACACAACACCACAGCTCTGCCGCTCTAACTCGTCTCTCCCCGCCTCCCCACCGCCGCCGCTCATAGAAAACCACGCCGTTGATAACTCGTCTCTCTTCGCCTCCCCATCTGCATCATGTGGTTCCTAGTTGTATTCGCCAGCGGCCTCCGCCCTTAGTATTTCAAAAGCAACAACTTCTGTAGCTTAGTCGATCGATCAATTTCGGAGGCCTCAATCTCGTTTTCCGTCTTCTAATTAGGATCTAATGTGATTTTTTGACAGGGATTTACGTAGATTGTGCTAGATCGATGAGAGAACGAGGCGAGTGGCGCCTCCGTTGCGACATCCACCGCTGAAAGTTCGCCCCCTCCGGGCATCGTCCTCTCCTTCGAGCTCGGTGCCTCGTCCTCCTGCCCCGAGCTCGGCAGTTCGTGAGTTTAGCTTTATTTATGTTGTCCTCAATATGCATTTCTAGTATGTCCTTTGACAGCATATGATCGCTGTTGCTACTCATATATCCATTAGTTTATGATGTAGTTTAATTCTGATTACTCCACTAGTTTACCCTTCTCTATTGAACAATTAAAGAGAAGCTTTTTAATTTAAATTTCGCAAGGTACAAAATATATTGTGTATGTTCATTCACTGATAGCTTTTCTTTTCTTTTCTTTGAAGTTGAGGATCGCTTACAACAAGCTGGAATCGATCTTTCCGGTCAAAAGACATTCAAAGAACCTGAAGACATGTTAAGTTGAACAAAGAGAGAACTTGAAGAAAGGCAGACACGAATTTGTAAGTTTACTTAGAGGACTTAGTTAAGTTGCAATTTGGATTAATTCGATGCGGAAATCATAAAATTCTAGACCCATGCGTGTAGTACCTCTTATACTAAAAGTATTTGCTGTCTGCTCTTCACTTTTTAGATTTAGATCAAATTCATCATTATTGAATATGGACTACGGCATGTAAATTCACATGTTTTCATTGAATTTGATCATATATAGTAGCTGTATAAATAGGAGTTTTCAGTTTTGAATGTTTGATCATATATAGTAGTTGTATGTTTACATTGAATGTTTCCGTTGAATGCTCATAGATTCACATGTTATGCACAATTACATTTGGAATATAAGAAGTCTACCATAAGTTGTTCCCTATTTGAATTAAGCACTTAGCCAATAAATAGTTCCCTATTTTGAATCACATGGCAATTGAACTATCTTTCTTTGTTAACTTTCAGCATGTACACAGTTGCCATTTCTTGAATGAATCATATTTATTTATTTTTTCATATTATTGTTCTTTAGTATGTACTTATTTGTCTCTTTATATACGTTTTTTAAGTTGTCTTCTTCGAGTTTGCCACATCCTCATTCGTCTCAACAATCAGCATTTGTTGCTAGCGCTAATGAACCATGTGATACTCAAGAGAAGATGAAACAATTGATAATAATGATGTGAAAGAGATTGAAAATGAACTAGAAGGAAAGAAAAGTTGTACATTTTTTTTTAAGGCTTGGGAATGTTTTGAAGAAGTAGAAGTTCTTGAGAATGAAGTCTTAGTGAAAAAGATCAGATGCAAATATTGTGAAAATAAGTATTCAAAACCAAAGACAGGCACCACACACAACTAAAAAGTCATATGAATGAGTGTTTGTACCTGAAAAATCAGTCTAAAGATAAAGTTTTAATCAAGTTTATACTAAGATGGTTATAGTTCATAAATATCCATTTAAGATGGTTGAGCGGAGCGCACGTAGTTCAATATGTTGTGCAAGGCAGTGAATCCTACTTTTCAATGTGTTAAACTAGGATGTGTTAAATTTTATTATGTTGTAACTTTCATTTAGCCAATGTGTTAAATTTTGATGGATTTTGAATTATTATGTTGTGATTTGCTGTATATTGGTTTCTTTCTGCCTACTCTTTGTTGTTAATGTTTTTTACTTTAAAATATATTTTAAATTGTTGTGTTGTAATGTTTTTTATTTGGACAATGTGTTATATAGTAATGGATTTTATATTGCTGTGTTTACTTGTAAATTGTTGTGATTTGTAGCTAATTATAGATTATAGATAGATTATAGATTATATATTATAGATTATAAATTGTTAGATATTATAGAATTTATAGATGTATGGGAATTTCTCTCAAAAATACCCTACCTGCTTGTTTGCCACTCCAAACTAGCGCCCTGGAAGCTCATTGCTGCATGCTCCTCACTTCAACTTTGCCCTCCCACTTTATGCTTCTACATTAGAAGATGGCAACTAAAATCGCATGCGCCCTGCCCATGCTGTTCCTCCAGTCGCCTTCGTCGTCCGATTTAAAGCCCCGACATTCCCAGAATCTTATTCCATCATTTCCTCAGCGTCGTCTCAAAATTTTGGGTCGTCTCACCCCCTCCCACTCCGAGGTTCCTTATTATTTCTTCTCCAAACCCATTTCCTCTGTTACTCCTTTTATGGGCCGCGCACTAGTTTAATTGATTGGACTTTTTTTTTAATCAGTTATAGCTATGCGGAACAGCAAGGAAGAGTATATCACTGGAGAGGATAAGTGCAGCAGTTGGCTCCCACAAGAGTTCTACGATGATGTACGCCTCACCCTGCATCATTTTTTTTATTGTCTTGTTCTTCATCTTTTTCTAAATTTTGTAGCATCGGTGAAATTGTGACGCACTGAATCCTTGCAAATTGCGAGATTCGAGTGTTTGATTGGTGTATCGAACTTTTCCACACTTTGTGGGAGGTCGAAGACGGAGTTCCGACCCACGGTTCGAAAATTCTGAAATTTTGGCTAAGTACGGAGAGGTTCGCTCTCGAGACCGGTCTCTCGAAGGAGGGGTCTCCCCAAGCCGTGTGTGGGGATGGCTGGTGTGGCATCCGGTCTCGGTTGCCAGAGACCGGTCCCCAACACGCGTTGTCTGCTGAGAAGGACTTGGAGACCGGTCTCCGGCAAAGACGAGATCCGATGCGCTAGGTTTTCGGGAGGCTACCCGAGACCGGTCTTGGCCGGTGGAGATCGGTCTCGAGCAGCGCGGACACTGGCGGTGCGATTTGCATTGTTGAGGGACTGTTTTGGATATTGTTACTTTAGAGGGCCTATATGTTCACTCCTTCTCTTGTTTTCTCAGCCAACCCTCTCAAACACTCCCTCTCTTGCACTTTGAAGGAGAAAAAGAAAGGGAAGGAAGGAGGAGAAGGAGAAGAAGAGGAAGAGCAAGCTTGGGGAGCTTTGGTCATCTTCCTCCTTCATCACCATTGGAGGCTTGGAGCTTTTGTTTGGGGCTTGGTGGAGCTAGAGATTTCAACCCTAGAGCATTTTGATCTTGGATTGGAGCATCTTAGAGGTTTGTACCTTGGTCTTTTCCTCTACATTTGAGTTTTGTTGCTTTTTAGCACATGAAACCCTAGATTGGGATTTTAGGGTTCTTTTTGGGCTTTTCATTTTGAGGCTTTTGGATCTCAATTGATAGGTGTAGAACCTTCATTTGAGTTGGAAGAGAAGTATTCCAACCCTCCTTGTGGATTTTGAAGGGAATTTCTTCACAATAGGTGAGTTTTTCCTTGTCTCTTGTGAGTTTCTTAAAGATTGAACACACGGTTCATCTTCTTGGCTTGTAACTCCTAGGGTTTGCTTCTTAGGACTCAAGGAGTGTAAATCGAAGCTTCGTTAGCGTTTCGGAGCGACGCTTTTAGCATCCGGTGGGTTTGGCTTCATGAGCATAGGAGAAAATGTCTCCTAAGTGCTATTTCGGTTTGGTTTATTTATTTTGAGTTCATATTCACTCTAGATAGATTTATTGTGAATTTTAGAACACTTAAAATGCATGCCTTATGTATAATGAAAATTTCACTCTATGTAGTAGAGCATTCTGGGGTATTTTGCATGCATGTGAGGGTAGTTCTTATGGGCACTTGGGAATGTGCCTTTTTATGTTTCTTATAGCTCAAATAATGTATTTGTGAAAATTAAACTCATGTGGGGACTTAGAAAACTTAAGTGTCATCAAGCGGCACTTAACTTAGAAAACTATGAAACTGCAACATAGAGATATTGACATAGGCCATTGGACATCTATTATATTCCATGTTAGAGACATGATGACATAGAGATAGGCCTTGGACACAGTAGCTTTACTTTCCATGTTTTGGGACGTGACGACTTGAGACTCGTGACTATATGCCATTGTGCTCATTCGCACATGCTTGTGAGGGTCGCTCCTTGGCGCACTCGAGTTGGCCAACGCGATTTATGTATTCGCCGTGCGGGATTGGGCGCCGAAGTGGATTGCCGTAGGACAGTCTCATTCCTAGGGTGGGAATGTTAACTACCACGGGGCCATTAGGCTCGGCATCGGCTAGGCAGCCTTTGGGTGGGCATCGGCCAGACCGCCTTCTGGTGGGTCATATCAGTTTTAAACTTAAAGTAGTTTAATTGACATTGTGGACTTGGACTAGAATAGTAAACCTCAACACTTTACTGTTACATTGTGGTCATGGGACTAGTGGGTCATACTTCTATTCATGGTTAGAATAGCTTATTTACTTATGCAATTTCATGCTAAGTAGAGATATCATGTTTAGTAGTTTACATGTTTATTTACTTGTCTCTTATGTCGCTTACATTTTACCCGCTTACTCGTTTCGTTTTGGGCCGATTGGAGCATGCAACTGAAGTCAATAATTGCCCACTGGGAACTATTATTTAATAGTTCTCACGCCCCCTGTTTCTTATGTGTTTCAGAGCCTTTGGCACCGGCGGAGGCAAGGGATCGTGGCAAGGGATCGCTAGCTAGTTAGCTTCAGCTTTTACCACTGTTTAGGTGGTTATTCCTCTCTTTTGTGTTTTGTGAGAGGGTGATTTTTGTATCCATGTATAGAGACCACCATGTACTCTTTTAGTTTTACTTTGGGATCTTTGGTTGTACTCTCTTTATAGTTTCATAGTGGAGATTGGTACTTTTATTTATACACTTCTTTTATGCTTCCTAGTTTAGAATTCTAGTTGTTATATTGCTCTGATACTTCTAGATTCTTCTTATTGTTGGTTATTTATCGTTTTTTGTTAGACGTCTTGTATGTTTTAGATGTACTATTGGTTCAAGACGCGCGCGCGTGGCTTCCGCCGGATCCCGAGACGGACGTGTAAATAAATAAGCATTAGCATTTTGTATGTTCTTTCTCTTTCTTCCTGTTGGCACTTTGTCTATAGTTTGGTGATTCTTGTTTGATTCTTTGCAGTCCTTTCTCATATCACTTTCAACTAATTTTCTCTTTCAATAGCGTCTGCCATGTTGGATGAATTAATGATTTGTTAAATGTCGAAACTAATTTGAGTATTTCAGTCCCACCACCGTGACTCTTTCCCCTGTAAGAATTCCAAAACGTAATTGCTGCTGGCTCAGTTCCCCTCCGATCTCTATTTTCATGCAGTTTAAGACGTCATTTGGTACTGCTTTTGTTTTTCTCGTTTTTCTAAGCTCAATGTTTACTTGTTTTCAAATTTATTGGGCTGGTTTTAATTGACAATAGAATTGCTTTATGTAAATTTTATCCATCCTATATGTAGTTTTTGCTAACCTTGGACTCTAGGAGTGGCAAGCACGACAACGAGAGAAAACCAAGGAGTGGCATGCATATCGCCAAAAGGAAGAAAAAGAAGAGGAGAGAAGGACAACTGAATATAGAGAAATAGGGACACGCTTGAAAGGATACCCTGAGGAGGAAGTTCACAAAGCGAGGATATTGGTTTCAAGTTTCATAAGATATGGTGAAGAAATTGAGGAGGTATGTTGGCTAAACAAGTTGTCATTGAATGTTCTCATGCTCTTTTAATTAACATAGGATACAAGACTATCAGCAAAGTAGATCACCAAAATAAATGACCAAAATAGATGGGTTCCCTGATAGATTCCTTCAGCTGCAGTTTAGTGTCATTTGATCCTATGTGCATTTATGTATTTCCAAAGTATTGAAAGTCTTCTATCATGCTTTTATCATTATCTGAGTCTTGTTTTATTTTTTATATCTGTCAAGTCCACTGTGAAAACAATCAGTTGTGACGAGCACTTTTAAACTGTCAATCATTATTGAGATTGATTTCATGTGCTGTCGAATTTAATGTTATTTTTGCATTTAAGTTGATTATTACAATATTACTTTCTTCAAACCATTCTCAAAGGAAATGATGATTCTTGCTTAAAGGTGACCTGCAAATTCATGAAGATTTCATATGATAACAGTAAATAGTTATGTCCAACATTTGGCAAGGCTTTTTGCAAAATAGTCCTATTCAATCATTTGCTTGGCATGCTATCCAATTACTTCAAAACAGTTGAACTCCTAGCGTCACAACTTTCAAGTGCTCAAAATAAAAGGATTAGATCTAGATTTGGTCCTTCGAACTTTCATGGTTTGTTCATTGTGGTCCCTGAAGTTAAGCTTTACTTGAATCAAGTCCCCAAACTTGCACATGCATTTGATGTTAACCTTTAGTTAGCTGCAATATCAACACAATGTTATATCCTATGAAGCATGGATACTTCAAATTTCATGCTGTACCAGTATCAGATACCGATACGCGCCCGATACATGGCCGATACGTGTCCGATACTTTAAGGACAGATTTTTTGCTGTACAGATAAACTCTGTGTTGACGATGTTTTTGTGTGTAATTTAATTACATAAACACTCATCAAGTTTCTAAAGAAAACGAGTTAGGACCGAGGAGTTACGCGAACTTTAGTAATGACTTAAAGTGAATAATAACTCCGGTTTTCCGGAGAAGCCAATGAGTGGAGATGGCTCCTGGTGCGTATTGGACTCCGTCCATAGTGATCCAATAACTCGTTTTCAACGGTTCGACTATCCTGGACCCAATGGCACTGACAGATTTGGATTTTGATGCATAATTTGCGAGAAAAAGGAGTTTTATCGAAAAAAAGGTTTTCGTTCTTTGCTATTCTTGCATTATGAAACTCCTCGTGATCTGTGCATGTGACCTGGAGTAGGGTGAAGGATGTTTCAGGTATACTAGTGGTAGGGAAGTCTAATTCGAATTCGAATTTAAGGTTTATAGGGTTTACACATCTGTGCATGTGTGGTGTTTGGAAAATTGGAGAGGGGATGGGTTTTGTCGCAAATCGGCAACCGAATCGGATGAAACAAAATTGTAGTTTCGATGCCCCCGTCGGGTTGAACGCGATGGCGCAATCCGATCGAAAATCCGACGGACGGATCTTTGGGAATCGCGTAAAGTTCACAGAGGGGTCGAAATGGGCAAAAACGGTAAAATCACAAAAAGGCTTATATTTTATGTACCGTTTTGCGCAACTTCGAACGTCAAGGTGCATACGTGCAAGTTGCATCCGCTGGCAGGGACTGGACTGAAATTTATCAGCTCTGAGGGACCATTTTGTAAAAATGCATACATATATATATATATAAGTTGCAACTAGGGTTTCATGGTGAAACCCTAGCTCTTGGACTTCTCCTCAGCTGAGCTGAACCCTAGCCGACCTCAGCTCAACCCTGCCCTAGCTGTGCGCGCACCCCGACGACGAGCGCTCCGACCGGAAAAGCCAACGTTTCCTACTCCTCCATTGTTTCCGCTTCACCACCCTTCATCTCCACTTGTGCCGTCGCCAAGGTGAACCCACACCCTCGGGCTCCACTTCTGACAGCAGGCCCCAACCCCGATGACCATCTCCGTCGGTCGCCGCCACCCCCGAGCGCCGCCACCGCCGCCTTGGCAAGCCGCGGCCAAGTATGGGCAGATCTGGCCGAGGATGCGAGATCCTCTTCTCCTCGCGCCGCCACCACGGATCGTTAACACCGCTCGGATCGTTAACACCGCCCTCCTTGAACCCTCTGGCGCCATCCTCGCCGGCCCCCGCCACCCACGTGCACCGCCGCGCTGCGCTTTCTACGGCCGCCAAAGACAAGTGCCGGCCGAAGCGAAGCCACCCCGGCCTTCGAGCGTGGCCGCCACCCAAAGACAAGTCCGGCCGAAGCGAGCCACCCGGCGCCTCGCGCGGCAGCCGCCGAACGTCGAGCGGGCCGCTCCCTCCATCCTCCGGCGATCGATCGCCGTTGCCTCGTGCTCCTCCGCCGCCGCGAACTCCCGAACCCCAACCGAGCCGTGCGGGCTCGTACCTTGCCGCCACGCCACCGGCCGCCTCCCGTCGCCGGCCAAAGACATGCCCTACCCCTCTCCGACCGACAGCGACCTTTCCCTGCCGGAGCGCTCGCAGTCCGGCCACCGCCGGTCACCCTCGGGCTCCCACTAGTTCGGTAAGCCTTGTTTAGTTAATCTGCACACTGTCTTGGGGTTCCAGTCGCCTTTCCGGCAATCCGAGGGCACCCCGATATGTTTGGAAGTGAGCACAATGATCCTTACTTTCTGCTGAACATCGTGCTCACCTCCGTTGGGGTCAATGATACCCCGATTGGCGTGTTAGACGCGATGAGGGTGTTGTGCGCGCTGTTTCGCTGATGTTCGCGTCGCTCGTATGCCTACCACAGTGGCCGGCTGAGCTCCAAAAGGTGAGCACGGCCTCCGGCACGCTGAGACCTATCAGCGGATGTCTTTGCTTGGTTGAATGACCCTCGGTTTGCGCTAGCGAACCATAAAAGCCCGAAAATCACATAAAATACTGTGATTTTATGTAATTGGGAGGACTTTTATGCAATTGTGTTTGTAAATGCTACAAAGATGTGTAAGCGCTTGAGCTGAGTGACCTGCACGGGCCGAATGGTCAAGGCCCCAAGCCTTTATGAAAATCGGAAAGTGATTCCCGATGCGTTTTTCGACGAAATCCACCGACGGAACGCGGTTTTGGTTCGGAATTCTTCCGACGGGACTCGCAATATTTTGTGTCGTCGCTAAGCCTTGTTGGCTGGTCACCCGCGTCATTTCGAGGGTGCGGAAATGACGGGTGAGCGACGGTGGGTTCCGGTGTTGAAACTGACACTTCCGGGAACCCGGATTGGAACGATTATCCAACGATATTCGTTTCGATGTGAGATAGTGTATTTACTGCCAAGTCCCATGAATAATGGCGTTTAGTGGCAGCGGGTGACTCGTGGTACGAGTCGGGGAGTTCCAGAACAGTTTGTGGGTCCCGGCGGAGTCCCGATGCGGTTTTAAGGACCTCCGGCATGTTCGGGAATCGGTTATGGGAAATCGATTCCCGTAGGGTTATTTGTGAGTATGAGTTAGTGATATATGTTGGTGGGTTGGATTTTAACCCGATGGACCCTTCGTAGGTCCAGTTGTTCCATCTCCGCAGTCAAGAGACCAATATCATATTTGTACAGGTGGGTTCCATCTCCGCAGTCAAGAGACCAATATCATATTTGTACAGGTGGGTACTTTGATCCGAAGTCGGTACAGTGGTGTACGCTCGGTGATATCCTCTTACCTTTGTTCTCTTGTTGTTATTATATGCAATATCCTCTTACCTTTATTCTCTTGTTGTTATTATTGCATATATTATATATTGAGCCTTGCACCCATTTTGTTTCTATTGTACTCTACTCAGTTGTTTCCATATTTAGTATCATGAGTAGGAGTAGAGTAGTTTTATCTACATGTGATATCTGTGACCTGGTTGGTCGGTTCCGTACTTTGTATCAGTGACCTTGTTGGTCAGTTGAACTATTTGATGATCTATACTGCCATTGTGCCCTGAGTGGGCAGGATTGTCGGCTGGTTGCCAACGGTTGGCTATTGAGCATTCAGCATCGATCGCCACTGTTCGTACGCATTTCACGAACACGAGCGGTCTAATCGACCGCAAGAGGGTGTTCTTTTCCGGAAAAGTGGTTGGATATGCCAGCCCGTGAGCCCAAGAGCTTATGTTGGGGTTATATGCTTGTAGACCCAAGAGCTTATGCTGGGGTCAGTTACAGTTTAGAGCAGTTGTGGGACAGGCTTGAGGTGTTGCGAACGAATACGGTTGTTCCAGATTAGTTATTTTGGACTCGTTGTCCGTTGATGCATACATACAGTAGCGGTAGCTGTGCATTTATATATCCTATTTATTCATTATCGTTGCTACTGTATTTCACTTACCCATATTATTGTTTATCCTCCTTTATTGGTGAGTGCCCCCTGCCCTCGTCGACTTGCGGTACCCACTGGGAGAGGAGACATGTAACAACCCGGATTTTAAAGATAAAAATAAAAATAAGTAAAAAATAGTGTGAGATACTATTTTTATTGGATTTAGAGAAATAAAATATAAGTCTGAAAGGACCTGTGCTGAAATCGGAATGAAAATGGAAGATTTAGAATTTTCTGTGAGAAATCGGGCAGATAAATTAGCAGAAAATGCACAGTGTCAGAAAATTATGAAAACTGAGGGGTATGTCAGGATTATTTTTACGATGCTAGATTTAAAGTTTCGTGCCATTCTGACACCCAGAAGATGAGAAATAAATTCCGAATGTTATCTGATAACGATTACGATTCGGTAGAGTTCATGATGACCAAACGGGGTCCAAAGCGAAATGTTAAGATATTTTCTCACTCGAGGTTAAAACGAACTCGTTGTCAAATTTGAGCACAAACGAACGTCCGGAGAAGGGCTCATTTTGGATATGGGCAACCGAAAGTTGGAAGTTGAATAGTGCAATGTTGAGGGACTAATGTGTAAAAAGGGTTTTGTGCCCTTTTCTTCTTCTCCATCAGCCGCACACACACATGCACACACCCTCACACACATGGTGAGAGAGAGAGACTTCCATTTCTCTCTCTAAATCTCTCCCAAAAATGGTGGATTTGGTGGAGATTGAAGCATAGAAGTGGATCGTCTTCGTCTTCTTCATCTTCTCCTTGGTTTGGAGCACGTTTTGAGGTGAGCTTCTTGAGCCCTCTCATGGTAGATCTCTAGAGCTTCGATTATATGCTCTAATAATGGATTTAGATGCATTCTAGCATGCTAAATAGAGGTTTAATGCATGAATCCAAAGCTCTAATGGTGGTTTTCACCTAATATCAAACCTAGGGTTAGAAATGCAATTTTTGCTATTAGTGGGGTTTGATCAAATTTGACCCTCCATAAACCTAATTGCTAGGTAAAGAAACACGTTGGCGAAGTCGGTTCGGCAATCCGTCGTGCCATTGGGTTATGGAGGTTTGAAGGTTTTAACGTAAAGAGGGTTTTGATCTATAATAATAATCCTATTGTTCTCTAATTGAAGGTTAGAGATGAATCTTGAAGCTCTCCAATGGTGAAGCAAGCTTTCCAATGGTGGATTTAGCTTGATGGCATGGTGGCCATGGTGAGTTTTGTGGATTTGAGTTAAAACTAGGATTAAGTCTAAATGAGATGTTTAATTAGATCTATATATGATTCTAAACTAGTTTAATGAAGAAAGTATCATAATTAATGAGACCCTCTTGATGAAATAGAGATCTAGGGTTGCAAATGGGATTTTAATTAAATCCTTTTTATGTGTGAAGTTCTAATGATCTCTAACGTATTATTAGAATGCTAAATCCTTAATATTTGGGTTAATTGGAGCATGTGTAGAGGTTAGGGTTAGTGATGGGTGTTTTTAGTAAATGAGGGTTTGATATCATTTGACCCTATTGTTCTCTAATTGAAGGTTAGAGATGAGTCATTGAAGACCCTAGATCGCGAATCGGAGGACGTTCGGTGGTTGCGCATGGATTAGGTCGAGTAGTGCGGCGTGCGCCGCGGGAGGCCTATTGCAAGTGACGACGAGCAATCGGAACGCTATTAAAAGGTGGGGGGTGCTTCCACTAACATTGAACTTCTCTTTATGTCTATGTGTCACTCTTTGAGCATATATGTTTATAGCTTCTTTCTATGCATAATAGGGTAATTAAGCTAATGTGATTGCATGCTTAGAGTTAAGTTGCAAATGAAATTGTTGTGAGCAAAGAGAATGAACAAAAACCCTATGTATGCATGTGTTGAGATAAAGAACCTAGTGGTTAAAGGACAAGAACATTGTGACATATAGATCGAGTGGCATTAGAGAATTGTAAAGAACACTAATATGCATGTGTTGAGACAAAGAACCTAGTGATTAAAGAACAAGAACATTGTGACATATAGATTGAGTGGCATTAGAGAATTGTAAAGAACACTAGTATGCATGTGTTGAGACAAAGAACCTAGTGGTTAAAGAACAAGAACGAACCTAGTGGTTAAAGAACAAGAACATTGTGACATATAGATCGAGTGACATTAGAGAATTGCAAAGAACACTAGAATGCATGTGTTGAAATAAAGAACCTAATGGTTAAAGAACCTAGAGGTTAAAGAATCTAGTGGTTAAATAACCTAGTGGTTAAAGAATAAGAATAAAGAATGCAAAGAATAAGAACAAAGAATGCAAAGAATAAGAACAAGAATGCTTGAGAGTAAAGAACACTAGAGTTAGTGTCAAGACATAGTCATGTTTTTAAAGAACAAGAACAAGAATGCAAAGAGTAAAGAATGTGAATAGATGACAAACCACCTTAGAGTTAAGGATCATTTGATCATAGTTCTCCTTGAAGTCAAGGAATGGTTTGAATTGGAATCCTTAAAGTTAAGGATTGATCGTACTCACCATATAGTCCTTACTCGATGGCGGTAGCTCCCCCTCGGGCGATGAGCTCCGGAGTTGTCATCACTGGGTCGATATTGAGCCTCCCCAGATGGACGGTCCCAACGAGTCGATATTGAGCCTCCCCGGTTATACTTTGGGATTTCGAGTTGGTTGAGTCTTGCTGAGGGCGAAACCTACGGGTTAGCCAAGAGATTGGGTTATGGAATTATGATCTTGCATTCATCATTATTATTATGTTGAGCATAAGCAATCTTTACTATTGTTCAGGCATATTAGTTGTATGCATTATAGTTTGGTTACTATCAGCTTATTCTTTCAAATTATGCCTGAGATAGACCTAGTGAAAAAGTCGATGTAATTGGAGGCCGAGCCCACTGGGAACTTTGTTGTAGTTCTCATCCCACTAACCATGCAAGTTCTAACGCGAGCAGGGCGATCGGGGCCCGAGGCATGGTTATCATGCTCTAGGTAGTGTTCTACCATTGGGTATAGAGGCACCATTTGTATATTTCATCTATATATTGATGAATGGAAATGTAATAAGATTATGTTGAGATGTGAATGTATTAAGTTTATTTGAGAGATGGCAAATGTTTATATTGGAAGAATGAATGTAATAATTATGTAGCTTTGTATTTGGTTTAAAGTAATCAAGATACAATGTGTGAATGGTTTAGATAGTTTACTTTCACTTGTGCTTATGTTGCTTGCCCTCGTGCAAGCCATGTATATTGAAATGTTATCCTGGGAATTGTTTATTTCTTTATACATGTACTCGTTGTTGTTGAGCCCACACAGAAAGGGTCTGCCTCGCGTCTGGCTGGCGTGTGGCCCGAACCGACCAAATTGGCGGTCCCGGGCAAGCATGTATTGTGAGACCCCGTATAGTCCTATATATGAGATATAATAGGGCTAAGACTCTTAACCCGGCTTAAGCATTTTGGGTGGTGGCAAGGCCCAAGAGGTTAAGAGAGTTAAGCGTGCTAGGACGAGAGTAGTCCTAGGATGGGTGACCCCATGGGAAGTTGGGCCGTCACAAGACATGCTTACATGTTCTCACCCACCGCTCCCATTACAAGTGACGTCGCGAGTCCTAGTGGGACGGATCGTGAGGACCGCTGTTAGTGATCGTTAGAGCCACCATCCCGTCATTTTGGTTTAATTTCTCAACCCTGTTTCCTCCAATAATTGACTTAAACAATCTATATGGTTCAGTATTTGATTACATTTGAACATTTGGGATTTCATGAGTATAATAAAAGGATTTGTGGATTTTTGTGTAATGAAAATAATTTTCTACCCCTCGCGGTAGCGGATTTTAAAGAGAAAAGGTTTTCGTGTGGGAAACAGTTTTTAAAAAAAATTTCTCGTGGTTTTCATGACTTAGTATTTCAAAACAAGTTTCCGGGTAGGAAACATTTTAAACTAATAGTTGTGGATCTTTGGATAAACTCTGAATGTGAACTTGTTGGTGAATGGTGTATGAATGGATGAAGGTTTGTATATTCAGTTGTGGTGGTTGTATCCTATTTATGTAACTTGTACTTGTGCGACGCCGCGCAAATAAAACGGAGACTCTGTCCGCGTAAAAAATGGATTCCCTGTATTTGTGGCGGATCTGGCATATCCTGGGATAAGGTTTTCAAAAAATAAAAACTTGGGCACTTCCGCTTTGCTTTTAAATCAGAAATAGGATCCCGAGGAGTGACAGATACGGGAATGACGTTTCCGGTATTTTTAAAAAATAAAAAAATATCGAATACGGCTCGGATACGTGAGGGATACGGCGGGATACGGGGGGGACTTGGCCAGGTTCTTTTTTGGTCTAAAATGGTCGAAACTTACAATTTTTTTAAAAGCTCACATCCAAACCTATTGGAAGAAGGAAAAGAGTGAGAAAAATATCAATCTCTGTTCAATTTGTCATTTTCTATCTTTTTGCTCTTGAATGGTAGAAGGCGCTTCCTCTCGTTCTATCTTCACACAGTATTTACTCTCTTTCATGTAATTTGTCAATCTAGCATTAAGCAAACAAAGGCTATAGAGAATATGATTTTTTTTCCTTCTCTATTAAATTGTTAGCATATTTTTTCATTACTATTTTAATTATAGAACTAACAAAACAGACATATATATTGAGTGGCTAATTATCTAGTTTGTGCGACTATGTATCTATTGTTGTCATTTGATCAAGTTGGATGATAGTTGGTTTGATGCTTTTTATATATTTCATATGATTTATTATCTTTTTTTATGAACATATGTAGAACAATTATACAAGTTAATGCATATTAAAATATATTCCTTAATATAGTCCAGATATCCTGATTGTTCTCAATATATCATTACATATAATCAACATATATTTATATATATTTAAAATAATATTTTATTCAAGTATATTCCGCGTATCGTATCCTAGAAGTTTTAGGAATTGTCGTATCACCGTATCTGTATCGTGTCATATCCGTACCCCCGCATCTGTATCTGTGCAACATAGCTCAAAATACAAGGATTTACCTCTATACCCTCTAGAGTTAAAAACTGTACATATACTCTCAAAAAGAGCTTATGTTTGTCTATATGCTCTCCTAATCAACTCTCTGTATGACACTTAAAGTAAATATGTAATGCAACCAATATAGCCTTTTAAGTGTTGGCAAAATCTTCATCCCCTAGTACTCTCTTTCTAATTTTTGCCCAACATGAAAGCAATTTTGTCCTTTTAAGGCCTTTCAAAATTAGGGTCACCTTCGTTTTAACTCTTGTTTAAATAAACTCCTATTCATGTCCTACGTATGGAAGACAATACTAAGAGAATAGACATAAATGCAAATACATGTCTTTTTCATCATTCATTCCTAAATATCCCTGACAGCGTTTCTATATGATTTGGACTTGCCTTTTTTTTTAAACCCATCATTAAGGCCTAATTGAAAACTTTTGAGATGGAACAAGTGTATTAATATTTTTTTACTCCCCTAGTACTCTGTCTTGTAAATTACATTTTTTCTTTTCTTTTTTCTTTTCTTTTCTTTTTTTTTTCCCAAGAACAAATACATATGTAAAATCATGTGTCAAGTGTAATTTAGTATTCTTCTGGAATTACCTTCTTGGACAATGCGGAATAGGTAACTGTGCAACATAGGTGCTTTGTGTTCATGGATCTCATAGTACCCTTTTCTTTTAGAAAACAAACACCACATGCGGAGGGTCAGTTTTTTTTTTTTAGAACTGTTTATCTTTGATTGTAGTTGCTTGAATGCTATTAAGATAAGATTGGTTTGCAGGTCTCAGTAATTACCATTCTCAACATGATTTGAAGTCTCAGTTCATACTAAGACAATGATTAACCATAAGATTTGTCCTAGTTTCTTAGATCAACAGCAATGGGAAACTAGCTATGTGAACCTCTCATTCCAGTAGCATATGAAACTATGATGCCCAGACATAATAAGGAGTCCGATGTTTTCGATAAATTCAAACCCACCTCAAATCACAATCTGGCAACAGGAATGAAGAGAACTTCCTTATAGCCCACGAATCTAGGAGAAAACCTATTCTTGACTAGCTGTTAACCCTATTAGTAATTCAAAATCAATGAGAATGTGTTTGACGAATCAAACACCTCAGTCACAAACATTTGCAAATATTTCCAACTTAAAGGATCATGCAAACTGAAAATTTTGATGAATACGATGGCAAGAAATATGTAAACCTTTTGTGGATTGTACCGGTTCTCCTTGTGCTTACCACTCCCAACCACATAAACTATGTCATCAATTGTTATGCTGCTCTCTGCAATATCCGTTGCAACAATTACCTACAGTATACAGCAAAATATTAACCCAAGATGGTTGACTACAATATGGTTTTGAGAAAACCTATTCTTGAAACTATTGAAAAGAGTAACAACAGTGGGTCATCAAAATTGGATTACATTGTATGTTAAATAAAGAAAAGGCAATCGAGATGTCTTCCATTTTGTAGTTCCTTCATTGGCTTTATTTACCAAGTTGTTGACATGTGAACACTTAATACAGTTGAAATAACAAAAAGAACACTTAAACGGGAAGATTAGCCAAGAAGTGCTTTCCCAGCCAAGAGTATCATAAAAAATAGAAAAGGGACGAAAATATGATTTATAATTTAAGAACTATTAGCATTCAGCAGGAACTTTTCCCCCAAATAAACAACTCAATGCAGAACTTCTGGGACAGCATTGCGGCATAAAGAATCATTTCCTTGATCAACAAAGTACTCTCAAGAAGGATACACTATATTTCAAAAAAAATATTGCTCAATACAGTGGAAAACCCAAGCAGGTAGGACAATCATTATGTACAGGTGAGAAAACAAATCTGATGATTGATTTTCTTCCCGAAAAACTTGTGCAACATTTTAGCATGCTAAAAAGATGTTTTATGCCACTTTTCTGAAGAATACCAACCACTATGTCACCCTATAAAAGCTATAAAAGAGTAAAAGCAATGAGAACACAAAGACTAGCCAGGATCTTTGTTGAACACAAGTAATTACAATGGAAGTGCTTCCTGTAACTAGCCAAGAAAGCCAAAAGCAGTTCTTGCCCTTTAACTTGGATTTATCAGCGAATCGAAAAATGGATCAAATAGTAGCTAAATCTGTTTGAATGTAGATGAATATGGATTCAGATATTAAATGAATACTAAATTAATTTGGAAAGAATATTTTTCACTTTAGTACAAATGTATAGAAACAGAATCGAATGGCTATAAATATTATTGAGTTACTCTTCTAATTCCTATTGTCTAATCCAAAATATGGTCAACCATTTTACAAAACCTAAAACTACAAATTAGTCAATTTTGGTGATCTCACAGGTGGCTCATGCTTTCCGATTGAGTCAAGTCCAACCCAATAAGGGGACAATAAAAGATTCAGATCAAGTTTCTAACTTGAGTTTAAACGACAATTAAGCTGCTTAATTTGACCTGACTAATAATTGGAACTAAAAAGATTTAGCTCTTATTGCTGTTATGTATACATCACTTCCTTTAGGTTCTTTTGTCTGATTAGTTTATATGCACGTATACTTACACATTGCATTACTTATAGGGTGCGTTTGATTCGCGCTATCTTTTTAAGACTCCTTGTAATCTAATGGGAATAAAAAAATATGACGGTGTTTGACTAAACGTACTAAGCAATCTAGTTGGTAATATTGGATTTACTTGGGAATAAGATGCATCCCAAAGTACTAATCTTATTCCCTTGATGGAGGGTGGGTATCCTCATATTAATGGATTGAGGTAATCATAATATGTCTATTTTTTTTTTTCTCTCTATCCGCCGGCTAGTTGGTATTATTTTCCATTACACTCTAACCTCATATCTCACTCTAAACTTCAACTCTTTTTCTCTCTCTAAACTAAGCTCTCTCTCCCCCTATTTTCTAAAATCTCAACTCGTCTCTCTAACCTTGACTCTATATCTCTTCCTATTTCTTTAATTATGCTCTCTCTCTAAGCTATATTCTCTCTCCCTTTTTCTAAAAAGATATTAAAATTTTTGATAGCATTATCTAAAATTAATTAAAAAAAATAAATTAATTAATTGTATATTTTTTATAGTTTTAAATAACATAACTAAATAATATGACTATACAAACCAAACACAGAAATGTTATATTCTTAGTAATAGGATGAATGGGAATAAGATTCCCGGATATTTTTTTACTCCTAGTAATCTTTCATAATGCGAACCAAACGCGCCCATAAGGTGAGTACAATTAGGCGATTTCTTTGGCTAGTTATTGTATCTCAATTTAAAACAAGAAATATATAGCTGCTATTAATGTCAAACCATAGTACTGCGTTGAAATTCATTTGTACTAATGTGAACACGCGATAAGAATATAATAGAACCGAAGAATATGGGATGCATCAAGCTCGGTGTATGTACCATATATGCACAGGTGTTGTCGCATTTGATCAGGCAATTTTCTTAACTCAAGAAATTAGAATTAGTACCAACTCGGTCTAGTACTTTCGATGGAAATGACTTCCATGTAATGAATCCTATTTTTCTAGCTTGTCCTCTCCCTGAAACATCATATGGAGTGACCAACATGTTCAATTTGAACTCTCGTGTGCGATTGATAGAGTCCCGCACAGGACAATAACTAAAAGAGATCTGGGTTGAGATTTATACTTAACCCAAATCTACGATATCTCAAGCGTTTTAGCTACTTTAATTGCATGGGTGATGATTAATTGCATTTTCACAGAACAGATCATTAATTATTGGAGTAGAATTGGATCAGACAAGCCAATGCCGCCCAATTTCATCAGCTTTACTACCAGCTCAGCTCAACATACGAAAAGAAACATATAGGGAGGAATGAGTTTTTTTTTTCTTTTTGTTTTTTAACACACATACCAGGAAGTCCCTTCGCAATAGCATAGCCTAGCCTAATAAACATAAAAAATAGAAAAAAATCAAGCAAAAATTGCATAAAATAGTCTCCACCATTCTTATTATTATAGAGAGAGGCTCACCGGCGAGAAGATCCGCGGCAATGAGCTCGTCGCCTATGAGGTCACCGGCAAAGAGATCGACGGAAAGGGGGCTCGCCGGCGAGAAGATCGACGGCAATGACTCGTCACCTATGAGGTAACCGGCGAAGAGATCGACGGAGAGGGGCTTGCCGGCGAGAAGATCGGCGCCAATGAGCTCGTCGCCTATGAGGTAACCGGCGAAGGGATCGACGAAGAGGGGCTCGCCGAGAGGGAGTGGGTGGAGAGAGGGTTTGGGGAAATGGGTTCAGGTGAGTGAGAGGGTGGAGAGTGGGTTTGGGAAATGGGTTCAAGTGGAGGAGAGGGTGGAGAGTGGGTCTGGGGAAATAGGTTCAGGTGGGGTAGAGAGTGGAGAGTGGGTTTTTTTTTAAATTTAGGCTGTGTTTGGAAAGTGGATAAGTACGGTATAAATCTGTTTATTCTAATGGTGTTTGGTCTAGCTACATCGAAAAGTGATTCTGATTTCAAAACTATTTTGGAACTCAAGAGAGCGTTTGGAAATGATATTTTGAAAATCTGATACTGTTTTTTAGAATTAGAAAACTGATTTTGAAAGAAACAGAAAAAAGCTGCTTCTCCAAAACTGATTCTCATTTTGAAGTCAAACTTCTAATTTTTATTTTTATTTTAGATTCAAAGTATAAATTTAACATTAAATTTAAATTTTGAAATTTTAAATTCATATTTGAATTTTTAAATCTCAACTTTTCATATTTAAAATTTGAAATTTAGATTTAAAATTTTAAATTTAAGTTTCAAATCTCAAATTTTCAAATTTTCAAATTCAAATTTTAAATTTCAAATTTCAAAATTTTAAATTTTAAATTTTAAATTTTAAATTTAAAATTTAAAATTTTTATTTTAATTTTAAATTTCAAAATTCAAAATTTAAAGTTTAAATTTTGAAATTTAAATTTTGAATTTCAAATTTTAAATTTTAAATTTCAAATTTCAAATTTGAAAATTCAAAATTTAAATTTAAATTTTGAAATTTCAAAATTCAAAATTTTTTATTTTTTATTTTTTATTTTTTATTTTTTATTTTTATTTTTTATTTTTTATTTTTTATTTTTTATTTTTTATTTTTTATTTTTTATTTTTTATTTTTAATTTTTTATTTTAATTTTAATTTTAATTTGAAATTTGAAATTTAATTTAAAATTTAAATTTTAAATTTTAAATTTAAATTTAGATTTAAAAATTCAATTTTTAAATTTAAAAGTTTGAAATTTCAAATTTATTTTTGTACAAGTTTGAAATTTAAAAATTATACTTTTAATTCAAATTTAAAATTTTAATTTAATTTCAAATTTTAAATTATTTTAAAAATAAAATTTAGTCAAAATATTAATATATGCAAACATCAAATTTTTTTTTACCAAACAGTTTTAGAAAATCATTTCAGAAAAATCATTTTTTTTTAAATTCAACCAAACGCTCTACAGCTTTTCACCAAAATCAATTCTACAAACCAAAATCACTTTTATAGAAATCACTTCTCCAGAAGCTAGGCCAAACAGGTCCTTATTCTACCAAACAAGAAAAAATTTTACAGAAATATCAAATTTCGGTCGAAGCAGGTTATTCCAATTTGTAATAGAATAACTCGTTAAGTTTATTCTTGTGTAGTGACCTGGATGGTTACAGTGGAGGCTTGTCGACCGCTCTGAGGAGTGTTGGGACAAGTCCGAGTCGCGCTGGCGCGGAATGGACGCCGAACGGAGTTAGTGGGAACGCGAGAGCAGCTTGAATCTGAAAATCTGCGAAATAGCAGGTTTTCTGTCAATTTATATCGGACAAATCGGGTTTGTACGACAATATTGATGGCTATACGGTAAAGCCATCAGACTATACCAGATATAGTGCCGCGCCGATCGTTTCTCGGGTTGCTGTTTGTACCAAGACAAATGGATGCTTGTACCGATACAACGTGGTAGGTGGGGGGGGGTGTCACGCCCGGGGCTCAGACCTTCCCCAAAGCGTGTCCGCACCGCCATATGTCAACACATACAAGGCGTCTAACTAAAAACAGCGGAATTAAAACAATAAAAGGCTATAACTAGAATATCAGAGCCACAACAACCAACGCTAAAGAACAGGTAGAGAGAAATAAGGAAACTACATCAAGTACAACTGAAGTATAAATAAAACAAGTCTAAAAGTAACATCCTCAAAATACACAAAAGTGGTGGTCTCTATACAAGGTACACTCTCCATCTCTCACAAAATAAAACAAGAGAAATGGTAGACCACCTATGCACGCGTCCTCTCCAACGATCGCTAACCCGAGGCAATACTCTTGCCACGGTCCCCGAGCCTCCCCGATGCGAAGGCAACGAAAGTAAATGAAAACGAGAGGCGTGAGAACTATAATTTATAGTTCCCGGGCAATTATCGACACGAACCAGTGCACCACTAGGCCCAAAGAGAAGAGAGTAAGTAAGCGATATAAATGAACTTGTAAATAAAGCATAAGAAATGCTACCATAATCATGTTCCAAATATATATAGTCATAAGTTCTCGTTCCAACATATCGGATGTTATGTTTTACTTTAACCAACAAGTATACTGAAATATAATTAAAGCATTATCGAGTATACTATACAATCGAGCAAAGTCCACATAATCCAACTACTAAGCCCTATCTAGTAGTGATTGTCATTTAGTATTGTTGAATGTCCAAGTTCAATTCTCTTTCACTAGGATTTACCATAGTAATCCAACTTGTGCCACCTAAGTACCGTGGTAGCCCAACATCCCCCGCAAGGAATGAGTCTGTCCCAACGGTCCCGTAGGTTTCTCAACACCGCACGCGCGAACGAATCGCGAAGGCCAACTCCGGAGTGCCGGCTTGTAGGGAGCGACCCTCACAAGCATGTGCGAAAGAGCACAAATGGCAACAAGTAAAGTCAAGTCTCAAGTCCAAATCTCATGTCTTAACATGAAAATAGTAACTAGTAGCCCTAAGGTCTAGTTCAAATATTCTCATGACACTAGATTCTCTATGTCAAGTTCATTCACGAGCCTAATGCCGCTTGATGACATTAGCTCACTATTCTACACTTTTGATGCCAAGCCAATGCCGCTTAATGACAAGGGCTTTTCTCCTATGTCATGCATAGTTCTATGTTCTCAAACACATGTCAAAATTCCTCTTAAACACATAGTTTCAAGTTTCCAAATAGAATGCTACGAGGCTTCAGCTCTCACATGCATACGTCTCTACTATATAGAGTAAAATTGCATTACACATAACATATGTATCTTAAGCATTCTAAAATTCACAAATAAATCAAATAGCATGAAAATGAACTAATTTCCATTTAACCATAAGCAAATAAGCACCAATGAGAATTTCTCATTATGCTAAAGTAGGCCAAACCCACCGTCGCTCTCCAAGCGTCGCCCGAACCGCTAACGAAGCTTTCGATTCCTACTCCTAGTACCCTACAAAGTAGATCCTAGGAGTTACAACCTCAAGAGATAAGTCTTGAGTTCAAACTTTAAACATCTAGGTTAAAGTCAAGAAATACTCACCTAAATGTGCAACAATCCTCTTAGAAATTCCAAAAGGAAGCTAGATCCCTCCCAAGGCAACCTAAACAAAGGTTCTAAACCATTCAAAAGAAATCTAAAAGCCCCAAATCAAAAAGCCCCAAATAAAACCCTAATTTCCAAAATCTAGGGTTTCATCTATAGAGAAGCAACCAAACTCGAATCTAAAGTAAAAGGAGAAGTTGCTTACCTCTTAGAAGCTCTAATCAAGGCTCTAGAGTCACCAAAGTTGAAGATCTTCCTTCAACTAGCTCCCAAATCAAGCTTCCAACCTTCCCTCATGGTGGAAAATGCACCAACAAGCAAAAGAGAGAGAAGAGGGAGATCAATCCACAAGTAAACAACCAAAAACCCAAAGAGAAGTAAATGGATGGAGAGAGAAGCTCTCTTACCTTCCTCTCCTTTGTTCTCAGCACAAGGGAGAAGCCCTAAGGGCTGGGGTGCTATAATAGAAGCAACAAAATGCCCATAAGCCCCCGCAGCTGGATAAACCGCCAGTCAGCCCAAGTCCGTACGGCACAGACTCGCGAATACCCAAACCCGAGGCTCGGTTTGTCGTCACCGTCCTATACAGATCCCCTCCGTACCGATAGCAACCAAGGCCGTCAAGACAAAGAACTTTTCCCGTACCAGACAGCTCCCATAGAAACCGAGAGCAACCTAAAATCCAACTTTTTGGACTTTAGTGCTTGGGATTCATCCACTAACCTCAGACACGTGCCATAGGTCTAACACAAATCAACGACCCTCCAGAAAATCTGGAAAAGCTCAGTTCTCACATTTAACACTCGAACATTGCAATTTGCAAAGTCCAGTGCGTCACAGGGGGCAGATTTGTCTTTTCTCAACTTTGGTGTTATCACCCCACCTACCCTCCTTCATACACGTAGATAGAGAGAGGGAAGGACTTCTCCACTGCTGTTACTTTCCTTCTTCTTCCCTTCTTCTTCATTTAGCTCAACCAAGGTGAAGTGGAGAAGCTCGGGTGGTCGCTTCTTCGCCGACGTTGCGCCGCGGAGCGTTTCGGGAACATTTTCGACATCGTGTGGCTGCGAGGGAGCCGGGCGAACGCAGAATTTCGTCGTCTTCGATACTACGACGGTTCTTGAGCATTTCCAGAGGTGAGTAGCTCGTCGAAGACACTTCTCTTGCTGCGGCTTCATTCGATTTTTGAGTTTGTGCTGAATTTGCAGTTTTCCAGCGTCGACCGTCGGCATTTTGGCTCATTCTCCGCGTAGGAGTGTCGGAATCCGGCGAAACTTGGGTTCTTTGGATTCGGACGTCGAGAGAAATCCAGAGAGTACTTACTTGCAATTTTTGGACAAGGTTTGCTTGGTCGAATCCCGCTTTCATCGAGTTGTGAACAGCGCATTCTCGAGGTGCTCTTGGGTTGCCTGTTTGTACCAGTACAAATGGATGCTTGTACCGATACAGCGTGGTAGGTGGGGGGCCGGGGGGGGCAGATTTGTCTTTTCTCAACTTTGGTGTTATCACCCCACCTACCCTCCTTCATACACGTAGATAGAGAGAGGGAAGGACTTCTCTACTGCTGTTACTTTCCTTCTTCTTCCCTTCTTCTTCATTTAGCTCAACCAAGGTGAAGTGGAGAAGCTCGGGTGGTCGCTTCTTCGCCGACGTTGCGCCGCGGAGCGTTTCGGGAACATTTTCGACATCGTGTGGCTGCGAGGGAGCCGGGCGAACGCAGAATTTCGTCGTCTTCGATACTACGACGGTTCTTGAGCATTTCCAGAGGTGAGTAGCTCGTCGAAGACACTTCTCTTGCTGCGGCTTCATTCGATTTTTGAGTTTGTGCTGAATTTGCAGTTTTCCAGCGTCGACCGTCGGCGTTTTGGCTCATTCTCCGCGTAGGAGTGTCGGAATCCAGCGAAACTTGGGTTGCTGGATTCGGGACGTCGAGAGAAATCCAGAGAGTACTTACTTGCAATTTTTGGACAAGGTTTGCTTGGTCGAATCCCGTCGAAATTTGTTGTGAACAGCGATTACGAGGTCTTTGAATTGCATTTCAGCGGCCTGCGGTGTTTTGGCTCGTGCGCGACGAGGGAATAACGGATCACGGCGAAACTTGGTTTGCTGGATTCTTGACTTCGAGACGAAGCTACAGAGCCCTTACTTACAGATTTTGGAGCAGGTTTGCCTAGTCGAAATTAACTTTTACTCAGCTGCTGCGATTCTTGACAGAATTTCAAAATTTGAGTTTCTTTTGGTGTAAACCTTTGAAGGACCTGGAGTTGGAGCTTGGTTTGCACATGTCACAGCATTCCTTGATTACTAGATGATCCTCACCTGATTGGGAGAACTCTAGGTGAGTTTCGACTTTTGGATTGGAATTAATCGAGCTTAATTGCGAAAATTGTCGCCAACTAGTGGATTTCTATGTTTAAAGCTTAGAGTTAGCATCGTTGCTAGACGTGGAGTAGCTCATCGATCCAGCAGAAATTTCTAGCAACTCGAGGAGCTCTTCACGCCGTGAGTTAGCGTTAGAGGTGGGTTTTCATCGGTTTACTTCTAAGTGCAAGTAGTCGACATGTATAGTGTAGTTATTGAATGTTAAATCCTATCTCAATTTCAGTGATAATAGTTTGGTAAAATCTGAATTGTGAGCATGTTTAGTAAGTAATAATTATACATGTTGGACTTGGACTTGACTTAGGAGAAAACTACGACTTGATCGACATATGCTTATTGTGACACCCCAACTTCCCAGGGGGTCACCCATCCTAGGACTACTCCCGTCCTAGCACGCTTAACTCTCTTAACCTCTTGGGCCTTGCCACCACCCAAAATGCTTAAGCCGGATTAAGAGTTTAGCCCTATTATATCTCATATATAGGACTATCTGGGGTCTCACAATCTCCTCCTTTAAACCCCGACGTCCTCGTCGTGCTCGGACTCACAAGTACCGGGCGATGTGAGAGTCATCTCGCTAGCCCGTCATCCGCACCTTGGCTCAGCCGAGACTCATCTCACACTTCCGGCTGGTAATTGGCTCTGATACCATCTGTGACGCCCCAACTTCCTAGGGGTCACCCATCCTAGGACTACTCCCGTCCTAGCACGCTTAACTCTCTTAACCTCTTGGGCCTTGCCCCCACCCAAAATGCTTAAGCCGGATTAAGAATTTAGCCCTATTATATCTCATATATAGGACTATCTGGGGTCTCACACTTATACTACCGGATTTAGCTCTAGGAGCCGTTTTGGGTTGTATCGTCGCGGTGTGAGTGCGATGGATACCAGGGTAGTATAGTTGCATTTACGCTCGTGCTGGGACGCCGAGCTTAGTTTACAAGCAGAGTCTGAACGAATCTTGCTTTCGGGGACCGTCTGGGTCGACGGTGGGCCCGGGTGTGTGACGCCCCAACTTCCCAGGGGGTCACCTATCCTAGGACTACTCCCGTCCTAGCACGCTTAACTCTCTTAACCTCTTGGGTCTTGCCACCACCCAAAATGCTTAAGCCGGGTTAAGAGTTTAGCCCTATTATATCTTATAGATAGGACTAATCGGGGTCTCACAATCTCCCTCCTTTAAGCCCCCGACGTCCTTGTCGGGCTCGGACTCACAAGTACTAGGCGATGTGAGACTCGTCTCGCCAGCCCGTCATCCGCACTCGGCTCACCGAGACTCATCTCACACTTCCTGGTAATTAGCTCGATACCATCCGTGACGCCCCAACTTCCCAGGGGGTCACCCATCCTAGGACTACTCCTTAGCACGCTTAACTCTCTTAACCTCTTGGGTCTGGCCACCACCCAAAATGCTTAAGCCGGGTTAAGAGTTTAGCCCTATTATATCTTATATATAGGACTAACTGGGGTCTCACAATTTAAAATGTGAATCAACTAGGATTCGAACTCGGGTCTCGGGTACCAACCACCAAGCCCTTTGCCACTTGCTCTAGGGACGGTCGGTACCCGAGACCCGAGTTCAAATCCTAGTTGATTCACATTTTAAATTGTGAGACCCCAGTTAGTCCTATATATAAGATATAATAGGGCTAAACTCTTAACCCGGTTTAAGCATTTTGGGTGGTGGCAAGACCCAAGAGGTTAAGAGAGTTAAGCGTGCTAGGACGGGAGTAGTTGTCACGCCCCGGGACCCAGCGGAAGCCCGCCCGGCGCGTGCCCAGACCCGCCGTATGTCTACAACATACAAGGCGTCTAACAAAAACGATAAATAATCAACAAGAAAGAGGCATCTAGTAGTATCAGAGCGAAATAAAACAACTAGATCTCTACATAGGAAATAAAGCACTAACATCCACTATGAAGTATAAAAATAAATACAACCAAAACTCCACAACCAAAAGCTATAAAAGGTACATGGTAGTCTCTATACCGGGATACAAAAATCTCTCTCTCACAAATACCAAAAGAGAGAAAAGTAGAACCATCTAAAAGAGAGTAAAGCTGCTAAGAGCTAACTAGACGCGCCTCCCCTGCCGCGATCCCTTGCCTCCGCCAGTGCCGAAGGCTCTGAAACACATTAGAAAAAGAGGGCGTGGGAACTATTAATTAATAGTTCCCAGTAGGCAATTACTGACTTCAGTTGCATGCTCCACTAGGCCCAAAACTAAACAAGTAAACGATAAACTATGCATAAGTAAAGCAAACGACATGTAAAATAAACATGTAAGCTACTAAACATGCTATCTCTACGTAGCATAATTAAGCATAAGCAAACGACTAATCTAAGCATGATTAGTAAGTACAGCTACTAGTATAATGTTCCCAAATTTAATAGTAAAGAATTGAAGTTTACTATTCTAGTCAAATCCACAATGTCCACAAATGATAGTAAAGTGTTAAAGTTTACTATTCTAGTCAAAGTCCACAATGTCCACAAATGATAGTAAAGTGTTAAAGTTTACTATTCTAGTCAAAGTCCACAATGTCCACAAATGATAGTAAAGTGTTGAAGTTTACTATTCTAATCAAATCCACAATTTCCTTTACACTGCTATAAGTATAAGTACAATAAGAACAACCCGAAGGCGATATGGCCGATGCCCACCCGAAGGTCGCCTAGCCCAAATGCCGAGCCTAATGGCCCCGTAGTAGTCAACATTCCCACCCTAGGAATGAGACTGTCCCTACGCAATCCACTTCGGCGCCCAATCCCGCACGGCGAATACATGAAACGCGTTGGCCAACTCCGAGTGCCGCTTGTAGGGAGCGACCCTCACAAGCATGTGCGAATGAGCACAATGGCAAAAAGTCACAAAACTCGTCATATGTCCCGAATCGTCATGTCTCTAACATGGAATATACAAGTGTCCAAAAGGCCTATCTCTATGTCATCATGTCTCTAACATGGAAATAATAGATGTCCAGTGGCCTATGTCAAGTCTCTATGTTGCAGTTTCATAGTTTTCTAAGTTACGTGCCGCTTGATGACACTTAAGCTTTTCTAAGTTCCAACACAAGTTTAATGTCCACAATTAACATTATTTAAGCTATAATCACCATAAATGGCACACTCCCAGGCGCCCACAAGAACCACCCCCACATGCATGCAATTTAACCCAGATAGCTCTACTATATAGAGTGAAAATTTTATCATACATAAGGCATGCATTTTAAGTGATTCAAAATTCATAATAAATCTATTTAGCATGAATATGCATTCAAAATAATTAAATCAAACCGAATAAGCACTTAGGAGCCATTTGCCCCTATGCTCATGAAGCCAAACCCACCAAGTGCGTGTAGCGTTGCTCGAACCGCTAACGAAGCTTCGATAATCACTCCTTGAGTCCTAAGAAGCACACCCTAGGAGTTACAAGCTAAGAAGTTGAACCATGAGTTCACACTTTAAGAAATTCCACAAAAGGTTGGAGAAAACTCACCGAGTGCGAAGGAAACTCTCTCGATCTCCAAATGTGAGTTAGAGTCCTTCTAATCCAACCTAAACCAAAGTTCTAAACCCATCAATTAGGTCCCAAAGGCCCTAAATCGAAAATCCCCCAAATTCTAACCCTAGAATCCAAAACTAGGGTTTCATCTCAAAGAAACCTCCAAAAACCGTATCTAAGTGAAGAGAGCTTGTTGCTTACCTCTAAGAAGCTTCAAACCAAGTCCAAAAGGCCCAAGGGTTGAAGTTTGATCCACCACAAAGCTCCACTCACCAAGCTCTAAGCTCCAACAATGGAGGAAATAGGCTCTACCAAGCAAAAGAGAGCAAAGAGAGGGTTTTAATCCTCAAAAACCCATCCAAACCAAGGAGAGAAGAAGGAGATGGAGTGGAGGGAGCTCTTACCTCTCCTCTTGCTGTGAAGAACACAAAGGGAAACCCTAGGGGCAAGGCTTGCACTAATAGAAGTGCAACAATAGCTAAAAACCCCCGTAGTTCAAACTGCCGAAACTGTCCGTACCAGACAAGCCATCCCATACCTAGATAGACCCTGAATGACCAAACCCGAGGCTCGGGTTGGCGTCCATCGCTCTCCCATACCGGCACAGAATCCATCCCGTACCATATAGCAACAATTTCTCGTATCAGATAGCAACAATTTCGTACTGCACAGACCCTCCAGACCTCAATCCGAGAGCAACCTAAAATCCAACTTTTTGGACTTTAGTGCTTAGGATTCATCCGCTAGCCTCGGTACACGTGCTCTAGGTCGGAACATAGTCAACGACCCTTCGTAAAAACTCGGAAAAGCTCTGCACTCACGTCGAATACTCGAACTCCGCAATTTGCGCAAGTCCGATGTTACGTAGTCCTAGGATGGGTGACCCGGGAAGTTGGGGCGTCACGGATAGTATCGAGCCACCAGGAAGTGTGAGATGAGTCTCGGCTGAGCTAGGGTCTGAATGACGGGCTAGCGAGACGAGTCTCACATCGCCTAGTACTTGTGAGTCTGAGCCTGACGAGGACGTCAGGGCTTAAAGGAGGGGAGATTGTGAGACCCCAGTTAGTCCTATATATAAGATATAATAGGGTTAGTGGCAAGGCCCAAGAGGTTAAGAGAGTTAAGCGTGCTAGGACGGGAGTAGTCCTAGGATGGGTGACCCCCTGGGAAGTTGGGGCGTCACAGGGTGACTTTTGTTTCAGTTGTGCCGAGGGTACGTGACCTATTTGTGGTTATACCAGTTGAACCCTGTTTACTTGACTATGCCTGTGAGAGCCTGATTGAGCTCGACAGAGATACGCTTGCATACTCGGTTGGTTTGCGCCCACGAGTGCCGCTCCGGAGTCTGGCTTAGTGCTTTTGCGTTGGTGTCGCTGTGTCCTAGTGTTGGACTTGCTCTCCACTAGCTACCCTGCGGTAGTTGTTAGTGTAGCTTCGACAGGCGGAACGGGTGCTTCCACAGTCCCTAGTGAGATTGGGTCAAGGTTACCTTGTTCTACAGTGGACCGGTGTTCGAGCAGTATAGTGTAGTAGCCTATAGCTGTAGAGTGTTTTCAGTTTTTCCTTCTACTCTCCTCGCTTTCCCTGTAGACTTAGTGGGTGGACCGATGAGGTTTTGGGCGGCACCCACTGAGGACTACTTGTTTTATAGTAGTTCTCACGCCCCTTTTCTTCCACTGTTGTTGCAGGGCCTTCGGTTTCGGCTGCTGCTCCTCCTGAGACGGATCGAGGCAAGGGCGTCGCGAGTTAGAGCCCTGTCCTTCGAGTGCTGCTAGAGGATCCCCACTACAGGTAGTGGTTTTGGGTTTGGGAGTTTTGTACATACTTGTGTTAACTCGCTGGAGCGAGTAGTGCCTTGTTGTATCACGACATTTTGTATGTATATAGACTCGTGTTTTCTTCTACCTGTTGTTTGTTCAGTACTTTCAGCTCTATACCACTGTTTGTGGTATTGTTTAATATACAGGTACAGCTACGCTTCGTACACAAGAAAAATTTCTTGTGTACGGCGGATTTGTCGACGAGCCCGGGCACCCCATCCAACCCGGGGCGTGACAGATTAAATTGGTATCAGAGCTTAGTATTAGGTCGTTGGGACCTAGGTAACCTAAGCTGGCAAACCTTAGGAAGGCTTGACGCGAGAGGCGTGATTTGACGCGAAAGTCATTGATTGATTGTTCTAACTCATCCTTGAGTGGAGTGAGTGACTGAAGGAGTGTCTGTTTCGGTCCAGGAAAATTATGTTGGCTGCAGACGACATAATTTTGCGGAGAAACAGGGACTGCCTTCGAGACTTTCGTTCAGGGACGAAGCCAGAAATTAAGATTCGAGGGGGCCAAAATTTAAATTTGATAGGAAAAATTTTTGACTTCGAATAGTAAGAAAAAAAAATGTATCAGATTTACTGATCAGTTATTACTAGCAATAATAACGACAATATATTTTAGAGAGGAACATGACTATGAGAATTAAAAAGAAAGGACCAAAAAATTTGAAAAAAGATTAAGACAAATTTTATTAAAAATATTAATGTGGCCCATAAAATTAAAATCTATAATATTTTAATTTTTATTATAAATGTTCTTTATGTAATTTTAAAAAATTGAGGAGGGGGCATCGACCCTAAAAAAATTAATTTGCCCCCTAAAATTAAAATCTATAATATTTTAATTTTTATTATAAAGGACCTTGATGTAATTTAAAAAATTGAGGGGGGGCCATCGCCATTGTCGGCCCCCTCAATGGCTCCGTCCCTGCTTTCGTTGATTGGGTCGAGTGTTTGTGTTTAACTGACCTTCGTGTCCTTTTGTGCAGCTATGCATCGACGTAGAGGACGACCGCCGCTACGGGGTTGCGCCCTACCACCACCGCACTGCATGCCCGAGCAAAGCGGATCGTGCACCCGACCCGAGGCGAGTGTACCCCGTGGTGGAGCCGAGTACTCGACGGAGACGAGTACGCACTGGACTTGAGCACACGCTAGTCGCCCCGACCGAGGTGACGAGGCAGCAGGGATTGTTACTGTAGCAGATGTGCGAGAGATTAGCCGCATCATCGAGCACAGCACCGGGAGCACCAGAGCAGCCTGTTCCACCTCCCCGCTACCCTGCTTGCAAAGACCACCGCCACCATACCCCCACCAGTGGAGACACCCCCAGCACCTGTTGCGCCTGCTAGAGGACCAGTTCAGTCGACTGCGGTAGAGCAAGAGCGGATGACAGAGCTACTGTTTCGTTTTCGCCGTCTTGACCCACCGACGTTTGACGGGGATTGCACTGAGCCCTGGGTAGTGGAGAGCTGGATCCGCGCGATGGAGAGAATATTCGTGGACATGTACGTCTTGGAGGATCTGGACCAGGTTCATTTAGGGGTCCATTGCTTAGTTGGGGACGCCCGTGAATGGTGGAAGAGGATGAGGCGCGATCAGGGAGTAGTAGCCTCGCAGACGAGCTAGGATGAGTTTTGCGGAATGCTGTACCGCCCGTCGCCTGCACCTCTGTCGCGGAGCTCCATCGTCGCAGAGCCCCGATTTGTGCCTCCTCCGTCGCGCTCGCTGCCGCAGCCGCGGCCCGTCGCCCGCACCTCTCGTCGCGGAGCTCCGTCGTCGCAGCCCCAACCCTCGCCTCCTCTATCGCGGAGCTCCGTCGTCGCAGAGCCCCGACTCGTGGCTCCTCTGTCACAGCTCCGTCGTCGCAGAGCCGCGGCCCCGTCGCTTGCACCTCTGTCGCGGAGCTCCGTTGTCGTAGGGCCCCGGCCCGCGCCTCCTCTGTTGCAGCTCTATCGTTGCGAAGCCCCCCGGCCCGCGCCTCTTTCGTCGCGGCCCCACTGTCACCTTCTGCGCAATGCGCCCACCAACCGTTCGACGAAATGCCCAAGACGCGGTTGTCGACGGCGAACGTAAAAGAGAGAGAGCGATACTCTCCTCTTTGATAAAGTCGCTGTTGCGCCGCGGAACGCGCCCACCAACCGTTCGACGAAATGCCCAAGACGCGGTTGTCGACGACGAACGTAAGAGACAGAGAGCGATGCTCTCCTCTTTGATAAAGTCGGTGTCGCGCCGCACAATGGGCCCACCAACCGTTCGACGAAATGCCCAAGACGCGGTTTTCGACGGCGAACGTAAAAGAGAGAGAGCGATGCTCTCCTCTTTGATAAAGTCGATGTCGCGCCGCACAACGCGCCCACCAACCGTTCGACGAAATGCCCAAGACACGGTTGTCGACGGCGAACTTAATAGGGAGAGAGCGATGCTCTCCTCTTTGATAAAGTCGGTGTCGCGCCGCACAACGCGCCCACCAACTGTTCGACGAAATGCCCAAGACACAATTTTCGACGGCGAATCTAATTTACATCGAGAGAGAGCGGTGCTCTTTTCTTTGCAAAAAATATCACCAGAAGAGAGAGATTACTCCTCTAATCAAAGAGAGTGGGAGCTTTGTTATTCTTTTAATCGTCTTTACATTAGAAGAACAAAGGGATGTTCGAAAAATAATCGAGAGAGAGCGGTGCTCTTTTCTTTGCAAAAAAATGTCACCGGAAGAGAGAGATTACTCCTCTAATCAAAGAGAGAGGGAGCTTTGTTATTCTTTTAATCGTCTTTACATTAGAAGAACAAAGGGATGTTCGAAAAATAATCGAACCCCTTAATTCTATCCAAAATCGAGCCTCTCAATTTGGTCAAATTAGACCAAATTGAGATTTGATCGCATTGGACGTTTCATACTCTAAATTAAATTAAGTTGAATTTTCATTATCCATGAATGAGAATTTGAAAATTAAAAAGTGATGTGAAATTTTAAGCATTTGATTATGACTTAGATGTTTTGATTTCGATCAAATCCCAAATAGAACCAAATTAACCACTCCAAAATAAACAAATCTCATTTGGACCAGCTCATACCCGAATCCATCCATTTGCCTAAGCTGTATGGGCTTGAATTGAGCCCATACCCGAATCCATCTATTTGTCTAAGTCCACATCAAAATTAAACCTTAACCCACAATCCACATCAAGCCCATCCATATTAAACCCATTTACATTAAGCCTATCCACATCAAACCCATCCATATTAAACCCATTTACATTAAGCCTATCCACATCAAACCTATCCACATTAAACCCATTTACCTAAGCCCAACGAAACATTAACCCACATTGAACCCATTTGCCTAAGCACATTTCAAAATTAAGCCCAAATGAACCCAATTCTCAATTCCAATCCGCAACCAAATTAAGCCCAAATGAACCCAATTTCCAATTCCAATTCACAACCAAATCAAAGCCCAAATGAACCCAATTCCTAATTCCAATCCATAACCAAATCAAAGCCCAAACCTAACCTCAAACCCAATCAAAATTCCAATTAAAGTCCAATTCAAATCACCCAATTCTCTAGCATATAAAACTAGAGTCAAATCACAATCATATTCAAACTCGATCAAATTCTAAATATATGCTTAGAATTGATCAAACTGTCTTTTTTTTTTTTATCTTAGTATATATGACTAAGATAAAAATAATAGATTAGGTTTCACTTAATCAAATTAAATTTATTGAACTCTAATATATCTACTTGGAGTTCAAATAAATGAAGTTAAGTTAGACTTCAATACATATACTTGGAGTTTAATTTAAATCAAATTTGACTAATCCTAATACATATAATTAGGATTTAGTTAACATTTCACCCTATGATGAACCCAAAGTAAATATGATTAAACTCTAACACATAAGCTTAGAGCCTAATTACACCAGACTCTAAGATATAAAATTAGAGTCTGATTCAAGATATTTGGGCTAATCCTAACACATACAGTTAGGATGAAAGTTCAAATTGAATATCAAATCAAATTATATTGGACTTTTTCATATACATTTAAAGTTCAATTAGCCATATCAAACTCTAATACATATAATTAGAGTTTAATTTGAATCAAATTCTATTAAACTCCAATGTATATATGTTAAGGATTTTATAGGTTGGCGGATTTCGTGAAGTTATTGGAGTCTTGAAGAAGTCAAGAGCACAAAGAAGGAAATTGAAGATTCAAGACTTTGCAAAGAAGCTCGTCACCTCAGGTATGAATTTAAGATAATTTCTGGTGATTTGATAAAGAAAAACTTAGTAGTTAGAAGACTTAAATTAATCTCAATTTAACTTTTTGAAAATCTGGAATTATACGGTCTAAGTCCGGACCATTGATGATGATCCGGATCCCGAGAGCAGGTTCATTGCGCAGTCTTGATGAAGGACCGGACCATTGGTGATGATCCGGATCCCGAGAGCAGGTTCATTGCGCAGTCTTGATGAAGGACCGGACCATTGTGAAGATCCGGATCATATGTGAAAATTTATTTAACGTATGAACCGGTTGAATGGATTAAGTCCGGACTTATAGGACCGGACCTTCCTTGCAAGGTCCGGACCTTGGTGACGGATTTGTTTCCAAAATTGGATAATTTCAATCCTAATCAACTTCTAAGTCTTCTAACACTATAAATAGACCATGGGGGGTTTCAAAACAGATATCGCTGAATATGCTTATAGTTTAGATCCTCTTAAAACCCTAGAAACTCGTTTTATGCTTTATGATTATATTCTAAAAGCGAGTTTCGTTTTTGTTGATCGTCGAGTTGATTCTAGGTTTCTCTTTGAATGTTCCTTTATGAATCAACTTGATGAATGACTAAAAGGGTTCCCCCATAGTCTATGGTATTTTAACGTTAAGATCACCACAAATCATCGTTACTTTCTCTTGAACGGAGAGCTTGCGCGGGATAGCGTGTGGAGGCCGAGGATTCGGTGAAAGCCGAGGATTCGAAGCGTTGGCGCGGCAAGGAGTTGTGGCGTGATCGTTTGGTGGATATCAAGCGATTGTGGACCAAGGAGATCCATGTTGAAGATTCGGTAAATTGGGTAAAGTCGTGGGTGAATCGCCTTGTACTCAATTGTTTCTTAGTGGATATTTCGTGTGATCGGTCCCGTGGGTTTTTCACTCCGCTTTGGAGTTTTCCCACGTAAAATCTTGGTGTGTTGATTTTATTTTCCGCATTTACTTTAAAATCGCATCGAGATTTTTAATTGGCCGTTGTACACCTATTCACCCCCCTCTAGGTGTAGATTACCTTTTAGATCCTTGAGACCCATAACCTACAATTGGTATCAGAGCAGGTATAGGTTGTAGACAATGGCTAAGGGCGGTTCTTTGTATGTACAATCCGAGTCGGAGTATTCCTCGGAGGAAGAGTCGGATGTAGATGAGATGGCCGCCGCATACCACCAATTGGTCGTCGAATCAAAGATGATGGCAAAGCACAACAAGCGATTGAGAAAAAAACTGCTCGACTTAGAAGGAGAGAACTCAAAGTTGATCACGTCTACAAAAACCTTGGAGCAAGAGAAGGACGGATTGTCGAGGGCCTACAATTCCCTAGTTGAAAAGGTAGCACTGCTTGAAAAGGAAAAAGAGACATATGAAGAAAATTTTAAGTTTCTCAACGAGCAATTGTCGGAGGCAAAGGAAGTTAACTTAGAGTTCACGAAGCAAGTTATTCAACTCAAAACGGATATGAACAAGTTCTCCTCCGGATCTACTAAACTCGACAAGATGCTAGGAATTGGTCAAACCAACAAGTTTGGTCTTGGATATGAACGGACACATGTTGACCAAGTTACTAAGCAAGCGGGCGTAACTTCGATAAAATCAATGCCTAAGGTTCAAGGTAAATTCGTTCCTCCTAGAAAATCTTTCTTTACTAACAAAGTTTGTCATTATTGTGGAGTTCTAGGACATGTGAAGAGAAATTGTACACAAAAGAAGAACTCCATGGCACGCGTGGATCGAGGGACGCAATCCAAGAACGAGAGAGATGATCCGAAAATGAAGCCGAGACAAGTGTGGAAGTGTCACGCCCCGAGGTCGGCAGGACCTTCCCCAAGGCGTGCCCAGACCCGCCATATGCCAACACATACAAGGCGTCTAAATAAAAACAGCGGAATTAAAACAAAATAGGCTTCACTACGCATATCAGAGCCACATACAGCTATCCCTATCAGGAAATAGGATCAGTAAACAAGTAAGGTAGATAAGTACTAAAACTGTAGCAAGTATAAGTAACTACAACAAAGTAAACCAGAAGTACTAAATACAAAAGGGTAGCCTCTATAAAAGGGTACAAAACTCTCATCCTCTCCAACTAAAACAAAAGGAGAGATGAACCACCTAGCGAGACTCCTCGTCGCTAGCCAGAAGCGACACTCTTGCCGCGATCCCTGGCCTCCCCCGCTGAAGGCACTGAAACACATCAGAAAACAGAGGGCGTGAGAACTATAAAAATATAGTTCCCAGTGGGCAATTACTGACCTGCACAGATTGCTCCACTAGGCCCAACATGAGTAAAAGTACAGAAGTAAATACTGTAAATAAAGCATGACGGTAAATAGAGCGTAAGTGTAAAATATACATGTCACATACTTGTCCAACCGATATGTCAACTTTAATATGCACATTCACTAATTTATCATACTTATCTCTTTTCATTATGCTTTTCAGCACACTGTATGTGCCCAAGTAACCCAGTATCCAACTACTAAGTCTTATCAAGTAGTGATGTCCTTTCCATTTTCAAATCAGGTTATCTGCTTGTAATTCAACTCAAGTAGGACCCGCCCGAAGGCTGTCCGGCCTATAGGACCCACCTGAAGGCTGTCCGGCCAATAGGACCCACCCGAAGGCTGTCCGGTCTATAGGACCCACCCGAAGGCTGTCCGGTCAGTAGAAGAACCATACTGTCTCAAGTCTCAAGACTCACGATACTCACATGGTAACTGTCATTAGTAACCCTACGGTCTAGTACAATAGTTCACATGACACTAGAATTTCCTATGTCGAAGTTCCAATTCAAGCCTAATGCCGCTTGATGACATTAGCTCACAAGTTCACGAACCGATGCCAAGTCTAATGCCGCTTAATGACATTAGCTTATCTCCTATGTTATACATAGTTCTAAGTTCTCATTCACATGTCAAAATCCTCTTAAACACATAGTGTCAAGTTTCCAAATAGAATGCTACAAAGCTTCAGCTCTCACCTGCAAACGTCTCTACTATATAGAGTAAAATTGCGTTACACATAACATATGTATCTTAAGCATTCTAAAATTCACAAATAAATCAAATATCATGAAAATGCACTAATTTCCATTTAATCATAAGCAAATAAGCACCAATGAGAATTTCTCATTGTGCTAGGTGAGGCCAAACCCACCGTCGCTCCAAGCGTCGCTCCGAACCGCTAACGAAGCTTCGATTCCTACTCCTAGTACCCTACAAAGTAGGTCCTAGGAGTTACAACCTCTAAAGACGAGTCTTGAGCTCAAACTTTAAACATCGATACAAAGAGTGAGGAAAAACTCACCTCAAGAGTAACAATCCCTCTCTAAACCCCAAATGGAGGTTTGATCTCTTCCAAGGCAACCTAAACAAAGGTTCTAAACCCATCAATTAGGTTCTAAAAGCCTTAGATTAGAAATCCCCAAAATAAAGCCCTAATCTCAAAATCTAGGGTTTCATCTAGCAATTAGCATCCAAAGCTAAATCTAGAGAAAAGGATGTACCACTTACCTCTTAGAAGCCTCCTTTCAAGGATCAAAGTCCTCTATGAGTAAGGATCCTCCACCAAGTAAGCTCCAAAGCAAAGCCTCAAGCTCCAAAGGTGAGGAAGATGAAGTAGAAGAGCTCCAAAATCCACCAACAAGCACCCTAAGATCTCCTCCTCTCCTTCTCCTCCTTCTCCTTCTTCTTTCTCCTTCTCTATCAAAGTGTGAGAGAGAGCAAATGAGAGGAAAAGAGGTGGGAGCAGCCATATAGGCTGGGTGTCGTAACAATATCCAAACAGACCCCTCAACTTTGCAAAATTAGCAACAGCTCGGTCTGGGCAGTTTCGGGGTCCACTGTCCGGTCCTGGTGCCACTGTCCGGACACAGTAGGCCCCTCGCCGAAGGTTGCGCGCCAGGTGACCGGACAGTCCTCCAATGTCCGGTCCTGGGGCAGCCCCACCCCAAAACCATGCCCACTGGGTCCGGACAGCCATGGGGATGTCCGGATGCCACGGCCACCCGCCGCGCAGCCCTCTGGGTTGTCCGGACATCCAAGGGGTGTCCGGTCCCAGTGGACCTCCCACACACGACTTAGCCAAAAGCTCCAGATTTTCGCTTCGAAGGTCGGAACGCCGTCTACGACCCTCCACAATCAGTGGAAAAGCTCGAAAATCTCCCCGAACACTCGAACCTTGCTATTTGCCAAAGTTCAGTGCGTCACATTCACCCCTCCTAAAAAGAGGTTTCGTCCGCGAAACTCGAAATTTAAGTCATACCTCATGACTCCATCCAAAAGAGATGGGATAGCGCTCTCGAAGCGCACTCTCTAGCACCCACGTGGCCTCCCGCTCCTCGTGGTTGCTCCAAAGGACTTTCACATACGAAAGCTCCCGGTTCCGCAGCTTCTTCACCTCTCGAGCAAGTATCTTCACGGGTTGCTCCTCGAAGCTCAAATCGTCCCTCAGCTCCAAGGGTGTAGCATCCAAAACATGAGCTGGATCGTGAATGTACTTCCGAAGGACCGATACATGGAACACGTTGTGCACACCCGATAGGTTCGGCGGTAGAGCAAGTCTATACGCTACCGGGCCCACACGCTCAAGAATCTCATACGGTCCAATGAAACGGGGGCTCAACTTACCCCGAATCCCAAATCTCCTGACTCCTCTGGTCGGCGAGACTTTCAAAAAGACATGATCTCCAATCTGAAACTCCAAGTCTCGTCGCCGCCTGTCAGCATAGCTCTTCTGCCGACTCTGGGCCGTCAACAACCGCTCCCTAGCAATGCGAACCTTGTCCTCTGCTTCCTGGAGCACATCTGGGCCTAAAGCCAAACTTTCACCAACTTCACTCCAATGAAGCGGCGATCTACACTTTCGTCCATAGAGTGCCTCAAATGGCGCCATCTTGATGCTTGCTTGATAACTATTGTTATAAGCAAACTCTGCCATAGGTAGATGCTGCGACCATCCTCCCTGGAAGTCGATCGTGCAGGCTCGAAGCATATCCTCGAGTGTCTGAATAGTACGCTCTGACTGCCCGTCACTCTGAGGGTGGAAAGCAGTGCTGAAGTCCAGTCGAGTACCTAAGGCGTCCTGCAGACTCCTCCAAAAATGCGACACGAAGCGGGTGTCTCTGTCTGACACAATCGATGTAGGTACTCCATGAAGTCGCACGATCTCATCCAAGTAAACCTGTGCGAGTCTCTCTCCAGTCCAAGTAGTATGGATAGGTATGAAGTGTGCCGATTTCGTCAACCTATCCACGATCACCCATATAGCATCATGCCCGGCCTGAGAGCGAGGCAATCCCATCACAAAGTCCATGGTGATCTTCTCCCACTTCCACACTGGAATCGGTAAGCTCTGCAATTTCCCCGCGGGAACTCTATGCTCAGCTTTCACTTGTTGGCAAGTTAAACAACGAGCCACAAACTCGCCAACATCCTTTTTCATCCCGGGCCACCAATAAAGCAACTTCAAGTCCTTATACATCTTGGTGCCTCCCGGATGTATAGCATAAGGTGCACGGTGTGCCTCTAGGAGGATTTCCTCTTTAAGCGCCGATTCCGCCGGTACACAAACCCGCCCACGGAACCGCATCAAGTCACCTCCGTCAACGATGTAATCCCCGGTGCAACCATCAACCATTTTCGTTCGAACTTTCTGCGCGCAACTCTACATCGTGAGCTTGCTTTTCCTTTATCCTTTCCAATAAAGTAGGCCGCACCACCAAAGTCATCAACCTCATAGGTGTGTCTGGAGCCACCACCTCCAACTCTAACCGCTTCATCTGCTCGATCAACGACGGTTGAGTAACTATCATCATCGCTAAGTTTTCCGTCGATTTCCTACTTAGCGCATCAGCCACCACGTTAGCCTTGCCTGGGTGGTAAAGTATCGTCAAATCATAATCCTTGAGGAGCTCCAACCATCTGCGCTGCCTCAAGTTCAATTCCTTCTGAGTGAACAGATACTTTAAACTCTTGTGATCCGTATACACTTCACACCGCTCGCCATAAAGATAGTGGCGCCATAGCTTCAGTGCGAACACTACAGCCGCCAACTCCAAGTCATGTGTAGGATAATTTCTTTCATACTCCTTCAACTGGCGAGAAGCATACGCGATCACCTTTCCGTCCTGCATTAACACGCAACCCAATCCGTTAAAGGAAGCATCGCTATTGTGACGCACTGAACTTTCGCGAATTGCAAGGTTCGAGTGTTGGACGTGTGATCTGAGCTTTTCCAGATTTTTCTGGAGGGTCGTTGACTGTGTTCCGACCTATGGCACGGGTACCGAGGTTAGTGGATGAATCCCAAGCACTAAAGTCCAAAAAGTTGGATTTTAGGTTGCTCTCGGTTTGCAATCTGGGTGTCCGTGAGCAAATTGTTCTCTGGCAGAAATTGTTGCTAGGTACGGGAGGATGCACGGTATGGGAAGGTCGTTGGACACCAACCCGAGCCTCGGGTTTGTTTGCAGTCTGTACGGTATGGACCGGCTTGGAGACTGCGTTCGAAAACCGAAAACTGCAGGGGCTTTTGTGCGTTTGTGCTCTTCTATTAGAGCACCCCACACCCTTTGAGGGTTCTTTTGTGCTGAGAACCAAGGAGAGAAGAGGTAGGGAGCCTTTCCTCATTCCTCTTTGGATTGGTGTGGGTTTGGTTGGGATTTTTGAGCTTGAACTCATCTCTTTGCTCTCTTTGCTTGTGAGTGGCTTTTCCCTCCATTGGAGAAGACTTGAAGCTTGGAGTAGAGCTTGTTGGAGGAGAAATCTTCAAGCCTAGGGGATTTTGATCTTGGTTTGGTGCTTCTAGAAGGTAAGCAACTCATCATCTCCCTCTAGTTTGTGATTTGGAGCTCTCTTTGGTAGAAACCCTAGATTTTGAGATTAGGGTTTAGAATTGGGGATTTTCGTTTTGGAGCTTTTAGAACCTAATTGATGGGTGTAGAACTCTCTATTAGGTTGGATTTGAAGATCCATTGGGTCGATTTGAGCTTTGGATAAGATCTTCTTGATCAAAGGTAATTTCCACCTCTTTTCTATGTGAATTTTGGTGGAGTTTGTTAGATGTTTATTTGAAGCTTGTATCCCTTCAAATATTTATCTTAGGGTACTAGAAGCTTGGGGGGCAACTTCGTTCGACTAATCGAACAGGATTCGAAGCGTATCCGGTGGGTTTGATCTCACCGAAATGGGTGAACTCTTTCTTTGTCCTCCCTTGGGTTTTAGGACATGTTTATATGTTGACTTGTGCTCTTTAAGACATGCTTGAATTTATGGGAACATAAAATGACTATGTTATGTATAGTGGAATTTGCATGCTCTATGTAGTAGAGACTTATATGTGGTTTGGGCATAGTTGACTAAAATTGAGACTATTTGTTTGTGCCACCATAAGAAGCATGCTAGAGTATGATTATTAAGATGAACCTTTAAGGGTGCTTAATGTTTGGATTACTTTTAAAGTATCACTCATGTTTACATTATGATACTTGTTAGAGACAAGTAATTAGAACTAAGTGTTCTTCCTTAATGCTTGGTAGATAAAATACATGGCTTTGTGACTTGGTAAATAAAAAGGTGTTGACCTTAAAGTGAATGATATACCTATATGATTGAGACACATGCACGTATGAGCCTTGGTATGTTTCCGCCTTATACTTGTTGTAGACAAGATAGTAATGTTAATATAACATAAGACATGACAAGATCTTTGTGATATTCCTTGGGTGCATTTATTCTAGTATTATATCTAGCTTTGGCCTTTGTGATATTGCACTCGATCTAGGGATCGACGATTTCTATTCCATGTTTTAGACATGAGGAAAGGTAAAGTAAAGCCCTTGGGGCATTTTATATGAGTTATTGGCATATACTATAAGTGGTTTAAACTCTTTGCATTGTGATATTTGTGTGCTTTATAGTGGAAAGGACATGTGTATTTTAATACTATGATGCTTGTGAGTAATGCCTAGTTCTCTTACATATGGTGTTGATAGATATCTATTCGATAATTGTTGGATATTGCATGTTATAACTCCTTGGAAATCTTATTTATATAATGAATTATCCCAAGTAGGATAGTGTCATTTGAGTTGTATATGTTTTACACGTCTTGTGTTTTGGTAGAGAGTTACCACCCAAGTAGTTGTAAATGAGTTGTGACATGTTGAGCTACTTTCCGACCGTCGAGTCGACGTGTGAGATTCCAAGTCGTAGACTTGATGATTGAGTATCCCAAATAGGGACCCTATGCTATGATTACGCTTGCTTGCCCTTGTGCTCATTCGCACATGCTTGTGAGGCTCGCTACCTACAAGCCGGCACTCGGAGTTAGCCTTGCGATACGTTCGCCGTGCGGGATTGGGCGCCGAAAGTGGATTGCCGTGTTCTCGGGTCTCCTTTTCGCGGGAAAGTCGATTGACCACCACGGGGCCACCTAGGCATGGCACGAGGCGGGATGTTACCTTGGGTACATTCCCTATGGATTGGGTTTGAGACTTCTCTTGACTTAGTACATAGGCATGGTTGGTGCATACATTGTATATTTATCCCTACATATGGTAGTTGGAAACTTCAAGATCAAGTGTAATCGACAATACTGTGGTAATGAACTTATATCTTTTGGGACCAATATGTGTGCATTGGTATAGAATCATGGAAAGTATAAAATGTATGCTTGTTAGAGAGCTTTCATTCTTGTGGACTAGTGTGTATGCTTGATAGAGAACACTTATTCTTTTGGATTAGTATATATGCTTGGTAGAGAACAACGGATACATAATTTACTTTATATAGTAATATGAACATTATGGTTGGGCTTGTAAGTAAACGTTAACTTACTCTAATTATGCATGTGAAATGACTTGGACATATGCTTGTGCCATTAAAAGTAGAATATCATGATTATGATAGTTAAACTCGTAGTAGAAGCATGAATATATTTAATTTCTGTTGTATATACTCGTTTCTTATTTATCGCTTCTTACTTCCTTTTAGCGTGCTTATTTTTAGCCTAGTGGAGCATTTCGCTGAGTTCAGTAATTGCCCACTGGGCACTATTTTTAATAGTTCTCACGCCTCTCGTTTGTTGTTATTTTTTCGAGCCATCCGCATCGGGAGTGGCTAGGGATCGAGCGAGGGTTTGCGGCTAGCTAGAGCCATACGGAGTTTCTATAGTGACCCGTTGTCATCTTCTCTTTTTGTACTTGTAGAAAAGATGTATTATGTATCTGTTTAGAGTTTTGTTTCAGATTTTGGATTTAGTAATCTGTTTATGTATCTTTGTGGATCTTTATGTTAGAACTAGTGGTTTTTATATTACTCGCTCTGATAGCCTGTTAGGATTACTCTCTTTCCTTCCATGTTTTTAGTAGACGCCTTGTGTGCATTGTGTTTGTTTGGTGTACACGGCGGGTCTGTGCACGCGCCGGCGGGCTTCCGCTGGGCCCGGGGCGTGACAGATTAATTTGGTATCAGAGCCTAGGGTTGAGTCTTAGGGGACCTAGCAAACCTTAGGCCGGTTGGACGCTAAGGGATAGGAACGAGAGAGACGGGGTCTTTGGGACCATTGTGAGCGAAAGTACTGTGATTGGGTCATAATTATAACTCCATAAGTGTTGGAGTTGGATCGAAGTGAATGACATCTATGTCCTTGCAGGATCACGTTGGCGGCCGACAACGTGATATCAAGGAATGGTTGGAAGTCACTTCATTACTTTCGCATGATTGGGATATAGTGTTTATGAGTGGGGCTGCGTTGGCATGGGTTGTTTAACTTGTGCTTGTTCTGTTTGTTGCAGCTTGAGGCATCGGCGACATCCGCGATGGCGCGAGGCGATCGAAACCGGAAGCTCGCATCCCCCGATCCAGCGAGATTCGGGAGTTGAAGGAGCAGTTGACAACCTTGGTCGGCGTGGTGGAGCGACAGGCGAGCGTTGTGCTACTTCAGGCTGAAGCTCTACGCCGCCAGGACGAGGGGATTGGACGACTGGAGAATCTGCTGAACCAGCAGACGACTGACCTCAGGAGGCCCCAGGAGGGCCTGGGCCGAGCGATAACCGCGGAAAAAGGTATGGACACCAGAGTGGCCAAGGAGACCACCAAGAGCAAGGAGCTACATGTCGGCGAGTCGTCGAAGAAGATGAAGAAGAACCGAGGTCGAGGACGCGGCTCTTTCTACGGGAGGAATCCGCCACGATATCCCAGGAGCCAGAACCAGTCGCAAGGACGAGGCTCATCTGCACCACGAGAGGCCGCATCGCCGTCGAGTTTTTAGTTGCGTGATCGCGGTGGCCGTCACTACCCATCGCGGTGCTCGCAGAAGCGTGGCAGTGCTACTTGTGTGGCCGGGCGGGCCACCTTCGACGGGAATGCCCGTGGAGCGGCAAGACTACTGGAACAGCGGCGCCGACGTCGACAGGAGGGATATTTAGTGGAGGTGTACCCGCTGACCCACTGGAGCTAGATGTGATCCCAGAGAGAGCTACTGCAGGTAGCATGTCTTACGGTGCTTTCTGAAATTCCTACTGATTGTAATGATTGCACCTTTTGCACTTTCGATCGGCTATTCGCCGAGTTGTTTGCTTAGACTCTTCGCGTTGCTTGAGGGTTGATTGGATAGTTGGGTGTGTCGTTTTACCACCCTACCTCGAGAGAGTTTTGTGTGCCAACGAATGGATTGGCTTAATTGTGGGGGAGATTTGTGGGTACTTGATGCCCTTTGCCGCGCGAGCTAAATTGACTCGCCTTGGGGACTTGAGCACTTTTAGTGCACCTTATGGTTGTGTTTTCCGCTGGTTGCGATGATTTTCCTCCCTGCCTAAATTCAGGTAGTTTTGGAGTAGATTTGGGGCCTAATTGGCCGATGACCGTTGGATGTGAGAGAATCCTCAGAAGGAAGGATGTCTCTTGAGTGGTGGTTGATGTTTCCCGACTGAGTCACAAATCGTGAGTTCAGTTGGCGGGGAGGTTTGGTATCTAGAGTTCTCGCTTCACCGTGGAGCGCTCTCGCTGACGTGAGACCGGTTGAGTTCGTGTTGATCGTGTCGACCATCGTGATCTAAATTGAACCACGATCGAGATTTTGGACCCGAGTTGAGGCTCGTCGATTGTTCAATCGACCTTGCGAGTTGATGTACTCTGAATGATTGTTTGCAATCTGAGTGTCACCGCTTTGTGTTAGAGTTTGAGGTTGTACCTCAAACGGACGTTGTTGTTGGATGGAGACACCACAAGAATTACTGTGATGATACCTAAACTAGTTGTGCGCCACCAACGTTGGGGATTTGTGGAATGCTATTCCCAGCCCTTCTGGATGGATCGGTGGAATCGGAGGCTTTTGACCGTGAGTATCTCGTCGGGAATAAGTGAAGACTGACTGCGTCGACTGTTGGACGATACCGAGATATGGAACTCCCATTAATGGGTTGAGCGATTCCGAGTGCCTACTTCCCTCGTCGGTTCTTGCATAAGGATTTGAATACGCTGTTTGGAGCAGCGAGAAAAGGTTATGAAATTGATGTTACTATGGTGGTTGGACGAGAAGCTCGGGTTAGCCCTAATCATAATCTTTGTACAAGATGGATTGATAGAGAACTTTTAATGAGGTTTGAGCAAACTACTCTCTATCATTGGAATTGGAATCTATAAGTTGTGGACAACAAAAAAAAAAAAGAAAAAACCCAATGCTAAGGAAAGCATTGAGGACGAGGATGTTGAGTGATACTTCACGAGCTACCGAGTGGCTAAGGTCAAGAGTTAATCTCCAGAGGATAAGTCCTTAGCCTGGGCACGTGAAGAGTTTAAGCGGACACTAGGTTGAGCTGTTGGGAACTCCCACAGGGACAACGGTTGTGAAGCCTCTAGCGATTGAGGCCAAGAGTATTGGATCAAGAGATTACTAATGGAAGTCGAGAAGACTCTTAAGTGCTGACCCACTATAATGATTATCGAGTGGATGTTGAGACTATTACCTCCCTAATGGAATCAGGTTTGAGGGGGAAACATAGTGATGCCATGCCATAGAATGAAATCCAATGATCTTCATTGGTGAGCTATTGGATGATTTACTTGATCTTTGTCACTGTGGAGTGGAATTGCACTTCTATGCAAACTCTGGATGAAGTTGACCTTGGGTGGAAGATCATAGGCAGCAACTGTTTGATGACCAGCTGAACACTCCGGTGGAGTTTCGATGGAGTACTGGACGGGTATAATTTTCGGAATTTTTCATGATTAGTACTAGTATATCCTCCTTGGAAGGATATATGATAGAGTTCCTTGTATGAAGACAAGTTAAAAGCAGAGCTTGATTTCGCCCTCGATTTGGTTGAGGAATGTGAGGGTTCGAACTTAGCCTTTGGGAGCTTTCGGATTCTTGGGGACCAGCTGAGAAACTGGTTTGGTCAAGTACGTTTGTACTGGGACTTGTCTATGATGAGCGAAGTTCGAGGAATCGCTATAGAAGATGCTTACTTTTCGCCGTACCTTGGAGCCGCGGGATTCTGCGACGTTTGTGCTTTGGAGCAATTCGCCAGTCTTGAGACCTCATGGTCTAGTTTGTGCACTATTAGAATGTACCGGCCATTCCCTTCAGAAGGGTTAGTGTTGTGATTGATCCGCAGTTTCGCGGACGAAACTCCTTTTTAGGAGGGAAGAATGTGACGCACTGAACTTTCGCGAATTGCAAGGTTCGAGTGTTGGACGTGTGATCTGAGCTTTTCCAGATTTTTCTGGAGGGTCGTTGACTGTGTTCCGACCTATGGCACGGGTACCGAGGTTAGTGGATGAATCCCAAGCACTAAAGTCCAAAAAGTTGGATTTTAGGTTGCTCTCGGTTTGCAATCTGGGTGTCTGTACCGGTACAGAAATTGTTGCTGTACCGGTACAGCAATTGTTGCTATACCGGTACAGGGAGGATTCTGTACCGGTATGGGAGGGCTGTGGGACACCAACCCGAGCCTCGGGTTTGGCTGTTTCGCAGAGTCTGTACCGGTACAGACTTGGCTTGTACCGGTACAGCCTGGCAGTTTTCGAAATTCTGAAACTGCAGGGGCTTTTGTGCGTTTGTGCTCTTCTATTAGAGCACCCCACACCCTTTGAGGGTTCTTTTGTGCTGAGAACCAAGGAGAGAAGAGGTAGGGAGCCTTTCCTCATTCCTCTTTGGATTGGTGTGGGTTTGGTTGGGATTTTTGAGCTTGAACTCATCTCTTTGCTCTCTTTGCTTGTGAGTGGCTTTTCCCTCCATTGGAGAAGACTTGAAGCTTGGAGTAGAGCTTGTTGGAGGAGAAATCTTCAAGCCTAGGGGATTTTGATCTTGGTTTGGTGCTTCTAGAAGGTAAGCAACTCATCATCTCCCTCTAGTTTGTGATTTGGAGCTCTCTTTGGTAGAAACCCTAGATTTTGAGATTAGGGTTTAGAATTGGGGATTTTCGTTTTGGAGCTTTTAGAACCTAATTGATGGGTGTAGAACTCTCTATTAGGTTGGATTTGAAGATCCATTGGGTCGATTTGAGCTTTGGATAAGATCTTCTTGATCAAAGGTAATTTCCACCTCTTTTCTATGTGAATTTTGGTGGAGTTTGTTAGATGTTTATTTGAAGCTTGTATCCCTTCAAATATTTATCTTAGGGTACTAGAAGCTTGGGGGGCAACTTCGTTCGACTAATCGAACAGGATTCGAAGCGTATCCGGTGGGTTTGATCTCACCGAAATGGGTGAACTCTTTCTTTGTCCTCCCTTGGGTTTTAGGACATGTTTATATGTTGACTTGTGCTCTTTAAGACATGCTTGAATTTATGGGAACATAAAATGACTATGTTATGTATAGTGGAATTTGCATGCTCTATGTAGTAGAGACTTATATGTGGTTTGGGCATAGTTGACTAAAATTGAGACTATTTGTTTGTGCCACCATAAGAAGCATGCTAGAGTATGATTATTAAGATGAACCTTTAAGGGTGCTTAATGTTTGGATTACTTTTAAAGTATCACTCATGTTTACATTATGATACTTGTTAGAGACAAGTAATTAGAACTAAGTGTTCTTCCTTAATGCTTGGTAGATAAAATACATGGCTTTGTGACTTGGTAAATAAAAAGGTGTTGACCTTAAAGTGAATGATATACCTATATGATTGAGACACATGCACGTATGAGCCTTGGTATGTTTCCGCCTTATACTTGTTGTAGACAAGATAGTAATGTTAATATAACATAAGACATGACAAGATCTTTGTGATATTCCTTGGGTGCATTTATTCTAGTATTATATCTAGCTTTGGCCTTTGTGATATTGCACTCGATCTAGGGATCGACGATTTCTATTCCATGTTTTAGACATGAGGAAAGGTAAAGTAAAGCCCTTGGGGCATTTTATATGAGTTATTGGCATATACTATAAGTGGTTTAAACTCTTTGCATTGTGATATTTGTGTGCTTTATAGTGGAAAGGACATGTGTATTTTAATACTATGATGCTTGTGAGTAATGCCTAGTTCTCTTACATATGGTGTTGATAGATATCTATTCGATAATTGTTGGATATTGCATATTATAACTCCTTGGAAATCTTGTTTATATAATGAATTATCCCAAGTAGGATAGTGTCATTTGAGTTGTATATGTTTTACACGTCTTGTGTTTTGGTAGAGAGTTACCACCCAAGTAGTTGTAAATGAGTTGTGACATGTTGAGCTACTTTCCGACCGTCGAGTCGACGTGTGAGATTCCAAGTCGTAGACTTGATGATTGAGTATCCCAAATAGGGACCCTATGCTATGATTACGCTTGCTTGCCCTTGTGCTCATTCGCACATGCTTGTGAGGCTCGCTACCTACAAGCCGGCACTCCGGAGTTAGCCTTGTGATACGTTCGCCGTGCGGGATTGGGCGCCGAAAGTGGATTGCGGTGTTCTCGGGTCTCCTTTTCTGCGGGGAAAGTCGATTGACCACCACGGGGCCACCTAGGCATGGCACGAGCCGGGATGTTACCTTGGGTACATTCCTTATGGATTGGGTTTGAGACTTCTCTTGACTTAGTACATAGTCATGGTTGGTGCATACATTGTATATTTATCCCTACATATGGTAGTTGGAAACTTCAGATCAAGTGTAATCGACAATACTGTGGTAATGAACTTATATCTTTTGGGACCAATATGTGTGCATTGGTATAGAATCATGGAAAGTATAAAATGTATGCTTGTTAGAGAGCTTTCATTCTTGTGGACTAGTGTGTATGCTTGATAGAGAACACTTATTCTTTTGGATTAGTATATATGCTTGGTAGAGAACAACGGATACATAATTTACTTTATATAGTAATATGAACATTATGGTTGGGCTTGTAAGTAAACGTTAACTTACTCTAATTATGCATGTGAAATGACTTGGACATATGCTTGTGCCATTAAAAGTAGAATATCATGATTATGATAGTTAAACTCGTAGTAGAAGCATGAATATATTTAATTTCTGTTGTATATACTCGTTTCTTATTTATCGCTTCTTACTTCCTTTTAGCGTGCTTATTTTTAGCCTAGTGGAGCATTTCGCCGAGTTCGAATTGCCCACCGGGAACTATTTTTAATAGTTCTCACGCCTCGTTTGTTGTTATTTTTTCGAGCCATCCGCATCGGGAGTGGCTAGGGATCGAGGCGAGGGTTTGCGGCTAGCTAGAGCCATACGGAGTTTCTATAGTGACCCGTTGTCATCTTCTTTTTTGTACTTGTAGAAAAGATGTATTATGTATCTGTTTAGAGTTTTGTATCAGATTTTGGATTTAGTAATCTGTTTATGTATCTTTGTGGATCTTTATGTTAGAACTAGTGGTTTTTATATTACTCGCTCTGATAGCCTGTTAGGATTACTCTCTTTCCTTCCATGTTTTTAGTAGACGCCTTGTGTGCATTGTGTTTGTTTGGTGTACACGGCGGGTCTGCCTGTGTGTTGAACACGGCTTCCGTCGTCTTGGGCGTGATGCGGCTATAAATCACATACCCCCGCATTCCAAAGACCCAGGCGCAAGGTTAGGATTGGCGCAGTAGTCAATCGCAGCTTCAACTCTTGAAAGCTTTTCTCGCACGCATCATTCCAAATGAACTTGGTGCCTTTATGCGTGAGCCTCGTGAGGGGAGTAGATAACCTTGCAAATCCCTCAACAAACCTCCTGTAGTAGCCGGCCAAACCGATAAAGCTGCGTATCTCCGTGACACTCGTCGGTCTAGGCCACTCCCTGACGGCCTCAATCTTCTTAGGATCCACGGCTATACCCGATCCCGAAACCACATGGCCCAAAAATGTCACCTCTCTGTGCCAAAACTCACACTTCTTCAACCTGGCAAAGAGTCTCTTTTCCCGAAGCACTTGAAGTACCAGCCTCAAATGTTCCTCGTGATCAACATCACTTCGGGAATAAACCAAAATGTCGTCTATAAACACCACGACGAATCTGTCCAAATATGGCTTAAAGACACGGTTCATCAAATCCATAAAAGCTGCCGGGGCAGTAGTAAGCCCAAACGGCATAACGGTGAACTCATAGTGTCCATACCGTGTCCTGAAAGCCGTCTTTGACATATCCTCAGGCTTGATCTTCAGCTGATGATAACCCGACTGCAAGTCGATCTTGGAGTACACGCTAGATCCCTGAAGCTGATCGAACAGATCATCGATCCTCGGCAACGGATACTTATTCTTAATCGTGACTTTATCAAGTTCACGATAATCCATACATAAGCGAAGTGATCCGTCCTTTTTCCTCACAAAGAGAACCGGTGCTCCCCAAGGTGACACACTCGGCCTCACAAAACCTTTATCCAAAAGATCCTGCAACTGTGCCTTCAGCTCTTTCAGCTCTGCTGGCGCCATCCTATAGGGTGCCTTTGAGATTGGAGTAGTCCCAGGGGCGAGATCTACTACAAACTCAATCTCCCTATCAGGCGGCATCCCTGGTAGTTCAGCTGGAAACACATCCCGGAACTCCCTCACCACAGGAATATCCTCAATCCTAGGGGAGTCCTCATCGTCTCGCAGTGCAATACTAGCCAAATAGGCTATGCACCCACTACTAATCATCTACCTAGCTCGGGAGGAGCTAATAGTCATCGCAAACAGCGAACTCTGGCATCCCTGGAATACCACTACCTCGTGACTCGGCTCTCTAAAAGTCACCGTCCGGTTCACGCAATCAATCGTGGCAAAGTACTGGGTCAACCAATCCATGCCCAAAACTATATCAAACTCCCCGAGTTTGTGCACCACAAACAGGTCCACGGGCATGATCCAATCCCCAATCTGAACTGGACAACCAGAACAACACTCTCGAACATCTATAGAATGTCCAGGTATAACGACTCGTCCCGAAAGTGACAAATGTGTCCTAGGGATGTCATGCAACTCGGCAAACAGCCGATCAATAAAAGAGCAAGATGCACCGGTATTAAATAAAGCACGAACTCGAATGCTGGAAATCAAAATGATACCTGCAACGACATCCTCACCGTCGCGCCGTCGGGCGGCATACAAACGCCCACTCGGGCCCTCGACGCGACCCTCGCTCGGCCTCGCGAAGACCTCCCACTGGTAGGATGCGGTAGGTGTCCCCGGCCGGAACCCGGTGAAGCTGGTCGAAGTCGACGACGGTGTCGGCGGATCCCCTCGCAACTGACCGGAAGTGGCCCTCCCGGCCACAAGTGAAGCACCGGCCCTGGCTCTACGGGCACTGTCGGGGATAGTGGGGGCCGCTGCAGATCACACAGCGCGGTGCCGGTCGTCGATCTGGTCCTCGGCGCTGCTGTGGGATACCTCGTCCTCGAGACTGGCTCCTGGGGTACTTTGGCGGCTTCCTCGAGTGCGTCTGACTCGCACCCTCGCCGGCAGGCCTCTTGCCCTTACCCCGATCCAAGCCTTCCTGCCGTTCCTTCAAAACCATCGCGCCCCGCTCCACAATGAGAGCGCGATTTACCACCTCTCTATAGGTTTGCAACCCCGACGACTGCACAAACCTGAAGATAGATGGCCGAAGTCCACTCTCAAAAATCCTGGCCTTGTCCTCGTTGTCCCGCACTACGAAAGGTACACAGTGAAGAAGCCTGGTGAACTCCCGCTCGTACTCTGCCACTGTCCGCTCTCCGGCGCAAACCGCGCAACTGTTCTCCAATCGCGTCGAACACTATCGTGGAAATAGTGCTCAAGTAATAGGCCCTTGAACCTCGTCCAAGTCATCGCTGCCAAGTCGGTGCTCGGGTTCTCCGGAATATCCCGCCACCACTGATAGGCCTCGCCGTCCAGGTGGTGAGTGGCGAGCCACACTCTGTCCCTCTCCTCTACGAAAGTATCGCGAAATAGCTTCTCCATATGCATGAGCCACTTCTCGACTATCCAATGGTCCACGTTCTCGCCGTCGAATACACGTGGATTGCACCTCCTGAACTCATTGAGGCGGCTCATCAGTCGGTCTCGCTCTAGCCCCTCAACCAACGTCGGGAAGACCGCTCCTCCTGGAGGTATCTGATCTGGCGGTGCCGTCGCCACTCTCTCCTATCGCGCCACAGACGGCGCAGAGTGCGAAGATCCGGGCGCTGGAGTCGGCGCCCTCGGTGCTACCACCTCGGCTGGGGCTGGTGGTACAGTTGTCTCGGCCTCCCCGGCCCGCCGTCGCTGGAAGAAGGTCCTCCGCCGCTTCATCCTCTCGTCTCGGCGCGCCGCCTCGTGTCGTTGGGCCGCCGCCGTCTCGCCGAGCCACAAGGTCGGTGAGGACCGCCACTGATCCTCGCTCGCGGACCTCGCCGGACTCGAAGTAGCGGAGGTCTCGACCTCCTCAAGATGTGCCATGTCCGCTGCTCCAATAGACTGGGAGCGAGTGATAGGCATCAACACTGCAACAACATAAAGCGCAAGTTAATAAAACCCACGCTATCGCAATCCCCACTCAGAAACCCAAATTGTGCGAAAGTAAAGAAGTGTGCTTTCTACTAACTCCCGATGTTACGTTGTCGGCCGCCAACGTAACCCTCCGCGAAGCTAGAAGTTATACACTTCGATTAAACTCCAACTTTTTAGAGTTATCATAAAACCCAATCAAACACTTTCGCTTATAAGTCAAATAGATCACGTCTCTCACGAGTCTAATCCTTATAGTCCAACCAGCCTAAGGTTTACTAGGTCCTCTAAGACGTCACCCTAGGCTCTGATACCAAATTAATCTGTCACGCCCCGAAGTCGGCAGGACCTTCCCCAAGGCGTGCCCAGACCCGCCATATGCCAACACATACAAGGCGTCTAAATAAAAACAGCGGAATTAAAACAAAATAGGCTTCACTACGCATATCAGAGCCACATACAGCTATCCCTATCAGGAAATAGGATCAGTAAACAAGTAAGGTAGATAAGTACTAAAACTGTAGCAAGTATAAGTAACTACAACAAAGTAAACCAGAAGTACTAAATACAAAAGGGTAGCCTCTATAAAAGGGTACAAAACTCTCATCCTCTCCAACTAAAACAAAAGGAGAGATGAACCACCTAGCGAGACTCCTCGTCGCTAGCCAGAAGCGACACTCTTGCCGCGATCCCTGGCCTCCCCCGCTGAAGGCACTGAAACACGTCAGAGAACAGAGGGCGTGAGAACTATAAAAAAATATAGTTCCCAGTGGGCAATTACTGACCTGCACAGATTGCTCCACTAGGCCCAACATGAGTAAAAGTACAGAAGTAAATACTGTAAATAAAGCATGACGGTAAATAGAGCGTAAGTGTAAAATATACATGTCACATACTTGTCCAACCGATATGTCAACTTTAATATGCACATTCACTAATTTATCATACTTATCTCTTTTCATTATGCTTTTCAGCACACTGTATGTGCCCAAGTAACCCAGTATCCAACTACTAAGTCTTATCAAGTAGTGATGTCCTTTCCATTTTCAAATCAGGTTATCTGCTTGTAATTCAACTCAAGTAGGACCCGCCCGAAGGCTGTCCGGCCTATAGGACCCACCTGAAGGCTGTCCGGCCAATAGGACCCACCCGAAGGCTGTCCGGTCTATAGGACCCACCCGAAGGCTGTCCGGTCAGTAGAAGAACCATACTGTCTCAAGTCTCAAGACTCACGATACTCACATGGTAACTGTCATTAGTAACCCTACGGTCTAGTACAATAGTTCACATGACACTAGAATTTCCTATGTCGAAGTTCCAATTCAAGCCTAATGCCGCTTGATGACATTAGCTCACAAGTTCACGAACCGATGCCAAGTCTAATGCCGCTTAATGACATTAGCTTATCTCCTATGTTATACATAGTTCTAAGTTCTCATTCACATGTCAAAATCCTCTTAAACACATAGTGTCAAGTTTCCAAATAGAATGCTACAAAGCTTCAGCTCTCACCTGCAAACGTCTCTACTATATAGAGTAAAATTGCGTTACACATAACATATGTATCTTAAGCATTCTAAAATTCACAAATAAATCAAATATCATGAAAATGCACTAATTTCTATTTAATCATAAGCAAATAAGCACCAATGAGAATTTCTCATTGTGCTAGGTGAGGCCAAACCCACCGTCGCTCCAAGCGTCGCTCCGAACCGCTAACGAAGCTTCGATTCCTACTCCTAGTACCCTACAAAGTAGGTCCTAGGAGTTACAACCTCTAAAGACGAGTCTTGAGTTCAAACTTTAAACATCGATACAAAGAGTGAGGAAAAACTCACCTCAAGAGTAGCAATCCCTCTCTAAACCCCAAATGGAGGTTTGATCTCTTCCAAGGCAACCTAAACAAAGGTTCTAAACCCATCAATTAGGTTCTAAAAGCCTTAGATTAGAAATCCCCAAAATAAAGCCCTAATCTCAAAATCTAGGGTTTCATCTAGCAATTAGCATCCAAAGCTAAATCTAGAGAAAAGGATGTACCACTTACCTCTTAGAAGCCTCCTTTCAAGGATCAAAGCCCTCTATGAGTAAGGATCCTCCACCAAGTAAGCTCCAAAGCAAAGCCTCAAGCTCCAAAGGTGAGGAAGATGAAGTAGAAGAGCTCCAAAATCCACCAACAAGCACCCTAAGATCTCCTCCTCTCCTTCTCCTCCTTCTCCTTCTTTTTTCTCCTTCTCTATCAAAGTGTGAGAGAGAGCAAATGAGAGGAAAAGAGGTGGGAGCAGCCATATAGGCTGGGTGTTGTAACAATATCCAAACAGACCCCTCAACTTTGCAAAATTAGCAACAGCTCGGTCTGGGCAGTTTCGGGGTCCACTGTCCGGTCCTGGTGCCACTGTCCGGACACAGTAGGCCCCTCGCCGAAGGTTGCGCGCCAGGTGACCGGACAGTCCTCCAATGTCCGGTCCTGGGGCAGCCCCACCCCAAAACCATGCCCACTGGGTTCGGACAGCCATGGGGATGTCCGGATGCCACGGCCACCCGCCGCGCAGCCCTCTGGGTTGTCCGGACATCCAAGGGGTGTCCGGTCCCAGTGGACCTCCCACACACGACTTAGCCAAAAGCTCCAGATTTTCGCTTCGAAGGTCGGAACGCCGTCTACGACCCTCCACAATCAGTGGAAAAGCTCGAAAATCTCCCCGAACACTCGAACCTTGCTATTTGCCAAAGTTCAGTGCGTCACAGGAAGTCAACAAAGAACGCTCCAAGATCGAAGTCAAAACAAACTTGGAAGCCGAAGAAGTATGATCCCAAATCAATGACTAAACAAATTTGGAAACTAAAAGAGGATGATCCAAAGCGCAAGGGAATTCAAATCGTCGACAAGCTTCACAAGACGCTTACAAGCCAACCAACGCATCCCAAAATTCGTAAGGTTTGGGTGCGCAAAGGTGAAATCTTTCCTTACTAAGTGACGATCGGCTACTTACCTCCTCCCGCACTATCCTTTACGAGAACACTAGTGCTATAAATATTTCAAAAAACCCTGTTCTTCACTCACGAACAAAACACATTGAACTAAGATATCTTCTATTAAGAGAATTGGTCAATCATATATTTCTACCGATGATCAACTAGCGGATATTTTGACTAAGCCTTTAGATCAAAAACGTTTTCTACATTTGAGAAAGGCTATCGGTATGAATCCTTCTATCTAGATACATTCTATGGGCCATTATTTCCATATTGACTATTATGCACGAAGGTTTTGAATTGATTCATAGTTTTGCATGATTTATTTTAACATTCGTCAATTCACTTCAATTCTTCTATGTCATTTTATTTGACCCTCAACATCTTCTAGAAATTGTTTTTGTATCTTTGTTAAATTAGTACATCTTTTCTGAACTATCGAAAGTGTATTGATTTGAATTGATTGTTTGCATGATGGAAATAAATGATTTCCTTATTTTCTGAAATCACAATAAAATTATCTCATTGTGGGTTGCACTATTTGAGGGGGAGCAATCTTAATAATAAAAGATGTGGAAAGAGTTATATCCCTTATGGGAGTATGAAAACTACCACCTATAAAAGATGTGGAAAGAGTTACATCCTTTCTAAGGAGTGTGAAAACTACCACCACATGTGAGAAAGAGCTACCACCCCGGTCGTCCGGTAAGTGTGTGAAGCTACGACATGAATTTAAGTGTACATCTCTAGGAAAAAGATCAAAGTCAAATTCTTAATTGAGGTGTTTTGGTATGTGCTCCATTATCGAATGATATAAGGTGGAAGTTATAATAAAGATGCTCAAAGAGCCACTCCTTGACTTAGATATGTGCATAACTCAATTGGGTGATATTCTTGTGATTATTTCAGCCTATGGGATCTTCTTTATTCTCTATTTTTGCAAATTTGAAATTTAAACTTCGTACAACTATTGTTTAGATCTCAAAAGATGTGCATAATTTCACGGTTTACTTCTTTAATTTCTAGTTGATGCACGGTTCAACATTTATGACATCCTTGAATTTAAGTGACTAGGAGCTTGTTAATACATATTTCATGAAAAGATTGCTAAAATCCTGATAACTGCTGTTGCTGAAATTTCTTCACAAGGAAGGACCGGTCCTTGGATCTAAGTCTGGATGTTCCTTGCGCCCTCTTCTCAAATCTGTGGAACATCCGGTCTTAGCAAGGGAAGGTCCGGTCTTGGCACATTTTTTTTAAAAAAAAAAAAAAAATTTTGGTCATTATTAAATTTTTCTTTATGACCCTAGAAAGTACCTATGGATGATTTCTTTTTGATTCTCCTAATTCTTGATATGAGAGTGTTCAATGTATAGATGTATTTGAGAACAGCAGGTCTTCACATTCTTCACTTATTCATGGTACTATTTATTTATATGGCTGGGGAAGGTCAAGATGAAGTGTGCATGTGCTGTCTCAGGCTTCTGGCGCTTTCGGACAAAAAGGGGGAGAAGTTTAGTTGATCGACCGATCCGATTTTTCTATGACTCGGGAGATAAGGGGAGATGAAACTTGATGATGATGATGTTCAGTTCTGACTTTTGTTTTTATGCTTAATGAATTTCTTGAAGCTTGAATGTGTGTTTGAGTTTTCTTTGCAGGAACGTTCAAGACTTCAAGACTCCAATGTCTAAGTCATAGAGTTTGTAATAGGACTTCAATTTGTAAATCTTTTTACTTTTTGTTGGATCGATCATCGGGGTTATCGTTTGGTGATTGCGATAATTCTCGCTTTTTGTTTTTGAGTAATGTACGGGCTTAATTTGTGTTTTGTCACGAAATCGCCAAAGGGGAGATTGTTAAGGATTTTATAGGTTGGCGGATTTCGTGAAGTTATTGGAGTCTTGAAGAAGTCAAGAGCACAAAGAAGGAAATTGAAGATTCAAGACTTTGCAAAGAAGCTCGTCACCTCAGGTATGAATTTAAGATAATTTCTGGGGATTTGATAAAGAAAAACTTAGTAGTTAGAAGACTTAAATTAATCTCAATTTAACTTTTGAAAATCTGAATTATACGGTCTAAGTCAGGACCATTGATGATGATCCTGATCCCGAGAGCAAAGTTCATTGCGCAGTCTTGATGAAGGACCGGACCATTGGTGATGATCCGGATCCCGAGAGCAGGTTCATTGCGCAGTCTTGATGAAGGACCGGACCATTGTGAAGATCCGGATCATATGTGAAAATTTATTTAACGTATGAACCGGTTGAATGGATTAAGTCCGGACTTATAGGACCGGACCTTTCTTGCAAGGTCCGGACCTTGGTGACGGATTTGTTTCCAAAATTGGATAATTTCAATCCTAATCAACTTCTAAGTCTTCTAACACTATAAATAGACCACGGGGGGTTTCAAAACAGATATCGCTGAATATGCTTATAGTTTAGATCCTCTTAAAACCCTAGAAACTCGTTTTATGCTTTATGATTAAATTCTAAAAGCGAGTTTCGTTTTTGTTGATCGTCGAGTTGATTCTAGGTTTCTCTTTGAATGTTCCTTTATGAATCAACTTGATGAATGACTAAAAGGGTTCCCCCATAGTCTATGGTATTTTAACGTTAAGATCACCACAAATCATCTTTACTTTCTCTTCGAACGGAGAGCTTGCGCGGGGATAGCGTGTGGAGGCCGAGGATTCGGTGAAAGCTTCGAGGATTCAAAGCGTTGGCGCGGCAAGGAGTTGTGGCGTGATCGTTTGGTGGATATCAAGCGATTGTGGACCAGCGAAGGAGATCCATGTTGAAGATTCGGTAAATTGGGTAAAGTCGTGGGTGAATCGCCTTGTACTCAATTGTTTCTTAGTGGATATTTCGTGTGATCGGTCCCGTGGGTTTTTCACTCCGCTTTGGAGTTTTCCCACGTAAAATCTTGGTGTGTTGATTTTATTTTCCGCATTTACTTTAAAATCGCATCGAGATTTTTAATTGGCCGTTGTACACCTATTCACCCCCCTCTAGGTGTAGATTACCTTTTAGATCCTTGAGACCCATAACCTACAATATACATGGAATTTAATCAATCTTTCATCTTAGGGTGAACAATGTTGAGCTCCAAAACATATAGGGCCTAACAAAATTAATTTAATCACATACTTTGAGCATCTTGGGACATATAACTAAGGTGCAATCAAATTTAAGTTTAATTGATCATCATATTGTCAAATTAAACTTTTCTTTTCTTTTTATGCTCCATTTATGTACACCGAGGGTACGCCCTTGGTTAAAGCCATGTAATAGAACTATACATTATAAAATTTTCTTTTGTTCAATTCCAGCATTTCAGAGGTCTCTTAATCGAAGGTGCCCTAACATTTTATAGGGGTAATTAATAATAGATGCTTGCGTTTATTGGAAGCCATGAATCCACAATACCTGATAACCATACATATTTAAATAGTAATCTGGATCATGAATACTACCCCACGGGAAATCAAGGATCAAATTCACCGTGCGAGGTACGTCATTCGTGGTCGCAGACAGATGTTAATTAATTCACACTCTAAAATTAGTCCAAATAATAGTTGCTATTTTGTAGGCATTGACACGAATATCTTGGATTCATATTAGACACTTCTTTTGTTCTTTTTGTTAGACTTAAAATATAGTGTTTAGCAAAATGAGTGTCGATCGTAAGCTACCTGGACTTCTAAAATTATGAGGTTACGGTGTACATCTGGTTGGAAAGCCATTTGAATGGTTAGGTGAAGTTAGATGAGGTTCGGAAGTATTCGAGCGTTTTCGGTACGCGTAGTCGCGAAAATGGGACCCGAAAGGCTATTGTCACGCCCCGGGACCCAGCGGAAGCCGGTACGCGTAGTCGCGAAAATGGGACCAGAGTATTGCTTTAGGCATTCCTTTTGGGTACATGTATCAACTTTATTTTGTTGAACTATAGATGTTAAAGTTGTAAACAGTGATGTAATTGGTGGAATGCAAATGTAAAAAGGATATGATGTAATTGAGGAAAAAGATGTAATAGCTTGGTTTACTTGTATTTGGTTAAAATGAAATAAAATATCTTGTATGCTGTACATTATAGCTTAGAGCTTTTACTTCCGCTGTGTTGGTTGCTTGTCCTCGTGCAAGCCTAGTATAATTGCAAATCTCTCTTTCTGATTGCTTTATTATACTGGTTGTTAGAGCCTTGGGCGGGCAGGGAAGGCCCTGTCCGTTCGGCGTCTGTTGACGTGGCCCGAACCCGACCAAATAGGCGGGTAGCGGGGCGTAACAGAAATGCACAAGAATAATAATAAGACCCCAAATTCACAAAAGAAGTGTACCCTTGAACTAGAGTAACAACGAAAAAACGCTTTACTTAATTTCAAATATCTACAAAAGCGAAATATAATTTGATATTACATGTAGGTCTTGGGTCTTGACTTGTTATCGGCATAAAGGATTCGGAGGAAGAGGGGGGGGAGGGGGTGGTGGGGGGGGGGGGGGAGGTGGGTTCGGAGCAGGGGCTGCGACGGGGGGAGGAGCGGGACTAGGGCTAGGCAGAGCAGCACGGAGGGACGACATAGTGGGTTTCATAGCGGGGGCTGCGGCGGGGGCAGGGGTGGGGGCCGGGCGCGGGGGAGGGGGGGGTTCGAACGTGGGTGCGGGGGGTTGCCGAGGGCTAGGGTGGGAGGGGCCGGGCCGAGCCCGAGGTAGCCGGGGAGGGACGGGGCCGGGCCGAGCGAGGAAGCTCAAGCGGGGAGGGGGCTGAGCCGGAGGAGGGAGGGCGAGCTGGATACAGTGTGCGGAGCTAGAGGCGGCGGCGCACAGAGTTGTAGGCGGCGGCCGCGAAGCTCGAGGCGGCGGCGTGCAGATCTGGAGGCAGAGGACGTGAATCCGAAGCGACGGCGTGCAGATCTGAAGGCGACGCGCGGAGTTGTTGGCGGCGGTCGCGAAGCTCGAGGCGGCGACTGTGAAGCTCGAGGCTGCAGCCGCGAAGCTCGAGGAGGCGGCGCCCGGAGTTGGAGGCGGCGCGGGTGATGGAGGCGAGGGGGGAGGGGAAGAGGAGAAATTGTTGAGGAGGAAGAGTCGAATGAGAGGGGAAGTGGACGGCGGTTCCTAGGAAAAAAGGGGGGAATGAAGGGAAACGTACATGGGTAAAATTAGGGTTAGATATTTTTTTATTAGATTTAGATGCGGTTTTAAAAAAACGCCGTAAACCACCTCTAATATGAATTCATAGTGGCGGTTTTTTAAAAACCGTCTCTAAATCGCCTCTAATACTGTTTTATCGAGACAGTTGTGGGGACCGCCTCTATAAAACCGCCTCTAATACGATTTTTTAGAGGCGGTTGTGGGGACCGCCTCTGTAAACCGCCTCTAAGCCTCTAATATAATTTTATAGAGGCGGTTGGGGGAACCGTCTCTACAGAACCTCCTCTGGAACCGCTTTTTCTTGTAGTGTCTTCTCATATTCTTTGTCACGCCCGCTACCCGCCTCTTTGGTCGGGTTCGCTACGTCACCGTACGCCGAACCCGACAGTGGCCTCCCCTACCCGCCCAAGGCTCTAGCAACGAGTATAATAAGCAAACAAGAGATATTTGCAATTATACAAGGCTTGCACGAGGGCAAGCAATAAACATAGCGGAAGTAAAAGCTCTAGGCTATAAAGTAAACCATACATGCTATTTGATTATATTTTAACCAAATACACATAACTAAAATTATTACATTTTTATCTTTAAACATCATATCCTTTTAACAACTTGACATCCCACAAAATTACATGATTGTTTACAACTTAACACTATAGATCAACAAACATAAAGTTGATACATGTATAACAAAAAGGGAATGCCTACAAGTATATACTCCGGTGGCCGCTAGCTATGGCGCTAAACCCTTGCCACGGTCCTCCGCTGCCCCGCACGTGCCAGGACCTGTAGGGTTGGTAGTGTGAGAACTACAACGAAGTTCCCAGTGGGCTCGGCATCCGACCTTGCCGACTTACCCACTAGGTCTATTTAGGCATAAGTATTACAAAGGAAAGGAAACAAGAACCATACTATATGCTAATACTATGACTGCAAAAGAAAGGTCAGTGAATAGATAATCAACTATAATTAACTATGCATGCATGCTCTTTACCCAATCTTTACTTGGCTCTTTACCCAATCTTATCGGTTAACATAGTTAACCCCAATAACTCATAACCCAAATACCTTTAGTTTGGGGAGGCTCTAAGCACTACAAGACCCGAGGACCGTCTTCGGGGACCGCGCTCCCCGTGGTGACTGTTCGGAACGCACTGCTCGAGGAGGAGCTACCTCCCTCGAGCCAAGACTTATCATGAGTATCGATCTAATCCTCTACTTGAGGATTCATAGCCGCTAGCCACAATGTCACTATGTCAATGATAGGTTGCTACCTTATCATACTATGTCATTCTTGCCATAATGCCACTAAAGTTAAACTAGGTTTAACTATTGTCATCTCGATGCCAATCTCGTCTCTATGTTCAATATCACCTTTGTTTACTATAATCAAGTCTATTGTCATACTCACACATGTATAGGGTTCTAGTTCTTGTGTCTCCTATGGTTCCATTTCAATCACTAAGTACATCCACATTATAACAAAGTATTGAGGTTCAACCATAAGCATAAATACTCACTACCCTATCATGCATGAATATTATATAATATAATATGGTCAACGAAGTGATATAGATATAGAAGGGAATCCAACGATTCCGGAATGCACCCCCCACCTCTAAATATTATGGTGGAGTTGTGGTTCAAGTTTCGTAGCTATCCGATCCCTAGGTTGCGACCTGCGCGTTAAACAGAGCCCAAATCAGGCTAATTTACATAGTGGCTCCTACGTAGGCTTTTCGTTTCGACGAACGGAGTTGTCCCACGCGTCAGAATACCCCCAATTAGGTTTTCACAAGGTCAATTAGCCTTGGAAACACTCTAGGGCAAAAGCCCCAATCTCCAAACCCTAACATTGCCAAATTGGCCTCGGTCCTAGATTGATCTCACCAACAAGCAAATGCTAGCTTAGGATCACCTAGGAAGTTCTCTACTACCTTCCTTAAGCCATTAGAATCATCTATTCGGCCTCTAACAACAACCCTAGTCCACCACCATTAGAGTACTTGAGCGCTCGTGGATGTTTCATGGAGTTCTTTGCTCTAGTAGACTTCTAACACTAGCAACAAGCTAGAAAACTCCAAAACTTAGGAGAAAACCTAAACCCTAGAGTTAAACTTGCAAAATCTTACCTCTAGTAGCAAGCTCAACCAAGGTCTCCTTGTGGTAGAGCTCCAATGTCCACCAAGAACCCTCCAACAAGCCCCAAAGCCTTCTCCTTCTTCTTCTTCTCCAAGTTCCCCAAGCCCTAGAGCACTTCTAGAGAGAGAAAATGAGAGAAAAGAGAGTGAAGGAGAGTGTGCTGTGAAAAGAGGGAGCAATGGGTATATTACATGTTGTAACAATTGCACCCAGGCCCTCCAAATTGCTAATTTTGTAATCTGCCAGACTGGGCAAAAGTTGGGCTGAAGGACCGGTCTCTCTAGGTAGGGGACCGGTCTCAGAGGGTCTTCGCCCGAATCCATACGCGTGTGGGGACCGGTCTCTGCCTATGGGGACCGGTTCCCGTAGGGTATACTTCAAGGACTTAGCCAAATTTTGGCTAGCTACGCAGGTGGGGACCGGTCTCTCGCCCGTGGGGATCGATTCCGTACGCCCGATTTTCAGGACTTAGCCGATTTTTTTTTGTTTGCTCGGTTGCTGCGTGCGGGGAGACCGGTCTCCACTTGTGAGGACCGGTCCCCAAGAGCTCCAAGTCTAGAAATTTTCCAGACTTGCAGTTTTGCCTCCTCGGGTCCTATTTTCACTTCTCATGGGTTCTAATACCCTTAGAACCCATCAATACTCGCTCTACTCCTGGTTCCGCTCATTTCGACGGAACTCGAAACGCTTTACGGGGAAGCGATGCTACATTCTTCCTCTCTATTGGGCTAGCTTGAGAGGTAAGCTTGCTACCCCTTCAATGGTAGATCTTTAGGGTGTGATTTAAATGCTCTAGAAATAGATTTTGTGGAACCCTAGCATGCTATCTAGATGAATGATACCTAATTCGTGAAGGGATTTGATGGTTTTTGCCGTAGTAGCAAACCTAGGGTTCAAAATGGGGTTTTTGTAAATAGATGGGTTTGATCTCATTTAGACCGTTGTAAACCTAATTGCTAGGTAAACGAACACGTTGGCGAAGTTGGTTCGGCGATTCGTCGAGCCGTTACGAAGATATTGAAGAAACAGACTATTTAGCATCGTTTCCGCCTGGAGGGCCGAGGTGACAACTAAAAATCATGGAAATGGATTTGGAGCACCGTGGCACATAACCGAAGACCTATAATTTTCGGGGCTGCGAAGCGGAGCACGGCTGAGGCGCAGTTGCAATATTGGGCCGTGCGGGATACGAGTGCCGCGGAAGGCCAATTACAAGTGACTACAAGCAATCGGAATGCAAATCGAGGTGGGTTGTGCTCACCGAAGCGACTAGGTCGCCTATATGTCTAAGAGTAATGGTTTTCTAATTGATGCATATAGTTGTATTGGTAGGCTTACATGATAATATGAATGCTTGAAACATACTATGTAGTTGATATTACCTACCAATGAGATGAAATGCATAATGAATTAAATGCTAAAAGAATGCATGAGATGCTAAGTATGGACTACTTTGGATGATGATTATATGTATGTTGACATATCATGTGATGCTAGTAATATATGTGCATGATGACATATTGTGGATTATGTTAAATAGAAACATATACATGATGACATATTGCATATGATAGATGAATTATGCATGTTGATATATTGGGAATTATGTTAAATAACATATGCATGTCGAACTTGGGTCGATAACTCTAGGGTGAATAGAGAACTCAACAACGGAAATGTAACAGCCCGAATTTTAATCTGAAAGTGGATACAAATAAAAATAGTGTGAGATACTATTTTTATTGGATATAGAGAAGTAAAACATGAGTTTGAAATGATCTGTGCTGAAATTGGAGCGAAAATAGAGGATTTAGAATTTTCTGTGTGAAACCGGGCAGATAAATTAGCAGAAAATGTACAGTGTCAGAAAATTATGAAAATTGAGGGGTATGTCAGGATTATTATTACGAGGCTAGATTTAAAGTTTCGTGTCATTCTGACACCCAGAAGATGAGAAATAAATTCCGAATGTTATCTGTTAACGATTACAGTTCGGTACAGTTTACAGTGACCAAACGGAGTCGAAACAGGAAGCTGAAGATTTTTCTAAACTCGTTAGGTAAAATCGAGCCTGACTGTCAAGTTTGAGCCCAAACGGACATTCGGAAGGAACTAACTGCTAAACCGGAGTCTGTGTGTGAATAGTGCAAGTGGAGGGGCAAAATTGTAAAAAGGGTATTTCACCCCCTTTTCTTCTTCTCCATCAGCCAAATGCACACACACACACACACACCCTCATATACACACACATGGAGATAGAGAGAGAGCTCCATTTCTCTCTCTAAATCTCTCCCAAAAATAGGTGGTTTTGGTGGAGAAGCAAGCTTGGAGGTTGATTTTCATCATCTTCTTTTCTCTCTACACCATTGGAGCAAGCTTTTGAGGTAAGCTTTGATGCTCTTTAATGGTAGAACTCTAGGGTTTTGAATTTAAGCTCTAGAAATGGATTTAGTAGAACCCATTGATGCTAGATAAGTGATTATTGCATGATTCATGAATCAATTTGGAGGTTAATTGCAATAATGAAAACCTAGGGTTAGAAATACAATTTTTACTATTAGATGGGTTTGATCTAATTTGACCCTCCATAAACCTAATTGCTAGGTAACGAAACACGTTGGCGAGGTTCGGCAACTGTCGTGCCGTTGTGAAGTTATGGAGGATTGAAGCTCTCTAACGGTGGAAGCAAGCTTTCCAATGGTGAATTTAGCTTGATAAGCATGGTGGCCTAAGGTGAGATCTTATGATTAAGCTAGGATTTCAATTTAATCCTTATGTATGAGATTCTATTAACCTCTAATGTGTTGTATGCATGCTAAATCCTTAATATTTGGGTTAATTGGAGCATGTGTAGAGGCTAGGGTTAGTAATTGGGATTTTTGGTAAATGGGGGTTTTGATCTATAATAACCCTATTGCTCTCTAATTGAAGGGTAGAGATGAAGCTTGAAGCTCTCTAATGGTGGAAGCAAGCTTTCCAATGGTGGATTTAGCTTGATGTCATGGTGGTCATGGTAAGTTTTGTGGATTTGAGTTAAGATTAAGATTAAGTCTAAATGAGATGTTTAATTAGGATCTATATATGATTCTAAACTAGTTTAATGAAGAGAGTATCATAATTAATGAGACCCTCTTGATGAAATAGAGACATTGGGTAGCTAATGGGATTTTAATTAAATCCTTTTATGCATGAGATTCTAGTGATCTCTAAGGTATTACTAGCATGCTAAATCCCTAATATTTGGATTAATTGGAGCATGTGTAGAGGCTAGGGTTAGTGATGGGTGTTTTTAGTAAATGAAGGTTTGATATCATTTGACCCTATTGATCTCTAATTGAAGGTTAGAGATGAGTCATTGAAGACCCTAGATCGCGAATCGGAGGTCGTGTGGTGGTTGCGCATGGATTAGGTCGAGTAGTGCGGCGTGCGTCAGGAGGCCGATTGCAAGTGACGACGAGCAATCGAACGCTATTAAAAGGTGGGGGTGCTTCCACTGACATTGAACTTCTCTTTATGTCTATGTGTCACCATTGAGCATGTATGTTATAGCTATTTTCATGCATAGTAGGGTAATTGAATTATGTATGGCATGCTTAGAGTTAAGATGCAAATGAGATTTGTTATGAACAGAGAAAAAGAATTAAACCTTACGTATGCATGAGATGAGACAAAGAACCTAGTGGTTAAAGAATAAGAACATTGTGACATATAGATTGAATGACATTGAGAATTGTAAAGAACACTAATATGCATGTGTTGAGATAAAGAACCTAGAGGTTAAAGAACAAGAATATTGTGGCATATAGATCGAGTGGCATCTATGATTGTAAAGAACACTAGAGTTAGTGTGATATTGAGAATAAGAACAAAGAAAATAAAGGACACTAGAGTTAGTGTAACGACATGGTCAAGAACAAGTATGCATGTGAATAAAGAACACTAAAGTTAGTGTGTGGCATTATTAAATGTGTGTAAAGAACCATAGTGTATATGACACTAGAACAAGTCAAAGAATGCAAGTAAAGAACATGAAAGATATAGTGACAAAGAAACCTTAGAGTTAAGGGTCATTTGATCATAGTTCTCCTTGAAGTCAAGGAATGGATTGAATTGGAATCCTTAAAGTTAAGGATTGATCGTACTCACCATATAGTCCTTGCTCGAGGCGCGGTAGCTCCCCCTCGGGCGATGTGCTCCGGAGTTGTCATCACTGGGTCGTAGTGTTTTCTCTCCCCAGAGAACGGTCCCGTCGGGTCGCAGTGTTTTCTCTCCCCGACAGTAGGGATTTGGGTTGGTTGAGTTTTGTTGAGGGCGAAACCTACGGGTTAGCCAAGAGATTGGGTTATGAAATTATGATCTTGCATTCATCTTTATTATCCTGTTGAGCATAAGCAATCTTTACTATTGTTCAGGCATATTAGTTGTATGCATTATAGTTTGGTTACTATCAGCTTATTCTTTCAAATTATGCCTGAGATAGACCTAGTGGGAAAGTCGGTGTAATTGGAGGCCGAGCCCACTGGGAACTTTGTTGTAGTTCTCATCCCACTAACCATGCAGGTTTTAGCACGAGCGGGGCGATCCGTGGCTCGAGGCATGGTTATCGTGCTCTAGGTAGTGTTCTACCCATGTGTATAGTGGCACCCTTTATATATTTTATCTATTATGTTGAGGAAATGAAAAATGTAATAAAATCATGTGAGAGGTGAAAATGTATTAAGTTCTTTTGAGAGATGAAATTGTAAATTGAGATGGCCAATGTTTAATTTGGAAGAATAAATGTAATAATTATATAAGCTTTGTATTTGATTGCAATTGATCAAGTTACAATGTATGAATGGTTTAGTTAGTTTACTTTCACTTGTGCTTATGTTGCTTGCCCTCGTGCAAGCCATGTATATTGAAATGTTGTCCTGGGAATTGTTCATTTCTTTATACATGTACTCGTTGTTGTTAAGCCTTGGGCGACAGTGAGGCTCGTCCGTTCTGCTGGCTCATGGCGTGCTCGAACCGACCAAATTGGCGGTCCCGGGGCGTGACAGGAAAATAGAAATGTGAAATGCTCGATGTGGACAAAGTAGGATGTCAATAGATCGAGTGGCACGTGAATGATAAATGAACAGAACGAGTGGCATATAATGTAGTGTAAATGACACTAGTGGCATGTGAACTTAGGGATAGGTGGACTCCCTAGTAAATGACTCGTTGAACAAAAAACTTAGTATAGCTAGGCAATTATGCATAAATGTCGGAATAGGTGAGTTTCGAGAGAAATGTTGGCCCTAGTTCGTAGGGTATCCTCACGTGGAGAGGATAGATCAAGCTCACGGTCTGTTATTCGGGATGGTAAAGCCATCCATTTCCTCACATGGAGAGGAATTGTCGTCGAGTACTCCGGAGTGCCGGGCGATTAGGACAGAGTTGATGTCCGCAGACAGTCCCGGGTTCGGAGGCACATGGAGTTTCCTTATTCTACGGGAATGGAAATGTGAGTCGTAGGCGAACCTTCTGGTTAGCCAATGGATTGGGTGACAAACATATGAGTTGTAGTGGCATCCCAGTTTAGTGGATTTAAGGCTGAGGTGGAAGTGAGACGTCCTCCACCTTGAGCCTGACTTTGCGCGGTACTCCTCAGATGATTGACTCAAGACCGAGTCGGGTGTATAGCTTGTAAAAGCAAGTTAAACCTTATGAGAATAGCTGTAATTGACATGAAGCTAAGATAGAGGAAAACTTAGAAGTCAATTGGATGAGCCGTGAATAACAGGAATAAAAGTAGAATCAATTGATCTGCCAGTTGGTTGCTTAGTTGCATAAACTGCATGAATTTCATATTGCATATTGTGAGGCATAAACATGTATTCCAATACTTGAATATATATATCTTTTGGATATCTGTTGGACTAACATGTTGCGGCCTCCTTGGACCTATTGGTCGAGCTCTTCCCTTAGGTGGTAAAATAGGCTTTTCCCGGCAGAATTCCTCTACAAAATCGGTGCCTGGAATTTAGAGATACTTGTAGAGGCGGTTTTTAAAACCGCCCCTAATATGTTATTTTTTTTATTTTCTTTTTCTCTCCATGTCACGCCCCGGGTCATTTTAGAGTATAAAAACAGCGGAATTTTTTTTTTTTAAACCTTGACCCCCAAAGGCATGTCAGACCTTCCACAAATACAGGGAGACCACTGTTCACACGGACAGAGTCTCCCCTGTATCTGCACGGCATCGCACAAGTACAGAGAGTGTCTACACAACATACAACCACAATAATGTGTACAGTAAAGAAAGTAACTTACATCATACACATTTACACCATTCACCACAGGTTACATTCACAATCCACATCTATCAGTTGAAAGGTTCCCTACTCGGGAACTGGTTTTGAAAATCTAACTCAAAAATCCACATAAAAACTTTTTTAAAACTGTTTCCCACTAGGAAACCTTTTTCCTTTTAAAACGCTACCACGAGGGGTAGAAAACCTTTTCTTTCATAAGCCAAGCCATATATTAAATCCCAAAACCACATGATAACTTAAAACATCCAGTTTAAAAGTAGAGAACATGAACCATATAAGTATAAGTCTAAGTCGATAAACGAACTGAAATGAAACGAAAGGTAAACAATATGCAAACCATGGGTCGTGTACTAGAACGCGCGCTAGGTACGCGCCTCACCAGCGGTCCCACTCGAACCAGCAAACTCACCTGAAAAAGAAGGCAGGGGGTGAGAACATGTAAACATGTCTCCCCCTCCCAGTGGGTATCCGGAGACAAACAAAGTAAAGCTGATGGTAGTACCTTAGCAACTATAACTGAGTAAGGAGATATGTAGAAATATAAACTAATCACGTAAATATGCGTCAAAAGGACAACAAGCTCAAGAGTACCCAATCTGAACCAATACTCTCTTGGTCTGCGTCGCAGACCTCAAGCCAATGCCCCCACTACTCTACCATGCATATACCCCAGCTCAAAGCTCCAAGGGCTCACGGGTTGTCCGCTGCAACCACTTTTCCGGAAAAGAACACCCACTTACTGTGGATCAGACCGCTGGTAACTATTATTACAGGCGAACTCCACCAGAGATAGATAACGATACCATCCATCTCCATAATCCAGGACACAAGTGCGTAGCATATCCTCAAGAGTCTGGATAACGCGCTCCGACTGTCCGTCGTTCTGCGGATGGAAAGCCGTACTGAAATTGAGCTTCGTACCCATAGCCTGCTGCAAGCTCCTCCAGAAGTGGGAAACGAAGCGGGTGTCCCGATCAGACACAATCGACACTGGCACACCGTGAAGTCGGACGATCTCGTCGATATATAACTGTGCCAGTCGATCTCGGGACCACGTCGTGTGAATCGGCAGGAAGTGAGCTGATTTCGTCAACCGATCGACTATGACCCAAATCGCATCGTGACCTCGCTGTGATCGAGGTAATCCAGTGACGAAATCCATCGTAACCGCTCCCACTTCCACACGGGTATAGGAAGTGGTTGCGCCTTTCTGCCGGCCGATGCTCGACTTTCACCTGCTGGCAAACCAAGCACCGAGCCACGTGCTGAGCCACGTCCTGTTTCATCCCAGGCCACCAGAAGTTCTGCTTCAGGTCGCGATACATCTTGGTTCCGCCTGGATGAACAGTGTAAGGAGATCGGTGCGCCTCGGATAGGATATCGCTCCTCAACTCCGAGTCACTGGGTACGCACCATCTGCCTCTGAAACGCAAGGATCCATCAGTGTGGATGGTGAAGTCTCCGTCCTTGCCCTGCTCGATCTCAGTCCGCACTTTCTGTAAGTACGGATCACTCTGCTGTCCGAGCATAATCCGTTCCGTCAGAGTAGGCTGTACCACCAGAGACATCAACTGGGCCGTAGCTCCGGTGGAAACAACCTCTATCTCAAGACGACGGAACTCCTCTACCAGACGATCCTCGCTCATGATCATAAAGGACTCACCGTTGGTCTCGCTCAAGGCGTCCGCTACTACATTCGCCTTTCCCGTATGATACTGGATAGTGAGATCGTAGTCCTTCAAGAGCTCGAGCCAACGTCTCTGTCTGAGGTTCAGCTCCTTCTGTGTGAAGAGGTACTTCAAGCTCTGGTGATCAGTGAACAACTCGCAGTGTGCCCCATAGAGATAATGCCTCCATAGTTTAAGGGCAAATACCACTGCCGCGAGCTCTAGATCGTGCGTCGGATAATTCTTCTCATATGGCTTTAGCTGACACGAGGCATAAGCAATGATCCGATCCTGCTGCATAAGCACGCACCCAAGGCCAACCCGTGAGGCGTCACAATATACCACGAAATCCTCACCAGGCCGCGGCAACGTCAGAACAGGTGCGCGGGTCAATCGATCCTTCAGCTCGTCGAAGCTCTGCTGACGCTGCGCGGTCCAATGGAATCGTTCCCCTTTTCTGGTCAGCTTGTTCAACGGTGCGGTAATTTTAGAAAAGCCCTCGACAAATCGCCGATAGTAACACGCCAAACCCAGAAAACTCCTGACCTCTGTCACAGAAGTAGGCTCTGGCCACTCGACTACTGAGGCTATCTTCTTCGGATCCACCGTAATGCCTGATGGAGTCACGATATGCCCCAAGAATGATACCTCGCGAAGCCAGAATTCGCACTTTTTGAGCTTAGCGTATAGCTTGTGCTCTCGAAGCAACTGCAGTACTCGCCGGAGATGATCCTCGTGCTCCTCATCACTCCGCGAGTATATCAGGATGTCGTCAATGAAGACCACGACAACCTGATCTAAGTAAGCCCAGAAGACCCTATTCATCATATCCATGAAAGCTGCCGGGGCATTGGTAAGCCCGAACGGCATCACCGTGAACTCGTAGTGGCCGTAACGAGTTCGAAATGCGGGCTTCGGTACATCTTCAGCTCGGATCTTAAGCTGATGATACCCGGACTGAAGATCGATCTTTGAAAATACCGTCGACCCTTGAAGCTGGTCGAAAAGATCGTCAATCCGGGGTAGTGGATACTTGTTCTTCACCGTGACCTTATTGAGCTCCCGGTAGTCGGTGCAAAGTCGCAGACTACCGTCCTTTTTTTGACGAAAAGGACTGGGGCACCCCAAGGAGACACACTAGGTCGGATGAACCCTCGATCTAAAAGATCCTCGAGTTGAGCCTTCAGCTCCTTAAGTTCGGCGAAGGCCATACGATAAGGAGCTTTCGAGATCGGCGTTGTGCCCGGAACTAAGTCGATAAAGAAATCGACCTCCCTGTCCGGGGGCATTCCCGGAAGCTCAGCAGGGAACACATCTGGAAAATCACGAACAATCGGAATCTCCTCCAATAGTGGTGCAGCCCGGCGGGTGCTATCTACCGAAGCCAGGTAGGCTATACACCCGGTGTTCATAAGTCTCTTAGCTTTAGCAGAGGAGATAGTAGCAGCAAAGTAGGAGCTCTTACATCCTCGGTAGACGTACACCTCCTCGCCTGGTTTTGCGAACGTCATAGTCCTCCGCTCGCAGTCGACAGTAGCGTAGTGCCTGGAGAGCCAGTCCATGCTAAGCACTACATCGAAGTTCTTCTTCACCGGGAGCACCATAAGATTCGCGAGTAATCCCCGATTATCCAGAACAACCGGGTACGACCGAAGATAACGATAAGCCACGATGTCTCCCGCTGGTGTGTGCACGCTGATAGATTCCTCGAGTGGGCTCGAGGGAATGCCATGTTCGCATGCAAAGGTATGCGAGATAAATGAATGGGAGGCTCCAGTATCAAAAATAGCTCTAGCACGAGTGGTGGAGAGGGTGACAATACCTGCAAGAACGTCAGGACCGGTGTCGCCCTCTTGCTGAGTCGGAGCGAAGACTCGTCCTCCTGAAGCCTGGCGCGCCCTCTCAGACTGGCGAGAGGAAGAGGGCGCCACCGGAGCAAGCGGCGACCACGGAAGCTCCACTATCCCGTCGAGTCGGTGCGGGGAGGAAACGGCGCTCGCATAGCCCCGTTAGGTAGTGCAAGGATCGGAAATGGCCCCGGCCACAACGGTAGCAGTGATCCCTCCTCTGCGGACAATCCGTCACCCGATGCGCCTGTCCGCAGATGACGCAAGATCGCCCGCCCTGTCGCCAGCTGCCGGAGGGTGCGCTCCTTGCCGACTGCTGGGTGCGAGGGTACATGGGTGGCCTCTTGCTGAAAGAAGAGCCACCACCAGCCCTGGAATGCGAACGCTTCCTGTCCCTCGTTCGCTCAGACACGTCCCGCTCGCTTTGACCTCCTCGTGCTCACTCGAACGATCGAGCCCGCTCCGGACACCGGTCGAAGGTGATAATACCGGCCGACGACCAGCATCCGGATGTTCGATCTCAGCCCCCTCATGAACATCCTCGCCTTGTGGTACTCGTCCCGCACAGCGAAAGGAATGAGACCAACTATGCGGGAGAAATCCTGCTCGTACTCGGTAACGGTACGGCTGCCCTGCTTCAAGCGCTCAAGCTCGCGCTCCAGATCCCGTTTGGTGCTATCTTTAAAGAATTGCTCGTGGAGAAGCCTCTTGAACTCTGCCCAGGAAGGATAGATACCCTCCAACTTGATCTCCAGATGACGCTGCCACCAAGCGTCAGCGTCCTTCTCCAGACAGTGGGCAGCCAATGGTACGTGATCCGCCACCTCGTAACGCAGATCACGGAACATCTTCTCCATGTGGATGACCCAGTGCTCAAGCACCCATCCGTCATCCCTCTTTCCCGAGAACTTCGGCGGATCAAACTTCAGGAACTGCGCCAGCTTCGCTCGCGTACGAGCGGCCTCCGCTGCAGGGTTATTAGCACCATCAGCAGGAGCCGTAGCTGGTGGAGGCATCGCTGGAGGGACAACGGCCGCGGGAACTGTCGGAGCCGGGGGTGGAACCGGAGGTGGAATCGGGGGTGGAACCGGGGGTGGAACAGGGGGTGCAGCCGCCGCAGCCTGCTGCTGCAAATACTGTTGGAACATGCCTGTGAGCGTCGTCGGTGACCGACGGTCTTGCGAACTCGGCCTCAAGCTGCCGAGTGCGCGCATGTCGGACTGCCACAAATACGGGAGACCACGTTCACACGGACGGTGTCTCCCGTATTTGCACGGCATCGTACAAGTACAGAGAGTGTCTATACAACATACAACCACAATAATGTGTATAGTAAAGAAAGTAACTTACATCATACACATTTACATCATTCACCACAGGTTACATTCACAATCCACATCTATCAGTTGAAAGGTTCCCTAGTCGGGAACTGGTTTTGAAACTCTAAGTCAAAAATCCACATAAAAACCTTTTTAAAACTGTTTCCCACTAGGAAACCTTTTTTCTTTTAAAACGCTACCACGAGGGGTAGAAAATCTTTTCTTTCATAAGTCAAGCCATATATTAAATCCCAAAACCACATGATAACTTAAAACATCCAGTTTAAAATTAGAGAACATGAACCATATAAGTATAAGTCTAAGTAGATAAACGAACTGAAATGAAACGAAAGGTAAACAGTATGCAAACCGCGTGTCGTGTACTAGAACGCGCGCTAGGTACGCGCCTCACCAGCGGTCCCACTCGAACCAGCTATCTCACCTGAAAAAGAAGGCAGGGGGTGAGAACATGTAAACATGTCTCCCCCTCCCAGTGGGTATCCGGAGACAAACAAAGTAAAGTTGATGGTAGTACAGTAGCAACTATAACTGAGTAAGGAGATATGTAGAAATATAAACTAACTGCTACTGTAAATATGCGTCAAAAGGACAACAAGCTCAAGAGTACCCAATCTGAACCAATGCTCTCTTGGTCTGCGCCGCGGACCTCAAGCCAATGCCCCCACTACTCTACCATGCATATACCCCAGCTCAAAGCTCCAAGGGCTCACGGGTTGTCCGCTGCAACCACTTTTCCGGAAAAGAACACCCACTTGCGGTGGATCAGACCGCCTGTGTTCGTGAAATGCGACGAGTATCGGGCGATCAATGTAAATATGCTCAAAGATCATCCATCGGCAACCAGCCGACAATGCTGCCCCCTAGGGCCCAGCGACCACGTGGGTCGTCAAGTAACCAGAAGAACCAACCAGGTACCAAGTACTGAGTGTGACTGACCAAATAGGTCCCAAGTATGCAAAGTAACTGACCAACTAGGTCCCGAGTAGAGAAAGAAACTGACCAACCAGGTCCCAAGTATGAATAAGGCGATGAAAGCTACTCTACTCCTATATGTAGTAAAAACCAAGGAAACTACTCGTGAGTAAATAGAAGTAATCCGATGCAAGAGTATATAGTAAGCAATGTAAAAGCAAGGGGTGAAGGAATCGTCACCAAGCTTGCACCACTGAACGGACGGCAACCTGGGATACCCACCTGTAAATGTATGCCGAAGTCGACCTGCTGACTGCTGAACACCCGAACCTATAAAAGGTCCCTCGGGTTAGAATCCAAACCCTCGTCTTAAGTTCCACTACTATAATTCCATTTATAAACCCACGAGACTCGGTTTCCCTAAACCGATCGTCGGAACGCTCGAAAGTTCCGAAAACTGTGCCGGAGCTCCACCGGGACCCACAAGTTATCCCGGAACTTCCCGTATATAATATAAGTCATCCGCTGCCACTAAATACCGAATTTAGTGTAACCAAAACAGCGGTGATGCCCTAACATATGCCGGAAGAAATTCGAACCAAACAACGTTCCGTCGGCGAATTTCGCCGCGAAACGTTCCGAAAATCACTTCTGATTTTCTTTAATTACTTTGAACCTTGGACAATCAGTCCAGAGGTTACCCTGTAAGACCCCAAATAGTCCTATATATGAGATATAATAGGGCTAAACTCTTAACCCGGCTTAAGCATTTTGGGTGGTGGCAAGGCCCAAGAGGTTAAGAGAGTTAAGCGTGCTAGGACGGGAGTAGTCCTAGGATGGGTGACCCCCTGGGAAGTTGGGGCATCACAGATGGTATCAGAGCGTAAACGAAAGTAAGCAAAGGTCTAGGATTGACTTAAGAACCATAGGATTGGAGACCTTAGGGACTTAGGAAACGTTTAACGTGGATTTGGTAAACGCGAAAGCTAGTGGATTGGGTTAACATTAAGACTTCTCTAGAAGAAATTAGAGATGAATTCAAGTATTTATTTCTGCTTAAGGAACCTTGTGGGGCGGCCGACCACATGACACCTAGAGTGGGAAATAATTTGCTTATTTGCTTTCGCTTAATTGGGTAATTATTTTGGAACGTGTAAGAGTCACGTGTATTGGGTATTAATGTGTGTGCTACGTTTCAGGACATGATGGCACCATGGGGACGCCCTCCTAAGACGCGATCCACTGCGGCACCACTTCCTGAGGTGCCCGAGCAGTCGGGATCGGGCGATGTACGCGAGTTGCAAGCCCAAGTAGTGGCGTTGGCCGGGGCTATGAAGCAGCAGGCGGAGCAGCTTAGTAGGCTCCACGACTTGGTGGCCCAGCAGGCGGCGGCGGCGCCTGTGCCTCGGGACCCGACGCCACCTGTTGAGCCTGCGGCACCACCTCCAGTGGCGGCAGCGGTACCAGTGATAGTTGTACCACCGCCGGACTTCGGGTTCGTCGGCTTCGGATCACGACACCCCCGAGGCGGAGCGGGAACGGGCGGTAGCGGTGTTGACGGCTTTCAAGCGGTTAAAGCCACCAACCTTCAACGGGGAAGACAAGGACCCGTGGATGGTCGAGACGTGGTTGATCGCTATGCAATCCTTGTTCGAGGACTTCTATACCCTCGAGCGGGACAAGGTGCATTTGGCGGCCCATTGCTTCGAGGGGTCGGCGCGCCTTTGGTGGAGGCAAGTGAAAGAGGATCGTTCTTTGAACGATATTACCATGGCTTGGGAGACGTTTCGGGGGATGCTATTGATGGAGTATTTCCCCGAAAGCGATAAAAGAAAGATCGAGGAGGACTTCCGCAAACTAAGACAGGGGAGTCGCACAGTGCGCGAATACGAGAGGGAGTTCGCGCACATGATTCATTGCGTGCCGAGCTTGGTCCACGGCGACGGGGACCCGGCGAAGAAATTTGGGCGTGGGTTGAGGCCGGATATTTTTAAGACAGTTGATTCTTTCCGGCTGACGACCTATGGAGAGGTTTTGGACCGCGCACTTTGGGTGGAGCGCGGCAATGCTATTGCGCGAGAGGAGCGCGAGGCTTTTGAGAGGGACAAGGACAGGGAGAAGTCCAAGAAGCGGGCATCGAGTGGGTCTGCGGGGCAATCGAGCTCTAAGCGGCCCCCTCAACCTCAGCGGTCACAGTGGCGCGGCAGTCGGAGTCAGACTCAGAGTCAGACCTCCTACCCGTGTGTTATCTGCGGCGGGAACCACCGAGTTGTTACTTGCCCTCAGCGGGAGGGGCGATGCTTTCGGTGTGGCCAGGCGGGCCACATTGGTCGCGAGTGTCCGGGCAGTGCATCACCGGCACCCTCAGCAGCTTCAGTACTGTACACTCCGCGACAGTTGGCGGGACTACCACCCGCTATGTCTGCTGGACGATCATCAGCGCCACGTCAGCAGGAGGCACCTCGAGCGCCTAGTGGGCGGGTTTTTGCCACTCAGGTGGAGGAGCAGTCGACTCCAGCACCAGTTCCAGATGATGTGGTGGCAGGTATTATTCTGATCCAAGGCACTCGAGCTAAAGCTTTATTTGATACAGGTGCATCTCATTCATTCATACGTGCATCATTCGCCAAGGCTCATGGGGTAGAGATAGGGCGTCATGATGACCATTGGTGGGTCAACTCTATCGAGCACTCTTTTGCTGTGGATGAGGAGTGCGAAAATTGCCCAGTACAAATTGGAGATTGGATTATGCCAATCGATCTCCTAGTGGTCGAGCGGTTATCGGGCTTCGACGTGGTCTTAGGGATCAACTGGCTCTCTAAGTACTACGCCGTTATCGATTGTGAGAGGAAGGTTATCACATTTCGTGAACCTGGACAAGAAAAAATGGTCTACCAAGCGTGTTAGGGCACACGTTTTGCGCCGACCATATCGTCGGTGAGGGCGAAAAGGATGATCAAGGGTGGTTGCAAGGCTTATTTAGCGACCATCGTGGATACCCAAAGGGAGCACCCGGAATTGAGTAGCATTCGGGTGGTATGCGAGTACCCGGATGTGTTTCGGCGGAGTTACGGGATTGCCACCGGACCGGGAAGTTGAGTTTGTCATTGACTTAGTCCCGGGGCGCCAATCTCGAAGGCTCCGTACGAGAATGGCAGGTGGAGCTTAAGGAACTTAAAGCCCAACCGCAAGACTTGCTCGATAAAGGCTTTGTGCGGCGAGCGTGTCTCCGTGGGGAGCTCCAGTGCTGTTTGTGAAAAAGAAGGACGGCACACTTCGACTTTGCGTTGACTATCGCGAGTTGAACAAGGTCACAATCAAGAACAAGTACCCGTTGCCGAGGATTGACGATTTATTCGATCAGTTGCAAGGGTCAAGGGTTTATTCGAAGATTGACCTTCAATCGGGTTATCATCAATTGAGGATACGGCCCAAGGATGTGCACAAAACGGCGTACCGTACGCGGTATGGTCATTATGAGTTTACGGTTATGCCTTTCGGGCTTACTAATGCCCGGCATTTATGGACTTAATGAATAGAGTCTTCCGTCCGCTATTGGACCGGTGCGTCGTGGTATTCATTGACGACGTATTGGTATATTCTCGGACCGAGGAAGAACACGAGGAGCACTTGAGAATCGTGTAGGAGACACTCCGACGAGAGAAGCTTTATGCCAAATTGAAGAAATGTGAGTTTTGGCTACCGGAGGTTACTTTCTTGGGTCACGTTATATACGGAGGCGGCGTCTCTGTGGACCCAAAGAAAGTTGAGGCAATTAAGGATTGGCCTCGCCGTCAAATGCAACGGAAATTCGAAGCTTTTTGGGGCTTGCGGGCTACTACGGCGGTTCGTGGAGGGGTTCGCCAAGATAACAACTCCACTAACGCGCCTTACGCACAAAGGGGTGAAGTATGTTTGGAGCCCGAATGTGAGCGAAGCTTTGGGGAGCATAAGAAAAGATTGACGACGACTCCGGTGCTTGCTTTGCCGACGCCGGGGGAGAGTTATGTCGTGTACAGTGATGCTTCTTATGTTGGTCTCGGGTGCGTTCTGATGCAAAATGGCCGAGTTATCGCTTATGCTTCGCGCCAGTTAAAGACATATGAGAAGAACTACCCGATTCACGACTTGGAGTTAGCGGCGGTCATTTTCGCGCTAAAGCTTTGGAGGCATTACTTGTACGGTGAGCATTGCGAGATTTATACGGATCACAAGAGTCTCAAATACTTGTTCACCCAGAAGGAGTTGAATATGCGACAGCGGCGGTGGTTAGAGTTGCTCAAGGATTATGATGTAACTATTCTATACCACCTCGGGAAGGCAAATGTCGTGGCCGATGCTTTGAGTAGAAAGTCGGCGGAGAATTTGGCGACGGCGATTACACCTCAACCTGCATTGCACAAGGAGATGCAACGGTTAGGGCTCGAGGTGGTGGCGCGGGAGTCTGACAACATTTGCTATGTTGATCGTGCAACCCACCTTGTTGGAAAAGATAAAGGAATTGCAAGGTTCCGATCCATAGCTCCAAAAGGTGCGGGGCCAAGCAGAGAGCGGTAGTGCCGAAGATTTTGGCATTGGGACCGACGGAGCACTACGGTATCGAAACCGTTGGTGTGTGCCCAAGGACGATGATCTTCGGAGGGCGATTATGCAAGAAGCACACCAATCACCCTATAGCATTCACCCGGGCGGCACCAAGATGTATCAAGACTTAAAACTCCATTATTGGTGGCCGGGTATGAAAAGGGACATTGGAGAGTTTGTGGCACAATGTCTCACGTGCCAACAAGTAAAAGCGGAGCGTCGCTTTCCAGTGGGGAAATTGCAAAGTCTACCAATACCCGTGTGGAAGTGGGAAGACATTGCTATGGACTTTGTGACGGGTTTGCCTAGGTCACAAGGCGGGCACGACGCGATTTGGGTAGTTGTGGACCGGTTGACAAAATCGGCTCACTTTTTGCCGATCCACACTACTTGGTCGGGAGACAAGCTAGCTCAAGTATATCTCGACGAGGTTGTGAGGTTACACGGGGTTCCGGTGTCAATTGTATCGGATCGGGACCCGAGGTTCACCTCTCATTTTTGGAAGAGCTTGCAAGATGCTTTGGGTACACGGCTCAATTTTAGCACGGTATTTCATCCTCAAAGTGACGGTCAATCGGAGAGGACTATTCAGATACTTGAGGATATGCTTCGGGCGTGTGTACTCGACTATAAGGGTGGATGGCATGATTTTCTACCAATGGCGGAATTCGCATACAACAATAGCTACCAAGAAAGCATTGCGATGGCGCCATTCGAGGCCCTGTATGGTAAGAAGTGTCGTTCTCCAATTCATTGGAGCGACGTGGGCGAGAGAATGGCTCTTGGCCCCGATGTGGTGCGGGAGGCGGAGGAGAAGGTCCGCCTAGCCCGGCAAAGACTCACGACGGCGCAATCTCGGCAAAAGAGTTATGCCGATAAGCGGAGAAAGGATCTAGAGTTTGCGGTTGGAGACCGCGTGTTTTTGAAAGTGTCACCTATGCGCGGCATAAAAAGGTTTGGAGTTCGGGGGAAGCTAAGTCCCCGATATATCGGACCTTTTGAGATATTGGAGTGGATCGGTGCGGTAGCATACAAGTTGGCATTACCACCGAGACTTGCGGGAGTGCACAATGTGTTTCACGTTTCAAACCTTCGCAAGTATATCCACCATTCGGCTCATGCATTGGAGTATGAACCGGTGGAGTTAAACGAGGACCTGACCTATGAAGAGTACCCGGTTTGTATTCTTGGGAAAGGAGAAAAGAAGCTTAGGAATCGCAAGATTTCCTACGTCAAGGTCCAGTGGAGCAATCATGCAGTGCGTGAAGCCACTTGGGAGCTTGAGGACACAATGAGGAAGGAGTACCCTCACTTGTTCGAGTCGACAAGCTAAGGTATGCGTTAAGTTTCGCGGACGAAACTAATTTTAAGGGGTGGAGAATGTAGCATATCGAAAATTCGACAATAAGATCGGACTTTGGCCAAATTGACTAAAGTGCGAAAATAAAATAGTTGGACATGTTCCAATTGCCATTCCAAACTTCTTGGAAAGGTTAGAAGAGAATCTAAAAGAGTTAAAAGGGTTTCGGCGTTGTTCGGCGCGAAGTCGAGTCGAAACGGCGCGAAAAACATAAGTCTGGGCGTTTTGTACCGGTACAGGCAAAGTTGCTGTACCGGTATAGCAACTTTGACCGAGAGGGAGAGCTCTCGGGTTTGTGAGGTTTTCGGTGTTTATACCGGTACAAGACTGGATTTGTACCGGTACAAATGCTGCGAAACCGAGAGGCAGCTCTCGGGTTTGCCTCTGGAGCATTTTATACCGGTACAAGACTGGCCTTGTACCGGTACAAAATGGGACTGACAGCAGTTTGTGAACTGCGCGAAATAGAAGATGTTGAGGGGCTTTTTGGCTATTGTTACAACACCATAAGCTCCCCCAACACCCTCTTTTCACAGCACACACACACTCACTCTATTTTCTCTCTTTTGTTCCCTTTCTCTCTCTAGAAAAACCCTAGGGTTGGGTGGAGAAGGAGAAGGAGAAGGAGAAGGAGAAGGAGGTGACCTTGGAGCTTTTGGAGGACTTTGAAGCTCTCCTACACCAAGGGCTTGGAGAAGCTTTGCACTAGAGGTAAGATCTCACAAGTAAACTTCTAGGGTTTTGGTTTTCTCTTAGGTTTTGGGGGTTTCTAGCTTGTTGCTAGTGTTAGAAGCTTGAGAGAGCATAGAACACCATGAAACTCCATTTGAGCTCATGTGCTCTAATGGTGATTTCTTAGGGTTTGTTGTAAACCCCAAATAGATGGTTCTAATGGGTCAAGGATGGTTTTAGAGAGCTTCTAGGTTGATCTAAAGCTATGTTTTGCTTGTGGATGAGATCAAAACCCTAGGTTTGGTATAGGGCATTGTTGGAGCACCCAAATTTGGGGCTTTTAAACATAGGGGTTCTTGGGTCAAATTGACCTTGTAGAAAACTAATTGGGGGTATTCTGACGCGTGGGACAACTCCGTTTAATTAAACGAAAATCCGATATGGGGGCTACTATGTAAAATGGCATTAGGTTCATTTTTAAAGCTGAGGTTTTTACCTAGGCCTCGGTAGGTCGTGAAACTTCTTGGGCATCCTCACAAAATTATTTTAAGGTGGGGGGTGCATACGGAATCATCGAATTCCCTTCTATGGCTGTTTTCACCTTTTGAGCATATTATGTAAAGTATATTCATGCATGATAGGGTAGTTGGTATTTATGCAAGTTGGTTGAACTTCAATTCATGTTCTAGAGAGAAATGAACTTAGAAATTATAATGGAACCATAGAGGCATATGAACTAGAACCCTATTGTGTGAATATGACAATGGAATGTGAACTTAGCAAACAATGGTGAACTTGACATAGGGATGAGATTGGCATTGATATGACCTTAGTTAAACATATTTTAACTTAGTGACATTATGGCAAGAATGAGATACATGATTAGGTAGAAAACCTATCATTGACAATGGCATGGTAACTAGTGGCTATGAATCCTCAATGTGAGGATTAGATCGATACTCTTGACAAGTCTTGGCTTGAGGGAGGTCGCTCCTCCTCAAGCGGTGAGTTCCGGAACAGACACCTAGGGGATCGTGGCCCCGACGGACGGTCCCTCGGGTCTTGTAGGCTTAGAGCCTCCCCGTTCAGTGAGGGATTTTGGGTCTTGAGTTTGTTGGGGTTAACTATGTTAACCGGCAAGATTGGGTAATGAGCCAAGTAAATTAAAGTAAAGTAAAGTATGGTAAAGTGCATGCATGCAAACATATTTAAATTCGATTATCTATCTATCTGACTCTTTCTTGCAGGCATGGTATTAGCTTATATAGTTTGGTTACTATTTCATTTAGTTGAAATACTTATGCCTGGATAGACCTAGTGGGTAAGTCGGCGGGGCCGGTTGCGAGCCCACCGGGAACTTCGTTGTAGTTCTCACACCACTAACCCCACGGGTCCTAGCACGAGCGGGCAGCGGAGGACCGGGGCAAGGGGTTAGCGCCATAGCTAGTGGCCATCGGAGTCTTACATCTAGTCATTTCCTTTTTGTTATACTTGTATCAACTTTATTTTGTTGAACTATAGATGTCAAGTTGTAAACATTCAAGTAATTTTTGGGAGATGACAAATGTAAAAAGAAATGATGTATTGAACGCTAAAAGAATGTAATAGACTGGTTTACTTGTATTGGTTCAAATGTAATCAAGTTCATGTATGGTTTATATTCTAGCTTAGTGCTTACTCTTCCACTGTGTTGTTGCTTACCTTCGTGTAAGCCTTGTATAATTTCAAATTCTCTTTGATTTGTTAAATTGTACTTGTTGTTAGAGCCTTGGGCGGGCAGGGGAGGCCCTGTCCGTTCGCGTCTGATGACGTGGCCGAACCCGACCAAATAGGCGGGTAGCGGGCGTGACAAAATGGCATTTACTTTTCTTTTGATGTTTGATGTGCTTTTGATACTTGATCTGATCTGCTTACTTTTGATACTTGCTCTACTTGTACTTGACTTGCTTCATGTTTACACTAAACTGGTACTTAACTCACTTGATGATTACTTGACTTTCGTGCACTTTTACTCTTGGATTTTATGTGTTACTTTGATGATTTTTGATGTAATAGTTGTGATGCATATCGTGATGAGTTCATTGAGAATTTTTGCAGGTACCTTCAAGACTTGAACTCCTTGTCTAAAATAAGTCATAGAGTGTTTTAAGGTTGTGAAAGTGTATTTTTATCTTTCTTGGTTCATTCATGCGAAGGGACGTTGTTTGGTGATTTTCAACGGTCCCTTAATTTTTTTTTTAGCTTTATTCCTCTATGTATTATTGGGTTATGTTTTGTCACAAAACCGCCAAAGGGGGAGATTGTTAAGGATTTGTCTAGGTTGGCGAGTTTTGTGGTTTTAAAAGGGGTTTTGGAGACGAAGATGAAGATCAAGCTCGTAAATCACAATTCAAGATCAAAAGCAACACCCGATGGAGTTTGATAACTCAGGTATGGATTAGAACACTTTGTGGTGGAATTTAAATGATAAATATGTGTTTAGAAGACATTAGAGCTGATAAAACCTTGTTTTGAACTTTAATTGTTTTTAAATCCTCTTAAACAAGTATAGAGGACCGGTCTCCACACTGGGAAGACCGGTCCCAGAGAGCTCTGTATGTGTGACTTTGCACAAAAGACCGGTCTCCACATCAGGAGGACCGGTCCCAGAGAGTTATCTCTGCGCAACCTGTATAGAGGACCGGTCTCCACATCAAGAGGACCGGTCCCAGAGAGCTTACTCTGTGCTAACCTACACAGAGGACCGGTCTCCATTTCTAGCGGACCGGTCCCAGAGACTAAGGTTTACCTTGACGCAACAGAGGATCGGTCCCCTGATCTGTGAGACCGGTCCCTCGCTGATTAATTTCTGTGTGCGCAAGGGAGGACCGGTCTCCGACTTGGAGGACCGGTCCTTTGACCCGAAATTTCTGAAAAATCTAATCTGTTATATCTAAATCTTTCTAGATGTCTTCTAAACCTATAAATATGAGATGAGGGACTTTTGGATGAAAAAAAAGACTTAGAGAGATATAATGTGAAAAACCCTAGAAAGCTTGTGATGATTTTCTTCGCTCAATAGTTTTTAAAATCAAGCTTTTTAGGTTTTGATCATTGAAACGATTCTCTGAAAAAGTTTAATATTCGTAAGAATCGTTTTAATGATGAACATCTAGGGTTTTCGCTCCTCATCTCATATGTTCTTTCTAAGTTCATAAAATCACCGCAAAGTTGTTTTAAGAGATTCGAACTTCGGAGGAAGTTTGGCGCGTGGACTTCGCGTGAAGACCGTGGATTCGGTGGGCGTTTCGTGGATTCGAGACGTGGATGCTGTGAGGATTTGCAGCGAGATCGATAGAAGGATTTCCATCGATCGAGGACCAACGGAGACGATCTACAACGAGGATTCGGTAAAATCGAGTTGTGTTTAGGACTAAATCACATGTACTTGATTTTTCTATAGTGGATTGTTTTGCGTGATCGGTCCCGTGGGTTTTTCTCTTCGGCTTGGAGTTTTCCCACGTTAAATCTCGGTGTTTGATTTTATTTTCCGCTTTTATTATTTTTAAGCATTGAGATTGGTTGTGTTTGCCGTTTACACCTATTCACCCCCCTCTGGGTGTTATTTACCTTTTAGATCTTAGGGATTCATATCTCACAATTGGTATCAGAGCGGGTATATGTTGTAATCTATGGCCGAGGGTGGTAACATTAATCGACCTCCGCTCTTTGATGGCACTAATTACGCTTACTGGAAAGTTCGTATGAGAGCGTTCCTTATTGCCATCGACGAGCGAGTTTGGCAATCAATTGAATTTGGATGGAAACATCCAACTGAGGTTGTCGAAAATGTTAGCGGCCCTAAACCTAGAAATAAGTGGACGAAGGATGAAAATGAACTATCATCGTTTAATGGGAAGGGTATCAATGCTTTATTCAATTCTTTAAATCAAACCGAATTTTCTCGTGTCTCGGCGTGTCAAACCGCCAAGGAGATATGGGATACTTTACAAGTTACACACGAGGGTACAAGCTTGGTAAAAGTTCAAAAATTGCAAATGCTTACGAGTAAATTTGATTCTATTCGTATGGATTTACATGAAACTTTTATCGAGTATTATACTCGTTTGCAAGATATAGTAAATACGTGTGCTAACTTAGGAGAAAAGATTTCTGAATCTAAAGTTGTTCGAAAGATTTTAAGAACCCTTCCCGAACGTTTTCGTCCAAAGGTTGCGGCCATAGAAACGGTAAAACATCCGGATGAACTTAAAGTAGAAGAATTAGTCGGTGCACTTCAAACTTATGAAATGACTTTTCCTACTAATTCATCTTCTTCCAAGTTGTCTTCTAAGTCTACAGGTATGGCTTTGAAATCGACAAAAGGAGACGACTCGACATCTTCATCGGATTCGGATGACGACGTGACATTGGAGGAGTTCGAAAAGCAACTGGCTCTATTAACAAGGAAGTTTCGTCGAAACTTTAGGAAGAGACAATATTCAAAACCGAACTTCTCAAAGTCGAATAAATCAAAAGGGAGTTTTCTTTCTTCCTCTTCATCTTCAAAATCTAAAAAATCTGAGAATTACTCTAAGGACACAACAAAAGAAAAGAAGAATAATGAAGGTCAAATTCAATGCTATAAGTGCAGAGGATTTGGTCATATTGCATCGGATTGTCCTAATAAGAATTCTTTGAAAAAGAAAGCGATGCAAGCAATTACTTGGGATGATTCCTCTACTGAGGAGTCAACCTCAAGTGATGAGGACGTTAATGCCACTGCACTTATTGCTTGTGATTCTTCTTTTGTGTGTTTATCATCTGCTGACTCTATTTCTATGACTGCTTTACATGAACAATCCGCCTCGGAACATTCAATGGACGAAGAGTCGGATGAAGACTAAATGGCCGCCGCCTATCACCAACTTGTTGTTGAATCGAAGAAGATGGCGAAACACAACAAGAAGTTGCGGCGAAGATTATTCGAATTGGGAGAAGAAAACACAAGATTAGAGTCATTAAAGGGAAGTCTAGAACAAGAGAGAGATGGTTTGATTAAGTCCTATAATTCATTATTAGATAAATGTGAATTGCTTGAGAAGGAAAAGGAAACAAATATTGAAAATATTAATTTCCTCACCAAGCAATACACAGAAGCTAGAGAATCAAACATGGAATTTACTAAGACGATTATTCAGTTAAAATCTGATTTAAACAAATTTTCGACGGTCTCTAGCAAACTTGACAAAATGATAGGACTTGGTCAAACCAATAAGTTTGGACGTGGTTATGAGAGGACCCCTGTCAACAAGCGATGAAGAAACGGACGAACAACGGATGAAGCGGCAGAAACGGTTTACGGTAAGTTTGTTTCCCTAACACTTCGCTTGCTAACAAAATTTGTCATTTTTGTGGTATGTCAGGACATGTGAAAAGATTCTGTATGCAAAAACCAAAGAATGAAGGTACTACCCGATGGATGAAGATGGATAATCCAAAGAAGAAGACGAAGCGAACTTGGAGACGAAAGTCGGATGATCCAAAGAAGTATATAACCAAATTCGTCGACAAGCTAAAGATGTCTCAATCAAGTCAACCGACGCACCCTAAAACACGAAAGGTTTGGGTGCGCAAAGGTGAACTCTTTCCATGTATTGTCATTCACACTTCTCTTCATGCTTATGATACTTCTTCATGGTATCTAGATAGTGGTTGTTCACGCCATATGACCGGTGATAAAAATTGTTTTAATTCTTTAAATAAAACCTCCGGAGGATTTGTTGTTTTCGGAGATGGCCGGTCATCTAAAATTATTGGAAAAGGAACAGTCACTATCTCTGATGGCCCTACGTTGAACGACGTATTTTATGTTGAGGTGCTTAAATCAAATCTCATAAGCATAAGTCAATTGTGTGATGACGGATATTCAGTAAATTTTTCTGCAAAAGAATGTTCTGTGATGAATGATGATAATTCTTTCTTTTTAAAAGGTATTAGGTCACGAATAATTGTTATGTAGTTCCTAGTGTTTCAACTGAAATTTGTAACCTAGCGACTTTGGACACTGAGACTCTTTGGCATGAACGTCTAGGTCACATGAATTTTAAGGAACTATCTAAGATAACTGTCACGCCCCGGGTCATCTTAGAGTATAAAAACAGCGGAATTTTTTTTTTTTTTAAACCCTGACCCCCAAGGACGTACCAGACCTGCCACAAATACAGGAAGACCACTATACACACGGACAGAGTCTCCCCTGTATTTGCACGGCATCGCACAAGTATAGAGAATTAAATAAAGCCAAACAACCACAACCAAGTGTACAGATAATTATTCCAACCAACATACACATATCCACACCATTCACTACAGGTTCATTCACATTTACTCATTCATAAAACCACATCTATCATTTGAAATGTTTCCTACTCGGAAACTGATTTTGAAATGCTAAGTTATAAAATCCACAAGAAAAGCTTTTTAAAAACTGTTTCCCACAAGGAAACATTTTCTTTCTTTAAAACGCTACCACGAGGGGTAGAAAACTATTTTATATTGAACTTCAAAAAACCAATATTATATTCCAAAATCAAACGATATTTATAATTCCAAAACAGTATTAGAGAGACTGAACCATATACAAAGCTAATTACTTAATCAAATAAAGTTGTAAGGTAAACAAACCACGGGTCAGCTAGTACGCGTGCTAGGTACGCTCCTCTCCGTCGTCCACTAAAACATGAAACACACGAAAAAGAAGGCGAGGGTGAGAACATGTAAACATGTCTCCCCACTCCCAGCGGATACCTCGCGGAGATAGACACAAGAGGAGATAATAGTAGTACAGTAGCTATGATAAACAAGTAAATGGAGAGAGATATATAGGTATGAAACAACAGCTACTGTAAGTATGCGTCAACAGGTATAGAAGCTCAAAAGTACCCAATCTGAACCAATGCTCTCTTGGTCAGCACCGCAGACCTCAAGCCAGCTCTCTTGGTAAGCACCGCAGACCTCAAGCTAATGCCCCTACTACTCTCCCAAGCATATAACCATATTTAAGGCTCACGGGTCGATTCGCTGTCGAACCACTTTTCCGGAAAAGAACACACTCACTTGCGGTGGATCAGACCGCTGGTGTTCGTGAAATGCGACGAGTACGTACCGGGCGATCAATGTAGATATGCTCAAAGATCATCCATCGGCAACTAGCCGACAATCCTGCCCCTAGGGCCTAGCGACCACGTGGGTCGTCAAGTAACGAGAAGAACCAACCGGGTACCAAGTGCGAGTGTGGTGACCAAATAGGTCCCAAGTACGAAAGTAGTGACCAACCGGGTCCCAAAGTATGCAAAGTAACTGACCAACCAGGTCCTGAGTAGAGAAAGAAACTGACCAACCAGGTCTCGAGTAGAGAAAGAAACTGACCAACCAGGTCAACTAGGATGGAACAACTCAACATCCTCTCAACTGTATGCAAGTACTAGTGAAGGAAACACGAGAACTGACCGAACAGGTCACAGATGTCATAGGCTGACAAGAAGTAATCTACTCTACTCCTACACATGATACTAAACATGAAAACACTGAGTAGAGTAATACTGTAACAAACAGGTGCAATATATATCTATGATAATCGATATAAACAGTAAGGGTGGAAGGAACGTCACCAGCGTGTACCACTGTACGGACGTCGGATCGAAGTACCCACCTGTACAAACACGGCGTCTGACTCTCGTCTGAGGAAGAAGTATCGACCGGACCTAAGGAGATCCACCAGGTTAGTGTCTAACCCACTAACACAAAACACTAATAGCATAACTCTACCAACAACACGCGGAAGTCGATTTCTCGAAATCGATCACCGTAACTCGCCGGAAGTCCCGAAAATCGCACCGGGACTCCGCCGGGACCCACAAACTGTCCCGGAACTCACCAACTCGTTTCACGAGTCACCCGCTGCCATAAAACACTCATATTGGGATGTTTTGGCAGCAAACACAAGATAACACTACAATACAATTATCGTCGGATAATTGTACGACTACGGGTTCCCGAAAGTGTCTACTTCGACACCGGAACCCACCGTCGCTCACCCGTCATTTCCGAACCATCGAAATGACGCGAGTGTCCAGCCAACAAGGCTCAGCGACCACACAATAGTTCCCAAAGTACCATCGGAATAATTCCGAACCAAAACCCGTGTTCCGTCGGCGGATTTCGCCGAGAAACGCGCCGAAAATCACTTCCCGGACTCTACGAGGGTTTGGGACCTTGGACAATCAGTCCAAAGGTTACTCACAACTCACACTTGCTGTCCACAGCAGCCGCGATAAACACAATTGCTTAAAAGCCCTCCCGACTATCCGAAATCGCATTATTTCACATGATTTCGGGGCGTTTATGGCCCGACTGCGCAAACCGGAGATCAATCAGACCAACCGAGACACTTGGCCGATAGGTTTCAACGTGCCGGATACCGTGCTCACCCTTCGGAGCAATTGCGGACCTTTGTGGAGAGCGCGGGAGCGACCGAAATTCGGCGAAGCGCAAAAAACATGCTTTTTCTCACAAACCGGGGGCTTGTTGACCCTAAATAAGGTGAGCGGTGATCGTCAGCGACGGACGATCACCGTGCTCCCTCCGAGAGGCATCGGAACGACCTCGGGTCTCGGAACGACGTGCGTAAGCGAAAGCAATGACCAAAAGGCTCAAATATGGCCGACATCTCTAAATCTTCGAAATGGAGCTTCTCCGACAGGAAATAAGGTGAGCACGGTGATCAGTGATCTGTCACGATCATCGTGCTCCCTTCGGTAGAGGTCAGGGAGGCCCCGAATGCTTGGAATAGCAAAACATCCTATTTTAGCTCTATTTCAAGCCTTGGCCGGAGCAAGCCAGCTTCGGCCGCTTTCCGGCGGCACGGAGGCTCGCACGGCGGTCATGGATGGATGAGGGGAGGGTAAGGAGCGTGATGCTCACCATGAAGGGCGGCGGAGAGCGGCGGCGGCGACGGCGGAGCGATGCCCTGGCTCCCAATCAGGAGAGCTCGGACTCGGGTTCGGCCGGCGAGGAGGCTCCGGCGGCGGGCGCCGGCGGCCTTCGGGTGCGGCCGCCCGGGGTAGGGTGGTGCGCGGGTCGGCGGACATCGGAAGGCGGCGGCGGCGGCTCGGGAGCAACTGAGCCCGCACGGGCCCGACTCGGGTTCCGCCGTCATAGCGGCCACCACGGTGGCCGGAGCGCTGCGGGGTGACGGCGAAGCATCGGCGGAGGCCGGAGGAAGTCATGGAGACGGCGGCCACGCGCGGGAGGCCGCGCATAGAATTCGATCTGGGCTCGGTCAAGGGCGACGGCGGCGGCGTTCTACGCGCGCGGCGGCGACGGGCCGGGGCTAACGGCGGCGGCGCGCGAGATCCGTCGAAGGTCCAAGAGGGCGGCGCGCCGGACCAAGGCGGAGGTGGCGCCGTGGAGAGGCTTCTCCCGGACCTCGGCCGAGTTCGGGTGCAGGGCGGCTGCGGCAACGGCGGCGAGCTGTGGCGCGAGAGCGACTCCGGCCGGCGGGGAGGCTCAGACGACGTCGGGCGATGCCGGCGAGGGATAGGGGCTACGCGGCCTCAACCGGGTTCTAAACCCGAGAGATAAGAGAGAGATCTAGAGAAAGGTGGAGAGAAACATGGAGAGGGAGATGGCTGAGGGGTTTTCCGGTGGCCGGGGGAGCTCGCCGGCGGCCACGGGGTGCGCAGGGGTTGGCCCAGAAGAAGATGAGGCGCATGGGGTTTCGGTTGAGGGAGAGGGAGGCCAAAAGCTAGGGTTTCCTCATGAAACCCTAGATCACTACATATTTATATATGTACATAATTGCAGATTAGTCCTCCCACACTCAGTATTTCTTTCCCAGTCCCTCACAGCGCGGGTAATTCACACGTACGCACCTCCACGTCGAATCTCCCGCAATTCGGTACATAAAATATAGGGGCTTTTGCAAAAATACTGATTCTCCAATATCGGCCCCTCTTCGATCAACTCGTAATTCCCGCCGATCCGTCCGTCCGATTTGCGAACGGATCGTACCAGTGTGATCAACACGTCGAAGACATCAAACCCACGATTTTAGTTCGTCTCGATCGGTCACGGATTCACGAAGAAATCCATCCCCTCTCAACAATCCGATTATTACACATTGACCCCTTTGCGATCATCTTGTAATATCCGACGATCCGTCCGGCGGATTTCCTATCGGACTGCGCCAGCGCGTTCAGCACGACGGAGACATCGAATCTAGCATTTTATTTCATTCGATTTGGTCTCCGATCTGCGACGAACTCATCTCTCCATCAATTCCCGTAATAAACCAACTTATTAACATATATACTTTATATATGTAAAATCGTTCGGGACCCTTTTTTCTCGACAACCGTGCATTGGAATTTGATTAAAAGTCGGTGCCAACGGTTCTAGTATATCTGAGCCGTTCGAAACGAGCTATTGGAAGACTATATTTGGAATCCAACACGTACCGAACCTAACTTCTATTCCCGGCTTATCAGGAAAAGCGAAGTTACTATTCACTTTATGTCGGACTTTCGGTCGCGTAACTTTTCCGTTTTAGCTCATTTTCTCCTGAAACTTGACCAGTGCTTATGTAATTAAATTACACACATAAACATCGTCAACAGAGAGTCAAATGGCACAGTCAAAATTTCGGTCTTCACAATAACGAAAAAGGAAGTAGTTAGAGGAGTACCTAAGATAGACTTTAAAGAGAAAATTGTTTGTGAGGGTTGTCAACTAGGAAAACAAATTAGATCCACACACAAGAGTTTGAATCACTTAGGGACATCTAAACCTCTTGAACTTCTTCATATGGACTTGATGGGACCTTCTAGGATTCAAAGTATTGGGGGAAAACGTTACATCTTACTTGTAGTTGATGATTTTACTCGTTGTGCTTGGTGTGCATTTTTGAGAGAAAAAGCTGATACTTTCGATTCTTTTTCTGAACCCTGTCTTCGTCTTATGACTGAACGTAATGATAATATTATACGCATTAGGAGTGATCAAGGGGGAGAATTTATAAATTCGAAGTTCGTTGATTTTTGTGTTTCAAAAGGAATTAAACATGAATTCTCTGCTCCTTATACTCCACAACAAAATGGAATCGTTGAACGAAAAAACCGGGTTGTTCAAGAGATGGCACGTGTTATGCTTCATAGTAAGAAAATTGCACTTCATTTTTGGGCTGAAGCAGTTAACACGGCGGTCTATGTTATTAATCGCGTTTATTTACGCCCGGGTACTTTAAATACTCCATATGAATTGTGGAACGGTAGAACACCAAATGTAAATTATTTTCGTGTCTTTGGGAGTAGATGTTTTATCCTTCGGGATCGAGAAAATCTTGGAAAATTTCACTCCCGAAGTCACGAAGGAATTTTGCTTGGTTATTCTACTACTAGTCGAGCTTATCGTGCGTATAATTTACATTCTAAGACGGTGATAGAATCAAGTAATATAAAGGTAGATGAAGCTTTTTCTGCAAATTCTTTTTTGAATGATACTTCAACTACTCTGATTGATGATGATAATGATAGTCCTTTTATCTTACCTGTGGATGATGGAAATTAGTTATATTACTTATATCTCTTTTCTGCTTACTTAGCTACTGTATCTACTTACCAGTCTTCTTTTACTTTATCATCCTTTCGACGTATACTTACAGTAGCTGTTGTTTCATATCTATATATCTCTCCCGTTTACTTATTTATTATAGCTACTGTACTACTACTATCACCTCCACTTGTGTCTATCTTTGTGGGATACCCACGGGAGGGGAGACATGTTTACATGTTCTCACCCCCCCTCGCCTTCTTCTTTTTCAGGTGACATTACAGGTCATAGTGGGACAGCAGGTGAAGAGCGAGTCTAGTGCGCGTGTAGCTACTACCCATATCGGTTACTTCTCTACTTTATCTGCTTTATTTACTTAGAGTATATTCTGGTTCAGTTCTGATTATACTTTGAAAATACTTACTGTGGTGGTTTGAAACTTATGATGTTTTTAGGAATGTGATAAAGGGCTTATATTTTGTGAAATAAACTGTCTCCTACCCTTCGTGGTAGCATTTCAAAATAAAAGGTCTGCAAAAAAAAAAAAAGAAAAAAGAAAAAAAAAGGGTTTTCTACCCCTCGTTGTAGCTTCTCAAAGGAAATGGTTTTAAAAAGGTTTTCTGGTGGTTTTTGAATAAGTAAAAGTGGTGAATGTGGTGAATGGTGAATGAACTCGTGTATCTGATTATTACTTATTGTTCATCTGTTGTGGTTGTGTTCCTGGATGATTGTATATACTCTGTACTTGTGCGATGCCGTGCAAATACAGGGGAGACTTTGTCCGTGTGTACAGTGGTCTCCCTGTATTTGTGGCAGGTCTGTCATGTCCTTGGGGGTCAAGGTTTATAAAAAAAAAAAAAAAATTCCGCTGTGTTTTATGTACCAAAGGGACCCCGGGGCGTGACACTCCCTTTGTTCATGCAAATGAAATTCAAACTCGAAAATCGAAAATTATCACACTCTCCCCCTTTTGATCTTCAATTCAAGTTATCCTCTTTTTCTCCCCCTTTTTGTCAAAATTGTCAAAAGAAAGTACCAAAAATGAGAGAGTTACTCAAATGTTAGTGCATAAACATGATAAATTCACATAGATTTCTTTCAATCTACATCAATTTTATAGAAATTAAGAATTTCACTACAAGATCACCAAGATGTAGATAAAATATGATAAAATTTCTTTACCCATATATACATCAAAATCAAGTCATCAAAAATAATCTAAAAGCTCAAAATCTATCAAGATGTAACGGATTATAAAGATGACTTATGAAGATTCACTAAAAGATAGAAATTTGTCGCATAAACGTTCAAATTCGAGATCAAGCAATAATGTACGAGGGGTGGCTCTTTGAGCATCTTTTTGCTAAACCACCTTATTACACCGAATTTTTTTTTGGGATAATTGCCTATATACCCATCATGCGTCTGAAAATATCCGATCTACCCCTATTTTTTTTTTCTTTCTAAAATGCCCCTCATACGTTCCACCGTTATTGCAAAATACCCCCACAGTTATCTCCTGTTAAGTTAATCTGGGTTAAACATGAGTTAAATATCTACCACAGTTAAAAAAAATAAAAATACCAATTTTGCCCTTAACTTAAGGGCAAATAAGAAAGTTTGGTGACGGTAGAGGGGTATATTGGAAAAAACCAAAAGTCGAAATACTTTTGTGCCCTTGACTTTAAGGGCAAATAAGAAAGACAGTGATGGTAGAAGGGTATATTTGAAAAGGCTAAAATAGTAATTTTACAGAGATAACAGAGTTACTTAACAGATTTTAACTCTAAGGGTATATTAGAAATACGTTGGAACGTAGGAGGGGTATTTTCAATATTAGCCTTCTAAGAGGGGTAAATCGAAAAATCGGAAACTTTTCAGGGGTATATAAGCAATTGCCCCTTTTTTTATATAATATGAATATTTCAACCTATTCGGTTATTTAATCAATTCTCATGTGGTAGCTTCACACACTTACCGGACGACCGGGGTGGTAGCTCTTTCCTACATGTGGTGGTAGTTTTCACACTTCGTTTAGGATGTAACTCTTTCCACATCTTTTAAGTACTTGAACTTTAATCACTTGGAGTGTTTCCTTCTTTTCCTCTTTTTTTTATATATATGACTCCCCCTTAATTATTCAATCTCTTATATGAAAGAAAATTTGACAAATTTAGTCGATTAGCAAATTTCATTCGTCAAATTCAACACGCACAACCGAGATAGGTTAAGTGTGCCAAAAGATCACACATGATTACTCAAATTTGATGAATATAAAATTAAGATATTCTATAATAAATTATCTTCATCAATAGTGAAAATAAAGTGAAACCGATAATTAATATGAAATTAATTCAAGATGAATGAATTGTAAATTATCGATGTTCAACACACTATTTAATGTTTAATTACCCAATTGTTCTAAAAAATTCGAAGCACATGCAATGATCAAAAGATATGCAATAAAACCGATCATAGCAAAATATAAAGTCAAAACAAATTTAGGCTTGGGACAAGGAAAGATATCACCTTTTCGAATCCAAACTTGTCGAATTTTGTGTTGTCTTGGCTTGTCGACGTTAGGCACGGTCTGCTTTGATTTTTGATCCATCGTTGGTCGTTTCGATGATTGCTTCTTCGGTTGATGTTGTCGTTGAGGCTTAGAAACCCAAACCGCTTGTGACTTTGATTTAGAAATCCGGTTCGGTTGTGGTACTCAACTCACTTGATTCTTCTTTTGATTCCGTGGGGGAAGTCGAGTTGTAGATGCCGATTGATGTTTCGAAGTTGCCGATAGATTCTTCTTTTTTTTATTTGGGCAACTCTTTTTGATGTGTCCTTTGATGCCACATCGATGACACACCTTCTCCTTCAAAGTTGTTGAGACTTTCGATGTCGACTTTAAATCCTTCTCAACATATGTTCTTTCATATCCGACACCAAGCTTATTCGTTTGACCCATTCCGAGCATGTGATCCAATTTCTTCGATCCGGAAGAAAATTTTTGAATATCGGATTTGAGTTGACGAACATGATTTGTTAAGACTTGATTGGATGTGTGCGAATCCTTAAATTGATGCTCCAAAAATCCAACCTTGTCTTTAGATGATTTGATCGTTAATTCCGCTTCATCAAGCTTCTCTTGGAGGTTCGAATTATTTTTTAATGTTGATTCCCTTTCCTCCTCGAGAGCTTTATTCGTGGTCTTTAAATTTTTGTTTTTCTCTTCAAGTTCAAGTAGATGCTTTCGCTAAATCCTCGTCGTTTGATTCCTCCTCGCCGGAATCCGACTTCACGTCTTCTTCCTTTGATGTCTTCAACACAACCCCTGTACTTTTAGAAAAAAACTTGGAAGAAGATTGGTTAGTAGGAAAAGTTATCTCATAAGTTTGCAACGCACCTACTAACTCTTCGGCCATTAGATAGCAATATATCTAGATCCCGCTCTGATACCAATTGTAAGTTTAGGGGTTGCCCCAAGGATCTATCTAGATTGTATCAAACAACACCTAGAGGGGGGTGAATAGGTGTAAAGGCCAAAAACCACAAATCTCGATGCGATAAAAATAAACGCGGAAAATAAAAAGCACACCGAGATTTACGTGGGAAAACTTCAACTCGGAGTAAAAAACCCACGGGACCAACACGCGATAACAATCCACTAAGAATAAAAGATTACAAGGTGATTTACCGAATCCACGGACTCAAACCTCTCTTTATCTTCTTCGGATCTCACGCACGCCGCCGGGTTGTCCACACCCTCACGTCCGAATCCACGAACGCCTCCACTTCGAATCCAAGAAGCCTCCGATCACGGCGAATCCACGACGCCACTCGAATCCACGAGCACACTCCGTCCGGAGCAAGAACAATTTGATCGATGATGATTTATTGCTTAGATAATCATTAAAGAACCGTAGAAGATGTTTCTAAGCAATAGCCGGATCAATTCTTCATGAAGAACGAGAAATTAGGGTTTCAAGAATTGATCCGATAGAAACTTATTGTTGGAGAAAGAAAGAAAACACCCAACAAGTTTCTAGGGTTTCATAATGGTCTAAACTCTAAGCATACGAATTAATGGAACCCCCATCGCTTATTTATAGATTTAGAAGACTTAGAAGTAGACTAGAATTGTGAAAACCCAATTTTGAAAATAAAATTAAAGATATATTAGGATTTGAAAACTTGTTTAAAATCAATTAGAAAACATAGAGATAGACTAGGATTTGAAAACTTGTTTAAAATCAATTAGAAAACATATAGATAGACTAGGATTTGAAAAACAGAATCTTGTCCAGATATTCATTTTAAAAACATCCTATGTCTTCCAAAACATTTTTAAATATTTATAAATCATCATCAATAATATTTGAACTTAACGAGCATTGTGGATTCATGTTTTGAGTCTTCGATTCTTCGATTTATCCCTTCTTCTTTAAACCTTCAAGACTCCGGACTAACTTCGCGAAATATGCCAACATAAAATCTGTAACATATTGGTCACAGATTTGCGACGAAACCCATTCTCCTTCCAATTTCTTAAAACCAATATATATGTGTAAATATAATAAAACCCCTTTTTCTTGAAAATCGTGCGTCAGATCTGAAATTCGTCAGTGCCAATGGTTTTCGAATAGTCGGGCCATTGAAAACGAGCTATTGGAGTGCTATGAATGGAGTCCGATACGCACCAGACGCCATCTCCACTGATCGGCCTCTCCGGAAAACCGAAGTAACTATTCACTTTAAGTGATTCGTAATGACGCGTAACTTCTCCATTCTAACTCATTTTCTGCTGAAACTTGACGAGTGCTTTTGTAATTAAATTACACACAAAAACATCGTCAACACAGAGTTTATCTGTACAGTAAAAATCTTAGTCCTTACATACAATAGATGTCCTCACTCGGATATAGAGATTTTAATTCTCAATTAATTTTCTGTAGTACTTGTTTATTCTTTTTATCTTTAGAAGCATTGTTCTAAAGTGTTATAAAATATTATTTTATGTTTTTATGTTAAAATTTTCTAATTGACTGAAATGAAGTACAAAAATTTTATTTTAGGCTACAATAAAATTATATTGCATAGTTTCATAGGAAATAAGTGTATTTTCTAGAAGAATGCTTCTAAAGATAAAAGGCACAAATGAGTACTACAAAAAATTAACTGAGAATTAAAATCTCTATATTCGACTGAGGACACCTATTGTAAATAAACCATATTAGCGAGTACACCAGGACTGTAGTGTTCGAGCATCATAGGTAGTTAGTATCGCTCTTTTCTTTATCTTTAAGCTAGTCTAATTCATTTCTTTCGTTTTATTTTATTACAATAAAATGTAGGATAAATTATGGTATGATTTATTTTATGATAAAAAATATATATAAATTCAAAATCAAGCATGATCACTAACTTGAGGGTTAGTAGTCAATCCATAAGTAACATATTATAATAAAATAATTTATAGTCAAGAGTCCTGTGGGGTAATTCCACTGCTACCTCCTGAACTTTTGACGAGTTTCACTTAACCCCCCACCAAACTCCTAAAATAGACAGATAACATCCTAAACTCTAATATTTTATTCGTTTTACCCCTTTCGTCAGTTTTCGGTTAACAAAGCTTGACGGTAAACTGACGGGAGGGGTAACATGAACGAAATATTAGAGTTTAGGGTGTTAGATGTCCATTTTAGGAGTTCGAGGTTGAGTGAAACTTCGCCAAAGTTCGGGGGTAATAATGCAATTTACCCCCTCCTTATTTTTGCCACTAATGCTATCTTTTCTTGTAGTGCTTGTCATACACACTTCGCTTCATACTTATGATAATTCTTCATGGTATTTAGATAATGGTTGTGTCACGCCCGGGGGTCCCTTTTTTATTTAAAAGTAAAGTGGAAGTGCCCAAATTTTTATTTTTTATTTTTTTGGAAAAACCTGACCTCGAGTGTATGATAGATTCGCCATAAATATAGGGAGTCCACTGTTCACACGGACATAGTCTCCCCTATATTTGCATAGCGTCGCACAAGTACAAGATGCATAAACATGATACAACCACTACATATGAGTATAAATACATCCATACATTAATACACTCATACACCATTCATATTCAATTTCACATTCAGAGTTTAACCATAACTCCACATCTATTAGTTGAAATATTTCCTACTCAGAAACTCATTTTGAAATGCTAAATCATGAAAACCACAAAAAAACCTTTTGGCTCCGTTTGGTTCGGGAATTAGTAGGAACTAGTTATTCCGGGGATAGGTACAAGTATAGGTTTTTGTAGGAACAAGGGTATTTTTTTGTTTGGATGAAATTGTAAGTATAAGCTGGAACTAGAAAAATTGTGTTTGAATGGTTAGATTAGAACAAGAGGAATAAGAATTATAATTTTAAATTAACATTATATTATCTAATTAATTAACATCAAATATTATATTTATATTTTAATTTTTAAATGTTATATTTATAAATTTTAGTTAAATTTAAAATTTTTAAAATTTAAATTTAAAAACTTATAATTATAAAAATTTAAATTTTAAAATTATAAAATTTAAATTTAAGGCAAATTTTAAAATTAAAAAATATGAAATATCAAATTTAAAATTTTAAAATTTTAAATTTAAAGTTAAAATTTAGAATTTTAAATTATAAATTTTAATTCTAAGATTATAAATTAAATATTTTTAAAATTTAAATTCTAATTTAAAACTAATCTCCCCCGCCCCCCCCTCTCTCTCTCTCTCTCTCTCTCTCTCTCTCTCTAGTCAAGTAGGTTGGAACAAGCTTGTTCTCGAGCTTGTTCCAACCCCGAATGGGAACTACTTGTTCCCACCCATACCTACCTGGGTGGGAACAAGTAGTTCCCACCCAACCCATTTTTTGTTTGGGTATAAATGGGGGGATATCCCCCTTATCCTCCCCTTTATACCCCATCCAAACTGTTTCTCACGCAGAAATCTTTTCTTTTTATAACCCGCTACCACGAGGGGTAGAAAATCATTTTCATTTCATAAGAATCCACAAATTTTTTATTACATTCACGAAAATCCGAATATTCAACTAACAAGAAAATACTGAACCATGTCTAAGATATTATTTAAAGAACACAGAGTTTAGAGTTTAAACCAATGGACAGGTCCGAAAGCTCTACCGAACCACTAAGAGTGCTCTTCATGAACCGTTCCTGTGACGCACTGAACTTTCGCAAATAGCAAGGTTCGAGTGTTGGATGCGAGTTCTGAGCTTTTCCGGACTTTCTGGAGGGTCGTAGGCGTGTTCGACCTATGGCACGAGTTGTAAGGTACCAGACTTCCAAAATCATGAGGTTACGGTGTACATTTGGTTAGAAGGCCATTTGAGTGGTCCCAATGAAGTTCGGGAGCATTCGGGCGTTTCGATGCGCGTAGGCGCGGAAACGGAACCCGAAAGGCTAGGTTGGGCCATGAAATAAATCCGGCATTAGCGTGGATGAAAAGATGGTGAAAACATGCTCGAAAACATGTTTGGGGAGCCTCGGTTCGATTTGAAACGAATCGGAGATCAAGCAGCGAAACGGACGAAAGGCGAAATTTGGCTAAGTGCGGGGTGGAGGTCCCTACGGGACCGGTCCCTAACGAGGAGAGACCGGTCCCGAGAGACCCGAAATTGCCTGTTGAGTGGCAAACTTGTAATTATGTTGGTGGTGTGTTGACTAAAGGTGGAGGTCATCCCTTATCACCCTCCCACAGCCATTACTTGGCCTCTAAGCAACACACACACACACACATGAGCTAGAGAGAGAAGCTCTTCCTTCTCTCTAGATTTCTCTCTCTCTCTCTCTATAAAGGTGGATCTTGGAGAGGGATTTGATGGAGATTGAAGCTAAGAAGGTGGAGTCTACTTCTTCATCTCCCTCCTTGGCCATTAAAGCAAGCTTTTGAGGTAAGCTTGTAGGGTTTTAATGGTAGATGTCTAGAACTTTAATTATATGTTCTAGAATTGGTTTATTTGGAATTCTAGCATGCTAATTAGATGTCTATTGCTTGAATCTAAAAATCAAATGGTGGATTTTTGCAATAGTTGAATGCTAGGGTTTAAAGTGAGTTTCTTGGTAGATCATGGGTATTGATCTCTAGAAATGGTATTTTTGGAATCCTAGGATGCTAATGAGATAACTATTACCTAAATCTTGGATTGATTTGGGGTATTTAACGCTAATGGCATCTAGGGCTCCAAAAATGGGGTTTTTGTAAATAGTTGGGTTTGATCTAATGTGATCGCATTTCTAATATATTGTTAGGCACCTGAACGCGTTGGAGGCGACGGTTCGTCGATCCGACGAGCGGTTTGAGAGATCTGAGCGAAACAAGTGTTCGTGGTTCAAAGTTGACCCGAGAAGTTGTAATGGCGACTTGTGGTCGCAAGATTGGATTCCGAGCATCGTAGCAAGAAACCGAAGACCCTTAGTTTCCGGATCGCGGATCGGAGGTCGTTTGGTGGTCGCGCGTGAGTTGGGTCGATCCGTGCGGCATGCGCCGCAGGAGGCCGATTGCAAGTGACGACGAGCAATCGGAACGCTATAAAAGGTGGGGGGTGTCCATCCCGAAGCAGCTGGGCTGCTCCCTATGTCTGTATGTGTATATGTATATAGTATCGATCTAGTGTAAAATTGTCGAGAACAAGTAGGGTAAAGATAGTTCCTTTATTGCATGTGATTCTACCTAGTGTAGCAAGATAGCTTGACACTAGGGTAGAATAACCTATGCCCGTATGGACCTAGTGGGGAGATCGGTGGAGTCGGTGGCCGAGCCCACTGGGAACTAAGGAAGTTAGTTCTCACCCCACCACTATTACAGGGTCTAGCGAGAGAGCAGGAGAGGACCGAGGTCTGGTAGCTAGCAGCTTCCTTTATGCATTAGAGTACCCTCGTGTACATGAGAGCTATACTTGTATGATGAGAAATATATGTATATTCATTGAGAGATGGCAATGTATTAATTGGGAGATGAAAAGTGTATTCATGGAGAGTTTAAAGAAAGAAAGAAAAATGTAAATGTTATTGTGAATGTCGAAAGTGGATGTAATAGCTAGATGTTTCTCTCTTTATTTACTTGTATAGTATACTTGTATCTTGCTCTTACTTGTATGCACTAGTGGTGCTTCGTTTGTTGTCATGTATGCATATTGAATTACTTCCTGGGAAATTCATGTACATGACTTGTTGTTGAGCCTTGGGCGGACAGGGGAGGTGCTGTCTGTTCGGCGTCTGTTTGACGTGCCCGGACCGGACCAAATTGGTAGCAGTCGCGGGGCGTGACACGAGTCCCGAGAATAGCGGTTGAAAATAATGCACCAAAGTCTAAAAAGTTGGATTTTAGGTGGCTCTCGGATTGCATTTTCGGGCACTTGTACCGGTACAAGGTTGATGGTTGTGCAGTACGGACATGATGGCTATACCGGTACACTTTGAATTTTGTATCGGTATACTTGGCCGATTATCTCAAACCCGAGGCTCGGGTTTGGCAGTTTCGCAGGATTTGTACCGGTACAAGTGCCCGAAAATGCAATCCGAGAGTTTCGCAGGACTTGGAGCTTGTTGTGAGGAAGAGCATCTGTAAGAAAGTGAATTCTCGAAATCCGAGAGTTGCACCACGTTTAGTGTAATAACTGGCATTTTTCCAGAACAAGAAATAAAATATTTGGAGACGGTGAATGTGCGCGTAATTGTATTATAAGAGCACACGTCAAATTTCAGGCGAAACCCGAGGCACCGGATCACCAGATAGGTGATCCGAACCCTAGACTTAGGTGCTGTAAACTGTAAAGCACTCACCGGAGCATAGGGAGCTAGGGCTCGGTCGCCGGCGGCAAGGAGGCGCGTGTGCCGGCCGGGGAAGGGAGCCTCGGGTCGGGGAGGTCCGAGGAGGGAGGTAGCCGGCGGCGGGCGGCGGCCGGCGCGGCGGCGACGATCCACTTCTTCTTCTTCCTCTCGGGTTGGATGGCGCCGGCGGCACGGCGGCGCGGGGACGCCGGACGGTGATGGTCCGGCCGGAGGCCGAGGGAAGCCGATGCTCCCTCGGGAGGCGGCGAGGATGCCGGAAGCCGAGGGGTTCAACCCTCGGTCGGCACCAACCCGAGGCGGCCGCGGGGAGTTGGAGCGGCGGCGGCGGCGGGCCGTCCGCCGGTGAGGGTGCGGCCGGTCGGGGAGGTCCACGGCACACGGTTGCCGGCGGCGAGAGGGTGGCCGGAGGCGCGGCGGAGGAGATCCAAACCCACCTTGCTCTCGGGTTTGGTGGTCTCCGGCGCGCGTCGGCGGCCGTAGGCGGTCGGGGCGGCCACGGTCGGCGCCGGAGGTCTGGGGATCGCCGTGCTCCCCTTCTCGAGGCGGCGGAGGCGCTTGGAAACCAAGGGCCACCACCCTCGGTCCGCACCAAAACCGAGCGGCGGGTCGGGTTGCTCGGCGGCGGCCGGCGGTGTACGGGGAAGCCGGGGTAGGCGCGCCGGGAGGTGGCTCGTGGCGGGGAAGGAGGATTCAAGCCTCCTCGGCGAAGCAAACGCCCGGATCCGCCTCTTCCCGAGCTCGGTCGGTGGAGCAACAATGGCGGCAGGTGGCTTTCCTCGGTTCCGGCGGCGACTCCGACGGCGGCGGTCGGCGATGGCGCCGGCGGTTGGTCTCGGCCGGGGATGATGATGCTTGGCCTAGAGATCAACCCCGCACACTCTCGGCCAAGTTGGTGGCTAGGTGGCCGAGGGGAGAAGTGGAGGAGGTGGCTGAGGGCTCGGGGAGGTTCTCCGGCGGCCGGAGGAGCTCGTCGGAGGTGGGCGGCGCGCGCTCGGGATGGCAGAGGAAATGTCGGAGGTGGCTAGGGCGGCTGGGAGGTGAAGGGTCCAATTAGGGTTAGGGTTTAGTGTACATGAACCCTAGAAACCACTAAATACACTTAGGGCTTTTTTGCACTTTAGCCCACCACAAGCGACAATTCGTATTTCAGCCCCTGCCATTAGTTGAATTACGCACAGAAGTCCCTCCACAATCAAAATCACGCAATTCGGCGCATAAAATATAGTGACTCTTCGCATTCCACCGTTATGCGATTTAGGATTCTTTAGGGAATTTTATGCAATTGTAGCCTCCTGGGCTATGTTGGGCAGTGTGTACGTGTTGCGGGTAACCTCTGGACTGACTGTCCAAGGTCCCGAGCTTTTCGAAAAATAGTAAGTGTAATTCCGGGCGTTCGTCGGCGAAATTCGACGACGGAACGCGACTTTGGTTCGGATTTCTTCCGACGCTTTCCAGAGATTATTTTCTTTGTCGCTAAGCCTTGTTGGCTGGTCACCTGTGTCGTGTCGAAGGTCCGGAAATGACGGGTGAGCGACGGTTGGTTCCAGTGTCGAAATGGACACTTTCGGAAACCCGTATTCGTACAATTATCCGACGATAATTGTATTGTAGTGTTATCTTGTGTTTGCTGCCAAAACATCCAAACAGAGTGTTTTATGGCGGCGGGTGACTCGTGACACGAGTCGGTGCATTTCGGGACAGTTCGTGGGTCCCGGCGGAGTCCCGGTACGGTTTACGGGATTTCCGGCGAGTTACGGTAATTGGTTCGGAAAACCAATCTCCGTGGGATTAGTTTGTGGGATGTGGAGTTAGTGTTTATTAGTGATAGGTTAGACGCTAACTCAGTGGACCCTTTCGTAGGTCTGGTTTCTTCGTTTCCTCATACGACAGATCTGATCTTCTACAGTCGTACAGGTGGGATTGAAGTCCTATCTTTTCCCTATTCGGAATATTGATTATGTCCAAACACAAGGAAGTTTGATTGACCAGTACTCAAGGGTGATGCCGCATTGGCGGAGCAGTATCCAAATTTGATTATGGTAGGTACCTGGTCAAGTTTCGGGGACTTCACTATCCACACTAATAGGTTCTTGCATTTCAGAGGCAGATGGTGCGTACTCAGTGACTCGGAGTTGAGGAGCGATATCCTATCCGAGGCGCACCGATTCCATTATACGGTTCATCCAGGCGAAACCAAGATGTATCGCGACTTGGAGCATAATTTCTGGTGGCCTGGGATGAAGCTAGATGTGGCTCGGCATGTGGCCCGGTGCTTGACTTGTCAGCAGGTGAAAGCCGAGCACCAGCAACCAGCAGGGAAGCTGCAACCACTCCCGATACCGTATGGAAGTGGGAGCAGATTACTATGGATTTCGTCACTGGTTTGCCTCGATCACAGCGAGGCCATGATGCGATCTGGGTTGTAGTGATCGGCTGACGAAATCGGCTCACTTCCTGCCGATGCATACGACGTGGTTCCGTGATCGACTGACACAGTGATATATCGACGAGATCGTCCGACTGCATGGTGTGCCAGTGTCGATCGTATCTGATCGGGACACCCGTTTCGTTTCCTATATTTGGAGGAGCTTGCGATGGGTACGAAGTCGAACTACGATACGAGCGTTCCATCCACGAAGCGACGGACGATCAAAGCGAGTCATCCGGACTCTTGAGGACATGCCCGCGCATGTGTCCTAGACTCTGTGATGGATGGTTTCGCTATTTACCACAGTGGAGTTCGCCTATAACAACAGTTACCAGGCGAGCATCGGGATGGCTCCGTACGAGGCTTGATGTGGGCGTCGATGTCGGTCCCCTATCTGTTGGGACGATGTTGGAGAACGCCGGTTGATCGGGCCTGACTTAGTGGAGGATGCGGAGGCGAAAGTCCGCATTGCGAGAGAGCGACTTCAGACTGCACAGAGTCGACAGAGGAGCTACGCGGACCAGTGGAGGCGTGACCTAGAGTTTCTGGTCGGTGAGCACGTGTTGCTCAAGGTGTCGCCATCCAGGGGGATCAAGCGGTTCGGGTTGCGGAACAAGCTTAGTCCGCGCTTCGTGGGACCGCTTGAGATACTGGAGCGGATTGGTCCGGTGGCGTACAGGTTGGCCCTACCTCCGAGTCTCGCTCGGGTGCACAACGTCTTCCACGTGTCTATGCTTCGGAAGTATATTCCTGATCCATCCCACGTCATCAGCACGACAGCTGTCCAGTTGCGGGAGGATCTGAGCTATGATGAGGCTCCGTTCCGGATTCTGGCACGTGAGGAGAAGCGATTCTGAACAGAGCATTCCGTACGTAATGGTTCATGGAAGAACCACGAGCGCGAGGCGACTTGGGAGCTTGAGTCCTCTATGATGGAGCGTTATCCACATTTGTTTATGGGGATCCTTGACTTAGTTTCGGGACGAAACTTCCTATAAGGAGGAATGATGTAATAACGGCATTTTTCGTAACAAGAAATAAAATATTTGGAGACGGTGAATGTGTGCGTAATTGTATTACAAGAGCACACGTCAAATTTCGAGCGAAACCGAGCTAAAACGAAAAGTTACGCGACCGGAAAAACGACTTAAGTGAATAGTAACTCTAGTTTTCGGATGAGCCGGGAATAGAGGATGGGTTCAGGTGTGTACAGAACTCCGATAATATGACTTCAATAGCTCGTTTCGAATGGCTCGACTATTCTGGAACCAATGGCACTGACAGAATTAGATTCTGATGCACGGTTGTCGAGGAAAAGGGTCCCGAACGATTTTACATATATAAAGTATATATGTTAATAAGTTGGTTTATTACGGGCATTGATGGAGAGATGGGTTCGTCGCAGAACGGAGACTAAATCGAATGAAATAAAAAGCAAGATTCGATGTCTCCTTCGTCTTTGAACGCATCGGCGCAATCCGATCGGAAATCCATTTGGACGGATCGTCGGATATTACAAGATGATCGCAATGGGGTCGATGCGCGATAATCGGATTGTTGAGAGGGGATGGATTTCTTCGCGAATTCGAGACCAAAACAAACGAAGTAAAAGGCTAGATTCGATGTCCTCGACGCGCTGAACGCGCTGGCGCGATCCGATCGTGAATTTGACGGACGGATCTCCGGGAATCGCGAAAAGAACGCGAAGAGGAAAAAATTGCATAACGGTGGAAAGTGAGGTCTTGGACCTAGGACTGTCGAATGCCAAAAGTGGCTTTCAGTTGACGAGGTTTTGACTTCGACAGTTTGTGTGGTAACTAGAGTGAGACTGTGGTCTCCGAGGTGAGTGTTTTGACTCAAGTTTTCGAACGACGTTTCGTATGTGCTCGTAGTGAGCAGGTTGACGTTGTTGGCTAGTCGGAGTGTGCCTTTCGGCCTTTGAGATTTTACTCCGGACTTGTGGAGCTGTTTTGTGACTTTTTACGTGAACTATCGATGTAGTCGAATCAGTGCGGCTATGCAGACCAAAGTTGAGTGGACCTAGTAAGTCTGAGGGATGTATTATTATCTCAGAATTTGCAAGATGGGATCGGATAATTCTGGACGTGAGATTGTCTTTGTCCGCAGGTTATAAGATGGATATGATTCCAGTGAATCTTGATCCGTAGATTTGGGATGGAATGTTTACCCTCGTCCCGTCCAGGTGAAACGGTAGATGAGTTGTCGTGGTTTATGTAAATGTCCCTTCCCTGTTGGGGACTTATAGATTGGGTCGATGTTTTCCCTAGGTTGTCTTGGGAACTCTTGAGTGTTAGTGATCTCTGACCACGTAGCGAGCCTTGGGTTATTCCCTGGCAAATTTGTGCAGTTGATTCATCATCACTGCAGATGGATTTGACTCTAGTTCGAGTCTGGGTGTTTATATTAGTCTCAGTCTATTTGGCGAGAGGTTCGAAATCACAGTTATTGAGTGACATAAGCATGGTTGTCGGCTTTGATAGTCACCGTATGTGATAAGGGTTAGGGTTGCTTCTCAAATTAATCGTGCAAACCTAGGAATAGTATGCTCGTCCGATCAATTGGTGACAGGTCGCCTGAGTCTCAATGAGACAAGTATTTGGTGTTGCTCGGAATATTGATCGCTAGGGTCCCTTGTAGGACAGCAGCGACAGGGTCTCATGGAGACGGATGTTGAGCATCACTGATGGTTGGTATCGCATAGTGCGATTTGCAATCCTGTGCATCAAATGATGGACTTGCATGGAACCTGCGTTGGTTAATCGAGGTTATTGAGCGAATAAATTGTCGAGCTCAATTGGTATTGTCAGTTGGACCTTTTGGGCCAGGTGGAAATGGTGAATGTGTGAATGGTTAATGAACTGGTGTATCTGATATTTACTTTATGTTCATCTGTTGTGGTTGTGTTCCTGGTTGTTTAAGTATACTCTGTACTTGTGCGATGCCGTGCAAATACAGGGGAGACTCTGTCCGTGTGTACAGTGGCCTCCCTGTATTTATGGCAGGTCTGTCATGTCCTTGGGGGTTAAGGTTTATATATAAAAAAAAAAAAAATTCCGCTGTTTCTATACTCTAAAATGACCCGGGGCGTGACATTTAGAATCGACTAATTGTCGAGTGGATGGACTTCGGAAAGCTCAAAGTTGATCCGAAGGCAAGAAGTGCGTTGGAGTCGGTCCCGAAGGCTTGGTTGTGCAATCTGCACAAATCTGCAGACTTTTGCCTGGTGGGACCGGTCCCTCCTTTGGGGAGACCGGTTCCCGTAAGGTTTGGACGGTTCGGGATAAAAGGACCGGTCCCTCCTTCAGGAAGACCGGTTCCCGTACGCAGGTTGGACGGTTCGCGATAAAAGGACCGGTCCCTCCTTCAGGGAGACCGGTTCCCGTACGCAGGTGACGGGTGGTCGCATAAAAGGACCGGTCTCTGGGAGTGAAGGACCGGTCCCTCTGCGCGAAAAATGCCCAGTCTGAGGCTGTGTGAGGAATAGAAAGTGGAGGGGCCCTTTGGCATATTGTTACAATAGAGGGGTTAAGAGGGTATTTCCTCTCACTCTCCCTCACGTTACACACACACACATCCTCACACAACACTCTCCTCTCTCTCTCTAACAGCAAGAAGAAGGAGAAGAGGATAGAAGAAGGAGAAGGAGAAGTAGAAGGAGATTTTGGTGGAGAAGTAAGCTGGGAGCAAGACCCTCGCCACCATTTTCTTCCTCTCCACCGTTGGAGCTCTCCAACAAGGTAAGCTCTTGAGAGCTCTCATGGTAGACTTTGCTAGGTTGGATTTTATCCTTTGGGGATAATTTTTATGGAACCCTAGCTTCTCTAAGAAGTGATTTGCACCATCGATTCGAGCTCTAACGCGGGATTTTTGCTCGGGGCAAAATCTAGGGCTCAAATTGGGGCTTTTCTTAGGATGAGGTTTTGATCTCTTTTAACCTCATTTCTAACATATTGTTAGGTCCACGAACGCGTGCAAGGCGACGGTTTGTCGATTCGGCGAACGGTTTAAGCGATCCGAGCCAAACAAAGGCTTTCAGCTTCGATTTTGGCCCGGGGAGTCAAAGTAGAGGTTCGAGGCAACGAAACCTACGTGGTTGCTACAAGGGACATCCCAAAAGGTGGGGGGTGCTTTACCGAAGCCGTTGGGCTCCCTTTTATGTCTAAGTAAATTATTGGTCATATTGCGTATATATGTGCATATGTATAGTTTTCATGCATGATAGGGTTGGTATGGTTAGATGACTTTCCTTGCATGCTTTCTTATCGTGCGGGGCTATGGGCGTCGCATTAGGACATAGGGAGTCTACTTGCACACTTCCTTATCGTGCGGCACCATAGGCTTGCATTTGGACATAGGAAGCATCAGGATGAATATTGTGACACTGAACCCTAGAGATGACTGAATCTTGCATGATTATCAACTAGAGATATATGAACCAAGTATAGAGCTTGATGATTGGCAATATGACATTATGACATTGTGACATTGTAACTTAGTGTAAAGGACACTAGAGCTATGAAAACCAAGTAAAGAACTTGATGAATGACATATGACATAGTGTAATGACACTAATTGCATGAGTACCAAGTAGATAACTTGATGAATGACATGTATAATGACATAGTGTAAAGAACACTAGAGATATGTGAACCAAGTATAGAACTTGATGAATGACATGTATAATGACATAGTGTAAAGAACACTAGAGATATGTGAACCAAGTATAGAACTTGATGATTATTAATTCCCTGTGGATGCCCTCCAAAGTGGAGGAGATGGTTACTAGTTCCTGTGTTGGATGCCCTCCAAATTGGAGGAGAAGATCATACTCACAACCGCTCAGCGCTCGTGACGTGGTCGCTCCACACGAGTAGTGCGAGTCTCCGGAGGTCTTGGCACGTGATTCGATAGGGATAGCCTATGTGGGGTCCCGAGGGATAGCCTATGTGGGGTCCCGCAGACAACCCATGGGGTTGAATGTGTTGAGTCGTGGGCGCGCCTACGGGCTAGCCATGGATTGGGTAATGAACTCAGAAGAGTTATGAGATTGGGTACCAAAGTACATATTGAGCATGATAGAATTGCAATTTACTTGATAGAGTTCTATTAGCATGTTGGTGGTTACATGGCTAGAGCATTACTCTTATCTTATTGTTACAGGCAAAGTAGTTATTGCATTTCTTCTACTATGCTTTACTTACAGTATTTACAGCTTTAAATAAATATCTATCTGCTTATGCCTGCTTAGACCTAGTGGGGAGATCGGTGGGGTCGGTGGCCGAGCCCACTGGGAACTAAGGAAGTTAGTTCTCACCCCACTCTATTACAGGTGCTAGTTCGCGGACTGCTGGTGAGGATCGCGGTAAGGGCATCGCGCCCTAGTTGATAGAGGCCGCCATCTGCATTAGAACCTTCCCGATATCATTTTGGTATAGTCTGATGAACAAGAAAAGAATGTGAAACAATGTATATTTTGGATATGCTAAAACTTATGTATTTTGGGGAAAACCACATGTAAATTCATGTTGATACAGAGAATGTAATTGAATGTAAACAAATGTTGAATGATTGTAATAGATAGACTCTTCTCTCTTTATATTACTTGTATGAAATACTTGTATCTTGCTCTTATTGTTGTTCGCACCTTTAGGTGCATCTTTTTGTCATGTATGATGTAGAATTTCATTTCCTGGGCAATTCTTTGTACATGACTTGTTGTCGAGCCTTGGGCGGACAGGGGAGGTGCTGTCCGTTCGGCGCCTGATCGGCGTTCTCGAACCGAACCAAATTGGTAGCGGTCTCGGGGCGTGACAGCATCACTCCTAGTGGATTTTGATCCTTGATTTAGAGCTCTTAGAAGGTAAGCAACAAATCATTTTCTCTAGATTTGAGTTTTGGAGCTTTCTACTAGATGAAACCCTAGATTTTGGAAATTAGGATTTTATTTGGGCTTTTTGATTAGAGGCTTTTAGAACTCTATTGATTGGTTTAGAACCTTGGTTTAGGTTGCTTTGGAAGGGATCTAGCTTCCTTTTGGATTTTCTAAGAGATTTTCCACACATTAGGTGAGTTTTTCCTTACCTTTTGCCTCGATGTTTAAAGATTGAACTCATGGTTCATCTTTTGAGGTTGTAACTCTTTTGACATACTTTGTAGGGTGCTAGGAGTAAGAATATAGACTTCGTTAGCGGTTCGGAGCATAGTGAGGATCATCGGTGGGTTTGGCCTTACATACACAATGAGAAAATCTCATTGGTGTCAAAGTTACATTCGATTAATTGGAAATTCATGCATTTTCATGATAGATGCATTATTTTAGAATTTTAGAATGCTTAAAACACATATGTTATGTATAATGCAATTTTACCTCTATATATTAGAGATGTGTGCATGTGAGACCTATGTAGTTGTTAGCATTCTATTTGGGACATGGACTATATTGTTATAGTGGAATTGACATATACTTGTGGACATAAAACTATGCATGACATAGGAGAAAAGCTAATGTCATAAAGTGGCATTAGACTTGGCATTCATATGTGAACTAGTGAGCTAATGTCATCAAACGGCATTAGGCTCGGAATGGAATATTGACATAGTGAAATATAGTGTCATGAGAGATATTGTACTAGACTTTAGGGTTGCTAGTGACTATTGCCTTGTGAGAGACATGAGGATTGGGTACTTGAGACTTGACTATACTTGCTTGCCATTTGTGCTCATTCGCACATGCTTGTGAGGGTCGCTCCCTACAAGCCGGCACTCCGGAGTTAGCCTTTGCAATACGTTCGCGCGTGCGGTATTGAGAAACCTACGAGGCCGAGTCGGATAGACTCATTCCTTACGGGGGATGTTGGGGCTACCACGGCACGTAGGTGGCACAAGCTGGATTACACTTGTGTAGATTCTAGAAAGAGATTGAACAATGACATTCAGTAGTAAATAATAATCACTACTAGATAGGACATAGTAGTTGGATTACTTGGACATGCTTAGGGCGTACCTTGGGACACGTAGTGTACACGATAGTTTATTATTTGCATTATAGTATACTTTGTTGATATAGTAGAGCATATTCTTTACATGTTGGCATATTGGATCATGATAGTTGTACACTCATCATGCATTACTTGTGACATAGTAGATAGCATTTCAGTTATGCTTTTATTACATTTGTTTATTTATCGGTTACTTATACTCTCTCTTTTGGGCCTAATGGTGCATGCAGCTGAGGTCAGTAATTGCCCACTGGGAACTATAAATTATAGTTCTCATGCCCTCTGTTTTCTGACTTGTTTTCAGCGCCTTCTGCATCGGGGGAGGCCAGGGACCGCGGCAAGGGCATTGCCTCGGGATAGCTGCGTTCTGCGAGCGACCGTTTGGATAGGTGGTCTACCTCTCGCCGTTTTCTTTTTGGAGAGGTTTTGTGAGAGTCATCTGTGTATAGAGAGACCACCTATTTTGTGGATAGTTGTGATTACTATTGTATCACTTATATTTCCCTTTTATTGTTTAGTTTACTTGCTTGTTATCTGTTATTAGAACTAGTTGTATACTGCTCTGATATCTCTAGTATAGCCTTTTTGTGGTTTTATTTCCGCTGTTTTTGGTAGCCGCCTTGTATGTGTTGACATATGGCGGGTCTGGACACGCTTCTGGGAAGGCCCTGCCGGTCCCGGGGCGTGACAGTCCCACTAGGACCAGCGACGTCACCTGTAATGGGGGTGGGGGTGAGAACATGTACACATGTCTTCCTCCCGGTGACCCTGGCCGAAACGAGGGCGAGGGATACTCACTGTCACTGTCACGGAGAATAAATAACAATATGGGTAAGTGAAATACGGTAGCAACGATAATAGGCGAATGATATATATATATATATATATATATATATATATATATATATATATATATATATATATATATATATATATATATGAAAGAACAACTACCACTACTATATGTATGCATCAACAGACGACAAGTCCAAATACCCAATCTAAAATAGCCATATTGGTCAGCAACATCTCAGGCCTGTGCCACAACTGTTCGACCTATACACGACCCTCGCGTAAGCACCCGGGTTTAAAAGGTATGTGACCCTTGCATAAAGCACCCGGGTCTGGAAGCACATGACCCTCGCGTAAAGCACCCGGGTCTGAAGGCATATAACTCTCGCATAAAGCACCCGGGTCTCATGGGCTGGCACTCCTAACCACTTTTTCAAAAAAGAACACCCTCTTATGGTGGCCAAAACGCTGGTGTTCGTGATGCGTGTGAGCAGTGGCGATCAATGCTGATATGCTCAATAGCCAACCATCGGCTACTAGCCGATAATCACCGCCCCTCGGGGCACACTGACCAATAGGTCATCGAACTGTAGGGAACACAAGTACCGACCATTTAGGTCAACTAGGATGGAACAACTCAACATCCTATCCAAGATATGCAAGTATCGACCACTCAATGTCAACTAACATCTATAAACACAAGAACCGACCACTAGGTCACAAGGATGTCACATCATACATCGGTATGATTCAGAACTAACCGTCAGTCACTAGCTGACAATCTTACCCCTTAGGGTATACCGACCATATAGGCCATCAAATAATCCAACCAACCAAGTAGGTCACGATATCAATGCAGTAGGCCGCCGAATAGGTCACCGGTACGAGATACAACAACCGACCAATAGGTCACAGATCTCTCAAGCAATCGTAAACCTGCTCTACTTCTACTCATGATATTAAACATGTAGACAACCAAGTAGAGCAATAAAGAGACATAGTATAGGTTCAAGGCTCCATATATATCATGCAAGATAACCAATAAGGAAAGAGTGAAGGAAAAGTCACCGAGCGTGCACCACTGTACCGACTTCCGTTCGAAGTACCCACCTGTACGAATACGGTACTGGCCTTCCGTGTAAGAAAGTGAATCCTCGATGGGTTAATCCGAACTTCGATCGAATTGATCGAAGGCGAGTTCGGGACGCTTCGGAAAGGCCGAAATCGTCAAAAACGACTTTTGTATATTGTGGAGGACCTTAAAGAGCAAGCTGGAGCAATTCTGCAAAAATGCAGAATTTTTGTGCTCTCGGGGTCCAGACCCTCAGAAGGGATCGGACCCCGTTCGCATAAAAAAAGGTGAAATTTGAAGTCTGCATAACTGCTTGCTCTCGGGGTCGGTCCCTATAGAGGTTCGGACCCGTGCCGATAGTGTTAAGGATTTTATAGGTTGGCGGATTTCGTGAAGTTATTGGAGTCTTGAAGAAGTCAAGAGCACAAAGAAGGAAATTGAAGATTCAAGACTTTGCAAAGAAGCTCGTCACCTCAGGTATGAATTTAAGATAATTTACGGTGATTTGATAAAGAAAAACTTAGTAGTTAGAAGACTTAAATTAATCTCAATTTAACTTTTTGAAAATCGGAATTATACGGTCTAAGTCAGGACCTTGATGATGATCCGGATCCAGAAAGCGGAGTTCATTGCGCGATCTTAATGAAGGACCGGACCATTGGTGATGGTCGGATCCCGAGCAGTTCCTTGCGCGATCTTGATGAAGATCCGGACCTATGTGAAGATCCGGATCATATGTGAAAATTTATTTAACGTATGAACCGGTTGAATGGATTAAGTCCGGACTTATAGGACCGGACCTTTCTTGCAAGGTCCGGACCTTGGTGACGGATTTGTTTCCAAAATTGGATAATTTCAATCCTAATCAACTTCTAAGTCTTCTAACACTATAAATAGACCATGGGGGGTTTCAAAACAGATATCGCTGAATATGCTTATAGTTTAGATCCTCTTAAAACCCTAGAAACTCGTTTTATGCTTTATGATTAAATTCTAAAAGCGAGTTTCGTTTTTGTTGATCGTCGAGTTGATTCTAGGTTTCTCTTTGAATGTTCCTTTATGAATCAACTTGATGAATGACTAAAAGGGTTCCCCCATAGTCTATGGTATTTTAACGTTAAGATCACCACAAATCATCGTTACTTTCTCTTCGAACGGAGAGCTTGCGCGGGGATAGCGTGTGGAGGCCGAGGATTCGGTGAAAGCTTCGAGGATTCGAAGCGTTGGCGCGGCAAGGAGTTGTGGCGTGATCGTTTGGTGGATATCAAGCGATTGTGGACCAGCGAAGGAGATCCATGTTGAAGATTCGGTAAATTGGGTAAAGTCGTGGGTGAATCGCCTTGTACTCAATTGTTTCTTAGTGGATATTTCGTGTGATCGGTCCCGTGGGTTTTTCACTCCGCTTTGGAGTTTTCCCACGTAAAATCTTGGTGTGTTGATTTTATTTTCCGCATTTACTTTAAAATCGCATCGAGATTTTTAATTGGCCGTTGTACACCTATTCACCCCCCTCTAGGTGTAGATTACCTTTTAGATCCTTGAGACCCATAACCTACAATATACATGGAATTTAATCAATCTTTCATCTTAGGGTGAACAATGTTGAGCTCCAAAACATATAGGGCCTAACAAAATTAATTTAATCACATACTTTGAGCATCTTGGGACATATAACTAAGGTGCAATCAAATTTAAGTTTAATTGATCATCATATTGTCAAATTAAACTTTTCTTTTCTTTTTATGCTCCATTTATGTCACGCCCCGGGACCAGTGAGCTTGGCAGCGCGTGAGCCTAGACGCGTATGTCTACAACATACAAGGCGTCTAACAAAAAAAAACGATAATTAACCAACAAAATAAAAAGAATCTAGAAGTATCAGAGCAGTATAACAACTAGAATTCTAAACAATTAAGCATAAAAGAAGTGACTAAAAAATAAAGTACCAAATCCACTAAGAACTATAAAAGAGTAATACAACAGTAACCTCCACGAGCAACAACTAAAGATCCCAAAGCGAAAACTAATATAATACATGGTGGTCTCTATCAGTGGATACAAAAGATCACTCTCTCACAACACAAAAAGAGAGGAAGAACCACCTAAACAAAAGTGGCAAAGAAGCTAGCTATCTAGGCGACTCCCTTGCCGCGATCCCGTGCCTCCGCCGGTGCCGAAGGCTCTGAAACACATTAGAAAAAGAGGGCGTGAGAACTATTAAAAATAGTTCCCAGTGGGCAATTACTGACTTCAGTTGCATGCTCCACTAGGCCCCAAAACTAAGCAAGTAAGTGTAAGCGAAATAAATAACGAGTAAGCTACTAAAGCATGATATCTCTACTTAGCATAAATAAGCATAAGTAAACGACTATTCTAAGCATGAATAGTAAGTATAACCAACAGTCCAATATCCATAGCAATAGTAAAGAGTTAAAGTTTACTATTCTAGTCAAAGTCCACAGTTTTCATCAAACTACATTAAGTTTAAGCACAATAAGTTCAACCCGAAGGCGATATGGCCGATGCCCACCCGAAGGCTGCCTAGCCCAAATGCCGAGCCTAATGGCCCCGTAGTAGTCAACATTCCCACCCTAGGAATGAGGCGTCCCACGGCAATCCACTTCGGCGCCCAATCTCGCACGGCGAATACAAGAAACGCGTTGGCCAACTCCGGAGTGCCGGCTTGTAGGGAGCTACCCTCACAAGCGTGTGCGAATGAGCACAATGGCAAAAGTCACAAAACTCGTCATAAGTCCCAAATCGTCATGTCTCTAACATGGAATGTACAAGTGTCCAAAGGCCTATCTCTATGTCATCATGTCTCTACATGGCAATAATAGATGTCAAAAGGCCTATGTCAAGTCTCTATGTTGCAGTTTCATAGTTTTCTAAGTTAAGTGCCGCTTGATGACACTTAAGCTTTTCTAAGTTCCAACACAAGTTTAATGTTCTCAATTACATTAATTAAGCTACATAAACATGAATGGCACACTCCCAGGTGCCCAAGAATCCCACCCTCACATGCATGCTGATTAACCCCGAAAGCTCTACTATAAAGAGTGAAAATTTTATCATACATGAGGCATGCATTTTAAGTGGTTCAAAATTCATAATAAATCTATTTAGCATGAATATGCATTCAAAATAATTAAATCAAACCGAATAAGCACTTAGGAGCCATTTGCTCCTATGCTCATGAAGCCAAACCCAGAGTGCGAAAATCGCCGATCCGAATCGCTAACTAAGCTTCGATTCCTACTCCTAGCACCCTACAAGGCATGCCATAGGAATTAAAAACTCAAAAGATGAGTTTTGAGTTCAACAATAAGAAACTCTACTAAAGGGTGAAAAATACTCACCGAATGCGAAGAAAGTGCTCTTGATCTCCAAATGGGAGTTAGAGTCCTTCTAATCCAACCTAAATCAAAGTTCTAAACTCATCAATTAGGTCCCAAAGGCCCTCAATCGAAAATCCCCAAATCCTAACCCTAGAATCCCATTCTAGGGTTTCATCTCATGAAAACCCACAAAAATCGAAACTAGAGGAAAGAGATCACTCACATACCTCTAAGAAGCTCTAATCCAAGCTCAAAAAGCCCTAGGCTTGAAGCTTGATCCTCCACAAGGTTCCAAACACCAAGCTCCAAGCTCCAACAATGGTGGTAGAGGCTCTAACAAGCAAAAGAGAGCAAGGAGAGGGTTTTAATCCTCCAAAAACCAACCAAAACCCTAGAAAACACAAGAGAGTAGAGAGAGAAGCTCCTCCTACCTTCTTGCTGCAATGGGGGTGCTCAAATGGAGCCCTAGGGTGAGGGGGTAACCTAATAGAAGCAACAATATGCTAAAACACCCCTGCAGTTTAAACTGCTCGAAATTGCCAGTTTGTACCGGTACAAGCCATCCCATACCGGTATAGACCCTGCGAAACAGCCAAACCCGAGGCTCGGGTTGGCGTCCATCAGCTCTCCCATACGTCTGAGAATCCATCCCGTACCTGGGGTATAGCAACAATTTCGTAGGTATAGCAACAATTTCTGTACCGGTACAGACCCTCCAGACCTCAATCCGAGAGCAACCTAAAATCCAACTTTTTGGACTTTAGGGCTTGGGACTCATCCCCAAACCTCGGTACACGCGCCATAGGTCGGAACACAGTCAACGACCTTCCAGAAAATCTGGAAAAGCTCCAACACAAGTCAAATACTCGAACTCCGCAATTTGCGCAAGTCCAGTATGTTACATTCACCCTCCTAAAAGGAGTTTCGTCCGCGAAACTCTAAAGCGAACTCAGACCTCAAGATTCCATCTGAAAGAGATGGGGATAGCGCTCTTGCAGTGCGCTCTCAGGCTCCCACGTGGCCTCTCGCTCCTCGTGGTTGCTCCGAAGAACCTTCACGTACGGAATGTCCCGATTCCGCAATTTCTTCACCTCACGAGCCAAGATCTTCACGGGTTGCTCCTCGAAGCTCAAATCCTCCCGCAGCTCTATGGGTACAGCCTCCAAGACATGAGCCGGATCATGGATGTACTTCCGAAGGACCGATACGTGAAAGACGTTGTGCACGCCCGATAGGTTCGGCGGTAGAGCAAGTCGATATGCTACCGGACCTATACGTTCCAAGATCTCATAGGGTCCAATAAATCGAGGACTCAACTTACCTCGAATTCCAAATCTCCGAATCCCTTTGACGGCGAGACTTTCAAGAAGACATGATCTCCAATACGAAACTCCAAGTCTCGCCGGCGTTTATCCTGCATAGCTCCTCCGCCTACTCGGGGTGTCGGTAGTCGCTCCCGAGCAATTCGAACTTTATCCTCTCGCTTCGGAGCACTTCGGGGCCTAAAGCCAATCTTTCGCCCACTTCACTCCAATGAAGTGGCGATCCGCACTCCGTCCATATAATGCCTCGAACGGTGCCATCTTGATACTTGCTTGATAACTATTGTTATAAGCAAACTCCGCCATAGGTAGATCTTTGCGACCATCCTCCCCGGAAGTCAATCACACATGCTCGAAGCATGTCCTCTAGAAATCTGTATAGTGCGCTCCATTGCCCGTCACTCTGGGGTGGAAAGCGATCTTTGAAATCCAATCTAGTACCCAAGGCGTCCTGTAGACTCCTCCAGAAGTGTGACACAAAGCGAGTGTCCCTGTCAGATACGATCGATGTAGGTACTCCATGAAGTCGCACAATCTCATCAAGGTACACTTGTGCGAGCTTCTCTCCAGCCCAAGTAGTATGGATAGGTATAAAGTGCGCCGACTTCGTCAACCTATCCACGATCACCCAAATAGCATCATGCCCAGCTTGAGAGCGAGGCAATCCTGTCACGAACTCCATGGTGATCTTCTCCCACTTCCACACGGGAATAGGCAAACTCTGAAGTTTTCCCGTTGGAACTCGATGCTCAGCTTTCACTTGTTGGCAAGTTAAACATCTAGCAACAAACTCGCCAACATCCTTCTTCATCCCATGCCACCAATAGAGTAACCTCAAGTCCTTGTACATTTTGGTGCCTCCTGGATGAATAGCATAAGGTGCCCTGTGTGCCTCCTGAAGGATGTCCTCTCTAAGTCCCAAATCCGCTGGCACACAAATCCGTCCACCAAAGCGCATCACTCCCTGATCATCCACAAGGAAGTCGCCGGTGCAACCATCCACCATTTTGTCTCGAATCTTTTGCAACTCTAAGTCAAGAGCTTGCTTCTCTTTAATTCTATCCATAAGAGTAGGTTGCACCACCATAGTCATCAGCCGCATAGGCGTATCGGAAGTCACTATCTCCAACTCCAACCGCTTCATCTGCTCGATCAACTGCGGTTGAGTAACAACATGCATCGCTAAGTTTTCAGTCGATTTCCGACTTAGCGCATCCGCCACCACGTTAGCCTTGCCCGGGTGGTAGAGAATAGTCAAATCATAATCCTTGAGTAGCTCCAACCATCTGCGCTGTCTCAAGTTCAACTCCTTCTGAGTGAAAAGGTACTTTAAGCTCTTGTGATCCGTATACACCTCGCACCGCTCGCCGTACAAATAGTGGCGCCACAGCTTTAATGCAAAGACTACGGCGGCCAACTCCAAGTCGTGTGTAGGATAGTTCTTCTCATATTCCTTTAATTGGCGAGATGCATACGCGATCACCTTGTCACCCTGCATCAAGACACAGCCCAATCCGTTAAGAGATGCATCACTATAAACCACATACCCTGCTCCAGCAATAGGTAAGGTGAGGATTGGAGCGGTCGTCAATCTCAGCTTCAACTCTTGAAAGCTCTTTTCACACGCATCATTCCAAATGAATTTAGCTCCTTTGTGCGTGAGCCTCGTGAGGGGAGTAGATAACTTCGCAAAGCCCTCCACGAATCTGCGGTAGTAGCCGGCCAAACCAAGGAAACTCCTGATCTCGGTGACGCTCGTCGGTCTTGGCCAATCCTGAATGGCTTCTATCTTTCTAGGATCCACTGCTATACCTGATCCTGAAATCACATGTCCCAGAAAAGCCACTTCTCGAAGCCAGAATTCACACTTCTTCGGCTGAGCAAATAACTTCTTTTCCCGAAACACTTGTAGTACCAATCTCAAGTGTTCCTCGTGCTCCACATCACTTCGGGAATAAACCAATATGTCGTCGATGAAGACCACGACGAACCTGTCTAAATAAGGCTTGAAGACACGGTTCATCAAATCCATAAAAGCTGCCGGGGCATTAGTAAGCCCAAACGGCATAACAGTGAACTCGTAATGTCCATACCGTGATCTAAAAGCCGTCTTTGCCACATCCCCAGGCGCAATCTTCAACTGATGGTATCCCGACTTCAAGTCTATCTTGGAATACACATTTGATCCTTGAAGTTGATCAAAAAGATCATCAATCCTCGGCAACGGATATTTATTCTTGATCGTGACTTTATTAAGCTCACGATAGTCCACGCAAAGGCGAAGTGATCCGTTCTTCTTCTTCACAAAAAGAACCGGTGCTCCCCGAGGTGACACACTCGGTCGAATGAAGCCCTTGTCCAACATATCCTGTAACGGTGCCCTCAGCTCCTTTAACTCTGCCGGTGCCATCCTATAGGGGGCCTTCGTGACTGGGCTAGTCCCTCGAGCGAGATCTACCACTAACTCGATTTCCCTATCAGGTGCCATGCCTGGTAGCTCTGCTGGAAACACGTCCTGAAACTCCCGTACTACCGGAATATCCTCAATCCTAGGGGTATCATCCTCACCCCTCAATGCGATACTAGCCAAATAGGCTACGCATCCACGGTTGATCAGTTGCCTAGCTCGAGGCAGGCGGTCGACATCGCAAAAAGTGAACTCTGACATCCTCTAAACACCACCTCACTCTGACCCGGTTCTCTAAAAGTAACCGTTCGATTAACACAATCGATGGTGGCGTAGTATCTAGTCAACCAATCCATACCCAAAACCACGTCAAAATCCCCCAACTTGCGCACTACTCGCAAATCCGCGGGCATGGTCCAATCTCCTACCCGAATAGGGCAAGCTGAGGCAATACTCTCGCACGTCCACAATGTGGTCGGGTACAACAATACGTCCGGGGTGTAGTAAAGGAACAAGCGGATGTCATGCAACTCGGCAAACAGTAGATCTATAAATGAATGTGATGCACCGGTATCAAATAATGCACGTACTCTAATGCCATCAAGTAAAATGATACCGCCACTACATCCTCACTGTTGCCGCCTCGATCTGCGCGGCGTACATGCGCCACTCGGCGCTGTCGTGACCCCTCGCTCTGGCGCGACGGTCGGCCGCCCAGTCTGGTACTGTGTCGACGGGGTCCCCTGGCTGGCGGCTGGTAGAGCCGGTGCCGATGCAGAAGACGGTGCCGGTGTAGAACCTCTCGGGCACTCGGTACGAATGTGGCCCTCACAGCCCTGCCCAGAAGCACTGCGCCCGTGTGGACCTTGCGGCGGGTGGTGAGGACCACCGCAGATCACACACCGGGGAGGCGGCGTCGGTCGGATCCTCCTCGGCGGGGCGGTGCGCCACGATCGCGCGGCTGGTATCTCGGATGCTTCGGTGGCCTCCTAGAGTGCGTCCGCTCGCACCCTCGGCCGCGGGCCTCTTGCCCTTCCCCTTGTCCAAACCCTCGCGTCTCTCGCACCATGGCCGCGCCGCTCTCTATGAGCGCGCGGTTCACCACCCGGTAAGTCTGAAGCTCGGAAGGACTGCACGAACCGGAAAATCGACGGTCGCAGTCCACGCTCGAAAATGCGGGCCTTATCCTCGTCGTCCCGCACGACGAAGGGCACGCAATGCCGAAGCCGAGAAAACTCTCTCTCGTACTCGGCTCCAGATCTGTCCCCTGTGTCGAGCCGCGCAAACTCTGCTCCATCCGCCTCTTGATGCCGTCGGGAAGTAGTGTGCCAACGGTAGCTCCTTGAACCTCGTCCAAGTAATGGAAGCTAAGTAAATGCTGGGGTTCTCCGGAGATCCATCCACCAGCTGTAGGCCTCGCCGTCCAAGTGGTGGGTGGCGAGCCACACTCTGTCCCGCTCCTCCACGAACGTGTCACGGAACAATTTCTCCATGTGCATCAACCACTTTTCCACGATCCAGTGGTCGACCTTTTCTCCGTCAAAGGTCCTCGGGGCCGCACCTCCCGAACTCCTTGAGGCGAGCCATGAGTCGATCCTCTCGGCTCCCGAGCCATAATTGGAAATGCCGTGCGCCACCGGCGATGCTCGTCTTGGCGGGGTGTCCCGATCCTCCTCCGGCACTCAAGCTGCCGGAGTCGTGCAGTGTGAGCCGGCCGCGGAGGCTGCGCCGCGGTAAGTCAACCTCGGGCGGTCTTTGGCGGTGAAGGGTCTCGAGCCTCCCTCGCGGCCGCTGCTGCGATAGAAGATCCTCCATGCGCTTCATGCGCGCTTCTGTCGGCCGGGCCGCGGTCGCTCTGCGCCACCAAGCCGTGAGGGCCGCCAGCGGCCCCTCAACTCACGGACCTCGCCGGATCCGGAGGTAGCGGAGGCCTCGACCTCCTCAAAAGTTGCCGCATTGTCCGCTCCAACAGATTTCGAGCGAGTTATCGGCATCACCACTACAACATCATAAAAGCGCAAGTTAGTAAGCTCACGCAATCGCATCCCCGCTCATGCTATAAATACCCAAATCATGCGAAAGTAATGAAGTGTCATTTACCACTAACTCCCGATGTTACGTTGTCGGCCGCCAACGTAACCCTCCGCGAAGTTAGAAGTTATACACTTCGATCCAACTCTACTTACTAGAGTTATTCAAGATACCCAATCTTAATACTTTCGCTCACAAGTTAAATAGACCTCGTCTCTCACGAGCCTATATCCTATAGTCCAACTTTGCCTAAGGTTTGCTAGGTCCACAAGAAGACTCAACCCTAGGCTCGATACCAATTTAATCTGTCACGCCCCGGGACCCAGCGGAAGCCCGCCCGGCGCGTGCCCAGACCCGCCGTATGTCTACAACATACAAGGCGTCTAACAAAAACGATAATTAACCAACAAAATAAAAAGAATCTAGAAGTATCAGAGCAGTATAACAACTAGAATTCTAAACAATTAAGCATAAAAGAAGTGACTAAAAAAATAAAGTACCAAATCCACTAAGAACTATAAAAGAGTAATACAACAGTAACCTCCACGAGCAACAACTAAAGATCCCAAAGCGAAAACTAATATAATACATGGTGGTCTCTATCAGTGGATACAAAAGATCACTCTCTCACAACACAAAAAGAGAGGAAGAACCACCTAAACAAAAGTGGCAAAGAAGCTAGCTATCTAGGCGACTCCCTTGCCGCGATCCCGTGCCTCCGCCGGTGCCGAAGGCTCTGAAACACATTAGAAAAAGAGGGCGTGAGAACTATTAAAAATAGTTCCCAGTGGGCAATTACTGACTTCAGTTGCATGCTCCACTAGGCCCCAAAACTAAGCAAGTAAGTGTAAGCGAAATAAATGACGAGTAAGCTACTAAAGCATGATATCTCTACTTAGCATAAATAAGCATAAGTAAACGATTATTCTAAGCAGGAATAGTAAGTATAACCAACAGTCCAATATCCATAGCAATAGTAAAGAGTTAAAGTTTACTATTCTAGTCAAAGTCCACAGTTTTCATCAAACTACATTAAGTTTAAGCACAATAAGTTCAACCCGAAGGCGATATGGCCGATGCCCACCCGAAGGCTGCCTAGCCCAAATGCCGAGCCTAATGGCCCCGTAGTAGTCAACATTCCCACCCTAGGAATGAGACTGTCCCACGGCAATCCACTTCGGCGCCCAATCCCGCACGGCGAATACAAGAAACGCGTTGGCCAACTCCGGAGTGCCGGCTTGTAGGGAGCTACCCTCACAAGCGTGTGCGAATGAGCACAATGGCAAAAGTCACAAAACTCGTCATAAGTCCCAAATCGTCATGTCTCTAACATGGAATGTACAAGTGTCCAAAGGCCTATCTCTATGTCATCATGTCTCTACATGGCAATAATAGATGTCAAAAGGCCTATGTCAAGTCTCTATGTTGCAGTTTCATAGTTTTCTAAGTTAAGTGCTGCTTGATGACACTTAAGCTTTTCTAAGTTCCAACACAAGTTTAATGTTCTCAATTACATTAATTAAGCTACATAAACATGAATGGCACACTCCCAGGTGCCCAAGAATCCCACCCTCACATGCATGCTGTTTAACCCCGAAAGCTCTACTATATAGAGTGAAAATTTTATCATACATGAGGCATGCATTTTAAGTGGTTCAAAATTCATAATAAATCTATTTAGCATGAATATGCATTCAAAATAATTAAATCAAACCGAATAAGCACTTAGGAGCCATTTGCTCCTATGCTCATGAAGCCAAACCCACCGAGTGCGAAAATCGCCGATCCGAATCGCTAACTAAGCTTCGATTCCTACTCCTAGCACCCTACAAGGCATGCCATAGGAATTAAAAACTCAAAAGATGAGTTTTGAGTTCAACAATAAGAAACTCTACTAAAGGGTGAAAAATACTCACCGAATGCGAAGAAAGTGCTCTTGATCTCCAAATGGGAGTTAGAGTCCTTCTAATCCAACCTAAATCAAAGTTCTAAACTCATCAATTAGGTCCCAAAGGCCCTCAATCGAAAATCCCAAAATCCTAACCCTAGAATCCCATTCTAGGGTTTCATCTCATGAAAACCCACAAAAATCGAAACTAGAGGAAAGAGATCACTCACATACCTCTAAGAAGCTCTAATCCAAGCTCAAAAAGCCCTAGGCTTGAAGCTTGATCCTCCACAAGGTTCCAAACACCAAGCTCCAAGCTCCAACAATGGTGGTAGAGGCTCTAACAAGCAAAAGAGAGCAAGGAGAGGGTTTTAATCCTCCAAAAACCAACCAAAACCCTAGAAAACACAAGAGAGTAGAGAGAGAAGCTCCTCCTACCTTCTTGCTGCAATGGGGGTGCTCAAATGGAGCCCTAGGGTGAGGGGTTAACCTAATAGAAGCAACAATATGCTAAAACACCCCTGCAGTTTAAACTGCTCGAAATTGCCGGTTGTCTGTACAAGCCATCCCATACCTAGGTATAGACCACTGTAAACGACCAAACCGAGGCTCGGGTTGGCGTCCATCGACTCTCCCATACCGTACGAGAATCCATCTGTCTGGTATAGCAACAATTTACGTGCCGTGACGGACCCTCCCGGACCTCAATCGAGAGCCACCTAAAATCCAACTTTTTGGACTTTAGGGCTTGGGACTCATCCCCAAACCTCGGTACACGCGCCATAGGTCGGAACACAGTCAACGACCTTCCAGAAAATCTGGAAAAGCTCCAACACAAGTCAAATACTCGAACTCCGCAATTTGCGCAAGTCCAGTATGTTACAATTTATGTACACCGAGGGTATGCCCTTGGTTAAAGCCATGTAATAGAACTATACATTATAAAATTTTCTTTTGTTCAATTCCAGCATTTCAGAGGTCTCTTAATCGAAGGTGCCCTAACATTTTATAGGGGTAATTAATAATAGATGCTTGCATTTATTGGAAGCCATGAATCCACAATACCTGATAACCATACATATTTAAATAGTAATCTGGATCATGAATACTACCCCACGGGAAATCAAGGATCAAATTCACCGTGCGAGGTACGTCATTCGTGGTCGCAGACAGATGTTAATTAATTCACACTCTAAAATTAGTCCAAATAATAGTTGCTATTTTGTAGGCATTGACACGAATATCTTGGATTCATATTAGACACTTCTTTTGTTCTTTTTGTTAGACTTAAAATATAGTGTTTAGCAAAATGAGTGTCGTACTGTAAGCTACCGGACTTCTAAAATTATGAGGTTACGGTGTACATCTGGTTGGAAAGCCATTTGAATGGTTCCGGTGAAGTTCCGATGAGGTTCGGAAGTATTCGAGCGTTTTCGGTACGCGTAGTCGCGAAAATGGGACCCGAAAGGCTATTGTCACGCCCCGGGACCCAGCGGAAGCCGGTACGCGTAGTCGCGAAAATGGGACCAGAGTATTGCTTTAGGCATTCCTTTTGGGTACATGTATCAACTTTATTTTGTTGAACTATAGATGTTAAAGTTGTAAACAGTGATGTAATTGGTGGAATGCAAATGTAAAAAGGATATGATGTAATTGAGGAAAAAGATGTAATAGCTTGGTTTACTTGTATTTGGTTAAAATGAAATAAAATATCTTGTATGCTGTACATTATAGCTTAGAGCTTTTACTTCCGCTGTGTTGGTTGCTTGTCCTCGTGCAAGCCTAGTATAATTGCAAATCTCTCTTTCTGATTGCTTTATTATACTGGTTGTTAGAGAGCCTTGGGCGGGCGAGGGAAGGCCACTGTCGGGTTCGGCGTACTGATGACGTGGCCGAACCCGACCAAATAGGCGGGTAGCGGGCGTAAGCAATGCACAAGAATAATAATAAGACCCCAAATTCACAAAAGAAGTGTACCCTTGAACTAGAGTAACAACGAAAAAACGCTTTACTTAATTTCAAATATCTACAAAAGCGAAATATAATTTGATATTACATGTAGGTCTTGGGTCTTGACTTGTTATCTGCCTAAATGATTCAGATGTAGAGTCGGGGAAGGGGTGGTTGGGGAGTGGGGGAAGTGGGTTCGGAGCGAGGCTGCGACGGGGGAGGAGCGGGACTAGGGCTAGGCGGAGCGGCACGGAGGGACGACATAGTGGGTTTCGGAGCGGGGGTGCGGCGGGGGCGAGGGTGGGGGGCGGGCGCGGGGGGAGGGGGTTACGAACGTGGGTGCGGGGGTTGCTTTGAGGGCTAGGTGGGAGGGGGGGCCGAGCCCCGGTAGCCGAGGAGGGACGGGGCGAGCGAGGAAGCTCAAGCGGGGAGGGCGGCCGGAGGAGGGAGAAGCGAGCTGGATACGGTGTGCGGAGCTAGAGGCGGCGGCGCACGAGTTGTGGCGGCGGCCGCGGCTCGAGGCGGCGGCGTGCGGGTCTGGAGCGGAGGACGTGAATCTGGAAACGACGGCGTGCGGATCTGAAGGCGACGCGGAGTTGTTGGCGGCGGTCGCGAAGCTCGAGGCGCGGCGCGAAGCTCGAGGCTGCGGCCATGGCTCGAGAGGCGGCGCCGGAGTTGGAGGCGGCGCGGGTGATGGAGGCGAGGGGGAGGGGAAGAGGAGAAATTGTTGAGGAGGAAGAGTCGAATGAGAGGGGAAGTGGACGGCGGTTCCTAGGAAAAAAGGGGGGGGGGAAATGAAGGGGAAACGTACATGGGTAAAATTAGGGTTAGATATTTTTTTTATTAGATTTAGATGCGGTTTTAAAAAAACGCCTAAACCACCTCTAATATGAATTCATAGTGGCGGTTTTTTAAAACCGTCTCTAAATCGCCTCTAATACGGTTTTATCGAGACGGTTGTGGGGACCGCCTCTATAAAACCGCCTCTAATACGATTTTTAGAGGCGGTTGTGGGGACCGCCTCGTAAACCGCCTCTAAGCCTCTAATATAATTTTATAGAGGCGGTTGGGGGAACCGTCTCTACAGAACCTCCTCTGGAACCGCTTTTTCTTGTAGTGTCTTCTCATATTCTTTGTCACGCCCGCTACCCGCCTCTTTGGTCGGGTTCGGCTACGTCAACAGACGCTGACCGGACAGGGCCTCCCTTACCCGCCCAAGCCCCTAGCAACGAGTATAATAAGCAAACAAGAGATATTTGCAATTATACAAGGCTTGCACGAGGGCAAGCAATAAACATAGCGGAAGTAAAAGCTCTAGGCTATAAAGTAAACCATACATGCTATTTGATTATATTTTAACCAAATACACATAACTAAAATTATTACATTTTTATCTTTAAACATCATATCCTTTTAACAACTTGACATCCCACAAAATTACATGATTGTTTACAACTTAACACTATAGATCAACAAACATAAAGTTGATACATGTATAACAAAAAGGGAATGCCTACAAGTATATACTCCGGTGGCCGCTAGCTATGGCGCTAAACCCTTGCCACGGTCCTCCGCTGCCCCGCACGTGCCAGGACCTGTAGGGTTGGTAGTGTGAGAACTACAACGAAGTTCCCAGTGGGCTCGGCATCCGACCTTGCCGACTTACCCACTAGGTCTATTTAGGCATAAGTATTACAAAGGCAAGGAAAAGAACCATACTATATGCTAATACTATGCCTGCAAAAGAAAGGTCAGTGAATAGATAATCAACTATAATTAACTATGCATGCATGCTCTTTACCCAATCTTTACTTGGCTCTTTACCCAATCTTATCGGTTAACATAGTTAACCCCAATAACTCATAACCCAAATACCTTTAGTTTGGGGAGGCTCTAAGCACTACAAGACCCGAGGGACCGTCTTCGGGGACCGCGCTCCTGTGGTGGTTAGGAACGCACCGCTCGAGGAGGAGCTACCTCTCTCGAGCCAAGACTTATCATGAGTATCGATCTAATCCTCTACTTGAGGATTCATAGCCGCTAGCCACAATGTCACTATGTCAATGATAGGTTGCTACCTTATCATACTATGTCATTCTTGCCATAATGCCACTAAAGTTAAACTAGGTTTAACTATTGTCATCTCGATGCCAATCTCGTCTCTATGTTCAATATCACCTTTGTTTACTATAATCAAGTCTATTGTCATACTCACACATGTATAGGGTTCTAGTTCTTGTGTCTCCTATGGTTCCATTTCAATCACTAAGTACATCCACATTATAACAAAGTATTGAGGTTCAACCATAAGCATAAATACTCACTACCCTATCATGCATGAATATTATATAATATAATATGGTCAACGAAGTGATATCGATATAGAAGGGAATCCAACGATTAGGAATGCACCCCCACCTCTAAATATTATGGTGGAGTTGTGGTTCAAGTTTCGTAGCTATCCGATCCCTAGGTTGCGACCTGCGCGTTAAACAGAGCCCAAATCAGGCTAATTTACATAGTGGCTCCTACGTAGGCTTTTCGTTTCGACGAACGGAGTTGTCCCACGCGTCGGGAATACCCCCAATTAGGTTTTCACAAGGTCAATTAGCCTTGGAAACACTCTAGGGCAAAAGCCCCAATCTCCAAACCCTAACATTGCCAAATTGGCCTCGGTCCTAGATTGATCTCACCAACAAGCAAATGCTAGCTTAGGATCACCTAGGAAGTTCTCTACTACCTTCCTTAAGCCATTAGAATCATCTATTCGGCCTCTAACAACAACCCTAGTCCACCACCATTAGAGTACTTGAGCTCTCGTGGAGGTTTCATGGAGTTCTTTGCTCTAGTAGACTTCTAACACTAGCAACAAGCTAGAAAACTCCAAAACTTAGGAGAAAACCTAAACCCTAGAGTTAAACTTGCAAAATCTTACCTCTAGTAGCAAGCTCAACCAAGGTCTCCTTGTGGTAGAGCTCCAATGTCCACCAAGAACCCTCCAACAAGCCCCAAAGCCTTCTCCTTCTTCTTCTTCTCCAAGTTCCCCAAGCCCTAGAGCACTTCTAGAGAGAGAAAATGAGAAAAGAGAGTGAAGGAGAGTGTCTTTGTGAAAAGAGAGGAGCAATGGGTATATTACATGTTGTAACAATTGCACCTGTGCCCTCCAAATTGCTAATTTTGTAATACGCGGATGGGCAAAAGTTGGGCTGAAGGACCGGTCTCTCTAGGTAGGGGACCGGTCTCAGAGGGTCTTCGCCCGAATCCATACGCGCGTGGGGATCGGTCTCTGCCTATGGGGACCGGTTCCCGTAGGGTATACTTCAAGGACTTAGCCAAATTTTGGCTAGCTACGCAGTGGGGACCGGTCTCTGCCGTGGGGATCGGTTCCGTACGCCCGATTTTCGGGACTTAGCCGATTTTTTTTTGTTTGCTCGGTTGCTGCGTGCGGGGAGACCGGTCTCCACTTGTGAGGACCGGTCTCCAAGAGCTCCAAGTCTGGAAATTTTCCAGACTTGCAGTTTTGCCTCCTCGGGTCCTATTTTCACTTCTCATGGGTTCTAATACCCTTAGAACCCATCAATACTCGCTCTACTCCGGGTTCCGCTCATTTCGACGGAACTCGAAACGCTTTACGGGGAAGCGATGCTACATTCTTCCTCTCTATTGGGCTAGCTTGAGAGGTAAGCTTGCTACCCCTTCAATGGTAGATCTTTAGGGTGTGATTTAAATGCTCTAGAAATAGATTTTGTGGAACCCTAGCATGCTATCTAGATGAATGATACCTAATTCGTGAAGGGATTTGATGGTTTTTGCCGTAGTAGCAAACCTAGGGTTCAAAATGGGGTTTTTGTAAATAGATGGGTTTGATCTCATTTAGACCGTTGTAAACCTAATTGCTAGGTAAACGAACACGTTGGCGAAGTTGGTTCGGCGATTCGTCGAGCCGTTACGAAGATATTGAAGAAACAGACTATTTAGCATCGTTTCCGCCTGGAGGGCCGAGGTGACAACTAAAAATCATGGAAATGGATTTGGAGCACCGTGGCACATAACCGAAGACCTATAATTTTCGGGTGCCGACGGAGCACGGTGCGGCGCGATTGCAATATTGGGCCGTGCGGGATACGAGTGCGCGGAAGGCCAATTACAAGTGACTACAAGCAATCGGAATGCAAATCGAGGTGGGTTGTGCTCAGAAGCGACTAGGTCGCCTATATGTCTAAGAGTAATGGTTTTCTAATTGATGCATATAGTTGTATTGGTAGGCTTACATGATAATATGAATGCTTGAAACATACTATGTAGTTGATATTACCTACCAATGAGATGAAATGCATAATGAATTAAATGCTAAAAGAATGCATGAGATGCTAAGTATGGACTACTTTGGATGATGATTATATGTATGTTGACATATCATGTGATGCTAGTAATATATGTGCATGATGACATATTGTGGATTATGTTAAATAGAAACATATACATGATGACATATTGCATATGATAGATGAATTATGCATGTTGATATATTGGGAATTATGTTAAATAACATATGCATGTCGAACTTGGGTCGATAACTCTAGGGTGAATAGAGAACTCAACAACGGAAATGTAACAGCCCGAATTTTAATCTGAAAGTGGATACAAATAAAAATAGTGTGAGATACTATTTTTATTGGATATAGAGAAGTAAAACATGAGTTTGAAATGATCTGTGCTGAAATTGGAGCGAAAATAGAGGATTTAGAATTTTCTGTGTGAAACCGGGCAGATAAATTAGCAGAAAATGTACAGTGTCAGAAAATTATGAAAATTGAGGGGTATGTCAGGATTATTATTACGAGGCTAGATTTAAAGTTTCGTGTCATTCTGACACCCAGAAGATGAGAAATAAATTCCGAATGTTATACATTAACGATTACCGTTCGGTATAGTTTACAGTGACCAAACGGAGTCGAAACAGGAAGCTGAAGATTTTTCTAAACTCGTTAGGTAAAATCGAGCCTGACTGTCAAGTTTGAGCCCAAACGGACATTCGGAAGGAACTAACTGCTAAACCGGAGTCTGTGTGTGAATAGTGCAAGTGGAGGGGCAAAATTGTAAAAAGGGTATTTCACCCCCTTTTCTTCTTCTCCATCAGCCAAATGCACACACACACACACACTGTGACGCACTGGACTTTGCAAATTGCAATGTTCGAGTGTTAGATGTGAGATCTGAGCTTTTCCAGATTTTCTGGAGGGTCGTTGACTGTGTTCCGACCTATGGCACGAGTACCGAGGTTAGTGGATGATTTCCAAGCACTAAAGTCCAAAAAGCTGGATTTTAGGTTGCTCTCGGGTTGGAATTTCATGCTTTTGTACCGGTACAAAATTGTTGCTATCTAGGTACAAAATGATGGCTATCTTAGGTACAAGCCAAGATTTATCTGGTATAGATGGTAATTTGAGCAAACCGAGGCTCGGGTTCTTTGCCTCGCGAGGTTTATCTAGGTACAAAACGGGTTTGTCTTACAAAGCGATTTCCAAAATCCGAAACTGTAGGGGCTTATTGGCATTTTGTTGCTTCTAATATAGCACCCCAGCCCTTAGGGCTCCTCTCTTGTGCTGAGAACAAGGGAGAGAAAGGTAAGGGAGTTTCTCTCTCTATCCCCTTTGCAATCTTTTGGATTTTGGGTGTTTTCTTGTGGATTGATCTCCCTCTTCTCTCTCTTTTGCTTGTTGGTGCATTTTCCACCATGAGGGAAGGTTGGAAGCTTGGTTTGGGAGCTAGTTGAAGGAAGATCTTCAACTTTGGTGACTCTAGAGCCTTGATTAGAGCTTCTAAGAGGTAAGCAACTTCTCCATTTCCTTTAGATTCGAGTTTGGTTGCTTCTCTATAGATGAAACCCTAGATTTTGGGAATTAGGGTTTTATTTGGGGCTTTTTGATTTGGGGCTTTTAGATTCCTTTTGAATGGTTTAGAACCTTTGTTTAGGTTGCCTTGGGAGGGATCTAGCTTCCTTTTGGAATTTCTAAGAGGATTGTTGCACATTTAGGTGAGTATTTCTTGACTTTAACCTAGATGTTTAAAGTTTGAACTCAAGACTTATCTCTTGAGGTTGTAACTCCTAGGATCTACCTTGTAGGGTACTAGGAGTAGGATTCGAAGCTTCGTTAGCGGTTCGGAGCGACGCTTGGAGCGACGGTGGGTTTGGCCTCACCTAGCACAATGAGAAATTCTCATTGGTGCTTATTTGCTTATGGTTAAATGGAAATTAGTTCATTTTCATACTATTTGATTTATTTGTGAATTTTAGAATGCTTAAGATACATATGTTATGTGTAATGCAATTTTACTCTATATAGTAGAGACGTATGCATGTGAGAGCTGAAGCCTCGTAGCATTCTATTTGGAAACTTGAAACTATGTGTTTAAGAAGAATTTTGACATGTGTTTGAGAACATAGAACTATGCATGACATAGGAGAAAAGCCCTTGTCATTAAGCGGCATTGGCTTGGCATCAAAAGTGTAGAATAGTGAGCTAATGTCATCAAGCGGCATTAGGCTCGTGAATGAACTTGACATAGAGAATCTAGTGTCATGAGAATATTTGAACTAGACCGTAGGGTTGCTAGTCACTATTGCTATATTGAGACATGAGGTTTGGACTTGAGACTTGACTTTACTTGTTGCCATTTGTGCTCTTTCGCACATGCTTGTGAGGGTCGCTCCCTACAAGCGGCACTCGAGTTGGCCTTCGCGATTCGTTCGCGCGTGCGGTGTTGAGAAACCTACGGGACCGTTGGGACAGACTCATCCCTTGCGGGGGATGTTGGGCTACCACGGTACTTAGGTGGCACAAGTTGGATTACTATGGTAAATCCTAGTGAAAGAGAATTGAACTTGGACATTCAACAATACTAAATGACAATCACTACTAGATAGGGTTTAGTAGTTGGATTATGTGGATTTTGCTCGATTGTATAGTATACTTGATAATGCTTTAATTATATTTCAGTATACTTGTTGGTTAAAGTAAAACATAACATCCGATATGTTGGAACGAGAACTTATGACTATATATATTTGGAACATGATTATGGTAGCATTTCTTATGCTTTATTTACAAGTTCATTTATATCGCTTACTTACTCTCTTCTCTTTGGGCCTAGTGGTGCAATGGTTCAGGTCAGTAATTGCCCACTGGGAACTATAAATTATAGTTCTCACGCCCTCTGTTTCTGTTTACTTTCAGTGCCTTCTGCATCGGGGGAGGCTCGGGACCGTGGCAAGGGTATTGCCTCGGGTTAGCGACTGTTGGAGAGGACGCGTGCATAGGTGGTCTACCATTTCTCTTGTTTTATTTTGTGAGAGATGGAGAGTGTACCTTGTATAGAGACCACCACTTTTGTGTATTTTGAGGATGTTACTTTTAGACTTCTTTTATTTATACTTCAGTTGTACTTGATGTAGTTTCCTTATTTCTCTCTACCTGTTCTTTAGCGTTGGTTGTTGTGGCTCTGATATTCTAGTTATAGCCTTTTATTGTTTTAATTCCGCTGTTATTAGTTAGACGCCTTGTATGTGTTGACATATGGCGGGTCTGGGCACGCTTTGGGGAAGGTCCTGCCGACCCCGGGGCGTGACACACACACACCCTCATATACACACACATGGAGATAGAGAGAGAGCTCCATTTCTCTCTCTAAATCTCTCCCAAAAATAGGTGGTTTTGGTGGAGAAGCAAGCTTGGAGGTTGATTTTCATCATCTTCTTTTCTCTCTACACCATTGGAGCAAGCTTTTGAGGTAAGCTTTGATGCTCTTTAATGGTAGAACTCTAGGGTTTTGAATTTAAGCTCTAGAAATGGATTTAGTAGAACCCATTGATGCTAGATAAGTGATTATTGCATGATTCATGAATCAATTTGGAGGTTAATTGCAATAATGAAAACCTAGGGTTAGAAATACAATTTTTACTATTAGATGGGTTTGATCTAATTTGACCCTCCATAAACCTAATTGCTAGGTAACGAAACACGTTGGCGAAGTCGGTTCGGCAATCCGTCGTGCCGTTGTGAAGTTATGGAGGATTGAAGCTCTCTAACGGTGGAAGCAAGCTTTCCAATGGTGAATTTAGCTTGATAAGCATGGTGGCCTAAGGTGAGATCTTATGATTAAGCTAGGATTTCAATTTAATCCTTATGTATGAGATTCTATTAACCTCTAATGTGTTGTATGCATGCTAAATCCTTAATATTTGGGTTAATTGGAGCATGTGTAGAGGCTAGGGTTAGTAATTGGGATTTTTGGTAAATGGGGGTTTTGATCTATAATAACCCTATTGCTCTCTAATTGAAGGGTAGAGATGAAGCTTGAAGCTCTCTAATGGTGGAAGCAAGCTTTCCAATGGTGGATTTAGCTTGATGTCATGGTGGTCATGGTAAGTTTTGTGGATTTGAGTTAAGATTAAGATTAAGTCTAAATGAGATGTTTAATTAGGATCTATATATGATTCTAAACTAGTTTAATGAAGAGAGTATCATAATTAATGAGACCCTCTTGATGAAATAGAGACATTGGGTAGCTAATGGGATTTTAATTAAATCCTTTTATGCATGAGATTCTAGTGATCTCTAAGGTATTACTAGCATGCTAAATCCCTAATATTTGGATTAATTGGAGCATGTGTAGAGGCTAGGGTTAGTGATGGGTGTTTTTAGTAAATGAAGGTTTGATATCATTTGACCCTATTGATCTTTAATTGAAGGTTAGAGATGAGTCATTGAAGACCCTAGATCGCGAATCGGAGGTCGTGCGGTGGTTGCGCATGGATTAGGTCGAGTAGTGCGGCGTGCGCCGCGGGAGGCCGATTGCAAGTGACGACGAGCAATCGGAACGCTAATAAAAGGTGGGGGGTGCTTCCACTGACATTGAACTTCTCTTTATGTCTATGTGTCACCATTGAGCATGTATGTTATAGCTATTTTCATGCATAGTAGGGTAATTGAATTATGTATGGCATGCTTAGAGTTAAGATGCAAATGAGATTTGTTATGAACAGAGAAAAAGAATTAAACCTTACGTATGCATGAGATGAGACAAAGAACCTAGTGGTTAAAGAATAAGAACATTGTGACATATAGATTGAATGACATTGAGAATTGTAAAGAACACTAATATGCATGTGTTGAGATAAAGAACCTAGAGGTTAAAGAACAAGAATATTGTGGCATATAGATCGAGTGGCATCTATGATTGTAAAGAACACTAGAGTTAGTGTGATATTGAGAATAAGAACAAAGAAAATAAAGGACACTAGAGTTAGTGTAACGACATGGTCAAGAACAAGTATGCATGTGAATAAAGAACACTAAAGTTAGTGTGTGGCATTATTAAATGTGTGTAAAGAACCATAGTGTATATGACACTAGAACAAGTCAAAGAATGCAAGTAAAGAACATGAAAGATATAGTGACAAAGAAATCTTAGAGTTAAGGGTCATTTGATCATAGTTCTCCTTGAAGTCAAGGAATGGATTGAATTGGAATCCTTAAAGTTAAGGATTGATCGTACTCACCATATAGTCCTTGCTCGAGGCGCGGTAGCTCCCCCTCGGGCGATGTGCTCCGGAGTTGTCATCACTGGGTCGTAGTGTTTTCTCTCCCCAGAGGACGGTCCCGTCGGGTCGTAGTGTTTTCTCTCCCCGACAGTAGGGATTTGGGTTGGTTGAGTTTTGTTGAGGGCGAAACCTACGGGTTAGCCAAGAGATTGGGTTATGAAATTATGATCTTGCATTCATCTTTATTATCCTGTTGAGCATAAGCAATCTTTACTATTGTTCAGGCATATTAGTTGTATGCATTATAGTTTGGTTACTATCAGCTTATTCTTTCAAATTATGCCTGAGATAGACCTAGTGGGAAAGTCGGTGTAATTGGAGGCCAAGCCCACTGGGAACTTTGTTGTAGTTCTCATCCCACTAACCATGCAGGTTTTAGCACGAGCGGGGCGATCTGTGGCTCGAGGCATGGTTATCGTGCTCTAGGTAGTGTTCTACCCATGTGTATAGTGGCACCCTTTATATATTTTATCTATTATGTTGAGGAAATGAAAAATGTAATAAAATCATGTGAGAGGTGAAAATGTATTAAGTTCTTTTGAGAGATGAAATTGTAAATTGAGATGGCCAATGTTTAATTTGGAAGAATAAATGTAATAATTATATAAGATTTGTATTTGATTGCAATTGATCAAGTTACAATGTATGAATGGTTTAGTTAGTTTACTTTCACTTGTGCTTATGTTGCTTGCCCTCGTGCAAGCCATGTATATTGAAATGTTGTCCTGGGAATTGTTCATTTCTTTATACATGTACTCGTTGTTGTTAAGCCTTGGGCGGACAGGGGAGGCTCTGTCCGTTCGGCGTCTGTTGGCGTGCGAAATTGGCGGTCCGGGCGTGACAGGAAAATAGAAATGTGAAATGCTCGATGTGGACAAAGTAGGATGTCAATAGATCGAGTGGCACGTGAATGATAAATGAACAGAACGAGTGGCATATAATGTAGTGTAAATGACACTAGTGGCATGTGAACTTAGGGATAGGTGGACTCCCTAGTAAATGACTCGTTGAACAAAAAACTTAGTATAGCTAGGCAATTATGCATAAATGTCGGAATAGGTGAGTTTCGAGAGAAATGTTGGCCCTAGTTCGTAGGGTATCCTCACGTGGAGAGGATAGATCAAGCTCACGGTCTGTTATTCGGGATGGTAAAGCCATCCATTTCCTCACATGGAGAGGAATTGTCGTCGAGTACTCCGGAGTGCCGGGCGATTAGGACAGAGTTGATGTCCGCAGACAGTCCCGGGTTCGGAGGCACATGGAGTTTCCTTATTCTACGGGAATGGAAATGTGAGTCGTAGGCGAACCTTCTGGTTAGCCAATGGATTGGGTGACAAACATATGAGTTGTAGTGGCATCCCAGTTTAGTGGATTTAAGGCTGAGGTGGAAGTGAGACGTCCTCCACCTTGAGCCTAACTTTGCGCGGTACTCCTCAGATGATTGACTCAAGACCGAGTCGGGTGTATAGCTTGTAAAAGCAGGTTAAACCTTATGAACAGAACTGTAATTGACATGAATCTAAGATAGAGGAAAACTTAGAAGTCAATTGGATGAGCCGTGAATAACAGGAATAAAAGTAGAATCAATTGATCTGCCAGTTGGTTGCTTAGTTGCATAAACTGCATGAATTTCATATTGCATATTGTGAGGCATAAACATGTATTCCAATACTTGAATATATATATCTTTTGGATATCTGTTGGACTAACATGTTGCAGTGCCTCCTTGGACCTATTGGTCGAGCTCTTCCCTTAGGTGGTAAAATAGGCTTTTCCCGGCAGAATTCCTCTACAAAATCGGTGCCTGGAATTTAGAGATACTTGTAGAGGCTGTTTTTAAAACCGCCCCTAATATGTTATTTTTTTTATTTTCTTTTTCTCTCCATGTCACGCCCCGGGTCATTTTAGAGTATAAAAACAGCGGAATTTTTTTTTTTTTTTTTTTTTAAACCTTTACCCCCAAAGGCATGTCGGACACACAAATACGGAGACCACTTGTTCACACGGACAGTCTCCACTGTCTCTATGACATCGCACAAGTACGAGTGTCTACACAACATACAACCACAATAATGTGTACAGTAAAGAAAGTAACTTACATCATACACATTTACACCATTCACCACAGGTTACATTCACAATCCACATCTATTAGTTGAAAGGTTCCCTACTCGGGAACTGGTTTTGAAAATCTAAGTCAAAAATCCACATAAAAACTTTTTTAAAACTGTTTCCCACTAGGAAACCTTTTTCCTTTTAAAACGCTACCACGAGGGGTAGAAAACCTTTTCTTTCATAAGCCAAGCCATATATTAAATCCCAAAACCACATGATAACTTAAAACATCCAGTTTAAAAGTAGAGAACATGAACCATATAAGTATAAGTCTAAGTCGATAAACGAACTGAAATGAAACAAAAGGTAAACAATATGCAAACCATGGGTCGTGTACTAGAACGCGCGCTAGGTACGCGCCTCGCCAGCGGTCCCACTCGAACCAGCAAACTCACCTGAAAAAGAAGGCAGGGGGTGAGAACATGTAAACATGTCTCCCCCTCCCAGTGGGTATCCGGAGACAAACAAAGTAAAGCTGATGGTAGTACCTTAGCAACTATAAGCGAGTAAGGAGATATGTAGAAATATAAACTAAGCTGCTCTACGTAAATATGCGTCAAAAGGACAACAAGCTCAAGAGTACCCAATACGAACCAATGCTCTCTTGGTCCGCGCCGCGGACCTCAAGCCAATGCCCCCACTACTCTACCATGCATATACCCCAGCTCAAAGCTCCAAGGGCTCACGGGTTGTCCGCTGCAACCACTTTTCCGGAAAAGAACACCCACTTACTGTGGATCAGACCGCCTGTGTTCGTGAAATGCGATGAGTATCGGGCGATCAATATAAATATGCTCAAAGATCATCCATCGGCAACCAGCCGACAATCCTGCCCCCCAGGGCCCAACGACCACGTGGGTCGTCAAGTAACCAGAAGAACCAACCAGGTACCAAGTACTGAGTGTGACTGACCAAATAGGTCCCAAGTATGCAAAGTAACTGACCAACTAGGTCCCGAGTAGAGAAAGAAACTGACCAACCAGGTCCCAAGTATGAATAAGCTGATGAAAGCTACTCTACTCCTATATGTAGTAAAAACCAAGAAAACTACTCAGCAGAGTAAATAGAAGTAATCCGATGCAAGAGTATATAGTAAGCAATGTAAAAGCAAGGGTGAAGGAATCGTCACCAAGCTTGCACCACAGAACGGACGGCAACACAGGATACCCGCTTTGTAAATGTATGCGAAGTCGACTGTTGTGCTGAACACCGAACTTATAAAGGTCCCTCGGGTTAGAATCCAAACCCTCGTCTTAAGTTCCACTACTATAATTCCATTTATAAACCCACGAGACTCGGTTTCCCTAAACCGATCGTCGGAACGCTCGAAAGTTCCGAAAACTGTGCCGGACCTCCACCGGGACCCACAAGTTATCCCGGAACTTCCCGTATACAATATAACTCATCCGCTGCAACTAAATACCGAATTTAGTGTAACCAAAACAGCGGTGATGCCCTAACATATGCCGAAAGAAATCCGACCCAAACAAAGTTCCGTCGGCGAATTTCGCCGCGGAACGTTCCGAAAATCACTTCTGATTTTCTGTAATTACTTCGGACCTTGGACAATCAGTCCAGAGGTTACCCAAAGTATTCCTACGCTGTCTACAGCGACCACGAATATTAAAATTGAATAAAAGTCCCTGAAGTTCCACAAAATCGCATTATTTCATGCGATTTAGGGCTATTATGGGTCGTGCACGCAAACCAATGCACCGTAAATTCTGAAATCGCACCCGCTGTAAGTCTTCGACATGCCGAAGACCGTGCTCACCTTTCGGAGCACTGTCGGACCTCGTAGCACGCGCACGAGCAACATTAATTCTGTAAAATATCGCGCACAGCGCATAAAGTACTATCGTCCCGCTAAACGAGGCATCGAAATTCAGAACGGAGGTGAGCATCGCGTTCAGCACGAAATTCCGATGCTCGTGCTCACCTCACATGGTCAAAAAGACCCACAGGAGCCTCGGGAATAGTGCCCTAACCCTAGAACTAGGTGCTGTTAAACAAAACTCAAGCCATACCTTAACCGAGAGCTAGGGTTGGCCGCCGGCGGTCCGGCCGGTGGCGGGTGCGGCCGGTCGGGGAGGTCTAGGGCAACCAACGGCGGCGGCGGAGGGTGGCGGAGGCGCGGTGGAAGAGATCAAAGCCGAGCTTTGTTCTCGGGTTGGGGACTTCCGGCGGCGCGACGGCGGTCGGAGGAGATCGGGACGGCGGTAGGTCGGCGCCGGAGGACAAGGGGATGGTGATGCTCCCTCCTTGGGTAGCGGCGGCGCCTAGAAGCCGAGGAGCACCAACCTCGATGCACTGCCGCGGCGGCCGCGGGGATGGCAAGCGGCGGCGGCGGTGAACGGGAAGGCGGGAAGGCGTGCACGAGGTGGCGAGGTCGGGGAAGAAGGATGCAAGTCTTAAAACCCGACGGAGTGCGCGGTTCAAGCTCCTTCCCGATCTCGGTCTAGGTGAGCCAACAATGGCCACAGCCTCTTCTCGCGGCTCCGGCGGCACTCGGCGACAGCGGGGCTGGCCGGAGATGCAAGCCCTGGACTGGATCTGGTCCAGGGAACCCTTCTCCCGCCGGGCTTGCCTTCCCGAGTGCGATTGGTCCAAGATGAAGGTGGTACGGCGTGGGGAGGAAGAAGAAGATGGAGTGGGGAGTTTTCAAGCGTGCGCGCGGTGGGGACGCGGGGCACGCGCGAGAGCGAGGAGGACTTCTTTGGATCGGTTTGGGTGGCTGGGGAAGCTATAGGGACACTAGGGTTAGGGTTTAGTTGGTGAAACCCTAGTTCCAATTCTTTATACCATGGGCCACTTTGCAATTTAGCCCTCTAAAGCCAACCATTTGTAATCCAATCCCTGCCCTAAGTCGAATTACGCGCATAAGACCCTCTACGTTCAAAATCTCGCAAATCGACGCATAAAATATAGAGACTTTTCGCGTTTCGCCGTTTTGCGATTTTGACCCCTCTGCGTTCTTTTCGCGATTCCCGAAGATCCATCGGTCGGATTTCCGATCGGATCGCGCCAGCACATAAGACCCTCTACGTTCAAAATCTCGCAAATCGACGCATAAAATATAGAGACTTTTCGCGTTTCGCCGTTTTGCGATTTGGCCCCCTCTGCGTTCTTTTCGCGATTCCCGAAGATCCATCGGTCGGATTTCCGATCGAATCGCGCCAGCGCGTTCAGCACGTGGCGCGATCCGTTCAGCACGTCGCGAACATCGAATCTAGCATTTTACCTCGATCGATTTGGTCTCGGATTCGCGAAGTACCAATCCCTCAATCTTTCTCCTTAATTCCCCATTTATTAAGTTATTTATGTCAAATTATTCAAACCCCTTTTTCTTGATAACCGTGCATCAAAATCCAATTCCGTCAGCGCCATTGGATTCAAAATTGTCGAGCCGTTCGAAACGAGCTATTGAAGTCCTATATTCGGAGTTCGGTACGCTTCTGGACCCTTCTCTACTCCGCGATTCGCCGAAAATTCGGAGTTACTATTCACTTAAGTCGTTTCTTCCGGGTCGCGTAACTTTTTCGTTTTAGCTCATTTTGACCCGAAATTTGACGAGTGCTTTTGTAATTAAATTACGCACAATAACATCGTCAACTAAAGGGTTTATTTATTAAGATAAAAATATCGATTATTACATTATTCCCCCCTTACAAGAAGTTTCGTCCCCGAAACTTAAATCAGAAATCCCCCGTAAATAACTGTGGATATCACTCCCGCATGGAAGACTCAAGCTCCCATGTAGCCTCACGCTCCTCGTGATTCTCCCACTATACCTTCACGTATGGAATGTTCCTGTTCCGCAACTGCTTCTCCTCACGTCCCAAAATCCGCAATGGAGCCTCATCATAGGTCAGATCCTCTCGCAACTGTACAGCTGTCGGGCTGATAACATGGGACGGATCAGAAATTTACTTCCGAAGCATGGACACGTGGAAGACACTGTGCACCCCGGCGAGACTCGGAGGAAGATCCAACTGTACGCCACTGGACCAATACGCTCCAGAATCTCAAACGGTCCCACAAATCGCGGACTAAGCTTGTTCCGCACCCCAAACCGTTTGATCCCCCTGGATGGCGATACCTTGAGCAGTACGTGCTCCCCGACCTGAAACTCTAGGTCGCGTCTCCGCTGGTCCGCGTAGCTCCTCTGTCGACTCTGGGCAGTCAGGAGTCGCTCTCTCGCAACGCGAATCTTTGCCTCTGCATCCTCCAACAAGTCTGGCCCAATCAACTGGCGTTCACCGACATCATCCCAACAGATAGGGGACCGACATCGACGCCCATATAAAGCCTCGTACGGTGCCATCTCAATGCTCGCCTGGTAACTATTATTACAGGCGAACTCCACCAGAGATAGATAACGATACCATCCATCTCCATAATCCAGGACACAAGCGCGTAGCATATCCTCAAGAGTCTGGATAACGCGCTCCGACTGTCCGTCGTTCGCGGATGGAAAGCCGTCGAAATTGAGCTTCGTACCCATAGCCCGCCGCAAGCTCCTCCGTAAGTGGGAAACGAAGCGGGTGTCCCGATCGGACACAATCGACACCGGCACACCGTGAAGTCGGACGATCTCGTCGATATATCGTGCTAGTCGATCTCGGGACCACGTCGTGTGAATCGGCGAGGAAGTGAGGCGATTTCGTCAACCGATCGACTATGACCCAAATCGCATCGTGACCTCGCTGTGATCGAGGTAATCCAGTGACGAAATCCATCGTAATCTGCTCCCACTTCCACACAGGTATAGGAAGTGGTTGCAGCTTTCCTGCCGGTCGCTGATGCTCGACTTTCACCTGCTGGCAAACCAAGCACCGAGCCACGTGCTGAGCCATGTCCTGTTTCATCCCAGGCCACCAGAAGTGCTGCTTCAGGTCGCGATACATCTTGGTTCCGCCTGGATGAACCGTATAAGGGGATCGGTGCGCCTCGGATAGGATATCGCTCCTCAACTCCGAGTCACTGGGTACGCACCATCTGCCTCTGAATCGCAAGGATCCATCAGTGTGGATGGTGAAGTCTCCGTCCTTGCCTGCTCGATCTCGACCGCACTTTACGTAAGTACGGATCACTCTGTCCGAGCATAATCCGTTCCGCCGTAGTAGGTGTACCACCGGAGACATCAATCGGGCCGTAGCTGGTGGAAACAACCTCTATCTCAAGACGACGGAACTCCTCTACCGGACGATCCCGGCTCATGATCATAAAGGACGACTCACCGGTGGGTGTTTCGGCTCAAGGCGTGCTACTACATTCGCCTTTCCGGATGATCTTTGGAGAGTGAGATCGTAGTCCTTCAAGAGCTCGAGCCAACGTCTCTGTCTGAGGTTCAGCTCCTTCTGTGTGAAGAGGTACTTCAAGCTCTGGTGATCAGTGAACATCTCGCAGTGTGCCCCATAGAGATAATGCCTCCATAGTTTAAGGGCAAATACCACTGCCGCGAGCTCTAGATCGTGCGTCGGATAATTCTTCTCATATGGCTTTAGCTGACGCGAGGCATAAGCAATGATCCGATCCTGCTGCATAAGCACGCACCCAAGGCCAACCCGTGAGGCGTCACAATATACCACGAAATCCTCACCAGGCCGCGGCAACGTCAGAACAGGTGCGCGGGTCAATCGATCCTTCAGCTCGTCGAAGCTCTGCTGACACTGCTCGGTCCAATGGAATCGTTCCCCTTTTCTGGTCAGCTTGTTCAACGGTGCGGTAATTTTAGAAAAGCCCTCGACAAATCGCCGATAGTAACACGCCAAACCCAGAAAACTCCTGACCTCTGTCACAGAAGTAGGCTCTGGCCACTCGACTACTGAGGCTATCTTCTTCGGATCCACCGTAATGCCTGATGGAGTCACGATATGCCCCAAGAATGATACCTCGCGAAGCCAGAATTCGCACATCTTGAGCTTAGCGTATAGCTTGTGCTCTCGAAGCAAGCTCGGTACTCGCCGGAGATGATCCTCGTGCTCCTTATCACTCCGCGAGTAGATCAGGATGTCGTCAATGAAGACCACGACAACCTGATCTAAGTAAGCCCAGAAGACCCTATTCATCATATCCATGAAAGCTGCCGGGGCATTGGTAAGCCCGAACGGCATCACCGTGAACTCGTAGTGGCCGTAACGAGTTCGAAATGCGGTCTTCGGTACATCTTCAGCTCGGATCTTAAGCTGATGATACCCGGACTGAAGATCGATCTTTGAAAATACCGTCGACCCTTGAAGCTGGTCGAAAAGATCGTCAATCCGGGGTAGTGGATACTTGTTCTTCACCGTGACCTTATTGAGCTCCCGTAGTCGGTGCAAAGTCGCATCTACCGTCCTTTTTTGACGAAAAGGACTGGGCACCCCAAGGAGACACACTAGGTCGGATGAACCCTCGATCTAAAAGATCCTCGAGTTGAGCCTTCAGCTCCTTAAGTTCGGCGAAGGCCATACGATAAGGAGCTTTCGAGATCGGCGTTGTGCCCGGAACTAAGTCGATAAAGAAATCGACCTCCCTGTCCGGGGGCATTCCCTAAGCTCGAGGAACACATCTGGAAAATCACGAACAATCGGAATCTCCTCCAATAGTGGTGCAGCCCGGCGGGTGCTATCTACCGAAGCCAGGTAGGCTATACACCCGGTGTTCATAAGTCTCTTAGCTTTAGCAGAGGAGATAGTAGCAGCAAAGTAGGAGCTCTTACATCCTCGGTAGACGTACACCTCCTCGCCTGGTTTTGCGAACGTCACAGTCCTCCGCTCGCAGTCGACAGTAGCGTAGTGCCTGGAGAGCCAGTCCATGCTAAGCACTACATCGAAGTTCTTCTTCACCGGGAGCACCATAAGATTCGCGAGTAATCCCCGATTATCCAGAACAACCGGGTACGACCGAAGATAACGATAAGCCACGATGTCTCCCGCTGGTGTGTGCACGCTGATAGATTCCTCGAGTGGGCTCGAGGGAATGCCATGTTCGCATGCAAAGGTATGCGAGATAAATGAATGGGAGGCTCCAGTATCAAAAATAGCTCTAGCACGAGTGGTGGAGAGGGTGACAATACCTGCAAGAACGTCAGGACCGGTGTCGCCCTCTTGCTGAGCCTCGAGCGAAGACTCGTCCTCCCGGGCTCGGCGCGCCTCTCGCACCGGCGAGAGGAAGAGGGCGCCACCGAGCAAAGCAGCTCCGGGAAGCTCCACTATCCCGTCGAGTCGGTGTGGGAGGAAGCAGCGCTCGCATAGCCCCGTTCGTTAGGGTACCGGACGGAAATAGCCCGGCCACAACGGTAGCGTGATCCCTCCTCTGCGGACAATCCGTCACCCGATGCGCCCCGTCCGCATGACGCAAGATCGCCCGCCCTCGCCGCTACCGCGGAGGGTGCGCTCCTTGCCGATCGCCGGGTGCGAGGGTACATGGGTGGCCTCTTCCGAAAGAAGAGCCACCACCACCCCGGAATGCGAACGCTTCGTCCCTCGTTCGCTCAGACACGTCCCGCTCTGCTTTGACCTCCTCGTGCTCACTCTGAACGATCAGAGCCCGCTCCAGACACTGGTCGAAGGTGATAATACCGCTGCCAGCTGTTAAGGATTTTGTATTGGCAAGTTTCGTGAATTGAGTCGGAGTCTTGAAGGAACGGAACGAATCGAAGAACGACGAAGAATCAAAGACTTCGAAGAAAAGGGAATTGGCTCACGATGTGAATCACGATGTCTAGGTAAGTTTTTAATTCATAATATGGTGATTCATACTTAGTTATAGGCATTAGAATCATAAATTAATGTTTAACGGATTAGAAATTATATTGGAACTTTGTAATTTTCGAAAATTGAAAAATTTACAAAGTGTACCGACTCACTCGAACTCGTACGGGTACGTAATCATACCCATTACCGGTAATAATCAAAAGTGTACGGGTACGTAATCATACCCATTACACGGTAATAAATTCGAATCAGACGGCATAAGCCTATCATACCCATTACCGTATCAATGAACCCGTACTGACAAGCATGGTTGCTATACGAGATACCCATCAAACCCATTACCGGTAATGGCCCTTCGAAAAATAATCTTCCGTCCTTGTGAACCGAAAAATCAGCTCATTCCTCAGACTGCATGTATAGGTAAAAATCCTAATTTTTCTCTAATCCGAATCTAATTGATTCTAAAGTCTATAAATAAGATGTTAGGGTTCTCTAACTCCATATGCTTCATGAAAATACATGTTTGAGAAACCCTAGAGGCTAGGAATTCATCTAAAATCTATTTTCTACATCATAGCCTCTTTTAGGTCAAATCGAGATATCGTATTGAATATCTATATGTCGATTTGATCTACAATTCGCTTGGAGTTTTCTTCTTCGGTTTTCTACGATACTCCTAAGCGAAGGATCACCATACTCATGATGCTTCTCATGAACGGCGTCGTGGATTCGGCGTGAGGCGTCGTGGATTCGGCGCGATTGAAGGCGATTCGTGGATTCGGATCGTTGGCTCGTGGATTCGAGTGGGCGTCGTGGATTCGGCGTGATCAAGGCTTCGTGGATTTGAAGTGGAGGCGTTTCGTGGATTCGGGACGTGGCGTTCGTGGACTCGAACGTGGACAACGCGGCGGCGTGCGCGGAGATTCATAGGAGGTTAAGAGAGGTTAAGTCCGTGGAGTCGGTAATCACCTTGTAATCTTTTCTCTTAGTGGATTGTTATTCGCGTGTTGGTCCCGTGGGTTTTTTACTCCGAGTTTGGAGTTTTCCCACGTAAATCTCGGTGTGTTTTTAATTTCCGCATTTACTTTTAACGCATCGATTATTTGTGATTTTTGGCCGGTACACCTATTCACCCCCCTCTAGGTGTCGGATACAATCTAGATAGATCCTTGGGGCTTCCCCGTAACTCTCACCAGCGACCAGCATCCGGATGTTCGATCTCAGCCCCCTCATGAACATCCTCGCCTTGTGGTACTCATCCCGCACAGCGAAAGGAATGAGTCCAACTATGCGGGAGAAATCCTGCTCGTACTCGGTAACGGTACGGCTTCCCTGCTTCAAGCGCTCAAGCTCGCGCTCCAGATCCCGTTTGGTGCTATCTTTAAAGAATTGCTCGTGGAGAAGCCTCTTGAACTCTGCCCAGGAAGGATAGATACCCTCCAACTTGATCTCCAGATGACGCTGCCACCAAGCGTCAGCGTCCTTCTCCGAACGGTGGGCGACCAATGGTACGTGATCCGCCACCTCGTAACGCAGATCACGGAACAGCTTCTCCATGTGGATGACCCAGTGCTCAAGCACCCATCCCGAGAACTTCGGCGGATCAAACTTCAGGAACTGCGCCAGCTTCGCTCGCGTACGAGCGGCCTCCGCTGCAGGGTTATTAGCACCATCAGCAGGAGCCGTAGCTGGTGGAGGCATCGCTTGAGGGACAACGGCCGCGGGAACTGTCGGAGCCGGGGGTGGAACCGGAGGTGGAATCGGGGGTGGAACCGAGGGTGGAACAGGGGGTGCAACCGCCGCAGCCTGCTGCTGCAAATACTGTTGGAACATGCCAGTGAGGGTCGTCACCGACCCTCGGTCGCGAACTCGCCTCCTCAAGCCGCCGAGTGCGCGCATGTCGGACTGCCACAAATACAGGGAGACCACCGTTCACACGGACAGAGTCTTTCCCGTATTTGCACGGCATCGCACAAGTACAGAGAGTGTCTACACAACATACAACCACAATAATGTGTACAGTAAAGAAAGTAACTTACATCATACACATTTACATCATTCACCACAGGTTACATTCACAATCCACATCTATCAGTTGAAAGGTTCCCTACTCGGGAACTGGTTTTGAAACTCTAAGTCAAAAATCCACATAAAAACCTTTTTAAAACTGTTTCCCACTAGGAAACCTTTTTTCTTTTAAAACGCTACCACGAGGGGTAGAAAATCTTTTCTTTCATAAGTCAAGCCATATATTAAATCCCAAAACCACATGATAACTTAAAACATCCAGTTTAAAATTAGAGAACATGAACCATATAAGTATAAGTCTAAGTAGATAAACGAACTGAAATGAAACGAAAGGTAAACAGTATGCAAACCGCGAGTCGTGTACTAGAACGCGCGCTAGGTACGCGCCTCACCAGCGGTCCCACTCGAACCAGCTATCTCACCTGAAAAAGAAGGCAGGGGTGAGAACATGTAAACATGTCTCCCTCCCGGTGGGTATCCGGAGACAAACAAAGTAAAGCTGATGGTAGTACAGTAGCAACTATAACTGAGTAAGGAGATATGTAGAAATATAAACTAACTGCTACTGTAAATATGCGTCAAAAGGACAACAAGCTCAAGAGTACCCAATCTGAACCAATGCTCTCTTGGTCTGCGCCGCGGACCTCAAGCCAATGCCCCCACTACTCTACCATGCATATACCCCAGCTCAAAGCTCCAAGGGCTCACGGGTTGTCCGCTGCAACCACTTTTCCGGAAAAGAACACCCACTTGCGGTGGATCAGACCGCCTGTGTTCGTGAAATGCGACGAGTATCGGGCGATCAATGTAAATATGCTCAAAGATCATCCATCGGCAACCAGCCGACAATCCTGCCCCCCAGGGCCCAGCGACCACGTGGGTCGTCAAGTAACCAGAAGAACCAACCAGGTACCAAGTACTGAGTGTGACTGACCAAATAGGTCCCAAGTATGCAAAGTAACTGACCAACTAGGTCCCGAGTAGAGAAAGAAACTGACCAACCAGGTCCCAAGTATGAATAAGTTGAGGTAAACTACTCGACTCCGATATGTAGTAAAAACCAAGGAAACTACTCAGTAAATAGAAGTAATCCGATGCAAGAGTATATAGTAAGCAATGTAAAAGCAAGGGGTGAAGGAATCGTCACCAAGCTTGCACCACTGAACGGACGGCAACCTGGGATACCCACCTGTAAATGTATGCCGAAGTCGACCTGCTGACTGCTGAACACCCGAACCTATAAAAGGTCCCTCGGGTTAGAATCCAAACCCTCGTCTTAAGTTCCACTACTATAATTCCATTTATAAACCCACGAGACTCGGTTTCCCTAAACCGATCGTCGGAACGCTCGAAAGTTCCGAAAACTGTGCCGGACCTCCATGTCGCTAGTGTCACTATACACTATGTCATTTGTCAATCATCAAGTGCTATACTTGGTTCAAATGTCTCTAGTGTTCTTTACACTAAGTTATAATGCAATATTATTCATCAAGTCATCTACTTGGTTCTTTTGTCACTAGTGTCACTTTACACTATGTCATAATGTCAATCATCAAGTTCTATGCTTGGTTCATATGTCTCTAGTTGGTAATCATGCATAATTAAGTCATCTCTAGGATTCAATGTCATAATATTCATTCCTATGCTTCCTATGTCCAAATGCAAACCTATGGTGCCGCACGATAAGGAAGCATGCAAGCAGACTCCCTATGTCCTAATGCGACGCCCATAGTTCCGCACGATAAGGAAGCATGTAAGGAAAGTCATCTAACCATATCAACCCTAACATGCATGAAAACTACATATATATATATATATATATATATATATATATATATATATATATATATATATATATATATATATATATGCATAATGACCAGCAATGTACTTAGACATAAAAGGTAGCCCGACGGCTTCGGAATGGCACCCCCCACCTTTTGGGATGTTCCTCGAGGTTAGGACGCCGTTCTTGAAGCCTCTAACCACTACTTTGACTCCTCGGGCCAATATCGGCCGTAAGCCCTTGTTTGGCTCGGATCACTTAATTCGTTCTTCGGATCGACGAACCGTCGCCTCGCACGCGTTCGTGTACCTAACAATATGTTAGAAATGAGGTCAAAAGAGATCAAAACCCCTTATATCAAAAAACCCTAATTTGAGCCCTAGGATTTTGCCCCGAGCAAAATCCACCTCTAGAGCCCAAATTGCTTGTGCAAAACATCTCTTAGGGATTCTAGGGTTCCAATAAAATTATTTCTAAGGGATAAAACCCATGCTAGAAGAAGCTTGTCACGCCCCGAGCCCGATCCCTTTGGCCGGTTCGAGCGCGTCAACAGACGCCGAACGGACAGAGTTTCCCCTGTCCGCCCAAGGCTCTACAACAATACAGATAGTGTATAAATAATGCACACGCGGAAGCATACAAAAACGGCTTGCATGAAGACAAGCAATAGCCAAAGTGAAAGCACTAAACTTTAAGCATACAAGTAACATGATTAACTGCAATCACATACATGTAAATGTTTTTACATCATTGAAGTCTTTACAGATTTTGCATCATTTCTTTCTTAAATCACATTTACCTCAAAATGAACTTCGATACTTTAAGGTTAAACAACTATAATCATCAAATAAAAAAGATGATAGTAAAGGGAATGCAACTACCCAAAAGTAAATAACTTGGCGGTCTCTACCTAGGGCGCGATGCCCTTACCGCGATCCTCAGCCGGCTCGCTCGGTCCTGGCCCTGCGGAGATAATGGGGTGAGAACTACAACGAAGTTCCCAGTGGGTTCAGTAACCAACCACGCCGACTTTCCCTCTAGGTCTAACTCAGGCATAATAGAAGAAAGGTAAGTAAGGTAACCAACTAGCAAATGCAGCTTGTAGCATATCGAAAATTCGAAAATAAGATCGGACTTTGGCCAAATTGACTAAAGTGCGAAAATAAATTAGTTGGACATGTTCCAATTGCCATTCCAAACTTCTTGGAAGGGTTAGAAGAGAATCTAGAAGAGTTAAAAGGGTTTCGGCGTTGTTCGGCGCGAAGTCGAGTCGAAACGGCGCGAAAAACATAAGTCTGGGCGTTTTGTACCAGTACTAGCAAAGTTGTCAGACCAGATAGAACTTTGACCGAGAGGGAGAGCTCTCGGGTTTGTGAGGTTTTTGGTGTTTATATCGGTACAAGCCGTTTTTATACCGGTACAAATGCTGCAAAATCGAGAGGCAGCTCTCGGGTTTGCCTCTGGAGCATTTTATACCGGTACAAGACCGGCCTTGTACCGGTACAAAAGGGGACTGACAGCAGTTTGTGACCTGCGCGAAATAATAGAAGTTGATGGGCTTTTTGGCTATTGTTACAACACAATAAGCTCCCCCAACACCCCTCTCACAGCACACTCACTACCACTCTCCCTTTTCTCTCTTTTTTCCCTTTCTCTCACTAGAGAAACCCTAAGAGATCAAGGAGAGCTTGGAGAAGAAGAAGGAGGAGAGGGTTTTGGAGCTTTTGGTGGGCATTGGGAGCTCTACTACAAGGTGTAGTTGGTAGAGTTTGCTACGAGAGCTAGGTTTATGCAAGTTTAACTCTAGGGTTTTGGTTTCCTCTTGAGTTTTGGTGTTTTCTAGCTTTTACTAGTGCTAGAGAGCTAAGTGTGCCATGAACTCCATGAAAACTCATGAGAGCTTCGTGAGCTCTAATGGTGGTTGGCTAGGGTTTGTTGTAGACACCTTAGAGATGGTTCTAATGGCTTAGGAATGGTTCTAAAGAGCTTCCTAGGTGATTCTAAGCTATGTTTTGCTTGTGAATAAGATCAAAACCCTAGGTTTGGTATAGGGCATAGTTGGAGCACCCAAATTTGGGGCTTTTAAACATAGGGGTTCTTGGATCAAATTGACCTTGTAGAAACCTAATTGGGGGTATTCCCGACGCGTGGGACAACTCCGTTTAATTAAACGAAGATCCGATATGGGGGCTACTATGTAAAATGGCCTGATTAGGTTCATTTTTAAACTGCAGGTTTTTACCTAGGCCTCGGTAGGTCGTGAAACTTCTTGGGCATCCTCACAAAATTATTTTAAGGTGGGGGGTGCATTCCGGAATCATCGAATTCCCTTCTATGTCTATTTCACATTTTTGAGCATATTATATGTATAGTATATTCATGCATGATAGGGTAGAGGTTAATTATACTATGGTTGAACTTCAATTATTGTTCTAGTATGAAAATGAACTTAGAGATTGTAATGGAACCATAGAGGCATGAGAATTAGAACCCTACTTGTGTGAATATAGAATGGACTTGATCTTAGTCAACAAAGGTGATATTGAACATAGAGACAAGATTGGCATTGAGATAACCTTAGTTAAACATAGTTTAACTTAGTGGCATTATGGCAAGAATGATATACATGATTAGGTAGAAAACCTATCATTGACAATGGCATGGTAACTAGTGGCTATGAATCCTCAATGTGAGGATTAGATCGATACTCTTGACAAGTCTTGGCTTGAGGGAGGTCGCTCCTCCTCAAGCGGTGAGTTCCGGAACAGTCACCTAGGGAATCGTGGCCCCGACGGACGGTCCCTCGGGTCTTGTAGGCTTAGAGCCTCCCCGTTCAGTGAGGGATTTTGGGTCTTGAGTTTGTTGGGGTTAACTATGTTAACCGGCAAGATTGGGTAATGAGCCAAGTAAAGTAAAGTAAAGTATGGTAAAAAGCATGCATGCAAACATATTTAAATTCGATTATCTATCTATCTGACTCTTTCTTGCAGGCATAGTATTAGCTTATATAATTTGGTTACTATTTCATTTCCGTTGAAATACTTGATAGACCTAGTGGGTAAGTCGGCGGGGTCGGTTGCCGAGCCCACTGGGAACTTCGTTGTAGTTCTCACACCACTAACCCCACAGGTCCTAGCACGAGCGGGGCAGCGGAGGACCGGGGCAAGGGGTTAGCGCCATAGCTAGTGGCCACCGGAGTTTGCATCTAGTCATTTCCTTTTGGTTATACTTGTATCAACTTTATTTTGTTGAACTATAGATGTCAAGTTGTAAACAATTCAAGTAATTTTTGGGAGATGACAAATGTAAAAAGAAATGATGTATCGAATGCTTAAAGAATGTAATAGATTAGTTTACTTGTATTTGGTTCAAATGTAATCAAGTTCATGTATGGTTTATATTCTAGCTTAGAGCTTACCCTTCCGCTGTGTTGTTGCTTACCTTCGTGTAAGCCTTGTATAATTGCAAATTCTCTTTGATTTGTTAAATTGTACTTGTGGTTAGAGCCTTGGGCGGGCGGGGGAGGCCCTGTCCGTTCGGCGTCTGTTGACGTGGCCCGAACCCGACCAAATAGGCGGGTAGCGGGGCATGACAGATAAAGTGGTATCAGAGCGTAAATGGAAGTAAGCAAAGGTCTAGGATTGACTTAAGAACCATAGGATTGGAGACCTTAGGGACTTAGGAAGCGTTTAACGTGGATTTGGTAAACGCGAAAGCTAGTGGATTGGGTTGACATTAAGACTTCTCTAGAAGGAATTAGAGATGAATTTAAGTATTTATTTCTGCTTAAGGAACCTTGTGGGGCGGCCGACCACATGACACCTAGAGTGGGAAATAATTTACTTATTTGCTTTCGCTTAATTGGGTAGTTATCTTGGAACGTGTAAGAGTCACGTGTATCGAGTATTAATGTGTGTGCTACGTTTCAGGACGTGATGGCACCACGGGGCCGCCCTCCTAAGACGCGATCCACCGCGGCACCACCTCCGAGGTGCCCGAGCGGGGATCGGGCGATGTACGCGAGCCGAAGCCCAAGTAGCGGCGTTGGCCGGGCTATGAAAGGGCGAGCAGCCTTCGTAGGCTCCACGACTTGGTGGCCCAAGAGGCGGCGGCGGCGCCGTGCCTCGGGACCCGACGCCACCGCTGAGCTCGCGGCACCACCTCCCGTGGCGGCGGTGGTACCGTGGCGGGTTGTACCACCGCCAGCTTCGGGTTCGTCGGCTTCAGATCACGACACCCCCGAGGCGCAGCGAGAACGGGCGGTAGCAGTGTTGATGGCTTTCAAGCGGTTAAAGCCACCAACCTTCAACGGGGAAGACAAGGACCCGTGGATGGTCGAGACGTGGTTGATCGCCATGCAATCCTTGTTCGAGGACTTCTATACCCTCGAGCGGGACAAGGTGCATTTGGCTGCCCATTGCTTCGAGAGGTCGGCGCGCCTTTGGTGGAGGCAAGTGAAAGAGGATCGTTCTTTGAACGATACTACCATGGCTTGGGAGACGTTTCGGGAGATGCTATTGATAGAGTATTTCCCCGAAAGCGATAAAAGAAAGATCGAGGAGGACTTCCGCAAGCTAAGGCAGGGGAGTCGCACAGTGCGCGAATACGAGAGGGAGTTCACGCACATGATTCACTGTGTGCCGAGCTTGGTCCACGGCGACGGGGACCGGGCAAAAAAGTTCGGGCGTGGGTTGAGGCCGGATATTTTTAAGACAGTTGATTCTTTCCGGCTGACGACCTATGGAGAGGTTTTGGACCGCGCACTTGTCACGCCCCGGGGTCGGTAGGACCTTCCCCAAAGCGTGCCCAGACCCGCCATATGTCAACACATACAAGGCGTCTAACTAAAACAGAGGAATTTAAAATAATATAAGGCTACAACTATGAATATCAGAGCCACAACTAAACAAGAACCAAACCACAAGTAAAAGAAGGTAAAGTGTCTAAATCACTAACATAGAGAAAGAGAGTAGTACACAACTAACAACATAACCTCTCAAAATAAACAAAAGTGGTGGTCTCTATACAAGGTAAAACACTCCTTCTCTCCAAAATAAAATAAGAGAAAGAGGAAGCCACCTATCCAACACCCTCTCACAAGCCGCTATCCCGAGGCAACTCCTTTGCCGCGGTCCCGAGCCCCCCCCGATGCAGAAGGCACTGAAACGAGTCAGAAACAAAGGGCGTGAGAACTATAAACATATAGTTCCCAGTGGGCAATTACTGACCTGCACAAAATTGCTCCACTAGGCCCAAAAAGGAGTAATATACAAGTACTGAAGTAAATAACTGAAATAAAGGCATAACTGTAAAGCTGAACGAATAACCCAAGGTAAATAAATTACATGCTTTATTCTACCCGATAGCTAACTTTAAACGAGTACTTCCAATTAAATTCACAAGTATACTACTTATGTCCAATACTAAGTCACAATATATATACCCAAGTATCCAACTACTAATCTATGTTAAGTAGTGATTATCCAATATAATAGAATGACGATGTTCCATCTCAATTTGGGGATCTACGCTTGTGATCCCGCTTGCGCCCTATGTGTCGTGGTAGCCCCAACATCCCCGTAGGAATGAGTCCAACCAATTCGGCCCCATAGGTTTCTCAATACCGCACGCGCGAATACATCGCAAGGCTAACTCCGGAGTGCCGGCTTGTAGGGAGCGACCCTCACAAGCATCTGCGAAGAGCACAAATGGCAACAAGCAAGTCCAAGTCCCAAGTCCCAAGTCCCACACATGGCCAATGTTCGCTAGCAACCCTAAGGTCTAGTACAACAATTCTCATGACACTAGCATTTCTATGTCAAGTTCAATCACGAGCCTAATGCCGCTTGATGACATTAGCTCACTATTCTACACTTTTGATGCCAAGCCCATGCCGCTTAATGACAAGGGCTTTTCTCCTATGTCATGTATAGTTCTATGTTCTCAAACACATGTCAAAGTCCTCTTAAACACATAGTTTCAAGTTCCCAAAAAGAATGCTACAAGGCTTCAGTTCTCACATGCATTCGTCTCTACTATATAGAGTAAAATTGCCTTACACATAACATATGTATCTTAAGCATTCTAAAATTCACAAATAAATCAAATAGCATGAAAATGAACTAATTTCCATTTAACCATAAGCAAATAAGCACCAATGAGAATTTCTCATTGTGCTAGGTGAGGCCAAACCCACCGTCGCTCCAAGCGTCGATCTGAACCGCTAACGAAGCTTCGATTCCTACTCCTAGTACCCTACAAAGGAGATCCTAGGAGTTACAACCTCAAGAGAGAAGTCTTGAGTTCAAACTTTAAGCTTCTATGTAGAGAGTAAGGAGAAATTCACCTTAGAGTAAAAATTCTTCTCCAATCCTCAAATGGAGGTGAGATCTCTTCCAAGGCAACCTAAACAAAGGTTCTAAACCAATTAATTGGACTCAAAAAGCCCTAGGTTGCAAATCCCCAAAATAAACCCTAATCTACAAAAACTAGGGTTTCAACTCATAGAAGGCAATCAAAGCCTAAACTAGAGGATAAGAAGGAGTTGCTTACCTCTTAGAAGCTCTAAACAAGACTCAAATCCCTCCAAAGTTGAAGATCTTCCCTCAACTAGCTCCCAAGTCCAAGCTCCAAGCCTCTACTACGGTGACAAGGGCACTAGGAGGCAAAAGGAGAGAGGTAGAGAGATCAATCTCCCAAAATCCACCAAGAAATCCAAGAGAGGTAGTGAGAGAAACTCCTACCTCTAATCCCTGATGTGAAGAGCTCAAAGGAAGCCCTAGGGGGCTGGGGTGAAACATATAGAAGCAACAAAATGCTAACTAGCCCCTGCAGTTTCGGACTTTCGAAAACTGCCAGTCTGTACCGGTACAAATCCAGTTTGTACCGGTATAAACCCTGCGAAACCGCCAACCCGAGCCTCGGGTTGGCCCAGCCGCTCATCTATACCGGTATAAATCTTGGCTTGTACCGGTATAGCCATCATTTTGTACCCAGTATAGCAACAATTTTGTACCGGTACAAGGGCTCAAGCTCAACCCGAGAGCGACCTAAAATCCAACTTTTTGGACTTTAGTGCTTGGAATTCATCCACCAACCTCAGATGCCATAGGTCCGAATACGTCGACGACCCTCCAGAAAATCTGGAAAAGCTCAAATCTCACATATAACACTCGAACCTTGCTATTTGCAAAAGTTCAGTGCGTCACAGCACTTTGGGTGGAGCGCGGCAATGCTATTGCGCGAGAGGAGCGCGAGGCTTTTGAGAGAGACAAGGACAGGGAGAAGTCCAAGAAGCGGGCATCGAGTGGGTCCGCGGGCGCCGAGCTCTAAGCGGCCCCCTCGACCTCAGCGGTCACAGTGGCGCGGCAGTCGGAGTCAGACTCAGAGTCAGACCTCCTACCCGTGTGTTATCTGCGGCGGGAACCACCGAGTTGTTACTTGCCCTCAGCGGGAGGGGCGATGCTCTCGGTGTGGCCAGGCGGGCCACATTGGTCGCGAGTGTCCGGGCAACTCATCTCCTGCACCTTCGGCAGCCTTACGTACAAGGTACACTCCGCGACGGTTGGCGGGATCGCCACCCGCTATGTCCGCCGGACGATCGTCGCACCACGTCGGCGGAGGCACCTCGAGCACCTAGTGGGCGGGTTTTTGCCACTCGGGTGGAGGAGCGATCGACTCCGGCACCGCCCAGATGATATGGTGGCGGGTATTATTCGATCCAAGGCACTCGAGCTAAAGCTTTATTTGATACGGTGCATCTCATTCATTCATACGTGCATCATTCGCCGAGGCTCATGGGGTAGAGATAGGGCGTCATGATGACCATTGGTGGGTCCACTCTATCGAGCACTCTTTTACTGTGGATGAGGCGTGCGAAAAATATCCAGTACAAATTGGAGAGTGGATTCTGCCAATCGATCTCCTAGTGGTCGAGCGGTTATCGGGTTTCGACGTGGTCTTAGGGATCAACTGGCTCTCTAAGTACTACGCCGTTATCGATTGTGAGAGGAAGGTTATCACATTTCGTGAACCTGGACAAGAAGAAATGGTCTACCAAGCGTGTGGGCGCACGTTTTGCGGCGACCATATCGTCGGTGAGGGCGAAAAGGATGATCAAGGGTGGTTGCAAGGCTTATTTGGCGACCATCGTGGATACCCAAAGGCAAAGACCCGAATTGAGTAGCATTCGGGTGGTGTGCGAGTACCCGGATGTGTTTTCGGCGGAGTTACCGGGATTGCCACCGGACCGGGAAGTTGAGTTTGTCATTGACTTAGTCCCCGGGGCGGCGCCAATCTCGAAGGCTCCGTATAGAATGGCACCGGTGGAGCTTAAGGAACTTAAAGCCCAACTGCAAGACTTGCTCGATAAAGGCTTTGTGCGGCCGAGCGTGTCTCCGTGGGGAGCTCCGGTGCTGTTTGTGAAAAAGAAGGACGGCACACTTCGACTTTGCGTTGACTATCGCGAGCTGAACAAGGTCACAATCAAGAACAAATACCCTTTGCCGAGGATTGACGATTTATTCGATCAGTTGCAAGGGTCAAGGGTCTATTCGAAGATTGACCTTCAATCGGGGTATCATCAATTGAAGATACGGCCCAAGGATGTGCACAAAACGGCGTACCGTACGCGGTATGGTCATTATGAGTTTACGGTTATGCCTTTCGGGCTTACTAATGCCCCGGCGGCATTTATGGACTTAATGAATAGAGTCTTCCGTCCGCTATTGGACCGGTGCGTCGTGGTATTCATTGACGACGTATTGGTATATTCTCGGACCGAGGAAGAACACGAGGAGCACTTGAGAATCGTGTTGGAGACACTCCGACGAGAGAGGCTTTATGCCAAATTAAAGAAATGTGAGTTTTGGCTACCGGAGGTTACTTTCTTGGGTCACGTTATATCTGGAGGCGGCGTCTCTGTGGACCCAAAGAAAGTTGAGGCAATAAAGGATTGGCCTCGTCCGACAAATGCAACGGAAATTCGAAGCTTTTTGGGGCTTGCGGGCTACTACCGGCGGTTCGTGGAGGGGTTCGCCAAGATAACAACTCCACTAACGCGCCATACGCACAAAGGGGTGAAGTATGTTTGGAGCCCCGAATGTGAGCGAAGCTTTGAGGAGCTTAAGAACAGATTGACGACGACTCCGGTGCTTGCTTTGCCGACGCCGGGGGAGAGTTATGTCGTGTACAGTGATGCTTCTTATGTTGGTCTCGGGTGCGTTCTGATGCAAAATGGCTGAGTTATCGCTTATGCTTCGCGCCAGTTAAAGACATATTAGAAGAACTACCCGATTCACGACTTGGAGTTAGCGGCGGTCATTTTCGCGCTAAAGCTTTGGAGGCATTACTTGTACGGGGAATATTGTGAGATTTACACGGATCATAAGAGTCTCAAGTATTTGTTCACCCAGAAAGAGTTGAATATGCGACAACGGTGGTGGTTAGAATTGCTTAAAGACTATGATGTTACCATTCTATATCACCCAGAAAAGCAAATGTCGTGGCCGATGCTTTGAGTAGAAAGTCGGCGGAAAATTTGGCGACGGCGATTACACCTCAACCTGCCTTGCACAAGGAGATGCAACGGTTAGGACTCGAGGTGGTGGCGCCGGGAGTGCCGACAACAGTTGCTATGTTGATTGTGCAACCCACCTTGTTGGAGAAGATAAAGGAATTGCAAGTTTCCGATCCATATCTCCAAAAGGTGCGGGGCGAAGTAGAGAGCGGTAGTGCCGAAGATTTTGGCATTGGGACCGACGGAGCACTACGGTATCGAAACCGTTGGTGTGTGCTCAAGGACGATGATCTTCGGAGGGCGATTATGCAAGAAGCACACCAATCACCCTATAGCATTCACCCGGGCGGCACCAAGATGTATCAAGACTTGAAACTCCATTATTGGTGGCCGGGTATGAAAAGGGACATTGGAGAGTTTGTGGCACAATGTCTCACGTGCCAACAAGTAAAGGCGGAGCGTCGCTTTCCAGCGGGGAAATTGCAAAGTCTACCAATACCCGTGTGGAAGTGGGAAGACATTTCTATGGACTTTGTGACGGGTTTGCCTAGGTCACAAGGCGGGCACGACGCGATTTGGGTAGTTGTGGACCGGTTGACAAAATCGGCTCACTTTTTGCCGATCCACACTACTTGGTCGGGAGACAAGCTAGCTCAAGTGTATCTCGACGAGGTTGTGAGGTTACTCGGGGTTCCGGTGTCAATTGTATCGGATCGGGACCCGAGGTTCACCTCTCATTTTTGGAAGAGCTTGCAAGATGCTTTGGGTACACGGCTCAATTTTAGCACGGCATTTCATCCTCAAAGTGACGGTCAATCGGAGAGGACTATTTAGATACTTGAGGATATGCTTCGGGCGTGTGTACTCGACTATAAGGGCGGGTGGCACGATTTCCTACCAATGGCGGAGTTCGCATATAACAATAGCTATCAGGAGAGTATTGCGATGGCGCCATTCGAGGCCCTTTATGGTAAGAAGTGTCGTTCTCCAATTCATTGGAGCGACGTGGGCGAGAGAACGGCTCTTGGCCCCGATGTGGTGCGGGAGGCGGAGGAGAAGGTCCGCCTAGCCCGGCAAAAACTCACCACGGCGCAATCACGGCAAAAGAGTTATGCCGATAAGCAGAGAAAGGATCTAGAGTTTGCGGTTGGAGACCGCGTATTTTTGAAAGTGTCACCTATGCGCGGCATAAAAAGGTTTGGAGTTCGGGGGAAGCTAAGTCCCCGATATATCGGACCTTTTGAGGTATTGGAGCGGATCGGTGCGGTAGCATACAAGTTGGCATTACCACCGAGACTTGCGGGAGTGCACAATGTGTTTCACGTTTCAAATCTTCGCAAGTATATCCACCACTCGGCTCATGCATTGGAATATGAACCGGTGGAGTTAAACGAGGACCTGACCTATGAAGAGTGCCCGATTTGTATTCTTGGGAAAGGAGAAAAGAAACTTAGGAATCGCAAGATTTTTTACGTCAAGGTCCAGTGGAGCAATCATGCAGTGCGTGAAGCCACTTGGGAGCTTGAGGACACAATGAGGAAGGAGTACCCTCACTTGTTCGAGTCGACAAGCTAAGGTATGCGTTAAGTTTCGCGGACGAAACTAATTTTAAGGGGTGGAGAATGTAGCATATCGAAAATTCGACAATAAGATCGGACTTTGGCCAAATTGACTAAAGTGCGAAAATAAAATAGTTGGACATGTTCCAATTGCCATTCCACACTTCTTGGAAGGGTTAGAAGAGAATCTAAAAGAGTTAAAAGGGTTTCGGCGTTGTTCGGCGCGAAGTCGAGTCGAAACGGCGCGAAAAACATAAGTCTGGGCGTTTTGTACCGGTACAGGCAAAGTTGCTGTACCGGTATAGCAACTTTGACCGAGAGGGAGAGCTCTCGGGTTTGTGAGGTTTTTGGTGTTTATACCGGTACAAGCCGTTTTTATACCGGTACAAATGCTGCAAAATCGAGAGGCAGCTCTCGGGTTTGCCTCTGGAGCATTTTATACCGGTACAAGACCGGCCTTGTACCGGTACAAAAGGGGACTGACAGCAGTTTGTGACCTGCGCGAAATAATAGAAGTTGATGGGCTTTTTGGCTATTGTTACAACACAATAAGCTCCCCCAACACCCCTCTCACAGCACACTCACTACCACTCTCCCTTTTCTCTCTTTTCTCCCTTTCTCTCACTAGAGAAACCCTAAGAGATCAAGGAGAGCTTGGAGAAGAAGACGGAGGCGAGGGTTTTGGAGCTTTTGGTGGGCATTGGGAGCTCTACTACAAGGTGTAGTTGGTAGAGCTTGCTACGAGAGGTAGGTTTATGCAAGTTTAACTCTAGGGTTTTGGTTTCCTCTTGAGTTTTGGTGTTTTCTAGCTTTTACTAGTGCTAGAGAGCTAAGTGTGCCATGAACTCCATGAAAACTCATGAGAGCTTCGTGAGCTCTAATGGTGGTTGGCTAGGGTTTGTTGTAGACACCTTAGAGATGGTTCTAATGGCTTAGGAATGGTTCTAAAGAGCTTCCTAGGTGATTCTAAGCTATGTTTTGCTTGTGAATAAGATCAAAACCCTAGGTTTGGTATGGCATTATTGGAGCACCCAAATTTGGGGCTTTTAAACATAGGGGTTCTTGGGTCAAATTGACCTTGTAGAAACCTAATTGGGGGTATTCCCGACGCGTGGGACAACTCCGTTTAATTAAACGAAAATCCGATATGGGGGCTACTATGTAAAATGGCCTGATTAGGTTCATTTTTAAACTGCAGGTTTTTACCTAGGCCTCGGTAGGTCGTGAAACTTCTTGGGCATCCTCACAAAATTATTTTAAGGTGGGGTGCATTCCTAATCATCGAATTCCCTTCTATGTCTATTTCACCTTTTTGAGCATATTATATGTATAGTATATTCATGCATGATAGGGTAGAGGTTAATTATGCTATGGTTGAACTTCAATTATTGTTCTAGTATGAAAATGAACTTAGAGATTGTAATGGAACCATAGAGGCATGAGAATTAGAACCCTACTTATGTGAATATAGAATTGACTTGATCTTAGTCAACAAAGGTGATATTGAACATAGAGACAAGATTGGAATTGAGATAACCTTAGTTAAACATAGTTTAACTTAGTGGCATTATGGCAAGAATGAGATACATGATTAGGTAGAAAACCTATCATTGACAATGGCATGGTAACTAGTGGCTATGAATCCTCAATGTGAGGATTAGATCGATACTCTTGACAAGTCTTGGCTTGAGGGAGGTCGCTCCTCCTCAAGCGGTGAGTTTCGAACGATCACCTAGGGGATCGTGGCCCCGACGGACAAGCCCTCGGGTCTTGTAGGCTTAGAGCCTCCCTGCTCAAATGAGGGATTTTGGGTCTTGAGTTTGTTGGGGTTAACTATGTTAAGGCAAGATTGGGTAATGAGCCAAGTAAAGTAAAGTAAAGTATGGTAAAAAGCATGCATGCAAACATATTTAAATTCGATTATCTATCTATCTGACTCTTTCTTGCAGGCATAGTATTAGCTTATATAGTTTGGTTACTATTTCATTTCCGTTGAAATACTTATGCCTGGATAGACCTAGTGGGTAAGTCGAGCGGGGTCGCTTGTCGAGCCCACCGGGAACTTCGTTGTAGTTCTCACACCACTAACCCCACAGTCCTAGCACGAGCGCGGCGGAGGACCGGGGCAAGGGGTTAGCGCCATAGCTAGTGGCCACGGAGTTTGCATCTAGTCATTTCCTTTTGGTTATACTTGTATCAACTTTATTTTGTTGAACTATAGATGTCAAGTTGTAAACAATTCAAGTAATTTTTGGGAGATGACAAATGTAAAAAGAAATGATGTATCGAATGCTTAAAGAATGTAATAGATTAGTTTACTTGTATTTGGTTCAAATGTAATCAAGTTCATGTATGGTTTATATTCTAGCTTAGTGCTTACCCTTCAGTGTTGTTGCTTACCTTCGTGTAAGCCTTGTATAATTGCAAATTCTTTTTGATTTGTTAAATTGTACTTGTGGTTAGAGCCTTGGGCGGGCGGGGGAGGCCCTGTCCGTTCGGCGTCTGTTGACGTGGCCCGAACCCGACCAAATAGGCGGGTAGCGGGGCGTGACACAGCTAATTTGCCTGAAAGTAGATAACAACATGCTCAATATTAAACTCATGATAAATGCAGAGTCATAATCCAAATACCAAATCTCTAGGCTAACCCGTAGGTTCCGCCCTTACAATACTCGACCAACAAAATTCCTATTATCGGGGAGGAAAACCGCTACGACCCGACGGGACCGTCCTCTGGGGAGGATAAACCGCTACGACCCAGTGATGACAACTCCGGAGCACATCGCCCGAGGGGGAGCTACCGCCCTCGAGCAAGGACTATATGGTGAGTACGATCAATCCTTAACTTTAAGGATTACTAGTTCAATCCATTCCTTGACCTCAAGAAGTCTATGTTCATATGACTCTTAACTCTAAGTTGTATAGCCATAATGTCAAGTTCTCTACTTGTTCTTGTTCTTTGATGACACACTTGTTGTCTAAGTACTCTAGACTTGCTATTGCCACACTTGTTCTCTATGTTCATGTCCAATGTCAACTCACTTGTCAAGTACACTAAGTTCTTGTTCTTTAGCATGCATACATAGGGTTCTTGTTCTCTTTCATACAATCTCATACAATTCTACCTCATGCAATTGAACTCACAAAAGCAATAAGAAATGTATATTAAACCCTACTGTGCAACATGCTCAATATATAAATATGCTCAATAGAGGATTCTTAGACATAGAGATAATTCCGGTGTCCTTGGAATGCACCACCCACCTCTAAATATTGTAGATAGGTTGTGGTTCGAATCTCACGCTCAACCGATCCCTACCTTGCGACCTGCGCGTTAAACAGAGCCCTAAGGAGGCTAGTTTACATAGTAGCCTCTAGATAGGCTTTTCGTTTAAACAAACGGAGTTGTCCCACGCGTCGGGAGTACTCCCAATTAGGTTTCTGCAAGGTCAATTTGACCCTAGAACCTCTATGTGCAAAAGCCCCAAATTTGGGTGCTCTACCAAGCCCTATGTAGAATCCTAGGTTTTGATCTCTTACACAAGCAAAAGAGAGCTTGTTACACCTCTTAGAGTTTATCTAGAACCATCTAAACCAATCCTAGGGCTTCTCCTTGAAACCCTAATGATCCACCATGGGAGCACCTTAAGCTTCCATGGATTTTCGTGGATCTCAAGCCCCTACTAGGTTTCTACTCCAAAGAGAGGATAAAAACTCCAAGTTCCATGCTCAAAACCCAAACCCTAGCCTAGGTCTACCATGAAACCTCACCTTGGCCCAAGCTCCACCTTGTAGGGGAGCTTCTAGGTCTTCCTCAAGCTCCAAAACCCTTCCAAAGCCCTTTTCCAAGCTTCTCCTCCTTCTTCTTCAAGCTCTAGGAGGTGCTCTCTAGAGAGAGAAAGAGAGAAATGAGATGGAGAGGGTTGATGGTGAAATGGCTGTGAGAGAGGAGGCCATTGGGTACATATAGTGTTATGACAATTGCCAAGAAGCCCCTCCAATCCCAAAAATTACAAACTGCACATTCTATGCATTTTTCGTGCTCAGGGACCGGTCTCCCTAGCCAGGGACCGGTCCCAGAGAGCCTTACTCCTCACTGCGCACCTGGGGACCGGTCTCTCCCCGCCAGGGACCGGTCCCAGAGAGCCTCGCTCCACTCTGCGCACATGGGGACCGGTCTCTTGCTCTCCCGCGACAGCTCCAGGAACCGGTCTCCCTCTTCAGGGACCGGTCCTAGAGAGCCTCCAGCCCTCCTCAAGGACTTAGCCAAATTTCTGGTTTTGCTGCTGCTGCTGAGCCCGTGGCATCCGGTCTCCACCCATGGGGACCGGTCTCAGCAGACACCAAGTCTGGGATTTTTTTCCAGACTTGCATTTTCACTCTCGTGTGTCCCGTTTTCACTTCCTATGAGTTATAAAACACTTGGAACCTTGTATAACTTGACTCACTCCGCGTTCCGCTCATTTTGACAGAACTCGGCACGTTCTACGAGCAAGTGGGTTGTTACATTCTCCATCCCTTAAATTTAGTTTCGTCCGCGAAACTTATAATCTAGACTCATACCTCAATCCAGATTGTTGAATAGATGAGGGTAATGTAAGGATGTGAATTCTCGAAATCCGAGAGTTGCACCACGTTTAGAATCGACTGATTGTCGAATGGATGGACTTCAGAAAGTTCGAAGTTGATCCGAAGGCAAAAAGTGCATCGGAGTTGCTCCCGGTGAAGTTCGGAAGCTTTCGGGCGTTTTTGTGCGCGTAGGCGCGAAAACGGAACCCGAAAAGCTATGTTGGGTCGTGAGCTAAATCCGGCATTAGCGTGGATGAAAAGATGATGAAAACGTGTTCGAAAACATGTTTGCAAAGTCTCGGTTGGATTTGAAAAGAATCGGATGCCAAACGAGCGAAACGGAGAATAAACGACGAAAAGGCGAAAATTTGGCTAAGTCCTTGGAGTGGCCGATGGTCTCGGGGGACCGGTTCGAAAAGGAGACCGGTCTCGGAAGGTCGTCCGCGAGAGCAGCTCTCCGGGACCGGTCTCGTAAGGGGAGACCGGTCCCCACCGCGCAGAGTGGAGCAAGGCTCTCCGGGACCGGTCCTGGGTTAGGGAGACCGGTCCCTGAGCCCGAAAAATGCCCAGTTGGTGCAGTTTGCATAGTTGAGGGTCCTTTTAGCATCTTGTTACAATAGAGCTTATAGAGGGTACCACTCTCTCTCTCCCTGTTATTTCCTCACCTCCCTCACCCGATCACTCTCCTCTCTCTCTCTCTAGCAGCAAGAAGAAGGAGAAGAGGATAGAAGAAAGAGAAGGAGAAAAAGGTTGAGATTTTGGTGGAGAAGCATACTTAGAGGAAGATCCTTGGAGTCTTCTTCTTCCTCTCCACCATTGGAGCTCACCATAGAGGTAAGCCCTAGAGAGCTTTCATGGTAGCTTCTTCTAGAGTGTTTTGTACCTCTTAGAAATAATTTTCTTGGAACCCTAGCTTCTCTAAGAAGTGCTCTACACGGTCGATTTGAGCTCTAGCGCAAGATTTTGCTCGGGGCAATTTCTAGGGCTCAAATTGGGGGTTTTCTAAATATGAGGTTTTGATCTCTTTTAACCTCATTTCTAACATATTGTTAGGTCCACGAACGCGTGCGAGGCGACGGTTCGTCGATTCGGCGAACGGCTTAAGCGATCCGAGCCAAACGAAGGCTTTCAGCTTCGATATTGGGCCGGGGAGTCAAAGTAGTGGTTAGAAGCGTCGAGAGCGGCATTCTAACCTCGTGGAACATCCCAAAAGGTGGGGGGTGCTTTACCGAAGCCGTTGGGCTCCCTTTTATGTCTAAGTAAATATTGGTCATATTGCACATATATGTACATATGTATATAGTTTTCATGCATGATAGGGTTGGTATGATTAAATGACTATTCTAGTGTGCCTCCTTATCGTGCGTGACTATGGTGTTGCATTAGGACATAGGAGTATGCTTGCATACCTTCCTTATCGTGCGGCACCATAGGCTTGCATTTGGACATAGGAAGCAAAGGAATGAGTATAATGACATCGAACCCTAGAGACAAGAACTATGATTTAGTTATGCATGATTGCCACCTAGAGATATATGAATCAAGTATAGAACTTGATGAATGACAATGACAACATGACTTTATGATATTGTGCAATAACTTAGTGTAAAGAACACTAGAGCTATATGAACCAAGCATAGAACTTGATGAATGACAATGACATATGACATAGTGTAGCGACACTAGTGACATGAACCAAGTAAACAACTTGACGACATTGACATGGAAACATAGTGTATAGAACACTTATGCATGATTCCCCCGTGTTGGATGCCCTTGTATGGATGCCCTCCAAAGTGGAGGAGATGATCATACTCACACAGTCTGCTCAGCGCTCGTGGTTGGTCGCTCCACACGAGTAGTGCGAGTCTCCGGAGGTCTTGGCACGTGATTCGATAGGGATAGCCTATGTGGGGTCCCGAGGGATAGCCTATGTGGGGTCCCGCAGACAACCCATGAGGTTGAATGTGTTGAGTCGTGGGCGTGCCTACGGGCTAGCCATGGATTGGGTAACAAACTCCAAAGAGTTATGAGATTGGGTACAAAAGTACATATTGAGCATGATAGAATTGCAATTTACTTGATAGAGTTCTATTAGCATGTTGGTGGTTACATGGCTAGAGCATTACTCTTACCTTATTGTTACAGGCAAAGTAGTTATTGCATTTCTTCTATTATGCTTTACTTACCGTATTTACAGCTTTAAGATAAATATCTATCTGCTATTGCCTGCTTAGACCTAGTGGGGAGATCGGTGGGGTCGGTGGCCGAGCCCACTGGGAACTAAGGAAGTTAGTTCTCACCCCACTCTATTACAGGTGCAAGTTCGCGGGCGGTGGTGAGGATCGCGTAAGGTGGCATCGCGCCCTAGTTGATAGAGGCCGCCATTTGCATTAGAACCTTCCCGATATCATTTTGGTAATGACTTATGTGTTTTGGGGAAAAGAACATGTATATTCATTTTGGTGAAAGAATGTAAAGAGATGTAAACAAATGTTGAATGATTGTAATAGATAGATTCTTCTCTCTTTATATTACTTGTATAAAATACTTGTACCTTGCTCTTGTTGTCGTTCGCACCTTTAGGTGCATCTTCTTGTCATGTATGATATAGAATTACATCTCCTGGGTGATTCTTTGTACATGACTTGTTGTTGAGCCTTGGGCGGACAGGGGAGGTGCTGTCCGTTCGGCGCCTGATCGGCGTCCCCGAACCGAACCGAATTGGTAGCGGTCTCGGGGCGTGACAGGTAATGCTCCCGCATCACGCTTTCGAGCTCCCACGTAGCCTCCCGATCATTGTGGTTGCTCCAACGGACTTTAACATACGGGATTCTTCGACTCTGTAGTCTTCTTTCTTCCCGATCGATAATATAGGCCGGGAACTCCTCATAGCTCATATCCTCTTAAATCTCCGACGGTTCAAACGCAAGGATGTGATCGGGATCATGAACATACTTGCGAAGGTTCGATACATGAAACACATCGTGTACCCCCGCAAGCCTCGGTGGTAATGCTATCTTGTAGGCCACTGCGCCAACCCGCTTCAAAACTTTAAATGGTCCTTGGTATCGAGGACTTAACTTCCCTCGGACACCAAACCGTTTGACTCCTCGCGTTGGCGATATCTTGAGGAAAACGTGATCCCCGACGGCGAACTCGATATCTTTTCTTCGTTGGTCGGCATAACTCTTTTACCGAGATTGCGCCGTCGCAAGTCGTTGGCGGGCAAGGCGAACTTTCTCTTCCGCCTCCCGCACTACATCTGGGCCAAGGGCTGCTTTCTCGCCCACGTCGCTCCAGTGTATGGGAGAGCGACACTTTCTTCCATAAAGGGCCTCGAATGGCGCCATCGCGATACTTTCTTGATAACTGTTATTGTACGCGAATTCCGCCATTGGTAGATGATCATGCCAATTGCCATTATAGTCAAGCACACATGCTCGAAGCATATCCTCAAGTATTTGTATCGTTCTCTCCGATTGACCATCACTTTGAGGATGAAATGCGGTGCTAAAATCAAGCCGCGTGCACAGTGCCTCCTGCAGGCTCCTCCAAAAGTGAGAAGTGCACCTCGGGTCTCGATCCGATACGATAGACGTCGGTACCCCGTGAAGTCTCACAACCTCATTTATATAAACTTGAGCCAACTTATCCCCCGACCAAGTAATATGAATCGGGAGGAAATGTGCCGACTTTGTCAACCGGTCCACGACCACCCAAATTGCATCGTGTCCTCCTTGGGATCGAGGCAACCCGGTCACAAAGTCCATGGCGATGTTTTCCCATTTCCAAACGGGTATAAGTAAACTTTGTAGTTTCCCCGTCGGAAATCTCCGCTCCGCTTTTACTTGTTGGCAAGTAAGACATTGTGCAACAAACTCCCCAATGTCCTTCTTCATTCCCGGCCACCAATATTGCAACTTTAAGTCTTGATACATTTTGGTGCCGCCCGGGTGTATACTATAAGGAGATTGATGCGCTTCTTGCATAATCGTCCTGCGGAGATCCTTATCCTTAGGTACACACCAACGGTTTTGATACCGAAGTGTGCCATCGGTCCCAATGGCAAAGTCATCGGCACTACCGCTTTCCACTTGCTCACGCACCCTTTGGAGATATTCGTCGAAGCTTGCAACTCCTTAATCCTCTCCAATAAGGTCGGTTGCACCACTAAGGTAGCAAGTGTAGCCGGCACTCCCGGCGCTACCACTTCCAATCCAAACCGTTGCATCTCTTTTTGCAACAACGGTTGGGGTGTGATTGCCGAAGTTAAGTTTTCTCCCGATTTTCTACTTAGCGCATCGGCTACGACATTCGCTTTCCCGGGGTGGTATAATATTGTGACGTCATAGTCTTTCAACAACTCCAACCACCGCCGTTGTCGCATATTAAGCTCCTTTTGGGTGAACAAGTACTTAAGACTTTTGTGGTCCGGGTAAATCTCACAATGTTCACCGTACAAGTAATGCCTCCATAACTTTAGCGCGAAAATCACCACGGCTAACTCCAAGTCGTGAATCGGGTAGTTCTTCTCATAAGGCTTCAATTGGCGCGAAGCATATGCTATGATTCGCCCCTTTTGCATCAAAACACACCCGAGTCCGATGTAGGAAGCATCACTATATACAACATACGTCTCCCCCGGCGTCGCTAGAGCAAGTACCGGGGTCGTCGTCAACCTTTCTTTCAACTCTTTGAAGCTCCGATCGCAATCTTCGCTCCAAACATACTTAACACCCTTGTGAGTGAGGCGCGTTAACGGAGTGGTTATTTTGGAGAACCCCTCCACGAACCGCCGATAGTAACCTGCAAGTCCAAAAAAACTGTGGATTTCCGTTACGCTCGTCGGCGAGCCCAATCTTTAATTGCCTCTACTTTCTTTGGATCCACAAATACCCTCACCCGAAATCACATGTCCTAGGAAAGTAACCTCCGAAAGCCAAAATTCACATTTCTTCAATTTGGCATATAATTTCTCTTTTCGGAGTATTTCCAAGACGAGCCTCAAATGCTCTTCGTGTTCTTCCTCGGTCCGAGAATATACCAATACGTCATCAATAAAGACCACGACGCATCGGTCCAATAGCGGATGGAAGACACGGTTCATTAAGTCCATAAATGCCGCTGGGACATTAGTAAGCCCGAATGGCATTACCGTGAACTCATAGTGGCCATACCGCGTACGGTACGCCGTCTTGTGCACATCCTTGGGCCGCATCTTCAACTGATGATACCCTGATTGAAGGTCTATCTTTGAATACACCTTTGACCCTTGTAATTGGTCGAATAAGTCGTCGATCCTTGGCAATGAGTACTTGTTCTTTATTGTGACCTTGTTTAACTCGCGGTAATCCACGAAGAGTCGAAGTGTACCGTCTTTCTTTTTGATGAATAGCACCGGAGCTCCCCACGGAGACACGCTCGGCCTCACAAAGCCTTTATCGTGTAGGTCCTCCAATTGTGCATTAAGCTCTTTTAACTCTACCGGTGCCATTCTGTACGGAGCCTTCGAAATTGGCGCCGCCCCGGGAATCAAGTCAATTACGAACTCGACTTCCCTGTTCGGGGGCAATCCCGGTAACTCACGGAAATACGTCCGGTATTCGAACACCACCCGAATGCCCTCTAGGTCTGGGTGTCCCTTTCGGCCGTCCACGATCGTCGCCAAGTAGGCTTTGCAACCACCCTTAATCATTTTTCTCGCCCTAGCCGTGGATATGGTTGCCGCAAAGCGCGCACCCTTACACGCTCGGTACACCATTTCTTCTTGGTTAGGCTCTCGGAAAGTGATTACCCTACTTTCGTAGTCAATGACCGCATAGTACTTGGAAAGCCAATCAAGCCCCAAGATTACATCGAACGACCACAACTTAGTTAGCACAAGCATATCGATTGGCATGACCCAATCGCCTATCTGGACTGGACACGCCGGACACTCGTCATAGACGCTGTAGGCATGCTCGGGGGATTTAATATCCCAACCTTCCTCATCATGTATAATCTCTAAGTCATGAGTTCTAGCAAACGATGCACTTATGAATGAATGCGATGGACCAGTGTCGAATATAGCCTGAGCTCTAGTGCCTCTGATAGAGATAATACCTGCCACGATGTCGTCTGGAGCTGGAGTCTGCTCCTCCACCTGAGTGGCAAAAACCCGCCCACTCGGTGGTCTTGATGCCTCCGGCTGACGCGATGATGATGAGCGTCCAGCCGCCATAGGGGGAGGCAACCCCATCAACTGTCTCGGTGTAGAGGGGGTCGACGCTGCTGATGGTGCAGACGATCCCAAACTCGGGCACTCCCGTGAAATGTGCTCCGGTTGGCCGCACCGGAAGCACTTCCCGTCTCGCTGCGGGCATACGTGCGGTCGATGATCACTGCCGCAAATAACACAGCGGTAGGGTCTCGTGCTCCTCGCCTGCTGTCGGGGATACCGAGGGGGTTTTTTCGCTTTAAGCCGGCCCCCGGCACCACCCGCCGCCCTCTTCTTGCCTTTATCTTTGGACTCCGCCATGGCCTCGCGCTCCTCCCGCGCGTAAGCGCTACCGTGCTCCGCACTCGCCGCGCGATCAAAGACCTCCGCAAAGGTCTCGAGGTGGAAAAGTTACACCGCCTCGTAGATTCTCGGAGTCCCCGCAAGAACCGCCGGCCCTGCCTCGATCATCCCGTACAACGTCTGGGACACAGTCAATGATCTGGGAGAACTCCTGCTCATAGTCCGCTACAGAGCGGTCTCACTGCCTCAGCTTGCGAAATCTCTCTTACATTTTCCGCTTCACCGAGCTAGGGAAGTAGTTCGTGTACACAACTCTCTTGAACTCCTCCCACATCATAGGCGGTAGGTCGGGTGACCTATCCCGCTTGATCCATTTCCACCATGCCTTCGCCGCCTTGTCGAGGCAATGCGAGGCGAAGTTCACCTTGTCTTTCTCCGGGGTGTTGAAGTCCTCAAAGATTGTTTCTAAGGAGTCGACCCAAGACTCCACCACCTCTGGCTCCACCACTCCACCCTCGAAGATAGGTGGTTTAAACTTCATAAACTTGATGAGCGCCGCCAACCCGCGCTCTCGCTCCTCGTCACTCGCCACATTACCGGGGTGTGAAGTCCCCGATCCGGCCGGTACCACCGTGACTGGTACGGCTGCGATTGGCTCCGCCGCCTCCGCACCCTCAACCACGGCCCGCCTCCTAGCAGGGGGTGTAGGTGGTTCAGCCCCGCCGGCCGGGCCGCCGTCGTCGCTCCAGGGTCTCCCGGCCGACCGCTCGCCCTGAGCTCGAACAGACTCCGCCTGCTGCCGTACTACGCCAATAAGCACGGCCATTTGCTCCTGAAGCCCCCCCCGTCGCTACTCGCTACGGGTGGCGCAGGAGCCGCATTCGGTTCCCCAGGCGTCGACCTTGTTCGGGGTCGACCACGAGGTGCCATTGCTTCCTGAAATGAAGCAACTTACGTTAATACTTATAACCCGTACTCGAACATACCCAATCTGGCGAAAGCAAATAAGTGCATTTATTCACAATCCATAGTATTATGTCGTCGGCCGCCGATCACAACACAAGGAATATAAACAAATAGCAACTTAAGGTTAATCCCTAATCGTATTAGAGACATAAGGACATCAACCCAATCACACGCTTTCGCTATACTTGTTCACGTCACTCACGTTTCCTTAGATCCTTAGGTTCTTTCCAATCCTATGGCCCCTAGGTCCATCCTAAGCTTTCACTTTTTGGCTTTATACCCGCTCTGATACCATTTATCTGTCACGCCCCGAGCCCGATCCCTTTGGCTCGGATCACTTAATTCGTTCGTCGGATCGACGAACCGTCGCCTCGCACACGTTCGTGTACCTAACAATATGTTAGAAATGAGGTCAAAAGAGATCAAAACCCCTTATATCAAAAAACCCTAATTTGAGCCCTAGGATTTTGCCCCGAGCAAAATCCACCTCTAGAGCCCAAATTGCTTGTGCAAAACATCTCTTAGGGATTCTAGGGTTCCAATAAAATTATTTCTAAGGGATAAAACCCATGCTAGAAGAAGCTTGTCACGCCCCGAGCCCGATCCCTTTGGCCGGTTCGAGCGCGTCAACAGACGCCGAACGGACAGAGTTTCCCCTGTCCGCCCAAGGCTCTACAACAATACAGATAGTGTATAAATAATGCACACGCGGAAGCATACAAAAACGGCTTGCACGAAGACAAGCAATAGCCAAAGTGAAAGCACTAAACTTTAAGCATACAAGTAACATGATTAATTGCAATCACATACATGTAAATGTTTTTACATCATTGAAGTCTTTACAGATTTTGCATCATTTCTTTCTTAAATCACATTTACCTCAAAATGAACTTCGATACTTTAAGGTTAAACAACTATAATCATCAAATAAAAAAGATGATAGTAAAGGGAATGCAACTACCCAAAAGTAAATAACTTGGCGGTCTCTACCTAGGGCGCGATGCCCTTACCGCGATCCTCAGCCGGCTCGCTCGGTCCTGGCCCCGCGGAGATAGTGGGGTGAGAACTACAACGAACTTCCCAGTGGGTTCGGCAACCAACCACGCCGACTTTCCCACTAGGTCTAACTCAGGCATAATAGAAGAAAGGTAAGTAAGGTAACCAACTAGCAAATGCAGCTAATATGCCTGAAAGTAGATAACAACATGCTCAATATTAAACTCATGATAAATGCAGAGTCATAATCCAAATACCAAATCTCTAGGCTAACCCGTAGGTTCCGCCCTTACAATACTCGACCAACAAAATCACTATTATCGGGGAGGAAAACCGCTACGACCCGACGGGACCGTCCTCTTGGGAGGATAAACCGCTACGACCCAGTGATGACAACTCCGGAGCTACCGCCCGAGGGGGAGCTACCGCCCTCGAGCAAGGACTATATGGTGAGTACGATCAATCCTTAACTTTAAGGATTACTAGTTCAATCCATTCCTTGACCTCAAGAAGTCTATGTTCATATGACTCTTAACTCTAAGTTGTATAGTCATAATGTCAAGTTCTCTACTTGTTCTTGTTCTTTGATGACACACTTGTTGTCTAAGTACTCTAGACTTGCTATTGCCACACTTGTTCTCTATGTTCATGTCCAATGTCAACTCACTTGTCAAGTACACTAAGTTCTTGTTCTTTAGCATGCATACATAGGGTTCTTGTTCTCTTTCATACAATCTCATACAATTCTACCTCATGCAATTGAACTCACAAAAGCAATAAGAAATGTATATTAAACCCTACTATGCAACATGCTCAATATATAAATATGCTCAATAGAGGATTCTTAGACATAGAGAGAATTCCGGTGTCCTTGGAATGCACCACCCACCTCTAAATATTGTAGATAGGTTGTGGTTCGAATCTCACGCTCAACCGATCCCTACCTTGCGACCTGCGCGTTAAACAGAGCCCTAAGGAGGCTAGTTTACATAGTAGCCTCTAGATAGGCTTTTCGTTTAAACAAACGGAGTTGTCCCACGCGTCGGGGGTACTCCAAATTAGGTTTCTGCAAGGTCAATTTGACCATAGAACGTCTATGTGCAAAAGCCCTAAATTTGGGTGCTCTACCAAGCCCTCTGTAGAATCTTAGGTTTTGATCTCTTACACAAGCAAAAGAGAGCTTGTTATACCTCTTAGAGTTTATCTAGAACCATCTAAACCAATCCTAGGGCTTCTCCTTGAAACCCTAATGATCCACCATGGGAGCACCTTGAGCTTCCATGGATTTTCGTGGAGCTCAAGCCCCCACTAGGTTTCTACTCCATAGAGAGGATCAAAACTCCAAGTTCCATGCTCAAAACCCAAACCCTAGCCTATGTCTACAATGAAACCTCACCTTGGCCCAAGCTCCACCTTGTAGGGGAGCTTCTAGGCCTTCCTCAAGCTCCAAAACCCTTCCAAAGCCCTTTTCCAAGCTTCTCCTCCTTCTTCTCCAAGCTCTAGGAGGTGCTCTCTAGAGAGAGAAAGAGAGAAATGAGATGGAGGGGGTTGAGGGTGAAATGACTGTGAGAGAGGAGGCCATTGGGTACATATAGTGTTATGACAATTGCCAAAAAGCCCCTCCAATCCCAAAAATTACAAACTGCACATTCTGTGCATTTTTCGTGCTCAGGGACCGGTCTCCCTAGTCAGGGACCGGTCCCAGAGAGCCTTACTCCTCACTGCGCACTTGGGGACCGGTCTCTCCCCGCCAGGGACCGGTCCCAGAGAGCCTCGCTCCACTCTGCGCACATGGGGACCGGCCTCTTCCCTTAAGGGACCGGTCCCAGAGAGCCTCGCTCCACTCTACGCACATGGGGACCGGTCTCTTCCCTTAAGGGACCGGTCCCAAAGAGCCTGCTCTCCCTGGACAGCTCCAGGAACCGGTCTCCCTCTTCAGGGACCGGTCCTAGAGAGCCTCCAGCCCTCCTCAAGGACTTAGCCAAATTTCTGGTTTCGTCGCCGCCGAGCCCGTGGCATCCGGTCTCCACCCATGGGGACCGGTCTCAGCAGACACCAAGTCTGGGATTTTTTTCCAGACTTGCATTTTCACTCTCGTGTGTCCCGTTTTCACTTCCTATGAGTTATAAAATACTTGGAACCTTGTATAACTTGACTTACTCCGCGTTCCGCTCATTTTGACAGAACTCGGCACGTTCTACGAGGAAGTGGGTTGTTACAAAGCTACCATGAAAGCTCTTAAAGCTTATCTCAAAGGAGAGCTCCAATGGTGGAGAGGAAGAAGATGAGATGATGCTAGGCTTACTTCTAGCTCACTCCTTCTCCAAATCCTTCACTCCTTCTCTTTCTTTCTCCTTCTTCTATCTCCTTCTTCTTTCTACAGAGAGAGAGAGGGAGAGGTTATGTTTGTGTGTGTGTATGAAATGAGGGAGAGGGAGAGGAAATGCCCTCTATAACCCTCTATTGTAACAATATGCCAGCAACCCCCTCAACTATTCAACCGGATCGAATCGGGCATTTTTCGCGCTCAGGGACCGGTCTCCCTAGCCAAGGACCGGTCCTAGAGAGCCTTGCTCCACACTGCGCACCTGGGGACCGGTCTCTCCCCTTAAGGGACCGGTCCCAGAGAGCCTTCTCTCATGGGATAGCCTTCAGGAACCGGTCCCTGGCTGTGGGGACCGGTCCCCACAGGGACCTTCAGCCCACTCCAAGGACTTAGCCAAATTTTCAGCTTTTCATCGTTTCTTCTCCGTTTTCGCTCGTTTGGCCTCCGATTCTTTTCAAATTAAACCGAGACTTTCCAAACATGTTTTCGAACACGTTTTCATTATCTTTTCATCCACGCTAATGCCGGATTTAGCTTACGACCCAACATAGCTTTTCGGGTTCCGCTGCGCCTATGCGCACCAAAACGCCCGAATGTTTTCGAACTTCTCCGAACATCACCGGGAGCAACTCCGATGCACTTTTTGCCTTTGGATCAACTTCGAACTTTCCGAAGTCCATCCACTCGACAATCAATCGAGTCTGAACGTGGTGCAACGCTCGGATTTTGAGAATTCACTTCCTTACATCCTCCCCGCCTTAAAAAGAGTTTCGTCCTCGAAACGAACCTTTATATTAAACTTAATTCAAACTTAAATTCATACCCCACTCCTCGAATAAATGAGGATGATGCGTTTTCATCTCGCTCTCGAGCTCCCAAGTGGCTTTACGATCGTCGTGATTACTCCACCGAACTCGAACATAAAGAATTTCGCGATTCCGCAATTTGCGCACCTCCCAAGCAATAATTGCCACTGGAAACTCTTCATAGCTCAAGTCCTCTTGAAGCTCCGGCGGTTCAAACATCATGGCGTGATCGGGATTGTGAACATACTTCCGAAGGTTGGAAATGTGGAACACGTTGTGAACGTCCGCTAGGTGCGGCGGCAATGCAATCCGATATGCTACCGCTCCAATACGTTCCAACACTTCGAACGGTCCAATATATCGAGGGCTTAATTTTCCTCGAACTCCAAATCGCCTCACGCCTCTCATAGGCGAAACCTTCAAGAACACGCGGTCTCCAACCGCGAATTCCATTTCTCTTCGGCGTTTATTCGCATAGCTTTGTTACCTTGATTGCGCTGTAAGCATCCGTTGACGAGCGCGGCAAACTTTTTTCCTCCGCCTCCCGCAACACCTCGGGACCTATAACAGCTCGTTCACCTACATCACCCCAATGCACTGGAGATCGGCACTTCCGCCCATAGAGGACTTCAAACGGTGCCATCTCTACGCTAGCTTGGTAACTATTTTTTTAGGCGAACTCGGCCTTTGGCAAATGTTTGGCCCAACTTCGTTTATAGTCAAAGACACACGCCCGCAACATATCCTCCGTAATCCGAATAGTCCTCTCCGATCGTCCATCCGTTCCGAGGGTGAAACGCGGCACCGAACTCGAGTCGCGTGCCAAGGGCTTCCCGTAGGTTCTTCCGTAAATGTGAGGTGAATCGGGATCTCGATCTGATACAATCGACTTCGGCACCCTATGCAATCTGACCACCTCATCTAGATATACCTGCGCCAGTTTCTTACCTGACCAGGTAGTGTGGATCGGTAAAAAGTGTGCCGATTTTGACATACGGTCCACAATCACCCAAATCGCGTCGTGGCTCCCCGTCGAACGAGGTAGTCCGACCACGAAATCCATCGCGATATCTTCCCATTTCCAAACTTGGATAGGTAGGCTATGAAGCTTCCCCGCTGGGTATCGGCGCTCCGCCTTTACTTGCTGACACACCAAACATTGTGCCACATAGCGCCCAATGTCAGCTTTCATCCCTGGCCACCAGTACTGCGTTTTCAAGTCCTTATACATTTTGGTGCCGCCCGGGTGAATACTATAAGGAGCTTGATGAGCTTCCTCCAAAATCAGCTTTCGGACTTCTTCATTCTCGGGTACACACCACCGGTTGTAGAACCGGATTGCACCCTCGGCATCAACGGTGAAGTCACCCCCGCGTCCGCTCTCAATGTCACGCCGCACCTTTTGGAGATTAGGGTCCGCAGGTTGAAGACTCTTAATCCTCTCCAACAAGGTCGGTCTAACTATAAGAGCCAATAACATAGCCGGTACTTCTGGAGCTACTACCTCGAGATTTAGTCGCTTCATTTCCAAGCATGGAGGGTCCTGAGCCGTAACTTTCAGCGCAAGATTTTCCACCGACTTCCTGCTAAGAGCATTGACGACCACATTCGCCTTCCCGGGGTGGTAAAGGATCGAGACATCATAATCCTTTAATAACTCCAACCACCGCCGTTGGCGCATGTTCAGCTCCTTTTGCGTGAACAGATACTTCAGACTTTTGTGGTCTGTGTATATCTTGCAACGCGCGCCATATAAATAGTGCCTCCACAACTTAAGAGCAAATATCACTGCGGCTAGCTCTAAGTCATGGATAGGTAGTTCTTCTCATAGGTTTTCAACTGACGGGACGCATATGCGATCACCTTCCCGCCTTGCATCAGAACACACCCCAAGCCTGAATAAGACGCGTCGCTATAAACCACGAAGTCTTCACCTTGGGCAACGCGAGCACCGGAGTCGAAGTCAATCTGTCCTTCAACTCTTGAAAACTCTGGTCGCACTCGTCGCTCCAAATGAACTTGGTGCCTTTCTTTGTTAGACGGGTCAGTGGAATTACGATCTTCGAGAAACCTTCCACGAACCGCCTGTAATAGCCCACAAAGCTTCGGACTTCCGTGACATTCGTTGGGCGCGGCCAATCCTCGATTGCCTCTATTTTTCTCGGGTCAACAGAAACTCCGCCCTCGGAAATGACATGCTCCAGAAATGCAACTTCCCTTAGCCAGAAGTCGCACTTCTTCAATTTGGCATATAACTTCTCCTCCCGAAGGATTTGAAATACTAAGCGCAAATGCTCCGCATGTTCCTCATCACTGCGGGAATAGACTAGGATGTCATCTATGAAGACCACCACAAAGTGGTCTAAATACTTCCTGAAGACACGGTTCATTAAATCCATGAATGCTGCCGGGGCATTCGTGAGCCCAAATGGCATTACCGTGAATTCATAGTGTCCATACCGCGTGCGGAATGCGGTTTTCTGAATATCCTTCGGCTTAATCCTTAACTGATGATAGCCCGATTGGAGGTCAATCTTTGAGTAAACGCTCGACCCCTGCAACTGATCGAACAAGTCATCGATTCGGGGTAGCGGATACTTGTTCTTGATCGTGACTTTGTTCAACTCGCGATAACCTACGTAGAGTCGAAACAATCCATCCTTCTTCCGCACAAACAGTACCGGGGCTCCCCACGGCGATACACTGTCACGCCCCGGGCCCAGCGGAAGCCCGCCGGCGCGTGCACAGACCCGCCGTGTACACCAAACAAACACAATGCACACAAGGCGTCTACTAAATACATGGAAGGAAAGAGAGTAATCCTAACAGGCTATCAGAGCGAGTAATATAAAAATCACTAGTTCTAACATAAAGATCCACAAAGATACATAAACAGATTACTAAATCCAGAATCTGATACAAAACTCTAGACAGATACATAATACATCTTTTCTACAAGTACAAAAAGAAAAGATGACAACGGGTCACTATAGAAACTTCATATGGCTCTAGCTAGCCGCAAACCCCTCGCCTCGATCCCTAGCCACTCCCGATGTGGATGGCTCTGAAAAGTAACAACAAACAGAGGGCGTGAGAACTATTAAAAATAGTTCCCAGTGGGCAATTACTGAGCTCAGCGAAATGCTCCACTAGGCTAAAAATAAGCACGCTAAAAAGAGGTAAGAAGCGATAAATAAGAAACGAGTATATACAACAGAAATTAAACATATTCAGGCTTCTACTACGAGTTTAACTATCATAATCATGATATTCTACTTTTAATGGCACAAACATATGTCCAAGTCATTTCACATGCATAATTAGAGTAAGTTAACGTTTACTTACAAGCCCAACCATAATGTTCATATTACTACATAAAGTAAATTATGTATCCGTTGTTCTCTACCAAGCATAAATACTAATCCAAAAGAATAAGTGTTCTCTATCAAGCATACACACTAGTCCACAAGAATGAAAGCTCTCTACCAAGCATACATTTTATACTTTCCATGATTCTATACCAATGCACATATATTAGTCCAAAAGATATAAGTTCATTACCACAGTATTGTCAATACAACGTATGCACCAACCATGACTATGTACTAAGTCAAGAGAAGTCTCAAACCCAATCCATAAGGAATGTACCCAAGGTAATATCCCTCGTGCCATGCCTAGGTGGCCCCGTGGTGGTCAATCGACTTTTCCCGCGTAAAAAAGGAGACCCAAGAACACGGCAATCCACTTTCGCGCCCAATCCCGCACGGCGAACGTATCGCAAGGCTAACTCCGAGTGCCGCTTGTAGGTAGCGAGCCTCACAAGCATGTGCGAATGAGCACAAGGGCAAGCAAGCGTAATCATAGCATAGGGTCCCTATTTGGGATACTCAATCATCAAGTCTACGACTTGGAATCTCACACATCGACTCGACGGTCGGAAAGTAGCTCAACATGTCACAACTCATTTACAACTACTTGGGTGGTAACTCTCTACCAAAACACAAGACGTGTAAAACATATACAACTCAAATGACACTATCCTATTTGGGATAATTCATTATATAAACAAGATTTCCAAGGGGTTATAACATGCAATATCCAACAATTATCGAATAAATATCTATCAACACCATATGTAAGAGAACTATGCATTACTCACAAGCATCATAGTATTAAAATACACATGTCCTTTCCACTATAAAGCACACAAATATCACAATGCAAAGAGTTTAAACCACTTATAGTATATGCCAATAACTCATATAAAATGCCCCAAGGGCTTTACTTTACCTTTCCTCATGTCTAAAACATGGAATAGAAATCGTCGATCCCTAGATCGAGTGCAATATCACAAAGGCCAAAGCTAGATATAATACTAGAATAAATGCACCCAAGGAATATCACAAAGATCTTGTCATGTCTTATGTTATATTAACATTACTATCTTGTCTACAACAAGTATAAGGCGGAAACATACCAAGGCTCATACGTGCATGTGTCTCAATCATATAGGTATATCATTCACTTTAAGGTCAACACCTTTTTATTTACCAAGTCACAAAGCCATGTATTTTATCTACCAAGCGTTAAGGAAGAACACTTAGTTCTAATTACTTGTCTCTAACAAGTATCATAATGTAAACATGAGTGATACTTTAAAAGTAATCCAAACATTAAGCACCCTTAAAGGTTCATCTTAATAACCATACTCTAGCATGCTTTTTATGGTGGCACAAACAAATAGTCTCAATTTTAGTCAACTATGCCCAAACCACATATAAGTCTCTACTACATAGAGCATGTAAATCCCACTATACATAACATAGTCATTTTATGTTCCCATAAATTCAAGCATGTCTTAAAGAGCACAAGTCAACATATAAACATGTCCTAAAACCCAAGGGAGGACAAAGAAAGAGTTCACCCATTTCGGTGAGATCAAACCCACCTGGATACGCTTCGAATCTCGTTCGATTAGTCGAACGAAGTTGCCCCCAAGCTTCTAGTACCCTAAGATAAATATTTGAAGGGATACAAGCTTTAAATAAACATCTAACAAATTTCACCAAAATTCATATAGAAAAGAGGTGGAAATTACCTTTGATCAAGAAGATCTTGTCCAAAGCTCAAATCGACCCAATGGATCTTCAAATCTAACCTAATAGAGAGTTCTACACCCATCAATTAGGTTCTAAAAGCTCCAAATCGAAAATCCCCAATTCTAACCCTAGAATTCCAAAACTAGGGTTTCTACCAAAAGAGAGCACAAAACTCGAAACTAGAGGAAAGAAGTATGTTATTTACCTCTTTGAAGCTTTCTTCTAGCTCCAAAATCCTCAAGGCTTGAAGTTCTACCCACAACCAAGCACCAACTTCAAGCTCCAAGCTTCATCCATGGCGGAACATGCACCAAGAGGCCAAAAGAGAGAAGGAGAGTGATCAATCCCCAAAGAAACCACCCAAAACTCAAAAGGAAAAATGGGAAAAAGAGAGGAGCTCTTACCTCTCTCCCTCTCACGTCCACAGCACAAAGAGGAAAGCCCTAAGGGCTTTGGTGCTGTTAAAGGGGTGCACAAACGCAAAACAGTCCAAATCGCCAAGCCAGACGTAAGATAAGCCAAGTCTCGTACGGACTGCAAACAGCCCAAACCCGAGGCTCGGGTTGGTGTCCTACAGCCCTCCCATACCGGTATTTAATCCTCCCCGCACTGGGTATAGCAACAATTGTCGCAGACAGAACTTTCTGTACAGACACCTGCAGACAATCCGAGAGCATCCTAAAATCCAACTTTTTGGACTTTAGTGCTTGGGATTAATCCACTAACCTCGGTACACGTGCCATAGGTCGGAACACAGTCAACGACCCTCCAGAAAATCTGGAAAAGCTCATATCTCACATCCAACACTCGAACCTTGCTATTTGCGAAAGCTCAGTGCGTCACATACACTCGGTCGGATAAATTCTTTATCAAGAAGATCCAATAATTGAACCCTCAACTCTTTCAATTTCGCCGGCGCCATCTGATATGGAGCCTTCCAAATCGGCGCGGTTCCGGGAACCAAGTCGATTACAAACTCGATTTTCCGTTCTGGCGGTATCCCCGGTAATTCGGCAGGAAATACGTCGGGGAATTTCAGAACTTCCGATAGTTCCTCAAGTGTCGGGGTCACTCGCTCAACTTCTACAATCTGCCGCCACACGTGCGGCGCAACCGCTGCTAACAAGCTTCCTCGCCCTCGTCGCTGACACTGTCGCGGCGAAGCAGGAACTCTTACATGCCTTATAAACAAGTTCCTCTTGTCCTGGCTCACGAAACGTCATCACTTTCTCCTTGCAGTCGATCGATGCATAGTATTTCGAAAGCCAGTCCATGCCCAATATCACGTCGAAATCCTTCAACCCTTTGAGCACTAAGGTCCGGATTGGCATTATCCAGTCACCTATCTGCACTGGACATGCTGGGCACTCTGTATAAATATGGATTACCGGACCTAGGCTGTCCATTCGCCACACGTTTTCACATGCCTTTATATCTATATCATGAGTTTGGGCAAATGACTTACTTATGATCGAATTAGTGGCACCCGTGTCAAACAAAGCTCTGGAGCGAACTCCATTAATTAAAACCATACCTGCCACAACTTCAGGCTGCTCGGCCCGACATGTTCCTCCACTTGGGCTCGAGCGGCAAATACCCGTCCACTCGGCGCTGGTCGTGCCAACTCGAGCTGACGTGGGGCCATCGCGCGTCCAGCCGACATAGCAGTAGGTGGAGCTCCTCCATAATAAACCAGTGTCGCTGGAGTCGATGCCACTGACGGGGTAGGCGGGGCCCTCGCTGGACAGTTGCGGCTTATATGCCCCTCTTGCCCGCAATTAAAGCACTTGCCCTGCCGCTGTCTACATTGCGGTGCTCGGTGATTCCCACCGCCACATATAGTGCATTGCTGCGGCCCGCGACTCCACGACTGCGTCCGCGGGTTCTTCGGGGGTTTCTTGGAACTCGATTGTCCCCCCGAAGGACCGCCCGATCGCTTCTTTCCTCTATCCTTGGACGCCGCCATAAGCTCACGCTCCTCGCGCACGTGAGCGTCACCATTCTCCGCCCACAGTGCACGATCAAATATCTCAGCATAAGTAGTGAGCTTAAGTATTCGCACCGCTCGCATCTACTCGGCCCGAGTCCTCGCAAGAACTGTTCGCTTCGTCCTGCCGTCTCGAACAACCTCCGAACACAATCTATAATGTGGGAGAATTCCCGCTCGAACTCCGCTACGTAGCGGTCTCCCCGCTCAAAGTTCGAACTTCTCCCGTGCCTTTCGCATCACCGTGTCGTGAAGTAATTGGCGTACATCGCCCTCTTGAATTCCTCCCAAGTCATAGGTGGAAGATCAGAAGGTCGATCTCGCTTCAGCCGTTTCCACCAAACCTTCGCCGTCTTCTCGAGACAATGAGTGGCGAAGTAAACCTTGTCTCTATCCGAGGTGCGAAAGTCCTCGAACATCATTTCCATTGAGTCAATCCATGACTCCACTATCTCCGGCTCCACTTGTCCGCCTTCGAAGATTGGTGGGTGGAACTTCATGAATCTAATAAGGGCCGTCAACAGGCGCCCTTGTTCCGTCTCCTCGACCGATGCATCGGGGGTTGCCGAACCCGACGCTGCCGGAAGTGCACTCGCCGGTGGAAGACATGCCGTCACCGGAACCGCTGCCACACCCTCGCCCTCAGCCGCCTCAGGCATATGTGCCGTGGGCGCGGGTGGATCACGATCCTCAGCCGCCACTGCGGCCGTCGCTGCAATCTGCTGCTCCATTAGCTCTTGGAGCCTATCGAACCGACTGGCCAACGCAGTCATCTGCGTCCGCAACTCCTGCACCTCGCTAGGACCGGATGACTCTGGCATCGAGGGAGGTTTAGGTAGATCTGGTTCTCCCGACGACGATGCCGGACCCGTCCTACGCGTGTAGCGTCTCGGAGACATTAGTTCCTGAAACGCAATAACCGGGTTAGTTATCTTAACCCATCGACTTACTCGTGATTAACAGTCTACGAGACTCAACATTTAAAAATTAGGCGGAAGCACGCAAGTGTACTCATTCTAGACTCTCGGTGTCATGTTGTCGGCCGCCCAACACAAGCACTTTAAGCCAAGAACTAATACCCTTGAATCCGTCTCTATCCACAACTAGAGACATGTCCACCGTTACTTCGACCCAATCGAATTAACTTCCGCCGCATGGCATAGGTCCACGTTTCACTTACGCACCTATAGCCTTAGGGTTTACCATCCAAGGGTTTCCTAGGTCCATCCTAGACTCTCTCTTTACTTGATCTTAACTTGCTCTGATACCAACTTAAACCTGTAACGCCCGAGACCGCTACCCATTTGGTTCTGCCGGAACGCGATCGTGCGCCGAACTGACAAAGATTCCCCCTGTCCGCCCAAGGCTCCACAACCAAATCATGTACAAAGAATTGCCTAGGAAAATTAAATTCTTTAACATACATGACGAGACAATGCACCTCAAAGTGCCAATAGCAATAAGAGCAAGGTACAAGTAAAACATACAAGTAACATAAAGAGAGAAGAGTCTATCTATTACAACTATTCACTATTTGTTTACATTCAATTACATTCTTTTACCCAAAATGAATATACAAGTTGTTCTTCTCAAAATGCATAAGTCTTTACATTCCCAAAACATACATTGTCTTTTTGAACATAAAACTATACCACTATGATATCGGGAAGGCACTAATGCATGTAGGTGGCTACTATCGACTAGGGCGCGATGCCCTTGCCACGATCCTCACCGGCCGCCCGCGAACTAGCACCTGTAATAGAGTGGGGTGAGAACTAACTTCCTTAGCTCCCAGTGGGCTCGGCCACCGACCCCACCGATCTCCCCACTAGGTCTAAGCAGGCATAAGCAGATAGATAGATAGATATTTATCTTAATACTGTAAATGCGGTAAAGAATGCATAATAAAGAAAGATACATTCTACTATGCCTGTAACAACAAGAGTGTAAACGTAGCCATGAAGTATCTAACATGCTACTATGTCTCTAACAAGTAGGAATGTAACTCTATTATGCTCAACATGTACCTTGGTACCCAATTCTCATAGTTCCTTGAGTTTATAACCCAATCAAATGGCTAACCCGTTGGCGCGCCCACGACTCACACCACCAACCCGAGGGGTTGTGCGGACCCCACATAGACTATCCATTGGGACCCCACATAGGCTATCCCAATCGACTCACGTGCCAAGACCTCCGGAGACTCGCACTACCCGTGTGGAGCGACCACCACGAGCGCTGAACAGACTGTGTGAGTATGATCTTCTCCTTCCGAAGGAGGGCATCCAACACAGGGGAATCATGTTCTCACTACACCAAAAGATACTTTTTGTGGCAATTATTTAGCGGCGATTATAAAACGGCCGTTATTACTATTATTTTATTACAGTTTTAGCGGCAATTATTTTTAAATAAATAATTTCAAATTACTAATATTTATATATTAAATATAATTCTAATCCCAACCCCAACCTAACCCAACCTCAAACTAATCCAACCCAACACCCTCTCTCAACCTCTCCCTCCCCTCCCCGCCTCTCTCGATCCAAGCTCCCCCTCCCCCTCTCCCTCCCCCTCCGCCTCTCTCGATCCAAGCTCCCCCTCCCCTCCCCCTCCCCCTCCCCCTCCCCCTCCCTCCGCCTCTCTCGATCCAAGCTCCCTCTCCCTCCCCCTCCCCCTCCCCCTCCCCCTCCTCTCTCGATCCAAGCTATGTATTGCAAGTTCTCTAAGCTTCCTCGTCGTCGTCTCCGGCGGGAGGAGCTCTCGCGGCGGAGGAAGCTCTGCGGCGGCATCTAGGGTTCCGGCGGAGCCGCGATGACGCGCGGTGTGTGGCTCGCAGCAATCTGAGTTAGGTTCATTCCTAGCACAACACAGTTTACGACTGATTTTTATTTTATTTCGGTTTGAATCACAATCCTCGTTGACCTAGGCGTACTTGGATAGGTTGATAGTGCGATTGTTGAAGGGTTCATCTATGTTACTATAGCTTGCAACCAACCAATTACAGTTCAACAATCGCCTTCTCTATGTTACTATAGCCCCGCCTCCCCTGTCCACTACAAGCATAACCCCATCAAGACCATCATATCCTTCTTCCCCCGAGTTGAATTGATTAGTCCAGTACGAATTAACTGATGTTTTACTCAATCGTGATGAAATTTGTTTGAGTTTGGTGTCTATTAGAGGGTAATTGTAGTGTACTTATGAATTCGTATCTAAACAAGATGCATTGTAGATCTCACTGTAAATAGCTATTTGATGTCCTGAAATTAGTCAAGGTATTTAGCATTGATTCATTAAATATTGTCGGATTCACTTAGCTCCTTCGTGAAATGAAACTTGGATTCACTGTAAATAGCTATTTGATGACTGAATAGAAACTCGGATATGTTATTTTAAGGGTCTGGAGTTGATTATTCGCAACAGTGGGCAATAGCAGTGGCTAAGGGATCTTTCTTCTAGAATTATATCTCAATTTGTCATCTAAATTGAACTCAACTGATTTACTTTTACATTTCAATTTGATCAGCCTAGTTTGGAAATAATTCAGATCCTAGCCATACATCGGAAGAAAACAGAGAGATTGAGAATTGCTCTGTGGAAAGCAAATGCGCTGTAGCGTTGATGTAGAAAGTTTGGAGCGTAACTAACAAAAGCGAAATCAAAGTAGCAGTCCGAGACATAGCTTAATAGAAAGCTAGTTTGATGGGTAGGAGGTTTGTTTTGAGAATGTTGCTGTGCCCATACGCAACTACGTGTCTGTAAAACCATAGAATCCGTGTGATTTATGGGGCTGCCGTGAGATTCACGTAGATAAGGTTTAATGGCGGAAAACTTCTAAATTATACATATACGTATATTCGACATAGCAATTTCTTTTTCTAAAATCAAGCATAAATTTTAGAATGGCTTGGAAATATCTGTAAATGGCCCTTGGTTTCAAATGCATAAAAAATGCAGCTAATTTCATTTAATGATCTTGCATTAGCATTTGTCATATATTTAAGCCAAGTATAGAATAATGTACAATCTGTAGAACGGTGTTGTCCAATCAAGAAAGAACCAACGCCAAGAAGTGAGTCATGATTGATGAGGTTCCTCTATGTTGGTTCTTTCATCTTTGATTTCTTTTTTTCTTTTTTCATTTTATTGATTGCAGTGCATTGCAAATTTGTGTATTTTCCAGGTCATCTGACGACCAGACATTTGAATTTGGTGAAATGATGAATACCGTTATTCCAGTTGCAACACGCCGAAATCTTTTTGCTTCTTCAGCCTTCAGTTTTTGCTTGCATTCTTCAAAGTATTTTTCAGGTCCGGACTGTCTGTCATTTTGTATTCCTTTATTGATTTCTTTTAAAATATCAACTAATTCACATTTTTAGTCGGCAAAGGGCGTATCACTAATGATCTGCGTTTGTGCTATCCATCTATAGTCAAATTGAAGGTTTATGCACTCTCTTTAGTTGCATTTGACTGGGGACTATCTTGATATTCGATAAGTTTTTTTAGCAAAACATGAAGAAAGTGGATATATCATCAGTCAAACATGGAACTTATTCTTTATGGTACGCATGATGATTTCCAATCTGCCTAGTACATGGATGGGGCTTTCCTTATTTCTGTTTGGAGGCATGTTTATAGTGTTTACACTATCCTTTATATCTGTAAAAGTATAAAGTGTAAACCAACACTGACTAGATAAGCATATCCTACTACTGTTGGTTTTACCATCTGCGTAAAATTAATCTACTAATCGGACTTTTACATCCATGTTTAAATGAACGGTGCAATGGTCTCTTGATATGTGCACATCTAATTTTGGCTTGTATCTAATTATACAACGAATGCTGATGAGTACGAACTTTGCCAAAGGAAACTAGTTTACTTATCATGATTTTTTCTGATAATTCAGATCCTAGCCATACAAACAGAGAGATTGAGAATTGCTTTGTGGACATTACTGTAGGATGCTCCTCATTGTGTTAGAGAGATATGTATGTAATTAGCCTGATGAAATAAAATGCCTTTGTTTCTCTATATATTCCTATCTTTAATAGCTATTATAGCATCCTTCAACTGAGACCAAACTTGCAGCTCTGATTTTCCAAATTCAGAGCCAAGTGATTTGTGCATCTTTTTTAAATTCTTGGATTTGTGCGTTTTAATAAGGACCACTTGAGTTGACAAAGGGTATTGATTCTACAGTGCCAACTAAAAAAGGTTGATACGTGCATGGGAAGTACACAAATAACGTTAACTATTTGAGGAGGCATGCATTAGGACAAAGCTAAAAAAGAACAAGTGTTGTCGCAAATGAGCATGTTCTCTTTGGTGTCCTATGTAGAGAGTTAGCTCATATATATAATTAAGATTCTAGGTCAATTTCTAGTTATAAAGCTTTTGTGTTGCTGATATTTTCTTTTGTTTTATTTTTCCCAAGGACAACTGAGCCATGCGCATGCTTTTGTTTTCTTAATTTGTTCTTTTCTCTCCTTGAATACAAATTAATTAAGGCATTAAAAGTAAACTATAAATAGTAATGTAGTTGCGTGTTTTAAGGGAAGGGTCCTTTGGAATAGGTGAAAACACGAGGTTGCTGAGTTAAGTGCGTAGCTTTTGGAATAGGTTTTTTGTGAGAAGTAATATTTAATTGTTGGGTACATGGTATAATTAAATGAGCTGATTTTGATGTCAGTAGGATTTAATTAAATTTGGTTTTCAATCTGTTTATTAAATAAATTTGACCAGATCTAATAAATTTAACTCATACTCCTAGAAAAGATGATTCTGTTAATGTCGCTTTACTTATTTAATTAAAGGGTACAACTTGGACTGATCCCCAACCATTTTGCAAGGTTTTTACTTTAATTTTTCAAACTATGAATTCAGTTTCGTTTAGTTTTAAAGGTATTTTAATATTGAATTGAACCAAATTATGGGATTGAATGAGACCGAACCAAAATAAGGGTAATTGAAACAATAATATTTAAAATGATTGGAGTTTTTTTTTAAAAAAGATTCCATGAGAAATTAAGTTGAGAACCCCTCGTACAATTTACTCAGATTTTAAAAATAAGTAAATAAATAAAGGAGCTATCAAACATATCTCTACAACCTAAGTAGCAAATTTCTGAATACCTAAATATGTTTTATGTGAGAGAAATATAGCATGTTATCTCAGCTATTTGTGTTGACGATTTTGTTATTATCCAGTTAGCAAGCTATTGCCTTTTTATATATGGTTGGCGCTACTTAATGGTTCGTGTTTTTTATTTACTGTAATGATTGCTTCTACGAACTCATTAATCATACTCTATTGCCAAACTTGCAGCTCGGAGAGGGATTAATTTACGAATCAGCCGATGCTTCCAATTATTTCCCGCATTTCTACGGCCCGCTCCTCTTTCACTTGAGGCTGTGATCAAGGCAGAGAAATTGGATCTTGAGAACTCTGAATTCACTTGCAGTCTACTTGATCAAGAAATAAGCTGATTCCAGTATTGTAATACTTCACTGACTTTGATAGTGGTCTTGCTTTCACACTCTTTTCTCAGCTGCAGGTTATACTTGGCAAATAAAAACAGGTTATACTTGGCAAATAAAGTATATTCTTAAGCACTCTATTCTTAAGCAGTATTGTATATGTCTTTGTCTTTACAAAATCTTTGTTCTTGTAGATCTCTATGGCAAAATCAAAAGAAATTCTTAAGATAAAAATTCATCCCCAAAATCAAGGCCAATTGCAAATGGATGTGGATTCTCAAACTGTGGATCAACCTACAAATTCTATTCGAGAAACGATTAGTAAACTGCAAGAAAAGGAAACCGAACAAGCAGGTAAATTTAAATCTTAAAGAGTAATGAAGTTATATCATTTATTCGGATTAGCTAATTTTGATGCTAATTTTGTGTTGAAGTTTGATTGGCCTGTGATTGATTTTATTTGGAGCGTGGAAAATCCGTCGCAGGAAACAAGCTCTTATATTTTGAAATACTAAGCAGAACTCAATTGAAATAGGATTAGTTGGATTGCTACGTATAAATTTGTTAAATTTGTTATTGAAATACTAAGCAGAACTCAATTGATCATTAATTTAAGTTTTGGATAAATTTACCATTGTTAGCAAGACATCTTGAATCATTGCTTTTCCTTTCATTGCAAAAGGTGGATTGCAAGTTATGGGCATAGGGGTTTACCGTGCAACAGACTAAAGTCAAACTTTTATAGGGCCTATTTGTACACAAGTCACTATTTGTACTCGTGAATGACTTGCGCAGCACTTTTCTGGTGTTTACTTTGGCAGGTAGACAGTATTCATACACAAAGATGCATGCGTTTTTGATGTAATTTTCTTAACTATTGTTTTCTTATTTGTTGATGAACAGTACAATCTAACTTTCATATTTTTCAGAAATTTGATATGATGATTTTTATTTGGTAATTTCGGACACAGATTTTATGACTTCTTTTTGGTTGATCCAACTAGTCTGGAAATTGAAGAGGAAGCAAGAGTTTCAACCATGCGGTCATGTTTGTTATTTTTTGGCTACATTTTGAACAAGTATTTCTTGTTAGAACTTATGTTCGAAATTTAATTTGAATACTGAGGTTGTAATTTGAGAGTTGTGATTATTTGTTATACAAATTATTAATACTTTTTGGTTATTACTATTTTTTAATACTTCAATTTGCTGTAGTATTTAGTTGTTAATCAAGTATTTTAATATTAATTGTAATTGCCGCTATAATCAATCGTTAGTATATATATTTGTTGCGGCAATTATAATTAATTATAGCGGCATTTATAATAGTCGTTATTGTATAGTATTTAGCGGCATTTATAATTGTTGTTAATGTATAATATTTAGCGGCATTTATAATAGTCACTATTATATAAATTTAGCGGCATTTATTTGGATTTTTACCAACCATCGGAACAAATGCCGCTATAATTTTTAGCGACCCTGCCAACAGCGGCAATTGTCAAAATTGCCGCTAAACTATTTAGCGGCAATTGTAATTGCCGCTAATTTAAAAAATAATCGCCGCTAAAAATCAATTTTGGTGTAGTGTCTTGTGTTCTCTAACACTATTTTCAATGTCATCATCAAGTTATCTACTTGGTTCCATGTCGCTAGTGTCACTATACACTATGTCATTTGTCAATCATCAAGTGCTATACTTGGTTCATATGTCTCTAGTGTTCTTTACACTAAGTTATAATGCAATATTATTCATCAAGTCATCTACTTGGTTCTTTTGTCACTAGTGTCACTTTACACTATGTCATAATGTCAATCATCAAGTTCTATGTTTGGTTCATATGTCTCTAGTTGGTAATCATGCATAATTAAGTCATCTCTAGGGTTCAATGTCATAATATTCATTTCTATGCTTCCTATGTCCAAATGCAAACCTATGGTGCCGCACGATAAGGAATCATGCAAGCAAACTCCCTATGTCCTAATGCGACGCCCATAGTTCCGCACGATAAGGAAGCATGTAAGGAAAGTCATCTAACCATACCAACCCTAACATGCATGAAAACTACATATATATATATATATATATATATATATATATATATATATATATATATATATATATATATATATATATATATATATATATATATATATATATATATATATATATATATATATATATATATTCATATGCATAATGACCAACAATGTACTTAGACATAAAAGGTAGCCCGACGGCTTCGGAATGGCACCCCCCACCTTTTGGGATGTTCCTCGAGGTTAGGACGCCGCTCTTGAAGCCTCTAACCACTACTTTGACTCCTCGGGCCAATATCGAAGCTGTAAGCCCTCGTTTGGCTTGATCACTTAATCCGTTCGTTTGATCGACGAACCGTCTCCTCGCACGCGTTCGTGTACCTAACAATATGTTAGAAATGAGGTCAAAAGAGATCGAAACCCCTTATATCGAAAAACCCTAATTTGAGCCCTAGGATTTTGCCCCGAGCAAAATCCACCTCTAGAGCCCAAGTTGCTTGTGCAAAACATCTCTTAGGGATGCTAGGGTTCCACTAAAATTGTTTCTAAGGGATAAAACCCATGCTAGAAGAAGCTACCATGAAAGCTCTTAAAGCTTACCTCAAAGGAGAGCTCCAATGGTGGAGAGGAAGAAGATGAGATGATGCTAGGCTTGCTCCTAGCTCACTCCTCCAAATTCTTCACTCCTTCTCTTTCTTTCTCCTTCTTCTATATCCTTCTTCTTTCTAGAGAGAGAGAGAGGGAGAGGTTATGTTTGTGTGTGTGTATGAAATGAGGGAGAGGGAGAGGAAATGCCCTCTTTAACCCTCTATTGTAACAATATGCCGAACCTCAACTATTCAGCACCGAATCGGACATCAGGCCCTGAGCCTTGCTCCACATCGGGCACTTGGGGACCTGCCTCTCCTGGGACCGGGCCCTAGAGAGCTCGCTCGCGGGGATGCCTTCAGAACCTGGTCCCTGGTCATGGGGACCGGTCCCCACAGGGACCTTCAGCCCACTCCAAGGACTTAGCCAAATTTTCAGCTTTTCATCGTTTTTTCTCCGTTTTCGCTCGTTTGGCCTCCGATTTTTTTCAAATTAAACCGAGACTTTCCAAACATGTTTTCGAACACGTTTTCATTATCTTTTCATCCACGCTAATGCCGGATTTAGCTCACGACCCAACATAGCTTTTCGGGTTCCGTTTTCGCGCCTATGCGCACCAAAACGCCTGAATGCTTCCGAACTTCTCCGAACTTCACCGGGAGCAACTCCGATGCACTTTTTGCCTTTGGATCAACTTCGAACTTTCCGAAGTCCATCCACTAGACAATCAGTTGAGTCTAAACGTGGTGCAACTCTCAGATTTCGAGAATTCACTTCCTTACACGTAGTTGTCCCACAGGCGGTCTCGGTGTGCGAGTGCAGATTCTCCTCACCTATGAGATTAAAGAGTGAGTCGGGGCGAACATTCGGGCTAGCCAAGTTGATTTGGTAATAAACATGAATGGCATAGTAGACTTGCATTCATACTATGATTAGACATAGCTAGTGTATGTTAGTAGATTACGTAACTATGTTTGTATTCATATCCATGACATTGTTGAAGCATACTAGCAGGATAGTAGGATTTGTGGCTAGTGGGATACTTCATACATTTCTTAGCATTTGAAGGCATAGTAGAATGTTGCAGATTTCATTACTATGTATTTGTTTTATATCTGTCTATCTATTTATCTATATATCTATCTATCTGCTTATACCTGCTTAGACCTAGTGGGAGGATCGGCGGAGTTGGCGGCCGAATCTACTAGGAACTATGAATAATAATTCTCACCCCATGTGGTTTTGGGGTACAGGGTCTCACGAGGGCGGACCGGCAGTTGACCGCGGCAAGGGCATAGCGCCCTAGTAGCTAGCAGCTTTCATTTTGCATTGGAGTACCATCGAGTACACAGTTGACATGTGATGTATTTTGGGAGTTTACTTATGTATCGAGATGAATTTGTAAATCTTTTGTATATATTTTGGGAGATGGAAATGTAAATCAATTGCGTAAATGTTGGATGACAAATGTAATAGTTAGAACTCTCTCTTTGTACACTTGTATGTTACTTCTTGCTCTTGCTTGTATCATCCTTGTGGATGTCTCATGTATGTTATATGTCATTCTGGGCGATTAAATGTACATGATTGTTGTCGTTGAGCCTCAGGCGATTAGACAGACTCTCTCCGTTCTGCCGTTTGTTCGACGCGCCTAACCGCGCCAAATTTGTAGCTAAGCAAGGGACGTGACATGATCCGTGTTCGACATATCCAATCCGTAGAAGGCGACATACGTGGGAGATTTGGAAGCATCGAGGCAAGGATGATCCAAGCAGGCTAGTAAACACAAGCAACCCCATCTCGATTCTCGATCGAATTCGTTGTATTCAAATAGAATTTACTGCCTTCTATTTTTAACATATCAAAAATAATTAAAAAAATAGAAGTTACGAATCATAGTAGTAAAAAAAAAAAGTTTAGAGACAAGAGAAAAGGAGAATAAAAGTTATTAACCAATGAGAAACCAATCTAATAAAAAAAAATGGAAAAGCATGGGGCAACTTTATGCTTTTACATGCAATTGCAAGGCAAAGAACCAAAGAAATTAAAGCAAAAAGCAGGGGAGCCTTGCAGTCTATAAGTAGAGGCGCGTAGGCTAAACTTAGTTCTCCCCTTTCGTGTTCCTCTCCACTCCTGTCCATCTGCCCAGTTTATGGGTGGTGCTGCTACTGCTTCTACTACTCTCCAATAATTTTTTTTCCCTCTCCTCTTCTCACATTCCTCCTCCCAGACCGCCATCTCCAAGAAACCCTGCCTCGGCTACTCCTCCTCCTCTTTCCTTAATAATATTTCTCTAATAAAAGGGTTATATAAAAACCGATCCATTGTCGATTACTCCACTCCAAAATGAGCACAATTTACTCCGTCAGTTTTTGGCTGCTTTTCTTCGTCCTTCTCGGAGGTAATTTTCTTTCTTTGTTAGGTGATCAAAAAGAGGTCGATTCTTCGGGGCGATTTTTGCATCATAAAAAATAAAAAAATAAAAAAGAAAATGCGCGCATGCGTTTGTTAATGGTAGCGCAGCAGGGGAGGGCACGACGTTCACGTTCGTGAACCGGTGCGGGGGCACGGTGTGGCCGGGGGTGCTGTCGAACTCGGGCAGCCCGCAGCTGGAGAGCACGGGATTCGAGCTGGCGTCCGGGGCGTCGCGGACGTTCGTGGCGCCGACGGGGTGGTCGGGCCGCTTCTGGGCGCGAACCGGCTGCAACTTCGACGCCTCCGACCGCGGCACCTGTGCCACCGGCGACTGCGGCTCCGGACAGCTCCAGTGCAACGGTGCAGGCGCCGCCCCGCCGGCCACGCTCGCCGAGTTCACATTGTCTTCTTCTACATCCTCTTCCTCCGCCGCCCAGGACTTCTACGACGTCAGCCTGGTCGGTCTAATAATTGTTCTTCTCTAAAAAGAAAAAATGAAAAAAAAAAAAAATGTAAACAAAAAAATGAAAGATGCGGATGTACGTGGATTTGAATTAAATTTTAGAGTTATACTGAAAAAAAAAAGAAAGACTTGAAATTGTGATTAATTTAAGACTGCCTGCAGTCCTACCTAAAAGTGTAATAAGCTAGCTGAGAGAGAATATATATACTGGGGCAGGTAGACGGGTACAATCTGCCGATGACGATCGAAGCAAATGGCGGGACGGGCGGCGGCGGCGGCGGTGGGGGCTGCGCGGCGACGGGGTGCGCGGCGGACCTGAACAAGCGGTGCCCGGCGGAGCTCAGGGTGGGGGAGGGGGAAGGGGAGGCGTGTCGGAGCGCGTGCGAGGCCTTTGGGAAGCCGGAGTTCTGCTGCAGCGGGGCCTTCGCCAGCCCCGCGGCCTGCCGCCCCTCCATCTACTCCCAGATGTTCAAGTCCGCCTGCCCCAAGTCCTACAGCTACGCATTCGACGATCCCACCAGCACTTTCACCTGCTCCGGCGGCGCTGGTTATACCATCACCTTCTGCCCTGCTTCCTCTCCTCCGAGGTAAAACTTGTACAACTCTTTACCTTCAGAATATGCATATATGCAACATTCTTTTTGTATCATCCTTTCATTTTCACCAAAATAATTTGCTCGGTTGGCTTGTGTATGGTTGTTTTTCTTTCTAGACATGTTTTAGTTTCTTAAAATGATTGACTAGATTAAAATATTTTAAAGAAGTAAAAAATATATTACTTTGTTTATTTTTTTTTATTTTTTTTATAGTTGTCGAACAAATATATTGAATATAAGGATTCTAAATAATTCACCATCTAATTCCATCCTCATTTACATAAACTCTCTTATGCAATCTGATTTTTCTTTCTTTATTAGATTGTTCTGCCCTCAGTAATCTATGGGTTTATGGTTAATATTTGGATTACATCAGTTAAAAAATTATGTAGTAATTTAAAAATCTTCTCTTTTACATTGTGGCTAAATTAGCCGATCAATATTACTACTTATTCGCCTTAAAAAAATAATAATAATGAAAACGCTTCAAAATGTTGGCTATTATTTTTTTGAAAAAATTTCAAATATTATTCATGTGGTTTCATACTTTCTCACTGATTATTCTGGTTTAAAGTATATTAATTTAAGATTTTAGTTTCATTTTTGTTTTTTTTATTATCGATTTACTAATTTTTTTCGTTAAATTAGTCACAAAATTAAAACTAAAACGTGCTAAAGTGAATATTCGATAAACCTAAATAGAATATTTGAATTTTTTTTTAATATAATTTAACGAAATATTAACGAAAAAGGTGACAAAAAAATAAAAATAAAAGCGTATGACTAACTTCATACACTTTAAACTACAGATATCGTAAAAAAGTGCAAAATCATAGTATTTGAAATTTATTCTATTTTTTCCGATCCATCTTTTATATGCTTTTGAGAATTTACTTAGATAGCTGTCTCTCCGTGCTGCCTTCACATTGTGATTAGAGTGGAAAAATGGCCGACAAATAAAAGAGAGAATTGTAAAGCGTGTACTTTCGATTTGAAATTTGAATACTTTATTATTATTTTTTATAAAATTTTTATTTTTAATTATTTATTTATAGACTACTTATTTATTAAATAAAAAAAGTCAAAAAATTATAAAATTTAATTTTTAAATAATTTTAATAACATAAATTATGTTTATCAAAATCGATCGTAATATTTTATTGAAAATAATTTATAAATACAGAGGACTTGTATTTTTAAAAGAGGGCTCCTCTCTCTCTCTCTCTCTCTCTCTCTCTCTCTCTTGGATTAACTCTTTTCATCATTTCTAACTATTGGATTAAATATTATAACCCAAATGACCACTCAACAGGGGATCATTCAACTCTAACCGACTAATATAATCCTAACCCTACAATTTCTCATCCAAGGGTTAAAAACTTGATAGACAAGTGCTCCTATCCTATTAATAGGATAGTAGCAATATATATATATATATATATATATATATATATATATATATATATAACACACATATATAAGCGAAACACAAACACAGTCTTGTAAATTTTTACCGTTAGATTTACGACTTTAATTATTTTCATCCGTTAAATTATACTATTCAACCAACCACTCACTTAACCCAAAGGCCTGCATATCTATTAATTCAAAAGCTAAAAACTTACAAGATCAATTATTTGATATTTTTAAAAACATGAACTCAATTATATATATATATATATATATATATATATATATATATATATATATATATATATATATATATATATATATATATATTTGTCTTTTAGTAGGTTGTAATTAATATTATAATCCCCTGCATCACAATATAGTAGCCCACACAATTACTATTTCTTATGCTTCAATTAGTAAATGTGAGCCTCTGTGAGTGTTTTTTTAATGCTCTTACTATTTCATGGGTAAATGGGTTTGCGGAAAGTGAGAAAGGACTTACAAATACCACATAAGATAGAAGGAAACAATAAAAGGTAAAAAGCAAAAGAATGGCTTTTACCCGTTTCTTGTTTCTCTTGATTATATGAATTTTTTATTTTTGTATTTATTCCATCCTACGTTTTGAAGGTTTCGACCACTACATTGTTGTTCCTTTCATAACTGTCCAAAAAACAGTGTTTGCGGCAACAATCTTTTAACATCACATTTTTGTTTGGTTGCTCTTAACGGTCTAAAAACGCAGGACTAATCAATTAATATCATGACCACATTAACTAACTAAATTTTTTTTCCTTTGTAAATAAGTAGTCAGAAATCGTCGAGAGATTCCCCATCTACTCCGAAACCGACAGGTGGGGTGATGCTTGAAGATGACTCTTGGCTTGCAAGCCTCGCCACCGGAGAAGCAGGTACTGCTTGGCGAGCCGTCCCTTTCACCCACCAACCCTTTCTTATCCTGTTCATCCTCTTCCTCCTCCTCTAGTCCAAAGGAAATGCTTTTGGCCCGTCCGAGTCGATCGTCTGCTACATATATGACAAATTTTTACCAGACATCAAACTGAGACCTATGGTTCACCCAACTTTCTCTCTTTAGGGGATGTAATGGGAGTGGTCACCACTCACCACCCCCACCGAAGAAAGGGAACGGTGGGGTGGGAGTTCCAACGGAGGGAGGGGATCGAGGGGCGAAGTTTGACCTGCAAATTAAATCACATCTATGTAATCTATTCATGACTTTTGATGATGTATTTATATAGATTTTAATAGATTTGTGCTGCACGAGCAACTGTATTTAATTCATGATGGTACAGTGATGGGGTGTATAAAATTGGTACAATTTAAGGGTGGGCGTTTTGATGGGCACATGGGGTGTCGTGATTAAAGCATGCACGGTTGGTGGGGAGGAAGTGGATTTATTTTAAAGAATTACAATTTAAGTTTCCTTTTCTATGGAATGCGCTGGAGGTTAAAGAGGAACCCATCTTTTATTTGCTTTCCTGAGGGAGGAGGATTATCACTTTGGCTGGAAAAATTAAAAAGCATGTGTTGTTGGTACTTCGTATTCAGTCTGCCCAAGATTTTGGCTCAACTTCACGAAGTAGGTAGTCAAAGAAGGCTCAAAACCAGCAGCCTTTCATGAAAGTCTTTGGATCACCTTGCATTTATTAGGTATTCATGAGAGCTCATCTATACCTATCTATATCTATTCTATTAATCCACAATATACTTTCGCTGACGTGGCGCAACATTTTTTGTTTTAGATTTAATGTCTCTTCATCTCCCCCACCCATTCCCCTCCTAGATATGATCCATTAACGTTTCATGAATTAATGGTAATCTACATTAACATTACATCAATTAATGGTAATTAGAATCATAATTGATTACTGGACCAACTTTGAATACATCTTTGTCTTTTCATAGCCTCCATTTCATTCTTTTATTTTGCTATTTTTTTTTTATATGGAATTCTCTTTTGTTTATTTTTTAAAATATATTTAGCTCATATGTAAAATAATTTGATTTTAAATTTGGGATCTTATTATCAATCATTAGCTAATGTAATACAATGAATCCTTGAATCATGATACTAACGTTGATCGAATTGATCAAAGTGAACCATGAGTGTGATAAGTGACGTCCCTGAATTGCTTTCGACGCGTGGGGATGGTTTTCGGAAGTAATTGGGTGTTTTCGGCTTAAACCGGGCGCGAAAACGAACTCCACAACACTACTGCTGCTAAATTGTAGAAGTGGCATTGAGTACCGGTGCCAGAACAATGCGGAACTGGTACCCAAGTGGGGTGTTGTTGCTCAGCTCTCGGGGTTCGGACACTGAGAGGCTGAGTACTGGTACTAAAGGTAGGTACCAGTATTCTGTGAGCTGCCCGAGAGGTTAGCTCTCGGGTTTGGGATGGCACACGAGAGTGTACTAGTACTGCATGTCTAATACCGGTACTGAACTGATTGGGTATTGGTACTGGAACTATGTATCGGTACTCCAAGATGGACCAGAGTTGCGTAACTCTCAGGTTGGTGGCTGGTACCGGTACTAGAAGTCTCGCGTACTGGTACTCCAACCCGAGTACCGGTACTGAGCCTATAATGGACTGAATTGTAATGGATGAAAGGGTGATAATGTGAGGGGTCTAAATGCAATTGTTGAGGTTTATATAAAGAGTAATGCTACCGGTACAACCCCAAAGGGGTTGTACATCTTACATCCAAAATTCCAGTGATATCCTCACTCCCATCATATTGTTTATACCCTTTCCCCCCCCCTTTTTCATCTCTCTCCTCTCATCTCCTTTCCCCCAATTTTTCATCTCTCTCCTCTCATCTCCTTTCCCCCCATTTTTCATCTCTCTCCTCCTCTTTGGTCCTCTTTTGGCCACCGAGAGAGCTCGAGTCCCTCAAAGCCCTAGCCCCCAAGACCGACGTGAGCCGCGCGTCGCCTCGGCGAGGTCCTCTTCGACGCCATACTCGACCTCCGCGACTCCTCGCCTCTCCCAACACCCTCTTGCTCACGCCGCCGCCGATGGATTCGCCTCTTCTTCGACGAGATGAAAACCCTCTTGTCTTTCACCCCCGTCACCTCTCTTCTTCTGCGCGGATTGTGGTTGTTAGGGTTTCTCGAATCTCTAGTTGTAATAGAAATTTTGTAATGAAAATTTTATATTTTTAAAATTAACATAGTGTATTTAAATTTTAAATGTGCACAGTTTTAATGGCCATTGCTATAGAGTAGGGCTACAGCATTTGTAGCTGTAGTCTGATATGGAATATTTATACCACTCCACGGTACAGCTATAATATTAAAAGGAACACCTATATAGCTGCCTCAAATGAATGGCCATTGCTAGATAAGGCTACAGCTTTTGCACCGTAGTCGATATGAAACGATTATACCACTCCACGATGATTGTAATGTTAAAAGGAACACCTATATAGCTGCCTCAAATGAATGGCCATTGCTATATAGGGCTACAGCTTTCGCAGTTGTAGCCTGATATGGAACAGTTATACAACTCCACGGTACAGCTGTAATCTTAAAAGGAACACCTATATAGCTGCCTCAAATGAATGGCCATTGCTAATAGGGCTAGCTTTTGCATTTGTAGCACGATATGGAAACGATTATACCACTCACTGACAAATTGTAATGTTAAGCAGAACACCTATATAGTTGTCTTAAATTAATGGCCATTGCTATATAGGGCTAGCCTATCGCGTTGTAGTACGATATGGAGTTATGCCACTCACTCAAGACAAATTGTAATATTAAAAGGAACACCTATATAGCTTCGGGTGCGAGAAGGGTGCGAGAAACAGAGAGAGAAAGAGAGAGAGCGAGAGAGAGAGAGAGAGAGAGAGAGAGAAAGTGACCGGTAGGTCAAAAATTAAAAGAGGGTGGAATTAAAGACTACTATTCTCCTAATTTAATCAAGACCGTTCACCGGTTGGGTTGTAGGATGTACAACCCAACCGGGTTGTGCACTTAGCATTTCCCTTATATAAAACCCTAACCTTTACACTTGTTGTTCACATGCAAAGGAAGTCTCGTTTCTTCCTCCTCCTCATCTCTTTCTCCCTCTTTCTCTAGAATCCCTTCGCTTTGAGGCTTTGGAGAAGGATTACAGGTGGAAAACTTGGTGGTTTGGTGGAAAAAAGGCTTAAGAACAATGAGGTCTTGTGGATCAAGAAGCTAAGGAAGGTTTCTTGCAATTTCATGTTAGGGTTTGATTTCAATACCCTAAATTGGTTAGTTTTAAGTTCCTTGGATTTCTAGAGTTTTGTTTATGCTATGAAATTCTATAAAATTTGTACTTTGGGAATCATGTATGAACCCTAGGGTTAGCAATGGGGTTTTGTAGGAATGGGGATGTAACATGGGTTTGATCTCTTGTATTCCTAATTGAAAGTTAAACCGATGCATTGGGAGGCTTGGATCGAAGTTCCGAAGAGTCGACGACATGTTATTGAGGAAAATTGTCATTTTACTTTCGTTTGTCGTGGGTCGAGAGGAGTAGACGTCTAAAAATCGCGAGACTTGGTTTCTCGCACTTCGGCATCCCTATGAGGTGGGTGGTGCTACCCGAAGTCTTCGAATGACCTATTATGTCTTTATCATCTTATTTAGCATATATGTATGTGTATAGTATGGCATTCATGCATTGTAGGGTTAATGTTATTATGTGGCAAAGATGTGGGCAATCTTATGTGCTTTCAATATAGAAAACATGTGAAGCAATAAAGGATCATGACATAGAAACCCTATGAATGTATGAATAAGGTATTGGACTATGACAATAGTAAACAGGGTAACATTGTGACTAGACGGAATGAATAGCACCAAGAATTATGAATGCTAGGCAACGAGAAAGTATGCGAACTTTGTGGCAATAGTGACTTGGTAACCTTCAAGTGAGGATTGGATCGTACTCACAGGTAGTCTGAATGCTTGATGGTGATCGCTCCACTTCAAGTGGTGAGCTCCAGTGTTGTCATCAATTGGACGGCAGTGGAATTCTCCCCAGCAAACAGTCCCATCGGGTTGTAGCGGTATTCTCCCCGACAAAAGTGATTTGGTTTGGTGAGTTGGGTTTAACCAAATGGTTAAACAAGCAGATTGGGTAAAGATAACGGTAAAAGTAAAATGCATGCATCATGAGCATATTACCTATTGTTCAATTTTTGTACAGGCATTGTAGTAGCATTAGTATATCGTTACCTATCTGTTCTTTCTTTCTACATATGCATGAGTAGACCTAGTGGGTGAGCCGGCGAGGTCGGCAGCCGAAGCCACTGGGAACTTTTATTAGTTTTCACACCACTAACCTTGAAGATCCTAGCACGAGCAGGGCGGTCGAGGATCGCGGCAAGGGGATCACGCCCTAGGTAGTGAGCTTCCTTTGAGTTTAGTTACACCCCTTTTTGGTTTCATCTTTTGTACTCGATGAAATAGACTATGTAAAAGAGATGATGTTATGTACTTGAAGGATATATCATGTACTTTGGAAATGATGTAAAATGAATGTACTAAAGCCTAGTATTTTGTTTAAAGTATTAGAAATACAATGAATATGTATAACTAGCTTACTTTCAATTGTGTTTGTTGCTTGCCCTCGTGCAAGCCATGTACATATAATGAGAGTCCGGCTACTATACTCTTATGAGTTTAGAGGCTCTTATACTCATAAGTTTTTTGCCGTTTGATCCACCCTTTAATCATTGTTACCCGTTAGATCATACTATGCAACCAACCACCCACTCAACCCTAGGGGGCCCACTATCAACCTAATTGTAATCACTCTCATCCTAGCCGCACATTTTTTCATCTGAACGGTCAAAAAGTTATGAGTACAAAGGGTCCTATACTCATACGAGTATAGTAGCCCCAGCCGTATAATGAAATTATTTATGGGCTAATTTCTTATACATGATGGTCGTTGTTGTTGAGCCTTGGGCGGACAGGGGGGTTCTTTCCGTTCGGCGTCTGTGTACGTGCGCGAACTGACCAAATTGGCCGTCGCAGGGCGTGGCAGATAAAATAGTATCAGAGAGCTATGGAAGAGAAAGTATAGAATGGACCTAGGGTGTGACGTACTGAACTTTTGCAATAGCAAGGTTCGAGTGTTTGGTTGGTGTATCAAACTTTTCCACACTTTGTGGAGGGTCGTAGACGGTGTTCCGACCCGCGGTTCGAAATTCTGGAGATTTTGGCTAAGTCCTGGGAGACCCACTCTCGGGGACCGGTCCCCAGAGGTGAGAGACCGGTCTCCCTGAGTGAGTGTTGTGGAGGACTTGGGGAGACCGGTCCCCAGCCCTGGAGATCGATTCCCGTGCTCATAGTCTGCGGGAGGGACCATGGAGATCGGTCTCACTGCAAGAGACTCTGCCTGTACGCCGGTTTCAGTGCGGGACGGTCCTCGAGGGACCGGTCTCGCCGGGCAGACCGGTCCTGTGCGCGTGTTTTGTCGTAGTGTCCCGAGGGACCTGGGCCCGATGGCAGAGACGGTCTCTCACCCCCGAAACCGCCTGCACTGGGGCGCGGCGCAGGGATGGATTGTTGAGGGGCCATTCTAGATTTTTTTATCATAGAGGGCTTATATGTCTCTTTCCTTCTCTCTCTCCCTCATTTCCCCCTCTCACACAGTCTCTCTTGCACCTTGAAAGAGAGGGAGAAGAAGGAGAAGAAGGAGAAGGAGGAGAAGAGTTTGCTTGGTGGCCTTGGAGTACCTTCCTCTCCCTTTTCCCCACTATTGGAGCTTGGAGCTTAGAGCTTGGAGCTTTGTTGGAGGAAGATCACCACTTCAAGAAGGTTTTGATCTTTGTTTTGGAGCTTGTTGAGGTAGGCATCACATTCTATTCCTTTAGATTTGAGTTTTGATGCTTCCTACTAGATGAAACCCTAGTTTTGGAAAACCTAGGGTTACTTTGGGGCTTTTTGATTAGAAGCTTTTAGAGCTCAATTGATGGGTTTGGAATCTTGGATTAGGTGGCATTGGAAGGTCTTCGACTTCCATTTGAGGTTTCTTGAAGGATTTCCACACTATAGGTGAGTCTTCTTTACTCTCTTGTATAGATGCTTAAAGATTGAACACATGGTTCATCTTTTGAGGTTGTAACTCCTATGGCTTGCTTTTTAGGGTGCTAGGAGTGAGAATATAAACTTCGTTAGCATTTCGGAGCGACGCTTGGAGCATCGGTGGATTTGGCCTCACCAACACAATGAGAAAATCTCATTGGTGTTAATTTATGTTCAGTTAAATGGAATATCATACATTTTCATGATATATATATTATTTGTGAATTTTAGAATGCTTAAAACACTTATGTTATGTATAATGTAATTTTTGCCTCTATGTAGTAGAGATGTGTGCATGTGAGATCTATGCACGTGTTAGCATTCTAATTGGGACATGGGACTATATTCTTTGTCACGCCCTGAGACCGCTACCAATTTGGTCCGGTTCGGGCACGCCGATCAGGCGCCGGACGGACAGCACTTTCCCTGTCCGCCCAAGGCTCCACAACCAAGTCATGTACAAAGAATTGCCCAAAAATTTAAATTCTATAACATACATGACGAGATAGTGCACCACAAGGTGCCAATAGCAACAAAAGCAAGATACAAGTATTTCATACAAGTAATATAAAGAGAGCAGAGTCTATCTATTACATTCATTCATCATTCATCTGATACATCCATTTACACTCTTTTGCTCAAAGTAAATATACATGTTCTTTTCCAAAATACATAAGTATTTCCATTTCCCAAAATATACATTGATTCACATTCTTTGCTTTGTACATAAGAATATACCAAAAGTGATATCGGGGGTGGTTCTAATGCAAATGGCGGCCTCTATCAACTAGGGCGCGATGCCCTTACCGCAATCCTCACCAGTCGCCCGCGAACTAGCACCTGTAATAGAGTGGGGTGAGAACTAACTTCCTTAGTTCCCAGTGGGCTCGGCCACCGACCCCACCGATCTCCCCACTAGTTCTAAGCAGGCATAAGCAGATAGATATTTATTTTAAAGCTGTAAATGCTGTAAGTAAAGCATAATAGAAGAAATGCAGTAACTACTTTGCCTGTAACAACAAGATCAGAGTAAATGCACTAGCCATGTAACCACTAACATGCTAATCGAACTCTATCAAGTAAATTGCAATTCTATCATGCTCAATATGTACTTTTGTACCCAATCTCATAACTCCTTGGAGTTTATTACCCAATCCATGGCTAGCCCGTAGGCTCGCCCACGACTCACACTACTCAACCCAATGGGTTGTATGCGGGACCCCACATAGGCTATCCCTCGGGACCCCACATAGGCTATCCCTATCGAATCACGTGCCAAGACCTCCGGAGACTCGCACTACTCGTGTGGAGCGACCACCACGAGCGCTGAGCAGACAGTGTGAGTATGATCTTCTCCTCCACTTTGGAGGGCATCCAACACAGGGGAATCAATGATCTTCTCCTCCACTTTGGAGGGCATCCACACAGGGGAATCAATGCATAAGTGTTTTGTAGCACTATGTCTCTATGTCATTTATCATCAAGTTGTCTACTTAGTTCACACATCTCTAGTGTTCTTTACACTATGGCACATGTCATTCATCAAGTTATCTACTTGGTACTCATGTCACTAGTGTTTCTACACTATGTCATATAGTCCATCATCAAGTTCTTTACTTGGTTCATATGTCTATAGTTGTCATTCATGCAAGATTAAGTCATCTCTAGGGTTCAGTGTCGCAATATTCATCCTGATGCTTCCTATGTCCAAATGCAAGCCTATGGTGCCGCACGATAAGGAAGCGTGCAAGCAGACTTCCTATGTCCTAATGCGACGCCCATAGCTCCGCACGATAAGAAAGCATGCAAGGAAAGTCATCTAACCATACCAACCCTATCATGCATGAAGACTATACATATATATATTCATAGGCAATATGATCAACACTTATTCCTAGACATAAAAGGGAGCCCAACGGCTTCGGATAGCACCCCCCACCTTTTGGGATGTCCCTTGTAGCAACAACGTCGCTTTCGTTGCCTCGAACCTCTACTTCGACTCCTCGGCCAATTTCCGAAGCTGCAAGCTATTGTTCGGCCCGGATCACTCAAACCGTTTGTCGGATGGACGAACCGTCACTTCCCACGCGTTCGGGGACCTAACAATATGTTAGAAATGAGGTCAAAAGAGATCAAAACCTCTTATTTCGAAAACCCCCAATTTAAACCCTAGGATTTTGCTCCGAGCAAAATCCCACATTAGAGCTCCAATCTCTTGTGCAAAACATCACTTAGGGATGCTAGGGTTCCAAGAAAATTATCTCTAAGTGATAAAACCCATCCTAGAAAAAGCTACCATGAAAGCTCTCTAGGGCTTACCTTGTTGGAGAGCTCCAATGGTGGAGAGGAAGGAGATAGCACCAAGGATCTTCCTTCTAGCTTGCTCCTCCACAAAGTCCTCTACTTGTTCTCCTTCTCCTCCTTCACCTTCTTCTTCCTAGAGAGAGGGGGAGAGCGTGAGAGTGTTTGTGTGTGTGCGTACAATGAGGGAGAGGGAGAGGAAATGCCCTCTTAACCCTTCATTTGTAACAATATGCCAAAGGGCCCCTCAACTTTCTATTCATCACACAGCACTTCACTGGGCAAATCCTGTCAGCCAAGACCGGTCTCCATAGGGTTGTCCGGTCTTAGCCTGCGAAATCCCATTCTGTCCATTTCCCAACGTACTGGGTCCGGTCTGCAACCGATGTCCGGACCTTGGATGTCCGGTCTCCAAGGGATGTCCGAACCCGTGAGGGAAATTCGGGACTTAGCCAATTTCTTCCCTGCGCAGCAGGGTTCCTCGTGGCATCCGGTCTTCATGGGATGTCCGGTCCTGGGATGTCCGGACCTTGATCCATTGTCCGGATCCCGTGAGCACAATTCGTGCTGATGGCCCTCAGGCCAATTTCCACTAGCACAGGGACCGGTCCTCAGGACCAATGTCCGGTCTCCACTGGCCAAGAACTGCAGAATGGAGCAGTTTGCACCATTTGCAGTCGAGGTCTACTCTAATGCACTTTTTGGCTTAGAGTCAGCTTCGATCTCTCCGACTTTCACCACTACGACACTCAGTCGATTCCAGATGAAGTCCAATCCTCATATTTCGAGAATTCACTTTCTTACATTCTTATAGTGGAATTGACATATACTTGTGGACATAGAACTATGCATGATATAGGAGAAAAGCCATTGTCATAAAGCGGCATTGGGCTTGGCATCAAAATGTGAAATAGTAAGCTAATGTCATAAAGCAGCATTAGGCATGGATTACATTGGTACTAGCAAACCTAATGTCATAAAGAGGCATTAGTGTTGGAATTTGACTTGGACATCGAAATGTAAATTAAACTAGACCTTAGGGTTACTAGTGACTATTGCCATGTGTGAGACATGAGGACTGGATACTTGAGACGGTGACTATGCTTGCTTGCCATTTGTGCTCATTCGCACATGCTTGTGAGGGTCGCTCCCTACAAGCCGGCACTCCGGAGTTAGCCTTTGCGACTTGTTTAGCGCGTGCGGTATTGAGAAACCTACCGGGCCGAGTGGGTTAGACTCATTCCTTACGGGGAATGCTGAGGCTGGCACTTAGGTGGCACAAGCCGGATTACCCTTGTGTAGATCCTATAATGTGACACCCCAATAGTCCCACATCGGATGGGAATGGGTTTGTCATTGGGTTTATATAAGACTTGGACACTAGTAATAATAACTGGGCTTAAGCATTTTGGGCCGGTGGTTGGGCCCAACGAGTTATTATTGTTAGTGGGCTGGGTCGTTACATTTGGTATCAGAGCCGGTTCACCAGCTGGACATGTGTGGCGAGTCTCGGCTGAGCTAGGGTCTGAATGACAAGGCTAGCGAGACGAGTCTCACATCGCCTGGTGTTCTTGGGCTGTGTGTGTGATTGGACTGACGAGGACGTCAGGGCCTTAACGGGGGGAGTCTGTGACACCCCAATAGTCCCACATCGGATGGGAATGGGTTTGTCATTGGGTTTATATAAGACTTGGACACTAGTAATAATAACTGGGCTTAAGCATTTTGGGCCGGTGGTTGGGCCCAACGAGTTATTATTGTTAGTGGGCTGGGTCGTTACATATAATGAGTTGAACAATGACAATCACTACTAGATAGGTTAGTAGTTGGATTATTTGGACATGCTTAGAGCATATCTTGGGACTCGTAGTATACTTGACAACTTTACTTATTGCATCATAGTACACTTGGTTGTGATTGTAGTACATATTCCTTATATGTTAACATAGTGGATCATGATAGCATGTGTATTTATATCATCATGAGGACTTGTGGTTTAGTAGTATAACATTTCATATGTGTTTTATTCCGGCTGTTACTTATCGTACTTTTATGTTTATCTCTTTTGGGCCTAGTGGTGCAATGGTTCAGGTCAGTAATTATCCACTGGGAACTATAAATTATAGTTCTCACGCCCCCTGTTTCTGAATCTTTTCAGCGCCTTCTGCACCGGAGGATGCCAGGGAACGCGGCAAGGGGATTGCCTCGGGCTAGCATCGTTGGGCGAGGATTTGCGATAGGTGGTCCACCTCTCTAGTGGTTGTTTTTGGAGAGGCTTTTGAGAGTACCTGTGTATAGAGAGACCACCATGTTTTTGGACTTGTATGAGACAGATGTTGTATCACCCTATACTTTCTCTTTATTATTTAGTTTTCTTTCCTCTTTACCTATTGATAGAACTAGTTGTATATTGCTCTGATATCTCTAGTTGTAGCCTATTATTGTTTATATTCCGGTGTTTTGGTAAACGCCTTATATGTGTTGACATATGGCGGGTCTGGGTGCACTACCGGGAAGGCCTCCGCCGGTCCCGGAGCGTGACTGATTAATTTGGTATCAGAGCCTAGGGTAAAGTCTTAGTGGACCTAGCAAACCTTAGGCTGGTTGGACAATAGGAAATAGGCTCGTGAGAGACGAGATCTATTTAACTTGGGAGCGAAAGTACCTAGATTGGGTTTTATTATAACTTTAAAAAGTTAGAGTTTGATCGAAGTGTATAACTTCTAGCTTCACGGAGGGTTACGTTGGCGGCCGACAACGTAACATCGGGAGTTAGTCGTGAGGCACACTTCATTACTTTCGCATGATTTGGGTATTCTTGTTGAGCGAGGTTACATTAGCGTGGGTTTTATTAACTTGCGCTTTTATGATGCTGCAGTGATAATGCCGACCACTCACTCCAAATCTGTCGGGGCAGAGAATGCGGTCGATTTCGAGGAGGTGGAGACCTCTGCTACTTCCGGATCCGGTGAGGTCCGTGAGTTGAGGAGCCAGCTGGCGGCCCTCACCGATCTACTGGCCCAGCAGACGGTGGCGGCCCAGAAATTAATTTCTGTTGAAGCTGAGAACAAACTAATTGAGCAGCAAATTAAGGTAAATATGATTGTTTTATTATTAGGATTCAGTTAATTGTAACAGAGGGATGTTAATTAGGAGTTCTATGGGTATTTGAGTTAATGGAAACTCAAATCTGCATTGGTGGACTTCTAATTTGAATCCTATAGAACTAGCTTGTACTATGTATGTACATATAAATGTATATGTGCATAGTGTTAAGAAGGAAGACTGAATTGAGTTAGTTCAAATTCTGAATTAGAGTAAGAATAATTGCTGTAGAAAGATGAAATTGGAAGATTACTAAAGTCTCTACTTGCTATGAAATTTATGGAATTAACTATATGTATGTGCATAGTAATACTATGCATATGTTGGGGTTAAATGCAAGTTTTGTTAAGATGGGAATATGACTCTAGTTTAGTCCCTTTTATTCTTCTATGAATGAAGGTTAAACGTGCTCGGAAGTTCGAATTGATATTCCCACGATCCTAAGTCGCACTATTTAAGAAACACTTCATTCTAGCTCGATTTGCATTGAGTTGCGAGGGCTAATTGTTGATACGTTCCGAGACGTTGGTTCTAGTCTTGGTATCCCTACAGGTGGGTTGTGCTTCATCGAAGCGATTAGGTCGCTTCCATGCCAAAGCAATGTATGATTTTTATTGACGTATGTATGTTTAGTGGCAGATTATGATTGATAAGATGAAAGCACGAATCACGTAAAGTTACCTACCATTGAAACATGCATATGAATATATTGATAATCATATCGGATGATGTATGAGTATTGACATGTGATAAACATGCTAGAATGCATATGAATGCATGAATTGTGAATGCTAGATGCATATGACGAAACATATATGAAAGTGAATGTATTATAGTTCAAACTATATGATTGTCGATAACTCTAGTTGATTAGAAACTTCGACGGTGACAAGCTAAGTGAGAATTTGTAAGCTATACTCCTAGGTATGGACAACTAAGATGATATATAGATCGAGTGGCATGAACCTAGTGTTAATAAACATAAGTTGGACATAAACCTAGTGTCATTGAACATAGATTGAATTAGTAAACCTAGAGTCGGGATCTAGGTGAGATGAGATAGAACCTAGCGTAATTGAACCTAGGTTATGACATATAGTGATACATAGTGAAATTGAACTAACTTTTGGATTATAGTGGTAGATGAACCACTAGGAAATGAATGGTATAGGCCTAAGAAGGTCGTCAACATAGGGTAAGAGATTAAACCCTTAAGTTGTGAAAGTGGATTCCGGAATCCCTAGGAATGGTGTTGTTGGCAAAAATAGACTCAGAACTATGGGCTTGACGGTCCTCCTCGCTTGGTAGTGATTCAACGGGATCAATAGTTCTCCTCTCTCGGTATGCCATGAAACAAGTGAATTAGAACTACGGGATCGACGGTTCTCCTCTCCCGGTAGTGATTCGACAGGATCCACGATTCTCCTCTCCCGGTATGAGCTCAACGGGTTTGACGGTTCTCCTCGCCCGTTAAGCTTGAGCGACTTAGGGTCACGGGGATCGACGGTTCTCCTTTCCCTGTGATTGTACCTATTGTCGCGTGGACTTAAGGCTGAGGTGTTTGTGAGACGTCCTTCACCTCGAGCCTAACTTGATGCGGTATTCCGCGGATGATTGACTCCAGGCCGAGTTGGGTGGATAGCTTGATTAAGGTAAATGACTATAACATACTGGACTTGCGCAAATTGCGGAGTTCGAGTATTTGACTTGAGTTCGGAGCCTTTCCATATTTTCTGGAAGGTCGTTGACAGTGTTCCGACCTATGGTTCCAACCCCGAGAACGATGGTTTACAACTTAGCACCAAAACCCAAAAAGTCGGATGTTTGGTCAGCTCTCGGATTGGGTTTTCAGGGCTTTGTACCGGTACACTTGTGATGGTTGTACCGGTACACTTTGGAATTTGTACCGTGTCTGCCACCACGAATGACGTACCTCGCACGGTGAAATTTATCTTGAATTTTCCGTGGGGTAGTATTCATGATTCAGATTAACATTTAAATATGTATAGTTATCAGGTATTGCGGATCCATGGCTTCCAATAAACGCAAGCGTCTATTGTTAATTACCCCTATAGAATGTTAGGGTACCCTCGATTAAGAGACCAAATATAAGTGCTGATATGAAAAGAGACAAAACGGACAAATAAAATTTTATTAATATGATTTGCCGTTTACATGGCTTAAGCAGGGGCATACCCCCACTATACATGGATGTCATAAAAGTAGGATAGTCAGTTTAGCGACTTGATGGTCGATAGGGATCAAATTACTCAGTTTAACGACATGGCAGTCGAAAGGAGTTTGCGTTGCTCAGTTTAATGACATGGCGGTCGGGTTTGATTTTGTTGCTCAGTTTAGTGACATGGCGGTCGGGTTTGAATTTGATGCTCAGTTTAGTGACATGGCGGTCGGGTTTGATTTTGATGCTCAGTTTAATGACATGGCGGTCGGGTTTGATTTTGTTGCTCAGTTTAGTGACATGGCGGTCGGGTTTGAATTTTGGTGCTCAGTTTGATGACATGGCGGTCGGGTTTGATTTTGTTGCTCAGTTTAGTGACATAGCGGTCGGGTTTGAATTTGGTTTTGAGTTTAGTTTAACGACGTTTCGGTCGTTTGGCTGAGATGTTTATGAAAATTGGATTTAGGTTTAGTTTAACGACGTTTCGGTCGATAGTGAAATTTGGGTTTAGTTTAACGACGTTTCAGTCGGAAATGGAATTTGGGTTTAGTTTAACGACGTTTCGGTCGGAAATGGAATTTGGGTTTAGTTTAACGACGTTTCGGTCGGAAGTGAAATTTGGGTTTAGTTTAAAGACGTTTCGGTCATTTGAATTTGGATTTTATTTGTAGACTTTGGGATTTGGGTTTAGTTTAATGACGTTTCGGTCGAAATTGGGTTTAGTTTAACGACGTTTCGGTCGAGGTTTTGGATTAGTTTAACGACGTTTTGGTCGAAAGTGGAATTTGGGTTTAGTTTAACGACGTTTCGGTCGTTGGATTTGGGTTTAGTTTAAAGACGTTTCGGTCGTTGGATTTGGGTTTAGTTTAAAGACGTTTCGATCATTTGAATTTGGGTTTAGTTTAAAGACGTTTCGGTCATTTGAATTTGGGTTTAGTTTAAAGACGTTTCGGTCATTTGAATTTGATTTTAGTTTAAAGACGTTACTGTCACGCCCCGAGCCCGCCAATTCGGTTAGATTCGGGCGCGCCGACAGACCGCCGAACGGACAGAGTTTCCCCTGTACGTTCAAGGCGTCGCAATCCATACAATTACAAGAAGGTTCCAAACAGGAACAGATATTACAATCAGATTGCATAAGGAAGTATCATAAACATAAAACAGCTACTTGCTATTACAACAATTCGTCTCAATTTAACTTTTACATTCATTTACAAGCTTCCTAATACAATCTAGTTATTACACACTTAATTACATTTTCTTTACATGTTGTCTTTCTTTCCCTGCTATACCCCTAGCTATGCCGACTGGGGTACTTCTATCTCAGTCTCCTGGTAGGGCGCTATCTACTGCGCTACGCCCTTGCCTCGCGCTGCTGCTGCGCCACTCACGTATGTACCTGTACCCCCAAAACCACAACACGGGGGTGAGAACTATTGTCCATAGTTCTCGTGGGTACAGTCACCCAAGAGAAAAGCTCGACCAATAGGTCCAAGGAGGCACTGCAGATATGTTAGTCCAAAAACACATATAGATATATAATTGCAACTAACATAAAAACCTGCCTCACAAATGCGGTATGCAAATTATTCTTTAGCTTTTCTTTACTTTATTGCTATTCTTTACTTTAGCCGTTTCATTCTTAAACTTAGCTATTCATTAGGTTAGCTATTCTCATTCTTGCTCTTTACTTTTGGCACTTATGCTATTTAGCAAATACTTCTAAAGTCACTTGGCCTCAGCTCACTATGCCACCCGACTCGGTCTTGAGTCAATTGCTTGCGGATATTCCGCGCTCTGTCAGGCTCGAGGCGAAGGACGTCTCGCATGCACCTCAGCCTTAGATTCTCTCGACTATAGGTCCACGCACAGGGTGAGAACTATCATCAACCCCCGGACCACAAGTCGCTCAATGGACCTACGGGCGAGGAGAACCACACGTACCCGCGTCCACGAACTCATACTCATACGGCGAGGAGAACCACACGTACCCGATGAGTCACTCACAAAGTAGGAGAACCACACGTACCGCAGCTACCGTTCACTTACTCGCCGCACTAGCACTCGCCGCACTAGCAACATTCATTCCTAGGGATTAATCCATTTCACATAACTCAAGGGTTGGTCTTAACCCTATAGTGTCGACCTATCTAGGTCCAATGTTCTTTGCATCCTAGGTCCACTTGACACTAGGGTTCATTCTTTGTCACATAACCTAGGTTGACTTAACTCTAGGTTCAATGTCATTCCAACTCGACCTATGTTTACTCACACTAGGTCCATTATCATCTTTAACCAACCTATGTCCTTGACACTAGGTTCACCGTTCTCTACCTAGATCCACATGACTCTAGGTTGCTAGAACCTATGTTCATTACACTAGGTTAGATGTCATTTCCTAGGTCCATTGACACTAGGTTTACTATAACTTATGTTCTTTACACTAGCTTAGATGCCACTCGATCTATATGTGTATTTAGTCCATGACTCACATTCTATATTTGGCATTCTTATATTTTGCTCTCTTATACTTGACATTCTTATGCTTGACACTCTTATGTCTACCAAAGCCTTTACATGCATGTTCTCGTAACGTTCTTTACTTAGTATTCTCGTTCTTTCGCATTCTTTGGCCACTAGGTTCTTTAAACACTAGGTTCATGCTCACTCGTTCACTAGCATTTCTATATTATGCTATTGTCATGTTCATCGAATGTTCACTATGCTAAGCATCCATTCTTTTACTCTTCTAGCATTATACTTTATGCTATTATCATGCATTTCATTTGTTTACTTGCATCTACTTAGCATTTTTACTTTACCTCACTAGCATGCATTTCTAATCATGCGATTGAACATGCGTCAATAAGAGTTAAATGACTCTTAGACATACAAAGCGACCTAGTCGCCCGGTAAACACAACCCACCTCAATTCGCACTCCGATTGCTCGTCGACACTTGCAATCGACCGCCCGCGGCACTCTTGACCCGGTTCGGCTCGAACTCTTGCACGACCAACCAAACGGTCTCCGAATTGCAATCCGAGACTTTGTGCCGTTGCCCCACGCCTGTAAGTTGCCCCAGTTCCGTTTTCATGAATTTAGGGCTCCTATCTTGCGTGCTGCGGACATCTGGTATGAATATATTAAATAATTAATATCTTTGTACACGCTCGTCGAATCACCGAACCGAGCGCGCCAACGCGTTCGTTAGGCCCCCAATTAGGTTTACATGGGGTCAAATGAGATCAAACTCATTCATTTCTAAAAACCCCATTTTGGAGCCCTAGGGTTGCACTTTCGCAAAACCCACCGATTTGATCCCTAGAACAAGCAATAGAGAGCTTGTCTAACCTCTAGGTACTCATCTAAGAGCACTAGAGCCATCCATAGGGTGTTTAAAACAAACCCTAGAAATCCACCATTAGAGCACCTTGAAGAACACATGATTTTCATGAGTTTTCAAGCCTCTACAAGGTTCTAAAGCTTACAAGAAGCTCAAAACTCTAGATCTAGGGTTTAGAAACCCATTACTAGAAGATCTACCATGAGAGGGAGAGAGAGCTTACCTCCCAAGAGCTTGCTCTTGCACAAAGGAGAAGAAGAGGATGGCCATCATCATCATCATCTTCTTCTTCTTCATCTTCTTGTTCTTCTTCTTCTTCTTTTCCTTCTCTTTCTTTCTGACAGAGAGAGGGAGAGAGAGAGATCAGAGGGAGTGAGAGAGAGAAAGAGAGTGTTTAATACACTCTATACACTCATCTCATGCCAAAAATGCTGATAAGTCCCTCAACAATGCACCCTATGCAACAGCCCAAACTGGGCAATTTCGGGTCTCAGAGACCGGTCTCCATGTATGGGGTCCGGACTCCAAGTACCTTCGCCAGAGTCCCATCGCGCGTGGGATCCGGACCACCACTCGGATTCGGATCCCGTAGGCAGATTTTCCAGGACTTAGCCAAATTTTCAGCTGACTTCGCAGGGGTGGACCGGTCCTGGCCTCCTGATCCGGATCCCGAGAGCAGGATTTTCAGGACTTAGCCATTTTTTCAGCTTTTTCACCGTTTCTTCTCCGTTTCAACTCACTTTTGACCCGTTCGACCTCCGATTCGTTTCAAATCGAACCGAGACTCTCCAAACATGATTTAGATCATGTCCACATCATTATCTCATCCGCGCAAGCGTCGGATTTAGCTCGTGGCCCAAGATAGCCTTTCGGGCTCCGTTCTTGCACCTAGTGCACCGAAAACACCCGAAAGCTTCCAAACTTCACGGGAACCATTCTTATGGCCTTCTAAGCCAACATACCTCGCGACTTCATAACTTTAGAAGTTCGGGGTGTTACAGTTACGGTCATTGAATTTGGGTTTAGTTTAAAGACGTTTCGGTCATTTGAATTTGGGTTTAGTTTAAAGACGTTTCGGTCATTTGAATTTGGGTTTAGTTTAAAGACGTTTCGGTCATTTGAATTTGGGTTTAGTTTAACGACGTTTCGGTCGTTTGAATTTGGGTTTAGTTTAAAGACGTTTCGGTCAGAGGTTCTGGACTTGGGTTTAGTTTAACGACGTTTCGGTCGAGCTAGGGTTTATGTTTAGTTTAATCATCACATGTACGTATTAAAGGATTTAAGTTTAGTTTAACGACGGTCGAAGTTGGAATTTAGGTTTAGAAGGTTTATGGTATTTGATGTATGGTTCATGATATTCGGTGTATAGGATTTGGTTTGGGTTAGGTTCATGATTCATGAACTTGGTTCATGATTCATGAGTTTGGTTTGGTTCATAAACTTGATTTGGTTCATGAACTTGGTTTATAGGTTTATGGTTCATGAACATAGGTTCATAAGTTTATGGTTCATGAACATGGGTTCATAGGTTTATGGTTCATGAACATAGGTTCATAGGTTTATGGTTTATGGTTTTGATTCATAGTTTGTGGACTTGGTGTATGGGTTGGTCCATAGTTTTGATTCATAGTTTATGGACTTGGTGTATGGGTTTATGGTTCATGGTTCATGGACCTGGTGTACACGTTTATGGTTCATGGTTCATAGACCTGGTGTACGGGTTTATGGTTCATGGTTCATGGACCTGGTGTACAGGTTTATGGTTCATGGTTCATAGACCTGGTGTACAGGTTTATAGTTCATGGTTTATGGACCTGGTATATAGGTTTAGTTTAATGGGTTTAATTTCGAAGTGGGCTTTGGTATTGGGCCTCTTTGGGTAAATGGGTATTGGGTTAAATGAATTTTGGGTTAAATGGGTATTAGGTTAAATGGGTATTGGGTTAAATTGGGTATTGGATATATGGGTTATTGGGTTAAATGGTATTGATTTGGATATGTTGATGAGTTTTATATGGGTATGGGTTAAATGGGTTTTGGATTAGGCTTAACGGATATGGGTTAATGGGTTTATGGGTTAATGGGTATTGGATATATGGGTTATTGGGTTAAATGGTATTGATTTGGATATGTTGATGAGTTTTATATGGGTATGGGTTAAATGGGTTTTGGATTAGGCTTAACGGATATGGGTTAATGGGTTTATGGGTTTATGGGTTAATGGGTATAATGGATTTGGTATGGGTTTAGGTTTATGAATTTTGGTATGTGGGTTTAGGTATATGGGTTAAATGGGTTAATGGGTTCGATATGGGTTAAATGAGTATGGGTTTATGGGTTTGAATCAAGTTTGATTTCCAAAAGTGAATGAGATTGAGGATTTAAAATTCAAAACCATGTAGGTTTAAATTTAAATTTAGTCTCCTGATTTAAATTTAAAATATAGGGCACTTAATTTGATTTAATTTGATAAACCAAAGAGTTCAACGTTCTATTTTTGCAAAGTCCCTTCTCTCTCTTTATCAGGTGAATCTCTCTCTTTAAGGAGCAGTTTTGAACGTCATTCCGTCGAGCGGTTTGATCGGCATTCCGTCAAGCGGTTCGATCGGCATTCCGTCGAGCGGTTCGATCGGCATTCCGTCAAGCGGTTTTGTTGACATTCCGTCGAGCGGATTTATTAAAATTCCGTCGAGCGGTTTGATCGGCATTCCGTCAAGCGGATTTATTAAAATTCCGTCGAGCGGTTTTGTTGACATTCCGTCGAGCGGATTTATTAAAATTCCGTCGAGCGGTTTTATTAATAATCCGTCGAGCGGATTTATTAAAATTCCGTCGAGCGGTTTGTTGACATTCCGTCGAGCGGATTTATTAAAATTCCGTCGAGCGGTTTTATTAATAATCCGTCGAGCGGTTTTATTAATAATCCGTCGAGCGGTTTTATTAATAATCCGTCAATCCGTCGAGCGGTTGGCTAACATTCCGTCGAGCGATTTTTCAACGTCATTCCGTCGAGCGATTTTGAACGGCATTCCGTCGAGCGGTTTCGTCGTTAGCTCTGTCGATGGCAAAGCATCAGACGGAGTTAGCAGCGACTCGGGCATTTCATCGAACATATGGCGGGCGCATCTTGGTCGTCATCAAGGCTCCGTCGATTTCGTCGCCATCAAGGCTCGTCGATGGCCAAGCATCAGACGGGCTTTCATCGTCTTGGTCATCGTCAAGGCTCGCCGTCGATTTCGTCACCGTTAAGGCTCCGTCGATGGCAAAGCATCAGACGGAGATCGCCTTCGTCGTCGCCGGTCACCTCCGTCGATGGCAAAGCATCAGACGGAGATCGCCTTTGTCATCGCCCCATCGATTTCGTCGCCGTCAAGGCTCTTTCGATGGCGGCGAACTTTCGTCGTCCTGGTCGTCGCAGGCTCGTCGTCGATTTCGTCGCCGTCGATGGCTAAGCATCAGACGGAGATCGCCTTCGTCGTCGCCGGTCACCTCCGTCGTCGGCTTCATCGTCGCCGTTAGCAGCGACTCGGGCTTTTCATCGAACAGGTGGCGGGCACATATTCTCCTCTGTCAGAGCTTGGACTGAGGGTGGTGGCGGAGCACCTCATTTCTGTCGGCGTCGGAGCGAGAACCGGGCGAAGCGGTGGGCAGAGCACCACGCTTTCTGTCGGAGCAAATCCGAGCGGGTGGCGAAGCACCACGCTCGGTCGACGTCGGAGATGGCGGCGCGGGCTCCAAGATGGGTCGGCCGGCGACACGGGGCTCCCTCTGTCCGAGCTAGGCAGAGGTGGGTGGCAGAGCACCACACCTCTATCAAGCTAAGCCAGGTGGAGTCCCGGTTGTCGAGGCGGCACGATCGAGGGCGGCGCGGCGTTGCGGCGAGGCACCGGGGTCGACGACGGCGCGGTGATGGCGGCACGGTCGAGGACGACGGCGCGCGCGCGGTGGCGCGGTCGAGGACGACGGCGTGATCGAGGTGCGAGTCTTTGTTGAGCTTCGCGACGACGCAGCTGCTAGGGCATTCTCGTCGAACACATGGCGAGTGTCGCGACGGTGAGCTCGGTGACGACGAAGCCACGATGGTTGAGCCGCCATTTACAAAGCCTCTCGAAGGAGGAACATCATGACAATGAAAGCCGCGGAGAGGTTCGGCGGCGATGAAGCTTCGTGACGAGAGGAAGTTCGCGACGATGCGCAACGACGGGAGCGCACCCGAGGAATTTGCGGCTCGTCGGAAGTCTTCGTGGGTGGAGCTTCGCACGCCGGAGCTTTGCGACGAGGTGCACGTTGTGGGTGAAAAGCTCGCGACGAAGGAGCTCCGTGTGAAGGAGCTCGTCGGTGGAAGGTCGCGCCACGCGCCGTTGCTCTGCGCACCGCTCCTCGCCGCGCGTCGTCTTGCTCTGCATCGTGCGCCGCGCGCCGCGTGTCGGCCCCTCCGCGCGCCGCGTGTCGTCGCTCCGCGCACCGTGCGCCTCGCTCCGCGCACCGCGCGCCTGCGCTCCCGCGTCGTCACGCGGGCTCGACGCGCGCCGCTTCAAGTCGCCGCATGGGCTCGCCGCGTCGTTACGCGGGCTCGCCGCGCGCGCGCTCCGTCGCTATGAGTCGCCGCATGGGCTCGCCGCGCCCGCGCTCCTCGTCGTCGCGCGGGCTCGCCTCGTCTTTGCTCCGTGCTCTTCGCACCGTGTCGGGCTCGCCGCGCCGCTCCCGGGTCGTCGCGCGGGCTCGTCGCGCGCCGCTCCGCTTGCTCCGAGTCGTTGGAGGGGAAGGCTTTTTTCTTTGGTGAACCGGAATAATGGTGGAAGGTTTTTAGAGATAAAAAAAAACAGTATGTTTCTCCCTATTTTTTTTTTAATTGATCCCAAGTGGGTTTTTTTTTTTTAATGGCCCTCTCCTCTCTCTATTTTCTTTAGGACGTGCAGAGATGGGGTTGAGGGTAATGGAGGTGTGGGATCATGGGGGAAGTGGGAAGTTGCAAATAATGGGTAGTTGTATTTGATTTTGTCCATGCACCTAGTGCATGGACTATCTCGTACACCACATTCTCTCTTTATTTTTTTTTATCCTTTTTTTTTATTTCTTTTTTTCCTTTACACTCAAACAAATGCCCCCACTTTTTTTGCTTGCTACATTATGCAAGAAAAAAAAGTATTGAACTTCACGTCATAATGTTCGTCGTGTCCCTTTTTCTGATACTCAGTTTAACTACATGATGGTCAATTTATATCAGATACTCAGTTTAACGACATGATGGTCGGTTTATGAAATATGGATTATTTTTTATTTATTTTGACTCGAAAAGCAATCGAAATTGCTGCGCATAACCGACCCTAAGGTGAGTTAGCATTCCGTCATAGGCAAAATTTATTTTGGGTAGTCTGGCGCCCAAATGGGTTTTCACCAGATACCTTCCCCTAACTTTTGCCTGTGAGCCTCGAAAGGTTTTATCACAGCGGGGATCCCAATTTTGCCTGTGGGGTTATACCACAGCCGAAAATTTTTAATTTTACCCTTGAAGTCCGATGTGGACAATCAAGTCCGTCGGTGGCTCATATTTTATCCATATTATCTAGAAAATTAGACAATATGTCCTCCACCCTTTTTTTTTTCTTTTTTTTAAGACCAATTAAGAAGTGATGGTTTAATGAGTATGACCATACTTCACATGTTAGCCTTATTTTGTCGGCTATATTTGCTCAGTTTAACGACATGGCGGTCGATTAGATTTGAATTTAGTTTAACGACTATACGGTCGAAGTTTTGAGTTTAGTTTAACGACTTTACGGTCGATTGGATTTGATTTGCTCTTGAGCGTTATTGTCTTTGCCCCCAGCAACTTTTTCTCTATGGAGTTGGCGGCGGTGGTTATTCCTCTCAAAGGACACTATTGTCGGAGGAATAGTGGTTGTAGTATCATTAGAAAGTGTCAGTTTATCGAATACTGATACTTTTTGTATCCTGCCCTTTGGGAATATCAATCTTCCTTCAAACTCCATCCTTTTGGATGCAGGTTGGTAAGTGAGTCGTTCACCTATGGGTCGGCGAGGAAGGTTGGGAATGACCCTATTGGGTCGTCTTCCTCGAGATGGCAGTCGAGGAATGACCACATTGGATACATCCTGTGAATGGGCAGCTGGAATGGTCATGCCCCCAATAGAAGCAGGAATTTGAGCCATGACAGCAGCTCGAACATTTCCGGAATGGTGCCAAATTGGATTGATGCACTTTCAATTCCGAACATTAGGACGGATGTGGGCAAACGGACTCGCGAACCCGCCTCCAATATCATTGAGTTTGTTGATGCGGCGACAACGTTCTTTGATGTTGGTGTCATTTCTCTTGTGGAAAAAGGTAGAAGTTAGGGACTTCTTATTCATATCTATAAGATTTCAAAACGGGACGGGAGGGAAAGGGATGATCCTCCCATGCAGTTGATAGAGCTTTCAAAAAAAACTTCTCCGTGTGACATATATGTATGTCTTCAAAATGGGATGGGTGGGCAAGGGCGTTTCCACATACAATTAGGCGGACCCTCTAAGATGAACCTTGAAACAACTTTGATGTGTCGTTATTGTCGTACATGACCGACGTTGAGATGAATCGGCATTCCATCGTCGGCGAGTTTTTTGACAATGGCACTCGTGAGGGTTTTCGCCAAAAGCATTTCCCTAATTTTTGCCTGTGAGCCTAGAATAGGTTTTCTCACAGCGGGGCTATGGGAGATTTTTGTTCTCTCTTTTTGTTTTTTTTTTGTTTGCTTTTTTTTTGTTTTTTTTTTTTTTTTTGCTTTTTTTTTTTTGTGTGTGCAAAGGATCAACTTTATCTCATCTAGAAAGATGATATTTTGCAATGCAAAAAAAAAAACTATGCCTCCCGGGATGAGAATGTATATATGGCTCCAAAATAAAAAGTGTTGATTGCCCCCATTCCGTTCATTCCCCACATGATAAATAGTTAGGGCGCACTCGTAAGGTGCAAAGATTTTGGGATTGCGGTGCCTTTATCGAATCAGAAGATAAAGGACAATAATTGTCCTTGTCAGTTGTCTTGCCCCCTGACGACTTAAGCAGCAGCCAATGATCAGAACATTTTCCGTAATATTACCGAATGGAAAAAAGAATGAGCTGATATCTTCAAGATCGAACACCCTTGAAGAATAGTCAAGATATGCATTTAGGAGGAAGAAGACCACGATCATCAGCAAAAATCGTCCTGCCCCCCCTAATAATTTGACCGGCAAAATGTCCTTTGTGGTGATGCCAAATTGGAGGAAAATCAAAATTCCGCATTTTGATCTCCACCGAGGTAGAGGATATGGTGTTGTAAGAAGCCATTGCTCATCTTGACAACGAATAGCCAAGATATGATGTTAAGAGGGAGAATACCACGATGCAAAGTCAGAATAACCCTGCCCCCTGATGACTTGAGTGGCAGACCAAAACATGATCGAAGCCAAAACGTCCTTTGAAGGAAAACTGAAATTCCTTGCTTTGATCTCCACCGAGGTAGAGGGTGTGGTGTTGTTGGAAACCGTTGCTCCTATTGGCAACGAATAGCCCCGATATGATGTTGATAGGGAGAAGACCACGATTGTCAGTTAGAATAATCCTGCCCCCTGATGACTTGATTGGCAGACATGATGGTAGCCAAAACGTCCTTCATGGTGATGTCATATTGGAGGATGACCAACATGTCTCGCTTTGATCTCGACCGAGGTGGAAAAAGCAATATTGTCGGATTGCATTGCTCCGCATGGATAAAGTCATATCCATTGGTCACATGTTTATTCATTAGTCTCTTTATTAGCATTGTTAGATTTGGTCTCAAAGATGGAGGGTGAAGCCAAGTCCCACCGGGCGTGCCATTTTGTCTGCCACCACGAATGACGTACCTCGCACGGTGAAATTTATCTTGAATTTTCCGTGGTAGTATTCATGATTCGATTAACATTTAAATATGTATAGTTATCAGGTATTGCGGATCCATGGCTTCCAATAAACGCAAGCGTCTATTGTTAATTACCCCTATAGAATGATAGGGTACCCTCGATTAAGAGACCAAATTTAAGTGCTGATATGAAATGAGCCAAAACGGACAAATAAAATTTTATTAATATGATTTGCCGTTTACATGGCTTAACGAGGGCATACCCCGCTATACATGGATGTCATAAAAGTAGGATAGTCAGTTTAGCGACTTGATGGTCGATAGGGATCAAATTACTCAGTTTAACGACATGGCGGTCGAAAGGAGTTTGGGTTGCTCAGTTTAATGACATGGCGGTCGGGTTTGATTTTGTTGCTCAGTTTAGTGACATGGCGGTCGGGTTTGATTTTCATGCTCAGTTTAATGACATGGCGGTCGGGTTTGATTTTGTTGCTCAGTTTAGTGACATGGCGGTCGGGTTTGAATTTTGGTGCTCAGTTTGATGACATGGCGGTCGGGTTTGATTTTGTTGCTCTGTTTAGTGACATGGCGGTCGGGTTTGAATTTGGTTTTGAGTTTAGTTTAACGATGTTTCGGTCGTTTGGCTGAGATGTTTATGAAAATTGGATTTAGGTTTAGTTTAACGACGTTTCGGTCGATAGTGAAATTTGGGTTTAGTTTAACGACGTTTCAGTCGGAAATGGAATTTGGGTTTAGTTTAACGACGTTTCGGTCGGAAATGGAATTTGGGTTTAGTTTAAAGACGTTTCGGTCATTTGAATTTGGATTTTATTTGTAGACTTTGGGATTTGGGTTTAGTTTAATGACGTTTGGTCGAAATTGGGTTTAGTTTAACGACGTTTTTGGTCGAGGTTTTAGACTTAGGATTAGTTTAACGACGTTTCGGTCGAAGTGGGTTTTAGACTTAGGATTAGTTTAACGACGTTTCGGTCGAAGTGGGTTTGGATTAGTTTAACGACGTTTCGGTCGAAAGTGGAATTTGGGTTTAGTTTAACGACGTTTCGGTCGTTGGATTTGGGTTTAGTTTAAAGACGTTTCGGTCGTTGGATTTGGATTTAGTTTAAAGACGTTTCGGTCATTTGAATTTGGGTTTAGTTTAAAGACGTTTCGGTCATTTGAATTTGGGTTTAGTTTAAAGACGTTTCGGTCATTTGAATTTGATTTTAGTTTAAAGATGTTACGGTCATTGAATTTGGGTTTAGTTTAAAGACGTTTCGGTCATTTGAATTTGGGTTTAGTTTAAAGACGTTTCGGTCATTTGAATTTGGGTTTAGTTTAAAGACGTTTCGGTCATTCGAATTTGGGTTTAGTTTAACGACGTTTCGGTCGTTTCAATTTGGGTTTAGTTTAAAGACGTTTCGGTCAGAGGTTCTGGACTTGGGTTTAGTTTAACGACGTTTCGGTCGAGCTAGGGTTTATGTTTAGTTTAACGACGTTGCAGTCGACAGTGGATTTAAGTTTAGTTTAACGACGTTACGGTCGAAGTTGGAATTTAGGTTTAGAAGGTTTATGGTATTTGATGTATGGTTCATGATATTCGGTATATAGGATTTGGTTTGGCTTAGGTTCATGATTCATGAACTTGGTTCATGATTCATGAGTTTGGTTTGGTTCATAAACTTGATTTGGTTCATGAACTTGGTTTATAGGTTTATGGTTCATGAACATAGGTTCATAGGTTTATGGTTCATGAACATGGGTTCATAGGTTTATGGTTCATGAACATAGGTTCATAGGTTTATGGTTCATGAACTTGAACTTAGTGCATAGGTTTATGGTTTATGGTTTTGATTCATAGTTTGTGGACTTGGTGTATGGGTTGGTCCATAGTTTTGATTCATAGTTTATGGACTTTGTGTATGGGTTTATGGTTCATGGTTCATGGACCTGGTGTACACGTTTATGGTTCATGGTTCATAGACTTGGTGTACGGGTTTATGGTTCATGGTTCATGGACCTGGTGTACAGGTTTATGGTTCATGGTTCATAGACCTGGTGTACAGGTTTATGGTTCATGGTTTATGGACCTGGTATATAGGTTTAGTTTAATGGGTTTAATTTCGAAGTGGGCTTTGGTATTGGGCCTCTTTGGGTAAATGGGTATTGGGTTAAATGAATTTTGGGTTAAATGGGTATTAGGTTAAATGGGTATTGGGTTAAATTGGGTATTGGATATATGGGTTATTGGGTTAAATGGTATTGATTTGGATATGTTGATGAGTTTTATATGGGTATGGGTTAAATGGGTTTTGGATTAGGCTTAACGGATATGGGTTAATGGGTTTATGGGTTAATGGGTATTGGATATATGGGTTATTGGGTTAAATGGTATTGATTTGGATATGTTGATGAGTTTTATATGGGTATGGGTTAAATGGGTTTTGGATTAGGCTTAACGGATATGGGTTAATGGGTTTATGGGTTTATGGGTTAATGGGTATAATGGATTTGGTATGGGTTTAGGTTTATGAATTTTGGTATGTGGGTTTAGGTATATGGGTTAAATGGGTTAATGGGTTCGATATGGGTTAAATGAGTATGGGTTTATGGGTTTGAATCAAGTTTGATTTCCAAAAGTGAATGAGATTGAGGATTTAAAATTCAAAACCATGTAGGTTTAAATTTAAATTTAGTCCCCTGATTTAAATTTAAAATATAGGGCACTTAATTTGATTTAATTTGATAAATCAAAGAGTTCAACGTTCTATTTTTGCAAAGTCCCTTCTCTCTCTTTATCAGGTGAATCTCTCTCTTTAAGGAGCACCCCTGTCATGACGGAACATTCCGTCGGCTTTGAACGCGTCATTCGTCGAGCGGTTTGATCGGCATTCATTAGTCAAGCGGTTCGATCGGCATTCCGTCGAGCGGTTCGATCGGCATTCCGTCAAGCGGTTTTGTTGACATTCCGTCGAGCGGATTTATTAAAATTCCGTCGAGCGGTTTTGCTGACATTCTGTCGAGCGGATTTATTAAAATTCCGTCGAGCGGTTTTATTAATAATCCGTCGAGCGGATTTATTAAAATTCCGTCGAGCGGTTTGTTGACATTCCGTCGAGCGGATTTATTAAAATTCCGTCGAGCGGTTTTATTAATAATCCGTCGAGCGGTTTTATTAATAATCCGTCGAGCGGTTGGCTAACATTCCGTCGAGCGATTTTTGAACGTCATTCCGTCGAGCGATTTTGAACGGCATTCCGTCGAGCGGTTTCGTCGTTAGCTCTGTCGATGGCAAAGCATCAGACGGAGTTAGCAGCGACTCGGGCATTTCATCGAACAAATGGCGGGCGCATCTTGGTCGTCATCAAGGCTCCGTCGATTTCGTCGCCATCAAGGCTCCGTCGATGGCCAAGCATCAGACGGGCTTTCATCGTCTTGGTCATCGTCAAGGCTCGCCGTCGATTTCGTCACCGTTAAGGCTCCGTCGATGGCAAAGCATCAGACGGAGATCGCCTTTGTCATCGCCCCATCGATTTGGTCGCCGTCAAGGCTCTTTCGATGGCGGCGAACTTTCGTCGTCCTGGTCGTCGCAGGCTCGTCGTCGATTTCGTCGCCGTCAAGGCTCCGTCGATGGCTAAGCATCAGACAGAGATCGCCTTCGTCGTCGCCGGTCACCTCCGTCGTCGGCTTCGTCGTCGCCGTTAGCAGCGACTCGGGCTTTTCATCGAACGGTGGCGGGCACATATTCTCCTCTGTCGAGCTTGGGCGAGGCGGTGGCGGAGCACCTCATTTCTGTCGGCGTCGGAGCGAGAACCGGGCGAAGCGGGTGGCGAGCACCACGCTTTCGTCGGAGCAAATCCGAGCGGGTGGCGAAGCACCACGCTCGGTCGGCCGTCGGAGATGGCGGCGCGGGCTCCAAGATGGGTCGGCCGGCGACACGGGGCTCCCTCTGTCCGAGCTAGGCAGAGGTGGGTGGCAGAGCACCACACCTCTGTCAAGCTAAGCCAGGTGGAGTCCGGTTGTCGAGCGGCACGATCGAGGCGGCGCGCGTTGCGGGGAGGGCACCGGGGTCGGCGACGGCGCGGTGATGGCGGCACGGTCGAGGACGACGGCGCGCGGCACGGTGGCGCGATCGAGGACGACGGCGTGATCGAGGTGCGAGTCTTTGTTGAGCTTCGCGACGGCAGCCGCGCTGCGCGAGTGTCGCGATAGTGAGCTCGGCGACGACGAAGCCACGATGGTTGAGCCGCCATTTACAAAGCCTCTCGAAGGAGGAACATCATGACAATGAAAGCCGCATGAGAGGTTCGGCGGCGATGAAGCTTCGTGACGAGAGGAAGTTCGCGACGATGCGCAACGACGGAGGCGCACCCGAGGAATTCGCGGCTCGTTGGAAGTCTTCGTGGTGGAGCTTCGCACGCCGGAGCTTTGCGACGAGGTGCACGTTGTGGGCTGAAAAGCTCGCGACGGGAGGAGCTCCGTGAAGGAGCTCGTCGGTGGAAGGTCGCGCCACGCGCGCCGCTCTGCCGCTGCTCCTCGCCGCGCGTCGTGCCTGCATCGTGCGCCGCGCGCCGCATGTCGGCCTCCGCGCACCGCGCGCGATCCGCGCACACGCGCAGCGCGCCGTGCTCGCGCACCGCATCGCGCGTCGCGCTCCGCGTCGCGCGCCGCCTGCCCGCGCACACGCATCGCGCGTCGGCCTCCCGCGTCGTCACGCGGGCTCGCCGCGCGCCGCTTCAAGTCGCCGCATGGGCTCGCCGCGCGTGCTCGCGTCGTCACGCGGGCTCGCCGCGCGCCGCTCCGTCGCTACGGTCGCGCCGCATGGGCTCGCGTCGCCGCTTCGTCGTCGCGCGGGCTCGCCGCGCGCCGCTCCGCTTGCTCCGTCGTTGGAGGGGAAGGCTTTTTTCTTTGGTGAACCGGAATAATGGTGGAAGGTTTTTAGAGATAAAAAAAAAAAAGATGTTTCTCCCTATTTTTTTTTTTTAATTGATCTCAAGTGGGTTTTTTTTTTTTTAATGGTCCTCTCTCTTTTTTCTTTAGGACGTGCAGAGATGGGGTTGAGGGTAATGGAGGTGTGGGATCATGGGGGAAGTGGGAAGTTGCAAATAATGGGTAGTTGTATTTGATTTTGTCCATGCACCTAGTGCATTGACTATCTCGTACACCACATTCTCTCTTTATTTTTTTATCTCTTTTTTTATTTCTTTTTTTATTTACACTCAAACATACGGTACACTTGGTCGAAATCCGAAAACCCGAGGCTCGGGTTTGCTGTTTTCGCGAGATTTGTACCGGTACACTTGCCCGTGTACCAGTACACTTTGACAGATTTCGTGCAGTTTGAACTGCATGGGGTTTTCTATAAGCTACCCCACGCCCCTAGGGCCTCCCTCTGAGTTTAGAACAGCAAGGAGAAAGGTGAGAGAGCTCTCCACACCTCCCATTTCCATTCCTTTGATTTTGCTTGGGTTTTTGGGATTAAAACCCCTCTTTTCGCTCCTTTTTGCTTGGTAGAGACTTTTCCACCATTGTTGGAGACTTGAGGCTTGATGAGGAGCTTGTTGGTGAGGTGATCATCAACCCTTGTGGACTTTGAGCCTAGTTTGAAGCTTCTTAGAGGTAAGTAGCAACTTTCTTTCCTCTAGATCCGAGTTTTGTAAAATTTTGTGAGTAGCAACCCTAGAATGGGATTCTAGGGTTGGATTTTGGGGATTTTCAATTTGAGGGCTTTGGGACCTATTTGATGTGTTTAGAACCTTCCTTTAGATTGGTTTGAGAGGATCCTAGCTTCCTTTTGGGATATCATAGGAGATTCCTTCACTAGGTGAGTTTTCCTCCTTTTCTTGAGGTGTTTAAAGATTGAATTAATGGTTCATCTTCTTGATATTGTAACACCTCTAGCATACTTTGTAGGGTGCTAGGAGGAAGAATATAAGCTTCGTTAGCGATTCGGGAGACCGAGTGGAGCATTCGGTGGGTTTGGCTTCATGGGAATAGGAGAAAATGTCTCCTATGTGGTTATTTGGTTTGATTTATTCATTTTGCATACATATTCATGCTAGATAGAATTATTATGAATTTTAGAACACTTAAAATGCATGCCTTATGTATTATGAATATTTCACTTTATGTAGTAGAGCATTTTGGATATTTTTGCATGCATGTGGGAAGTGTTCATGTTAGCAACTTGGAAACATGTCTCTTATGTGTAAAGTAGCTCTATTTATGTATTTGCAAACTTTAAACTCATGTTGAAACTTAGAAAGCTTAAGTGTCATTAAGTGGCACTTAATTTAAAAAACTGTGAAACTGCAACATAGAGACATTGACATAGGCCATTGGATATCTACTGTATTCTATGTTAGAGACATGATGACATAGAGATAGGCCTTGGACTTAGTTGCTATACTTTCCATATTTTAGACATGACGACTTGGTACTTGAGATGGATCTTATGATTACTTGCCATTGTGCTCATTCGCACATGCTTGTGAGGGTCGCTCCTACAAGCGGCACTCCGGAGTTGGCCAACGCGATACATATTCGCCGTGCAGGATTGGGCGCCGAAGTGGATTGCCGTAGGATAGGCTCATTCCTAGGGTGGGAATGTTGACTACCACGGGGCCATTAGGCTCGGCACCGGCTAGACAGCCTTCGGGTGGATCTTCAGGCAAAACAGCCTTCAGGCGGGTCTTATCAGATTTAAACTTAAGTAGTTTAATTGACATTGGACATTGACTAGAATAATAAACCTTGACACTTTACTATTACATTGTGAACATTGGACTAGTTGGTCATATTTTCTATTCATGCTTAGAATAGCTTTCTTACTTATGCACATTCATGCTAAGTAGAGATATCATGTTTAACAGCTTACATGTTTAGCAGTTTACATGTCGTTTATATCGTTTTACTTACCCACTTACTTGTTTAGTTTTTGGGCCTAGTGGCGCACTTATCTGAAGTCAGTAATTGCCCACTGGGAACCATTATTTAATAATTCTCACGCCCTCTGTTTTGTGTTATGTTTCAGAGCCTTCGGCACCGGCGGAGGCACGGGATCGCGGAACGGGCGCCGCGTCTAGCTAGATAGCTTCAGCTTTTACTCCTATTTAGGTGGTTTTCTCTCTTTGTTCGCTTTGTGAGAGAGAGAGATTTTTGTATCCATGTATAGAGACCACCTGTGTACCACTTTTATAGCTTTTGTTATAGGAACTCTTGTTGTATTTACTTTATGTTTTCATAGTGATGTTAGTACCTTACTTGTTTCCTATCTTAGCCTCTAGTTATTTTACTTGCTCTGATACTTCTAAATATCCCTCTCTGTTGCTTTATTTATCGTTTTTGTTGTAGACACCTTGTATGTTTTAGACGTACGGCGGGTCGGGGCATGTGCCGGGCGGGCTTCCGCTGGGTCCTGACAATGACACCTTAGAAGCTAGTGTGATTTGAGCTTTGGATAGCGAGATAGAAAGTAGGATCAGTAGATCTACTTTTATATTGTTGCATAATTTGTATATTGCATATCGTAAGGCATACATGTTTTAATATCTGCATAAATTATTATGACTATCTGTTGGACTAACATGTTACAGTGCCTCCTTTGGACCTGGTGGGTCAAGCTCTTTCCTTGGGTGGCCGTACCCATTGGGAACTATATTTATATAGTTCTCACCCCCCGTGTTGTTTTTGAGGGTACAGGTTCACACGGGAGCGGCGCGGCGGCGCGAGGATAGGGCGTAGCTCCGTAGATAGCTCCCCTTTGAGGCGAGATAGCAATACCCTGAAGAGGTCTAGCTCATAGTTTAGATTGAAAGAAACAAACTTGCAGTAAAATTTTATAAGTTGTAGTGACTTAAAGGTTATGTAATGTTGTAAAATGTAAAATGTAAAAAGATCTCTGGCAAGGTTTTAAATGCCCGTCGGCACGGGCCGTATCTACCCTGCCGTACCGTGCCAACAAGATACCGGCACGATACAGACCCCGTGCCGATGGCACAGTTCAAAACCATATATTCTTTAAATTAGTAAGTAATTTCCTCAATAAAGTTCAAAAGATGTGATAAAAAGACATAATAAATAGTTAGAATATTTTGTTGCTAAAGAAAATAAATATTTCATGCTATTATGTGTCGGCAACCAAGAATTTTTTTGACCGGCACGCATCGGTACGGCTCGGCACGCACCGTGCCGTACCGTGCCGGCAAGTTTCCGGCACGACCCCGTGCCGGCAAGTTTCCGGCACGACCCCGCACCTCGCTGTCTAGCCCGAGGTGTTGGGCGTCTCACAACTACCCCAGCTGTCAATAGCCTGCCGCCCCTGTGACTCAGCCTCATCGCGGCGAAATCGTCGCACACGCGGAACCCAGCTGTCACTTTACATAGCCATTCTGGTGGCGAACACGGCGTACTTACCCATCGAGGACTAAAGTTGTGACCTAATCATCTGGCGGCGAACTAATCGCACCTCACCCAACGATGGTTCGAGTCACTTCCCAGCCTCCTGGCGGCGCACGTATCGTACTTACCCAGCCATGGTTTCAGTCGATCCTGGCGGTCGATCCTTAACCGGCTCAACCGGTATAGAACTCGGCTCGGCTCCCTCGCACCGGCGGCGAAATCGTCTCACAAACGCCACGTCGGTGGTATAGCCACAGACGGCGAAATCGTCGCACACACCCGGCCCCCTCAGTGGTGCTCGAGTCTCGGGATTCCATGAACCCGTTTCACCTAGCTGGAGGGTTAGCTAGACCCTCAAGAGACGACCCTCTAGGTCCATTGTCTTTACCTCCTAGGTCCATTGACACTAGGGCTCATATCTTGTCACATAGCCTAGGTTAACTTAACTCTAGGTTCAACATCATTTCATCTCGACCTATGTTTACTCACACTAGGTCCATTGTCATCGTTGTTCAACCTATGTCCTCGACACTAGGTTCAATGCCACTCACCTAGATCCACTGACTCTAGGTTGCTATAACCTACGTTCTTTACACTAGGTTAAGTTGCCACACTCCTAGGTCCATTGACTCTAGGTTTACTATAACCTATGTTCTTTACACTAGGTTAGATGCCACTCGATCTATATGTGTATTTAGTCCATGACTCACATTCTTTATTTAGCATTCTTATACTTTGCTCTCTTATGTCTACCAGTTCATTTACATGCATGTTTCTATTATGCTAAGCCTATGTTCTTACAACATTCTTTACTTAGCATTCTTTGCCTCATTATTTACCTCATGCTTATTCATTCCCTAGCATTTCTATATCATGCTCATACTTAGCATTTCACACTAGGTTCTTTAACATGCATTTCTACTTATGCATTTTACACTATGTTCTTTAACATACAATTTCTATACATGGATCACATGCATCAATCATGAACTTATGTCACTCTTAGACATACAGGCGACCTAGTCGCTTCGGTAAACACAACCCGCTTAGGTTTGCTCTCCGATTGCTCGTCGACACTCGCAATCGGCCGCCGCGACACCCTCGACCCGGCTCGGCTCGAACTCTTGCGCGACCAACCGAACGACCTCCGAATCTTGATGCGAGACTTTGTGTCGTTACCCCACGCCTTCAAGATGCCCCAGTTCTGTTTTCATGAATTTTGGGCTTCTATCTTGCGTCTTTGTGGTCATCTGGTAAGAATACATTAATTAATTAATATCTTTGTACTCGCTCGTCGGATCACCGAACCGAGCGCGCCAACGCATTCGTTAGACCCTCAATTAGGTTATTCTAAAAACCCCCTTTTTAACTCAAGGTTTTGCATTTGCGCAAAACCTACCGTTCGATCTGGAACAAGCGAAGGAAAGCTTGTTCAACATCTAGGTACTCATCTAAGAGCATTAGAGCCATCCATAAGGTGCTTAAAGCAAACCCTAGAAATCCACCATTAGAGCTCTACGAAGAAAACATGGTTTTCATGTGTTCTTCGGTTGTTACAAGGTTTCTATACTAGCAAGGAGATCATAATCCAAAGTTTAGGGTTTAGAAACCCTTTACAAAGAGATCTACCATGAGAGGAGGCTAAAGCTTACCTCTCAAAAGCTTGCTCTTGCACAAAGGAGGGAGGAGAGGATGGCCATGATCATCACCATCAAGATCTCCTTCATCTTCATCTTTCTCTTCCTCTTCTTCTTCTTTCTTTTCTCTCTTCTCTTTCTTTCTTTCTTTCTTTCTCTCCTTCTTGCTGTCGAGGAGAGAGAGAGGGGGAGAGAGTTCTGTGAGGGAGAGAGGGAGAGAAGAGGTTTATTACCTCTCTTTACACTCAAGCCCTCCACAAAATGCTATAAGGCCCCTCAACTTCTCTTATCTTGCAACAGCCCAAACTGGGCATTTTCGGGCTGCAGAGACCGGACATCCCACCAATGTCCGGACCTGGCCTGCGAAAGGCCCTTTTTCTAGCGTACGAGATCCGGACAACCACCAATGTCCGGACCTTGGATGTCCTGGACATTGGATCAATGTCCCGACCTCCTGAGTCCTCCGGCCACGCAAAGGACTTAGCCAAATTCTCATCTTTTTCCGTTTCTTCTTCGTTCCAACTCACTTTTGGCCCGTTTAACCTCCGATTCGTTTCAAATCGAACCGAGACTCTCCAAACATGATTTAGATTATGTCCACATCATCATTTCACCCGCTCAAGTGCCGGATTTGGCTCATGGCCCAAAGTAGCCTTTCGGGCTTCGTTCTCACACCTAGTGCACCGAAAGCACCCGAAAGCTTCCAAACTTCACCGGAACCATTCCTATGGCATTCTAAGCCAACATACCCCGTAACTTCAAGACTTTAGAAGTTCGGTATGTGACATTCTCCCCTCCTTAAAAAAGTTTCGTCCGCGAAACTCACTCAATTCGCGAACTCACACCCCAACTCAGTTTATTGAATAATTTTGGGGGATTCCAATGCACTTTTTATCTTCGGAGCGGCCTTTCACTAAATAGAATCATTTACATGCCCATCACGAAGAATGTGAGACTAGTTTCACTCACATTTGCTAAGTACAACATCAAAAGTGCATTACAACTCTCGTAAGTATTAACGGTAGCGCAAGTCATTATTTCACGACCTTACACGCTCCAACACCACTTGCAAGCAGTTTGCAAGGAACTTCGTCTTGCACTTACTCGTCTCATCTCTGAACACACTCAGATCCAATCACCCACATTGCCTAAAGCAATATCGTAGGTGCATCGCTCAATTGCGAGTGCTTTACTATCAACCGAATCTTGCTCTACCGTGAGATGGCACACTTTGGCGCATATTGTTTCCATAACAGAGCTCCAACTCTAAATCTCACGTGGCTTCCTTTATCAAAGTGTCTCCTAGAGACCACTTATCTCAATTCCAATTGCCACGGCTTATTCGGCTCCTTAGCCGCAATTAACCCACACGAACACGCCGTTTGTGAATTCAAGCCAAACTCTTTAATAGAGTTAATGGCCAAGTCACTCTCCTCAATCTCTATGGGTGGACCAATAGTCACCAACCCAACGTCAGCCTACTGCCTAGACGTGTCTCAGCTACGCTTAGCGTTCCTTGTTACTAGCGTAGACCCAATCAGCATTATCGGGCGAAATTCTCACTTGGGAATTCGCGCACACTCCAATCAGGAGCTATCAAAACCACGTTCAATTCTTGGGTTGGGTCACAACCGCACTCTCAGTGCATTCTCGATCCTGAGATCCAAACATATGGCATTTCCACGTCCTCGGGTCCAGGCTCAGACTACCTTCCTGACCAAAACTCTTGCCCTACCTACGGGTATCGGGCTGCTGCCGCTAGCAGCTGACTGCGCCGGCCAATTGGGCCCAGGCTCTGCAGTCCACAATGGTCCAGGCACGGGTCGTCCCAAGCACTACCCGCCAACGTCGTCTATACGACATGCTCTCTGAGCTACACACTCTATCGGCTCCTAAGCACCTAGTGCGAGTCACCAGCCCTACGAGTGATCTATGGCCCGCTTCACACTCAGCCAAGCTAAAGTGCTACCGCCAACTTACTCACTTCGCTGAATCGAAACCGCACTCCACGAGTATCTGTACTCGCGCGCTCTATACGTCACTCTAGCGATCTATGCTAAGCTTCAGCTTTGGGGTAAGATTGCACCCCACACACCGCTTTCTGAGTAGCCTTTCTAACCTCACAAGGAGGTACCACAAGGCCCACGGCCAACTTGGCCCTAACACGAGTCTTATTCCTCGTCTAGGAAGCACTACTAGCAGTTTTGCTAGTGCCACCATATCCTCTACCTGCTCTAGCAGGCATTACTCCTACTGCACAAGCATGCCGGGGTATCTATTTACCCATCCAATGGTTCCTACTATGAAATGCACAACTAGTAGTAACTAACCAATGATCATGGCATGCAATGCACCAACTTACAATCATGCAACAGCATAGTGATTGCTTAATAAACTCATACCTGCCCCGACGTAGTCAGCATCGGCAGGTTCCACCACTCGGGTCGCATATTTCTGGCCTCTCGGCACTCGCCGAGAACCCTCTGGTTGCACAGTCCTCAACGACCACTCTCCTGACCATGCCGCAGGTGGCACACCTGCAAGCTGTCCCTGGGAGGAATAGGTCGTCACTAGCGTCAGGCCCCGGCTATCTCCTTGCGGACACTCGTCCCGCGTATGGCCCGGTAGCCCACACCTGAAGCACATGCCCTCACGCTGCTCACACTGTTGTGGGAAATGAGGGCCCCCACATATAACACACTCCGCCGAGGACCGAATGCGATATGTCCCCGGAGCTCGAGATCGCGAGTGCGAACTTGCCGAAGTCCTACGGGAACTTGACTGACCAGCGGATCCACCCGTCGATCGTCCCTTCCCCTTTTCTCGATAATACGACTCGGGCTCCTCGTGGAGAAACGCGTTGCCTTGCTCTATCCATAAGGCTCGATCTAGGACTTCAATATGTTTAGTTTACTTGTATTTGGTTAAAATATAATCAAATGACATGTATGTGGTATGATTTAGTTTAGTACATAGTACTTTCACTTGTGGTTTAGTTGTTGTTTTCCCTCGAGCAAACCTTGTACAATTGCAATCTCTTTGTTTGATTTGCTTGTATTATACATGTTGATAGAGTCTTGGGCAGAGAGGAGAGGTGCTATCCGTTCGGCGTCCGTCGACGTGCCCGAACCGACCAAATTGGCGGTCTCGGGGCGTGACTGTTAGTCATATGCCCTAGAAGCCTATCAGGCTGACGCATTTTATTTTTATGGGACATATATTTGTACTTAATCTTTATTATTTATATAATTAGGCCTTTTATTCCATTCATGTTTAATGTGTCCGTGAATCGTCCTTTGGATTAATAAGATGATAATATGTATTCTCAAGAGTTGAGAATTTGAGATACATATTATTGGTGATTAATTCATAAATGCTCTCAATCGGAGGATCATCATGGGGACGATGATTGATCCGTAAGATTGATGCGTGTGTCGCTTCTCTTTTGGGATGACGAATCTCAAGTCATCAGTGTGGGGACACTGGAGCGAACATGCAGGTGGTTGTTGGAGAACAAGGGTACTGAGCGTGACCAACTACGAACAGTTACATGGATGTCTACTCATTCGTCAGTAACTAGTTCGATGTTGCAGTGGTACAACTAATCCTTAGACCTGCAACACCACGGCCATTCAATATGAGGCTACTGTAGTTTGACTATGCAACAAACTATGATCCTAACCATGGGTCTTAGTAGTATATGTTGGCTACAGTCGGTTCATATCAGGAATGGGTGTGTGTTTATAGGGGATCTATCGCTCTCGGTAGAAGATAATTGGTTCTATGCTATTTGTAAGGCAAAGCTCGAAATCCTCGTAGTGGTAATATGGTGTATGGAAAGATGTTTCCAAGAGTAACCATAAGAGCTTGTCCTATCAAATTTGTCATAAGACGGGTGATGGGGTTTGACGAATATTCCAAGACCTCCACTCCGTTGGAACTATGCGATAGAAGGATTGTATTGTACGGTAACTGCACTAGAGGTTCGGATCAGATGTTCATATTTGGATTGCCACTATATACTGCGAGGCGGCACTGGTGGATTGTGGGAACCAATAGCAATAATTATAGATAATTAATTATTCTATTAGCGTAGAATCAAAAGAGTTTGAGTCATCGAAAGGAGTTTCGATGATGATGTTGATGGGGATCGCATCATATCTCACTACCAGACAGAATTGAACCTATTAGGTCACACACATAAGAAATCGCGCATGATCGATATTAAGGAGATGATAAAAGAAGTTTATCGGATGGATTAATACTAAAGTTTACTAATTTATTAGTAAAAGGACTAATTTGCAATTATTGTAAATTAGAGGTATTTATGTGTAAAAGTTACATGGTGTATTTACTAATCGTTAGTAAATAATATGAGAACTTATGTGTAAATGTTACACACGAATCGAATTAGAATTAGGATTCGAATTCGGTTAATATCATAACCAACTTATGGGTTAATGGATAATCCAATCGTAATAGAATTTCGATTCGGATTATGATTAGGATTACGTTAGGATTTTCTCATTATAAATATATGTCATATGACATATTGAAAGGTAAGGAAAATTAATGCAAGAGAAATAGAAAACCCTAGCCGTCAATCCTCTTTCTTTCTTAAGTCCTCCGCAATTAATCCATCGGTTTCGATCTTCAAAAGGTTGCTAGCACATCTAGAAGATTGATTCATCTTCCTCAAGTCGACGCAAGGATTAATTCGTGATCGGATCACGGATTGAAGCGGTCGACTAATTCGATCAAGGGCGTGATTTCGAGTGGACGCGAGTAGAGGCCGGGCGCGTGGGCGGCTAAACGAGGACGAACAAATTTTAACAACGATTGTCAACTTCGCGGTGATCTCGACCCGCGCAAGGTGAATAATTAGATCATATTTGATTAGATCAACTAGATCTATTATTAATGATCTAAAACGAAACACGAGGTGATCTTTGGATTTTCAAGAAAATTTTAATTATGCTATTATCTTCCGCTGCGTACACATGATTTTCTTACAGTGGTATCAGAGCCACCCTCGTCGTTTGTTTTAGATCTAATCTCTTTTTCGATATTGGTTGGGTATTCGGATTGATCGAAATCAAAACGATGAAGAATATTTTTTGAACAATTTTAATCGTTTCGAAACATTAATTAAAGCGGATGCACGATGCGCTATTCACACGGCTATGGCACTCGGCATGTGGCCGAGATGGTTGCAACGTGCAAGAAGCGCTTGCATGAATTCATCATATTGATGACATGCATGCACACTTTAAGCTTTAATGCCTTACACGTCATCTCTTTAATTAGGAAAGCTATGAAATATATGCATAGTAGCACTAATTAATTAGATGATGGCATAGGCTTTTGATTGCATGTGGAGCGCGGCGATGTGCATGGACAATATGTGTATGATGCTATGTCCGTGCACGTACGCTCCATGCGGGCAAGCAGCTTGCGTGCGGTGTTTGCGTGCGACGCGGCTAGGATGCGGCTAAGACATGCGGATGCATCGTGAATCGCAATTTAAATTAGTTTTAAATTTTAAAATTTAATACATGAGATGTATTAGATCTTTTTGATAATTTTTTGAAAATTGCGATTCTTGAAATAAATAAAGATTTATTTTTAAATTAATCAAAACCCAATTAATTAGAATTGAATTAGAGAATTTAATATTATATGCATGTGATGTATATGAGGTGATGATCATGGATAGCGACCTTGTGATGTGCATGTATGATGTAATGATGTGAGTTGGTATAATTTAATAAGGACCCAGTATTAGATTATTTTTTGTGCTATGGCGTGCCAATTAAATTATGTAATTTAGAGACCTGCGTGTCTCATTAATTTTATGGGTTGTAAAGTTCTTGTTGTAAAATTAAGAAAGAAAAAAGGGTAGTTTAGGCTCCAAGAGGATTTGTTGCATTCAAGAGTTGATGCGATGCGGATCAAGTTTGGACCAGATGCTGATCAAGGGAGTATTCAAGAGTTGATCAACTCCAATCCGATCGAGACGAGAATAAGAAAAGGTTTTCTTGTGTGTAATACCCTTATGACCCGATTCCGGCCTAGTGGCTCTGGCCGAATCAAGATAAAATCCATGATCATCACCGGTAGTTATTTTCTTTTATATATGCGATATATGTATGCATGTGATGCGATGGTTTGCATGAGATGTAAATTAATAATAAATTAAAACTGATGAGACAAGTAAACTCCCTAAATAATATATTAAGTTAATGGTGTTATGAACCCATTAGTGGCCTTCCACTGTTGTAGGGTGTGGGCGTCTCTTTAGTGTTGATTGATGCACCGGGATACGGGGGTCAGTTGCATTAGGGAGCCGCAACCATTCTATTGGCATGAGATGCTGTGCGGTAAGAAACGGGTTGAATCCAAGAATCTGTCAGGATGAGGATTTAATGATAATTTTATTTGCACGATGAACGGTGGGTCTAACTTATCCATGAGATAAGGCCAAGAATCTGTCAGGATGAGGTCTATATCTTATGGAGGCAAAAGATAAGATTGCAATTTGCTTGAGAAGCATTGAACAAGAGTTGTTCACTCATTTGTTTGCTCATTGCCAAGAATCTGTTAGGATGAGGTGATGCGTAAACAGATGGGACCGCAATACCCACTAGAAACTTTTAAATAAAGTTTTCTTTTTCTCCGCTCGGGGAGTGTGGAGATTCGCCAAATTAGTGGGAGGAATCATTTAGATTTAAAGACCCTAATCAAATGGATTACGATTAAGTACACAACTAATTAGAATCTTAACCTTCTACAGAAAATGGTTGTATCTAACCCACTTGCCAAAACACTTGATACTAATCGCTTAACTGGACCGAATTTCACCGATTGGCTGAGGAATTTGAGAATTGTTCTCAATTCTGAGAAACTAGCCTATGTGTTGGACACAGAGGCTCCAGCGGTGAATGAAAATTCGACGACTCAACAAAGAGCTGCAAGAAATAAATGGACTAATGACGATATGATGGTAAAATGTTACATGCTTGCGTCTATGAGCAATGAGTTGCAACGCCGGCATGAGCACATGGGGAGTGCTGCTGATATTCTACTTCATCTCAAGGAGTTGTATGATGAAGAAAGTCGAACAGCTCACTACGAGGTGTCGAAGCGGTATTCAAGGCTAAGATATCGGAGATTCATGTCATTGAAACTACTAACTTATCGGTTTGTTCTACTTTAACATGGGTCATTGACTCTGGATGCACCTCGCATTTGTGTAATTCAATGCAAGGGCTAAAACAAAGTAGAAGACTTAGGGATGGAGAGCTTACCCTACGCGTTGGAAACGGAGCAAAAGTTGCTGCTATTGCCGTGGGGAGCTATCCTTTATGTCTGGAGTAGTTTTAGAACTTAGAGATTGTCTTTATGTTCCTAGTGCGACTAGAAACCTTATTTCTATTTCATGTTTGGTAATGGACGGTTATAAGTTTATTTTTGAATCAAACGTTTGTTCAATTTATTTGAGAAATAATTTGATCGGTTATGGTTCTTTAATTGACAATCTCTATCACTTACATATGGATGTTAGTGTTAATACAGTTGATAATGGCATGAATGAGAATATCATTGGTTTTAAAAGACCAAGAGAGGAGGTAAATAAAACGTACTTGTGGCATCTTTGACTTGGTCACATTGGAGAGGATAGGATTAACAAGTTGGCCAAGAATGGTGTCTTAGGGTCCTTACCCTCTGAACCATATCCAGCTTGTGAATCATGTCTTCAAGAAAAAATGACTAAGTCTCCCTTTGTTGGACAAGGTGAGAGAGCTACTGAAGTACTCGCCCTAATACATAGTGATGTATGTGGACCATTTGTTGTGTCTGCTTGGGTTGGCTATCTCTACTTCATTACCTTTACTGATGATTATTCACGGTATGGGTACGTGTACCTAATTAAACACAAGTCTGAAGCCTTTGAAAAGTTTAAAGAGTTTAGACAAGAAGTAGAAAAGCAAATGGGAAAACCAATTAAGGCTCTTCGAGCAGATCGAGGAGGGGAATACCTTAGTACGGATTTCCTAACCTACCTCAAGGACAATGGTATTGTCTCCCAATGGACTCCTCCTGGAACGCCAGAATTGAATAGGGTATCTGAGCGGAGGAATCGAACTTTATTAGATATGGTTCGATCCATGATGAGTTTTACAGATTTACCTATATCGTTTTGGGGTTATGCACTTCTTACGGCTATTTATATTTTGAACAGAGTGCCTTCCAAATCTGTTCCGACCACACCATATGAGATGTGGCCTGGTAGGAATCCAAGTTTTACTCATATTAAAACTTGGGGGTGTCCGGCTTATATTAAGAAATTAAAGACGGACAAGTTGGAAAGCAGATCAGTAAAGGGTAGATTCATTGGGTATCCCAAAGAATCACTTGGATACTATTTTTATCTCCCAGAAGGCCATAATGTGATTGTGAGCCGTCATGCCTTCTTTCTTGAAAGTGAATTTATTTCCGCTGGCGGCAGTGGGAGAAAAATAGAACTAAAGGAGAAAGTCTCTTTAGAATCGAATATTCCAAGAACCCTCCCTGATAACTCTGTGACACCAGAGGTTACACCGCCACCTCGCAAGTCTAGTAGGATCTTCCATCCTCCTGATAGATACATGGGATTATTTATAGAGGAGATGGAGGAAATGTTCCTAATGGGAGATAAGGACCATAGAGATGATCCTAAGACTTATAGCGAGGCGATGTCAGACATCGACTCCGATAAATGGTTGGAAGCTATGAAGTCTGAAATAGACTCAATGTACTCCAATCAAGTATGGACTTTGGTTGATCCACTGGAGGGTATTGTACCCATTGGATGTAAATGGATCTTCAAGAGAAAGATTGGTTCTGATGGAAAGGTAGAGACCTATAAAGCTAGGCTAGTAGCAAAAGGTTATAGTCAACGCGAAGGCATTGACTATCAGGATACCTTTTCACCTGTAGCTATGCTTAAGTCTATCAGAACTCTGCTTGCTATTACTGCACACTATGACTATGAGATCTGGCAAATGGATGTGAAAACTGCTTTCCTAAATGGATATCTTGAAGAAGATATCTATATGGAGCAGCCTTTGGGTTTCACTTCCAAAGATGAGAGTCATAAGGTGTGCAAGCTTCAACGATCCATTTATGGATTGAAGCAAGCTTCTCGGAGTTGGAACACTCGTTTCAATGATGCAATCGAATCGTTCGATTTTATCAAAAATGAGGAAGAGCCGTGTGTATATAAAAAGATTAGTGGGAGTGCTGTTACTTTCCTCGTACTGTACGTGGACGACATACTCCTGATTGGGAATGACATTCCTATGCTGACATCGGTCAAGTTATGGTTATCAAAAGAGTTTTCTATGAAAGACCATGGAGAAGCATCTTATATCCTTGGGATAAAGGTCTATAGAGATAGACCTAAGAAGTTGCTTGGCTTATCGCAAGCTATGTACATAGATGAAGTGTTGAAAAGATTCAGCATGGAGAATTCCAAACGGGGTATGGTACCTCTAAGGCATGGAATTCACCTCTCTAAGACTATGTCTCCTAAGACAACTGAAGAGAGAAGTCGCATGAGTAGGCTCCCTTATGCTTCGGCAATAGGGAGCTTAATGTATGCGATGCTATGTACTCGACCTGATATAGCACAGGCTGTGAGTGTCACGAGCCGATATCAGTCGAACCCGGAAGGAACACGGGTAGCGGTAAAGAATATCCTTAAGTACTTGAGAAGAACGAAGGATATGTTCTTGGTTTTTAGAGGAGGAGAACTCAGAATTGATGGCTATGCGGATTCAGACTTTATGTCTGACATAGACGATAGAAAGTCTACGTTTGGGTATCTATTTATTTGCAATGGTGGGTCAATAGTTTGGAAAAGTTCCAAGCAAGAGACGATTGCAGATTCTACTTTGGAAGCGGAGTACATCGCTGCATCTGAAGCTGCCAAGGAAACTGTTTGGATCAAGAAATTTGTCACTTAGCTTGGTGTGGTTCCTTCAAGTAAGGATCCCTTGCCACTATACTGTGATAATAATGGCGCCATAGCACTAGCTAAGGAGCCAAGGTCTCATCAGAAATCCAAGCACATTGAGCGGCGGTATCACAAGATCAGAGAGTACATCAAGGATAAACATATTGAAGTATAGAAGGTTGCCTCCGCGGATAACGTGGCGGACCCGCTAACTAAGGCATTGACTCAGCAGAAACTTGAGACTCATCTTGAGAAGATGGGCATTAGATACATGGCTGATTGGCTTTAGTGCAAGTGGGAGATTGTTAGTCATATGCCCTAGAAGCCTATCAGGCTTACGCATTTTATTTTTTTGTGGGACATATTTTTGTACTTAATCTTTATTATTGATGTAATTTGGCTTTTTATTCCATTCATGTTTAATGTGTCCGTGAATCGTCCTTTGAATTAATAAGATGATAATATGTATTCTCAAGAGTTGAGAATTTGAGATACATATTATTGGTGATTAATTCATAAATGCTCTCAATCGGAGGATCATCGTAGGACGATGATTGATCGGTAAGATTGATGCGTGTGTCGCTTCTCTTTTGGGATGACGAATCTCAAGTCATCGGTGTGGGGACGGAGCGAACATGCGGGTGGTTGTTGGAGAACAAGTGCGGCGTGACCAACTACGAACGATTACATGGATGTCTACTCGTTCGTCGATAACTAGTTCGATGTTGCAGGGGTACAACTAATCCTTAGACCTGCGACACCACGGCCATTCAATATGAGGCTACTGTAGTTCGACTATGCAACAAACTATGATCCTAACCATGGGTCTTAGTAGTATATGTTGGCTACAGTGGATTCATATCAAGAATGGGTGTGTGTTTATAGGGGATCTATCGCTCTCGGTAGAGAGATAATTGGTTCTATGCTATTTGTAAGGCAAAGCTCAGAAATCCTCGGCCGGGGTAATATGGTGTATGGAAAGATGTTTCCAAGAGTAACCATAAGAGCTTGTCCTATCAAATTTGTCATAAGATGGGTGATGGGGTTTGACGAATATTCCATGACCTCCACTCCGTTGGAACTATGCGATAGAAGGATTGTATTGTACGGTAACTGCACTAAAGGTTCGATCAGATATTCACTTCTGACTGGATTGCCACTATATGCTGCTAGGCGTCACTGGTGGATTGTAGGAACCAATAGAAATAATTATAGAGAATTAATTATTCTATTAGGGTAGAATGAAAAGAGTTTGAGCCATCGAAAGGAGTTTCGATGATGATGTTGATGGGGATCGCATCATATCTCACTACCAGGCAATTGAACCTATTAGGTCACACACATAAGAAATCGCGCATGATCGATATTAAGGAGATGATAAAAGAAGTTTATCGGATGGATTAATACTAAAGTTTACTAATTTATTAGTAAAAGGACTAATTTGCAATTGTTGTAAATTAGAGGTATTTATGTGTAAAAGTTACATGGTGTATTTACTAATCGTTAGTAAATAATATGAGGACTTATGTGTAAATGTTACACACGAATCGAATTAGAATTAGGATTCGAATTCGGTTAATATCATAACCAACTTATGGGTTAATGGATAATCCAATCAGAATAGGATTTCGATTAGGATTAGGATTAGGATTACGTTAGGGTTTTCTCATTATAAATATATGTCATATGACATATTGAAAGGTAAGGAAAATTAATGCAAGAGAAATAGAAAACCCTAGCCGTCAATCCTCTTTCTTTCTTAAGTCCTCCGCAATTAATCCATCGGATTCGATCTTCAAAAGGTTGCTAGCACCCCTAGAAGATTGATTCATCATACTCAAGTCTGCAAGGATTAATTCGTGATCGGATCATGGATTGAAGCGGTCGACTAATTCGATCAAGGGCGTGATTTCGTGTGGACGCGAGTAGAGGCCGGGAGCGTGGGCGGCTAAACGAGGACGAACAAATTTTAACAACGATTGTCAACTTCGCGGTGATCTCAACCCGCGCAAGGTGAATAATTAGATCATATTTGATTAGATCAACTAGATCTATTATTAATGATCTAAAACGAAACACGAGTTGATCTTTGGATTTTCAAGAAAATTTTAATTATGCTATTATCTTCCGCTGCGTACACATGATTTTCTTACAGTGACAACGACGATTGCGATCCAAGCTTCCAGGAGCTAAAGGAAAGATTAACTTCGACTCCTATACTCGCCTTGCCGATTTTAGGGGACAGTTTTGTGGTGTATAGTGATGCCTCCTATAATGGTCTTGGGTATGTTCTATTGCAGTGTGGGCGGGTTATTGCTTATGCTTCCCACCAGTTGAAGAGCTATGAGAAGAACTACCCTATCCAAAACCTTGAACTGGCCGTAGAAATTTTCACATTGAAGCTGTGGAGGCATTATCTTTATAGTGAGCGCTGCAAGGTATATACAGATCATATAAGCCTCAAATATTTGTTCACCCAAAAGGAGTTGAATATGCGACAACGCCGGTGGTTGGAATTATTGAAGGACTATAATGTCACTATCCTATACCACCCGGGAAAGGCCAATATTGTGGCCGATGCGCTTAGTAGGAAGTCGATGGAAAATCTTGCCATGGTAATTACTCATCAACCGTCGTTGTGGAATGAAATGTGGCGGTTTGATCTTGAAGTTGTAGCTCCAAAGGTTCCGACTATCCTTGCTACTCTAGTTGTGCAACCGATCTTGTTGAAGAAAATTAAAGATCGGCAAGCTTTGGATCCATATCTCCAAAAGGTGCGGCGAGATATTGAGAGCGGGTGCGCCGGTGAGTTCAGTGGGGGATCCGATGGTGCACTTCGGTTTGAGAATCGTCGGTGCGTGCCCAAGGACGAGGAAGTTCAAAAGGCTATATTGCAAAAAGCTCACCAATCTCCTTATAGTGTGCATCTGGTGGCACTAAAATGTACAAAGATCTCAAAGTGCATTATTGGTGGCCGGGGATAAAGGAAAACATCGGGCAATTTTTGGCGCAATGTTTGACGTGTCAACAAGTTAAGCACAGCGTCGATTTTCAGCAAAAAAGTTGCAAAGTCTACCTACTCATGTTTGAAAGTGGGAAGATGTGGCAACGGACTTCGTGGTGGGTTTACCCCGATCGTAGGCTGGATATGATGCGATATGGGTGGTGGTGGATCGCTTGACGAAATCGGCACATTTCTTGCCGATTCACACCACTTGGTCCGGGGAGAAGTTAGCACTAGTCTATCTTGATGAGGTGTGAGATTCCATGGGGTTCCGACGTCTATAGTATCGGATCGAGACCATCGGTTCACATCTCACTTTTGGAAGAGTGTCACACCCCAAGCCCGCCTATTTGGTCGGTTTGGGCACGTCAACAGACGCCGAACGACAAAGACTCTCCCCGTCCACCCAAGGCTCAACACAAGTACGGATCATGTATATGAATTCTACACAGCGGAACATAGATATACATGGTTTGCACGAGGGCAAGCAACAGCCAGAAGTGAAAGTTCTACTCTATTACATTCATACAAGTAACATGATTTCATTTGATCACATACATGCATTCAACATTTACATTCTTTCATTCATTTCTTTATACATCATATGATCTCCCAAAATATAAGCTCTTTACATTCATACATCATTTATACATTTTCATCATCAAATACAAAAGATGATATAGCAGGTATGTAAGGTGCTGAACTTTTAAAGTTACGAAGTTACAGTGTATGTTAGCTTGGAAGGCTATTAGGATGGTTCCTGAAATTCGGGAGCATTCGGGTGCTTCGGTGCGCGTTGGGCGCAGCAGGCGAAAGGCTATGTTGGACTGTGGACTAAATCCGTTATAAGAGTGGATGAAAAGGTCATGTGAACATGCTCGAGAACATGTGTTGGGTGTCCGGTATGATTTGAGATGAATCGGAGACCTACGGAGCGAAAACGAGCGAAAATGGAGAAGAAACGGACGAAAGCTGAAAACTGTAGAAAATTGGCTAAGTCCTAAAAATGCTGGAGTTTTGGACCTACGGGGTCCGGTCCCTCCAGCCAGGGACCTGTCCCCGTACCCGAAAACTGCCCAGTGCGGGCTGTGCAAAAGTAGGCAAGTTAGAGGGCTTTTTGGCAATTTTGCCATGGGAGGGGTTAAATGAGGGGTTTAAGGCTTATTTCCCCTCACTCCCTCTCATTCCAACACAAAAAGAAACCTCTCTCTCTCTCTCTCTCTCTCTCTCTCTCTCTCGGAGCTCTCCATCTCTCTCTCTCTCGGAGCTCTCCCTCTCTCTAGAAGTGGATCAAGAGGGTAGAGAAGGAGGAGATTGGAGCTAGAAGGAGAAGCTCCATTGTCATCTTCTTCCTTAGCTTGGAGAGGATAGCTTTTTGAGGTAAGCTTTTGACCTCACTCATGGTGAATGGCTAAGGATAGGCTTGAATACCTTAGGATTGGGGTTTAACGAAGCTCTAGAGGTAGTTGATCTTATTCATTTCAAGAATAAATGCTTGCTTGTGATATCTAGCAATAATGAGATCTAGGGCTTCCAAAAAAGGATTTTCATAGATGTGAGGGTTTGATCTAAATTGAGCCCATACAAACCTAATTGCTAGGTACTTCGACGCATTGGTGCGCTCGGTTTGGCAATCCGACAAGTGGACGCGAAGAAATCGAGGAATTAGCCTATTTCGGTACAGATTGCCGCAGCACGCGGCGTATGCTTCCAAAAATCACGAAAATTGAACCCTAGCGTCTTGACATCACCAGAATGTGGGGGGTGTCCATCCCGAAGCAACTGGGCTTCCTTTTATGTCTAAGTTATATATTGATCATATTCATATATTGACATTATGCATTATAGGAATTGTAACATACCGAAACCCCGGTAGTAGATATCAAACTTTTGCCAAATTGACTAAAGTATTCGAAAGAGACAAATGGACAAGTTTCAACTACCATTCCAACGATGTTGGGAGGGTTAAAAAAAAAGTTCTAAAAGAGTTTTAGCATTGGTCGGCACGAAAGGAAGTCGATCAACGCGAAAAAACAGCAATCTGGACAAAGTGTACTGGTACAGTCATCAAAGTGTACCGGTACAACCATCGCCACCCGAGAAGATCTACTCTCGGGTTTGGTAACTGCGAAAGTGTACCGGTACAAATCTTTGAAAGCAGAAATTGCTCTCGGGTTTGCCTCTGTAATCGTGTAAGCGGTGACGAGCCAAAAGTGTCTGGTACACTTTGGTCTGGCAGCAAGATTGAGGGTTGTTGCAAAATAGAAGAAATTGAGGGTTTTGTTGCAATTGTTACAACATAATAAGACCTCAAGCACCCCTCCCTCTCTCTTTTCACTGCCATTCATCTCTCCATCTCATTTCACTCTTTCTCTCTCTAGAAACCTCCTCAAAGCCCAAGGAGAAGAAGAAGGAGAAGAGCATTTGGAGGGTTTTGGAGCTTAAGGAAGATCTTGAAGCTCTCCAATAAGGAGGACATGGGATAGCTTTAGGCTAAGGTGAGTTTTATGCAAAAATAGATCTAAGGTTTGGTTTTATGCCCTAGGAAACTAGGTTTTGATCTTCTCTCTTGTATAGAAACCTAGTAGAGGCTTAAGCTCCATGAAAATTCATGGAAGCTTCATGTGTTATAATGGTGAACACCTAGGGTTTAAAGTAGATGCCTTAGGAATGGTTTGGATGGTTCTAAAAGAGTTCCTAGGGATTTAACAAGCTCTCTTTTGCTTGTTCTAGAGATCAAAATCTAGGATTGAGCATATGACTACATGATTAGGAAACCAAATTTGGGGCTATTGCCCTAAGGGGTTCTAAGGCAAATTGACCATGTAGAAATCTAATTAGAGGTGTGTTCGACGCGTTGGTGCGCTCGGTTCGACGATTCGACGAGCGTACAAAAAGATTTGGACTAAATGCAATTTTTTTAATAGATAGCCGCAGCACGCAGAATAGGAGTTCAGAAATTTTAAAAAATTCACCGGGGCATCCTTGCAACCATCTAAGGTAGGTGGTGCATACCAAGGATCTCGAAATTTTTTTTATGTCTAAAGTGTCATATTTGAGCATGAGCATGTATTGAGCATATTGCATAGCAGGGTTACTTATGAGTTTCTTATTGCATGTTGTGAGTTCAAATGCATGTGAAATATTAGTGAGAATGTATAAACCCTATGTATGCATGATATAAAACAAGAACTTAGTGGTCATAGAAACAAATGTGACATTGGACATGATTGTAGAGAATGACATTGACGGGTCTTGAACACTTAGAAAACAAGTATGGAACCAATGTGAGTACAAGAACATAGTAGTGTATATAACACTAGTGAAGGCTAAAGAATGCAAGTAAATAGAGAGAATGCCATTGTGACATTACAACCTTAGAGTTAAGGGTCATATGAACATGGTTTTCCTTGAAGCCAAGGAATGGATTTAATTCGGAATCCTTAAAGTTAAGGATTGGATCACACTCGCCTAATAGTTCTTACTCGAGGGCGGTAGACCCCCCTCGGGCGATGAGCTCCGGAGTTATCATCACTGGGTCGTAGCGGGTATCTTCCCAGAGGACGGTCCCGTCGGGTTGTAACGGGTATCTCCCCAACAATAGGGATTTTGGTTGGTGAGTTTGTTGAGGGCGAAACCTACAGGCTAGCTATGAGATTGGGCAAAGAAAATATAATCTTGCATTCATCATGAGCATTCTATCGAGCATAGTATCGTTACTGTTCAGGCATATTAGCTGCATTTGCCAGTTGGTTACTATCTTACCTTTCTTCTATTATGCCTGATTTAGACCTAGTGAGAAAGTCGGCGTGGTTGGTTGCCGAACCCACTAGAAACTTTGTTGTAGTTCTCACCCCACTATTTTCACGAGCGGGGACCGAGCCGGCGGAGGATCGCGGTATGGGTATCGTACCCTAACTAGAGACCGCCCGAGATACTTTACCTTATTTTAGTTGCATTTTCCTTTACTATCATCTTTGTATTTGATGACTATAGATGTGACGCAGAACTTTCGCAAATAGCAAGGTTCGAGTGTTGGATGCGAGTTCTAAGCTTTTCCAGTTTTTACGGAGGGTCGTTGATTGTGTTCAGACCTATGGCACGTGTCTAGGTTAGCGGATGAATCCCTAGCACTAAAGTCCAAAAAGTTGGATTTTAGGTTGCTCTCGGATTGCATGTTTGGGGGTCTGCAGTACGGGAAAAGTTCTTATCTTAGGTGCGGCAATTGTTGCTATACCGTGCGAGTGCATGCCGGTATGGGATGGGTGGAGGTAGCCAACTTTGAGCCTCGGGTTTGGGTTTTCGCGAGTGCATGCCGGTACGGATCACGGCTATCTTGACCGGCGCGGTTTTGAAAATCCGAAACTGTAGGGGCTTTTTGGCATTTTGTGCCTTCTATTTGAGTACCCCCTCAGCCTAGGTCTTCTCTTGAGCCACTCCACAGCAGGGATTATGTCACGCCCCGCTCCCCGCCTATTTGGTCGGGTTCGGGCCACGTCAACAGACGCCGAACGGACAGGGCCTCCCCTACCCGCCCAAGGCTCTAACAACAAGTACAATTTAACAAATCAAAGAGAATTTGCAATTATACAAGGCTTACACGAAGGTAAGCAACAACACAGCGGAAGAGTAAGCACTAAGCTAGAATATAAACCATACATGAACTTGATTACGTTTGAACCAAATACAAGTAAACTAATCTATTACATTCTTTAAGCATTCGATACATCATTTCTTTTACATTTGTCATCTCCCAAAAATTACTTGAATTGTTTACAACTTGACATCTATAGTTCAACAAAATAAAGTTGATACAAGTATAACCAAAAAAATGACTAGATGCAAACTCCGGTGGCCACTAGCTATGGCGCTAACCCTTTACCCCGGTCCTCCGCCGCCCCGCTCGTGCTAGGAGCTGTAGGGTTAGTGGTGTGAGAACTACAACGAAGTTCCCAGTGGGCTCGGCAACTGACCCCGCCGACTTACCCACTAGGTCTATCCAGGCATAAGTATTTCAAAGGAAAAGAAATAGTAACCAAGCTATATATATATATGCTAATACTATGCACAAGAAACGATCGAGATAGATAGATAATTAAATTTAAATATGTTTGCATGCATGCTCTTTATCATTCTTTACTTTACTTTACTTTACTTTACTCATTACCCAATCTTGCGTTAACATAGTTAACCCCAACAAACTCAAGACCCAAAATCCCTCCTTTGAGCAGGAGGCTCTAAGCCTACAAGACCCAGGGGACCGTCCGTCGGGGCCACGATCCCCTAGGTGATTGTTCCGGAACTCACCGCTTGGGGAGGAGCGACCTTCCTCAAGCCAAGACTTGTCAAGAGTATCGATCTAATCCTCACATTGAGGATTCATAGCCACTAGTTACCATGCCATTGTCAATGATAGGTTTTCTACCTAATCATGTATCTCATTCTTGCCATAATGTCACTAAGTTAAAATATGTTTAACTAAGGTCATATCAATGCCAATCTCATCCCTATGTCAAGTTCACCATTGTTTGCTAAGTTCACATTCCATTGTCATATTCACACAATAGGGTTCTAGTTCATGTGCCTCTATGGTTCCATTACAATTTCTAAGTTCATTTCTCTCTAGAACATGAATTGAAGTTCAACCAACTTGCATAAATACCAACTACCCTATCATGCATGAATATACTTTACATAATATGCTCAAAAGGTGAAAACAGACATAGAAGGGAATTTGATGATTCCGGTATGCACCCCCCACCTTAAAATAATTTTGTGAGGATGCCCAAGAAGTTTCACGACCTACCGAGGCCTAGGTAAAAACCTGCAGTTTAAAAGTGAACTTAATCAGGCCATTTTACATAGTAGCCCCTATATCGGATTTTCGTTTAATTAAACGGAGTTGTCCCACGTGTCGGGAATACCCCCAATTAGGTTTCTACAAGGTCAATTTGACCCAAGAACCCCTATGTTCAAAAGCCCCAAATTTGGGTGCTCCAACAATGCCCTATACCAAACCTAGGGTTTTGATCTCATCCACAAGCAAAACATAGCTTTAGATCAACCTAGAAGCTCTCTAAAACCATCCTTGACCCATTAGAACCATCTATTTGGAGTTTACAACAAACCCTAAGAAGACACCATTAGAGCACATGAGCTCAAATGGAGTTTCATGGTGTTCATAGCCATGCAAGTCCCCTAATACTAGCAACAAGCTAGAAAACTCCAAAACTTAGGAGAAAACCTAAACCCTAGAGTTAAACTTGTAGAAACTCACCTCTTGTACCAAGCTCTACCAAGATCCTTCCTTGTTGGAGAGCTCCAAGCCCACCAAGAGCTCCAAACCCACCTTCTTCTCCTTCTCCTTCTCCTTCTCCACCCAACCCTAGGGTTTTTCTAGAGAGAAAGGGAACAAGAGAGAAAATAGAGTGAGTGTGTGTGTCTTTGTGAAAAGAGGGTGTTGGGGGAGCTTATGGTGTTGTAACAATAGCCAAAAAGCCCCTCAACTTCTTTTATTTCGCCCGATTCACAAGCTAGCATCGGACCATCCCATACCTGGTATGGGGAAATGCATCGGTATGGGGTGCTACAGTGGCAGAAACCCGAGGGCAACTTTCCTCGGTTTCGCAGCATCTATACCGGTATGGGGGCGACCTGTACCGGTATGGGCCGAAAAAACTATCAAACCCGAGAGCTCTCCCCTTCTCGGGTGTGATGGCTATACCTACGGACACTCGGGGTACATGCGGTATGGCCATAAAATTATCAAACCCGAGGGCTCTTCCTTCTCGGGTGTGATGGCTATACCGTCTGGACACCGAGTACATCTGGTATGGGCTCATCGTCAAACCCGAGAGCTCTCCTCCTCTCGGGTGTGATGGCTATCTTGATACGGACACCGAGTCACCGTGTATGGTGCTCCCGGACTTGTGTTTCGCGCCGATTCGGCTCTACTTCGCGCCGAACAACGCCAAAACCCTTTTAACTCTTTTAGATTATCTTCTAACCTTTTCCAAGAGATTTGGAATGGCAATTGGAACACGTCCAACTATTTTATTTTCGTACTTCGATGAATTTTGCCAAAGTCGACCTTATTATCGAATTTTCGATATGCTACGATTAGAGGTAGGAGCTTCTCACACTACCTCTCTTGGGTTTCTTGGATTTTTGGTGGATTTCAAAGAGATTGATCATCTCTTTTCTTCTCTTTTGCTTTTGGGTGACTACTCCACCATGGACGAAGCTTGGAGCTTGGATTTGAAGCTTGAGGGAGGATAGATCTTCAAGCTTTGAGGGTTTTGAGCCTTGTTTGGAGCTCCTAGAAGGTAAGCAACTCATCTCCTTCCTCTAGATTTGAGTTTGGTTGCTTCTTTATAGATGAAACCCTAGATTTGGCATATTAGGGTTTATTTTGGAGATTTGCAACCTATGGCTTTTAGAGTCCAATTGATTAGTTTAGAACCTTGATTTAGGTTGCTTTGGAAGGGGCTTACACTCCATTTGAGGTTTCGAGAGGGATCCTTCACCTAGGTGAGTTTTTCCCTGTTCTCCGATTCTGATATTCGCAGTTTGAGTCGTGGACTCGTCGGTTGACCTTGAAACTTTGTGGGTGAACTTTCTAGGGCGCTAGGAGTCTGGAAAGTGTCAGGGTTGGCGACCCGGAGCGTGCGAGGATCATCGGTGGGTTTGGCCTCACCTAGCACAATGAGAAAATTCTCATTGGTGCTTATATGTTTACGGTTAATTGGAAAGTCATATGTTTTCAAGTTACATATATTATTTGTGAATTTTAGAATGCTTAAGATACATGTGTTATGTATAATGCGATTTTGCCTCTATATAGTAGAGATGTATGCTTGTGGTAACTAAGTACTTGTAGCATTCTATTTGAGAACTTGAACTTAGTAAAAGGACATGATATGGGGTGTTATTGGACCTAGAAACTATGTATGACATAGGAGAAAAGCTAATGTCATAAAGCGGCATTAGGCTTGGCATCTATTTGTAGGATAGTGAGCTAATGTCATCAAGCGGCATTAGGCTCGTAATGAACTTTGACATAGAAAATCTAGTGTCATAAGAGTATTTGAACTAGACCTTAGGGTTGCTAGTTATTATTGCTATGTTGAGACATGAGGTTTGGAATTGAGACTTGGACTATACTTGTTGCCATTTGTGCTCTTTCGCACATGCTTGTGAGGGTCGCTCCCTACAAGCCGGCACTCCGGAGTTGGCCTTTGCGATTCATTCGCGCGTGCGGTGTTGAGAAACCTACGGGACCGTTTGGAACAGACACATTCCTTGCGAGGGATGTTGGGCTACCACGGTACTTAGGTGACACAAGTTGGATTACTATGGGTAAATCCTAGAGAGAGAGAATTGAACTTGGACATTCAACTGTACTAAATGACAATCACTACTAGATAGGACTTAGTAGTTGGATTATGTGGACTTTACTTAGAGTTATAGTATACTTGGTAATTCTTTAATTACATGTTATTATACTTGTTGGTTATAGTTAAAACATATCATCTTATTTATGTTGGAACGAGAACTTATGACATTTAAATTTCGGGAACATGGTTATGGTAGCATTTCTTTATGCTTTAATTACAAGTTTAATTATATCGCTTACTTGCTCTCTTTTCTTTGGGCCTAGTGGTGCAATGGTGCAGGTCAGTAATTGCCCACTGGGGACTATAAATTATAGTTCTCACGCCCCATGGTTCTGTTTCCTTTTCAGCGCCTTCCGCATCGGGGGAGGTTAGGGATCGCGGCAAGGGTGTTGCTTCGGGTTAGCGGCACTCGGCGAGGTTGTTCGATAGGTGGATACTTCTCTATTTCTGTTGTTTAGAGAGGTCGTGAGTTGTTCCTGTATTTAGAGAGACCACCACTTTTTGGGACTAATGTTGTATTAACCTTATGTTCTTTTTGGTTATGTTGTTAGTCTCTTTATGTTTATAGTTTTCCTACTCTCTACTTGTTGATAGTTTTCCTCCCACAACCAACAAAAAAAAACAAAAGAAAAGAAAAAAGAAAAAAAGAGAAAAAGAAAGCAAAAAAAAAAAAAGAAAAGAAAAGAAAAAGGAGTTGAAGGCATAAAGATGGTGGCGACGGCGATGACTTTGACGACGACGACGACGTGCGAGGAGGCCTCATGACCTCCTCTTTCTTCTTCTCCGATGACGACCTCGACAACACTAATGGCGCGTAAGGAGGCCTCATAGCCTCTTTACTCTACTTCTTCTCCGACGACGATGGTTGATGTATACGTGCAAATGATATAGTCGCGATTTTATGTCGGTTTGATCAACACGACCGTCTTCGTGATAGGTCGACCCGATCAAATTTGATATTGAATCGTTACTACATTATACACGCGTATCCATTAAGCCCGTTGCCCTCGACATCAAAAGAAAAAAATTGTTGTCCGCACAAGCGACGCGATGGTGACGATCCTTGTGTCGGATTGATTGAGCGGCCGCCTTCGTGATAGGCTCGACACTTTCAATCCCGACATTAGATCGTTACCCTCATTAGACCTATGATCACACCGAGCGGCCGTCTTCGCGATAGGCTCGACACGGTTGAACCTCGATTCGGACCCAAATGATAATAACAAAAATAAAAAATAAAAAATAGATAATAAATATTTTCTCGGGTCGCCGTCTTCGTGATAGGCTTGACCGAGTTCGACAAATCGGGTCGCCATCTTCGTGATAGGCTTGACCCGAGTTCGGTTAGTTAAACCGGGTCGCCGTCTTCGTGATAGGCTTGACCTGGGTTCGATCAATCAAACCTGGTCGTCGTCTTCGTGATAGGCTTGACTCGGGTTCGGATCAAACAAACCCGGTCGCCGTCTTCGTGATAGGCTTGACCCGGGTGAACCAAACCATAATGACAAATCAAATCGGATAAGCCGATCCAGTCTAATTAATGAGTCTAATTGAACCATAAAAGACATTAACCAAACCACTACAAGCTAGTTTGACTTGAACCAAATTTTAACGGATTCAACTTGAATCAAAGTGAATCCGATACGAATTAAACCAAACCGGATTCGAACCCAACCAAATCCGGTCTAAACCGAACCGGATCCGAACCGAATCGGATCCTGTCTGAACCGAACCGAACAGGATTTGACTTGAACCAAAGTGAGCCGAACCGGATCCTATCTGAACCGAACCGAATCCAGTCCGAACCAAACAATAAGGGATTCGACTTGAACCAAAGTGAATCCGATCCGAACTAAATCGAACCGGATCCGAACCGAACCGGATCCTGTCTAAACCGAACCGCACAGGATTCGACTTGAACCAAAGTGAGCCGAACCAGATCATATCTGAACCGAACCGGCTCCAATCCAAACCAAACAATAAGGGATTCGACTTGAACCAAAGTGAATTCGATCCGAACTAAATCGAACCGGATCAGAATCGAACCAAATCCTGTCTGAACAGAACCGAACAGGATTCAACTTGAACCAAAGTGAATCCGATCTGAACTGAACCGAACTGGATCCTGTCTGAACCGAACCGAACATGATTCAACTTGAACCAAAGTGAATCCGATCTAAAGCGAACGAACAGATCAAAACCGAACTGAATCCGGTCTGAACCATAAAGGATTCGACTTGGACCAAAGTGGACCCAATCTAAACTGAACCAAACCAAAGTGGGTTCGATGCAAACCAAATCATAAAAGATCTGACTTGAACCGGAGTTGGTCCAATCCGATCCAAACCATGAAGGATCTGATTCGAACTGAAATAGGTTCGATCCAAACTCAATCACAAAGGATCCGAATCGAACCGAAGTGGGTCCGACCCAAACCAAATCAAGAAGCATTCGACTCGAACCGAAGTGGAGCCGATTCGAGCCAAGCCATAAAGGATTCGACTTGATCCGAAGTGGATCCGACTCAAACCAAACCGAGAGGGAGTCAACCTGAACCAAAGTGGATCCAATACGAACCGAACTAGGAAGCATTCGACTCGAACCGAGGTGGATCCGATCCTAACCAAACTATGAAGGATTCGACTCGAACCGAAGTGGGTCTAATCCAAACCAAACCATGAAGAATTCAACTCAAACCAAGTCTTGATGGGTCCCGAACCAAAACATAACGGTTCAACCCAAACCAAGTCTAAATGGGTCCCGAACCAAGCATAACGGTTCGGTCAAACCCAATCCAAGGCGACCAAACAAACTTAAGGTCGTCAATTCAAACCAAGCCTTGATCCAAAGCGACCAAACAAACTTAAGGTCGTCCAACTTAACCCAAAGTCCACAAATAAATCCCAAAACCCAAAGTCCACAAATAAATTCCAAAATCAAAGTCTACAAATAAATCCCAACTCAACCCAAAGTCCACAAATAAAATCCCAAAATTCAAAACTTCTCAGATCCAATCGACCGCAAAGTCGTTAAACTAAACAACCAAATCCAAACGACCGAAACGTTGTTAAACTAAACGCAAATCCAAACGACCGAAACGTCGTTAAAATTAACCCAAATCCAAATGACCGAAACGTCGTTAAACTAAATCCAAATTCAAACGCAGCCGAAACGTCGTTAAACTAAACCCAAATTCAAACGACGAAACGTCATTAAACTAAACCCAAATCAAACGACCTCAAAGTCGTTAAACTAATCCATCAATTCCGATCGACCGAAACGTCGTGAAACTAAACCTACATTCAAATCGAACTCTAACACATATACCGAATACATATACTTAGGGTCTAGTCAGCCTTCTGCTCTAGCACATGTACCTAGAGTAGAAGTCAAACCATGCTCGACTAGTCCTAATACATATACTTAGGGTCTAGTGTGCTTTTTGCTCTAGCACATATACCTAGAGTGAAATTCATACCGAATCGAGCTCTAATACATATACTTAGAGCTCAAATCCGACTAGCCCTAATACATATACTTAGGGCTTAGTCAGATCTTCATTCTAGCACATATAACTAGAGTGATACCGGTTAATCCGATACATATACTCGAATTAGCCACTCTCGGATAATTCGACCCACCTCAATACATATACTTGAGGTCTGGTCACATCTTCACCTTGGAACATACAACCAAGGTGAATATATTCGGACTCTAAAACATATATTCATCCGACTAACCCTAATACATATACTTATAGCGTTTGTATTGGGTACAAGATATAAGGGGTTATACCCCTCTTGTACCCAAACAAAAAAACCCGTTAATTGGGAACACTTGTTCCCGCATGTAGTTGTACACTGGTACAACCCTTTAAGGGTGGGAGCAAGTGTTCCCACGCGGGGCTGGAACAAGCTTGGGAACAAGCTTGTTCTAGCCCACTTGAGTAGAGAGAGAGAGAGAGAGAGAGAGAGAGTAAGTAGTTTTAAATTAGAATTTAAATTTTAAAATCAAAATTTAAATTTTAAAAATATTTAATTTATAATATTAGAATTAAAATTTATAATTTTAAATTTTAAATTTAACTTTAAATTTTAAATTTGATATTTGGTATTTTTTAATTTTAAAATTAGTTTTAAATTTAAATTTTATAATTTTAAATTTTAAATTTTTACAATTATAAGTTTTAAAATTTAGATTTAAAATTTTAAAATTATGAATTTTAATTAAATATTATAAATATAACATTTAAAAATTAAATTATAAATATAATATTTGATGTTAATTAATTAGATAATATAATTTTAAATCCAAATTATAATCCTTATTCCTCTTGTTTCAATCTAACCATCCAAACACAATTTTTCTAGTTCCAGCTTATACTCACAATTTCATCCAAACAAAAAAACACTCTTGTTCCTACAAAAACCCATACTTGTACCTATCCCCGGTATAACTAGTTCCTGCTTATACCCGAACCAAACGAAGCCTTAGGGTCTAGTCAATCTTTCGCTCTAGCATATCTACCTAGAGTGAAATCTTTACCCGATCGAGCTTTAATACATATACTTAGAGCTCAAATCCGACTACCCCTAATACATATACTTAGGGCTTAGTCAGATCTTCATTCTAGCACATATAACTAGACTGATACTCGGTTAATTCTGATACATATACTCAAGAATTAGCCACTTTCGGGTAATCAGACCACCTCAATACATATACTTGGGGTTTGGTCGCATGTACACCTTGGAACATATAACCAAGGTTGAGCATCAGACCACCTCAATACATATACTTGGGGTTTGGTCACATCTCCACCTTGGAACATATAACCAAGGTGAACCCGACCGCCATGTCTTTAAACTGAGCATCAGACCACCTCAATACATATATTTGGGGTTTGGTCACATCTCCACCTTGGAACATATAACCAAGGTAAACCCGACCGCCATGTCATTGAGCATCAGACCACCTCAATACATATACTTGGGGTTTGGTCACATCTCCACCTTGGAACATATAACCAAGGTGAACCCGACCGCCATGTCATTAAACTGAGCATCAGACCACCTCAATACATATACTTGGGGTTTGGTCACATCTCCACCTTGGAACATATAACCAAGGTGAACCCGACCGCCATGTCGTTAAACCGAGCATCAAAACTTCAATCGACTACCAAGTCGCTAAATTGGGTATCTAGTCTTATGAAACTCATGTACAGTGGGGGTATGCCCCTGCTTAAGCCATGTAAACGGTAAATCATATCAATAAAATATTATTTGCCCGTTTTGTCTCTTTTATTATCAGCATTTATATTTGGTCTCTTAATTGAGGGTTCCTTAACACCGAAAGTGTGGGATAATTAATAGCAGATTCTTGAGTCTGTTGGAAGCCATGAACCTAACATCCTGATTTCAAAACAAAATTTAAACAAACTTAACCTCTACCATGAATGACCACTCGCCCTAGGAAAATAAACCTACGGCGGGGCCGGTTCGTTCCCGGCAGACACAGCAAGGCTTGGCGGGCCCAGAATAAAGTACTACAAATTATATAACGATAGTTGGGAGCAATCATACTGCAACCTTCCTCGATACTTCTTTATGTTGGAATCAACAAATCCTAGAACTATTACGAAGATTGATTTTATTAGTGTGACAAGCAATACTAGAATGTTTTCACGAGCCTTTTGGGCTTTTGGACCGTCGATTCATGGTTGGGAATAGTGCCGTCCATTACTTAGTATCGATGCTACCCATTTGTATGGAAAATATGGAGGCCACGCATTAATTGCCACAGGTGTCGATGCCAATGGTGGTTTATTTCCACTAGCTTTCGCAATTTGTGAGGGAAAGAATGGCTCGAGTTGAGAGTGGTTTCTAAGTTACCTAAGAAGATATATAATAAGATCTCGAGTTATTACACTAATTTCATATCGTTTTAAAGGGCTGGCGAACCTCGTTACACTTGTATTCCCACCATCTGAAGGTCATACTCATCGATGGTATTTGCGACATATGAAGGCCAATATGAATATTCATTTCAAAGTAAAACACTTACTTAAAATATTTTATCGAATTGGGAATGCTTCAGAAGAACTACAATATTACGCATTAAAGGAAAAATTGAAGGCTATGGATGAAGAAGCTTGGCGTTGGGTTGACAATCTTCATAACGATAGGACATACTGGGCTAAAGCTTTTGATGGTGGTCGACGATTCGGTATTATGACAACTAACCGATCGAAAAGTTTAAATAGGATGTTGAGGGAAGTTCGCGCCTTACCAATTACAGCTTTTGTGATTGCAACGTTTCATCGAGTGGTAAAATTTTTCTAAAACATCGGGCGGAGGGCGCTGTAATGTCTACGCAATTTGTCTCGAGAGTTGAAAACACCATCAATAGCCGGATGAGAAGTGCTAGAGCATATACAATTCGACGATTTGGATTTCACGAGTTCGACATACTTACTGGCAGTGATGATCAATACCAAGTGATTATCAATGACAGCAGTTCTACATGTTCATCTTTGTGTTTGCAACTCACAGGAATCCCTTATTCACACATTTTGTCATGTAGTTCTTCACACATGAATAGATTATTATGGCTTATATTCTCCTTGGTATACTGTCGCATCCTATTGTAAGGCTTATGAACCGCAGTTACATCCCGTTCCCGATCGTCGTTATTAGATCGCGTCATATGATTCACCTATACTGCCACCACGTGGGAGAAGAAAAAAGGGACGATCCAAATCTACGCGTACCCGTAATGTTATGGACGAAACTCCTGGGAATAGGAGGGGCAAGTGTAATATGTGTAAACAGCCTGGACATTATAAAAGCCCTTGTCCTGAAAATCAGCAAAGAAGGACCGAGAGACGTCGTCGCTAGGTTTTTCTATATGCAAATGACAATTAACTTCTTTAATCTTTTTTGCTTACGCACTAATGTTGCATCATTTTGTTTCTAACTCAGATTTATTTGACTATTTCAGATAGACGATCATAAGGAACCGGGACCTATTGATACATCTGTGCTGGCTTAGCAGCCACGGCATATATCTACTTTGATCAGAGAGGAGGTGATTTTTTATAAACATTTCAAATTTACGTAGATCTTCTTTAACTTATGTACTATTTTTGAGCTGACATTCACAATCATGCAGGGTTATTCTCCAGTTCAATTTACGAAGTATGGTCGTAAAATGAACAGATGGCAGTTTGAGCATCTTGCGGTATTGGACTAATTGCGCGAGCGAGGATTTTATTACGTTTCACGATTGCGGCGCCTACGGATCGATCGATCGTTATTGGGAGCATTAGTCGAGAGGTGGCGGGAGACGCGAGTTTTCATTTGCGACACGAGAGAGATAACTATTATCTTGATGGACGTCGCGATTATTCTTGGACTCTGCGTCCATGGCCTATAATAGGAGAGGGATTGTAGTGATCCGGAGTATAGGAGTTGGGGCTTGTCGACAACTACGGTGAGTGTCGGAACAAGTCCGAGCCGCGTTGGCGCAAAATAGACGCCAAACGGACTCAGTGGGGATGCGAGAGCAGTTTGTATCAGGAAAATTCGTGAAATAGCAGATTTTCTACCACTTGTCCGATACAAATTTTGGAATGTACCGATACAAGCTTGATGGCTATACCGGTACAACCATCAGGAATGTACCGGTACAGTTCCGCGCAGAATTGTTCTCGGGTTGCCCTTTTTGTACCGGTACACTTGCCCGCGTGTACCGGTACACTTTGGTAGGTGAAAGGGCAATTCAGTAAATCCTCACTTCGTTTGTATCACCCACCTACCCCTTTCTATATAGGATGGAGAGAGCAGGGAAGAGAGAGTTCTAGTGCACTCTCTCTCTTCTCCTTGTGCTTGACCGGGTGTAGTGGTGAAGCTCGGGTGGAGTTCGGATATTGTCGACGTCGCGCGCATGGCCGTTCGAGCGTGCATTCGCCGCCGTGGTACTACGAGGAGGCCGGGCGAGTGTGGATTTTCACCGTTCTCGACGTCGCGCCGGTGCTAGAGTCGCTGTCGAGGTGGGTATCCAACATTCCTCCATTTATTGCATGACCTCTCTACTTCGAGCTCGCGTGCGATTTCTCGAATTCCAGCGTCGACCGTCGGCGTTTCGGCTCGTGTGCGACGTAGGAGCGTCGGATTGCTGCGAAACTTGATTTGTTGGATTCTAGACTTCGAGAGGAATCCACGAAGCCCAAGATTGTAGGATTTGGTGAAGGTTAGCTTGGCCGAATCCCTGTTTTCCTTTGCTGCTGGCAGATTCGTGCTGAAAACGGGATTTTGATGGATTTTAGTGGATTTTTTTGATGTCCAGATTTTTGTAGGAGATTATTGCTGATCCAGTGGTGATTCCGGCAGGGATTCCTTGTGTTTCGGGACCTTCTTGCTGCCAGGAAATTAGCTTTAGCGGTGGGTTTTCATCGGGTTACTCCAATGTAGTGAGTAGTACACATGTATAGTTCCGATTTTATATACCTTGTATTAGCTTAAATTCATTGAGTAGCATCTTGGCTAAAATCTGAATTTGAAGCATGTGGTAGAATTTAAATAAATTATGCATGTTGAACTTGGAAACTGACTTAGGAGAAAACTGCGATCTTAACCCGTCATATGCATTACTACCTGATTTAGCTCTAGGAGCCGAGAGTTGATTGTATCATCGCAGTATTAGTGCGATGGATACCCGAGGTAGTTTAGATTGCATTTACACTCGTGCTGAGATGCCGAGCTTATTTTTACAGCAGAGTCTAGGCTGTTTCGAGTTGTCGGGGGCCGTCGGCGTAGACGGTGGGCACAGATTACTGTTTTCGACTCAGATTGTGCCGAGGGCACGTGGGTTTGGTTTCTAGACCTGTCTTGACCCTATATAGTTGACTTTGGTTTGTTAGAGCCTGATTGAGCTCGACAGAAATACGCTGCATACTCGGTTGGTAGCTCCCACGAGTGCCACTCCGGAGACGGGCGTTGTGCTTTTGCGTTGGTGTCGTTCATGCGGGTTGGACTTGCTCTCCACTGAGTGTTAACGTGGATGTAGCTTTATAGTCGCAACCGGGCGGGATGGGTGTGTTCACAGTCCCAGGGACGGGTATGATTACAGTCCTCTTTGAGATTGGGTCTGTTATGACATGAGTCTATGGATGTTGGTTTTAGAGCATGATAGTATAATGGCATATAGCTGTAGATTGTTTCCAGCTTTCCTTACTATTCCCGCTTACCCTATAGACTTGGTGGGTGGACCGATGATATTGAGGGCGGCACCCACTGAGAACTACTTGTTTTTACAGTAGTTCTCACGCCCTTTTGTTAATGTTGTTATTGTAGAGCCTTCGATTAAAATTTCTTGCAACTTACGAGGTGATCGAGACAAGGGCGTCACGAGCTAGAGCCCTACCCGACAAGTTGCTGAGTTAGAGGATCACCGACTGCAGGTAGTGGTACTTTATTTTGGGAGTTTATGTACATACAGATGTTTGACTCACTAAGGCGAGTATAGTTTTTGTATCTGGATATTTTTGTATGTATATAGAACTCGTTATTGTTTCTACCTGCTTATGTAAACTTATTACAGCTCTATACTACGGTTGTAGTATTATATGTTTTCTGAGACACGGCTACGCTTCATATGCGGGGAAAAAATTTTTGTGTACGGCGGATTTGTCGGTTTGCCCGGAAATGAGGAATTCGGGGCATGACAGGGATCATATCAGTGGGCAGAGCTCTGCAGGATACTTCTCGGAGTGGTTCCTCAGGATATTAGAGGCGGTGAGATCAAGATAGACTGGTTATACAAGCATTTCCATGATATCCCCTTAGATGCACCTCCCGCTATTGTTCGAGCTACAGCGAGAGTATACATACTATTTGAGCTAGGATGTAGTTTGTTTCTAAATCTAAGCGGGAATAGGGTGCATTTGAAATGGTTGCAACATCTAGAGGATTTTGACCTTTGCGGTGAGTTGGCATGGGGTGCAGCCGCGCTAGCTCATCTTTATCGGGCTCTAAGAAATGCAAGCATGAAGGGGAAGCTCGAGTGTTGTTGTTTCGGGACATTAGGTACAATGCCTTACTAGCACCCTTACAATACTTATACTTAAGTCATGGTATTTGTTTCCATTTCTAACTATCTTTTTGTATAGATATGGGCATGAGACCACCTGCACATTGGCCGCCCTGAGATAGTAGGCTTCTTGTCAACATGCCACTACGGTCTCGGTAAGTATTTTTCATTTTAAATTTTCTATATATTATTTATTCATAACTAATATGATATAAATGAACCAGGTGGAATACCAGGCTGGCTTTTCGGGACAATGTCAAGACTACTAACATTGAGTTTTATCTTGATCAGCTAGATCAGCAGTTAGAGTCTCAGGAAAATAAAAGTTTCTCAATCTGTAGAATTTTGTATTCAAAGCTTATTTACTTATTTTTTAGATTGGAATTTTGTTATAGTTTGAATTCAAAAGTTTTCAATTGTCTTGTCTCAAACATGAAAGAAATCCTCTCTGAGCCTATAGGTCGGAATCTAGATACAATGTGAATACCATTTTTGTATACTATACATATATACATAGGATTCCCAGCTCAAACTCTTTTCTAAGTTGAATACCATAACACTAAACAGGGAAGAGATCAACCTATCTCTGTTTGCATTTTTACCTATACATAAATGACATGTAACTTACTTTCATAGCAACACATGTTCTATAGGTTTTCCATGGTACTTAGAATTTCATCACTTAAGAAATCGTTCGTTCAACTCTTTTACATAGCAGGGAACATCCTTCAAAGCAGGGTTTAGGATTAATCTACCTCAGATTTCATCCTAACAATTCACTCATAGCTCGGATTTTTAAGCTTTTCACATCACTATACCAACTTTAACAACCTTGAAAACTGCCAGGAACTTGGGGTTAAGTGATATGATTAAAAAATTGCAACTTAACCCCTCAAAAAAGCAAAAGTGTATTCCGATCCGATTTGACAATAGCGATAGCGATAGTAATGTAATGACAATGATGATACGATATTAATGTGTACTTGTGATAAACGACGATAATGATGTAATGATAAGAAGTAATGTGACGGTAGCGATAAACGATACTGATATGACTTGATATGATAGCGGATGAGGTAAGTGTTCGCACTTCCACTTTGCTTCGAATACCTTCAATTACTTCCAAAACATGCCAACAACCCTCCACAAGCTATCAGTTTAGTTCGGAAGCAACCAATTTACATTTTAACATTATCTTGATCAATTTGATCAAGATTAGCCGCATAGTCAAAAATCCGACATATTACATGAAGATTACAACCTTCACAAACTGCATTAATACACTTACTACCATGCCCAAACAAGGAAGAAATTGAGTAGTTTACCTTCTTAGACCATTAACTCAGCTCCAACTGAGTTAGGGTATAGCAAAATACCCTACTACAGCTGCTAATCCTCCCTCTCAACCAGCTGGGAACAAAGAACCCAAAATCAAACTCAACTCTACTACTAGAACATCAAACTAGCATAATTGTTGCATTCGCAATGCACTTTTGCGCTTCCGGCTGTTTGATCACTCCACTAACCTGCCAAAAACCTCTCTACAACCCTTTAAAGGATGTGGAATGGTTCCAATTACCATTCCCACACTCGAACTTCGCAACTTGCCAAGTTCAGTGTACTACTGTCATCCAAAATTCGCTGGCAGCATAGGGTTCAAGAACCACTCAACGACTTAGCATCAAACTATGAAATGCACTTTGCAATGCACTTTTGTGCCTTCGGCTGTTCGATCACTCTTTTAACTTGTCAAAACCTCACTACAACTCTTTTAAAGATGTGGGTTAGCTCCAATTACCAATCCCACTCTCGAACTTCGCAATTTTCCAAGCTCAGAGTACTATACCAACATATTATGAAAATGTCGTAAGACAGATCTCGAGTAGGTAATATAAACATTGAATCTTTTAAAAATTGAATTATCTAATTTTTATGTGCTTTCCTATCAATACTTCGTCATCTTTTCGTAGTAATGTTGTCTAATATATGCAAGTTAAACATGAGATCAACATAGTTCAATTTTGATAACTAACATATGTATTTTTCATAATAGATTACATGGACGCCTTATACAGACACAGTGTTAGAGACGTTCCCACCTTATTGTCTAGCGGGGTCCCAGGTTTGGAGATCGATGACCACCTTAGTCTGCTTCCACATTATCGAGCTGCATCATCCGGATCGTGTGTTTCGACAGTTTGGACTATTACAGCATATACCTGAAGAGGTGCTTACCATACCTCGCATCATATGAGAATTGGGCGGCATACCACGCTTCATATATTCAGCATTGGAATGATACATTGATAGATATAGCAGACGTCGACCCTGAGGTAGATCCAGATCCTATACGAGCTACCACTATTTACATGCAGTGGTATTGGACGATCACCAGGAGGTGGATATCTACGCCAGTACAGACGCCACCCCTCACGTATCAGCCACGTGGTCACGTCGAGAAAGTATTGGTATGATTTTAATATATAATATCTTTTTATATATACAATAAAGTTTCGTATAATCTTTATGATGGTGGTTTTATTTCACGTCGATATCGTGCAGAGATCATATTATACGATCAGACGTATCCTGCCAGATATTCCATGAGGTGGAGTTATTAGATGCCCTATTACACGTTGCAGATCAGATGGAAGCAGTTTTGGAGATTTTACCTACGCTTCCGCGAACTGTAACTCCATGACCAGCAGACTATGGTGGACCATCGACGTCCGGCTATGCACCAGTATATAGTTGTGACGCACTGAACTTTACAAATAGCAAGGTTCGAGTGTTGGATGTGAGATCTGAGCTTTTTCAGATTTTCTGGAGGGTCGTTGACTGTGTTCCGACCTATGGCGCGTGTACCGAGGTTTGGGGATGAGTCCCAAGCCCTAAAGTCCAAAACGTTGGATTTTAGGTGGCTCTCGGGTTGAATTTCTATGCTCTTGTCTGGGTACAAAATTGTTGCTATCTTAGATCTGACCTTGATGGCTATCTGAGTACAGGCAGAGATTTATCGGTATAGAAGTGCGACCAGAGCTAGCAGGAGCCTCGGGTTTGGCTGTTTCGTGGGGTTTGTACCGGTACAAAATTGGCTTGTACCGGTACAGCCTGGCAGTTTTCGAAAATCCGAAACTGCAGGGGCTTGTTAGCATTTTATTGCTTCTATTTGTAACCCCTCAGCCCCCTTAGGGTCTTTTTGTGCTGAGACCAGAGAGAGAGAGAGGTAGGAGCTTCTCAAACCCTTCCCTCTCTATTTTTTGATTTTGGTTGGTTGTTTTTAAGAGATTGATCTTCTCTTTTTCTCCTTTTGCTTCTTGGTGCATTTTCCACCATTGGAGAGCTTAGAGCTTGGACTTTGAGCTTGGTGTGAGGGAGATCTTTGCTTCTAGAAGGTTTTGATCCTTGAGAGGTGACTCCTAAGAGGTATGGAGTACTTCTAATCCTCTAGATTAAGCTTCTTTTGCGTTATAATAGATGAAACCCTAGATGTTGATGTTAGGGTTTGTTTTTGGGGCTTTTTGATTTGGTGCATCTAGAGCTTAATTGATGATGTTAGAACCTTCCTTTAGGTTGGTTTGAGGAGACTCTAGCTTGCTTTTGGGATCTCTGGGGGATTGCTACCTTAGAGGTGAGTTTTACCTTTCTATGTGGTTTTGGAGTTGGGTAATTTCTAAGGCTTTTGAACCTAATTATGTGGTTTAGATTCTTTACTTAGGTTGCCTTAGATAGGATCTAGCTTCCATTTGAAGCTTAGAGAGGGATTTCACTCATAGGTGAATTTTTCCCTGTTCGCTAGTTTTGATCTTCGCAGTTTGAGTCGTGGGCTTGCCAGTTGATTTTGAAACTTCTTGTGTGACCTTTCTAGGGTACAAGGAGTCTGAAAACTGTCGGGGTTGGCGACCTGGAGCGTGCGAGGACCATCGGTGGGTTTGACCTCCAAATTCAATGAAAATTCTCATTGGAATTATTTGAGCAGCGTAAAATAGAAAATTATGTGTTTTCATGTTAGTTGCATCGTTGTTGAATTTTAGAATGCTTAAAACATATGCCTTATGTGTAATAAAATTTTTGACCTCTATATAGTAGAGAGTGGCTTGTGGACTTAGGCATAGTGTTGCATTCTACTTGTGGCTTGAAAGCATGCTGGATATAGTGAAAATGACATGAGAACAAGTGAACTTGAACTTAGACTATGTATAACATAGGGGAAAAGCTAATGTCATTAAGCGGCATTAGACTTGGCATCGGTTTGTGAACTAGTGAGCTAATGTCATCAAGCGGCATTAGGCTCGGATTCGAACTTTGACATAGAAATTCTAGCGTCATGTGAACTATTGTACTAGACCTTAGGGTTACTAGTGACATTTGCCATATGAGTGACGTGAGGTTTTGGACACTTGAGACTTGGACAGTGCTTGTTGCCATTTGTGCTCTTCGCACATGCTTGTGCGGGTCGCTCCTACAAGCGGCACTCATGATTAGCCTTTGCGATTCGTTCGCGCGTGCGGTGTGAGAAGCCTACGGGACCGTTTGGGACAAACTCATTCCTTGCGGGGGATGTTGGGGCTACCACGGTACTTAGGCGGCACAAGCTGGACTACACTTGTGTAGATCCTAGAAAGAGAATTGAACAGTGACATATAATAGAAAATTGACATCACTACTAGATAGGACTTAGTAGTTGGATACTCGGATATACTGTGGCATAGTATTGGACATGGGTAGTATACTTGATAGGACAACATTTCCATTATGGTATACTTGAGAGCTTATTAGAATGTACTTGTTTAAAGTGGGCATTTCGGGTTTAATAAAGCATGTAGCATATTTACTTTGGGTTAATTATTCAGCTTTACAGTTGTGCTCTATTTACCGTTATGCTTTATTTACAGTTATTTACTTCTGTACTATTACTTCTTTTGGGCCTAGTGGTGCAACCTGTGCAGGTCAGTAATTGCCCTCTGGGAACTATATTTTTATAGTTCTCACGCCCTCTATTTTCTGACGTGTTTCAGCGCCTTCAGCGGGGGAGGTCAGGGATCGCGGTAAGGGTGTCGCTTCGGCTAGCGACGGGGAGTCTCACTAGGTGGTTCATCTCTCCTTTGTTTTAGTTGGAGAGGATGAGTGTGTGTACCTGTATTTTGGTAGAGGCTACCCTTATGTACCTAGAGCTACACGGTTGTGTTTACTTTTTACTAGTAGCAGTTTTAGTACTCTCTTTCCTTCCTAACTGTTTATTGATCCTACTTGCTGATAGGGATAGCTGTATGTGGCTCTGATATTCTTAGTTGTAGCCTATTATTGTTTTAATTCCGCTGTTTTTATTTAGACGCCTTATATGTGTTGGCATATGGCGGGTGCAGGCACGCTTTGGGGAAGGTCTGCCAGGCCAGGGCGTGACAATAGTCCACCGCGGCCAGCATCACCGTTAGAGGAGCCACCTTATGTTATGGACACGGCACTGGCACTAGCACCAGCACCAGAAGATCCACCTCGACCTATTGATATTGTTTATCATAGGCGCCGACGACACATGCGGTATCATCATACAGATCAGCCCTCCTCTTTAGCTCCTTCGCGGCCAGACATAGTACCGACACCTACTATGATTGAGCACGAGATCGGACGGGTGATCGAGACACAGGACACTCAGCCTATTATTGAGGGTGCTGCTATCGAGCATCTCGACCAGTTGGAGATCTTAGAGCCTTTTGATGAGCATGGTGTTGATCGTGGTCGCGGACGTGGTAGGCGATGTGGCGAGAGAGTAGGAGGAGAACACGATATTATATTTATATATTATTGTAAAACTTGCTTTAATGTTTGATATTCTGTTGTGATTATCTGGTATTGATATTTTATTGATATTTTGTTGGTCCTGATGTGTGTATTATTAATGCTGAATTATTTGTATTGTTGTATTGAATCTGTTGTTGCGTTGTGATGTTGTATTGTACAGTTGTGATCTCATTTTGATGTTGTTATTGTTGATTTGATTTTTTGCGCCAGGAAAATGGCTAAGTCCCTGATAGTTATATTGAACACAGTGAATGGTTCACCGTGTCTAGACACGGTGATCCATTCACCGTGATAAAAACACGGTGAATGGATCACCGTCTTTCATGTATTATACACGGCTTCGACGCAAGGGACTTAAACACGGTGAATGGATCACCGTCTTTCATGTATTATACACGACTTCAACGCAAGGGACTTAGCCATTTTTCACCGTATTGAATGTATTATGGGCACGAAAGCTTGGAGGCGTATAATACACCGAACACGGTGAACAATTCACCGTGTCTAGACACGGTGATCCATACTCTTGTGTTTGTCACGCCGAACAGAGGCATAACGGAGCCGCCATATATTTACTAATTTAATAAATATGCAAGGCTACAGAAACAAACAAATAACATACAGAAGATGATCATAAAAATGAAACTCTAACAAATCCAAATAGTCGAAAGATGAGGCTAATAATTTAATTTCAACTAGAGTCAAAAGAGATATCTTATAAACAAAACTAAAGTTTATTATGTAATGCAAACAAAATTTAGTCTAACTAGTATTTTAAATAACCAACTATGAGTACGAAGAAATAACAAAGCAAAATAGGTAAACAAATGGTTATCTACGAAGTTCAAAATTCATATCTAAATGCAATAGGAATTAAGCGAAAAAGGCTAAAATCAAATCTAGCTACATCTAACGTTCACTCGCCCCCAGCCCCGCCTCGCGAATCGGTCTCAGTACCTGGGTAAGCAACCATACACCACATTAGCCGGATTAAGCATACAAATAATTAAATATACAAATTAATTTAAGCGACTGGTTTAGAATTTAGATCGAATTGAAACTACAAGTTTACAAAGCCTTTCTCTTTCAACATATAACGAAATAATATTAGGTCTCCGGCATCTAATTATGTCATATGATCCGTTGGCGAGATCCAAAGACACCGAAGGCGTAAACAAAGCCGAGGCACCGAAGGCGCAACCAAAGCGAGGCACGGAGGTGCGTGTACAAAACAAAGGCACTCGAAGGTGCAAACAAAGCAAAGCGCGGATAGGCGCGCGAGCACCGAGCGCAATACAAAACGAAGCTTGCTTCTATAACAAAGTACATGTCGACATGGCCAACCTTATCATAACAGAATACCAAGAGACATTATAATTCAAAAATTATCCAGCCACAAATTTACAAAACAGATTATAATATTTCAAAATTTTATTTTGCTAAAAGGACTTGTCAAATACAGTTGAAACTCAATTTACAAAAATATTCAATATACGCTTAACCCTTAATTTTAAAATCTACAAAACAGGATTTTCATACAATCAAAGCAATTTCCTAATTATTTAGCAAAAACTAACGGGTGTCCGGTCGCTTACCTTAACGCAGTTTCAAAGGTAAGAAAAATCCAGTCCAAACTACGCCGAAAATTCAATCGTCGGGACCTAAAATAGAGACATGCGATTCTCTATAAGCTAACTAAAATGAACAAGAATAAAACTAATCTCACAATCTACAATCGAAGGGGACCAAATTAGAAACAAAACGACACATGCCTTCTCTTAGGCATTTTGTCGAACATAAAACGGGCATTCCGAAAGTGTGCATAATACGTGAAGTTTTATGCAACAAGATCATATAGAAGATACAAGATAAGAAATTAGAATATTCAAACGGCGAAGATTGGATATAACGAAATCAGATTTTAATGGTTTCAATCTCAATCATTAAGAAACGAGTATTCAAAATAATAATCTAACGATGAACAAAGAAATTGGATGATCACAAGATTCAACATAAAGGTAAAGTAAGAGAAAAGGAAAAACCTTCTCGAAAACGATGACGACGACGGCAAGATTACGTCGATAGCGAACGAAAAAAAGTTAACGAGCAAAGAAGATTGCGACGGAAACGGCTACGGATGACGGCGACGACAAGAGGGATCGGACGACGTCGCGCGCGCACGAGGGGAGCGGTGAAGATTGTACGGATGTGGAGATGAGAGGGATTGAGCGAGAGAGAGAGAGAGATGGAGTCGAAAGAAAAAGAGAGAGATTGGTGGATCGGGTGGGGGTAGGCTGCGTATGAAAAAGGAACTAATTAATTATGGCCTAATTAAACAACAATATGCTGCCGAGTCCCTCGAAAATCCAAAATTACAAAAAGGTCCAAACATAAAGTGAATTGGAGTCAAAACAAGAAGTTAAAGGTATGGGGTGTTATAGTGTTAAACACCGTCTTTTATGTATCATACACGGCTTCGACGCAAGGGACTTAGCTATTTTTCACCGTGTCCAATGTATTATGCGCACGAGAGCTTGGAGGCGTATAATACACTCGACACGATGAACAATTCACCGTACGGTTCACCGTGTTCAACTTAAACACCTGGCCCCAGCCCTGCTCGCGTGATGCCTGCGTGGCAGGGGGAGGGTGCAATTTCAAATTTGATAGTACTAATTTTAAAATAAAATTTTCTCATGAGGCTATTTGCCAAAAAAGCCCATAATGGGACATAAAATAATGGGGAATGATCAAAAGAGATAAAGCTACCTGAAACAAACAAGCGAATTCTACACTTTCGTCCTATTGAGAAGCTAAAATTTATATCGTTTTGGTTACAACCACCTGATTTTAAAAATTTGTGAACTTTACTACCTATCAATTTATTTAATTTTACTTTGATAACTAGTTTGGAAAACTATTATGTACACCCCATGCATTTGCACATTCATACCCCGCACATTTAATTTTTTATTTGTGATTCATTTCAGTTTGTTATTCTATCTCTACCATACAATGAGTTATGTGTTTTAACAATTAAAGATTAAACAATTGAGTTCACATGAGATGCATCTTAAAAAAATTGAGATTTGCTGTAAAAAAATCTAGATGCACCAGGAACAGGCAATAAATTTTGAGAAAGCAAATCAAACCCATTTGAAAGGTCGCAAAATCCAAACTTATAGAAATTGAAGTAGGGTGGTCACTTTCGGTCAAAATGACTGGAAGTTTGGCTCTAGTTCTATTATACACTTTCACCTAGTAAGAAATACAAATGCTGAGCACAAAAGAGGATACCTTCTATAAATATAAGGATTCACAACAAGCAGTTTGTGGCCAAGTAGTAATATCATATATATTAGGACAACAAATGTGTTAGCAACTACATCAGCCAAATTCCTGCAATGTTTGCTCTCCACAGATTGATGATCGGCAAAAAGATTTTCTGTTGTGAGATCAAGCAGTTTAACATCTTGGTAACACTAGCTTTTTATTATAATTGATGGAGGTACAAGGAACAAAGAGATTTTTATTGTGATTGCTGTAAATAAATCTGAGTCTCACCAGGAAAATGGAAAGAACTTGATCCTCACCAAAAGAGGATAGAAGTGTTCTTTATCGTAGTTGGGCCAACAGTTGTTCTTACCTTTGAGAAACTTTTGATGAAGATTCCAGATGGTATCGTCGTAATTCTCAATTAATTGATAATGCAACCCAATCTCTCTTATCTTTTGGAGGAACTTCTCCAATGAATCACCTCTCTTCGGGCTGAGAAATATGGCTTCTGATTCTTCAGAATGTTTCAACAAGGAAATGACTGACCAAGCAAGGCTCCTATGGAATTCCTTGAAGAAGGTGCTGTCAGAACAAGAATCGTGAGCTATTATGATTTATAGAAGACTCTTACTGCTTAATTTCATAAACGGAATTTACAATGACGAACATGAAAAAGTAAAACAACTATGGGAAAGATGTATGCCTAACTGACAGCATCAACATCTAGTCTAATTAACCGTACAGTGCAAAAACTTCAATCGAATGCTGTACATTAAAGTTTTGGTAGTAAATAATCTCTGAATTATTTCTATTTGTACCAATCAAACCCCTACAAAAGAGAGTTCAGCAATCACAAAGTAGTTAGTAGCACATCTACCCATCAACAGCGGTATGCATATTTACTCGGCTAACGCAAGCAGGTAACAAAGATAGTTCACAAGAACTTGACAACCTCGATAAATAATAGCATCGTATTGTTACTCGGAAGCAAAGATATTGTATGCCAGTTTCTGCAGTGGTACAAAAGGAATTCTAACAATACTACACTAACTTAGTAGCGTTCGGTAACCTACATGACAAATCTCAAGCAGATCTTTTATGGTGGTTAACATTTAAGGGCAAAATCAGGAAGCTGAAATTTCTAGTTAAACAGTTTTTGCTCTATAAATATAGTCGTTTGTTCGTAGCATGCTAGTTACAATTGTTTTCACTATGAAACATATTTGAGAAATTGGCATGAAAGATTTTATTAAACAATAAGTAAGAACGAAGACGTTCAATAAAAATATTATTATTTCGCTACTTCAGTAACTTTGAGATATTGCTACAAAGTGGTTGAGCATTATTGGTTCCACTATCTTACATCACAACAATATTAGATGTGGTTACAAATCTGAATTAGTAAAAACAAATTATATCCTCAAACTATACATCAACAGTTATGAAAACAAAAAAAAAAAAAAAACATTGCACGTGTATAATGCACCAAAATCAAGAGGGTTGAAACCTACCAGTCACTAGCCACAATGACATCGAAGGTATTTAGTATCTCCGAAGGATGTTCTTGACTCCAGTGCAGCATCATTGCGCTTACTCTTCTTTCTCCAAAATGTCCAGCATTTATGCTTATGTTACGCTGAATGTCTGACAGTTAATGACTTAATAGAACTCAAAGGGAAATCTAAGCTCATGTTGCACCAAACAGCAAAAGTTTTGTCGTGCATTTGGATCATCAAAATAACAAGTTTTACTACATTTCGGCCCAGGTTAGCATTTATGAGTAACCACAACATAATTGGGTGCACTACATGGGAAACACTAACACTGGAAACACAATGTTGTAAGGTTAGCATATGAATGGTAGTATTTCGGAACAACCTTGTCAAAACAGCTTACCGTATTAGTATGCTCATCTAAAGAACAGGAAAAGGAATATTAGAATAGAGTACGGTTTAATAATTTCATGAACAACCATAACAGAATTTAGAAGAGACAGTACGGTTTAATAATTTCATGAACAGCCATAACAGAATTATAGAAGAATGATGCCCTGATTAGGAATTTCTAACACATAAAGAAAAGAAGCTACTACAGCACTAATTGGGTCCTATATAGCAAAATTTAGCAATTTCCAAAGTTCAATTTACCTAATCTTGCAGGACAGAGAGTAATCGGTTCTCAATATAGTCCTGGATTCGCACTTTACATTAGTCGATTATCAAAAACTGGGACGAGTGTTTTACAAACTGTTTCAAACAGTTTTCTCACATTTTCTTCTTTTCAAAAACTAAAATACTTATGTCTTTCATTTGAAGTCATAGATTGACTGGCAAAAAATGGCCATTATATGGATAAAGAGAAATTATGCCCTTTTAAGTATGTCCCACTAAAACTTCTTGAATGAATTTGCGCTAGGAAGTGTGGCTAAGGTTTGAGTGGATTTGGAGAGACAGAAAAAGACTGGAGAGACTGTTGGGGAAAATGAGCAATTTAAATGTATGACAGGGGTACACGTTGACAGGACACATAGTCATTTAAATCTTAAAGGGAAAACTTCAAATACCACCCCTGTGGTTTCACACTTTCTCACTTTAGTACCGTGTGGTTTAAAGTGTATCAATTCAGTTCCCTGTGATTTCATTTTTATCTTTTTATTATCGATTCCACTAATGTTTGTTATTAAATCAGTGACAAAGTTAAAACTAAAGGGTACTAAAATGAATATTCAATAAACCTAGATGGGGTATCTGAAGTTTTTTGTATATAATTTAGCGAAATATTAACAGAAAAGCTGACGAAAAAATAAAGATGAAACCACAGGACACTAACTTGATACACTTTAAACCACAGGATACTAAAGTGAGAAAGTGCGAAACCACAGGGCTGGTATTGGAAGTTTACCCAATTTTAAAATTTTAAATGGACAACAGTAAATTTCAATATTCAATTAATGCTAATGAAACAAAGGGATAAATGTATGATTAATAATTAGAAAGAAAAATAAGCTAATATCAATTTCAAAACGACAAATAAGGCTTAATTACATTGTGCTACACTGAATTCAAGGACTGCCCATGCCACCCGTGCTGCGAAGGCCATGCCAACACATCGGACAGGGTCATGCCGAGATCGTATCAACAAAATGGGTTTATTTTACATTTTTGGCGATCTTTATGAGTTTTTTTGAGGTAAAAAATATTTACAATTGTATTTTCATATTTAAAATTATGTAGATCTTGTAAGTATACTTACTTTGGAGCACTTAGTAGTTAGTAAGTTCCATTGCATAAAAAAGACCAACTTTAGTTTTTTTTTTAATACAAAGAAAAAGATCTCCTCCAAATTCGTTTATCATCGTAGATCTAATGAAATTACCCATTGTGGTGTTTTCCAATATATTTTTTTCCAATTATACTTTGGTTTTGGTCTCATTGAAATTACCCACGATCGTGTTTTCCAATAAATGTTTATCCCATTATACTTTAGTTTTGGTCTCATGCATATACTTGGAGGAGATTTTATTTGTATTTATTAAAAAAATACACTAAAAGTTTGTAACGATCTTGCCCACTAGTAGCAATAACTCATTGAGTCCAAACCATCAGCCCAAAATGTTTAAACCCAATTACTATTGCTAGTATTCATGATCTCTTATATACCTAATCACAACATCATTTCCATCCAATGTGGGACTATTGGGCAGTGATACTTTCAGCGACTGGTTGGCTCTGATAGTAAATGTAATGTTCCAACCTACTAGCAATAATAACTCATTGGGCCCCAATCACTGATCCAAAATGCTTAAACCCAGTTATTATTGCTAGTATCGATGGTCTCTTATATACCTAATCACAACCTCATTCCTATCCAATGTGGGGACTATTGGGATGTCACAAAGTTGGTCTTTTTTATGCAATGGAACTTACTAACTACTAAGTAGTTAAAAGTTGTCTCTTTTATTCCGAAAAAATTATTGGAATACAAGAGAGATCTTAAAAATAATGGTGTTTAATATTCTTCTTATAGCCTTCGAGAGCAATCAGATCATGTTCTCAACAAAGTGAATGAATTACAATAATGACTGCAGAACGGAGCTTTGTTAACATAACCTAAAGTACTCTGTACTTTATAGAAGCATAATTACATGTTGCAACATCACATCGCAAACTAAGTTCTTGTTAAAAAGAAAAATTTACTAAAAGGATACAGTCAACAACTTCTGGATTTCCATCAGAAATAACTACCTCAGAAGCATCAGTGCATGCTGCTATTGAAAATCCAGCTAAGCCATAACCTGATCCAAGTTCAAGGACCTTTTTGGACCTTGAAAACAAAGCTAGAATAAATCAACACCACTACAATTATTAGAAACATTTTAGAACATAATGGGCAAGGCCACCAAAGCAATTCCAACTTTTTTTATTGCCGATACTCATACAGAATCTATTTCTAGGTACATAATATTTTATACATTTACATAGACATTTACTATCAACCAGTAGATGCACTAGGTCAGCCAGCGTCAAGAAACGGACTAGTCGACCAGACTATCAAGGCTAGTTAACAGGATAGCATCGGGAGATGAGCTAATTTGTTGATCTAGCAGGATCTCTCTGACGAAGTGCTTTATTAATCAGAACCTGCTAAATTCTTGTGCTATATGAACGGTTGTACTCTAAAAGGTTAACTAGTAGAGTCTTGTGCTATATGAACCGTTGTACTCTAAAAACTTAAGCTAGTAGAGAACGGTGTTTAAATATTTTTATATTTAACACTCCCTCATGTCTAGATTCGAGACTTTTTGCAAGGCCCATGACGTGAACTTTAATTAAATGCGAGGAAATTAATAATGCTAGGAGTCTAGTATAACTCGAACTCGGGACCTCCTACTCTAATACCATGTGTGTACAACAACCATTGTACTCTAAAAGATCAAGCTAGTGTGTTTAAATACTTTTATATTTTAACACTAAATATTTTTATATTTAACACTGTATTTAAGAGTATTAATTTATATATATATATATACAGAGAGAGAGAGAGAGAGAGAGAGAGAGAGAGAGAGAGAGAGTTGGAATACTATTGATAGTATTTGGCCCCTTTTGCTATCAAGTTCTTAACCCTTCGATGAGAAATTGTAGGGTTAGGATGATATTAATCCCTTGGGGTTGAGTGGTCCCCCTAGGGTTGAGTGGTTCCCACTGGATTATAATATTTAATCCAATGGTTAAAAATAATCAAAGGAATTGATTCAAAGGCTAAAAACTTGATGGCAAAATGGAGCAAATACTATTAATAGTATTCTAGCCCAACTCAAAGAGAGTAGGGTTACTGTGCTATTAGGAGCACAGCAGCTCTTGTGCTCCTAAGTTCTTAACCGCCTATCAATTTTGATGGGTGGTTAGGTGAAAGGGAGAAGAGAAATTGGAAAGAAATTGGGTTTCTCAATTTCTCTTCTCTTTGAATTTCTCTTCAATTTCTCTTCTCCCTTTCATCCTAACCACCCATCAAAATTGATGGACGATTAGAAACTTAGGAGTAGAAGGACTGATGTGCTCCTAATAGAACAGTAGCCCTACTCTCTCCCTCTCTCTCTCTCTCTCTCTCTCTATATATATATATATATATAGAGTAGGGCTACTATACTCTTATTAGTATAGAGCCCTTCATACTCATAAGTTGTTTTCGATGTTTGGCTTTTGAATCGACGATCCACACCGTTAAAAATGGTCTTGAATATTTAAAACTTGTAGAAAATAAATTTCATTATTTTTCAAAATCATTATAAAGTCCATCAAGCGGTTATAAAATGAACGGTTAAAATTGAATGACATCTTAAAAATGGATGATCAGATCCTTCAATTTAAGATCGGAGTTATTGATCTTTATTTAGGTAGTGAATAGAATTTTATATCAAAAACTCAACATATTCCGATTCTTTTTCACCGTTAAAAATTGTCAATTTTGTGAGCTTTTGATCGTAAGGTAAATGATGTCGAAAAATTATAAAATTTGATTTCTAGAAGTTTTAAATGTTCTAGATAATTTTTAATAGTATGGATCGTCAATTCGGAAGTTCTATCATCGAAAACAACTTATGAGTACGATGGCGATCGTACTCATAAGAGTATAGTAGTCGGACTCTATATATATATATATATATATAGGCTGGGGCTACTATACTTCATATGAGTATAGAGCCCTCTGTACTCATAAGTTTTTAGCCTTCCGATGAACAAAATGTGCGGTTAGGATGAGAGTGGTTATGGTTAGGTTGATAGTGGGCCCCCTAGGGTTGAGTGGGTGGTTGGTTGAATAGTATAATCTAACGGGTAAAAATGATTAAAGGGTAGATCTAACGGACAAAAACTTATGAGTACAAGAGACTCTATACTCATAAGAGTATAGTACTCGGACTCTCTCTCTCTCTCTCTCTCTCTTTTTCTCTCTTTCTCTCTCTCTCTTTATATATATATATATATATATATATATATATATATATATATATATATATATATATATATATATAGTTGAGTGAAATGCTATCGATAGCAAACGGCTCGTTGCCACCCATATGTTTTCGATGATGGAGCTTCCAAATCAACGATCGGCACTGTTGAACATGATCCATACTACTTGAAGTATCTAGAAATCAAATTTTATATTTTTTCGATATTGTTCTCTTGTCCATCAAGTGGATACAAAAATGAACGGCTGAGAATGAATATCCTTTAAAAAATGATGATAGGAATCTTGTAATCAAGATCGAGAGTATAGATTTTGTTCTAAATAGTTTAAAGAATTTTCTGACCAAAATTCAATTGATTTGAATATCTTTACACCGTTAAACATGAAAACGCTTCATATTGACCATTAAAATTATAAATTTTGAGACCTTTTGATCATTGGGTCAATGATGTTGAAAAGATTTGAAATTTAGTTTCTAGATACTTCAAGTGGTATAGATTATGTTCAACGATGCCGATCGTCGATTTGGCGGCTCCATCATCAAAAACAAATGGGTAGCAACGGAGCCTATTTGCTACGATAGTATTCGACTCAACTCTACATATATATATATAGAGAGAGAGAGAGAGAGCTAGGCTGATATACTATCGGTAGCACGGAGGCCTCCGTACTACGAAGTTGTTTTCAATGATGTAGCTTCCAAATCAACGATCGGCTCCATTAAACTTGAACTACCTTTGTTGAAAGTATTTGGGAACTAAATTTTATAATTTTTCGTCATCATTTGGCTAGTGATTAAAAGGTCTCAAATTTGACAATTTTAATGGTCGATGTGATGTGTTTGTGAATTTTACAGTGTAAAACAATCCAAAATCTGATCAAATTTTTATAGAAAATTCTTTTCACTATTTAGAGTAAGATTAGTACCTCTGGTCTTAAATTCATGTAAAAAAGTGAATTTTCGAAATTCGAGAGTTGCACTTCGTCCAGATTCGACTACTTGTCGAGTGGGTATACTTCGGAAAGGCCGAAGGCATCTAAAACCCAAAAAGTGCAATGGAGTTAGAGTCCACGAGAGCAAAGTGCGAAGATCTGCACTCTGGCAGATTCTGCTCTCGAGGACCGGTCCCCGGTAAGAGGGACCGGTTCCCGTAAGTTTGGTGCGTGAGGAAAATCCTCTGCACACCAATATTGCTCTCGGGGACCGGTCCCTGGCGCGAGGGACCGGTCTCCTTAAGCAATGGGGTCCCTGTGGGGACCGGACTCCAAATTGGAGACCGGTTCCCGTACGCGTCCCACAAGAGCAAGCTCTCGGGAACCGGTCTCGGATAGAGGGACCGGTCTCCGGGGGACCGGTCTGCAAAGAAAGGGACCGGTCCCCGTGTGCGAAAAGGGCTGGCAGAGAGCTCTGCCAGCAAAGGGTGCTCTCGGGGACCGGTCCTCGAGTAGAGGGACCGGTCCCCGAGCCCGAAAATGCCCTAGTCTGGGCAGTGCGAGAAATGAAAAAGTGGAGGGGTTATGCTGCAATTAAGCCATTAGTTAGGGGTATAGAGCAAATAGCTCTCTCCCTCTCTCATTTCTACCCTCACTTTTACTCTCTCTAGAAGGAAAAGAAAGAAAGGAGAAGAAAAAAAAAGGAAAGAAGGAGAAGAAGAAGAAAAAGGAGGAGAGCTTGGAGAAGGCCATCTCCACCACCTTCCTCTCCCTCTCTTCATTCCATTGGAGCATGCATAAAGGTAAGCTTCTAACCATAGCTAATAGAACTCTAGGGTTTGGGTTTTATGCTTTAGCAATTGGTCAAATAGACCCTGAGTAAGCTTTTAAGGAGATCAATCCCTAGTTCTAGGATTTTGATTGGGTAGTTTTGCTAGTGAGCAAACCTAGGGCTCCAAGTTGGGGTTTTGTCAAATGTTGAGGTTTGATCTCAATTGATGGTGTATAAACCTAATTGTTAGGTGTCTAAACACATCGGCGAAGTCGGAATCGCATTTCGTCGAGCCGTTGGAAAGATATAGGCAAGACAAGCTTGTCGGTGCTTCGTTTCGACCTAAACGGCCGAGAAGACGACGAAGCAAGCACCGAGGATCATCTTTAGGACCTCCACAACGCAAAACATCTTCGAAAGGTGGGAGGTGTCGTACCGAAATCATTGAACTCCTTTCTCTGTCTTAGAAATACATGATTTTCATCTCTTGCATGTTGCATTGTAGGATTGCATGTGTAGCTCCTTCCTTATGCTTCTAAATGTAAACCTAGTGTACATGGAATGCAAGGTGAATAGATAGGTGAGGATTGGGTCAAGACATCGGATCCTATAGTGCTAAAAGAGCGAGATGAACTTGATGGTTATTTAGTGAGATAGATCGAGTGGCATAAAATGTTAAAGAATATGACGAGTGGCATTAATATAGTGTATTTGACACTAGAGGTCTATAGACTTAGGGATAAGTGAAATTCCTAGAAAATGACTCGTGAACATTTAACTTAATAAAGCTAAGCACATGTATATGTTGGTCGGAATAGATGAGTTCCGAGAGAAATGTTGGCCCTAGTTCGTAGGGTATCCTCACATGGAGAGGATGGATCAAGCTCACGGCCTGTATTTAGGATGGTATCGCCATTCATGTCGTTAAGTACTCCGGAGTGTCGCACGATCAGGACCACACGGAGGTCCACAGACGATCCCGGATTTGAGTGCACATGAAGCCTCCTACCCAAAAAGGGATTCTTATGTGAGGCATAGGCAAACCCAAGGGTTTTGCCACAGATTGGGTAAATGAATAAATAACAATATCATTGAACACTTGATTATTGAACATAGAGAGAACTTGTTAGCATGATAGTAAACCCTTACTATATGATGCATGCATTCATTTTACGTGATTATGAGCATAGTAGCATAGTTTTCCTATTATGCAGTTACAGTTTTCATATATCTATCTACATATCTAGTTGTTGTTGCTTGTGCCCACTTGGACCTAGTGGGGAGATCGGCGGAGTCGACGGCCGAGCCCACTGGAAACTATGGAAGATAGTTCTCACCCCACTCTATTTCCAGTGCTAGGTACAGGTTTGCCGGGTGAGGACTGAGGCAAGGACATCGCGCCCGTCCAGTGAGGATCTGGTAGAATAGCAGCTTTCCTTTTTGCATTAGCACACCTATGAATTTGAGAGAGATTTATGTAGGTGAGGACTTGGAGAGCTATGTATTTTGGATGATCATGTATCTATTTTGAGAAAAAGATATAAATGTAAACGATTACAAAAGATGTAATAGCTAGTAGTTCTCTCTTTATTTCACTTGTATTATACTTGCGTTACTTGCTTTTAGTTGTTGGCACTGTTTGTGCCCCGTTGGATGTGTATGTTTAGAGTTTAGTTTTTTCCTGGGTAAATTCTTGTACACATTCCTGTTGTTGAGCCTTGGGCAGACAGGGGAGGTGCTGTCCGTCCAGCGTCCGCTCGGCGCGCCCGAACCGGACCAAATCGGTAGCGATTTTCAGGGCGGGGGCATGACAATTCAAGTCTTTTATCATTATTTTTTTATGAGATTTTTATTTTCAACCGTTCATTTTTAAACTACTCGTTTGATAGGTAAATGATGTCGAAAAATTATGAAATTTAGTTTCCAAATACTTTCAATAGTATAGATCAAGTCTAACCAAGCCGATCGTCAATTTGAAACTTACATCATTGAAAACAACTTGGTAGCTTCGTGCTACCGATAGTATACCAGCCTAGCTCTATATATATATATATAGAAAGAGAGAGAGAGTCCGGCTATTATACTCTTATGAGTACGATCGCCCTCGTACTCATAAGTCATTTTTAATGATAGAGCTTTTGAATCGACGATCCATCCCGTTAAATATTATCAAAAGGTCACAAAATTGACAATTTCTAACAACCGGTATAGGATGCTTGCTAGTTTAACAGTGTAAAGAATTGGAACAGGTCAAATTTTTGATAAAAATTCTATTCATTATCTAGATAAAGATCAATAACTCCAATCTTAAATTGAAGGATCCGATCATCCATTTTTAGGACGTCATTCAATTTTGACCGTTTATTTTATGCCCACTTGATAGACTTTATTATGATTTCAAAAAATTACAAAATTTATTTTTTAGAAGTTTCAAATACTCTAGATCATATTTAACATAGCGGACCATCAATTCGTTAGCTCCATCATCGAAAACAACTTATAGGTACGAAGGGATCTATACTCCTAAGAGTTATAGTAGCCCTACTCCATATATATATAAATATATATATATATATATATATATATATATATAGAGAGAGAGAGAGAGAGAGAGAGAGAGAGAGTAGGTCTTGTGTGCTATTAGGAGCACGGAGGTCTCCGTGCTCTTAAGCCATTTTTGATGATGGAGCTTCCGAATCGACGATCGGCTCCGTTAGACATGATCTAGCATATTTGAAGTATCTAAAAATTAAATTTTGTAACTTTTCGATATCATTTACCTAACTATCGAAAGGGATCAAAATCAACGGCTGAAAATAAAAATCTCACAAAAAGTGTTGATATAGCATTAAAATTTTCGATCAAACATATTGATCTTGTTTTAAATAGTATAAAAAAAAATTTTATCAAAATTTCATCTGATTTGAATATTTCTACACCGTTAAAGTTGCAAACGGTATACATCAACCATTAAAAATTGTTAATTTTGAACCCTTTCGATCACTAGGAAAATGATACCAAAAAATCACAAAAAATATTTTATAGATAATTCAAATATGCTAGATCAAGTCTAACGGAGCCAATCGTCGATTCGGAAGCTCCATTATCGAAAACGGCTTAGGAGCACAGAGGCCTCCGTGCTCCTAATAGCACACAAGACCTACTCTTACTCTCTCTCTCTCTCTCTCTCTCTCTTTCTCTCTCTCTCTATATATATATATATATATATCTATATATATATATAGAGAAAGAGAGAGAGAGAGAGAGAGTCCGGCTGGGATACTATCGACAGCACAAAGCATTTGCCGTTAGATTTACCTCTTTTATCATTTTTATCCGTTCGATTATACTATTCAACCAACCACCCACTCAACCCTAAGGGGCCCATATCATCATAACCACACATCTTTTAATCCAAGGGTAGAAAACTTAATAGTACCAAGTCATTGGTGCTATTAATAGTATTCCAGCCTAGTTCTATATATATATATATATATAGTTCAGCCACTATCCTCCCTTATAAGGACGTGAATAGTGCATACTATAGGCTTTTTAGCAGAATTTTTGGGCTTAGTAGCCTGTATACTTTTTTACTTTTAAAAATAGGCATCCAAAATTTTTATTCATAAATTTAGGCCTAAGTAGTGTGTACTCCAAAGGATCTATAATTTATAATCTATAACAATGTATGAATCCTCAATAATGTATACACGTGGCACCAACCACTTGAATGGTGGATACAAGGTCCACCTCCCTCCTAAGTTGACTAAATATGAAAAAAAGGACTCGACTTTTCGGTTTCCTATTCTTTCGTCACTATTTCGTCTTCCCTCCGCAATTATATTTTTTTTTATTTTCTCTTTTTTCCTCATTGTTCGTCCTTCCTCCCCAATTAATATTTTTCATCCACTTCATATTCCCTTTCCAATTAATATTTTTTCGATTTCCTCTTATTTCCTCACTGTTACATCTTCTCTCCCCAATTAATACTTTTTATCTACTACCATACCCCAAAGTCTTCTCTATTCTATTGTTCCATCCTACCTCCACTCAGAGGCTTTCGACCGCCACCTTCACCATGCCCTACGCGCCACAAGGACGGTGATAGAACCGATACTATCGCCAATCACTCCATCCCCCCATCTCCCTCCACCCCTTTCCCCTCCCTTAGGTCTTGATCACTCTTCGTGGCCGACGTCGGAGCCCCACAACAGCACCACCCCCTCCACCACTACTCACGTTTCTCGAGGTGACCGTCGTCGTCGAGATCACTTAGAAGAAAGTAAACCAACACATCACCAAGATCAACGACATCTCTATCCTCGGCCAACGCTATGCCGTTGAAACCCTAGGCTTCGCCTCCGTCGCCTTCGACACCACGCTCTTAGAGGCCTCATGGACACCACGACGAGATCGAGCTCTTAGCTTCATCCTACTTTCACCAAATATTGCTATTCCTCTACATCTCTGTTTTTTTTGGGTTGGCAAATAGTAAATCTCTTTGGGCACATTTTATATTCTAGACTAGATTTTTTTTCTTTCTTTTTTTCCTTTAAATTTCTATCGGCCACATTAGGTGGATCCCTATACTAGTGCATAGCATTAAATAGAAATAATTTTAATGCTTTGAAGAATTGCAAGCATTTTGAACTCTCTCTTGAAAAAGCAGTTAGTAAAAAGGTTTCAGTATTTAACTAGTTGAGATAAAAGAAAACAAACAAGTAGCAATTTCATCCTTGCATAGAAGAGTAGCTTTGTTGAGATAATGACGAAGATTGCCAAATCCGCTAGCCAAGGTCAACCCAAGGTTCAAAGTGTCGCCCTATGCCTTGCAGCACGGGGCGGCACGTACCATGCCTCCAAAAATGGGGTATGGTACAGGGGCAGTCTTGAACCCCACACGTGCCGCGGCACCTACCTACGTATCGCACGAGACAGCGCAATACACAGGTAGGTGCCGCGGCACTGTGCCGTGTCAGCACTGTGCCGTGTCAGCACTGTCTCGCGCGATACCTGGGTGGGTGCCACGGCACTGCCATGTCGGCACTTTTTTTTTTTTGCTTTTTTGCTTTTTGTTTTTTTTTTCTTTTTTCTTTGGGGCTACCCAAAGCATCCTAGGTACTCCACACCCCCAAACACATTGCAAATCGAAAATCTACTTGTCAGATAAGTCAAAAAAATTATAATTTTCTTTTGTTTATCAATATACGAGCAAATTCTTAATTTACATATTCGATCCATACCGCTGAGGCGAAGCCCCCCACACCACCACAGACATCTATTTTTCATTATTTTTTCTTCACAAATTATTTTGTCAAAATTTGTCGCATTGCAAAACTTTCGGCGAATTAGGGGAACAAAATCAAACTCAATAAACAAATTTTGAGGCACATCAAATATAATTTATTTTTGCATTAGAAGATTGAAAATAGTGATAAAATTAAAACTAAATTAAATCAATTGATACTGAAATTTATTTAATTTATTTGTCATATAATTTATTGCTTAATTTTTTTGATAGATCTAATAATTTTTTCAAATACTTTTAAAAATTATTTTTTAAAATTATTTTAAAAATTTTTTTTTTATTTTATAAAAGAAAGACTGTAATATGGTCAAAAAAAGAAAGATATTTTTGCATCTTTAAAATTTTAACATGTAAAAATTTCTATTACTGCATCAGTATAGTTGTACTTTATATACAAAAAAACTTACAAATATATTAATTGATGAGTATAGTAAGCTATATATAGCAAATATTCATAATTATTTGATTAAATCTTTCAACATGACATTATAAAAGCTTATTGGAACCAAAAAAACAGAAAGAAGTTCATGCCGAAGCGTGCCAGTAGGAGGTCATGCGTATCCATCGGCAAGTAAGCGTACCACGTGTTGGCACGGAAGCGTGCGATGTCAAATGCCGTGCAAGCGGGCAATGACACGCCCCATGCCATGGCACTTTAAACCTTAGGTCGACCAAAGAGAAAACATCAATGCAAGTACTATTCTTGATGCCATAATAGCACCTAAAAGAAAAAATAGCTTTAGATAAAAAAGCAATAATAACGACACGAAACGAAGTAACGTGGCAAGTAATTTTTTAAAAAATTTTAATTTACACTTTAGCATCGGCCCGCCACACCATCTTTGCACTGTGCCATACGTGCAAGGACATGCGGGCATGTGGCTCAGCGGAATGCTGAGCCGTATTGAGAAAACATGTCTTTTTTGCATTTTTTTCGGTTCGTTTGTGCTTTCTTGAGATAAAAAAGTTATATAATGGTTTTTTTGAACTTAAAAGTTGTAGATCTTATAAATCTATGAACATTTCGGAGCAATTAGAGCCCATTTGGTTGCACCCTTTTGCAACTGAACTATAGTAGCAAAGGCATGCAATGCAACCTCAGTTCATGTGTTTGGTTTAGTGCAGTTAAGTCCAACTGTTGTAGTTGCAACCATAGTTAGTTAATTCGGATTCGGCAAAAATTCGGTACGGATATAATTCGGATAAAATTCGTCTTCTAATTTTAAAATTCTTTAAAAAATACGGCTAAAAAACGGATTCGATAATTATTCGGATACGTGAATTATACGGATATTATACGTTCACCAATTAAAAATTCGGGATCAAAAATTCGGCTATTAAATTAAATTTCTTTCTCTCAAGATTTATGCTATTAGCATAAATACTCATATTTGTTAAGAATATAAGAATAAAAAGCTACAAAATTAAGCTAATTAAGTAAAAAAAATAGCAAACTATATTATTCTTATAAATAAAATATTATATAATAATAATTTTATATAAAAATAGAATACTATATATAATAAATAAATAAATATTTATAAATAAAATTTATATATATATATATATATATATATATATATATATATATATATATATATATATATATATATATATATATATATATATATTAAAATGAATCTTAATAACTAATGAGAGGGAGGTCACCGAAGTGGACCTCCCTTAAATGCGACGAGAGGCCAAAGTGGCCTCGTGAACCGTGCAACATTCTCTTTCCAATAAGCGCGATTCCCCATCTTCTTCCCAAACCTAGCCAACGCCATTTTTATGGAGCTCCCAATCCCAAACTCAATTTTTTTCCAAAATTTATAAAATAACTTTTTCAAAAAAATTCTAGCGACAATTATTGTTTGGGAAAAAAAAATTCAGCGAAATTTTTTTTTCAAAGAAATTTATGATGATCAAAGTTCTCCAAAAAGCGGCGAGCGGCGACGGAGGAGGATATGACGATGGCGATGGCGATGATGAGGCGTCATTCGCGAATCGCGAATGATTCGCGAATAATTACTATTGATAAGAAAATCGCGTTTTTTAACCATTTTTTGGAAAAATGCGGATCGTTCCGTTTAATTCGGTTTTCTAAAAAATCGCGTTTAATTCGCGAATTAAACGCGAATTAACTAACTAAGGTTGCAAGCGCACAAGAAAGCCCAAATCTTTGTAGGTGTAATCGCATCCAAATTCGTTGCACTTCAAAATGCACCAGTTGGTAACGGATAGGATTACCCACAAATTAAAAATTAAAAATAATAAATAAATAAAGATACTTATAAATAAATAAATACTAATAAAAGTTTTTAGGCAATACAATCTTTGTATAAAAAAATTAAAAAAAAATTTAAATTAGTTTTATTTAAAATATAAAAAATAGTTTTATTCCTAAACTTTGATAGAATGTAATTGTGTATGTTAACTTAAATAAGTTTTAATTAATTATTATAATTATTAAATTTGATAAAAAAAATAAGAGAATCGTAATAATTTTTTAAGTTTGATTTATATATTAAAATTAAATATATTGAAACTTTTAAATTGTGCCGATTGATAAGTTGAAGAATTTTTTAAAAATATAAAAACATTATGTATATCCACTTATTTATTTATAGATGGCAAGTTTAAATGATTAATAAAATTATATAATTATTTTATGTATAGTGAAGTTAATCCCATCACTCTATCTTAAGAGGGAATAAGATTCACAAATACAACTATCAATTTCACATTATCAAACAGAAAAAAAAAAATGCAACTGCAACAGTTGGAACTACACAAAACCAAACAATGTGTAACTACAACTGCATGCATTTTTAACAACACTGCATTTACAACTACAGCGTACAAAACGGCCCCTTAGTGCATCATATTGCATAATTAGACCAAAATTGTGTTGAAAAAATGTGAGTTTGATGATTGCTTATCGTTTTTGATATAGTGATGGTAGTGTCTTCCTATAAGTATTTGTTCAATTATGACTATAATTTCGTCTTCGTGAGTGTACTTTCATATCATGTTGAAATTGTAGTCCTCATTTATTATGATGTTTATTAATCTATTCATGCCAACTATGTAAAATATTAACATTGGACTAATTTATAGATACCAGAGAGCAGAGGTATTAAAACACTCTTAAGGAACTAATCTTTCCACAAAACACTAACAAAAGAAGCCATGTCAATCCGTGCCAATGTGCCACTGGCATGGAGCTGTGCCAACATTGGCATGGGGCATGTCGTTGTGCCATACAGCAGGCACAACGGCACGCCCCATGCCACTAGCACAACAATCCTCGTTTAGCACTATTTACTACTTAATAAGGATCACGTCCCAAATATTAGAAATTGAAATTATAATTGCAATGCCGATATGCTGAATTAGTCAAAGATTCTCATTATTTCTTTTTTGTTAAATACCAAAGTATTGAATGCATATAATTTCTGATATAGGGCAGTCGTAAAATGTTTGATTCAAACCATAATCAACCTTTTCTGAGACCAAGGATTTAACTGCCGTGGCACAGGGTCGTGCCGTAAACTTGCCGGGATAGTGCCGATACGTGCCGGTCACAAAAATACATGTGTGCCAACACATAATCGCATGAAATATTTTATTTTCTTAACAACAACAAACTCTATTTGCTTATTATGTATCTTTATTTAATCTTTTGAATTTTATTAAGAAAATTACTAACTAATTTAAAGAATATAGTTTTAAGTTGTGTCATCAACATTGGGGTTGTATCGTGTCAATATCTTGTTGGCACGATACGGTACGGTGCAAATGGCCTGTGCCGATGGGCACTTAAATCCTTGTCTAAGACCTCACCCCTATCTATGCAGCTAATTATATGCTAATTGTCCCAATTTTTCATGTTTTAGCTTTGTAGAGGCAATGACGGTAGACAACTAACATGTAACATTCCTAACTTTAGATAACCAACTGACAATATACCGAGACTAAGCTTATTGAGATCAAAAATATGTCATGTGCACGAAAGATACCACAAGATTGTTGTCATTATACGAGTCTGTGTCCACGCATGAAAATATATCAAAGAGTAATTGACATGCGTATTTTCAACACATGAATGATGAACAAAAACAAAATGTACTGTTGAAAGCCAATAACAGATGAAGTAATCAATGAAATGGAGTCTTCATCCATTCTAATTAAATACTTCTATTTAAAAAGCATGTTTGACTATTCACTAACAAACCTGAAGATGTCTGAATGGCTAATACAAAAATACGCAAGGACATCTTCAGAGGGCCAGCAACCTAGAGGAGAGAGAGTGTAGTAAGACTTGAGCTGAATACAAGTTACTTTGAAGCTTACGAACTGCAATTTCAAATCCAAAAATTACTATTAAGAAGTATAAATTAGTATAAACTATAAACAAGGACGCAAGGAACAGCATGTCACTAGCTAATTTAGACCTTATGGAATATCAACCATTTAACCATGATAAGCAACTATACAAGACTTTAGTATCAGGAAAACTCTACACAAGTGAACTTTCAAAACAGCAGTAAAGCTTGATATCCAAACAATAAAAGTTCTAACAAGTAACAAGATTATAGAACACAGAGAGGACTAAAATTTTTATATGACCTACTTTTTTTTTGTGGGTTTTTGGTTGACTAAAATTTCAATAATCCAACAAAACAGGTGTTCCCCTTACAAACTTTACAAAATACTAATAAACAACTGCTGGGTAAGTGTGTTTAGTATTCATAACCCACTCAAATGTCAATCAAACAACAAACAGGGTGCATTGAGATGAGGATCTAGGGCAAAAAGTGAAACAAATTGCAGATCAAAAACGTTAACATACTGCTGTCCAATTCTAAACTGCAGATCAAAAGGTTAACATATTGCTATCCAATTCAATATTATGAATTAGCACCTATTTTCTCTTCGAGACTTGCTAAACCATTTTCATTCCCACTACTGCCTAATCAAGGATGCAAATGTAATTTATCATTCCATTGATGTATTAACAATTTCTTCTTACAAAGATGAACATATCCTAATCCAAAAATCAGACCTTGTTATGTGTGACTAGGAAAAAACATAGAAAGAGGTACCCGGTTTGTTCATTTTTATTAGAAATCAAATCAACCAGAAATGTGAAATAATTGGGCTTCGAACATGGAACCTCGGATACCAACAATCAAGCCCTTACCAACTGTGCTAGGCACGGTCGGTTCATAAAAACCAAGGATTGAAGTGTCGATCAGCAAAAATTGTATCTATCATGTTGTATCGTGCCAACAAGGTATCGGCACGAGTATATATAAGAAGAGAAGGAAAATAGCAAAGGAGAAAATAAAACAATATTAAAAAAGAGAAAAAATAACTAATCTCAAACTGGTTTGGAAGAATCATCCTTACGTCGACATCAAAATGTTATCAATATCGCATGCGAGAGAATAAAAGAGAATCTTCTTGTTAAACAGAACAAAATGTTCTGTAACCCAAATGGAACTCCTTTATTTCAAATGTAGATCTCTTTATGTCTTAGTGAGAGTTCTTTCTTGTAGTGACCTGGAGCACTAGCGGTTGAGGCTTGTCGATAGCTCTGGTGAGTGTCGAGACAAGTCCGAGTCGCGCTGGCGCGAAATGGACGCCAAACGGACTCAGTGGGGACACGAGAGCAGTTGGTATCGTGAAAATCTGCGAAATAGTAGACTTTTCAGCCATGTCTACCGGTACAAATTTTGGAATGTACCGGTACAAGCTTGATGGCTATACCGGTACAACCATCAGGGATGTCGGTCGGTCTGTATGGCTTGCTCTCGGGTTGCCTATTTGTACCGATACAGTTGCCCATGTACCGGTACACTTTGATAGGTGAGTGGGCAATTCGGTAATTTGTAGCCTCGTTTGTGTCACCTCTCACCCAGCATGTATACACGTAGAGAGATGGTGAGAGGGACTTTTCTGCTGTTTCCTTCCCTCACTCTCTCTCTCTAGCTTGGCCGGAGGTGGAGGAGCTTAGGAGGAGTTCGGGTTTTGTCGACGTCGTACCGCGGAGCCGTTCGAGCATTCTTTCAACGTCGTGGTGCTGCGATGAGGTCGGGCGAGCGTGGCATTTCGTCGTCTTCAACGCTGCGCCAATCCTAGAGTGATTTTCGAGGTGAGTGATCTATCGGAATCCCTTCAATTGCTTCAAGCTACACAAATTTCGACTTGAGTGCTGTTCCTGCAGATTTCCAGCGTCGACTGTCGGTATTTCTGCTCGTTCGCAGTGTAGGAGCGTCGGATTGCTGCGAGACGTGGTTCGTTGGATTCAAGACTTCGAGAGAAATCCACGAAGCCTAAGATTGCAGAATTTGGTTGAGGTTAGCTTGGTCGAACTCAAGTTTTACTCTGCTGTTGTTGTACCTTAACAGAATTGTGGGTTTTTGAGTTTTCTTGATACCATCTTTGGAAGCAGGGGAATTTGAGACCTGAGAATCATTCTTCAGTATACTCCATTGGATTTGGGACTGTTGATCGAGGCAAGGCGTTGCGAGCTAGAGCCCTACCCGACGAGTGCTGAGTTAGAGGACCACTGCTGCAGGTAGTTGTACCTTATTTTGAGAGTTTTTGTACATACAGCTGTTTAACTCGCTTAGAGCGAGTATAGTTTTTGTATCCAGATGCTTTGTATGTATGGAACTTTCTATGTAGCAACCCGAACTTTAACCAAATTGGCTAAAGTGCGCGAACGAGTAATTGGACAAGTTCCAATAACCATTCCAAGGTGCTTGGAAGGGTTAAGAGAGGATCTAAAAGAGTTAGAAAGGTTTTAGCGTTGTTCGGCGCGAATTAGAGTCGAAACGACGTGAAAAGCACAAGTCTGGGCAACTTGTGCAGTACAAGCAAAGTTCTTTGTCAGGTATAGCAACTTTGGCCGAGGAGAAGAGCTCTCGGGTTTGTGGAAGTTTTGGTGTTTATCTGTACAAGCCAAGCTGTCTGGTACAAATGCTCTGGAAACCGAGAGGCGACTCTCGGGTTTGCCTCTGGAGCATCCCATACCGTGCAGTACGAGAAACCCGTTGTACCGTACGGATGGGAATGCAGCGGCGGTTTTGGCAAGTTGAGGGACCTTATAGCATTTCGGGGAGGGGTTTATGTGTAAGGGGAGGTAATAAACTCTCTCCTCTTCCTCTCACTCCCTCTGTTCACTCTCTCTCTCCCTCTTTCTGTCGACAGCAAGAAGAAGGGGAAGAAGAAAGAAAGAAAGAAAGAGAAAGGAGAAAAGAAGAAGAAGAAAAAGAAGAAGATGAAGAAGGAGATTATGATGGTGATGATCAAGGCCATCCTCTTCTTCTCCTTTGTGCAAGAGCAAGCTTTTGAGAGGTAAGCTCTCTCTCGTGGTAGATCCTTAGATAATGGGTTTCTAAACCCTAGATCTAGAGTTTTGAGCTTCTTGTAAGCTTTAGAACCTTGTAGAGGCTTGGAAACTCATGAAAGTCATGTGTTCTTCAAGGTGCTCTAATGGTGGATTTCTAGGGTTTGTTTTAAACACCCTATGGATGGCTCTAGTGCTCTTAGATGAGTACCTCGAGGTTAGACAAGCTCTCTATTGCTTGTTCTAGGGATCAAATCGGTGGGTTTTGCAAAAGTGCAAAACCTAGGGTTAAAAAGGGGGTTTTTAGAAATAGATCAGTTTGATCTCATTTGACCCCATAGAAACCTAATTGGGGATGCAACGAACGCGTTGACGCGCTCGGTTCGGTGATATGACGAGCGAGTACAAAGATATTAATTATTTAATATATTCAAACCAGATGTCCGCAGCACGCAAGATAGGAGCCCAAAATTCATGAAAACGGAACCGGGGCAACTTGAAGGCGTGGGGCAACGGCACAAGGTCTCAGATCGGGATTCGGAGATCGTTCGGGTGGTCGTGCAAGAGTTCGAGCCAAACCGGGTCAAGAGTGCCACGGGCGGCCGATTTCAGTGTCGACGAGCAATCGGAGAGCATAATAAGGTGGGTTGTGTTTACCGGCGACTAGGTCGCCTAAATATGTCTAAGAGTAAAGGTTTCAACTTGATGCATGTGATCCATGTATAGAAATTGCATGTTAAAGAACATAGTGTAAAATGCATAAGTAGAGATGCATGCTAAAGAACCTAGTGTGAAATGCTAAGAATGAGCATGATATAGAAATGCTAGGAAATGAATAAGCATGAGGTAAATAATGAGGCAAGGAATGCTAAGTAAAGAATGTTGCAAGAACATAGGCTTAGCATAATAGAAATATGCATGTAAATGAAATGTATGAATAAATGCATGCTTAGCATAATGAGTACATGCTAGATATAATTATGTGCATGTAAATGGGATGGTTAACATAAGAATGTTAAGTATAGGGAATGCTAAGTAAGAATGTAAGTCATGGACTAATACACATATAGATCGAGTGGCATCCAACTTAGCGTAAAGAACATAAGTTGTAGTAAACCTAGAGTCATATGGATCTAGGTAAAGAACAATGAACCTAGTGTCAAGGACATAGGTTGGATAAAGACGACAGTGGACCTAGCATGAATAAACATAGGTCGAGTTGGAATGACATCGGACCTAGAGTTAAAAAAACCTAGGTTATGTGACAAAGAATAAACCCTAGTGTCAAGTAGACCTAGGAGGTAAAGACAATGGACCTAGAGGGTCGTCTCTTGAGGGCCTAGCTAACCCTCAAGTTAAGTGGAACGGATTCATGGAAGCCCGAGATTTGGGACACCTAAGTTGGTGTCGGGCGTGTGCGACGATTTCGCCGTCCAGGGCTATACCACCGTCGTGGCGTTGTGCGACGATTTCGCCGCCGGGTGGGTGAGCCGAAATGTGTTCGATACCGGTTAAGCCGGGTGAGGATCAGATCGCCATGTGTTGACACCCTGTGTTTGGGGCACCATTGCTGGGTAAGTACGATACGGCCGCACCAGGAGGCGAAGGAGTGACTCAAACCATTGTTGGGTGAGGTGCGATTAGTTCGCCGCCAGATGGTTAAGTCATGACTTGGGTCCTCGCTGGGTAAGTCCGCCGCGATCGCCACCAGAATGGTTATGTCAAGTGACAGCTGGGTTCCGCGTGTGCGACGATTTCGCCGCGATGAGGCTGAGTCACAGAGGGCGACGGGCTGTTGACAGCTGAGGTAGTTGCGAGACGTCCAACACCTCGGGCTAGACAGCAGGCGGATTATCCGCATTTGATTGACTCCAGACCGAGTCGGGTGGCATAGTGAGCTAAGGTAGAGTGGACCTTAGAAGTACATGCTAAGTAGCATAAGTGCCAACAGTAAAGAGCAAGAATATAAATAGCTAACTTAATCAATAGCTAAGTAAGAATGGAAAAGCTAAAGTAAAGAATAGCAATAAAGTAAAGAAAAGCTAAGAGCTAAAGGGTAATTTTGCATATCGCATATTGTGAGGCAGGTTTTTATGTTAGTTGCAAGTTATATATCTATATATGTTTTTGGACTAACATATCTGCAGTGCCTCCTTGGACCTATTGGTCGAGCTGTTCTCTTGGGTGACCGTACCCACGAGAACTATGGACAATAGTTCTCACCCCCGTGTTGCGTTTTGGGGGTACAGGTACACACGTGAGCGGCGCGATAGCGGCGCGAGCAAGGCGTAGCTCCGTAGATAGCGCCTACCAGAAGACCAGAGATAGAAGTACCCCAGTTGACAGAGCTTAGGGGTATAACAGGGGAGAATAAGTTGTAATAAATTGTAATGAAATTTGTAATATCTAGATTGTAATAGGAAGTTTAAAGTCTTCAAGTTAAATGTAAGAGTTAAATTTGAGACGAATGGTTGTAATAGCAAGTAGCTGTTTTATGTCTATGATACTTCCTTATGCAATCTGATTGTAATATCTGTTCCTGTTTGGAACCTTCTTGTAATTGTATTGATTGCGACGCCTTGAACGTACAGGGGAAACTCTGTCCGTTCGGCGGTCTGTCGGCGCGCCCGAATCCGACCGAATTGGCGGGCTCGGGGCGTGACATTCTATGTTCTACCTGTTTAGTTTTATTACAGCTCTATACTACTGGTTGTAGTACTGTTTGTTTTACAGCTACGCTTCGTATACAGGAAAAATTCTTTTGTATACGGCGGATTTGTCGGCGTACCCGGGAAACGAAGAATCCGGGGCGTGACATTTCTTGTTTAAGTTCGATAAGAGGATGTGGTCAATTGCAGATTCAAAGTCCTTCAAATCAATAGAAGATTCAAGTGCTACTAATGCTTCCATCTTCTTTGCATGTTATTTGTAAATCCTTCTTATTAATATAGATTGAATGCCCAATATTCATGAAGAGGCATATAATGCATACGAGTGTTTGTTTCACTGTATATAAAGGGAGTGAAATTGACTTTCAGGACAAGTCATAATTTCTGCTTTTGGGTAAGGCGAAAGTGCGCCAAAGACTAAATTTGTCCTTCCATAATTCAGTGAAAGTTACTTCGCCCCCAATTGAACCGAAGTCACAATACTGAAATTGGAAACGATAGAAAAGGTATAATATTACATCCATTACATGTAGTTCATAGGGTTAATTACACCATTGGTCCCCAACCTTTGCACCAATTTTCACTTGGGTCCCCAATCTTTTTTTTGCAATTGAGTCCTAAATCTCTTGATTTTATTGCAATTATGTCCCAGCCGTAAAAAAATTGTTAAAATTATCGGAATCGCCACGTCAGTGCCTTTTTGGCATCCTTATGCATGTTAATTTTCGTCCCTAAACTTTGCAGGTTTTTCACTCTAGTACCCAAAAATAAAATTTCAAAATTTCAAATTTAAATTCAAAAATAATATAAAAATTAAAATTATAAACTAACGAGAAATAAGAATTTTGAATTTGAATTTAAAGCTGAATTATAATTTTAAATTGAATCTAAATTTTGAATTCAAACTTAAAATTTTGATTTTGATTTTGATATTTAAATTTACATTTAAAATGAAAGTTTTGAAACTAAAATTTAAATTTAAAATCATATTCAAAATTTTGATTTTAAATTTGAATGCAAAATTTAAATTTGAATTTAAGATTTGATTTCAATTCTAAGCTTGCATTTAAACTTCGAATTCAAATTCACATTTTGAATTTGAAACTTCAAATTGAAGTTTGAAATTAAATTAGAATTTAGAATTCGAAATCTGAATTTGAATTTAAAATTTAAAATTTAAAATTAAATGCAAAATCAAAATTTGCATCCGAATTTAATTTTGAATCCAAAACCCAATTTTAAATTTAAAATTTAAATCTTAAATTACAAACCTCTCTTTGTATTTTATAAATTTAATGGGTTAATTACACCATTGGTCCCCAACTTTTGCACCGTTTTGCAATTTGGTCCCCAACCTTTTTTTTTTTTTTTTGTACTCCTGTTGATGCAGTCACTTCTCCAAAAATCGATACGATGTTTATTTGACGTGACAATTTTCGTCAATTTTAAAAGAAGTGAATTCTCAAAATGCGAGGATTGAACTTCGTGTAAAATAGACCAAGGGTCGTGTAGGTGTGCTTCGAAAAGGCCGAGGAAGTTAAAAATGCGAAAAGTACATTGTAGGCGGCCTCAGAGAAAAGCGGGAAAGCGCAAAAGTGCGGTTTGCTCTCGAGGGGGCCGGTCCCTATGGTGAGGGCCCGGACCTCGTAGCCGTGGAGGGCAGCAAAAGACTGCCCTGCCAAATTCTACTCTTGGGGACCGATCCCTTAGGGGAGAGACCCGCCCCCATACGCGTGAAAAGAGCAGCAAAGGCTATCCTGAGAAATCTTGCTCTCGAAGACCGATCCCTACAGGAAGAGACCGATCCCTGTACGCGTGGTAAGATGGGCAAGAGCCCAGTCTCCTGTGAGATTGCTCTCGGGGAGTGGCCATGACGCACCGCAAATAGCAAGGTTCGAGTGTTCGTGTTGGTTTCGAACTTTTCTACTCTTTGTAGAGGGTCCTAGGAGTCCCGACCCGTGGTTCGAGAGTCTGGAGCTTTTGGCTTTGTCTCGGGAGACTTGCTCTCTGAGACCGATCTCCGAAGGGAGAGACCGGTCTCCCCAAGCAGAAACCGCGGCAGGAGGCGTGGCATCCGGACCCGGGAGGTGGAGACCGGACCCTGTGCGCGCACCCTGCGGTGGAGGCCTTGGAGACCGGTCTCTGGCGAGAGACCGGTTCCGATCGTGGTTTTGCGGAAAGGCCACCGGGACCGGTCTGGGCCGAGTGGGGACCGGTCTGGTGGTGGAGACCGGTCCCAAGCCCCAGCGCGATCCGAGCGGTGCGCGGTGCAGTGTTGAGGGGCTTTTCGGGATTTTGTTACATTAGAGGGCCTATATGGCTGCCTCCTCTTCTTTTCTCCCATTTCTTACACTCTCTCACACTCTCACACCTAGAAAGAGAAGGAGAAGGAGAAGGAGAAGGAGAAGAAGAAGAAGTGAAGAAGAAGACCTAGGAGAGCTTGCTTGTGGATTTGGAGCATCTCCCTCTTCATCAACCTCACCTTTGGGGCTTGGGGCTTGGACTTGGAGGTTACTTTGTGGAAGGATCATCACTCCTAGAAGGTTTTGATCTTGGTTTTGAGGCTTCTTGAGGTAAGCATCACCTTCTATTCCTCTAGAATAAGGTTTTGATGCTTTCTACTAGATGAAACCCTAGTTTTGGAAAATCTAGGGTTTATTTGGGGGTTTTTGATCTAAGGCTTTTAGAACCTAATTGATGGGTTTAGAATCTTTGTTTAGGTTGCCTTGGGAGAGATCCATCCTCCATTTGAGAATTCGAGAGAGATTTCTACACTAGGTGAGTTTTTCTTTGCTCTCTAGTAATGATCTTCGCGGATTGGATAATTGGTTTATCGATTGAGGTTGTAACTTCTAGGGTATGCTTTTTAGGGTGCTAGGAGTCTGGAACTAGCCTCAGTTGGCGACCCGGAGCATCGGTGTACTCTCGGTGGGTTTGGCCTCACCATTGTCAATGAGAAAAATTCTCATTGGGGTTATATGAGTATTGTAAAATAGAAAATCATATATTTTCATGTTATATACATTATTTGTGAATTTTAGAATGCTTAAAACATATATCTTATGTACAATGCATTTTGACCTCTATATGGTAGAGACTAGTCATGTTGGCTTGATGCATGTTGTAGCATTCTATTAGCGGTTTGAGAACATGTTGGACTTCGTAAAGTGACATGTACAATAGTGAACTTGAACATAGAACTATGCATGACATAGGAGAAAAGCTAATGTCATCAAGCGGCATTAAGCTTGGCATCGGTTTGTAAATTAGTGAGCTAATGTCATCAAGCGGCATTAGGCTCGATTTGGAACTTGACATAGTAAATTCTAGTGTCATGAGGGTTATTGAACTAGACCATAGGGTTGCTAGTTACCATTTCCATGTAGAGACATGAGGTTTGGACTTGAGACTTGACTGTACTTGTTGCCATTTGTGCTCTTTCGCACATGCTTGTGAGGGTCGCTCACCTGGCGGCACTCCGGAGTTGGCCTTTGCGATTCGTTCGCTCGTGCGGTATTGAGAAACCTATGGGGCCGAATTGGTTAGACTCATTCCTTACGGGGGATGTTGGGGCTACCACGACACTTAGGTGGCACAAGCGGGATTACCTTGTGTAGATCCCAAAAGAGAATGAACTTTGACATTCAACAATATTAAACAATCACTACTAGATAGGACTTAGTAGTTGGATCATGTGGACATGCCTAGGGCATTACTTGGGTTATATAGTATACTTGTTGGATATTGTAGAGCATATTTACTTATATGTTGGATCAAAGGTTTATGACATCTTTATAAGCATGTTGATTTGGTTATAAATGATAACTTTCTTTTATGCTTTTATTACAAGTTTATTTATCGCATACTTACCCTCTTTTCTTTGGGCCTAGTGGTGCAATGGTTCGGTCTGTAATTGCCCAGGGAACTATAAATTATAGTTCTCACGCCCACTGTTTTCTTCTTTTCGTGCCTTCCGCGCATCGGGAGGTTCGGGACATGACAAGGGGTTGCCTCGGGCTAGCGTTTTCGGCGAGGCTGATCGATAGGTAGTTACCTCTCGTGTTTTACTTTTGGAGAGGTCTTTTGTGTGTTGTACCTGTGTATAGAGAGACCACCATTTTTGTAATACTTGTGATAGTTGTTGTATAACTCTATACTTCTTCTCTAGTTGCTCAGTTTATTATCCATCCTACTTGTTGATAGATCTAGCTGTATGTTGCTCTGATATTCATAGCTTAGCCTATTGTATGGTTTTATTTCCGCTGTTTTTGGTAGACGCCTTGTATGTGTTGACATATGGTGGGTCTGGGCACACTTTGGGGAAGGCCCTGCCGGCCTCGGGGCGTGACAGATTAATTTGGTATCAGAGCCTAGGATAAAGTCTTAGTGGACCTAGCAAACCTTAGGCTGGTTGGACTACAGGAAATAGGCTCGTGAGAGACGAGGTCTATATGACTTGTGAGCGAAAGTACTTGATTGGGTTTTATTATAACTCTAAAAAGTACTTGACCGGGACTAGCGAGGTCCGCGAGTTGAGGGACCAGGTGGCGGCCCTCACAGACCTTGTGGCCCAACAGACGACGGCGGCCCAGCAACAGGCCGAGGCGGCGCGCCGACAGGAGGAGCGGATGAAGCGCTTGGAGGACCTTCTTTTGCAGCAGGCGGCTGCCAGGGAGGCCCAGGGACCTGTACCGCCTAGAGGTGGTAGCAGAAAGCGCCGACTCCGGCGCCGGATCTTTGCATTCGCACCGTACGCGCACGGCAGGAGAGGGTGACGACGACACCTCCAGTACAGTTACCCCCAGGAGGAGCAGTGTTCCCGACTATGGTTGAGGGGCCCGAGCGAGATCGACTGATGAGCCGCCTCAATGAGTTCAGGAGCTGCAATCCACGGGTCTTCGATGGCGAGAACGTGGACCACTGGGCGGTGGAGAAATGGCTTATGCATATGGAGAAGCTATTTCGGGATACCTTCGTTGAGGAGAGGGATCGAGTTTGGCTCGCCACACATCACTTGGAAGGGGAGGCCTATCGGTGGTGGACGGATATCCAGGAGAACCCGAGTACCGACTTATCAGCATTTACTTGGAAGAGGTTCAAGGAACTTCTACTCGAGCACTATTTTCCCGATAGTGTTCGACGACAGATGGAGACTGATCTGCGCAGCTTGCGCCAGGGGGAAAGGACGGTAGCGGAGTATGAGAGGGAATTCACTAGACTACTCCACTGTGTACCGTTCGTCGTGCGGGACGACGAGGACAAGGCCCACATTTTTTAGAACGGACTTCGGCCATCTATCTATAGGCTTGTGCAGTCATCTAACTTGCAAACCTATAGAGAGGTAGTGAATCGCGCTCTTATTGTGGAGCGGGGCGTGACAGTCATGAAGGAGCGACAGGAAGGCTTGGATCGGGGTAAGGGCAAGAGGCCCACGGCGAGTGCGAGTCGACGCACTCAAGAAGCCGCCGAAGTACCCGAAGCCGATCTCGAGGACGAGTACCCGCAGCGCCGAGGATCGGATCGACGACCGCGCCGCGGCTGCGTGATCTGTAGCGTCCCCACTACCCCAAACGGTGCCGCGGGGTCGGGCCGGTGCTTCTCTTGTGGCCGGAGAGCCACTTTCGGTCAGTTGCAGGGGATGCGCCGACGTCGTCGTCGGCTTGGCACCGGACTTCGCGAGGTTCCGGCTCGGGGACGCCTACGTCTTACTGGGGAGATCTTCTGCGCGAGAGCGAGCGAGGATCACGACAAGACCGAGTGGGCGTTTGTATATGCGCCAGAGCGGCGCGGCAGCAGCTGAGGATGTTGTTGCAGGTATCATTTTGATTTCTAGCATTCGTGTACGTGCTTTATTTGATACCGGTGCATCATGTTCCTTTATTGATCGGCTGTTTGCCGAGTTGCATGGCATTCCTTTGACACCTTTGTTGCTTTCGGGACGAGTTGTTATACCCGGACACTCTTTAGATGTTCGAGAGTGCTGTTCTAGTCGTCCGGTTCAGATTGGGGATTGGATCATGCCTGTGGACCTATTTGTGGTGCACAAACTCGGGGAGTTTGATATAGTTTTGGGCATGGATTGGTTGACCAAGTATTTTGCCACGATTGATTGTGTGAACCGGACGGTGACTTTTAGAGAGCCGAGTCACGAGGAGGTTGTGTTTCAAGGATGCCAGAGTTCGCTATTTGCAATGACTATTAGCTCCTCTCGAGCTAGGCAGTTGATTAGTAGCGGGTGCATAGCCTATTTGGCTAGTATTGCACTACGGGGTGTTGAGGATACCCCTAGGGTTGAGGATATCCCGCTGGTGCGGGAGTTTCAGGATGTGTTTCCAGCTGAGTTACCAGGTATGCCACCTGATAGGGAGATATAGTTTGTGGTAGATCTCGTCCCTGGGACTACTCCAATCTCAAAGGCACCCTATAGGATGGCACCGGCGAGTTGAAAGAGGCTGAGAGCACGATTCTGGGACCTACTGGATAAGGGTTTTGTGCGACCGAGCATGTCACCTTGGGGGGCACCGGTTCTTTTTGTGAAGAAGAAGGACGGATCACTTTGCTTATGCATGGACTATCGTGAACTCAATAAAGTCACGATTAAGAATAAGTATCCGTTACTAAGGATCGATGATCTGTTTGATCAGCTTCAGGGATCGAGCGTGTATTCTAAGATCGACTTGCAGTCAGGATACCATCAGCTGAAGATCAAGCCTGAGGATGTGTCGAAGACGGCTTTCAGGACACGATATGGACACTATGAGTTCACCGTGATGCCGTTTGGGCTTACTAATGCCCCGGCAGCTTTTATGGATTTGATGAACCGTGTCTTTAAGCCATACTTGGATAGATTCGTCGTAGTGTGTATCGACGATATATTGGTTTATTCCCGGAGTGATGCTGATCACGAGGAACACTTGAGGCTTGTACTACAAGTGCTTCGGGAAAAGAAACTCTTTGCCAAGTTGAAGAAATGTGAGTTTTGGCTTAGAGAGGTGGCGTTTTGGGGCCATGTGATTTCAGGATCAGGTATAGCAGTGGACCCTAAGAAAATTGAAGCCATCAGGGATTGGCCAAGACCGACGAGTGTTACCGAGATACGGAGTTTTATCGGTTTGGCCGGCTACTATCGGAGGTTTGTTGAGGGATTTGCTAAGTTATCTACTCCCTTCACGAGACTCACGCATAAAGGCACTAAGTTCATTTGGAATGATGCGTGCGAAAGAAGCTTTCAAGAGTTGAAGCTGCGATTGACGACCGCACCAATCCTAACCTTGCCAGTTGCTGGAGCAGGGTATGTGATCTATAGTGATGCTTCCTTTAATGGATTGGGTTGCGTTTTGATGCAGGATGGAAAGGTGATCGCGTATACTTCTCGCCAGTTGAAGGAGTATGAAAGGAATTACCCTACTCATGATTTGGAGTTGACGGCCGTGGTCTTTGCATTGAAGCTATGGCGCCACTATCTCTATGGCGAGCGGTGTGATGTGTACACGGATCACAAGAGCTAGTATCTGTTTACTCAGAAAGAGTTGAACTTGAGGCAGCGCAGATGGTTGGAGCTGCTCAAGGATTATGATTTGACGATACTTTACCCACCCAGGCAAGGCTAACGTGGTGGCAGATGCGCTAAGTAGGAAATCGACGGAAAACTTAGCGATGATGATGGTTACTCAACCGCGGTTGATTGAGCAAATGAAGCGGTTAGAGTTGGAGGTGGTGGCTCCTGATACACCTATGAGATTGATGACACTTGTGGTGCAACCAACTTTATTGGAAAGGATAAAGGAAAAGCAAGCTCTAGATGTAGAGTTGCAAAGGGTTCGAGCAAAAATGGTTGATGGTTACACCGGTGATTATAGTGTTGACGGTGGTGATTTGATGCGATTCCGTGGACGGGTTTGTGTACCGGCGGAACCGACACTTAAAGAGGAGATTCTTCTAGAAGCACACCGTGCGCCTTATGCTATACATCCGGGAGACACCAAGATGTATAAGGACTTGAAGCTACTTTATTGGTGTCCCGGGATGAAAAAGGATGTTGGCGAGTTTGTTGCTAGATGTCTAACTTGCCAACAAGTTAAAGTTGAGCACCGAGTTCCCGCAGGAAAATTGCAGAGCTTACCGATCCCAGTGTGGAAGTGGGAGAAGATCACCTTAATAGCCTACCTATATGAATGAGGCGTAGGCATGCATGAGACTTAGTGTTAATTGTCTTATACCTATTGTAGACAAGATTATTGTGATAATGTGATATAGAGCATGATGAGATCATCATGAGGTAATTTTGGTGCATATATTCTAGTAGTATGACTAGCTTTGGCCATTGTGATCTTATATTCGATCTATGGATCGACGGGTTAATTCCATATTTTAGACATGAGGAAATGTAATGTTAAACCTTCGGGGCATCTTTATGTGAGTAATGGTATATAGTATAAGTGACTTGAACTATTTTTCCATTGTAGTATTTATACACCTTATAGTGGGATGGACATGTGCTTTTCTAGTATTATGATACTTGTAAATATTTTATAGCTCTCTTGCTTATGGTATTGTTAGATATCTATTCCATAATTATTGAAAGTGCATGTCCTGAACTCCTTGAAAGCTTGTTTAAAGTAATGAATTATCCCAAGTAGGATAGTGTCATTTGAGTTGTACATGTTTTACACGTTATGGGTTTTGGTAGAGTCAAACCACCTTGTAGATGTAAACAAGTTGTGACATGTTGAACTATTTTCCGACCGTAGGGTCGACGGGTGAGATTCCAAGTTTTAGACTTGATGATTAAGTATCCCAAATAGGGACCCTATGTTACGATTACGCTCGTTTGCCCTTGTGCTCATTCGCACTTGCTTGTGAGGGTCGCTCCCTACAAGCCGGCACTCTGGAGTGGGCCTTCGCGATCCGTTCGCACTCGCTTGGGAGGGTCATACTCTACAAGCCGGCACTTCGGAGTGGGCCGTCGCGATACGTTCGCCGTGCGGGATTGAGCGCCGAAAGTGGATTGCCGTGTTCTCGTGTCTCCTTTCTTGCGGAGAAAGTCGACGACCTCCACGGGGCCACCTAGGCATGGCACGAGCCGGGATGTTACCTTGTGTACATTCCTTATGGATTGGGTTTTGAGACTTCTTTTGACTTAGTATATAGTCATGGTTGGTGCGTACATAGTAGATATCCATACATATGATTGTTGCCTTAGATCACTGCTTGATGCTTGTATAATAGTTGGAAGCGTTAGAACATTATGTTATTGTCATCACTAGTGGTAAAGCACTTATATGTTTTTGGACTAGCATGTATGCTTGGTAGAGAACAATGGAATACATAATTTACTTTATGCTGTAATATGAGTATTATGATTGTGCATGTAATTAAATGTTAGCTTACTTTAATTATACATGTTAATTGTTTTGGACATATGTTTGTGCCATTAAAAATAGAATATCATGACTATGATAGTTAAACTCATAGTAGAAGCATGAAAATGATTAATTTCAGTTATGTACTTGTTTCTTATTTATCGCTTCTTACTTTCTATTAGCATGCTTATGTTTAGCCTAGTGGAGCACTTCGCTGAGTTCAGTAAATGCCCACTGGGAATTATTTTTGATAGTTCTCACGCCCGCTGTTTGTTGCTACTTTCAGAGCCATCCGCATCGGGAGTGGCTAGGGATCGAGGCGAGGGGTTTGCAGCTAGCTAGAGCCTTACGGAGTTTCTATAGTGACCCGTTGTCATCTTTTCTTTTTTTGTACTTCTAGAAAAGATGTATTATGTATCTATTTAGAGATTTGTATCAGATTCTGGATTTAGTTCTTTTTCATGTATCACTTTTGTGGATCTTTTATGTTAGAATTTAGTGGTTTTATATTACTCGCTCTGATAGCCTTGTTAGGATTACTCTCTTTATTTTCATGTTTTTAGTAGACGCCTTGTGTGCATCGTGTTTGTTTGGTGTACACGGCGGGTCTGTGCACGTGCCGGCGGGCTTCCGCTGGGCCCGGGGCGTGACAAGTAGAAACACTAAACATCGAACGAGTGGCATGTAAGTAGTTAAACAATAAGCGGGTGGCATCAAATCTAATAGTCTAGCATGAAAGGATTGTAGGGAGAGTAGAATTTCCGACCGTTGATTATGCATTTGACATCCGTGCAGTAAAGGCACGTGGACCCTTGTAGATAGGGTGTCCTCTTGTGAGGATTGGATCATACTCACTAGTCTGTTTTTAATGTCGGTGGTCGCTCCACCGAAACAGTGGTCTCCGAAGTACTTCACATTAGGGACAGACGTAGTGGTCCCGCAGGCGGTCTCGGTGTGCGAGTGCAGCTTCTCCTCACCTATGAGATTAATACTGAGTAGTGGCGAACCTACGGACAATCCGAGCAGATTGAATAAAGAACATGAATAGCATAGTAGAATTGCATTCATATTTCGATTGGATATAGTGTGTGTTGTAGCTTGCATAACTATGTGAAATGACACTAGCATGATAGAAGAATTGTTGCATGTTGACATTGCATATCCTATCGATATTGAAGGCATGGTAGAATAGTTGTTGTTTCATTTCTACCTATCTATCTATCTATCTGTCTGCTTATGCCTGCTCAGACCTAGTGGGAAGATCGGCGGAGTCGACGGCCGAATCCACTGAGAACTATATTTATATAGTTCTCACCCCACTTTGTTACAGGGCTGAATACCAGTTCGCCGGGCGAGGACCGTGGCAAGGGCGTAGCGCCCTAATAGATAGCGACTTCCATTGCATTAGTGTACCCCAGAGTACATAGAGGTTTTGGATGTATATTTTGGATAGTGGCTTATATATCATGGAGATGAACTTTGTAAACATTTTGGAAGATGTAAATGTAATAATCATGATTGTGAATGGATGTAATAGCTAGAATTCCTCTCTTTTATCTACTTATACGTTTACTTTGCTCTTGTGAATGCTTGTATAGTTACTAGCTAACTCTTCTTTGTGGATGCTTCGTGTATGTTGTATGTCTACCTAGGCGACCGAAATGTACACGATTGTTGTTGCGAGCCTTGGGCGGACAGGGAAAACTTTGGCCGTTCGACGTCTATTCGACGTGCCCGAACCGGACCAAATTGGTAGCGGTCTCGGGGCGTGACATTTAATATCTTTCTGAGGGCTGGGACTTAATTGTAATGAAATCAAGAGATTATGGACTTGATTGAAAAAAAAAAAAGGTAGGGGACCAAATTGAAAAACGGTGCAAAGGTTGGAGACCAATGGTGTAATTAACCCGTAGTTCATAGAATAAAACCGACACTACTAAGCAACATTCAAATGATCAAGACAAGATATAAATTTACAACTAATCGAAAAAAAACAACCATATTTTAGCATTATTATGTCATATTAACTTTTCAAAAAAGGAAACAATAACATAACACAACCAAGAGTTCGAAAGATTATTTTTAATAGCATAGATGATAGGGCATCCTATGAAGAACAACTGTAACTCACAAACTAGTCCGGTGGTGTCAACATCATGCCTTGTAGAGACCTCAAAGTCATTTAGTTCAACACAATTTCCCCTTCTTTGGCTGCATGGAATTTGCTAGAAAAAATTAACAACTAGGCAAGATATCACCAAGACGAAATGAGCAATAATTATAGTATAAATGGTGGATAGTCCTTACAAACAAGAAAAGCCTTGCTAGACTGAGCTAGAATATTTCTAAACTATCAAGGCCTAGTATTTCTGCTTCACTTTCGATGATTGGCAATCAATATCAGCAATCAACAAGCATTTGAATTTTCCAACAACCAAATTTCATGATTTTTTTATATCAATTAACTACTGACAAAGTGGGTGTTTGGCCAAGAACTTGGAAAGTGATTTTAGAGTCAAAAGTAACGTTTTTAAGTGTTTGGTAACATCTTTTTCAAAATCTGATTCTTATTTTTAGAACCAATTTTCTAATTTTAGAGGCCCAAAATCAGAAACAGCTAAACCTATTTCTCGAAATCTGATTCTGATTTTAGACTCAACATTTTATATTTCAATATTAATTTTCATTTCAAATTTTAAATTTAAATTGAAATTTTAAATCAAAACTTTAAAATTTAAAGTTTAAATTTTAAGTTTTAAATTTCAAATTTCAAATTTCAACTTCAAATTTCCAATTTTAAGTTTCAAATTTAGATTTTAAGTTTTCAATTTTCAAATTTTCAAATTTATATTCTACTTTAAATTTTAGATTTTAAATTTTTATAATTAAATATTAAATTTTAAACTTGAAGTTCAAAATAAGATTTATTTATAATTTTCAAATTTTCAAATTTAATATTTAAAATTTTCAAATTTAAATTTTAAATGTTAAATTTTCAAATTTTAAATTTTAATTTTAAAATTTTAAATTTTAAGATTGATATTTTAAATTTTAAATTTTAATTTTAAATTAAAATTTTAAATTTTAATTATAAATTTTAGATTCTAAATTTTAAATATCAATTTCAAATTTTCAATTTTCAATTTTTAAATTTAGATTTTGAATTCAAATATCAAATTTTAAATTCTAGTGATTTTAAATTTAGAGTATAATATTTTTAAATTCAAATTCAAATTTTGAATTATTTTAAAATAAAATTCAACAAACATTATTTATTTGCAAATAGGGAAAAAAATTTGTCAAACAATTTTACAAAATCATTTTAGCGAAGTTGCTTTCTATTTAGACTCGGCCAAATGTTCTACAGCTTTTTAACTAAAACCAATTCTTCAAACTAAAATCAATTCTGCAGAATCACTAATCCAACAGCTAGCCAAATAAGCCCTAAGTCGTACTGAAAATTAATGATTTTACAATTTTAACAATCCATATCGATTAAATTTCAAGCTTATGATTAAGTGTTCTCGAAAAAAAAAATGATGGTTTCACTTAGCAACTAGTGGCCGATATAATTTCTTGTTTAGCATTGCAGAGCAATCCAACTCAATTGAATATTTTATAGGAAACTCTTTAACTATCTAGACAAAATATGCAATCCTGAACTTGAATTTAAGAATCCAATGATCTATTTTCAGAAGGCCGTTTGATATCAATTGTTCATTTTGCGGCCACTTGATGAACTAGAAAATGATTTTCAAAATCACAAAATTTGGTTTCTAGAAAGTTAAAATACTTTAGATCATATTTAGTGGAATCGATTGTCGCCTCAAATGCCCATTATAGAAAATGAAGTGTAAGTAGCAAGGACTTTGTATTTCTAAAAGTATTTTAACTAAACTACCCTTACTACTAATCAATTTTTTTTGTAATTGACAATCTTATAGGCAAGTTTTTTGAGCCCATTGCTCACAACTCATTCTCAGCTTTCTCTTTTTCTCATCTTGAAATCCTCCTATTCAATCAAGCTGCATTATATTTTACTACATTCCTATTAAAATTTACCATTTTCCACAACTTCAGAGCTTCATATCTAAGAAACTGTTTGCAATTGACAGGATGGATTGCTCCAATTGAAGATCAATGCTGGGATGCCAAATTAAAACACAGCAATAGATCTTGTCTTAAATCATATTCTAAAGTACATTATCAACTGTTGATAGTACTTATCATATCATTCTGTAAATTCAAATCCTAAATTGAGTAGATCACATCATACACCTCATGTAGCCTTCAACAATGTGAACTTCGAGCAAATGCAAAATAAGCAAAATTTAAATACTCAAATTCAAAGTTCACATATTATGTGTGTAATAACAGGAAATCAAATTATCAACAGCTCATATACATCTATCAATAGCACCCAATATAATAAAAATACTCTGCAAGCAACTTACATTAGAGAAATCTCTGGAATATTTCCAACAGGCAGCTTATACAAAATGCATATATCTCTTGGTTTTAATGCATCTTTTCCCTTCAATGGATAGCCAAGGGTTTCTGGAAAATGATCATCTAGTGCACGCCAGTGAATCAGATTAAAGCCACTCACTGCCTTTCTAGATATGTTATCAGTACTTTCTTGCAATCTATGATCTGCAAACATCTCCAGTCATGTTTCCGACAAAGGCAAAAAGCATCTCAATGAATGTCACAGGAAAAAAGAATAACAAAGAAGAACTTGCGCATGCCAAAACGCATGTACATACTACTGGAAAAGTGAAGGAAAAAAAGGTTAGCAAGTGGTATCATGACGTACTCTAACATTTCTCAGAGTTTTAAGTTTTATCTGCTTTCTCGTTTTCTTTTCTTTATTTTTCAAGGCTATAGATGATTAGTTTGTGATTAGTTTTGTACAGTCTGCCATCCTAATTATAATCAACGGCTTGGAGAAGATTTCCATCTTCCCACATTGGGCCAGCAAAATGGATACTAGCAGAAAGTAGAGCACAAAATATGGATTTACAAACGAACCAAAATGCATTGACCAAGGAATTAAGTGCCGCCCGTGTCGTACGGCACGGGGGCGTGCCGTACCGTGCCCCCAAGAAAGGGGCACGGTACAAAGGGGGGTCTCGAACCCCCCTGTCTCGCGGCACGAATGCGTGCCGCTCGAGACAAAGCGGGCACGTAGGTGCATGCCGGCGGCACGTATCGTGCGTGTTGCCCTTTCTTTTTTTCTTTTTTGGCTTTTTTTTTATGGCCTTTTCTTTTTCCTTTTGTTCTCTGGGTATCGAGCCCCCCCCCCCGGGCCACCTATATTGTCTTTTTTTTCACTTTGTTGTCTTTTTTTCAACTTTTTTTTTTTTGATTTTGCCATATGCCTTTTTTTAACTTCTTATTTATCAATATAGGAGAAAATTTTTAATTGATCAGATATTTTGTTCTCTGCGGTATTAAGCCCTCTGCTTCCACCATAGGTCCTCTATTTCGGCCATAGGCATTCATTTTTTCTTCGCAAAATATTTTGTCAAAATTTGTCGCACCGCGAAGATTTTGGTGAATCAGGGGAATAAAGATCAATCTCCTAAACAAATTTTGATCAGATATTTTTAAAAAGAATAAAAAAATAAAAAAATATAGATGTAATGTCAAAATAATATAGATGTAATATCAAAATAACATAGTAAAGCAGTGAACCAAGGCAAAAAAATGTAGTTGTACTTACAAAAAGCTTATATGCATGTTAATTAATGAGTATAGTAAGGTATACATAGTAAATATTTATAATTATTTATTTAAATCTTTCAAAATAACATTATAAAAGTTTATTGAAACCAAAAAAACAAAATAAGTCCGTGACAAAGTGTGCCAGTAGGAGGTCATACGTATCTATCGGCACGCAAGCATACCACATGTCGGCACGCAAGCGTGCATGCCTGTGCCGTACCGTGCTAGGGACATAACGGCACGCCCCCGTGCCACGGCACTTTAAACCTTGGCATTGACATTTTGCTTCACTATTATGAACAGTTATCATGGAGCAATATATTTTGCCTTGGTTCACTGCTTAAACAGTAAAATTCAAGCATCAATAATTGGCGATGAAATGTACCGACAGTAGCAAAGGGCTTGGTGGTTGATACCCGAGACCCAAGTTCAAATCTTAGATTCTTAGTTGATTCACATTTCTAGCTAAGTTTATTTCTAAATGAAATAAACGAAGCGGGTAGCGTCTTTGCCTATCTCTCAAAAAAAAAAAAAAATTGGCGATAAGTAAGCGTATTGGGTATTTCCATGTTGTATGAGATTCGTGACCTTTAGTAAATTAAAAAAAGTATAAATGCACCACATCCAACAAAACAATCACGCATATCCGGATAGCCGCTTTAACTTTAGAAAGCTCGAAGGCCTACTTGAACAATCTGTCCGGCTAAGGCAGATCCCTATCTTTTATTTCCATCAGTATTTTCTAACAACCGTTAGTTGCATAAAAGAAAATCGACACAAATACCTCTGTACTTATTGGTATATTCAAATCTCAAAATAGTAGAGGAAAATCTTTGACTTTCAAAATTCACCTGATTGTCATGTGCAGAAAACGCTACAACGGGGCTGGTTGTTGGGAAAGTTTGTGTGAATTAGAATTCTTCAGCTATAGTTTTATGTTAACCTTTAAAAAGTACAGTAACTTCAATTGGCCCCATAATGGCTTGGCGCATTTTTATAAAAAGTTTCACTTTATTACGTTATAGTTTTGTCTTATTTTTCTACCACAAAGACAAGTTGTTGAATCGAGCATAGATATTATACAGTTTACAAATTATAGAGAGTAAAATGTTGCATTCTACGAAGCATAATATTATATAACTAAACTGTCGGTTGAGATGAAATGTATATATATATATATATGTATACATATATATATATATATGTATACATATATATATATATGTATACATATATATATATATATATGTATACATATATATATATATATATATGGAAATAGGTTATTATACTATTAATAGTAATAAGCACTTGGCACTATTAGATTTTCGTCCCTTGAATGAAGTGGTGCGCACTTAGGATGATAGTAGTTTTCTAAGGTTTACTGATGGTTGGTTGAATAGTATGCTGTAACTAGTAGAAATGGTCAAATGGGTAGATCTAACGGCGGAAAACTCGATAGCACCAAGAGCTTGGTACTATGTACAGAAATCAAACTTTTTAAGCCATGTGTATATTATGTGTATGTACAGAAATCAAACTTTTAAGCCGTGTAATGACAAAATAAAAATCCAGCGAGCCACAGGGGATACCTTAAAAATTAAGATGATCTGATACAAACAGCCGATTAGAAAAATAGTTGATACAAAATGGAAGCAATCGCTGCAGCCTAACAATGGAAAGAGGAGAAGGGAGAGTACCGGATTGGGAGGAAGAGCGAGGAAGAAGCGAGCGGCGAAGGATCCCCCATCTCAGAGACGCATCCGAGGAGGGGCGCTGGTAAGCGGTGGGACGGTTCTCCATACCAGGGGATTATTAGGTTGTCGGGTCCGTCGGGGGTAAAAATCCCAAGTATTCTCCTCCAGCTTTGCTCTCTCTCTCCCCACCCCTCTCTCCCTCTGCTCGCTCTCTCTCTCTCTCTCTCTCTCTCGCGTAGGGATGCAAACGGATCCGGGTTGGTGGAGCTCCCATCCCGATCCGCCGGCAATAAATGGGAGAAAATAAATGGATTTGAGTCGGAAACGGACAAATTTTACGATCCGAGACGGATTCGGTCAGAAAACGGTAGAAATTTTGATCTGCCCCGAAATTATTTTTATTTTAAAAAAATATTCTTAAAAGGTAATGTATTTACAAAAAATTTAAAATACAAATAAGTTAATACTCTCATTTCTAATGTATTTGAAATTTTTTAATTTTATTTTGAATTGTGATTGATATTTTTTATTTTTATAATTGATATTATTAAATTATATATATAATATTATTAAAAATTATTATTTTATATTTTACAAAATAGTAATAATATTATAATTTTATAAAAAATATTAATTGGTTGGGCGGATTCGGAGCGCCGGTTGGCGGCGGGTTACGAGGCGGGGCGGGTTATGAGATGTATTTTTTAACCCGTCACGGATTCGGGGCGGAAAGCGGGGCTGGTTTTTACTAGTCGGGGCGGGAGACGGGCGGGGCTCCGCCCGAGATCGCCACCCGTTTGCATCCCTACTCTCGCTCGCGGGTCGCGCGCCGCGAGCACCCTCTCTTTCTCCCGAGCGAGGAGAAGCCACGGAGACAACGGTAAAACTCAAGATTTAATATATGTATGTATAGATAGATAGATGTATAGATGTATAGATACTCAAACAAATTGGTTCGGGATAAGCGGGGATAAAAGTTATCCCGCTATTAAACTATAAATAAAATTTTTCGAATATTTTTATTTCGGTCAAATTTTATTATTTTTGGTTATTTGAATAATAAGAGATTTGCTATTTCATCATTTTGATTGAATAATATTATTCTAATACTTAATTTCATACTTAATTAAAATTATAAATTGAATTAAAAATAAATTATATAAATATAATATGTTATATATTATATATTATAATACATTATTTTTATTATAAAATTATTAATTATACTATATTAATGCATATTATTTATATTTAAATATTATAATAAATTATATTTAAATATTATAATAAATTCGTTTTATTAAATTTAAGATTAAATAGAATTTTAAAAAATTTATAAATTTATTATAATAAATTATTTTTATTAATTGTTCCCATCCCTGTTTTTATTTTAAAATTTTAAAATTTTAAAATTTAAATTTTTAAAATTTATAATTTATAATCTCAAAATTAAAGTTTATAATTTTAAATTTAAATTTTAATATTTTAAATTTTTAAAATTTAAAATTTGATATTTTATATTTTTCAAATTTAAATTTGATCTTAAATTTAAAGTTTGAAATTAAAAATTTAAAATATTGAATTTAAAATTTGAGATTTTAAATTTCAAATTTTGAAATTTCAAAGTTAAAATTTAAATTTTAAATTTTAAAATTCAAATTCAACTATTATAAGAGAGTAATATTATTATTTTTTATTTATAAAAACACAATATCTTTCTTATTACATTTTACCTAACCAAACACTATTTTTTTTTATTCACAAATATAACTTAATTTCCATCCAAACGCAAAGCTTATATCTCAATTTATATCTATCCCTGAAATAACCACTTTTTACTTATCCCGGAACCAAACGATACGGGACTTTTTTATAAACTTACCTTATAATAAACCGATTTTTTTTATATGGAGGGAATTTGACCTTTGATTTTAAACGTTATTGTGCGTAAATTAATTATAAGAGCACACGTCAAATTTCAAAGTAAAGCGAGCCAAAAAACGGAAAAGTTACGCGACCGGAAGTTCGACTTAAAGTGAATAGTAACTTCGAGTTTCGGATGAGCGGGAATAGAAGTTAGGTTCGGTACGTGTCGGATTCCAAATATAGGCTTCCAATAGCTCGTTTCGAACATCTCGGATATCTTTGGAATCGTTGGCAACGGAATCGAATTAGATGCACGGTTGTCGAGAAAAAGGGTCCCGAACGATATTACATATATAAAGTATATATGTTAATAAGTTGGTTTATTACGGAAAAGATGGAGAGTTGGGTTCGTAAACGGAGATCAAATCGAGCGAAACAAAATGCTAGTTTCAATGCCCTCGACGTGCTGAACGTGGTGGCGCGATCCGTTTGCAAATCCGACGGACGGATCGCCGGATATTGCAAGATGATCGCAAAAGGGGTCGATATTGATAAAATCGGATATTTCGAGAGGGGATAGATTTCTTCACGAATCCGTGGCTGATCGAGACAAACTAAAATCGTAGGTTTGTTGCCCTCGTCGTGCTGGATGCGATGGCAGAGACGGATCGAAAATCCGACGGATGGATCTCCGGATATCGCGCGTTTTTCGAGAAAAGGTCGGAAATGGCAAAATGGTAATTTTGCAAATCATGCGACATTTTATGTGCCGTTTCGCGTGGGATCGCTTGTAGTCTTGTAGAGGTGTATTCATGCGTTTTACATGCGCTGTGAAGGGCTCAAATAAAATTAACAAGTATTTCTGGACCTTTAAGCAATTGTACACTATGTATATAATGGGACAATTAGGGTTCCATCTTTGGAAAACCCTAACCCTAGCCTCTGGTGCCTCCAGCAGCGCCCCTTAGCCTCCCTCACCTCCCTGCCCTCACCATGCTCGCATCCCGGCCGCCGCCAGCCGCCTCCGACCGCCGGAAAAGCAACCCCGGCCACCACTCTCTATATCTCTCTATCTCTCTCCCTATGTTTCCCTTTCTCGGGTTGAGAAGGGGGGAGATCCCGAGGCTGCAGCGCCTCTGAACTCTGCGCCGGCGTCACCCCATCCAGACAGAGCTGTTGGTGTAAAATCCAAAATCTCTAAATATTTTACTCTCATTAAATTGTGTTTCATTATGTTAATTAATTTGCCGAATTTAATTTTATTTATTTTATCATTAATTTTTATTGAGAAACGGCCGCATCAATTGCAGCCGTTTCAGTGCAGGGTGCTCTATTGCAGCCACTAATTAAAACCTTAATTAGTGTACATGCCTCCAACGGCTCCTTACTATACACCTCTATATAATTACCTCTTCACCGTACTGTGAAGAATATATATGAGGTGAAACAAATACAGTTAAATATTTTGAGAGACACTTGTTGTTTTCTTTTATTTTATTGTTTTCATCACCGGGTGTTGAAAGTGTCTTCGTCAACTTCCTTCACGATCGTGCTCGCAGAAGGAGGAATACCGGTCGTATCTTGGGGTGTTGTTCCCGGCTAATCCTGCACGTAAGGACGGGAATACGCCTTAGGACAGTGCCTCGCACGCTTCCGGATCAATTTGTTGATATTTCTTTTCTACAATTATATTCTTGGATTTTAGCGATCATCGGTAAGTTGATTTATTTATTGTTATAACAAAATTAGTTAGATTTTAAATCACAATCAGATTTATGTGCGGAATTTTGTTCTAACAATCTAAGGCGTATATCCCTATCTGATCGTGATTAAAATCTAACGGGTGCTAATCCGTATTAAATCAATTTTAAGTTTATATGTATATAATTTGTTTCATAACTTGATTGTATGGTTGACATACAAAATTAATTTAAGTTGGGATTAGTACTTTCAAATTTTAATTGCATATAGTTTATTTGCAATTTTTATTTGTTATTTACTGTTATTAAAACATATATATATAATTTACTGTTTTGAGTTTTGCTACAGTAAAATCATTTGTAAGCTTTCGGCCGGATCTTTTTCAGATTAGAAAAAGCTACTTTCAGATTAGAAAAAGCTACTGTAAAAGTATTTGCTACAGTATATACTCAAAGAGAGGTAAACAAGTTTGCTACAGTAAAAAATTTACGGTGTAAGACGTTTTTTGAGTTGGGCTACAGTAAAATTACTTTTATGGTGCAACGTTTTAGAGTTCAAAAGCACAAAATTTGCTTAAAGTGGATTTGATCCCACATTTTCTAAAAGCACAGTATGTAAGCAAGATCACCTTCTGCAGCATCAATACTAATTTTGCATTTTTATTGTTGCAGTCATTGTAAAATCTATTTGTTGGATTTAATACCACAACTGGTTCTTATTGCCACAGAATCAATCCAGCAAACCAATTTTTTAATCATCTCTATTATTGTTTCAGTATTGTTTATATACTCTGTTTGCAGCATCATATAATAGTGTGATTATATATATTCTGCACAAAATTGCGTTTTAAAATTAGTTGGGACATCTATTTACTGTTGAAGTGACTCTATTTGACATGATTAATTTCATGATTTTAAGTTTTGATATATATCAGAACTTGTGGGGGGAAATCTTTTATCTGTTGATAAATTTTGATATTATGATCACTCTCGTATATTTTATCTCTTTTATTATTAATGTTTATCTTGAAAAAGAATTTGATAAATTCTAAAGTTGGCCGACGTATTAAATTGAGATTAAAATATGTTAGATGGTTAACATTAATTTCATGATATTATTTTTTAGCATTATCAGATCTAATAAGATTCTTGCAGATTGCTTGACGAAAGGCCTGAATAGGACTAAGGTCCTGGAGTCATCGAGGGGGATGTGGATTTGCCCGTAAAGGGCCTTCCTGCAGTGGGAACCCAACCTTTGTGATAGGCGATCCCTTGAAGAAGGTTCAATGTGGTAAAAACAAGCTGTCAGGTTGGCCAAAGAGCACTTCTACAAATTTTATAGAGGAGCTTTAGCTCCAATCCCATCCCTATGGTGAGTAGTGCTCTGTGTAGTGGATTAGGTTGAGCTGAGAGCTCTTAATAGAATCCAAAGCGATAATTTTCGCGAGATGTGACTCTACACACATCCCTGGAGGAAACCACCTATATAAGAGTATCCGTATGTGGCCGCGGCTATGTGAATGGGCTATACATAGAAGCTCTTATGAAAAATCAAGGTACGTGCATGGCCATTAACGCACGAGACCCGCGACGGAGATTTCTGCTTGTGTGTGTGGTAGTTGAAGTCGGGGGCCAAAGGAACGTAGTTCAAGACACAGTTCACTCCGATTCCTTCTGATGGAAACTATTTACACTAAGTGAGGTTAAGTCTCTTAAAGACACCTTACCGATTGCATAGTATAAACACTCGATGATCTATTCATTTATTTTGTTTTTCGAGTTTAATTCCTATTTCGAAATTTTGAATTTTGTGGGGGATTGTTGGTGTAAAATCCAAAATCTCTAAATATTTTACTCTCATTAAATTGTGTTTCATTATGTTAATTAATTTGCCGAATTTAATTTTATTTATTTTATCATTAATTTTTATTGAGAAACGGCCGCATCAATTGCAGCCGTTTCAGTGCAGGGTGCTCTATTGCAGCCACTAATTAAAACCTTAATTAGTGTGCATGCCTCCAACGGCTCCTTACTATACACCTCTATATAATTACCTCTTCACCGTACTGTGAAGAATATATATGAGGTGAAACAAATACAGTTAAATATTTTGAGAGACACTTGTTGTTTTCTTTTATTTTATTGTTTTCATCACCGGGTGTTGAAAGTGTCTTCGTCAACTTCCTTCACGATCGTGCTCGCGAAGGAGGAATACGGTCGTATCTTGGGGTGTTGTTCCCGGCTAATCACACGTAAGGACGGGAATACGCCTTAGGACGATGCCTCGCACGCTTAGGATCAATTTGTTGATATTTCTTTTCTACAATTATATTCTTGGATTTTAGCGATCATCGGTAAGTTGATTTATTATTTTTATAATAAGATTTAGTTAGATTTAAATCACAATCAGATTTATGTGCGGAATTTTGTTCTAACAAGAGCTTCCCCGTCGGCCGCCGCATGCGTAGGCGCGCGCGCCGCGTGCTCGAGCGGCCGCGGCCATGATCGCCGAGCCGAGATCGAGTTCGCGCCGCTCCCACGTGGGCCGGGCCGCCTCCACGTGACCGCCGGTGGGCCCGAGCACCTCCGCCACCGGCCCGTCGTCCCCAAGGCCGCCGCGCCGCCGGCCGGCTCTCCGCGACCGTCTGGGCGCGTGCGGGCCTTGATGGAAGCCGAACGGGTTCGGACGCCGCCGCCACCAACGAGAGCACCACCCTCCTCTGCCGCTCGCGACCCCTCGCCGTCGGCCGAAGCCTCCGGCCGTCCGCCGCCGCCCGCCATGCACGTAGAGCGCCGCCGCCGCCGCTCGCGTGGCCGAACCGAGGCCGTGGGGATCGGGATGACCCAGCGTCGCCACCGCCGCCTTCCCACGGCCGCGACGCCGTGCCCTCGGCCCCGGTGACCTAGGGGAACCCCCGGCGCACCTCCCCGGCGACCCCGACTGCCGCCGGCTGCGCGGTTCTCCTCTGCGACCGCCGGTTCTAGGGCGAACGAGGAGGTGGCCACTTCTCCACCGCGCGCCGCCGCGGCCTCTGGGAGGAGCACCGACCTCTCCTTGGTCCCTCGGGACCATCAGGCCCGACCTCCCCGGCCGTCGAAGCGCCGCCGGAGGAGCTTGAACCCGAGAGCCTCCTCGGTTAAGACCGCCGCCGCCGCGCCGGCCGCCCGCCGCCGCCGTCGACTCCCAGAATACCTAGACCGCACCTTACCCGGCCGGAGCGCACGGCCCTCGGCCGCCGGCGACTGAGCCCTAGCCGCCCTGCCTGGTAAGTCTTGGGTTTTCTGTCTTGGGTTGAGGTCTAGGGTTTTGTTGACTTTCTAGGCGATCGATGGGGCTATCGGACCTCGTGAGGTGAGCACGGTCAATGATTTTTCGTGCCGAACACGATGGTCACCTCCATTGCAAATAGATGTTTTACGTCGTGCGCGTTGTTTCTTGATTTTCGGGTCGCTCCCGCGCTCTCCACGGTGTTCGGCGGTGCTCGAAGGGTGAGCACGACGGCCTCGGCGCCGAGACCTATCGTGGGTGTCTTGGTTTGGGTGAATGAGTTCGGTTAGAGTAGTCGGACCATAAAAGCCTCGAAATCACATAAAATAGTGCGATTTCGGGTAATTGGGAGGAGACTACGTCGTGTGTACGATGGTCTCTCTGTATTTGTGGCGCAGTACATCCTTGGGGGTCGGGGTTTAAAAAAAAAATTCATTTGTTTTTATACTCTAAAATGACCGGACGTGACATACCTTCTAGAATTTTAAAATTTGCAAAATAACCCTTCCAAAATTATATTTGTAAAACTAACCCTTCTTTTGGGATTCTTTAGTGCAAAAGTCTCATCCTAAAATTTTATTTTAAAAATAAATCTATTAAATTTTTATTTATAAATATAGTCTTATAAAAGCGGTGAATGGTTCACAGCTTTTAAAAGCGGCGAACCATTCACCGCTTTTTCTTTATTTTTCTCATTTATTTCTATATTTTTTTAATGGTAAAAGCGATGAATGGTTCACCGCTTTTATTCTTTTTCCATTCCTTATGAGTAGTTATGAATACGGTAAATCATTCACCGCATTTAAAGATTTATTTTTATAATTATTTTTTAAGAAAATTATTTTTATAACTATAAAAATCGATAGGATTATTTATAAAAATTCCTTCTTTTGCCATGTAGGTGCACGGGCGGATTTTTTTTATAAAGGCGGTGAACGATTCACCGCCTTTAGTACTAATGGATTTTTTTTTATAAAAGCGGTGAATCGTTCATCGCATTCAGTACTAATATAATTAGTAAAGACGGTGAATGGTTCACCGTCTTGTTATTTATTATTTTTTCTATATCCCATATATAATTTTAACAACCACATATAAATTATAACAAATCACATATAATCTTAATAATGAAAATCCTAATAATCTATCCATATAATTCTAACATAAAAAGTACAACAAATCACATATAATTTTAACAATATGAAAATCCTAATAATCTATCCATATAGTTCTAACAATCAAAAAAAAATATTTAATATGCATACTTAAAACCTCATTTTTTTCTATTTTCTATATAATCCACGTTAGGGGTGGCAATCCAGCTCACTGTTCGCGAGCCAGCTCGTGTTCGACTCGAAATGAGCTCGAGATTGGCTCGCTCGTTTAGTAAACGAGCCGAACACGAGTTAAATTTTTGAGAGATGGAGATGGAGAAGCTCTGATGGTGGAGATCGTGGTGGAGCTCGTCGGGAAAGAGAGAAAGAGAAAGAGAGAGAGAGAGAGAGAGAGAGGAGCTCTGTTTATTCAAACACAATGTTAGCCCAATTGTTGGCCCAATTCATAAATAAGCAAATAAAATTGGCCCAATATTGTTTATACTATTAAAAATTAATACCACTATGCCAGCGGTTTACTAAATGTTACAGAAAAAATAAAAAGCACTGCTATAATATAGTTTTAGCAGCAGTTAGTATAACCGCTGGCTAAAAAGGTGTCGAACAGACCATATTTGTTGTAGTGTTTATTTTATATTAATATAATTGTATATATATATATATATATATATATATATATATATAGAGAGAGAGAGAGAGAGAGAGAGAGAGAGAGTTGAGCGAGAATGCTATCATTAGCAAATCGGTTAAGTTGCCACCCATTTGTTTTCGATGATGGAGCCTTTAAATTAACGATCGGCACCGTTGAACATGATCTATACCACTTGAAGTATCTAGAAACCAAATTTCAAATCATTTCGACATCATTGACCTAATGATCAAAATGTTTTAAAATTTATAATTTTAATGGTAGATATGGGGCATTTTCTTGTTTAACGGTATAAAGTTATCCAAATCAATTGAATTTTGGTTAGAAATTTCTTTAAACTATTTAGAATAAGATCTATACTCTCGATCTTGATTACAAAATTCCTATCATCACATTTTAGAGGATATTCATTTTCGTAGTTCATTTTTACCACTTGATTGACAAGAGAATAATATCGAAAAAGTATGAAATTTAATTTCTAGATACTTCAAATGGTATAGATCATATTCAACGGTCTTAGATTATCGATTTGGAGGCTCCATCATCGAAAACAAATGGTTGGCAACGGAGTCGTTTTGCTACGATAGTATTCTAGCTCAACTCTATATATATATATATATATATATATATATATATATATATATATATGTATGTATACATATACATATGTATGTATACATATACATATGTATGTATACATATACATATGTATGTATATACATACATATGTATGTATACACATACATATGTATGTATACACATACATATGTATGTATACACATACATATGTATGTATACACATACATATGTATACATATGTATGTATATACATACATATGTATGTATATACATACATATGTATATGTATACATACATATGTATGTATACATATACATATGTATGTATATACATACATATGTATGTATACATATACATATGTATGTATATACATATATATATATGTATACATACATATGTATATGTATACATACATATACATATATATATATATATATATGTATAAATAGGTCATGGCTACTATACTATTATGAGTATTGGAGCTCTACTATCATAAGTTGTTTTCGATGATGGAGCTTCCGAATGGACGATCCACTCCGTTAAATATGATCTAGGGAATTTGAAACTTCTAGAAAATAAATTTCGTAAATTTTCGAAATCATAATAAAGCCCATCAAGCGGGCATAAAATGAACGGTCAAAATCGAACGACGTCCTAAAAATGGATGATCAGACCCTTCAATTCAAGATCGGAGTTATTGATCTTTATCTATATAGTGAATAGAATTTTCTATCAAAAATTCAACAAATTTCGATTCTTTTACACCGTTAAACTAGCAAGTATCCTATACCGGCCGTTAAAAAATTGTCAATTTTGTGACCTCTTGATCGTAAGGTAAATGATGTCAAAAAACTATAAAATTTGATTTCTAGACGTTTTAAATGCTCTAGATAACGTTTAACGGTGTGGATCGTCGTTTCGAAAACACTATCATAAAAAACGACTTATGAGTACGAGGGCGACCGTACTCATAATAGCATAGTATAGGACCTGTATATATATATATATATATATATATAGAGAGAGAGAGAGAGAGAGAGAGAGAGAGAGAGAGAACTAGGCTAATATACTATTAATAGCACCAAGTCATTGGTGCTACCAAGTTTTTGGCTATTGGATTGAGAGATGTGTGGTTAGGATGATGTAGGCCCCCTATGGTTAAGTGGGTGGTTGGTTGAATAGTATGATCTAACGGATGAAAATCATCAAAGGGGTGGATCTAACGGCGGAAAATTTGGTAGCACCAAATGTATGGTGCTATCGATAGTATCCCAGCCGGACTCTGTATATATAGAACTAGGCTACTATGCTATTAATAGCACCAAGTCATTGGTGCTACCAAGTTTTCCACTGTTGGATTGAAAGATGTGCGGTTAGGATGATGTGGGCCCTTAGGGTTAAGTGAGTGATTGGTTGAATAGTATGATCGAACGGATGAAAATCGTCAAAGGGATGGATACGACGGTGGAAAACTTGGTAGCAGAATGCTTCGTCTTTATTGATAGCATAACGGACTCTATATATATATATATATATATATATATATATATATATATATATATATATATATATATATATATATATATATATATATATATATAGAATTGAGCTCCTATGCTTTTAAAAGTACCAAGTCATTGGTGCTTGTAAGTTTTTTGCCATTGGATTTATAGATGTGTGGTTAGGATGATGTGGGCCCGTTAAGTGGGTGGTTGGTTGAATAGTATAATCTAACGGATGAAAATGATCAAAGTCGTAGATCTAACGGTAAAAAATTCACAAGCACCAAGTGTTTGGTGCTTTTACAAGCACCATAGCGGGACTCTCTCTCTCTCTCTCTCTCTCTCTCTCTCTCTCTCTCTCTATATATATATATATATATATATATATATATATATATATATATATATATATATATATATATATATATATATGTAGTGCGTCAAAGTGCTTTTGGAAGCACGGAGCCTTAGTGCTTCACTTTGTTTTTGATGTTCGGACTTTCGAATCAACGATCGGTTCGTTAGACTTGATCTAGAGTATTTGAAGTATCTTAAAAATAAATTTCGCGATTTTTTGATATCATTTGCCTAGTGATCGAAGTGGCTCAAAATCAACTGAAAATAAAGATCTTACAAAATATGGTGATATGACATTAAAATTTTAGATCAAAGTTATTGATCTTATTTTATATGGTATAAAGAATTTTCTATCAAAATTTCATATGATTTGGATATTTCTACATCGTTAAACTTGCAACCGGCTCACCACGGCCATTAAAAATATTGATTTTGAGCCCTTTCGATCACTAGGCAAATGATATCGAAAAATCATAAAATTTATTTTCTATATACTTTAAATACTCTAGATCAACTCTAACGGATCCGATCGTCGATTTGAAAGTCCGAACATCGAAAACAAAGTGAAAGCACGAAAGGCTCCGTCTTGTGGCTTATATATTATTTTCTATATATATATATATATATATATATATATATATATATATATATATATATATATATATATATATATATATATATATATATATATACATATGTATATATACATATATATATATAGAGTCCGACTGCTATGCTATCAATAGCACGAAACACTTGGTGCTACCAAGTTTTCCGCTGTTAGATCTACCATTTTGATCATTTTCATCCGTTAGATTATACTATTCAACCAACCGCCCACTCAACCCTAGGGGGCCCACATCATCCTAACCACACATCTCTTAATCCAACGGTCAAAAACTTGGTATCGACATCATCCTAACCACACATCTCCAACTGCGTTTATGGATATGATGAATCGGATATTCCAACCGCTTTTGGATAGGATTGTGGTGGTGTTTATTGATGATATCTTAATATATTCTCGAAGTGTAGTTGAACATAAGGACCATTTGAGAATTGTATTACAGATTTCGAGAGAAAATAAACTTTATGCTAAATTGAAAAAGTGTGACTTTTGGTTACGGATTTTTTTTTTTCTTGGGCATGTGATTTCAGCTGATGGGATTGCAGTTGATCCAAAGAAAATAGAAGCAATTCGAGATTAGCCTACACCAACAAGTGTTTTTGAGGTGCAGATTTTTCTGGGGTTGGCTGGTTATTATCGTCGGCTTGTGAAAAATTTTACGAAGCTTTCCACGCCCCTCACAAACAGATTATGAGATCCTAATCTAATTAGGACTATCAGTAGTAATTGACTTGAATAATTAAATCTAATTTAATTAAGCAGCTTCCTCTTATTTTTATTGCTTACACTAAAGTTTTTAGTGAACGACTCTCATCCAAACGATGCAGGCGCACACAATTCCTAATATGTGTGACCGCATAGGTTCATTACCATTCCGTAGTGTAGCTCAACATCAAAATTTTTGATATTTAATTAGAACTCTTCTAATTGATAAATAAGAACAGTTCAATTCGAATCATTTATATTTTTTCACCGTCTGTGAGTGACACCTAGCAGTATATCATGGTAGTCCAGAATGGTAATGAAGAATGAACATTTCTGCTTATAGTTGCCGTGTGATTAATTCCTTCCAACATACCACGTCCCAACAAAACTAAGATCATGATTACTCGCCAAACCTTATCATTCAGCCATATGACAAGAATATCTGAAATCAACTCAATATGGCAATATAGTTGGAAACTCTTTCTACATACCATGTACCCTGATCAAGGATTTTTCGAGTCGAGTCCGATAAACTGCATTGGACATTCTTCCTAATCATTGAGACGGTTGGATTCCTTATTGCACATTCATATGCCTACTCGTATAAATCACTATAAGCCAATAAATACCGAACATAGATCCGTGTCTAGAGTCTAAGGATTAGTACTATCAAATGGTAGCAACTTGTCTGCCACCACGAATGACGTACCTCGCACGGTGAAATTTATCTTGAATTTCCCGTGGGGTAGTATTCATGATTCAGATTAATATTTAAATATGTATGGTTATCAGGTATTGTGGATCCATGGCTTCCAATAAACGCAAGCGTCTATTGTTAATTACCCCTATAAAATGTTAGAGTACCCTCAATTAAGAGACCAAATATAAGTGCTGATATTAAAAGAGACAAAACGGACAAATAAAATTTTATTAATATGATTTGCCGTTTACATGGCTTAAGCAGGGGCATACCCCCACTGTACATGAATTTTATAAAAGTAGGATAGTCAGTTTAGCGACTTGATGGTCGATGGGGATCAAATTGCTCAGTTTAACGACATGGCGGTCGAAAGGAGTTTGTGTTGCTCAGTTTAACGACATGACGGTCATATTATATCAAATTGTTCAGTTTAACGACATGGCGGTTATATTACATCAAATTGCTCAGTTTAACGACATGGCGGTCATATTACATCAAATTGCTCAGTTTAATGACGTGGCGGTCATATTATATCAAATTGCTCAGTTTAACGACGTGGCGGTCATATTACATCAAATTGCTCAGTTTAACGACATGGCGGTCAAATTACATCAAATTGCTCAGTTTAACGACATGGCGGTCATATTGTATGAGATGCTAAGTTTAACGACATGACGGTCATATTATATCAAATTGCTCAGTTTAACGACATGGCGGTCATATTATATCAAATTGCTCAGTTTAACGACATGGCGGTCATGTTACATGAGATTGCTCAGTTTAACGACATGGCAGTCAGTTTGATTTTTGGTGCTCAGTTTAATGACATAGCGGTCGGTTTGATTTTGGTTTTGGGTTTAGTTTAACGACGTTTCGGTCGTAAGTGGGATTTGGGTTTAGTTTAGCGACTTTTCGGTCGGATTTGAATTTAGGTTTAGTTTAACGACGTTTCGGTCGGAAGTGGGATTAGGTTTAGTTTAACGACGTTTCGGTCGAAATTGGGATTTAGACTTGGGTTTAGTTTAACGACGTTTCGGTCGAAGTTGGGATTTAGACTTGGGTTAAGTTTAACGATGTTTCGGTCGAAATTGGGATTTGAATTTAGGTTTAGTTTAACGACCTTTCGGTCGGAGTTGGTATTGGATCTAGTTTAACGACATTTCGGTCGAAATTGGATTTAGGATTACAAGGTTTATGGTATTGGGTATGTGAGATTTGGTTCATGAACTTGATTTGGTTCATGAATTTAGGTTCATAGGACTTGGTTCATGGACTTAGATTCATAAGACTTGGTTCATATTTCATGGACTTAGTGTATGGTTTGTGGTTTATGGTTATAGTTCAAATGGGTTTATAGGTTTTGGTTCATAGTTTGTGGACCTGGTGTATAGGTTTGTTGTTCATGGTTCATGGACCTGGTGTATAGGTTTATGGTTCATGGTTCATGGACCTGGTGTATAGGTTTGTTTAATGGGTTTAATTTCGAAGTGGGCTTTGGTATTGGGCCTCTTTGGGTTAAATAAATTTTGGGTTAAATGGGTATAGGTTAATGGGTTTTGGATTCATGAATGGGTTTATTAAGGTAGTGGGCCTTGGGCTTTAAATTCATGAATGGGTTTTAAATGGGTTTGGGTATTTGGGCTTTGGATAATGGGTTATGGATATATGTTAATGGGTTTAATATGGGTTAAGTTAAATGATTTTATGGGTTAAAGGGTTATTGGGTTAAATGGTATTGGATATATGGGTTATTGGGTTAAATTGATATTGGGTATAAGTAAATGGGTATTGGGTTAAATGGGTTTGGATATGGGTTTATGATATGTAGATTGGGCTTAATGGATGTGGATGTATGGGTTTCAATTGGATTTGAATCAAATTTGATTTCCAAAAGTGAATGAGTTTGAGGATTTAAAATTCAAAAACCATGTAGGTTTAAATTTAAATTTAGTCCCCTGATTCAAATTTAAAATGTAGAGCACTCAATTTGATTTAATTTAATTAAGTTAAAGAGTTCAATGTTCTATTTTTGCAAAGTCCCCTCTCTCTTTGATTGAGTGAATCTCTCTCTTTAAGGAGCACCCCTGTCGACGACGAAACATTCCGTCGAGTGGTTTGATCGGTATTCCGTCGAGCGGTTTGATCGGCATTCCGTCGAGCGGTTTTATTCCGTCGAGCGGTTTTGAACGGGATTCCGTCGAGCGGTTTGATCGGGATTCCGTCGAGCGGTTTAATCGGGATTCCGTCGAGCGGTTTGATCGGGATTCCGGGGAGCGGTTTTGGACGGCATCCCGTCGAGCGGTTTGATCGGATTCCGTCGAGCGGTTTGATCAGGATTCCGTCGAGCGGTTTGATCGAGATTCCGTCAAGCGATTTTGAACGGATTCCGATCAGCGGTTTGTTGACATTAAATCAGCGGTTTTATTAAAATTCCGTCAAGCGGTTTGATCGGATTCCGTCAGCGGTTTGATCGGGATTCCGTCAGCGTTTTGAAGCATTCCGTCAGCGGTTTGATCGGGATTCCGATCAGCGGTTTGATCGGGATTCTGTCGAGCGGTTTGATCGGGATTCCGTCGAGCGGTTTTGAACGGGATTCCGTCGAGCGGTTTGATCGGGATTCCGTCGAGCGGTTTGATCGGGACTCCGTCGAGCGGTTTTGAACGGGATTCCGTCGAGCGGTTTGATCGGGATTCCGTCGAGCGGTTTTGAACAGGATTCCGTCAAGCGGTTTGATCGGGATTCCGTCGAGCGGTTTAATCGTTAGCTCCGTCAATGGCTAAACATCAGACGGAGTTAGCAGTGACTCGGGCATTTCATCGAACAGGTGGTGGGCAGGATGTGTCGTACATCATTGGAGAAGGCGGGCGGGTGGCGAAGCACCACGCCTGTCTTCTGGTTCGTCAAGGCGGAGCCGAGCGGGTGGCGAAGCACCACGCTCGGCCGTCGTCGGAGCGGCTTCATCGTTATCGGATCGGACCCGAGCGGGTGGCAAAGCACCACGCTCGGTCGTCGTCGGAGCGGCTTCGTCGTCGGATCGGAGCCGAGCGGGTGGCAAAGCACCACGCTCGGCCGTCGGAGCGGCCGTCGTCGTCGGAAACGGAGCCGTGCGGGTTCAAGTGGCGGCGGCGAAGACGGCGCGACTTATGTGATATGGCCTCGAGCGGATCAGCAGAGGCGAGAGACCGAGGCGCAGGGGCCTCCTTGCGGGCCTCGGCCATGTGGGCGGCGGAATCCGAGGGCGGAGGCCGAGGGCGCACCGAGATGAGGAGGGCCTTGGGCCCGAGCGAGCGATCGAGGGGCTCGAGGGCGGCGACGAGGTTCGGCCGAGGAGCTCGGATGGCGGCTTCTGCGCGGTGTCCGAGAGGTGGCCGAGGCGGCGAGGCTCGACGGAGGCGCGGAGTCCTTCAAGGGTGGCCGAGGGCTCGGGCTCGACGGAGGCGCACCGAACTTCGGCGGCGGCGCGCGTTAAGCTTCAAAGGCGATCGGGGCGCGCCGAGCTCCGAGGCGGCCGATCATCAAGGCGCGGCTTGACGGAGGCGCACCGAACTTCAAGGGCGACGGGCTCGAGGCGCGGCACGGCGAAGGCCGAGGCGCGGCGGGTCGCGGGCGGCGGGTCCCGCGCGGCACGGCATGGGCCCCGCGCGGCGCGGCGGCGGAGTCTGCGGCGGGTTCGAGTCCGGCGCGGCGAGGGCCTCTGGTTTGAGGCGCGGCCGCGGGTCCGAGTCCGGCGGGGGTTCGAGTCCGGCGCGGGCTCCGAGACGGTTGGCCAAGCGGGGCTCAGTCCGGCGCGGTGCGGAGTGAGGTGGGTCTGGGTTCACCAGAGAGAGAAAAGAAAAAGAGAGAGAGAAGGCTTTGCTCTCTCTTTCTTTTCTTTCTTTTTTTTTTACTGAGCGAGCGAGAGAGAGAGAGAGAGAGAGAGAGAGAGAGAGTTTTGACTCTCTGTCTTCTTCTTCGAACGGGAAGAATGGGATCTCTAAGTGGATTTTTTTTTTTAGGAACTCTCTTTCGATTCCTCTACCTCTTTTTTATCGTACGAGAGATAGGATGTGGGAAGTTGGGATTGTGGGGAGCGTGGAGAAGATCGTGCATGTAGGGAGTTGGTGGAGATCGTGTATAGGGATATGGGGAAGTGGGTAGTTGCGGGCGTACGATCGAACATTGGGATAGAATTTGCAATTTAGTCCCTCCCCTTTTTTTTGTTATTCTCTCTCTCTCTCTTTTTATCATGTAGATATTTGAACTCGATCTCTTTTTATTTATTTAAGAGATATTATTTAACATCAAAGAGAGATATGGTGGATCTTAACTAACTCCCCCTTTTTTTATTTATTATATGAGAAAAATAATAATATATATATTTTTTATTATTATTTTTACTCAAACACAACTTATACGTGAAGCAACTATGATGCCTTAGGTCCAAGAAGTGCTCCACACAACTGTAGTAATGAACTTGCCACTGGCAAACATGGAACCATATGACTATTCAACTAAATAATTATGCTCAGTGTACTTATTCTCTAACAAGCACCTGTATGCTTGTTCTAGTGTCACTACACTAGTGACTTGAGATTCGTAACCTCAATTAGAAACATAGCATACACCGACCTATTTGGAATATCACCGTCCCGGTAATATTCCTTCGACTAGAAGCATTTAAAGAGTCCCGTACAGAAAAATATATATCTCAAATCCTAACTCTTAGAAATATATCTTTTCAAATAAAGACCCTTTGGACAATTCACGTCAATATTGTATTGCTATACAATAAATATGAATAGAATATATGTCCTTATATTATGAATTATAAAATAATTAATATATAAATACCATTAAGCCAGTGTCATCAGATTGACTTTTGGGCATATAACTAACAATAATAATAACTAATTGAAAATAGATATAATAGTTCCAAAATATAAATTCGGCTTTATCGGACTTAAAGCTTTTAGATTTTGTTGTTCGGCAAATATAGTTGGTAGTGATGGAAGGCTAAATTGAAAGCGAATAATAAGATATCAGGAGATGAGAGATACAAAAAGTGCACCGTTCACACGATTGCGGGGCATCCACTATCGACGATGAGAGCAATACACCATGGGTAGAATTTCAGCAGCGGGGAAGAAGAAGATAATTAAAGTAGTGATTCGGAAGAAGAGGAGGGGTAGAATTAGAAGCCGATCTTGTCACGAGGAAGAAGCGACAATAATCAAGTTGAGGAAGAAGATGATCTCGGTACAAGGAAGAAGCGTCAATAATCTCACCGAGAAGTAGAACACCAAGAATAAAGAGTAAAAGTAGAATTTTCTATTCATCAAAATATGTCCCTCAAGGGTTCAAGAACCATATATTTATAGTGTTGAGAGCCCTCCTATAATAAATCAGTCCTTTCGTTTTCAACACAGCACGGTCACCAAAGGGTCATGCATAGAAGATGAAGCAATTTTGAAAATTTCAAAGATTTCTTTGGAATAGTTTCTTTATTTATTGCAGAAAAGGAATTGGGTTAGTCAAATCAACTAAAACTAAATGAGTTAAGTCCGAATCAAATACGACCCTACAAAATAAAAAAAAATTACATTCGAAAATAAAATGAGATTTATTTGCTCCATTAGAACATGATTAAAAACCCAACATCTAGCATTGACTTGGAGTCGTAGTTTTTGTTAACTTCTGTCTATCTATTATTTTAGTGTACTTGTTATCTCTACGGTGATAAGATAATATAACCTTAAGTTATAGTTGTATGTTTACATTATTATTATTTTAAATAACTGGTGTAGGATGTGTATATCATCTCTGTTTAGCTTATATTGTGTTTGCTTTGTATTCAAATGCGGTGCACGTATAAGGAGGATTTTGTCTGTGGACGGAGCGAATCCTGTGCTTATGGTGGATCGGTTGTTCCCTAGGTCAGATTTAAAATATGTTTGAAATGAATTTCCATTGTTTCTGATTGAAAAAAAGGAAAGAAATCAAGTGCTTTTCTCGAAATTAAATACCCTTTCCAAATGGGCCCGGGCATGACATTGCTCTTGTAATAAATTGGAGATCCATTAATTCCTGCCATTAATTGCAGAGATGATGCAGCTGTAATGCATAGAAAGCTTATTAAGCACGGTAGACTATTTTGCTGCAACAATGTAAAATTGTTTATCATCTCTACTTATTTACATATAAATTAGTTTCCTGCTATGTCGTACGAAAGAGTTAATGTTCTTCATCCCAAAGAGATTAACCAAACTGTATATTGTATTTGAGAAACTAACATCCCAAAGAGTGAAGCTATTTTCAGTGTCATAGCACCCCCTACATATGGTAGGCATTGTAAGAAAATCAAACTCAAACCTGAACATTCAGATGCCTTGTTTCATCTCCTTGCGGTAATGACAATGTAGCCTCAGTTGATCTATTCCCGTAAGTCACATGAACACTATACTCTCCCAGGAATCCAGCAAAGCTAAAGGAGCCATGCTCATCCGTCATCCCTCCCACCTGCTTCGTCTCCCATTCACTCAAGAGCTTGTCAACGGCATCTCCGGCGGGGAGATTCCGTAGATTCCAATCCGTAAGGCACATTTGGTAGCAGCCGTTTTGGTGCAATGCAGTCCACAACATAATCCCGTTCACAGAAGGATGGGAGAATGCTTCTCTCAAAACCTCGTCCAAATATAGAGCCTACGTACGTACGACAGAAAGATTTATATAACTACGTACGTAAAAAGCATTAATTACCATAAAATTAATTTTGTATGCGACATTGAATATAAGACCTCGTACCTGAGTTTGCTGATCGTAGTGATTATTTATGTCGACCTCGGTGAACCAAATTGGGAGTCCAAGCGTTGCCAACTTGTCTAGGGTAGCTCTCATCAATGGAATGTTCGGTTTACTGAAGTGTCCCTCTAGTCCGATCCCTTCGAGTAGGGCTCCTCCCGCTTTAAGGTCCTTTAGTCGTGATACGTACAAATCAACTGAAGAGAAGATATCCTCACAGGTCTCTATAACGTTGAATTCGTTCATGAACAAAGTGGCAAGGGGATCGGCTAGTTGAGCTGTGTTGAAGAAATCTGAGGATGCATTGGGCCCGAGGCGCTGCTCATAGAAGTTGAAGTGAAGCATCTCATTGTTCACATCCCAGTGCGCAAATTCGCCCTTGTACCTATCACGTACAGCCCCAACAGTCTCACATTTGATATATATGTCGAAAATTAGAAAGACGTACAGGTTTTTATGTAAGTAATACCGATCGATATACTAGAAAGAGTTGGACGTGTGCAATTTAGGTGATGCATGCGCTGAAGCCCGATCGATCTAGTTGTTAACACTATAGTAGATATATACGTACCTAGTCATCAAGCTCTCGATGCGAGACTTCACTGCCGATCGAAGGTCATCACCGGTGAGGTTCCTCACCCAAGAAGGGGTCGCCTCTTGGTTCTCCCAGAAGATGTTGTGGCCACGTACCGTGATGTGATTGGCCCTGACAAAATCAAGCATCTTGTCCGCCAAGTCGTAGTTGAGCATCCCGGCCACAGGCTCGGTTGCATACCACTTGAGCTCATTTTCAAAGACTGCAGCATTAAACCTCTCGACAAACCACGCCTACCATGCATGAACTCGTGTATAGTTAAAAATGTTTTCATTTTGAATTATGTTACTCTCGAACTGATCGAGTGTGTCAAACAAGTCGGATTCTTCACTTGATTACAAGAAATTAAAGAAGAAATATACACGTGCGATCTGCTGCGAATACCTGATAGACTGAGTTTCCTAAGATGGTATTAGCTATTGCAGAGCCAAATGGGAAGTCCTTTGAAATTTGCTGCACCGAAACTGACGCTCCAGTAAGTCGGTTACCTTGTGAGTCCGCAACATGTATAGTCACAGCTCGCTTCCTCTTCTGCATGCTCTCATGGGCAAACTCTCAATTATCTATCATATATATATATATATTTTATGCTGTTCAGCATAATTAGCTAGAGGAGCAAATATTGGGAAGTAATAGCCTTAATTACCGTTCTGACAATTTGCTGTTGGTGCATTCCCCATTGCTCGATTGAGAATGCCTGCAATGAAGCGCTTGCAATAGAGATCCTCATCGCATTCCTGTCAGCATTCTAGTCAGAAGGGTAAAGAAAAAAAAGAAGAAGAAAAAGTAATTAGTTTCTCTAAAAGCAATATATCGGATGAATATATATAGAAAAAGTTCAGATGCATGTTTTACCTAAATTTTCAATGGTTGGAACTTCAAATTAATATCTAGAAATAGAATTTCATAAGTTTTAAAAAAGTTATTGTCGTCGAGCCCGGAGTCACAAATTGAATGGTGGAAAACGAATCGATCACCTTGTAAAAATAAATATAGGATTGAGACAATTGAGACGATTGAAAAAACCTGAAAAAAGAGCACAGAGGATTGAGAGGATGAATCCAGCACGAATCCACCCTTGAGGAAGGACCAACACCCACTTTTGGCGGATACCGTCCCTACGCATCTGGTTCCTGAGTTGTCCGGGGTTAGTCTTGCATTGATTATAGCTGAATCAGTTCCATCAACTCTCACCCAACCTACATAGAAAGCGAGAAAGAGAATGTGCGAATATCGACATGATCTGCATGCATGGTAACATATATAATTATTGTGGAAATGAAGGCATGCACGGCACCTCCTGCGGCGGCTGCACCGAATAAAATCTTCTTGCTTGCTGAATGCTGATGAATTACAGTAGTACACAAGAGATATATAGATGGTATACGTACGATGGGATGGGGTTAACTATATATATTAATTCGTTTTATAAAAGACAAATTTACATAGACAATTAAACCTACTCAACAACAATCTAAAAACGGCAAATTAATTTTTTTTTTTTTTTTTTTTTTGATTAAACAGGGATATACCCTATTTGATAGTCGGTAACGAGTACCGATCGAAACAACCAATACATGCTACAGATAATCCTAGCCTAGTACAAATGAGAAGAGAGAGAGAGAGAGGAGGAGGAAGTGAACTAGATCTCACATGAGAAGCTGTATCTTGTTGTCTGGTTGAGATTGTACAGTACAAACGCTGGTGAGTAGACTCCCGTCTCCGCTTTATGGTAAGCCGTTGGATCGTCCCCCTTTCCATTCTTCAGAATCCCTCCCTTGTACAGAGGGGGCTCAGGTTGGGATCTGCACTGCCGAGAGAAAGAAAAGAAAAGAAAAGAAAAGAAGAAATATTTAGGGGCGCGCGCGGTGCATTAATTAATTTGCATATTTAATTTGTTGCATATCGACAAGTGAACTGATCGACCGTGGTGGTGTGGTATATCAATTATCAACTAATTAGCAATGTTGCTGCTGGTTGGATTGGATTTTCCTTATAAGAAACTCTACCAAATTAATTTCAAGAAACCCCAAAAACTAAGAACTAATTTATTTGGCATATTATCACTTGTATTTCTTTTAAATTAAGTCTTTATTTATATGTAATAATAGTATAAAAGAAAAAAAATGGTGAATTTCTTACATTTAGAGTGTTTGTTTGGAAACTAAAAATTCAAAATTCAAAAATGACTTTTTTTTTTTTTACTTTCAAATATTTTAAAAGAACAATTGTCTATCACTTAATTAATTGCGGACCATACAAGTTAACCCAACCATGCATGATGACTATTTAAGAGAAGAGAAACGTCTCTCTCTTTTTTTCTTTTTTTTCTTTTTTTTTATTAAACAGGGATATACCTATTTGTGGGGGAGAAACGTCTCTCTCGTATGTCGAATTACTTAAAAATAATGATAAAAAAAAAAAAAACTGGAAACAGTGGCTGGCCAAATAAATAAATAATAAAAAAAACCTTTAGGCATCTATTATATTATAGTTTAAGGGGGCCTTTGTTGTTGTTTTTTTCTTTTGGTTGAGGTTATATGTTAAAATCTCGCTTGCTACTAGGGAATTAGGGGGTGCTTGGTCTAGCTTTCAAAAAACGCTTTTGGGTTGAAAAGTAATTTTCAGCTCAATAGAGCATTTGACAATTCATTTTTAAAATCTGATTCTGTTTTTTAGAATCAGAAAATTAATTTTGAATGCCCCTAAATCAGAAGTACAAAAAAACTGTTTCTTGAAATCTGATTCTGATTTTGGATTTAAACTAAGATTTGAAAAATATGGCGTATTCGGCCTGTACGGCTCCACAATTTGCAAGAGTGTTTGCTGAATATATGGCCTATTCCGCCTGTACGGCTCCACGATTTGGAAAATATATATAAAATCTTCCACAGAATTGGGAATCGAAATAGTGTACGTTGATCCAACTATATATCAGAAATATATATAGGAACTCGGAATCTCTCTCTATGTTGGAACTTGGAGGGCGAAGGATAACGAAGTTGTTTGATTCCACAGTTACAACAGTATTGTAGTTATAGTTGCATGTATAAGTAAATCTACTGTTAGGTCTAGTGTATGCGAATTTAATCATTATGGTTAGAACTGCATAATAGCTTACCTGGGCTAACTCAAATTGACCATGGTTTCAATTATAGTACGTAATTAGAGAGTGCAACATAAAAAAAAGGGCTTACATAATTACGTTTTAAACAGAAAATTTATTTTCTTTGTCTTGCAGGGACACTCATTGTTCCATATTAAAATGATAATGTTTGCAATTACAATTCACAATTATATACAATCAAACAAAATTTATACAGCTGTAGTATTTTTAATTATATCTGTTGATACCAAGAGCCGACCTAACCCACGTATGAGCCAATAAAGACACGTGGTACACCAGGAGTTGGCAATAAGACACCTGAAGGACAAGAAGGCGGGAACGGTTGAAGATTGAGACATAACTTTCATGGGAAGTTGGCGTAACTTCCATGAGGAGTTGGCGTAACTTCCATATGGTTACAACCACTCCCTCCAACTATTTTCAACCAACCAATAATGTGGGCTATAAATAATAACTTTGAAGCCTGCAATAGAGGTTTTTTCCCCTGCGAACAAAAGACCACCCTTATTTCCTCTGCATTTTATCGCTTTTCTAGGAGTAGTCTAAATGTAATATTTTTCTTTCTTTGGAGTCTGTCTGCCCTTCGGGCATCACTCCTGGAGTCTGTCTGCCCCACGGGCATCACTCCGTTGTAGACTATATTTGCAGAGTCTGTCTACCCCACGGGCGTCACTCTGTTGTAACCTTTATTTGCAGAGTATATATGCCCCACGGGTATCACTCTGTTTTATATATATATAAAGACATTCGGCTCTTTCAGCCGATCAATCACTGTGTATTTCATCTATTCGCTTATTCAAATGACCAGGTTCATCGTGTACTTCCTCCATTCGGCTCTTCTCGCCGACATTGGTCCTCGCACGGTTCGTACATTTGCTCTTCCACGAACCGCTTTTAGATTGAAGGTTTTCGGACCCGCCGATTCGATCCCTCATCTAGAATCGCTTGATCCGATCGAAGGGCGTAAACTTCGAGGGTCACTATCCGCACTGCTCCGCATCCCGACGCGCTTCCCGAGGAGGATCCTTGACCGGGTGGAAGAGGACGGAATTCGGCAACTAACAATTTTGGCACGCCCGGTGGGACACACTCAGGTTTTCTTAATCTAAACCTTTTCATATGGCCTCCGGAATAGAGCCATTCCCAGGCCTTCAGGGAATGACCAAGCTAGTAGCGCCGAAAATGCGAATGAGAATCAGGCGGTGCTACCTGTTGGAGGCGAGACTAGTGGACAGTCGGCTCATCAAGAGCCGAGTCTAACTCAGGCACTCGGCCAGATGAGCCGAGTCCTGCAAACTTTAGATCAAAATATCCATCAAAGTACCGCTCGACTAGATGCGGTGCTGGCCGCCATCACTACTATAATGAAAATATTGTTCGAATTAGACAATTATTTATCCGAAACGAGCAACCTTATGAAGGGCAACAAGGGCCCTTAAATGCGCCGGTGCAACAAAATCCAGTCACGCCGGCGGCTCAAACTGTTTATATATAGGTCGGCGAATATAAACGCCGACCCGCAGTCGGGGATTACATCAGGTTTACCTTCTTTACCAGCTTACCAACCCCAAAATATAGGGGCTAGAGCTGGGGGGGCAGGCTCCCAATATGTAAGGAGTTAATCCTGTTACACCGAATTTCGGTCTACCGCAAGGACCGAATGTAGTACAAGCATATGTTCCTTTGCAGGGGAACAATAATGAAATATACGCACAGATTGAAGAAGTCTGTAATAAACCGACTTTTTACCTAAATGAAATTTGACTTTCGTTTCTGAATGTTATGGTGCGTAAATGTATTATAAGAGCACACGACAAATTTCAGGCGAAACCGAGCTAAAACGAAAAAGTTACGTGACCCGGAAGTTTGACTTAAAGTGAATAGTAACTCCGGATTTTCGGGAAATCGCGGAGTAGAGATGGGTCCAGATGCGTACGGGACTCCGAATATAGGACTTCAATAGCTCGTTTCGAACGGCTCGACTATTCTGGAACCAATGCCACTGACGGAATTGGATTCTGAATCACGGTTGTCGAGGAAAAGGGGTTTGAACGTTTTCACTTAAAGACTTAAGTAATTGGAGATATTGGAGGAATAAAGAGGAGAATGGATACTTCGCGAATCCGAGACCAAATCAAACGAAGTAAAAGGCTAGATTCGATGTCCTTGACGCGCTGAACGCGCTGGCGCGATCCGATCGTGAATCCGACGGACGGATCTCCGGGAATCGCGAAAAGAACGCAAAGAGGCAAAAATCGCATAACGGTGGAATGCGAAAAGTTGCTATATTTTATGCCCCAAAATGCGAAGGTTTGAACATGGAGGGTCCTATGCGCATAAATCACATGCTGGCAGGGACTAAGGATGAAATAATGTCAAATCGTGGGCTAAAGTGCAATTGTGCACATGTGTATAAAATGGTGTGCTAGGGTTTTTATGGACCTAACCCTAACCCTAGCCACCTTTTCATCTCCCAGCCACCCTAGCCACCTCCGACCCTTCCTCTGCCTCACCGTGCGCGCACCGCCCACCTCCGGCGAGCTCCTCCGGCCGCCGGAGAACCTCCCCGAGCCCTCAGCCACCTCCTCCACTTCTCCCCTCGGCTACCTAGCCACCAACTTGGCCGAGAGTGCGGGGTTGGTCTCTCGAGCCAAGCATCATCATCCCCGGCCGAGACCAACCGCCGGCGCCCATCGCCGATCGCCGCCGCCGTCGGAGTCGCCGCCGGAGCCGCCTTGCTCCGTGGTCGCTCTGGCCACCCACGCCGAGCCGATCACTCCCCTACTTCCACGCGCGGCCGCCGCTTCCTCGGGTGCCCCGACCTCCTTCGACCGGAACTTCCGGCGTGCCCTCCCGCCGTCCCCAGTAACGCCGGCGCCGCCGGCGGCCTGCGGCCGCCCGAAGGCCGTGCGGGCATGGCCGAGCCCTTCGACTTCCGCCCGCCGCCGCTACCTCCGAGGGGAGCACCACCTTCCCTCGTCCTCCTCGGCCGGATCCCCGCCGGCCCGAAGCCCGCCGCCGCGACATCGCCGGAGAGCTCCTAACCCGAGAGCCTTGTGGCGGCTTAGATTGCCGCCGCCTCGCCACGCGCCGCCGCCACCCCCACGCGGCCGCAACGTCCTCCTCCGACCTCGGGCGACCTCCGGTGCGCTTCCCCGCCGTCCCCGAGGTCTCCGCCGCCGCTCCTACTCCCCTGCGGCCGCCTCGGCCGGTGCAGATCGAGGAGAGCCTCCTCGGCTTTCGGTCACCCCCGCCGCCTCCCGAGGGGAGCATCGGCTTCCCTCGGCCTCGGTCGGGACCATCGCCGTCCGGCGTCCGGCCGTCGCCGTGCCGCCGCGCGCCATCCAACCCGAGAAGGAAGAAGAAGAAGATCGCCGCCGCCGCGTCTCCGGCCGCCGCCGCCGCCGGCTACCTCCCTCCTCGGACCTCCCGGACCCGAGGCTTCCTCCTCCGACCGAGCGCGCGCCTCCTTGCCGCGGCGATCGAGCCCTAGCTCCCTCGGCTCCAGTAAGCCTTTAATAATTTCCAGCACCTAGATCTAGGGTTCGGATCAACTATCTGGTGATCCGGTGGGTCAAATGAACCTCGGGAGGTGAGCACGGTCGAGGATTTTTCGTGCGAAACGCGATGCTCACCTCCGTTCTGAGTTTTGATGCACCGTTTAGCGGGACGATCGCACTTTACGCGCTGTGCGCGCTGTTTACTGAAATTAGCGTCGCTTGTGCTTGCACTACGATGCCCTATTGTGCTCCGAAAGGCGAGCACGGTCTTCAGCATGTTGAAGACTTACAGCGAGTGCGATTTCGGAGTTTGCGATGCATCGGTTTGTGTGCACGGCCCCTGATAACCCTATTTTTACATGAAATAATGCGATTTAGGATTCTTTAGGGACTTTTTTGCAATTGTAGCCTCCGGGCTATCTTGGGCACCGTGTACGTGTTGCGGGAAACCTCCGGACCGACCGTCCAAGGTCCCGAGCCTTTCGGAGGACGAAGTGTAATTCGGAGCGTTCGTCGGCGAAATTCGACGACGAACGCGACTTTGGTTCGATTTCTTCCGACGCTTATCGAGAGTATTTCCTTTGTCGCCAAGCCTTGTTGGCTGGTCACCCGTGTCATTTCGAAGGTCCGGAGACGACGGGTGAGCGACGGTGGGTTCCGGTGTCAAAGTCGACGCTTTCGGGAACCCGGATCGAAACGGACGTTCTGTAGTAGTCGTTTCGAGGCAGTTACGTCGTGGAATTTGTGAATTATGGTTCTAGTTTTAGTGGGTTAGTTTCTAACCGGGTGAACCCTCGTAGGTTCAGTCGTTTCTTTCCAGCAGTCGGCAGACCACTTCTTTTGATACTCAGGTGGGTATCCGAGTTTCTCATCGGTACAGTGGTACACGCTTGGTGACACTCTTTCACTTTACTTTACTCTACTCTACTTTACTTTTCTTACTTGCATCTTACTGTCGTTTCTGTTCTCTACTCAGTTATATGCATGCTTAGTATACTTGATAGGAGTAGAGTGGTTTGAGTTTACAGCTCTTCAGCGACCTACTTGGTCGATCTTTTACAGTTTCAGTGACCTATTCGGTCGGCTTGTTTCAGTTCTCAGTGACTGCCTGGTCGCTTTGCTTCGCATTACGCTGACTGTTCGGTCGGTTTGTTTCAGTGCTTCTGTGACAAAATTCGACGAAATTCGTCGGCGAAATTGGTCGATCTTTTACAGCTTGACCTATTCGGCTTGTTTCAGCTTCTCGTGACCCGTTCGGCCGCTTGCTTCGAAGCATGGTGACTTGTTCGGTCGGTTTGTTTCGGTTGCTTCGTGACCTACGTGGCCTCGGCGAGTTTACCCGATGACCCAAAGGGGTCGATGTCCCTTCGTGGACGGGATTGTCACCAATTGCTGACGTTTGACTTTTGAGCATAACAGCATCAATCGCCCTGGACTCGAGCGCAGTTCACGAACACGGGCGGTCTGATCCACCGTGCCAAGGTGTTCTTTTTCGGAAAAGTGGTTGGATGTGCCAACCCGTGAGCCCATAGGCGACCTTGGGTAGAATGCGCTTAGAGACGAGGGCATTGCCTCGAGGTCTGCATGGACCAATATTGGCGGTTATGGATTGGGTATTTTACTTTCTCATTTTTCGATGCATACATACGAGTAGCTTTATTTATATTACATATATCTCTCTCCTGCTTACTTTAGCTACTGTATCTACTTACCAGTCCTTCCTTTGCTTTACTCCGTTACTAGTGGATACCCACTGGGAGGGAGACATGTTTACATGTTCTCACCTCCCGCCTTCTTTTCGTGACATAGCGGGTCCTAGCGGGAGGGTGAGGAGCGAGTCTAGTACGCGTGTAGCTCCTACCCGTATCGGTTACTTCTTTACCTTTCTCGTTTTATTACTTAGAGTACATTATGGTTCAGTTCTAGTTCACTTTAGTTTTACTTTCAGTGGTGGATTGAGACTTATGATGGTTTTTTGAAATGGGTTTAAAGGACTTATGTTTTGTGAAATAAACTGTCTCCTACCCTTCGAGGTAGCATTTCAAAGGAAAGGGTTAAAGAAAAGGTTTTCTACCCCTCGTGGTAGTGTTTTCAAAGGAAAAGGGTTTTCGTGTGGGAAACTGTTTTAAAAGGTTTATAAATAAGCTAAGTTGTGAATGTGGTGAATGGTTGTATGATGTGGTATATTTAGTGTACTTGATATTCATACTGTTGTGGTTGTATTCCTGGTTGTTTAATTGTACTCTGTACTTGTGCGACGCCGTGCAAATATAGGGGAGACTCTGTCTGTGTGTACAGTGGCTTCCCTATATTTGTGGCGGATCTGGCACACCTCTGGGGGTCAGGCTTTCTAAAAAAAAAAAATTTCCGCTATGTTTATGTACCAAAGGGACCCCGGGGCGTGACAAAGTCATCCGAAATACTTTTAGAGTTGGCGCAAGGTCGGCAGTGCGGCCTGTATTTAGATCTTCATATCCCGCGAACATCGACGTGGAGCATCCGTATCCGGCAAACTGGAAAATGCCGAAGTTCGACAAGTTCTTGGCGATGAGACCGAGAATACTGTCGAGCATATAGCCCGATTCACGGCCCAATGTAGAGAAGCGGCCGCTGACTCATTTTTAAAACTTCAATTATTTCACACGTCGTTAACTAAGACGGCGTTTACTTGGTATACAAGTTTATCAGCTAATTCCGTCCAAGATTGGGACGAATTGAAAAGAAAATTTCATGAGCAATTTTATAGGTCAGAGTCACAATTATCAGTCGCCGACTTGGCTTTATACCGACAAAAGTTAGGTGAAACGGTCGAAGAGTATTTGAATCGTTTTAAAATAGCCAAAATCCGGTGCTTTACGAGAATGCCGGAATCAGAGTTCGCCAAAATGGCGTTAAATGGTCTACATTTTAAGATAAAAGACCATTTTGAAGATAAGCATTTTTTTAACTTATTTGATCTAGGTGTCCGAGTTGCCCAATATGAGCAATTCCAAAAGAAAAGTGAGGATGATCGGCTGCAATGGAGCCGATATAAAAATCAAAGTAAAGGCAAGGAGAAATCCTTGCTAGAAGAACAGTCGGTTCAAAAAGAGCCGAGCCAATCAGATGATAGTGAAGAATCGGCTGATGAAGCTGAGGTTTAGCCACTTTTTTCAAAGAGAAAATCCTTGATAGAAGAACATTCGGTTCACGGAGAGTCGAACCAATCGAGTAAAAGTAAAGAATCGGCTGATGAAGCCGAGGTATAGCCACTTTCTTCAAGGAGAAATCCTTGATAGAAAAACATTCGGTCCAAGAAGAGCAGAACCGATCGAATAAAAGTAAAGAATCGGTTGATAAAGCCGAGATATATGCGGCTGAGATTATAAAGAGCCGTTTTCTTTAAGCCGACCAAGACCAGCGAAACTAAAGTTTGAGTCTTGGCTGAGCAGTCGATTTGGCACCAATAGTCATCCGAATGATCATTCAAAAGACTATTGGGGGGGCATTGCAACTATTGTTGATACCAAATGTAGAGACCGGGATTTTCAGTTGAGGCTTGTTGACAGCTCTGGCGAGTGTCGGGATAAGTCCGGGTTGCATCGGCGCGAAATGGACGTCGAACGGGCCCTGTGGGAACTTGAGAGCAGCGTGTATCCTGAAGATCTGCGAAATTGCAGATTTTCAGTGAGCTGTACCGGTACAAATCTGGAATTGTACCGGTACAAGATTGGTTGCTATACCGGTATAACCACCAGGGTTATACTGTATAGCCCCCGCGCATGAATAGGCTCTCGGGTTGCCTGTTTGTACCGGTACAAGTGGGGTTTTGTACCGGTACAAAGAGAAGGTATGGTCCAGGTTGACTTTTTGGTCACTTGGTCTCTTCACTTCTTTTTGCCCATCCCTCCTTTACAGCAGGGAGAAGAGAGAGAGGACCTTCTCCTCCTTCTTCCACTGCTGCTGCTGCGTCTCCTTCTTCTTCCCCTCAAGTGGCCGGTGGTGGAGGAAGGACTCGAGAGGAGCCGAGCAACGTCGACAACGCGCCGCGGAGCCGATCGGGAGTACTTTCGATGTCGTGACGCTGTGAGGGAGCCAAGCGAGCACGGGGATTCCGTCGTCATCGACCCAGCGACGACTCTAGGGCATTTCTTGAGGTGAGTAGCTCCTCAAGATCCCTTTTATGGCTTTTAACTTCAGCGATTTTCGAGTTTCCTGCCGCTGCTGCTGATTTCAGCGTCGACCCGCGGAGTTTTGACTAGTTCTCTGTGTAGGAATGTCGAAATGCGACGAAACTTGCTTTGTTGGATCCGGGACTTCGAGACGATTCTAGAGAGCCCTTACTTGGAATTTTTAAAGAAGGTTTGCTTACTCGAAATCATGTTTTACTATGTTGCTGTCCTACAAGCAGACTTGGATTTGCTGAAATGCTGATTCTAGCGTCGACCCGCCGTGTTTTACCTTGTTCTCTGTGTAAGGAAGTCGGATCGCGACGAAATTTGGCTTGCTAGATTCACGACTTCGAGACGAAGATTCTTAGCCCAAGATCGCGACTTTTGGAGCAGGTTTGCCCTGTCAAAACCCTACACTACTGAGCTGCTGTTGCAGAGTTGATCCTGAGGTGCCGAGCTGCAGGTTTCTAGCGTCGGCGTTTCGTATTTTGGCCGGTCCTCGGCGTAGAAGCGACGGATTCCCGCGAAACTTGGACCGTTGGATTCGTGACTTCGAGAAGGTTAGCTTGGTTAACTTTAAAGGTTTCTTCGCTGCTGTTTTCGGTCAGATTTTTGTGGGTTTGAGTTCTAGTGTGACGCCACTTTTCGCAGCAGCGGGACCCCGGGCTCGAACGGGGCACCTTGGATTTCATCATCGGAATTGCACACTTTCTTCGTTGTCGGACAGTAGCTTTCGAGGTGGGTTTTCATCGGATCATGCCTAAGTACTAGTAGTCGACATGTATAGTTGTAATTGATGTTAACCTTAACTCAATTCATGGATTGTAGTATGATTTAATATCTGAATTGGAGCATGGGTAGCCAGTAATATTTTCTTACATGTTGGACTTGGACTTGACTTAGGAGAAAATCACGTCTTTGATCGTCATTAGCATACACTACCAGATTTAGCTCTAGGAGCCGTGTTGTGTCAGATCGTCGCCGGGGGAGTGCGATGGATACCCAGGGTAGTGTAGCTTGCTTTTACGCTCGCGCTGTGGATGCTGAGCTTAGTTACAGTAGAGTTCAGACTGTGGTTGTTGTCGGGGACCGTCGGGGGTTGACGGTGGGCCCAGATTACTGTTTTGGTTACAGATTGTGCCAAGGGCACGTGACTTGTTGGTTGTTAGACCCACCTTGACTTTTGCCTGTGAGAGCTAGATTGATTATATCTGAGACACATGTATACTCGCGTGGGTCGCGCCCCGCGACTGCCATTCCGGAATGAGGTTTCAGTGCGATTTTGATTCGCAGTTTCTGTTTGGGACAGTTCCCGAGCCGGCCACCTTCGGGGTGGTGTGCGGCGTAGCTAGATACAGGCAGGGTGGGTCCGTTTGGGCAGCCCGGGGGAGACAGTCAATGACCCCTTTGTTCTACTTTAAGTGAGGTTGTGACGTGAGTAGGGCCTACTTGAGCGAGACGGGTGTGTTCACAGTCTAGAGAGAGTTTTCTCCGCCAGTTACTCTTGAGATATGGTGTAACCTTGATAGGCGAGACGAGGGTACTCCCAGTCTCGAGAGAGCTTTCTCCGCCAGATGCTCTTGAGTTATGGTGTTACCTCGCTAGGCGGGACGAGTGTATCACAGTCCCTGGTGAGATTGGATCAGCATTGGCATGTACTACAGGTGGTTAGTATTAGAGTAGAGTAGTTTAGTGACTTGTGGTTGTGGAGTGTTTCCGGCTTACTCTTTTTCTACTCCTGCTTACCCTGTAGACTTAGTGGGTGGACCGATGTTGTTTAGGGCGGCACCCACTGAGGACTACCTCGTTTTACGTAGTTCTCACGCCCCTTTTCTTCCACCGTGGTTGCAGGGCCTTCGTCTTCGGCCGCTGCTCCTACTGGCGCGGATCGTGGCAAGGGCGTCGCGAGCTAGAACCCTTCCTGACCGGTTCTGAGTTAGCAGATTTTCCCTACAGGTAGTTGTTTTTGGGTTTGGAGTTGTGTACATACAGTTGTTAACTCGCTGGAGCGAGTATTACTCTTTTGTATCGTGACTTTATGTATGTATATAGAACTCGTGTTTTCCTACGTTTGTTTATAGTTTTGCGCCTCTATGCTACCGTTTTGTAGCGATGTATGTTTTATGTGCACACTACGCTTCGTATACATGAAAACTTTCTTATATATGGCGGATTTGTCGCGTGCTTGGGAACCGTGCAACCCGGGGCGTGACACCAAAATTGAGCCGACCTAACCCACGTATGAGCCAATAAAGACACGTGGTACACCAGGAGTCGGCAATAAGGCGCCTGAAGGACAAGAAGGCGGGAACGGTTGAAGATTGGGACATAACTTCCATGGGAAGTTGGCGTAACTTCCATGAGAAGTTGGCGTAACTTCCATAAGGAGTTAGCGTAACTTCCATGAGGAGTTAGTGTAACTTCCACATGGTTACAACCACTCCCTCCAGCTACTTTCAACCAACCAATAATGTGGGCTATAAATAGTAACTTTGAAGCCTGCAATAGAGGTCTTTTCTCCTGCGAACAAAAGACCACCCTTATTTCCTCTGCATTTTATCGCTTTTCTAGGAGTAGTCTAAATGTAATCTTTTTCTTTCTTTGGAGTCTGTCTGCCCTTCGGGTATCACTCCTGGAGTCTATCTGCCCCACGGGTATCACTCCGTTGTAGACTATATTTGCAGAGTCTGTCTGCCCCACGGGCATCACTCTGTTGTAACCTTTATTTGTAGAGTATGTATGCCCCACGGGTATCACTCTGTTTTATATATATATATAACGACATTCGGCTCTTTCAGCCGATCAATCACTGTGTATTTCATCTATTCGGCTCATTCAGCCGACCAGTTACTGTGTACTTCCTCAATTCGGCTCTTCTGCCGACATTGATCCCCTCGCATTCGTACATTTGCTCTTCCACGAACCGCTTTAGATTGAAGGTTTTCGGACCCGATTCGATCCCTCATCGGCCGAATCGCTTGATCGAGTCGAAGGGCGTAAACTTCGAGGGTCACTATCCGCAGCCGTTCCGCATCCCGACGCGCTTCCCGAGGAGGATCTTTGACCGGGTCGAAGAGGACGGAATTCGGCAACTAACAATATCAAATTAAATAAGATACTTATATTTATAATAGTTGTATTTTTTAAGTATATGACATTTATAGGTGCATCCAACTAAACAGCCACTAAATGTCCATGTGCCAAATTTGATTGAAAAGAGCTATTCTAAAAGAGATCGGGAAGGTAAAATTGCACCACTAGTTCCTAAACTTTAGGTCAGATTTTATTTTGGTTGTTGAACTTCCAAATTTGCATCAGAGATCCTAAACTCCGGCCTTTTGTGTATGTACTGTTGATCAAGCAAATAATTACCCACTCCATATGCATTTGGGAATGTGCAAATGTGCAATGCATTTATCAACCATTTATCCTATTTGAAATTTCAACCCTCCTATCCATTGGATTATAATCTTTTCTCTGTTGAGAACTCAGATTATCAAAACGAATAAAAAACTGATAACTGCATGGTATACAAGTAAGCATTTCTACTTTGAGATAAGGACTATAATAAATTCGGAGTATAAAATCTTAAATGTTGAACCGACCGTCCTATGCAAGTGGCAATAGGTTTGGTGGTTGGTACCCGAGACCCGAGTTCGAATCCTAGTTGATTCACATTTCCAGCTAAATTTATTTCTAAATGAAATAAACGAAGCGGGTAGTGTGCTATCTATCTCTCCCAAAAAAAATCTTAAATATTGACCTTAAACATTTGAGGACTGAAACAAAAATTGAAATAAGGTTCAGGGACTAGTAATGCAACTTACTCGAATCAATCACAACAGGAAACGGTTCTACCGACCGTCCCTAAAGCAAGTGGCAAAGAACTTGGTGGTTGGTACCCGAAGTCCCAAGTTCGAATCCAGATTAATTCACATTTTTAGCTAAGTTTATTTCTAAATGAAATAAACGAAGCGAGTAGCATGCTACCTATCTAAAAAAAAAAAAAAAAATGATTCTGCAGTACATTAAATAAAAATTATGGGCTGACTGGTTAGGTATGTAAAAGTAATGCTATTCGTTTGTTCCAAAATAAATTATACATTTTACATTTTTTTTATTCAAAGACTATCGTTTAATTCTCACCCGTGATCCGTCACATAACTTTTTCTTTTCTTCTTTTTCTTTTATTATTAATATCCGTTGGGGCTTTTGTGAACCCTGCAGGCCTAGCTGTGAGATGTACAAGAAGCAATTAATCGTTTAAATAAATACGTACGGTAAAGGAGCGATTCTATTTGTCTCAAATAACATGTAGATCTTTATACCTCCTATCGTTGGGTTCACAAAAATCCAAAGAATTTTAGTAAAAATTTAAAAAAGTTGATATGGCCTAGTAGAAAATTAATGGATCTAAATGTAAGAAGTACACTCCACTGTGTATCTTGTTGGATGTGACCCACGTGATATATTGAGGCGATTCATAAAGATACGATCAATCTATTTAAGTCAATCTATAAAGATATGGTAGATTTTACGATTATTTGTCGCCGAAATTCTCCCGACTCCAGACCTGGTCAAAGATCTTCCTCAGAATGCGCGTCGGGGTGAAAAACGATTCAGATTGATAACCCTCGAGAAGTGCGCCCTTCTGATCTTCAAACGATTCAATCGGCGAGGGATCAAACCGATCGGGTTCGAAACTCTATTCTCTCTTCGGTTCGGCCGGAAAAGCCGAATGGCCAGCGTAAGTAAGAACTTAAGCAAGAGATGAACCGAATGGTTAAAAAGAATACTTAAACAGTCGGCCCAGATCAGCCGAATTGTAACTATATTGAGAAGAAGTCACTGGGAAGTATAAAGTACAAACCGCAAACTTTGAGAGTGATGCCCTAGGGGCAGACAGACCTCAAAGATTACAACAGAAGGCGGAGTGATGCCACTCAAGGCAGACAGACTCCAAAGGGTTAGATTACTGGATACTCCTAGAAAAAGCGGTAAGTGTAGGAAAGAAAATGCGAGAAAATAAGGTGGTCTTCTGTTCGCATGGGAGAAAGACCCTTTTTTAGGGTATCAAGAACTTATTTATAGAGTTGCCCCTGAATCGGTTATGATCTTTGCACGATCGGCCACTATCACTTGTATCCTGGTGTTGCGGGCCACCTTCAACCGATCGGTAACCGACTTGGAACCACCTGCAGTTATTAAAACCTCCGCAGTTCATGTCTCTTTCGTGCTCTTGGTGTGTCCTTCTGGATCACTTTCTGGCGTAGACCCGGTGCACGGCGATTTGGACTGCTAACATCGGTATTTCGTTTTAAACCGACTCAACAGGATGTATCTGAACACGTCTTTGATAGACGGATGTGAGCCCTTGATGGACGGACATGATTTAACATTCTTATATTAAGTTATATATAAATATATAACATATGGAAGTCCCGATTTAATACTAATCCAATTGTCTGTGATGGCTCCGAGGATAAGGAAATTAGACTCGAAACGTTCCGTCTTTTGGCAGACCACGAACGAGGATGAACCACAAGCAAAAGTCATCACTTACAACTCGAGTATAGAAATCGAAATCATGACGAAGATAGGGTAAATTGCATTGTTACCCTATGAACTTTTGGCGAAGTTTCACTTTACCCCACGAACTCCTAAAATGGACATCTAACCTCCTAAACTCTAATATTTTGTTCATGTTACCCCTTCCGTCAGTTTTCCGTTAAGCTCCGTTAACCGAAAACTGACGGAAGTGGTAAAATGAATGAAATAGTAGAGTGTTCGAGCATCGTAGGTAGTTAGTATTGCTATTTTTTTTTTTAATCTTTAAGCCACTCTAATTTATTTATTTATTTATTTTTTTGTTGAGAGAGATAGGTAGCACGCTACCGGCTTCGTTTATTTCATTTAGAAATAAACTTAGCTAGAAGTGTGTATCAACTAGATTCGAACTAGGTCTCGGTACCAACCACCAAGTCCTTTGCCACTTGCTCTAGAGACGGTCGGTCTTTCACTTTTATTTTATTACAATAAAATGTAGAATAAATTATGGTATGATTTATTTTAGGATAAAAAATATATATAAATTCAAAATCACTAACTTGAGAATTAGTAGTCAATCCGTAAGTAACATATTATAATAAAATAATTTATAGTCAAGAATTCCCTACGGGGTAAATTGCACTGCTACCTCCTCCTAAAAAAGACATTTAACACCCTAAACTATAATATTTCATTCTTCATTCGTTTTACCCTTCCGTCAGTTTTCGTTTAACGGAGCTTAATGAAAAATTGACGGAAGATGTAACATGAACGAAATATTAGAGTTTAGGAGATTAGATGTCCATTTTAGGAGTTCGAGGGATATAAAGTAAAATTTAGCCAAAAATTTAGAGTTATATATATATATATATATATATATATATATATATATATATATATATACTAGTTGAGTGTACGTGCAAGTGCACGTAACAATTATTTTGAAATTAAATAGAAAAATAAAATCTATTATCTTAAAAAGAAAAGATATTTTGAAATTAGAAAATATATATAGAAAAAATATATTTTGAAATTATAGAAAATATTTGTTAGAAAAAAATATTTTGAAATTAAATAGAAAAATAAAATCTGTTAGAATCTTTTTATAGGATTTTCAAAATATCTATAAAAGATATTTTAAAACTAAATAGAAAAAAAAATTTATAGAATTTTCACACCGTAACGTTATAAAAAATTTACTATGGAAATTTCAAATAGAAAAATAAAATCTCTTATCCTAAAAAGAAAAGATATTTTGAAATTCGAAAATATATATAGAAAAGAATTTTTTATAGAATAAAATATATTTTTTAGAATTTTCACACCTCTAATCTGTATAGAGAAATTACGTATTCATTGCGGTTTCTATTTCTATTCATATTCTTATATTTAAAAATTTACGTACGAAAAGAGAAAAATAAGCGCTAATAAAATTGGCGCTAATTTTTCCGCTAAAAAAATGACGACACCCAAATTTAAATATACGTGCTTTTATATATAGTATAGATATAGATATAGATATGAGGTGCATGAAACGATGGTATACACCAGCTGCATGCAATAATTTCCTGGGGGAGGCAGTCCATTTCACGTGGAAATAGTAAGTAGTTCACAGGTTTGCAACTATATAATCCAAAGCCTTTGTTGGACGCGAGTAGTATTTCCCCGGTCGGTTATTAATTGCTTCATTTATTAAGCGGTGCTCTTTTCTTCTCTTTTTTTTTTTTTTTTTTTTTGGTGGTCGGATGTCGAATGTAAGACCGAGCTCATGATGGGGTCTTTGTCCTTTTAGTTTTTTTTTAAAAAAATTTAATAGTGATTGCTGGTTAATTCCTATAGCAAGTAGTAAAAAAGTTGATAGTTTATATTCGAAATTTTAGTTCAAATCATAATTGATTCATATATTTTTAGCTAAATTTATTTATAAATGAAATAAATAAACAAGTAACGTGCTATCTATCTCTCAAAAAAAAACACACACACACACACTCTCTCTCTCTCTCTCTCTCTCTCCTCACCACCACCCGCCAACCCCCAATGCGCCGTTGCGTTGCCTTATTCTCTTCCGCCCCTCCCCTTTCCCCGCAATAATAATAATTATTACTAAATTATTCTATCATTTAGTGCGCTTTTACTTTGATGTCTTATTATTCGTAAAGCTAAAATTAACTATTCTGTGATTTCTAAATATGGTGTAATTTTGTGGTTTTATTTTTCTATACTATTCAAGCTCTGTTTTTTTGATAAAATAAAATTATAATTATAAAATAGCTAAGTATATATATAATTTTTTGAATAATAAAGGAATTATAAAGTAAAAAAATATATATGCAGAACTATAAAAGAGGGTAAAAATTAAAGTTTATTCAATTTTCTTTTTATAATTTAGAGTGGATTTTCAGTTCCTGCCGCAATACACTAGTATTTTTCATTGGGTCTACTTAGAAATGCTCTACTAAATTTAATTATTTGCAGTTGAAAGCACATATATGGAGAAATAATTAAGTTGAAAATTAAATTCGCCCAAAGAAGAAACAATGACCGATTACCTCGGTATAAGCTGAATAATCATACCACGTCCCATCTGCATACCAATCAAATAAATCACAAAACTAATGCTGTTAACTATATATGCATGGCTGCTACTCAAACAAGGAAGGAGTCAAGAAGAGAGAGATCTAGAGAGAGGTTTTATAATAAGTTAGAACAATTATTTTAATTTAAACAAAACTATTCAATCAAAATTTTCCTCAGTTTAATTGTACATAAATAATGAAACTTTTTCTCTCTCTTTCTATATATATATATAGTTTACTCTCAAAAACACCAATGAGTTGGTGTTTTTGAGTTTTTAACTATTGGATGGATAGATATGGGGTTGAGATGATGGTGGTAGGTGGTGGTAGGTGCTTCTAAAAATATTCTATTTCTACTATATATATATATATATAGAATTGAGCTAGAATACTTTTGGAAGTATTCCCCCATGGTGCTATTAGATTTTTAGCCATTGGATCTACTCCTTGATTATTAATACCTTGGATCAAACACTATTCCACCTACCACCACCTACCACCATCATCTCAAACACTATTCCACCAACCACCATCATCTCAACCTCACATCTTTCCTTTCAATGGCTTAAAACTCAATAAAGACCACCCTAATGGTGCTATTGGAAGTATTCTAGCTCAACTCTATATATATATATATATATATATATATATATATATATATATATATATAGAGAGAGAGAGAGAGAGAGAGAGAGAGAGAGAGAGAGATTGAGAGAGAGTTGAGCTAGAATACTCTTAAGAGTACCGAGCCCATTTTACTCTCGAGTTGTTTTCGATGATAGAGCTTTCAAATTGACGATCGCTCGTTAAATATGATCTAAACCATTTAAACTACCTAGAAATCAAATTTCACGGACTTTCGATATTGTTGTTGTATCCATCTAGTGAACAGAAAATGAATGGTTGAAAATGAATATTCTTTAAAAAATGATGATAGAGTCTTGTAATCAAGATCAAGAGTATAGATCTTGTTTTAAATAGTTTAAAGAATTTTCTAACAAAAATTCAATTGATTTGGATATCTTTACATCGTTAAACGAGAAAACGTCTCTTATCCACCATTAAAATTACAAATTTTGAAACCCTTTGATCATTAGGCAAATGATGTAAAATATTTGAAATTTGATTTCTAAACAATTTAAGTGGTATAGATCATGTTCAACGAGCCGATCATCAATTTGGAAGCTCTATCATCGAAAACAACTCGAGAGTAAAATGGGCTCAGATTCTCTTAAGAGTATTCTAGCTCAACTCTCTCTCTCTCTCTCTCTCTCTCTCTCTCTCTCTCTCTCATATATATATATATATATACATATATATATATATATATACATATGTTTTGCTAGAATACTATCGGTAGTAAATGAGCCGTTTTACTACCAATTTGGTTTCGATGATAGAGCTTCCAAATTGACGATCGGCTCCGTTGAACATGATCTATACGATTTGAAGTGTTTAGAAAACAAATTTCAAATCTTTTCGACATCATTTGCCTAATGATCAATGTGTTTCAAATTTTGTTATTTTAATGGTCGATAAGAGGCGTTTTCTCGTTTAACGGCGTAAAGATATCCAAATCAATTGAATTTTTGTTAGAAAATTCTTTAAACGTACTATTTAAAACAAGATCTATACTCTTGATCTTGATAACAAGACTACTATCATCATTTTTTAATGAGTATTCATTTTCAGCCATTCATTTTTCTGTTCACTTGATGGATAAAATAACAATATCGAAAGTGCGTGAAATTTGATTTCTATATAGTTTAAATGGTTTAGATCATATTTAACGGAGCCGATCGTTGATTTGGAAGCTCTATCATCGAAAACAAATCGATAGTAAAACGGCTCATTTACTACCGTTAGTATTCTAGTTCAACTCTATATATATATATATATATATAAAATTGAGCTCCTACGCTTTTAAAAGATCGTTTCATTGATTGTAAGTTTTTAGCCCTTGGATTAATAGATGTACGGTTAGGAAAATGTGGGCCCCTTTGAGTTAAGTGGGTTGTTATTTGAATAGTATAATCTAACGGATGAAAATCATCAAAGGTGTTATATATATATTCACATAAAGCTGAGCTTAAATATTTTTAAAAATATTAAGATCTAATGTATGTAATTAATATTGTGCGGTTTATTTATCATTGTGCATAATTCAAAATTTGCCAGCATTAATCTAATTAATAGTCAAAAACTTATATATAGCACCAACGTCAAGGTGCTTAATTATAAAAGCACTACTACTCTAGCCGCCGTTTATAAAATAGATCAATGGATTACGTACATATCTTATGTAATATATCTATTAAAAAGAAAAGAAAAGAAAAGAAAAGACTAGACTTATAATAGGACGGAAACTGAAAAGAAATTAAGAAAAACAAAAAAGAGTACGTAATTAATTAATTGACCGTGACGTACGCACCGTTGGGGCCTGCTGAGATAATGAACATCCCGGGATTCATCCATGCAAGTGTAAGTAATTTCTGGAGCAGGAGAGCTGCAACTCCGGGCGCTCTCATGCTCGTCAACATGGCAAACAGCGATCGAGCTAGCTTCAAAAGAATCTTCAAGTTAATTCGACTCGAGAAGAGATGGGCAGAGGGCTTTTCACAAGCCGATCGAGGAGCAGCCGTGTATTTATATAGATAAATAGATAGATATGTACATACATATATGCTGTTTTAACCGGCCCGTGGGTTGGGTCACATGCGGAGCAGTACCCACTCCCCCCTGATTCTTTTTTCAGTCTTCCTCTTGTCCGATGCATGCGTCGTCGGAACCCATACCATACATGCACGCAGCTCTGGAATGTGCTGGGCTCCTGCGACATTCTTCAAAATATACGCATGCACAGTGGCATTCGCACGTGGCGACCACTATCGGCGTGCAACGAGGTGTGCTTTTTCGTTGCTCCGCGAGATAGTGCATGGCGGGGCCCATGCATCTAGAGTAGGTAGCCGTTCCCCGCTGATACATGCGCGCAAAATTAAGATTAATAAAAAAAAAAATATTATATATATATATATATATATATATATATATATATATATATATATATATATATATATATATATATATATATATATATATATATATATATATATATATATATATATATATATATATATATATATATATAGTATTACTATATATTATTATGAGTAGTAGAGCCTCTACTACTCATAAGTTGTTTCGATTATAGAGCTTCCGAATCGACGATCCACTCGTTAAATATGATCTAGAGTATTTAAAACTTCTAGAAAATAAATTTCGTAATTTTTCAAAATCATAATAAAGTCCATCAAATGGGCATAAAATGAACTAGAAATCGAACGATGTCCTAAAAATAGATGATCGGATCCTTCAATTTAAGATCGAGTTATTGATCTTTATCTAGGTAGTGAATAGAATTTTCTATCAAAAATTCAATCTATTTCAATTCTTTTACACCGTTAAACTAGCAAGTATTCTATATCTAGTTAAAAATTGTCAATTTTGTGAGCTTTTGATCGTAAGGTAAATGATTTCGAAAAATTACGAAATTTATTTTCTAGAAGTTTTAAATACTCTAGATCATATTTAACGAGTGGATCGTCGATCTAAGCTCTATCATCGAAACAACTTATGAGTAGTAGGGCTCTCCTACTCATAATAGTATAGTAGCTACTATATATATATATATATATATATATAGAACTAGGTTTGAATACTATCAATAGCATGGTGCTATTGATTTTTTAGTCTTTGGATTGATAAATGTGTGATTAATTAGGATCATGTGGGACACCTAGGGTTGAGTGGGTCATTGGTTGAATAGTATAATTTAACTTAAAAATAATCTAAGGATTAAATCTAATCTGGAAAACTCGATAGCACCAAATCCTTGGTGCTATCGATAGTACCCCAAATTCTCTCTCTCTCTCTCTCTCTCTCTCTCTCTCTCTTTATATATATATATAGAGAGAGTCCGGCTACTATACTCTTATGAGTATAGAGGCTCTTGTACTCATAAATTTTTGGCCGTTTGATCCACTCTTTAATCATTTTTATTCGTTAGATTATACTATTCAACCAACCACCGACTCAACCCTAGGGGGCCCACTATCAACCTAACCGTAATCACTCTCATCCTAGCCGCACATTTTTTCATCTGAACGGTCTAAAAGTTATGAGTACAAAAGGTCCAATACTCATATAAGTATAGTAGCCTCTACTATATATATATATATATATATATATATATATATATATATATATATATATATATATAGAGTAGGGCTACTATACTATTATGAATAGTAGAGCCTTACTACTCATAAGTTGTTTTCGATGATAGAGCTTCCGAATCGACAATTCACTCCGTTAAATATGATCTAGAGTATTTAAAACTTCTAGAAAATAAATTTCTTAATTTTTCGAAATCATTTACCTTACGATCAAAAGCTCACAAAATTGACAATTTTTAACGGCCGATATGGGATACTTGGTAGTTTAACGGTGTAAAAGAATTGAAATAGGTTGAATTTTTGATAGAAAATTCTATTCACTACCTAGATAAAGTTCAATAACTCCGATCTTAAATTGAAGGATCCGATCATCTATTTTTAGGACATCGTTCGATTTCGTGCTCATTTTATGCCCATTTGATGGACTTTATTATGATTTTGAAAAATTACGAAATTTATTTTCTAGAAGTTTTAAATATTCTAGATCATATTTAACGGAGGATCGTCGATTCGGAAGCTCTATCATCGAAAACAACTTATGAGTAGTAGGGCTCTACTACTCATAATAGAATAGTAGCCCTACTATATATATATATATATATATATATATATATAGATATATATATATATATATAGTAGGTCTTGTGTGCTATTAGAGCACGAGCCCTCCGTGCTCCTAAGCCGTTTTCAATGATTGAACTTCCGAATCGACGATCGGCTCCGTTAGACTTGATCTAGCGTATTTGGAGTTTCTATAAAATAATTTTTGTGATTTTTTGATATCATTTACCTAGCAATCGAAAGGATTCAAAACCAATAATTTTTAACTAAAAATAAAAATTCTATAAAAATTGATGATATAGCACTAAAATTTTTGATCAGAAATATTGATCTTGTTGTAAATAGTATAAAGAATTTTGTATCAAAATTTCATATGATTTGAATGTCTCTACACCGTTAAACTTGAAAACGACATATATCAACTATTAAAAATTATTAATTTTGAATCTTTTTGATTGCTAGGTAAATTATATTGAAAAATCATAAAAATTATTTTTTAGGAATTTCAAATATGCTAGTTCAAGTCTAACGAAGCCGATCGTTGATTCGGAAGCTCTATCATCGAAAATGGCTTAGGAGCATGGAGGGCTCCATGCTCCTAATAGCACACAAAACCTATATATATATATATATATAAATATATATATATATATATATAAATAGAGAGAGAGAGAGAGAGAGAGAGAGAGAGAGAGAGAGAGAGAGAGAGAGAGTTGAGCTAGAATACTCTTAAGAGTACCGAGCCCATTTTACTCTCGAGTTGTTTTCGATGATAGAGCATTCAAATTGACGATCGGCTTTGTTAAATATGATCTAAACCATTTAAACTACCTAGAAATCAAATTTCATGCACTTTCGATATTGTTCTTGTATCCATCTAGTGAATAGAAAATGAATGGTTGAAAATGAATATTTTTTAAAAAATGATGATAGGTGTAATAATCGACATTTTTGTCTTTATAAATAAACCCTTTTGTTGACGATGTTATTGTGTGTAATTTGATTACAGGAGCACTCGTCAAATTTCAGGTCAAAATGAGCTAAAACGGAAAAGTTACGCGACCTGGAAAAACGACTTAAAGTGAATAGTAACTCCGGATTTTCGGCGAATCGCAGAGTAGAGAAGCGTACCAAACTCTGAATATAGGATTTCAATAGCTCGTTTCGAACAGCTCGACTATTCTGAATCCAATGGCACTGACGGAATTGAATTCTGATGCACGGTTGTCGAGAAAAAGGGGTTTGAATGATTATACATATATAAATACATAAGTGGGAATTATGGAGGAAATATAGGGAGATTGCTTCGTCACAAATCGGAGATCAAATCAGACGAAACGAGATGCTAGATTCAATGTCCCACTCGTTCTGAACGCACTAGTGCGATCCGATCGGAAATTCGACAGACGGATCATCGGGAATTGCGAAAAGAACGAAGAGGGGTCAATATCGCAAAACGGCGGAACGCGAAAAGTCTCAATATTTTATGCGCCAAAATGCGAGGTTTTGAACGTAGCGGGTCCTACGTGCAAGATTCACCTAATGGGGCCGGAACATGAAATATGGGGTCGTAGAGGCTTAATTCCAAAATAGCCAATAGTGTATATACTTTGGAACTAGGGTTTCATCACCAAAACCCTAACCCTAATAGCCCTTAGCCTGCCCCAGCCACCAAAAATGCCTCCAGCACTTTCCTGCCTCCTCGTGCGCGTACTCCGGCTGCCGGGAAGGAGCTCTCGCCACCGGAAAGCCCATCTCCACCTTTTTTTTTCCTCCCACACAGCCGCATCTCCATCATCTTGGGCCAGGGGACTCAGGGAGGCAAGCTAGCCTTGGAGAAAGCGCCCCTCGACCGCATCTAGTCAATGGCCTCCTCCTCCGCCATCCCCGCCGCCGCCGAAGGTCGCCGGAGCCGCAGGCCACCGCGGCCGGATCCGCTCCACCTGTGCCGAGCTCGGGAGAGGGAAAACCCGCACGCCGCCGTCGGGTTTGGAGGGTGCATCGCCTTCCCCGACCTTGGCCATCTCCGCGCGCCACCCTGTGCTTCCCGTACACCGCCGGCCGCCGCCGGGCTTCCCGCCGCCGCTCGGAATTGGTGCACCGAGGGTGGTGCCCTTCGACTTCCGTGCGCCTCCGCCGCCCAACGGAGGGAGCACGACACTCCCCTCACCCTCCGGCGCCGATCCATCGCCGTCCCGACCACCTTCCGCCGCCGCCGTGCCGCCGGAAGTCCCCAACCCGAGAGCAAAGGAGTCTTTTGATCTCCTTCACCGCGCCTCCGCCACCCTCCGCCGCCGGCCGGTGGTTGCCCTAGACCTCCCCGACCGGCCGCACCCACCACCGGCCAGACCGCCCGCCGCCGGACCGCCGGCGACGAGCCCTAGCTCTCGGTTTAGGTAAGGCTTGTGATTTATTAACAGCACCTAGTTCTAGGGTTTTGGGCATTGTTCCCGAGATTCCAATGGGTCTTTTTGACCTCGGAGGGTGAGCACGATCATCGGAATTTCGTGCTGAACGCGATGCTCACCTCCGTTCTGAATTTCGATGCCTCGTTTAGCAGGACGATAGTACTTTATGCGTTGTGCGCGATATCTTACAGAATTAATGTTGCTCGTGCGCGTGCTACGAGGTCCAACAGTGCTCCGAAAGGTGAGCACGGTCTTCGGCATGTCGAAGACTTACAGCGGGTGCGATTTCAGAATTTACAGTGCATTGGTTTGCGTGCACGACCCATAATAGCCCTAAATAGCATGAAATAATGCGATTTTGTGGAACTTCAGGGACTTTTATGCAATTTTAAAATTTGTGGTCGTTGTAGACAGCGTAGAGATGCTGTGGGTAACCTCTGGATTGATCGTCCAAGGTCCTAAATAATTACAGAAGATCAGAAGTGATTATCGGAGCGTTTTGCGGCGAAATTCACCGACGGAACGTTATTTCGGCTCGGAATTCTTCCGGCAATTGTTGTAGGGCATTCACTTTGTCGCTAAGCCTTGTTGGCTAGTCACCCACATGATTTCGAGAGTTCAGAAACATTGGGTGAGCAACTTGGGGTTCCGGTGTCAAATCCGATGCTTACGGGAACCCGGATCGGAACGGTTGTACAACGACGATCGTTTCGAGTTGCGAGGGCACTACCGCTGTCTAGTTACACTAAAATGGGCATTTAGTGGCAGCGGGTGACTTATATTATATTAGGAAAGTTTCGGGATAACTTGTGGGTCCCGGTGGAGCTCGATACGCTTAACTTTCGAGCGTTCCGACGATCGGTTTAGGGAAACCGAGTCTCGTGGGTTTATAAATGGAATTATAGTAGTGGAACTTAAGACGAGGGTTTGGATTCTAACCCGAGGGACCTTTTATAGGTTCGGGTGTTCAGCAGTCAGCAGGTCGACTTCGGCATACATTTACAGGTGGGTATCCCTGGTTGCCGTCGGCACAGTGGTGCAAGCTCGGTGACATTCTTTCCACCCTACTATCTGCTTTACTTATCATATATTGTCGATATCTGCACCATATTACTCTTGTACTTACTCTACTCGTTGATTTCCATGTTGGAAGCATGTGTAGGAGTAGAGTAGATTCTATCGGTACATATCTATACTTGGGGACCTATCTGGTCGAGTTACATATCCATACTTGGGGACCTAGTTGGTCAGTTGTACTCTATACTTGAGACCTAGTTGGTCAGTTGCATTCTATACTTGAGACCTAGTTGGTCAGTTGCATTCTATACTTGGGACCTATTGATCAGTTACACTCTACACTCAGTACCTGGTTGGTCAGTTTCTTTCTCTACTATGGACCTGGTTGGTCAGTCACTTTCTGTACTTGGGACCTATTTGGTCGGTCACACTCTGTACTTGGTACTTGGTTGGTTCTTCCGGTTACTTGTTGACCCATGTGGTCGCCGGGGCCCCGGGGGCGGGATTGCTCACTGGTTGCCGATGGATGATCTTTGAGCATATCTACATTGATCGCCCGATACTCGTCGCATTTCACGAACACCAGCGGTTTGGCCACCGTAAGGGGGTGTTCTTTTCCGGAAAAGTGGTTGCAGAGGTCGACCCGTGAGCCCAAGAGGGGTTATATGCACTGGAGAGTAGTGGGGGCATTAGCTTGAGGTCTGCGGTGCTGACCAAGAGAGTTGGCTTGAGGTCTGTGGTGCTGACCAAGAGAGCATTGGTTCAGATTGGGTACTTTTGAGCTTGTCGTCCTTGACGCATATTTACAGTAGCAGTTGGTTTACATTTCTACATATCTCCTTACTCCGTTATAGTTGCTACTGTACTACTATCAGCTTCACTTTGTTTGTCTCCGGATACCCACTGGGAGGGGGAGACATGTTTACATGTTCTCACCCCCTGCCTTCTTTTTCAGGTGAGACTGCAGGTCCTAGCGGGACTGCTGGTGAGGGACGCACGTAGCTCGCGTTCTAGTACACGACCCGCGGTTTGCATACTATTTACCTTTCGTTTCATTTCTGTTCGTTTATCGACTTCGACTTATACTTATATGGTTCATGTTCTCTACTTTTAAACCGGATGTTTTAAATTATCATGTGGTTTTGGGATTTAATATATGGCTTGGTTTATGAAAGAAAAGGTTTTCTACCCCTCGTGGTAGCGTTTTAAAAGGAAAAAGGTTTCCTAGTGGGAAATAGTTTTAAAAAGGTTTTTATGTGGATTTTGACTTAGAGTTTCAAAACCAGTTCCCGAGTAGGGAACCTTTCAACTGATAGATGTGGATTGTGAATGTAACCTGTGGTGAATGGTGTAAATGTGTATGATGTAAGTTACTTTCTTTACTGTACACATTATTGTGGTTGTATGTTGTGTAGACACTCTGTACTTGTGCGATGCCGTGCAAATACAGGGGAGACTCTGTCCGTGTGAACAGTGGTCTCCCTGTATTTGTGGCAGGTCTGACATGCCTTTGGGGGTCAAGGTTTAAAAAAAAAAAAAATTCCGCTGTTTTTATACTCTAAAATGACCCGGGGCGTGACAATAGGAGTCTTGTAATCAAGATCAAGAGTATAGATCTTGTTTTAAATAGTTTAAAGAATTTTCTAACAAAAATTCAATTGATTTGGATATCTTTACACTGTTAAACGAGAAAACGTCTCTTATCCACCATTAAAATTACAAATTTTGAAACCCTTTGATCATTAGGCAAATGATGTCGAAAATATTTGAAATTTGATTTCTAAACACTTTAAGTGGTATAGATCATGTTCAACGGAGCCGATCATCAATTTGGAAGCTCTATCATCGAAAACAACTCGAGAGTAAAATGGGCTCGGTACTCTTAAGAGTATTTTAGCTCAACTCTATATATATATATGTGAAGACTGAAATTTTGACTGTGCCATTTGGCTCTCTGTTAACGATGTTTATGTGTGTAATTTAATTACATAAGCACTCATCAAGTTTCAGGAGAAAATGAGCTAAAACGGAAAAGATACGCGATTATGAAGTTCGACTTAAGTGAATAGTAACTTCAATTTTTCGGTGAAGCCGCGGAGGAGAGTTGGCTTCGGACATGTATCGGACTCTGATCATAGCAGTCCAATAGCTCGTTCCGACCGGTTCAGCTATTCTGGAACCAATGGCACTGACGGATTTCTGATTCGATGCACGGTTTTCGAGAAAAAGGGATTTTATTGAAAAGAGGGTTTCCGCACTTTGCTATTCTAGCATTGTGAAACTCCTCGGACTCCGTGCATGTGACCTAGAGTTAGGTAATGGATGTTTGAAGCCCCTACTAGTGATAGTGAAGTCGAATTCAGGCACGAAACTCATGATTTATCGGTTTACACAATTATATATGTGTAGTAAATGGGTTAGTGGAGAGCAGATGGGTTCCGTCGCAAATCGGCGACCAAAATGGATGAAACAAAATGGTAGTTTCGACGCCCTCGATGTGCTGAACGCGATGGCGCAATCCGTTTGCAAATCCGACGAACGAATCGCCGGATATTGCAAGATGATCGCAAAGGGGTCGATGTGTAATAATCGGATTGTTGGAGAGGGGATGGATTTCTTCGCGAATCCGTGACCGATCGAGACAAACCAAAATCATAGGTTTGTTGCCCTCGTCGTGCTGAACGCGATGGCGCAGACGGATCGAAAATTCGACGGACGCATCTCCGGATATCGCACGTTCTTCGAGAAGAGGTCGGAAATGGCAAAGCGGTATTTTTGCAAAACATGCGACATTTTATGTGCCGTTTCGCCTGAGATCACTTGTAGAGGTACGTACACGCGTATTTCACACTCTGTGAGGAACTGAGAATTAAATATTCCACTTTGGGGGACTTTTATGCAAAGTGTGTTTGCGTTTATATAGAGAGTGCCCAGGGATTCATGAAGAAACCCTAGCTTTTGGGTTTCCCCTTGGCAGAGCTAAACCTAGCCGTCATCTCTGCGCCCCTACCCTCGCCGTGCGCGCGTCCCGGCCGCCGGCAACTGCCTCCGGCCGCCGGAGTAGGGTAGAACCCGGCCACCACCCCTACTCTTTCTCTCTTAACCGGCACCACCCTCTCGGCCTAAGTGTGTGGGGAAGAGCACATGCACTAGGATCCTCCACCCTGTGGCAGAAAACGATCTCCGGCGCCGATCCTCCCCGGCCCCGCCGCCTCTGCGTCGCCGTCGCCGCCGTGCGCCGCCATGGCGCCGCAGGCGCATTGCGAGCCGAGCCTGTGCTCGGCGACCACGCCGAGCGGCGGGCAACCGCGGCCCGTCGTCACCTCATCCTCCTCCAACCTCGGGCGACTCGCCGTCGGCCGAAGCCTCCCCCGCCGTCCGCCGCCGCCGCCATGCACGTGGAGCGCCGCCACCACCGCTCCTTGTGGGCCGAACCGAGCCCGTAGGGCTCGGGATGACCCAGCCGCCGCAGCCGCCCTCCTCGGAGCCCGGCGACCTCCGCCGCCGACCCCGCCGTCTCCGAGCTCCACCGCCGGACACCGCCGCTTTTGTGCGCCGCCGCGCCGCTCGGATCTAGCCCGAGCAGCAGACCGAGCCTCGGATTACATCGCGCCACCGCCGCTCGGGGTCTCACCCGAGGTACTTCTTCGACCTCCGGAACCTCGCCGCCATCGTCCCGAGGAGCGCGACCGCCGTCGTGGCCGCAGCAGCCCCGGAACCCGAGCGGGACCTTGTGCGGACTCGGGTTGCTCCTAAGCCGCCGCCGCCGCCTTCCAATGTCGGCCGACCCGCGCAAAGACACCCTACCCTGGCGGCCGCACCCGAAGGCCGCCGGCGCCCCACCGCCGAAGCCTCCCTGCTGGCCGGAACCCGAGTCCGAGCTCTCCTCGGATTGGGAGCTAGGGCATCGCTCCGCCGTCGCTGCCGCCGCTCTCTGCCGCCCTTCATGGTGAGCATCACGCTCCTTACCCTCCCCTCATCCATCCATGACTGCCGTTCGTGCCTCCGTGCCGCCGGAAAGCGGTCGGAGCTGGCTTGCTCCGGCCAAGGCTTGAAATAGGGCTTTAATTGGGTGCGTCACTGTTTCGAGCCACCCGGGCCTCCTCGATCCCAACGGAAGGGAGCACGATGATCAGGACACATCGCTGATCACCGTGCTCACCTTCGTTTCTGTCGGAGAAGCTCTGTTTCGCTGATTTGGCGATGTCGACCATTTTCGAGCCTATTTAGCTGCTGTTACGGCTTGCGCTCTCTTTGTTTCGGAGACCCGAGGCTATTTCGATGCCTCCGGAGGGGAGCACGGTGATCGTCTGTCAGTGACGATCACAGCGCTCACCTTAGTTAGGGTCAACAAGTTCCTGGTTTGCGAGAAAAGTATGCTTTTCGTACAGTGCGCAGTTCGCTAAATTTCGGGTTGCTCCCGCGCAGTCCACAGTGTTCGGAAGTGCTCCGAAGGGTGAGCACGGTCTCCGGCTTGCCGAAACCTATTAGCGAGTGAATTGGTTTGGCTGAATGAGTTCTGGTTAGAGTAGTCGAACAATAAAAGCCCCGAAATCACATGAAATAGTGTGATTTTGGGTAGTCGGGAGGGCTTTTATGCAATTATACTTATTGTAGCTGTTGTTGGCAGCATGTGTGTGCTTTGGATAACCTCTGGACTGATTGTCCAAGGTCCTAAGCCCTCGTGGAGATAAGAAAATGATTTCCGGCGCGTTTCTCGGCGAAATCCGCCGACGGAACTCGGGTTTGGTTCGGAATTCTTCCGACGGTGCCTCGCGAGTTATTGTAGTGTCGCTGAGCCTTGTTGGCTGATCACCCGCATCATTTCGAGGGTTTAGAAATGACGGGTGAGCGACGGTAGGTTTCGGTGTCGAAATAGACACTTCCGGGAACCCTTATTCGTATAATTATCCGACGATAATTGTATTGTAGTGTTATCTTGTGTTTGCTGCCAAAACATCCAAATATGAGTGTTTTATGGCAGCGGGTGACTCGTGAAATGAGTTGGTGAGTTCCGGGACAGTTCGTGGGTCCCAGCAGAGTCCTGGTGCGGTTTACGGACTTCCGGTGAGTTACGGTAATTGGTTTCGGAAAACTAATCTCCGTGGGATTAGTTTGTGGGATGTGGTGTCAGTGTTTATTAGTGGTGGGTTAGACACTAACCCAGTGGACCTTCCTTAGGTCCGGTTGACACTCTTTGCGATCGGGAGGCAGACGACGGTTGTACGGGTGGGTAGTTCGATCAGACGTCCGTACGATGGTACACGCTGGTGACGTTCCTTCCACCCTTACTGTTTATATCGTTTATCCTAGATATATCTTGCACCTGTTTGTTACAGTATTACTCTACTCAGTGTTTTCATGTTTAGTATCATGTGTAGGAGTAGAGTAGATTACTTCTTATCAGCCTATGACATCTGTGACCTGTTCGGTCAGTTTACTTCAGTGTACTCAGCGACCTTGTTGTTCGGTTGGTCAGTTCTCGTGTTTCCTTGAGTAGTACTTGCATACAGTTGTAGTAACCGACATTTTTAATAATAAGAAATAAACCCTTTTGTTGACGATGTTATTGTGTGTAATTAAATTACAAATGCACTCGTCAAATTCAGGTCAAAATGAGCTAAAACGGAAAAGTTACGCGACCCGGAAAAACGTCTTAAAGTTAATAGTAACTCCGGATTTTCGGTAAATCGCGGAGTAGAGAATGGCCCAGAAGCATACCGAACTCCGAATATAGGATTTCAATAGCTCGTTTCGAACGGCTCGACTATTCTGAATCCAATGGCACTGACAGAATTGGATTCTGATGCATGGTTGTCGAGAAAAATGGGTTTGAACGATTATACATAAATAATTAAATAAGGGAGAATTTGGAGAAGAGAGAGAGGGATTGGTTCTTCGCGAATCTAAGATCAAATTGAATGAAATAAAATGCTAGATTCGATGTTCGCGACGTACTGAACGCGCTGGAGTGATCCGATCTGAAATCCGACGGACGGATCATCGGGAATTGTGAAAAGAACGCAAAGGGGTCAAAATCGCAAAATGGCAAAACGTGGGGAAACCTTATATTTTATGCGTCGATTTGCGAGAATTTGAACGTGGAGGAGGGTCTTACGTGCGTAATTCACTTATGGGCAGGGACTGGAATGGAAATTATAGGCTAAGGAGGGTTAAATTGCAAAAGTGTCCCTATAGCTTCCCCAGCCACCCTAGACTCATCCAGCCGCCCCTGCCAACCCTGTGCGCGCGCTCCTACTGCCCCAGCCGTCGGCAGCCGCTGCCGTCGTCGCCGGAAAAACCCTCCACTCCATCTTCTTCTTCCTCCCCGAGCCCGCACCACCTTGAACTTAGGCCAGGGAACTCTGGGAGGCAAGATACCTTTGGAGAAAGGTTACTCGGCCAAGATCCATCTCCAGGCTTGCATCTCCGGCCATCCCCGCCGTCGCTGTGCATCGCCGGAGCCAGAAGAGTCACCTGCGGCCAGATCTGCTCCACCCAGGCCGAGCTCGGGAGAGACGGAAACCCGCACGCCGCCGTCGGGTTTGGAGGCTTGCATCAACCTTCCCCGACCTCGGGCCATCTTCGGCGCGCCATCCCCGGCTTACCGGTACGCCGGCGGCCGCCGTTGGACTCCCCCGCCGCCGCTCGGATTGCTGCACCGAGGGTGGTGGCCCTGCCTGTGCGCGCCGCCGTCCATCGGAGGGAGCACCGCACTCCTCGACCTCCGGCGCCGACCCACCGCCGTCCCGACCTCCTCCGGCCGCCGCCGTGCCGCCGGAGGCACCCAACCCGAGAGTGAAGGAGGATTTGATCTCCTTCACCGCACCTCCGCCGTCCACCGCCGCCGGCCGGTGGGTGCCCCCTGGACCTCCCCAACTCCGCCGCGCCCACCACCGGCCGAACCGCCCGCCGCCTGACCGCCGGCGACGAGCCCTAGCTCTCGGTTTAGGTAAGGCTTGTGATTTATTAACAGCACCTAGTTCTAGGGTTTTGGGCACTGTTCCCGAGGTTCCAATGGGTCTTTTTGACCTCGGAGGGTGAGCACGATCATCGAATTTCGTGTCGAACGCGATGCTCACCTCCGTTCTGAATTTCGATGCCTCGTTTAGCGGGACGATAGTACTTTATGCGCTGTGCGCGATATTTTACAGAATTAATGTTGCTCGTGCGCGTGCTACGAGGTCCGACAGTGCTCCAAATGGTGAGCACGGTCTTCGGCATGTCGAAGACTTACAGCGGGTGCGATTTCTGAATTTACAGTGCATTGGTTTGCATGCACGACCCATAATAGCCCTAAATCGCATGAAATAATGCGATTTTGTGGGACTTCAGGGACTTTTATGCAATTGTATATTTTCTGGTCGCTGTAGACAGCGTAGGGATACTGTGGGCAACCTCTGGACTGATTGTCCAAGGCCCCAAATAATTACAGAAAAATCAGAAGTGATTTTCGGAACGTTTCGCGGTGGAATTTGCCGACGGAACTTTGTTTCGGCTCGGAATTCTTCCGGCGTCTGTTGTAGGGCATTTGCTTTGTCGCTAAGCCTTGTTGGCTGGTCACCCACATGATTTCGAGAGTTCAGAAACATTGGGTGAGCAACTTGGGGTTCCGGTGTCAAATCCGACGCTTACGGGAACCCGGATCGGAACGGTTGTACAACGACGATCGTTTCGAGTTGCGAGGGCACTACCGCTGTCTGGTTACACTAAAATGGGCATTTAGTGGCAGCGGGTGACTTATATTATATTAGGAAAGTTCCGGGATAACTTGTGGGTCCCGGTGGAGCTCCGGCACAGTTTTCGAAACTTTCGAGCGTTCCGACGATCGGTTTAGGGAAACCGAGTCTCGTGGGTTTATAAATGGAATTATAGTAGTGGAACTTAAGACGAGGGTTTGGATTCTAACCCGAGGGACCTTTTATAGGTTCGGGTGTTCAGCAGTCAGCAGGTCGACTTCGGCATACATTTACAGGTGGGTATCCCAGGTTGCCGTCGGCACAGTGGTGCAAGCTCGGTGACATTCTTTCCACCCTACTATCTGTTTTACTTATCATATATCGTCGATATCTGCACCATATTACTTTTGTACTTACTCTACTCGTTGATTTCCATGTTGGTAGCATGTGTAGGAGTAGAGTAAATTCTATCGGTACATATCTATACTTGGGGACCTATTCGGTCGAGTTACATATCCATACTTGGGAACCTAGTTGGTCAGTTGTATTCTATACTTGAGACCTAGTTGGTCAGTTGCATTCTATACTTGGGACCTATTGGTCAGTTACACTCTACACTCAGTACCTGATTGGTCAGTTTCTTTCTCTACCCTGGACCTGGTTGGTCAGTCACTTTCTCTACTTGGAACCTATTGTTACAGATTTTATGTTGGCATATTTCGTGAAGTTAGTTCGTAGTCTTGAAGGTTTAGAGAAGATGAGACGAAAATCGAAGACTCGCATACTCGAAACGTAAATCCACAATGCTCGGTAAATTCAAATAATGATGATGATGATTTATATACATTAACAAGGTTTTAGAAGACATTAGGATTGTTGAAATTTAGTTTTTAACTAATTTGGTTCTTCACTCTGCATATCTGGTTGAGAGGACCGGTCTCCACATTGAGAGGACCGGTCCCAGTAAGCACCTTCCGCGCAATTTTGCACAGAGGACCGGTCTCCACATTTAGAGGACCGGTCCCAGTAACCTGATATTCTCATGACGCAGAGTGAGACCGGTCTCCTACCTATGAAGACCGGTGTCACGCCCCCGCCCCGAAAACCGCTACCCATTTGGTCCGGTTCGGGCGCAACGAGCGGACGCCGGACGGACAGCACCTCCCCTGCCCGCCCAAGGCTTAACAACAGATTGTGTACATGAATTCACCCAGGAAAACTAAATTCAAAACATACACAATCGACGAGGGGCACAAACAGTGCCAACAACTAGAGCAAGTAATCCACAAGTAATACACAAGTGAAGTAAAGAGAGAATACTACTAGCTATTACATCATATTTACTTGATTTACATTTGCATCCCAAAATGATTACATGTTCATTTAACCTCGAATAGGTACATAATTCTTCCAAAACGAATACATTGGATTCTCTTTTCCAAAATAAAAAGCATCTAGATACAAAAGGGTGTAATCTAATGCATAAAAAGGAAAGCTACTAATGTAACTACCAGGTCCTCACTGATCGGGGGCGACGCCCTTGCCGCGGTCCTCGCCCGATGTACCTGCGCCAAACACTGGAAATAGAGTGGGGTGAGAACTAACTTCCTTAGTTCCCAGTGGGCTCGGCCACCGACTCCACCGATCTCCCCACTAGGTCCAAGTGGGCACAAGTAACAACAACTAGATATAGATAGATAAATATCTAAAAGCTGTAAACTGCATAATAGGAAATCTATGCTACTATGCCCATAATCTTTAAATTGTATGCATGCATCAAATAGTAAAGATTACTAACATGCTAACAAGTCCTCACTATGTTCAACAATGACTGTTCAATGTTAACATTAATATTTCCATTACCCAATCTGTGGCGATACCCTTGGGTTCGCCTACGCCTCACATATGAATCCCTTTTTGGGGAGGAGGCTCCACGTGCACTCCAAGCCCGGGATTGTCTGTGGACCTCCACGTGGTCCCGATCGTGCGACACTGAGTACTCGACGACACCGATGGCTATACCACCACTAATACAGACCGTGAGCTTGATCTATCCTCTCCACGTGAGGATACCCTACCGACTAGGGCCAACAGTGCTCTCGGAACTCCACTATTCCGACCAACAGTAACATGTACTTAGCTTTACTAAGATCTATGTTCACGAGCCATTTCTCTTGGGATTTCACCTATCCCTATGTCCAAAGACCTCTAGTGTCAAATACACTATGTTAATGCCACTCGTCATGTTCTTTACATTAGATGCCACTCGATCTATGTCACTAGATAACCCTCGAGTCCATTTCTTTCTTAGCACTATAGAATCCGATGTCCAGACCCAATCCTCACCTATCCATTCACCTAGCATTCCAAGTACACTAGGCTATCACTAGAAAGCATAAGGAATAGTCTAACATGCATTTCTATTATGCTAACATGCAAGAGATGAAATTATTACAGTTCTAAGACATAGAAAGGAGTTCGAAGTATTCGAGTGTCACCCCCCACCTTTTGGGAAGCCTCACGAAGCTACGACGTCCGACTCGTAGTCTCCAAACACCGCTTTGGCCTCTTTAGGCCAAACAGCAGCTCCAAGCCCTTGTTTGGCTCGGATCACTCAAACCGCTCGACGAAACGAAATTTCGTCTTCGCCAACGCGTTCGTGAACCTAACAATATGTTAGAAATGAGGTTAAAAGAGATCAAAACCTCTTATTAAGAAAAGCCCCAATTTGAGCCCTAGAAATTGCCCCGAGCAAAATCTCGCGTTAGAGCCCAAATTACTTGTGCAAATCATCTCTTAGGAAGCCTAGGGTTCCATAAAAATTATCGCTAGAGGATTTAGAACACTCTAGGAGGAGTTACCATGAAAAACCCTCAATTTGGAACCCTAGGTTTACACACTAGCTAACCCATTTGATCAAAACCCTAAAACATGGGTTTGATCTCATTAGAATCAAGCTAGGGTCCCATTTGGCCCATTTCCAAGCATAGAAACCCAAAACCCTAAGTTCTATAGTTTAGGGTTCAAGAGAGCTCACCTCAGGTAGCTCCAAGCCAAGAAGAAGGTGAGGAAGAGGATGGAGAACTCCTTCCCTAGCTTCTTCTCCTTCTTCTTCTTCCATTTTCTCCTTCTTCTTCTTCTTTCTTTTTCTCCTTCTTCTTCTTCTTTCTAGAGAGAGAGAGGGAGAGTGTGTTGGTGTGTGTGTGAGAGGGAAATGAAAGAAAGAGAGGGAGAAATGCCCTCTATAACCCTCTATTGTAACAAAATGCCACTAGCCCCCTCAACTTTGCAAAATGCCCAAAACTGGGCATTCTGCGCAGCTGGGATCCGGATCTGGCCCATGAGATTCGGATCCCGTAAGCAAACTGGGCATTCTGCGCGGCTGGGATCCCGACCTGGCTTATGGGATTCGGATCCCGTAAGCAAACTGGGCATTCTGCCCGGCTGGGATCCCGACCTGGCTTATGGGATTCGGATCCCGTAAGCAAACTGGGCATTCTGCGCGGCTGGGATCCCGACCTGGCTTATGGGATTCGGATCCCGTAAGCCCCCTCAGCCCAACATTTAAGGACTTAGCCAAATTTCAGCATTTTTCGTTTCTTCTTCGTTTCAACTCACTTTTGGCCCGTTTGACCTCCGATTCATTTCAAATCGAGCCGAGACTCTCCAAACATGATTTAGATCATGTCCACATCATTATTTCATCCGCGCAAGTGTCGGATTTAGCTCAAGACCCGACATAGCTTTTCGGGTTCCGTTTTCGCGCCTATGCGTACAAAAACGCTCGAATACTTCCAAACTTCACCGGGAGCAACTCCGGTGCGCTTTTGGCCTTCGGATCAACTTCGAACCTTCCGAAGTCCATCCCCTCGACAACCAGTCGATTCTAAACGTGGTGCAACTCTCGAATTTCGAGAATTCACTTCCTTACAACCGGTCCCAGTAACCTGATTTTCTCTTGACGCAAAAGAGGACCGGTCCCCTGAGCAGTGAGACCGGTCCCTCGGTGATTAATTTCTTATTGCGCAAGGGAGGACCGGTCCCTGCCTTGGAGGACCGGTCCCTCGATACGAAATCTGTTTTAAAGATTTATTTTTCTAATCTAAATCTATCTAGAAGTCTTCTAAACCTATAAATAAGATGTAGGGGTGTTTCTAAAACATAACTAAGCATAGAATATCTTCTTGAAACCCTAGAAACTTGTTGGGTGCTTTCTTTCTTTCTTCAACAACAAGTTTCTATCGGATCAATTCTTGAAACCCTAATTTCTCGTTCTTAATAGAGAATTGATCCGGCTATTGCTTAGAAACATCGTCTACGGTTCTTTAATGATTATCTAAGCAATAAATCATCACCGATCGTATGGTTCTTGCTCCGGACGGAGTGCGCTCGTGGATTCGAGTGGGCGTCGTGGATTCGGCGTGATCAAGGCTTCGTGGATTCGAAGTGGAGGCGTTTCGTGGATTCGGGACATGGCGTTCGTGGACTCGGACGTGGACAACGCGGCGGCGTGCGCGGAGATTCATAGGAGGTTAAGAGAGGTTAAGTCCGTACAGTTGGTAATCACCTTGTAATCTTTTCTCTTAGTGGATTGTTATTCGCGTGTTGGTCCCGTGGGTTTTTTACTCCGAGTTGGAGTTTTCCCACGTAAATCTCGGTGTGTTTTTTATTTTCCGCATTTACTATTTTTATTTTTCATCGAGATTTGTGGTTTTTGGCCCATACACCTATTCACCCCCCTCTAGGTGTTGTTTGATACAATCTAGATAGATCCTTGGGGCTTCCCCGTAACTCACACCTATTTGGTCAGTCATACTCTGTACTTGGTACCTGGTTGGTTCTTCTGGTTACTTGATGACCCATGTGGTCGCTGGGCCCTGGGGGGCAGGATTGTCGGCTGGTTGCCGATGGATGATCTTTGAGCATATCTACATTGATCGCCCGATACTCGTCGCATTTCACGAACACCAGCGGTTTGGCCACCGTAAGGGGGTGTTCTTTTCCGGAAAAGTGGTTGCAGAGGTCGACCCGTGAGCCCAAGAGGGGTTATATGCACTGGAGAGTAGTGGGGGCATTAGCTTGAGGTCTGCGGTGCTGACCAAGAGAGCTGGCTTGAGGTCTGCGGTGCTGACCAAGAGAGCATTGGTTCAGATTGGGTACTTTTGAGCTTGTCGTCCTTGACGCATATTTACAGTAGCAGTTGGTTTACATTTCTACATATCTCTTTACTCCATTATAGTTGCTACTGTACTACTATCAGCTTTACTTTGTTTGTCTCCGGATACCCACTGGGAGGGGAAGACATGTTTACATGTTCTCACCCCCTGCCTTCTTTTTCAGGTGAGATTGCTGGTCCGAGTGGGACCGCTAGTGAGGCGCGTACCTAGCGCACGTTCTAGTACCCGACCCGCGGTTTGCTTTTACTTAGTACCTTCATTTTACTCTTTAGTTTGCATTATTTATTTACGACTTAGACTATCTATGGTTCATGTTCTCTATTTTGAATTGGATGTTTAAATTATCGTATGGTTTAGATTTGAATTGGGATTTAATATATGGCTTGGTTTATGAAAGAAAAGGTTTTCTACCCCTCGTGGTAGCGTTTTAAAAGGAAAAAGGTTTCCTAGTGGGAAACAGTTTTAAAAGGGTTTTCTTGAGGATTTTATGACTTAGAGTTTCAAAACCAGTTCCCGAGTAGGGAACCTTTCAACTGATAGATGTGGATTGTGAATGTAACCTGTGGTGAATGGTGTAAATGTGTATGATGTAAGTTACTTTCTTTACTGTACACATTTTTGTGGTTGTATGTTGTGTAGACACTCTCTGTACTTGTGCTATGCCGTGCAAATACAGGGGAGACTCTGTCCGTGTGAATAGTGGTCTCCCTGTATTTGTGGCAGGTCTGACATGCCTTTGGGGTCAAGGTTTTAAAAAAAAAAAAATTTCGCTGTTTTTATACTCTAAAATAACCCGGGGCGTGACAACAGTTGAGAGGATGTTGAGTTGTTCCATCCTAGTTGACCTGAGTGGTCAGTTCTTGTGTTTCCTTCAGTAGTACTTGCATACAGTTGAGAGGATGTTGAGTTGTTCCATCCTAGTTGAATTGATTGGTCAGTTTCTTTTCTCTACTTAGGACCTGGTTGGTCAGTTTCTTTCTCTACTCAGGACCTGGTTGGTCAGTTACTTTGCATACTTTGGGACCTGGTTGGTCAGTCACTTTCCGTACTTGGGACCTATTTGGTCACCACACTCGCACTTGGTACCGGTTGGTTCTTGGTTACTTGATGACCCATGTGGTCGATGGGCCCTGGGGGGCAGGATTGTCGGCTGATTGCCGATGGTTGATAATTGAGCATATTTGCATTGATCGCCCGATACTCGTCGCAAGTCACGAACACCAGCGGTCTGATCCACCGCAAGTGGGGTGTTCTTTTCCGGAAAAGTGGTTGTAGAGGTTCGACCCGTGAGCCCGGGAGCTTTATGCTGGGGTTGGATGCATGGTAGAGTAGTGGGGGCATTGGCTTGAGGTCTGTGGTGCTGACCAAGAGAGCTGGCTTGAGGTCTGCGGTGCTGACCAAGAGAGCATTGGTTCAGATTGGGTACTTTTGAGCTTCTATACCTGTTGACGCATACTTACAGTAGCTGTTGTTTCATATCTGTATATCTCTCCCGTTTATTTGTTTATCATAGCTACTGTACTACTATTATCTCCTCTTGTGTCTATCTCCGCGAGGTATCCACTGGGAGGGGGAGACATGTTTACATGTTCTCACCCCTCGCCTTCTCTTTCAGGTGACATTGCAGGAGTTAGTGGGACAGCTGGTGAGGAGCGAGTCTAGTTCGCGACATAGCTCCGTCCCTTTGTCGGTTATTCCCTTACCCTTCCTGTTTACTTTGTTTACGACTTAGACTCACTTTATGGTTCAAGTTCTCTACTATTGTTTGTGATTATTAAAATATCATTTTGGAATGAGTTGTAAGAATGGCTTTGGGATTTTAAAATAAAAAGGTTTTCTACCCCTCGTGGTAGTGTTTTCAAAAGAAAATGTTTCCGTGTGGGAAACAGTTTTAAAAAAGTTTTATCGTGGATTTTATAACTTAGTATTTCAAAATCAGTTTCCGAGTAGGAAACATTTCAAATGATAGATGTGGTTTTATGAATGTGTAAATGTGAATGAACCTGTAGCGAATGGTGTGGATATGTATGTGTAGTAAATGGGTTAGTGGAGAGCAGATGGGTTCCGTCGCAAATCGGCGACCAAAATGGATGAAACAAAATGGTAGTTTCGACGCCCTCGATATGCTGAACGCGATGGCGCAATCCGTTTGCAAATCCGACGAACGAATCGCCGGATATTGCAAGATGGTCGCAAAGGGGTCGATGTGTAATAATCGGATTGTTGGAGAGGGGATGGATTTCTTCGCGAATCCGTGACCGATCGAGACAAACCAAAATCATAGGTTTGTTGCCCTCGTTGTGCTGGACGCAATGGCGCAGACGGATCGAAAATCCGACGGACGGATCTCCGGATATCGCGCGTTCTTCGAGAAGAGGTCGGAAATGGCAAAGCGGTATTTTTGCAAAACATGCGACATTTTATGTGCCGTTTCGCCTGAGATCACTTGTAGAGGTACGTACACGCGTATTTCACACTCTATGAGGGACTGAGAATTAAATATTCCACTTTGGGGGACTTTTATGCAAAGTGTATGTGTTTATATAGAGAGTGCCCTAGGGTTTCATGAAGAAACCCTAGCTTTTGGGCTTCCCTTTGGCAGAGCTAAACCTAGCCGTCACCTCTGCGCCTCTACTGTCACGCCCCGGGGTCTCTTTGGTACATAAACACACGGACAGAGTCTCCCCTGTATTTGCACGGCGTCGCACAAGTACAGAGTACAACTAAACAACCAGGAACACAACCACAACAGTATGAATATCAAGTACACTAAATATACCACATCATACAACCATTCACCACATTCACAACTTAGCTTATTTATAAATCTTTTAAAACCGTTTCCCACACGGAAACCCTTTTCCTTTGAAAACACTACCACGAGGGGTAGAAAACCTTTTCTTTAACCCTTTCCTTTGAAATGCTACCTCGAAGGGTAGGAGACAGTTTAATTCACAAAATATAAGTTCTTTCATAAACTTCCAAAAACCATTATAAGTCTCAATCCACCACTGAAAGTAAAACTAAAGTAAAGCTAGAACTGAACCATAATGTACTCTAAGTAATAAAACGAGAAAGGTAAAGAAGTAACCGATATGGGTAGGAGCTACATGCGTACTAGACTCGCTCCTCACCTGCTGTCCCGCTAGGACCCGCTATGTCACCTAAAAAAGAAGGCGGGGGGTGAGAATATGTAAACATGTCTCCCCTCCCAGTGGGTATCCACTAGCAACGGAGTAAAGCAAAGGAAGGACTAGTAAGTAGATACAGTAGCCAAAGTAAGCAGGAGAGAGATATATGTAATATAAACAAACTGCTACTGTATGTATGCATCGAAAAGCTGAGAAAGTAAATACCCAATCCATAACCGCCAATATTGGTCCGCAGACCTCAGGCAATGCCCCCTGTCTCTAAGCCTGCATTCAACCTAATCCCACATGGGCTCACGGGTTGGCGTCCAACCACTTTTCCGGAAAAGAACAACCTGGCCGGTGGATCAGACCGCCTGTGTTCGTGATATGCGCTCGAGTCCTGGGCGATCGATGCTGTTATGCTCAAAAGCCAGACGTCAGCAACTAGCTGACAATCCCGTCCCTAAAGGGACATCGACCCCTTTGGGTCATTAGGTAAACTCGCCGACCACGTAGGTCACAGAAGCACTGAAACAAGCCGACCGAATAGGTCACTGAAACTGAAGCGAACTGACCGAACAGGTCACTGAGAAACTGTAAACAAGCAGACCGAATAGGTCACTGAAACTGTAAAGGATCGACCAAGTAGGTCGCAGAAGAGCTGTAAACTCAAACCACTCTACTCCTATCAAGTATACTAAGTATGCATATAACTGAGTAGAGAATAGAAACGACAGAAATGCGCAAGTAAGAAAAGTAAAGTAGAGTAGAGTAAAGTGAAGGAGTGTCACCAAGCGTGTACCACTGTACCGACGACAACCCGGATACCCACCTGAGTATCAAAAGGAGTGGTCTGCCGACTGCTGGAAGGAACGACTGAACCTACGAGGGTTCACCGGGTTAGAAACTAACCCACTAAAACTAGAACCATAATTCACAAATCCCACGACGTAACTGCCTCGAAACGACTACTACAGTACGTCCGTTTCGATCCGGGTTCCCGAAAGCGTCGACTTTGACACCGGAACCCACCGTCACTCACCCGTCGTCTCCGGACCTTCGACACGACACAGGTGACCAGCCAACAAGGCTTAGCGACAAAGAAAATAATCTTTGGAAAGCGTCGGAAGAAATCCGAACCAAAGTCGCGTTCCGTCGTCGAATTTTGCCGACGAACGCTCCGGAATTACACTTACTGTTTTCTGAAAAGCTCGGGACCTTGGACAAATACCAGAGGTTATCCGCAAAGACGTACACATCGCCCAAGATAGCCTGTGAGGCTACAATTGCATAAAAGTCCCAAAAGAATCCTAAATCGCATTATTTCATGTAGAAATAGGGTTATTATGGGCCGTGCACACAAATCGGTGCATCGCAAATTCTGAAATCGCACTCGCTGTAAGTCTTCGACATGCTGAAGACCGTGCTCGCCTTTCGGAGCACAATCGGGCATCGTAGTGCACGCACAAGCGACACTAATTTCAGTAAACAGCGCGCACAGCGCGTAAAGTGCGATCGTCCCGCTAAACGGAGCATCGAAACTCAGAACGGAGGTGAGCATCGCGTTCACACGGAAAATCCTTGACCGTGCTCACCTCCCGAGGTTCATTTGACCCACCGGATCACCAGATAGGTGATCCGAACCCTAGACTAGCATGCTGTTAACAAATACACAGCATACCTGACCCGAGGGAGCAAGGGTTGGCCGCCGGCGGCTCGACGGCGGTCGGTCCGGCCGGGGACGGGAGCGCCGGGTCGGAGATGTCCGGGAAGGTCCCGACCGGCGGCGGGAGGCGGCCGGTGGCGCGGCGGAGGAGATCCACTCCTCCCTCATCCTCTCGGGTTAGGAGGCGCCGGCGGTACGGCGGCGGCCGGAGGCGCCGAGACGGCGCCGGTCCGGCACGGAGGCCGAGGGAAGCCGATGCTCCCTCGGGAGGCGGCGAGGACGCCCGAAAGCCTAGGGGTGCAACCCTCGGTGCACCGAAACCGAGCGGCGGCGGGGTTGCTCCGCGGCGGCCGGTGTACGGGGAAGCCGGGAAGGCGCGCGGAGGTGGCCCGAGGTCGGAGGAGGTCGGTGCGTCCGTGTGGGGGTGGCGGCGGCGCGCGGTGGCGAGGCGGCGGCGATCTCACCGCCACAAGGCTCTCGGGTTAGGAGTTCTCCGGCGATGTCGCGGCGGCCGGAGGAGCTCGGGCCGGCGGGGATCCGGCCGAGGAGGTCGAGGGAAGGTGGCGCCCTCCCGGAGGTGGCGGCGGCGGGCGGAAGTCGAAGCGGCTCGGTCACCGCCCGCGCGCAGCCTTCGGGCGGCCGCAGCGGCGCGTGGCGCGCCGCGTTGTCCGGGACGGCCGGACGCGCACGCCGGAGGTTCGTCGGTGCCGAGGGAGGTCGGGGCACCCGAGGGAGCGGCGGCCGCGCGAGGATGCGGTGGGTGCTCCGGCTCGGTGCAGGTGATCAAGCATCGCCGCAGAGCAACAATGGCGGCGGCGGCGCCCGGGACGACGGCGGCGGCGGGGCGGGCGCGGCGATCCTCCTCGGCCAGGGCAGGGCAACCCTCCAGAGAAGCTTGAAGCCTTCTCGGTCCTTTTCTGGATCAGTGGAGAAGGAGGTGGCCGAGGAAGATGGAGGAGGAGCTCGGGGAGGTTCTCCGGCGGCCGGAGGAGCTCGCCGGAGGTTGTCGGCGCGCGCACGGGGAGGCAGAGGAAGGGTCGGAGGCGGCTGTGGGCTTGGGGAGGTGAAAGGGTGGCTAGGGTTAGGGTTGAGTCCATGAAACCCTAAACCATATTTTATACACAATTGCATTTTTTGCATTTTAGCCCTCCAAAGCCCATTATTCATACTTTAATCCCTGCCATTAGTTGAATCTTGCAACAAGGACCCTCCACATTCAAAATCACGCAATTCGGCACATAAAATATAGCGACTTTTTGCATTCCACCGTTATGCGATGTTCGCCTCTTCGCGTTCTTTTCGCGATTCCCGAAGATCCGTCCGTCGGATTCACGATCGGATCGCGCCAGCGCGTTCAGCGCGTCGAGAACATCGAATCTAGCCTTTTACTTCAATTGATTTGGTCTCGGATTCGCGAAGTATCCATTCTTTCTTTATTCTTCCAAAATCTCCAATTTTCTTAAGTCTTTAAGTAAAACCGTTAAAACCCCTTTTCCTCGATAACCGTGATTCGAATCCAATTCCGTCAATGGCATTGGTTCCAGAATAGTCGAGCCGTTCGAAACGAGCTATTGAAGTCCTATATTCAGAGTCCTATACGCATCTGGACCCATCTTTACTCCGCGATTTCCCGAAAATCCGGAGTTACTATTCACTTTAAGTCAAACTTCCGGGTCTTGTAACTTTTTCGTTTTAACTCGGTTTCGCCTGAAATTTGACGTGTGCTCTTATAATACATTTACACACAATAACATTCAGAAACGAAAGTCAAATTTCATTTAGGTAAAAAGTCGGTTTATTACATCTACCCTCGCCGTGCGCACGTCCCGGCCGCGAGCAACCGCCTCCAGCCGCCGGAGTAGGGTAGAACCCGGCCACCACCCCTTCTCTCTCTCTCTCGACCGGCACCACCTTCTCGGCCTAAGTGCGTGGGGAAGAGCACATGCACTGGGATCCTCTGCCCTGTGGCAGAAAACGATCTCCGGCGCCGATCCTCCCGCCCCGCCGCCTCGGGGTGCCGTCGCCGCCTCTCGGGGTGCCGCCGCCGCCGCCGTGCGCCATGGGCGCCGCAGTCAGCACTCGCAGACCGAGCCTGTGCTCGGCGACCACACCCGAGCGGCGGCAACCGCAGCCGTCGTCACCTCATCCTCTTCCAACCTCGGCGACTCGCCGTCTGGCCGAAGCCTCCCGCCGTCCGCCGCCGCCACCATGCACGTGGAGCGCCGCCACCACCGCTCCTTGTGGCTAAACCTAGCCCGTAGGGCTCGGGATGACCCGGTCGCCGCCGCCTCCCTGAGCCCCGGCGACCTCCGCCGCCGACCCCGCCGTCTCCGAGCTCCACCGCCGGACGCCGCCGCTTCTTCGCGACGCCGCGCCGCTCGGATCTAGCCCGAGCAGCGACCGAGCTCTCGGATTACATCGCGCCACCGCCGCCGGGGTCTCACCCGAGGTACTTCTCCGACCACCAAAGAACCCGCCGCCGTCGTCCCCGAGGAGCGCCGACCGCCGCCGTGGCCGCAGCAGCTCTCGGAACCCGAGCGGACCTTGTGCGACTCGGGTTGCTCCCCGAGCCGCCGCCGCCTTCCGATGCTCGCCGACCCGCGCACCACCCTACCCCGGGCGGCCGCACCGAAGGCCTCCTCGTCGCCTCGAACCCGAGTCCGAGCTCTCCTGACGGGGAGCTAGGGCATCGCTCCGCCGTCGCTGCCGCCGCTCTCCGCCGCCCCTCATGGTGAGCATCACGCTCCTTACCCTCCCCTCATCCATCCATGACCGCCGTGCGTGCCACCGTGCTCCCAGAAAGCGGCCGGAGCTGGCTTGCTCTGGCCAAGGCTTGAAATAGGGCTTTAATTGGGTGCGTCACTGTTTCGAGCCTCCCGGGCCTCCTCGATCCCAACGGAAGGGAGCACGATGATCAGGACACATCGCTGATCACCGTGCTCACCTTCGTTTCTATCGGAGAAGCTCTGTTTCACTGATTTGGCGATGTCGACCATTTTCGAGCCTATTTGGCTGCTGTTACGGCTTGCGCTCATTTTTTTCGGAGACCCGAGGCTGTTTCGATGCCTCCGGAGGGGAGCACGGTGATCGTCTGTCAGTGACGATCACAGCGCTCACCTTAGTTAGGGTCAACAAGTTCCTGGTTTGCGAGAAAAGTATGCTTTTCGTACAGTGCGCGCAGTTCGCTGAATTTCGGGTTGCTCCCGCGCACTCCACAGTGTTCGGAAGTGCTCCGAAGGGTGAGCACGGTCTCCGGCACGCCGAAACCTATTAGCGAGTGAATTGGTTTGGCTGAATGAGTTCTGGTTAGAATAGTCGGACCATAAAAGCCCCAAAATCACATGAAATAGTGTGATTTCGGGTAGTCGGGAGGGCTTTTATGCAATTGTATTTATTGTAGCTGCTGTTGGCAGTATGTGTGTGCTTTGGATAACCTCTGGACTGATTGTCCAAGATCCTAAGCCCTCGTGGAGATCAGAAAATGATTTTCGGCGTGTTTCTCGGCGAAATCCGCCGACGGAACTCGGGTTTGGTTCGGAATTCTTCCGACGGTGCCTCGCGAGTTATTGTAGTGTCGCTGAGCCTTGTTGGCTGATCTCCCGCGTCATTTCGAGGGTTTAGAAATGACGGTGAGCGAGTAGGTTTCGTGTCGAAATAGACACTTCCGGAACTCGTATTCGTATAATTATCCGACGATAATTGTATTGTAGTCTTATCTTGTGTTTCGCCAAAACATCCAAATATGAGTGTTTTATGGCAGCGGGTTACTCGTGAAACGAGTTGGTGAGTTCCGGGACAGTTCGTGGGTCCCGGCGGAGTCCCGGTGCGGTTTACGGGACTTCCGGCGAGTTACGGTAATTGGTTTCGGAAAACCAATCTCCGTGGGATTAGTTTGTGGGATGTGGTGTCAGTGTTTATTAGTGGTGGGTTAGACACTAACCCAGTGGACCTTCCTTAGGTCCGGTTGACACTCTTTTGCAGTCAGGAGACAGACGCGACAGTCGTACAGGTGGGTACTTCGATCCGACGTCCGTACAGTGGTACACGCTGGTGACGTTCCTTCCACCCTTACTGTTTATATCGTTTATCCTAGATATATCTTGCACCTGTTTGTTACAGTATTACTCTACTCAGTGTTTTCATGTTTAGTATCATGTGTAGGAGTAGAGTAGATTACTTCTTGTCAGCCTATGACATCTGTGACCTGTTCGGTCAGTTTACTTCAGTGTACTCAGTGACCTTGTTGTTCGGTTGGTCAGTTCTCATGTTTCCTTCAGTTGTACTTGCATACAGTTGAGAGGATGTTGAGTTGTTCCATCCTAGTTGACCTGAGTGGTCAGTTCTTGTGTTCCCTTGAGCAGTTTTGCATACAGTTGAGAGGATGTTGAGTTGTTCCATCCTAGTTGACCTGAGTGGTCGGTTCTTTCTACTCGGGACCCGGTTGGTCGCTTTCTTTCTCTACTCAGGGACCCGGTTGGTCGGTTACTTTGCATACTTTGGGACCCGGTTGGTCACCACTTTCGTACTTGGGACCTATTTGGTCACCACACTCGCACTTGGTATCTGGTTGGTTCTTCTGGTTACTTGACGACCCACGTGGTCGCTGGGCCCTGGGGGGGCAGGATTGTCGGCTGATTGCCGATGGTTGATAATTGAGCATATTTGCATTGATCGCCCGATACTCGTCGCACGTCACGAACACCAGCGGTCTGATCCACCGCAAGTGGGGTGTTCTTTTCCGGAAAAGTGGTTGCAGAGGTTCGACCCGTGAGCCGGGGAGCTTTATGCTGGGGTTGGATGCATGGTAGGGTAGTGGGGGCATTGGCTTGAGGTCTGCAGTGCTGACCAAGAGAGCTGGCTTGAGGTCTGCGGTGCTGACCAAGAGAGCATTGGTTCAGATTGGGTACTTTTGAGCTTCTATACCTGTTGACGCATATTTACAGTAGTTGTTGTTTCATATCTGTATATCTCTCCCGTTTATTTGTTTATCATAGCTACTGTACTACTATTATCTCCTCTTGTGTCTATCTCCGCGAGGTATCCACTGGGAGGGGGAGACATGTTTGCATGTTCTCACCCCTCGCCTTCTCTTTCAGGTGATATTGCAGGAGTTAGTGGGACGGTTGGTGAGGAGCGAGTCTAGTTCGCGACATAGCTCTGTCCTTTTGTCGGTTATTCCCTTACCCTTCCTGTTTACTTTGTTTACGACTTAGACTCACTTTATGGTTCAAGTTTTCTACTATTGTTTGTGATTATTAAAATATCATTTTGGAATGAGTTGTAAGAATGGTTTTGGGATTCTAAAATAAAAAGGTTTTCTACCCCTCGTGGTAGTGTTTTCAAAAGAAAAAGTTTTCGTGTAGAAAACAGTTTTAAAAAGGTTTTATCGTGGATTTTATAACTTAGCATTTCAAAATCAGTTTCCGAGTAGGAAACATTTCAAATGATAGATGTGGTTTTATGAATGAGTAAATGTGAATGAACCTGTAGTGAATGGTGTGGATATGTGTATGTTGATTGGAATAAATATCTGTACACTTGGTTGTGATTGTTTGGCTGTATTTCATTCTCTATACAGTGGTCTCTCTGTATTTGTGGCAGGTCTGGTACGTCCTTCGGGGTCAGGGTTTAAAAAAAAAAAAAAATTCCGCTGTTTTTACAAGACTCCTATCATCATTTTTTAAAGAATATTAATTTTCAACCATTCATTTTCTGTTCACTAGATGGATACAAGAACAATATCGAAAGTGCGTGAAATTTGATTTCTAGGTAGTTTAAATGGTTTAGATCATATTTAACGAAGCCGATTGTCAATTTGAAAGCTCTATCATCGAAAACAACTCGAGAGTAAAATGGGCTCGGTACTCTTAAGAGTATTCTAGCTCAACTCTCTCTCAATCTCTCTATAGAGAGAGAGAGTCCGGCTGCTATGCTATCAATAGCAAGGAGGTATCCGTGCTACCAAGTTTTCTACCGTTAGATCCACCCCTTTGATGGTTTTCACCCGTTAGATCATACTATTCAACCAACCACCCACTTAACCCTATGGGGCCCACATCATCCTAACCGCACATCTTTCAATCCAACGGTCAAAAACTTGGTAGCACAAATGAGTTGGTGCTATTAATAGCATAGTAGCCGAGTTATATATATATATATATATATATATATATATATATATATATATATATATATATATATATATATATATATTTGGATGCACGTTCATTTCAACCATTTATAATAATTTAATTTTCTCTTTTTTAAAAAATTCTCTACTTCGATCTTATATCTTATTAATAAACTAGGATTTGACCCATGCGATGCACGGATAATATAATAATATAAAATAACTTTTGCAAATAAAGAAATATACTATCAATCTTAATTATAGTACATATTAAAGTACAAAAGCTAGAGAAAAAAATTATAGACCAAAGTAAATACTCAAATAAAAATTATGAACAAAGTCTTATAATAAAATCGTAATTTGATTTAATTTGATATAATAGTGTTTCCTAATAAAATTCTTATTAATTGTATATATAATTATCTAATATTGGTATAATTTGTTAATTGGTATAATTTGATTTAATGTGATTTAATAGTGTTTCCTAATAAAATTATTATTCTATCTAGATAATTGTTTAATTGGTATAATTTGACTTCATTTGAATTAATTTTAATTAATTTGGTTTAATTATATTTAATAGTGTTTCCTAATAAAATCGTAATTTGATTTAATTTGATATAATAGTGTTTTCTAATAAAGTTCTTGTTAATTATATATATATATAATTATATTTAATTGGTATAATTTGTTAATTGGTATAATTTGATTTAATTTGATTTAATAGTGTTTCCTAATAAAATTGTAGTGTTTAATAGTGTTTCCTAATCAAATTCTAGTAATAGATAGATAGATAGATAGATAATAGATTGTGAAAAGAAATTTTATGGTCAGAAGTGGACTTTACATTCAATAGAGTATTTAACAAACTCGTAATTTCAAAATTAGAATCAATTTTTTGATTGTTGAGGCTCAAAATTAAAAGTCCGTAAAGCCTGTTTTTTAAAATTTGATTTTGATTTCAAATTTAAATTTAAAATTTAAAATTTAGTTTTAAATTAAAATTTAAAATTTAAATTTAAATTTAAATTTAAATTTTAAATTTAAATTTTAGTTTTAAATTAAAATTTAAAATTTAAAATTTAAAATTTAAATTTAAATTTTATTTTGAATTTTTATAACTTAACTTTCAAATTTCATATTTTAAATTTAAAATTGAGAAATTCAATTTAAAATATCAAATTTAAATTTTAAATTAAAGATAAAATTTAAATTGTAAAAAATTTTAAATTTTAAATTATAGTTTTTAAATTTAAAACTACAAATTTCAAGTTTTTAAATTTAAAATTCTAAATTTTGAGTTCTAAAATTTCAAAATTTTTACTGTATAATTTTAAAATTTGTTTTTAAATTTAGATTTTAAATTTGTAGATTTAATAATTTAGTTTAATTTTTTTGAATTTTCAAATTTTAAATATAGATATCAAATTTTAATTTTTATTCAAAATTTAAATTTAAAATTTAAATTCAAATTTTGTAATATTTTAAAATAAAATTCAATAAAAATTTTATTATTTGCAAATAGGAAATTTTTTTTACAAATAGCTTTACAAAATCACTTTTGAAAAATTGCTTTCCATTTACATTTAAATTAACGCTTTACATCTTTCAAACAGAATCAATTATCCAAAATAAACCAGAATCTCAAACGGTCCCACAAATCGCGGACTAAGCTTATTCCGCAAACCAAACCGTTTGATCCCCCTGGATGGCGATACCTTGAGCAGTACGTGCTCCCCGACCTGAAACTCTAGGTCGCGACTCTGCTGGTCCGCGTAGCTCCTCTGTCGACTCTGGGCAGTCAGGAATCGCTCTCTCGTGACACAAATCTTTGCCTCTGCATCCTCCAACAAGTCTGGCCCAATCAACTAGCGTTCACCGACGTCATCCCAACAGATAGGGGATCGACATCGACGCCCATATAAAGCCTCATATGGTGCCATCTTAATGCTCGCCTGGTAGCTATTATTATAGGCAAACTCTACCAGAGATAGGTAACGATACCATCCATCTCCATAATCCAGGACACAAGCGCGTAGCATATCCTCGAGAGTCTGGATAACGCGCTCTGACTGTCCGTCGTTCTGCGGATGGAAAGCTGTACTGAAATTGAGCTTCGTACCCATAGCTTGCTGCAAGTTCCTCCAGAAGTGGGAAACGAAACGGGTGTCCCGATCAGACACAATCGACACTGGCCCACCGTGAAGCTCGGACGATCTCGGTGATATATAATCGTGCCGGTCCGATCTCGGGACCACGTCGTGTGAATCGGCAGGAAGTGAGCTGATTTCGTCAACCGATCGACTATGACCCAAATCGCATCGTGACCTCGTTGTGATCGAGGCAATCCAGTGACGAAATCCATAGTGATCTGCTCCCACTTCCACACAGGTATAGGAAGTGGTTGCAACTTCCCTGCTTGTCGCTGAAGCTCGACTTTCACCTGCTGGCACACTAAGCATCGAGCCATGTGCTGTGCCACCTCTTGCTTCATCCCAGGCCACCAGAAATTCTGCTTTAAGTCGCGATACATCTTGGTTCCACCTGGATGAACCGTGTAAGGGGATCGGTGCGCCTCGGATAGGACGTCGCTCCTCAACTCCGAGTCACTGGGCACGCACCAACTGCCTCTGAATGCAAGGACCCATCAGTGTGGATGGTGAAGTCCCCGAAACTTGACCAGGTACCCACCATAATCAAATTTGGATACTGCTCCGCCAATGCGGTATAACCTTTGAGTACTGGTCAATCACACTTCCTCGTATTTGGACAGAATCAATATTCTGAATAGGGAAAGGATAGGACTTCGGTCCCACCTGGACAAGACGAGGGTAAACATTCCAACCCAAATCTACGGATCAAGATTCACTGGAATCATATCCATCTTATAACCTGCGGACAAAGACAGTCCCGCGTCCAGAATTATCCGATCCCATTTTGCAAATTCTGAGAAAATAATTCATCCCTCAGAATTACTAGGTCCACTCAACTTTGGTCTGCATAGCCGTAACCAACTCGACTACGTCGAAAATTCACGTAGAAAAGTCACGGCAACACCGCGAGTTTGGTGTATGTTTCCGTAGTCCGAAACGACACACTCCTACTCGCCCACAACATCAATTAGCTAACCACGTGCTAAATGTATCGTTGTCCAAAACCTGAGTCGAAATACTCACCTTGGAGACCACAGTCTCACACTAGTCACCCGACAACTACCAACGTCAAACCTCAATCAGTGGAAAGCCATCTGTGGCATTCAACAGTCCTAGGTCCAAGACCTCATTTTCTACCTGACCAAAGGTCCAAGGCTGACAATACCGATTGAGCTAAACAACTTGTTCGCTCTATATTGCAGTCAAACCAACACATGGTCCATGCAAGTCCATCACTTGATGCACAGTATTGCCAATCGCACTATGCGATACTAACCATCAGTGATGCTCAACATCCGTCTCCACGAGACCCTGTCACTGCTGTCCTACAAGGGACCCTAGCGATCGATGTTCCCAGCAACACCCAAATATCTGTCTCATTTTGACCCAGGCGTACCTGTCACCACTTTGACTGGACAAGCATACCATTCCAAGGTTTGCACATTAAACCAGGTAGCAAATCTTGTGTGCTATCACATTCTGTGACAATCCAAGCCAACAACCAGGATCAAAATCACTCCTCAATTGTGATTCCGATCCTCTCGGCAACCAGACTGAGACTACTACGAACACTTAGACTCGAACTGGAGTCAAAACCATCTGCAGTGACGATAAGTCAACTGCGCAAACCTGCCAGGGAATAACCCAGGCCCACTACGTGATCATAAATGTTCAACACTCAAGATTTCTCACAAGACTATCTATAGCGATTGTCTCACAAGAGAGAAGACACTGACCCAATCCATAATTCCCAAGCGGGAAGAGGGTATTTCGTCTCACTTTCGACAGTACATTGTCTGCAGCCAATGTACTTATCAAAAGAAAAGCGAAATACCAAGATCCACTACCAACATCGAGTTGGAAGCGCGACACTTCGAAGTATCAAACCATTTGATACCTCATCACTGAACCAAATCCGTCGAAACATCGGCTTTGCAAGCTGACATTCGCAAACAGATCGACCCTGAATCGACCCACTAGGAGTCCCATAGCTTTCAACATCCGAAAGCTACTAACGACACTAAGTCGCGAACCGCATGAACTGAGGCTTTAGGAAACGGTTTCTCAAACCGATTTCCGCACCACAACTGAGCTATACTCGAAACTCCGAGAACTCCGTCATTACATTGGAGTATCCCGAGTTAATTCGACTCCTATCGCTGACCACAGACGAACCCACAACACACCAACTAAGGTGCTAAGACAACCGCATACGATGTATGCATCAACAAAGACTTGACACTAAATTGTGTCAATTCAATTCTAGTACACGTCAGTTTGACGTATGAACTCGTTAAAGGTCAAAAGACCCGAACTGCTGATTCCATCAGCAAACAAGGAGTAGGCGTCACAACCCTACTCAAAGAACCACGAAAGCAACACCAATGTTGCAGTCGTCAAGACCCTGGACTACACCCAAGTAGCCCCACCGAAGTCGCGACCGTAATAGGTCTAAGTGCCGTCTCCGTAGAACACTCGCAACAGCTCCCGTGTCCAAAGTAGGAAAAGTGGCCCGGGCGTCGGCAGTTAAGATACTCGCCTAGACCCGAAAATCACTGGCCCTTCAAGGCCCACATGACAGGAGTGGCTACACCTGGGGAACACCGCCCTGGGGAACACTGCCCCACCACTTACTGTCCAAAGGAAGCACCACCACTGTTCCCGACGGTGACACGAGCTTCTGCGAGAACCGTAACACCGACGTGAATAACCGTGCACTCTGAGTTTACCAAACTCGAACGCAACCCAGGACAGAAGTCCAACCCCACACTCTCACGTGCCTATAAAGCGTAGGTCTTCCTAGGGTTAACCTAACCAATGGTTCAGTTCTCTTTTATATTTTTCAAAACAATCTGTGAATGGTGTTGTGGTTGTTACTTTGCTCTAATACCACTTTAATCTGTCACGCCCCGGGTGATTTTAGAGTATAAAAACAGCGGAAATTTTTTTTTTTAAAATCCTGACCTCCAAGGACATGTCAGACCTGCCACAAATACAGGGAGACCAATGTTCACACGGACAGAGTCTCCCCTGTATTTGCACGGCATCGCACAAGTACAGGGAGTGTTCTTACAAACATGCAACCACAACAAAGTGTAAATGTAAAGAAATTAACTTACATCCATACACAATCTACACATTCACGAGTATAAATATTCACAATCCACGATAAAAACCTTTTTAGAACTATTTCGCACACGGAAACCCTTTCTTTTGAAAACACTACCACGAGTGGTAGAAAACCTTTTTATAACATAAAACCAAAACCATTTTAAATCCAATTCAACCATATCACATGATAAGTTATTATGCCAGTTTAAAACAGAGAACATGAACCATAAAGTATAAGTCTAAGTCGTAAACAAAGTAAACAGAAAGTACTAAGGGAAAGCAAACTGCGGGTCGGAGCTAGATCGCGATCTAGGTACGCTCCTTTCCTACTGTCCCGCTATGACCTGCATCGTCACCAGAAAAAGAAGTCGAGGGGTGAGAACATGTAAACATGTCTCTCCCTCCCAGTGGATACCTCGCGGAGATAGACATAAGAGGAGATAATAGTAGTACAGTAGCTATGATAAACAAATAAATGGGAGAGATATACAGATATGAAACAACAGCTACTGTAAGTATGCGTCAACAGGTATAGAAGCTCAAGAGTAACCAATCTGAACCAATGCTCTCTTGGTCTGCGCCGCGGACCTCAAGCCAATGCCCCCACTACTCTACCATGCATATACCCCAGTTCAAAGCTCCAAGGGCTCATGGGTTGTCCGCTGCAACCACTTTTCCGGAAAAGAACACCCACTTGCGGTGGATCAGACTGCATGTGTTCGTGAAATGCCACGAGTATCGGGGGATCAATGTAAATATGCTCAAAGATCATGTAGGTTATGGAACCCTAGGATCTAAAAGGTAATTAAAACCTAGAGGGGGGTGAATAGGTGCACAATGGCTAATTAAAAATCTCGATGCGATTTTAAAGTAAATGCGAAAAATAAAATCAACACACCAAGATTTTTATGTGGGAAAACTCCAAAAGGAGTGAAAAACCCACGGGACCGATCACACGAACTATCCACTAAGAAACAAATCGAGTACAAGGTGATTCACCCACAACCCTACCCAATTTTACCGAATCTTAGACGTGGATCTCCTTCGCCGGTCCTCGATCGATTGAACTCCTCCAACCAACCACGTCGTAAATCCTTGCCGCGTCAACGCCCCTGAATCCTCAAAGCGTCCACCGAATCCTCGGCCTCTCACGCGATCCCCGCGCCACCCTCCGTCCGGAGTTGTAGAAGAAAAACTTATGGTGATCTTAACAATTAACGCACCATAGACTATGGGGGAACCCTTTTAGTCAATCCTCAAGTTGATTCATGAAGGAGTATTCAAAGAGAAAAACCTAGAATCAACTCGACGATCAACAAAACAAAACTCGCTTTAAGAATCGAATCATAAAGCTCTAAAACGAGTTTCTAGGGTTTTAAGATGATCTATATTTTAATAATTCTGAGCATATATGATAATGAACCCCCCATGGTCTATTTATAGTGTTAGAAGACTTAGAGATAGATTAGGATTGAAATCAGTCTAATTTGGAAATATTTCGTGTCCAATGTCCGGTCTTAATAATGAATGTCCGGTCCTCCCTTCCGTCAATATTTTCGCAATGGGCTATGTCCGGACAATGCCTGTGAATGTCCGGTCTTAATTCGCGTAACATGAAAAACTTAGCTTACTGAGACCGGACATAGGCAGGATGTCCGGACATTAATAAAAGATATGCAAAGTAAAGCCCACGGGATCCGGACAATGGCAAGATGTCCGGACATACATTGTTAACCCGCAGCAAACATGCTTACGGGATCCGGACAATGAGAAATGTCCGGACATTGACCACTTAAATCAAATTTTCAAAAATTTATCAGATTAAAGCTTTTTAAAGTCTTCTAACTACTATACTCTTATAGTAAATCACCATAAATGTTTATTAAAACATACCTGAGGTGCCGAGCTTCTCTGACGAGTCCTGGATCATTCAACTTCATCTTGATACTCTTGATCTTTTCAAGACTCCAACTAGTTCACGAAATCTGCCAACCTATAAAATCCTTAACAGATCATCCATCGGCAACCAGCCGACAATCCTGCCCCCCAAGGCCCAGCGACCACGTGGGTCGTCAAGTAACCAGAAGAACCAACCAGGTACCAAGTACTGAGTGTGACTGACCAAATAGGTCCTAAGTATGCAAAGTAACTGACCAACTAGGTCCCGAGTAGAGAAAGAAACAGACCAACCAGGTCCCAAGTAAGAATGTAACTGATGGAAGCTACTCTACTCCTACAGGTAGTGCAAAACTAGGAAGCTACTGAGCAGAGTAAAGCTAGAGTAATCTGATGTAAGAGTATATAGTAAGCAATGTAAAAGCAAGGGGTGAAGGAATCGTCACCAAGCTTGCACCACTGAACGGACGTCGAGTCCAGATACCCACATGTATATATATATATATATATATATATATATGTGTGTGTGTGTGTGTGTGTGTGTGTGGAAGTCGATCTGCTGACTGCTGAGCACCCGAACCTACGAAAGGTCTCTCGGGTTAGAATCCAAACTCTCATCCTATATATCACTAACTACACAATCCCGTTAACAATTCTCACGGGAATCGGTTTCCCAAAACCGATCGCCAAACGTCCGGAAGTTTCGAAAACTATACCGGAGCTCCGCCGGGACCCACAAGTTATCCCGGAACTTCCCTAATATAATATAAGTCATCCGCTGCCACTAAATGCCCATTTTAGTGTAACCAAATAGCGGTAGTGCCCTCGCAACTCGAAACGATCGTCGTTGTACAACCGTTCCGATCCGGGTTCTCGTAAGCGTCGGATTTGACACCGGAACCCCAAGTCGCTCACCCGTCGTTTCCGAACTCTCGAAACTACGTGGGTGACCAGCCAACAAGGCTTAGCGACATCGCAAATACCCTACAACAGTTGCCGGAAGAATTCCGAGCCAAGACTACGTTCCGTCAGCAAATTTCGCCGCGAAACGCTCCGAAAATCACTTTTGATTTTCTGTAAATATTTGGGGCCTTGGACAATCAGTACAGAGTTTGCCCACAGTATCCCTACGCTGTCTATAGTGTCCACAAAATTTACAATTGCATAAAAGTCACATTATTTTATGTGATTTCGGCGCTTTTACGGTCCGACTACTCAAACCAGAAATCAATCAGCCAAGCTGAGACACTCGCTGATAGGTCTCGATGTGCCGGAGGCCGTGCTCACCTTACGGAGCACTGCCGACCACTGTGGAGAGCGCGGGAGCGACACGAAAGTCTGCGAACAGTGCGCACAGCGCGTAAAGTATGACTATCCCGCTAATTGGGGCATCGAAATCCTGAACGGAGGTGAGCATCGCATTCAGCACGAAATTTCGATGATCATGCTCACCTCACGAGGTCAAAAAGACTTATCGGATGGTCAGAACAGTGACTGAAACCCTAGATGGCAGGCTGTTTAGCCGAACAGTATTGTTTACCTGAACCCGAGGCTAGGGCTAGTTGCTCGCGGTCAGGCGGCGGGCGGTCCGGCCAGTGGTGGGTGCTGCAGGTCGGGGAGGTCCAGGGCACCGACTGGCCGGCGACGGAGGATGGCCGGAGGCGCGGCGGCGGCGGCGATCAAAAGCCGCCTTTGCTCTCGGGTTGGGTGCTTCCGTGGCGCGGCGGCGGTCGGAAGCGGTTGGGACGGCGATGGCTCGGCGCCGGAGGTCCGGGGGATGATGGTGCTCCCTCCTTGGGCGGCGGCGGCGCCTCGTGGCCGAGGTGCCTCGGCCTCGGTCCGCACAAGCTCCGGGCGGCGGCCTCCTCCACGGCGGCGGCGGCGTACGGGGATGCGGGAAGGTGCGCTCGAGGTTGCTCGGGGCCGAGGAAGGGCAGTGCAACCCTCCTTAGGCGATTGCGACGCTCGGATCCTGCTCCTTCCCGAGCTCGGCCAGGATGGGGCAAAATTGGCCGCAGCTTCCTCCTGCGGCTCCGGCGATGGCAGCAGTGCTCGGGGGCGGCCGGGGCCGGAGGAGACGGCGCCGGGGAAATCAAGGAAGGTGTTGCTTCCTCTTCCAAGCCGTGGAAACCCGAGGAGAGAAAGATCTCCTAACCTCGGCCAAGCTCCAACCCGAGGAGAAGAAAGAGAGAAAGATGGAGAATGAGTTGTTGCAGGGCTTTTCCGGCGGCCGGGGGTGGTCGCCGGCGGCGGGGGCATGCGTACGGGTAGGCAGGGGGTGCAGGAGGCGGTTTGAAACTGCTGGGGGAAGTGGAGGAGGCTTAGGGTTAGGGTTTCTCTCATGGAAACCCTAAAAACACTATTTGTACATAGTGTACAATTGCAAGAAACCCCTCCTCTGTTTACTATTCATGGCCCAGCCCCTGCCAGCACATGTAATACGCGCACAAGTCCCTCTACATTCGAAATCTCGCGATTCGGCGCATAAAATATTAGCACTTTTCGCGATTTGCCGTTTTGCGATTTCGACCTCTCTGCGAACTCTTCGCGATTCCCGAAGATCCGTCTGTCGGATTTCCGATCGGATCACACCAGCGCGTTCAGCACGACGAAAACATCGAATCTAGTATTTTGTTTTATTCGATTTGGTCTCCGTTCTGCGAAGAACTACCCCCTCTTTATTTCCTCCAAATTCCCACATATTTAATTATATATGTACAATCATTCAAATCCCTTTTTCTCGACAACCGTGCATCAGAATCCAATTCCGTCAGTGCCATTGGATTCAGAATAGTCGAGCCGTTCGAAATGAGCTATTGAAGTCCTATATTCGGAGTTCTGTACGCACCGGGACCATTCTCTACTCCGCGATTTACCGAAAATCCGGAGTTACTATTCACTTAAGTCAGAAGTCCGGCTCGCGTAACTTTTCCGTTTTAGCTCATTTTCGCCTGAAATTTGACGAGTGCTTATGTAATTAAATTACACACAATAACATCGTCAACAAAAGGTTTATTTCTTATTATTAAAAATGTCGGTTACTACAAATATCTCTTTCTTTATTCAACTATGTATATTTGAGCATTACCTTACAACTTACTCAATATGTTAACTGAAATATAATTAATTAACAACCTGGTAGAATATCTAATTAAGGTAAGCTTGGGTTCATGTTTGATTAGAGTCAAGCTAATTGCCTTAAAGATGATCTACTTAAGTGTTTCCTGCTGTGAGAACTGGCAGATTTTTGATATGTTGGGCTTGTTGAAGCTGCCGAATTGGGAAATTCAGCTAAGGGAGTTTGAGACTTGAGGTAAGTAGTTTAAATTCCAGCTAAAATTAGCTATAGCTGTATAAGGATTAAATCTAAAGGATTAAAGCTTGTGTTGGTGTAGTAAGTGGCTGTGAGAAGAAGGCTTGGTGGAGTGATGCATTAGTTGAAGCTCCTTGCTGTCCCGAGCTGAGAAGAACCAGGAAAAGGAGCTTCGAATTGGGTAAGTGGATACTTCTTCCCTAGTTTGAGTAGTAGGAGTTGTTTTGGCTACTCTAGAAGAACTATAAGTAGTAAAAGTAGTTACTCCCTGCTGCAGGAATTGTAAGAAAAAGAGAGAAGTCCTGAAATTACTACCTTGTAGAGCTCCTTGATCCGGACTGAGAAGGACTTTGAGGGAGCTTCAAATTAAAGTAAGATTAGTACTTTCCCTGGTTTGAGTAATACTAGTACCCTAAAAGAGTGGTGAACAAAGAAATTGATGGTGTTGAAATTGTAGGGAGTTGTGGAGAAAGCTAGTGAAAAAGGAGTGAAGCTAGTGCAGAATTTCAGCATAAACTTCCTGCGGTTGGAGCTGAAAGAGAACCCGGTAGAGCTTTGAACTCAGGTGAGATTAAGGTAATTTCCTGGGTTAATGGATGTTAAGTATGTTAGAAGAGTTATAGACATTAAAACTAATTATTATATGCTTATAGTGGCTGCACAAAGGGAAGTAATAGTGCTGAAATCTCAGCATGGTGCAGAATTCAGCAGGGTGTAGATTTTTATGTGAGCTGAAAACAGGGCAATTGAGCACTGAATTGAGGTAAGTTTGATTAAGTCTTGATTGAGGTTCAGTTAATTATTATAGAGGATGCTAATTAGGAGCTCTATGGGTAATTGAACTAATGAAAACTCAAATCTACATTGATGGAGTGTTAGCTTGGATTTGATGAATCAGCTAACATTATGTATAGTATGTACATATAAATGTATATGTGCATAATATTAAGAAGGCAGATTGAATTGAGATAGTGCAAATGCTGAATAGGTGCAAGAATAATTGCTGCAGAGAGATGGAATTGGAAGGTTATTAAAATCTCTACTTGCTGTACATAAAACAAGAGAATGATTATGCCTGATAAACTTGCAGTGGATTAATTTTCTCACTATAATTAGTTTTGGCTTGAGTATAATGTGTGAAATCATTTGTGTTATTCGCCATCTGCTTGTAAGTCTTCTATCCATACTAGTAAAGCGTTTTTTTGTTGTTACTCTAGTTCAAGGGTACTCTTCTTTTGTGAATTTGGGGTCTTATTATTATTCTTGTGCATTTTCATCTTTACTAATGAATGTTTTGTCTATATTTCCTTGTTTTATATAGGCCTATAGTAGAGCACAAGTTAAAAGAGATGTTGAGACAATACTGATATGGGAATTATGGAAGATGTTACTATTATTCCACAGCCTGTTTGTCACGCCCCGGGTTAAAAGATTCCCCGGGCACGCCGACAAATCCGCCGTGTATAAGAAATTTTTCCTATACACGAAGCGTAGCTGTACCTGTATAACATACACTGCTACAAACAGTAGCATAGAGCTGAAAATATTATAAACAAACAGGTAAGAGAACACGAGTTCTATATACATACACAATGTCTCGATACAAAAGAGTACTACTCGCTCCAGAGAGTTAACAACTGTATGTACACAACTCCAAGCCAAAACAACTACCTGTAGTGAGGATCCTCTAGCAGCAGTCGAAGGGTAGGGCTCTAACTCGCGACGCCCTTGCCTCGATCCGCCTCAGAAGGAGCAGCAGCCTAAACCAAAGGCTCTGCAACAACGGTGGAAGAAAAGGGGCGTGAGAACTACTGTAAAAACAGGTAGTCCTCAGTGGGTGCCGTCCTAAATAACATCGGTCCACCCACTAAGTCTACAGGGTAAGCAAGAAAAGTAAAAGAAAGCTGGAAACACTCTACAGCTAAATGCCACTATACTATCCTGCTCTAAAACAACCCTCTGTAGAACAAGTAAAGACCGACCCAATCTTACGAGGGACTGTGATACACCCGTCCCGCCTGTCGAAGCAACACTAACAACTACCCCAGGGGTAGCTAGTGGAGAGCGAGTCCAACCAGGACGCAGCGACACCAACGCAAAAGCACTAAGCCAGACTCCGGAGCGGCACTCGTGGGCGCGAACCAACCGAGTATGCAAGCGTATCTCTGTCGAGCTCAATCAGGCTCTCACAGGCTGTCACGCCCCGGGACCCAGCGGAAGCCCGTCCGGCGCGTGCCCAGACCCGCCGTACATCTAAAACATACAAGGCGTTTAACAAAACGATAAATAAAATAATAAGAAAAGAGGCATCTAGTAGTATCAGAGCACAATATAACAACTAGATCTCTACATAGGAAATAAAGTACTAACAACACTAAGAAGCTGAAAATAAGTACAATCATAATTCCACAACCAAAAGCTATAAAAGGTACATGGTAGTCTCTATACAGGGATACAAAAAAACCACTCTCTCACAAAAACCAAAAAGAGAGGAACTACCACCTAGCAGTGATAAGCAGCTATCTATCCCTTGCCTCCGCTGGTGCCGAAGGCTCTGAAACACATTAGAAAAAGAGGGCGTGAGAACTATTAATTAATAGTTTCAGCAATTACCATCGACTTCGATTGCATGCTCCACTAGGCCCAAAGCTGAATAAGTAAACGGTAAACTATGCATAAGTAAGGTAAACGACATGTAAATAAACATGTAAGCTACTAAACATGATCTCTCTACTTAGCATGAAATTGCATAAGTAATTAAGCTATTCTAAGCATGAATAGAAAGCACTATAATTAGTACAATGTTCACAAGTAATAGTAAAGAGTTAAGGTTTACTATTCTAGTCATAGTCCACAATGTCCATTAAACTACTTTAAGTTTAAGCTCAACAGGACCCAACCCGAAGGCGGTCTGGCCGATGCCCACCCGAAGGCTGCCTAGCCAAATGCCGAGCCTAATGGCCCCGTAGTAGTCAACATCCCCACCCTAGGAATGCGACTGTCCTACGGCAATCCACTTCGGCCCCCAATCCCGCACGACGAATACATAAATCGTGTTGGCCAACTCCGGAGTGCCGGCTTGTAGGGAGCGACCCTCACAAGCATGTGCGAATGAGCACAATGGCATATAGTCACAAGAACCGTCACAAGTCTCAAGTCATCATGTCTCTAACATGGAAAGTAAAGTCACTGTGTCCAAGGCCTACCTCTATGTTATCATGTCTCTAACATGGAATATAATAGATGTCAGTGGCCTATGTCAATGTCTCTATGTTGCAGTTTCACAGTTTTCTAAGTTAAGTGCCGCTTGATGACACTTAATCTTTCTAAGTCCCAACAAGAGTTCAATGTTCACAAATACATTATTTGAGCTATAATAAGCATAATAGGCACATTCCCAAGTGCCAAAAAGAACCACCCTCACATGCATGCAAAATAACCCAGATTGCTCTACTATATAGAGTGAAATTTTAATCATACATAAAGCATGCATTTTAAGTGTTCCAAAATTCATAATAATTCTATCTAGCATGAATATGCACTTAGAATAATTTACTCAAACCAAATAAGCACTTAGGAGACATTTTCCTCTATGTTCTTGAAGCCAAACCCACCGAATGCGAATAGCGTTGCTCCGAACCGCTAACGAAGCTTCGATTATCACTCCTTGAGTCCTAAAAAGCAAAGCCTAGGAGTTACAAGCTAAGAAGATGAACCATGAGTTCACACTTAAAGATTTCGACAAAAGGTTGGAGAAAACTCACCAAATACAAAGGAATCTTACTCGATCTCCAAATGGGAGTTAGAGTCCTTGCAATCCAACCTAAACCAAAGTTCTAAACCCATCAATTAGGTTCTAGAAGTTACAAACCGAAAATTCCCAAATCCTAACCCTAAATCCAAAATCTAGGGTTTCATCTCAAAAAATACCACAAAAACCGAATCTAGAGGAAGGAAATCATCCACATACCTCTAAGAAGCTCCAATCCAAGCTCAAAATGCTCTAGGCTTGAAGTTTGATCCTCCACCAAGCTCCAAATGGCAAGCTCCAAGCTCCAACAATGGTGGAGAAGTTTCTATCAAGCACAAAGAGGCAAAGTGAGGGTTTTAATCCTCCAAAATCCAACAAAACTCATGGGGGAAAAAGGAGAGGAGAAGGAGGGACCCTTACCTCTTCTCTTGCTGCTATGAACACAAGAGGATGCCCTAGGGGCGTGGGGTACACTAATAGAGGTGTACAATAGCTAAAAACCCCCTACAGTTTAAACTGCTCGAAATTTGCCAGTTTGTACTGGTACAAATCCAATTTGTACCGGTATAAACCCTACGAAAAGGCCAAACTCGAGCCTCGGGTTTGCCAAGTCTGCCCTGTTATACTGGTATAAATCTCGGTCTGTACCGGTATAGTCATCATTTTGTACCGGTATAGACACTAATTTGTACCGGTACAAAGGCACAGAACTCCAACCCGAGAGTCACCTAAAATCCAACTTTTTGGACTTTAGTGTTTGGAACTCATCCACTAACCTCGGTACTCGTTCCATAGGTCGGAACACAGTCAAGGACCCTCCAAAAAAAGTGGAAAGGCTCAAAACTCAAGTCAAATACTCAAACTCCGCAATTTGCGCAAGTCCAGTATGTTACACAGGCATAGTTAAGTAAACAGGGTCTAACCGCCAATAAATCTCGTGCCTTTGGCACAATCTGTATCCAAACAGTAATCTGGGCCCACCGTCAACCCCTGACGGTCCCCGACAACACGAACAATCCGAACTCTACAGTAACAAAGTTCGGCATCCCCAGCACGAGCGTAGAGACAAGCTATACTACCCTGGGTATCTATCGCACTCCCGCAGCGACGATACAACACAGTACGGCTCCTAGAGCTAAATCTGGTAGTGTATACCTATGACGATCAAACGTGGTTTTCTCCTAAGTCAAGTCCAAGTCCAACATGTATAATTTGAATACTTGCTAAACATGCTCCAAAATTCAGATTTAACATACTATTACCGATGAATTGAGCTAAGGTTAACATCAATATACAACTATACATGTCGACTATTAGTACTTAGGCATGATTCGATGAAAACCCACCTCGATAGCTACTCTCCGATAGCGATGGGAGTATCCAAATCAGGTGATGAAATCCAAGGCGTCCCGCTCAAGCCCGAGGTCCCACAGCTGCGAAAGTAGCGACACGTTAGAACTCAAACTTACGAAATCTGTCCGGAAAACAGCAGCGAAGTAGAACTTAAATCCGACCGGGCTAACCTTCTCGAATCCAGCAAGCAAGGGCTCTATGGATTCCTCTCGCAGTCACGAATCCGACAACCTAAGTTTCGCCGCGATCCGTTACTCCCTCGTCGCGTACGAGCCAAAATACCGAAGGTCGCCGCTGGAAATCTGCAATTCGGCACCTCAGAATCTGCTCGACAAACAGCAGCACAGTAAAGATGGGGTTCGACCGGGCAAACCTTATCCAAAAATTGTGATCTTGGACTCTCTGGATTCGTCTCGAAGTCCCGAATCCAACGAAGCAAGTCTCGTCGCGATCCGACGCTCCTACACAGAGAAAGAGCCAAAACGCCAACGGTCGACACTGGAATCAGCAGCAGCACAGCTTGAAAATCGTGGAAGTTGAAGCAATCGAAAGAGAGTCCACAGGTAAAGCTCTTCGAAAAAAATTACCTTAGAACCAGCGCAACGCCCAGGACAGCGAAAAGCAGCACTCGCCCGGCCTCCTCGCAGCGTCAAGACGTCGACCCTCGATCGGCTCCGCGGCGCGTCGTCGACGAAGCTTGAGCTTCTCTTGAGCTCCTCCAACTCCTTCGGTTGCTAGGGGAAGTAGAAGGAGAAGAAGAAGGAGCTTCAGCAGTAGAGGGAGATGACCCTCTCTCTCTCTCTCTGCTTCATTATAGGCATGGGCAAAAAAGGGGGGTGACAAGACTAGAGAGAAAAAAGTCAAACAGCCCATACATGTCACTTTGTACCGGTACAAAAGCCCTTTGTACCAGTACAAACAGGCAACCCGAGAGCCTCTCTGCGCAGGGCTATACCGGTATACCCCTGGTGGTTTGCCACGCCTCGGGGTTGGCAGGACCTTCCCCAAGGCGTGCCGAGACCCGCCATATGCCAACACATATAAGGCGTCTAACTAAAAACAACGAAAATAAAACCATACAATAGGCTAAAGCTATAGATATCCGAGCAACAAACCGCTAGCCCTATCAACAAGTAGAGAGTGGGAAAACTATAAACATAAAGAAACTAACAACATAACCAAAAAGAACATAAGGTTAATACAACATTAGTCCCAAAAAGTGGTGGTCTCTCTAAATACAGGAACACTCACAACCTCTCTAAACAACAGAAATAGAGAAGTATCCACCTATCGATCAACCTCGCCGAATGCCGCTAACCCGAAGCAACACCCTTGCCGCGATCCCTAACCTCCCCTGATGCGGAAGGCACTGAAAAGGAAACAGAAACAGGGGCGTGAGAACTATAATTTATAGTTCCCAGTGGGCAATTACTGACCTGCACCATTGCACCACTAGGCCCAAAGAAAAGAGAGTAAGTGAGCGATATAATTAAACTTGTAATTAAAGCATAAAGGAATGCTACAATAGTCATGTTCCAAAATTTAAATGTCACAAGTTCTCGTTCCAACATATATAAGATGATATGTTTTAACTATAACCAACAGGTATGATAACATGTAATTAAAGAATTACCAAGTATACTATAACTCCAAGTAAAGTCCACATAATCCAACTACTAAGTCCTATCTAGTAGTGATTATCATTTAGTAAAGTTGAATGTCCAAGTTCAATTCTCTTTCTCTAGGATTTACCCATAGTAATCCAACTTGTGCCACCTAAGTACCGTGGTAGCCCGACATCCCTCGCAAGGAATGTGTCTGTCCCAAACGGTCCCGTAGGTTTCTCAACACCGCACGCGCGAACGAATCACAAAGGCCAACTCCGGAGTGCCGGCTTGTAGGGAGCGACCCTCACAAGCATTTGCGAAAGAGCACAAATGGCAACAAGTATAGTCAAGTCTCAATTCCAAACCTCATGTCTCAACATGGAAATAATGACTAGAAATCCTAAGGTCTAGTTCAAATACTCTTATGACACTAGTTTTTCTATGTCAAAGTTCATTACGAGCCTAATGCCGCTTGATGACATTAGCTTACTATTCTACAAATAGATGCCAAGCCTAATGCCGCTTTATGACATTAGCATTTCTCCTATGTCATGCATAGTTCTAAGTCTATTAATACCATATTACATGTCCATTCTATCAATTCCAACATGTTCTCAAACTACCATTAGAATGCTACCACATGCATTGTCAACATAGCTAGTCTCTACTATATAGAGGTCAAAATGCATTGTACATAAGACATATATTTTAAGCACTCTAAAATTCACAAATAAATCATACATCATGGAAATGCACTAATTTCCAATTAACTATATGTAAATAAGCACCAATGAGAATTTCTCATTGTGCTAGGTGAGGCCAAACCCACCGTCGCTCCAAGCGTCGCTCCGAACCGCTAACGAAGCTTCGATTTCTACTCGTAGTACCCTACAAAGTAAATCCTAGGAGTTACAACCTCTAAAGATGAACCATGTGTTCAATCTTTAAGCTTCTATACAAAGAATAAGAAAAAACTCACCTTAGTGTAAGAATCCGTCTCCAATCCTCAAATGGAGTGTAAATTCCCTCCAAAGCAACCTAAATCAAGGTTCTAAACCAATCAATTGGACTCTAAAAGCCCTAGGTTGCAAACCCCCAAAATAAATCCTAATATGCCAAATCTAGGGTTTCATCTATAAAGAAGCAACCAAACTCAAATCTAGAGGAAGGAGATGAGTTGCTTACCTTCTAGGAGCTCCAAACAAGGCTCAAAACTCTCAAAGCTTGAAGATCTATCCTCCCTCAAGCTTCAAATCCAAGCTCCAAGCTTCGTCCATGGTGGAGTAGTCACCGAAAGGCAAAAGAGAAGAAAAGAGATGATCAATCTCTTTGAAATTCACCAAAAATCCAAGAAACCCAAGAGAGGTAGTGTGAGAAGCTCCCTACCTCAAATCCTTGCTGTGGAGTGGCTCAAGAGAAGCCCTAGGCTGAGGGGGTACTCAAATAGAAGGCACAAAATGTCAAAAAGCCCCTACAGTTTCGGATTTTCGAAAACTGCAGTGCCGTACAAGCAGCTGTTCTGTACCGGACCCTACGAAACACCAAATCGAGAGGCTCGGGTTGGCCACCTCCGGCTATCCCATACCGGCAGATCCCCGTACCGGTATAGCAACAATTCGTCTGCAGACAAAGAACTTTTCCCGTACCTGACACCCCCAACCATGCAATCCGAGAGCAACCTAAAATCCAACTTTTTGGACTTTAGTGCTAGGGATTCATCCGCTAACCTCGGTACACGTGCCATAGGTCAGAACACAGTCAACGACCCTCCAGAAAATATGGAAAAGCTTAGAACTCGCATCCAACACTCGAACCTTGCTATTTGCGAAAGTTCGGTGCGTCACATGGTTGTACCGGTATGGCCACCAATCTTGTACCGGTACAAACCCAGATTTGTACCGTCTGACTCACCGAAAACACCTGCTATTTCGCAGATCTTCAGTATACTCGCTGCTCTCGTGTTCCCACAGGGCCCGTTTGGCGTCAATTTCGCGCCAACGCGACCCGGACTCGTCCCGACACTCACCAGAGCTGTCGACAAGTCTCGGCTAAAGTCCCAGATCACTACACGGTTGCAGGTGAATTATTTCTTGTTATACTTTCCCCCTATTACCCTGATTGCCTTTTGTGTTCTCCTAGCATTATTTCCTTCGATTACGTAACATAGCTAAATATTAGAAGGCCAATGAAGCAGACGGTTGAAACTGTAAGGCCATGAATTACCTAAATGGAATATTGTTGAGATTCATTCAACTGCTAATATTGTTGATTTACTTGAAATTATACTTTACCTATAATTCTTTAGATGAAAATAATACTTAGATATTCTTATTGGTTTTCAAATTTGTGTCTCTTACTCTATTTGTTAATTTTACAGCGGAACTCAATAGTCTGACTTATTTTTCTCTCAGATTTTGTACTCGAAAGAAGTGAAAGCATACCTTTTGCAGGTAAAATATGGAATATTTGTAAATCTTAAGGTTTAAGTCATAAGTTTTAGTTTTTCTCCGCATTGAAGCTTTTTTTTTTTACTTGCTAATTGTTTGATTTGGTTTAACTTGTTGACTAATTTGCTAATTGAATTTTTGGTTTAACTTGTTGACTAATTTGTTAATTAAATTTTATATTACTTAATACTCTTTATGTGAGTTACGGGGAAGCCCCAAGGATCTATCTAGATTGTATCAAACAACACCTAGAGGGGGGTGAATAGGTGTATCGGCCAAAAATATTAAAATTCTCGATGCTTTAAAAAGGTAAATGCGGAAATTAAAAAGCACACCGAGATTTACGTGGGAAAACTCCAACTCGGAGTAAAAAACCCACGGGACCAACACGCGAATAACAATCCACTAAAAGAAAAGATTACAAGGTGATTACCGACTCCACGGACATAACCTCTCTAACTCTCTTATGGATCTCCGCGCACTCCACCGAGTTGTCCACGATCATGTCCGAATCCACGAACGCCCACGTTCCGAATCCACGAAACGCCTTGCTTCGAATCCACGAAGTCTTCAATACGCCGAATCTACGACGCCACACTCCGAATCCACGAAGTCTTCAATCACGCCGAATCCACGACGCCACCATGAATAGAATCATGAATATGGTGATCCTTCGTTGGAGTATCGATGAAAACCGAAGAAGAAAACTCCAAGCGAAGCGTAGATCAAATCGACATATAGAGAAGGATTTACTATGTCTCGATTTGACCTAGAAGAGGCTATAATGTAGAAATAGGTTTTAGATGAATTCCTAGCCTCTAGGGTTTCTCAAACAAGTATTTTCATGAAGCACACCGAGTTAGAGAACCCTAAGAACCTATTTATAGACTTTAGAATCAATTAGATTCGGATTAGAGATTTTTCAGATTTTTACCCATCTGTACCGGTACAGGAATGAACTGGTTACCGGTTCCACAAGGACGGAAGATTATTTTTCGAAGGGCCATTACCGGTAATGGGAAAAGTTGCTGTACCGGTATAGCCACTTTTGTTGTCTGTACGGAGTTAAATACAGAGAGTAAATTTTTCAATTCTCGAAATTTACAAAGTTCCAATATAATTTCTAATCCGATAAACAATGATTTATGATTCTAATGCCTATAACTAAGTATGAATCACCATAACATGAATTAAAAACTTACCTAGGCATCGTGATTCTCATCGTGAGCCAATTCCTCTTTCTTCGAAGTCTTTGATTCTTCACCGTTCTTCGATCCGCTCCGATCCTTCAAGACTCCGACTCGATTCACGAAACTTGCCAACACAAAATCCTTAACAATCTCCCCCTTTGGCAATTTCGTGACAAAACACAAAGGCTCACTAAAATTACATCATAAAGAGAAACGAAGTTCAATGTCATCACCAAAACATTAAACTTCTCACATGTAGTCCAAATACAATATGAAATCCAAAATTACATTAAAAACTCCTAAAACAAACTCTATGACTTAGACGCAACTAGGAGTCTTGAAGTCTTGATTTCCTGCAAAACAATTACAAAATAAAATAGAAGATCAGAACATTAGTCAATCACCAATTAATGTCTTTGTTCTCATCTTCGCCCCCTTTTTGTCCTTGGTCCTTCAATTTTTCTATCGTTTCAACTTTTCTTTCGTACACAACTATCTCCTTCTCCCTCCTTAAAATCATCATGTCTCCCCCTTCGTGTATGTCTCCCCCCTCGTGTATGCATCATGAATATCTCCTCCTTCTTACTCGTTTAGCATTCATTTATTCTTCTCCCTTTTAGTCTAAAATTGCCAAAAATAAACAGTAAGTAGAGAGAGAAAGACTAAGAAAAAGAGAGTAAGCACATCATAGTTACAGACCAAGATGCATAATAAAAGAGAAAACATCAAGTACTAGGCAAAGGTAAACTAAACATAATCCTAAGAAAAGCAGTAAAAATCAGTAGGAGAAAGAAGTCGAGGCAGAAGTCACTCAGTAGCCTCGTCATCATTGTCATCTCCTCTAGCGGAGATCCGAGCCGCGGTGTCCGGTCCGACACGACCGAGCAGTGTCGAGACGCGGATCGGCGATAGGATGAGGTCTGTGGAAATATATCATCATGTTGACACCCCATCTTCTCAAGTAGTCGCTTAATTCCCTTCTCAAGTCTCTTGAACCCTGTCTTGATAGAACTGACTTCATGATGAAGTTTACCAACGTCATGCTGTAGTGAGCCCAAGGCGACTGCTCCCCCTGAACTCGAGGAACCCTCACGCGTCACACGTCTTGCATGTCGTGGCGCGAGGATGTGGAGGTGGAGAAGGTGAACACGATCTTTGCATGTGGCGGTTGTCCCTTGGTCCGTTGGAATGTTTTCAACGTGCTAACGAGACTTGGCCCAAGTAATCGCATCAATAGACCCAAGTCCATAATCATATTTATTGCATGTAGTATCCACTCCATTTGCCTGTAGAATGCGCGTGATCAGCAAAGGAAACGGAAGTAACTCGCGCCGCGCCGAAGACTGTATCACGTAGACCATCCTCTGCCACATCAGGAAAGGTATGTTCATGTTCAAACCATAAGCCTGCTCTGGATGTCCAAGCAAATAAAGCGAACTAGGCGATCCCATCGAATCCTCTTGGTTCCTATCGTTGGTTGAACATTATAGCTCATAATCAGTGATAGCAAATGATACTCTGGACGTAGATCTTTCGACTCAACAACTGAGCGATCGGTGCGAGCTCCTGGCTTGCAAATGGCATCAACAACTGTATCCCAGTGAGTCGAAGACTGGAATGGCCCAGCAGTGTAGTGAAGTCCAGATACATCAACGACCATCCCCAAGAGTCCTCCAATATCATGCGGAGTGACGGTCAATCTCTTTCCACGCACTGAGGTCTCAAAAACATAAGTGCCTGTATTCTCGTCCTCAGCAAGAACCACGCCCCTCAAATAGAACTCCCGAATGAGCTCCACACAAAAAGGTGTACGAGCTCCAACATTACCAACGGGCTCTATCGGGGCTCTCAATAAGAGACGTCCGAACTCAGGAACCTGCTCAATCAGATCCCGAAAGTTGACGTGCCGCTCAGCAATACAACTTCTAGCAGAATACGCACGAGCCCTCGAAGAAGGAACCTGCCATCCTCTTGGCTCTTCGCTCGTGGGCACGTGAACCACCTCCTCGAGATGACTCACCAGCAATGCCCTTTCCTTTATCAGGACGGGCCACAGGCTCTTCAACTTCTTCCTCGTCCTCTTCAACCTCCTCAGCTCCCTCGACCTGATAGTCGGGATCAGATCCTTCGGACTCCTCGGCAGCACGTGTCCTCTTGGAGACATTCCGACGACTGCGACGACTACCTCCCGTGGCCATGAGCACCAAAAGCACCAAAATCAATGAAAACGCCATTTTCCTACACGTGAAAAACCTCACACGAACACATTTTTGAAAAAATTCTCTAAAAATTGTGAAAAATTCACAAATAATTCAAGAATAAATAATAAAGCAATAACAAACTTGAATCATGCAGAAAATTTCATCAAATTTGGCACATTTTCAAAAATTCTGAAATTCCACCAATATTGATCCCTAGAACGTAAATCCGAAAAAAATAATGGGTTTTAATCTGTTCTAAGTGTTCTAGATGCAACATTAGAAGTTCAGATAGTGAATTACACCAAAAAATTGCATCAAATATGAATGAAAACGAGATCAAACAATATTCCCGAAATTCCAATAATAATTGAATCTAGAACTTAGATCTGTGAAAAATAATTGATTTAAACGTGTTCTAAGTGTCCTAGAAGCAAGAATATATGACCAATCACTGATTTACAGCAAAAAATTTCAATAGAAACAAGTAAAAACAGAGATCATTTCATGGTCGCGGAATATTCGAAAAATAAGCATAAAACGGGTTTGATCCACAAAGCTGAGCCAAATACCTGTTGTTTTGTGTGGAAATAACGTAGATCTGAGAGATATGGTCTCTGGGTGTCTTTAGAGAGAGAAAGAGAGCGTTTTGAATGAGTAGAGAGAGAGAATAATGAATCGTTACCGGTGTTATATCGCGCGGTACAGTGTTTTGTACCGGTATGGGATGAATCTGTACCGGTACAAAGCAACAGTATTTCGAAAAATAGCCTTTTTTTCATTTAAAAATTCTCCAAAATCAAATTAATTTCACAAAAATTAATGATTTGACGTCAAAAATTATTATGATGACAGTAACATATTCTATGATTTCAAAAAAACATCATATCATCAAAATTTGATATTAAGAACAATCAAAATTATTTAAATCATCAAGATGCGAATTGATAAATAATAATTTTCTAGAAAATTTGTCCAAATTGACACCAATTCGTCGCAACACGTTCAAAATAGAGATTTAACTAATATAGCACCGGGGGTGGCTCTTTGAGCATCTTTTTCAAAAACTATCACCTTATATCACCGAAAAATTTTAAAATATTCATTTTTTTCAACCTTTTTCGGTTTTTCTCATAATGTCTCACGTGGTAGCTTCACACACGTACCGGACGACCGGGGTGGTAGCTCTTTCCTACATGTGGTGGTAGTTTTCACACTCCTTTCGGATGTAACTCTTTCCACATCTTTTAAACTAAGGAGTTTCTTCCCCCTTTGTTTTATTTAAAACAAACTCCCCATCAATTAGATAATCTCACAATTGAAAATAATTTTGACGAATCTTAGTCAATTAGAAAATATTCATCAACTATATTCAACATTCACTACCAAGATGGATTAAATACAAAGTGATTAAAATTAATTTCAAAATTTTGATGAAGGTATGTAAAAAGAAATGACATAATAAATTATCGTCAAAATAATAAAAAGTGAAGTAAAATCAATAATTAATATGAATTTAATTCAATTTGAATTGACTTTAAATACCGGTTAACTTTCTTTGAAAAAAAAACCCTTTAATCTCTCTACTTTAAAGATTTTCAAACATCTCACTTCTCAATAAAAAAACCCAAAAACCTTTCCTTAAAGAGATTTTCAAAATAAAATTTTAAACAATGAATCTCGTCAAAAAGATGTAATGCAATAATAATATAGTATACAATATGCATCAATCAAAGCATTATATAAATAAAATAAACTAAGACGAGGAGCAAGGAAAGATATCACCTCTCCGGATCCAAACTTGTCGGATCTTTGGTTGTCTTGGCTTGTCGACGTTAGGTACAAGTTGTTTCGACTTTTGATCCACCGTTGGTCCTTTCGAAGCAAGTTTCTTCGATTGATGTAGACGTTGGCACTTAGAGATCCGGTTTGCTTGTTGTTGATTCTTTGAAACCCAAACCGCTTGTGTCTTCGACTTAGAAATCCGGTTCGGTTGTGGGTTCGGTCGATATTGACGTTGAGGCTTAGACTTCCGGTTTGTACGAGGTACTCGGCCCAATTGATTTCCAATTTGATTCCGTGGGGGGAGCCGAGTAGAGGAAGGTGCCGATTTAGATTTCGATGTTGCCGATCGATTATCCGTTGTCTTGTTCGGGCAACACTTTTTGATGTGTCCCTTGACGCCGCATCGATGACACACCTTCTCTTTAAACGTAGTTGAGACTTTCAAAGTTGATGTAGATGCCTTCTCAACATATGTCCTTTCGTATCCGAGGCCCAACTTGTTCGTTTGACCTAACCCAAGCATGTTATCCAATTTTTTCGAAGCCGAGGAAAATTGTTGAAGATCCGATTTGAGTTGATGAACTTGCTTGGTTAACACTTGATTGGATGTGTAGGTTTCCTTAAATTGTTGCTCCAAAAATCCAATCTTATCCTTATAAGATTTCATCGTTAATTCCGCTTCTTCTAGCTTCTTTTGGAGGACCGAATTGATATTCAAAGTTGATTCCCATTCCTCCTCAAGAGCTTCATTCATGATCCTCATATTGTTGTTATCTTCTTCAATCTCCAACAAACGACTTTCCAACTTCTTATTGAATTTAGCCATCTTTTTCGATTCGATAAGAAGTTGGTTGTATGCTTCGGCTATATCCTCGTCGATTCCTCCTCACTTTCGCCATTCTCGCTCGAAGACCCATGCGAAGAGAGAGAAAGATTTGAGTTAGAAACAATAGATGATAAACAAGCAACATTAGAAGACGGAGGAAACGTAGAATTAACGATTAAAGCCGTATGATCCTTTTCTTCATCACTTGATGATGATCCGTTTGAAGAAGAGTCATCCCAAGTTTTCGTTTTAGCTTGCAAAGCCTTTGGTTTATACGTCTTCTTGGAAGGACAATCCGTTGCGATATGGCCGTAGCCTCTACACTTGAAGCATTGGATTTCCCCTTCGAATTCATCTTTTTCATTCGAAGACTTTGCAAGTTTTTTATCTTTCAATTTAGAATTAGAAGAAGGTTTAGAAAAGGATTTTCGCTTCGAAGATGAAGCATCGTTCTTCTTTCGGAAATTCCGGCGAAACTTCTTCGTGAGGAGCGCCAATTGTTGTTCAAAATCAGCGTAGTAGTATTTTTTAATCCGTGTCGTCGTCTTCTTCCTTTGTTGATTTGAGTGCCATCCCTGTGCTTTTAGAAAAAGATTTGGAAGAAGATTGATTAGTAGGAAAAGTCATCTCATACGTTTGTAAAGCGCCCACTAATTCTTCGACTTTCATCTCGTCCGGATGCTTAATGAGGATCGAAATGGCAAACTAAGAGGGGGGGTGAATTAGGTTTCTAAAATAAAGAGTCAAAAATCAAGTTAATTAAAAACCCAAAACAATCGACAAAGAGAAATATAGAGAAATTCAAACTCAAGAAAGCACACGGTCGATTTGTTTCGAGGTTCGGCACTTTGCCTACGTCCCCGCCAACTTCTCAACGCAAGAGAATGTTGGATCTCCACTAGATGATGCTTTTGCGGGCAAGCACCAAGCCTTCACACCAATACCTTCTTCTTATCAAGCTTCAAGACTTTGCCTCTCTCTCTTTTTACAAGAATAAATCTCACTACAATTTCACTCAAGTTAAGAGAGAGAATAGAGAGCTAAGTGTTTTAAAATGCTGAAGTTTTTAGCTTAAAAATGAAGTGCAAGGAGATGCTTTGAGATACCAAAGAGTCATCTATTTATAGCCTCGGCCAGCTCCTGAACGTTGCACTTTCGGGCGCCCTAAAGTCATTTCCGGTCGCCCAGAACTTTTGCACGCGCATGCTTCAATCTGTCGGCCGCGTGCGCCGAATTTGAACCGTCCGTCGGGATTTGCGGGCGCCCGTCAGGATTTGCGGGTGCCCTGTACTTGCGCGCCGCCTGCGCCGCGCTGTGTTGCCTGTGCTGCCCTGCCGTGCCGCCGCCACTTTCTCTGACAGAAATGACAGGGCTTCCAGAAATTTGCGGGCGCCCTGAACTTTGCGGGCGCCCTGTACTTGCGCAGACTTTTCTGACAGGATTGGACCCGCGCGCCGTTTTCTCTGACAGCTTTGACAGGGCTTCCAGAAATTTGTGGGCGCCCTGTACTTGCGCCCAGAACTTTGAACTCGCGCCGTCGGCGCCGCTGCTTGCGTCGGGAACTTTCGGACCGCACCGTCGTACGATCCGAACACGCAACCTGCCAAGTCAAATATTCCGGTCGACCTGAACAGATTTCCGGGCGCCCAGAAATGGTAAAATCTCTCTGGACTTCTTCGATCAGCAGGGAGGCAGATCCAAAAATAAACAGAACATTCGGATCCACTTTAGGTCGCCCAGAACAGAGTCCAGAAATCAAAACTGAACAGAACTTAGATTTGAGCAGTTTATAAGGTGACAATTGAAAAGATTAAATTTAGCTCAAAATATCTCACTCTAATTAAGATTTTAATTCATGTAAAAGTAGAGAGAGTGAGTTTGTCAATTTGACAAAAGAAGCAAATGTAGCTTCAATAGGTGAAGTTTGATACTTAGAGGATTGCCCATCTTGAGTCCTTTTGAAGATAGAAAGATCTAAAACACAAAGCTCAAGATAAGAGATTAGTCCAATAAAAGTGATTATTTGTTATCATCAAAATCTAATACAATATTAGGGCCACTAGGCCAACAATCTCCCCCTTTTTGATGATGACAAATAATGTGATATAAGATTCAAAAGAGTAGAATGCTCCCCCTAAATATATGCATAGATTTAGCAACAAATATCATAAATCAAAGTGTATACAATGCATAGGATCATCATGAATCAAAGTGTGTACAAAGTATAAGCATTCAACACAAAAAAATATCACATCAAGTTTCTCTCCCCCTTTGTCATCATAAAAAAGCATAAAAGAAAAGTAGCACAAAGGGATAAGAGCATAAAAGAGAGAATCAAGCATTCAAATCAATCATTCCTAATTCTCTTCTAAGTAGAGTGAATCTATCCTCACTAAGGGGTTTAGTGAAAATATCCGCTAATTGATGATGAGTGTCCACAAAATCTATAGTAACATCTCCTTTTGAATGTGATCTCTAATAAAATGATGTCTAATTTCAATATGTTTAGTTCTAGAATGTTGAATAGGATTTCTAGAAAGGTTGATGGCACTAGTATTGTCACATTTGATTGGAACTTGTTTTAGATGCACTCCAAAGTCCTCAAGGGTTTGTTTCATCCATAAAATTTGTGCACAACAACAACCCGCCGCAATATACTCGGCTTCGGTGGTTGAAAGTGCAACCGAATTTTGCTTTTTCGAAGACCATGAGACTAAGGAGTGACCAAGAAATTGACAAGTCCCACTAGTACTTTTCCGATCAACTTTGCATCCGGCAAAGTCCGCATCCGAAAAGCCAATGAGATCAAAACTAGTGCCCTTGGGATACCATAATCCTAAGTTGAGAGTCCCCTTAACATATCTAAGAATTCTCTTTACGGCTACTAAATGTGATTCCTTAGGTTGAGCTTGAAATCGAGCACATAAGCAAACACAAAACATAATGTCGGGCCTACTTGCGGTAAGATAAAGTAAACTACCAATCATACCTCGGTAGAGCTTGATGTCAACATACTTCCCTTTTTCATCCTTGTCAAGTTTAGTTGCGGCACTCATTGGAGTGCTTGCTTCTTTTGAGCTTTCCAAACCAAATCTTTTGATTAGGTCTTTTGCATATTTGGCTTGATTAATGAAGATTCCATCCTTCATTTGTTTGACTTGGAGTCCAAGGAAGAATGAGAGCTCGCCCATCATGCTCATTTCAAACTCATTTTGCATTAGTGTAGAAAATTCCTTGCAAAGAGATTCGTTAGTAGCACCAAATATAATATCATCCACATAAATTTGAACAATGAGAAGATCATTATCCTTTATCTTAATAAATAGTGTAGTGTCAATTTTTCCTCTTGTGAAATTATTTGAAGTGAGAAAAGTGCTAAGTCTTTCATACCAAGCTCTAGGAGCTTGCTTTAAACCATAAAGTGCTTTTGAAAGTTTAAAAACATGATCCGGAAAGTCGTGCTTTTCAAAACCGGGTGGTTGCTCAACATAGACTTCTTCGGAAATGAATCCATTTAAGAAAGCACTTTTAACATCCATTTGACATAACTTGAAGTTCATGTAGGAGGCAAATGCCAAGAGAATTCGAATAGCTTCAAGTCGAGCAACCGGTGCAAAAGTTTCATCAAAATCAATTCCTTCAATTTGGTTGAAACCTTGGGCCACTAGTCTAGCCTTGTTTTCGACACCCGATTCATCTCGCTTGTTTCGGAAGACCCATTTAGTGCCAATAACGGTATGATCACTTGGTCTTTCCACAAGCGTCCAAACTTGGTTCCTCTCAAATTGGTTGAGTTCATCTTGCATCGCAATGAGCCAATATTCATCATTGCTAGCTTCAACAAAATTTTTAGGTTCAATTTGAGATATGAAAGCCAAATGGTCACAAAGTAATCTTAAAGAAGATCTTGTCTTGACCGTTTGACTTGGATCTCCAATAATGGAGTCCTTGGGATGATAAGTAGCAAATTTCCACACTTTAGGTAGAGGAGTAGGTTCATTATCTTTGGAAATGAACTTCTCAACTTCCTTAGATTGTTCAACATCTTGAGGTGTGGAGTTTATGTTTAGCTTTTCAAAGTCAAGAAGATCATCTTCAAAAGAGATATCCTTGCCTTTAAATTCTTCAAAAAGAACATGCATACTTTCCTCAATTACTAAAGTTCGTCGATTATAAACTCGATAAGCTTTACTAATAGAGGAATAGCCCAAGAATATTGCTTCATCGGATTTAGCATCAAACTTTCCCAACTTGTCTTTTGTGTTCAAAATGAAGCATTTACAACCAAAGATCTTGAAGTAACCAATATTGGGAATTCTATCATGCCACAATTCGAAAGGAGTTTTCTCAAGAATTGGTCGAATTAGAACACGGTTCATAATATAGCTAGCCGTGTTTACGGCTTCGGCCCAAAAATACTTAGGCAACTCCCCCTCAATTAACATAGATCTAGCCATTTCTTGAAGAGATCTATTTTTGCGTTCAACAACCCCATTTTGTTGAGGTGTTCGAGGAGTAGCAAATTGATGTTCTATTCCCAATTCATTGCAAAACTCTTCAAAGTTGTGATTTTCAAATTCACCACCATGATCACTTCTAATTTTGGAAATCACACAACACTTTTCATTTTGAACACGATAGACAAAGTCTTTGAAGGATTTAAAAGTGTCATACTTGTGTCTTAAAAATAAAGTCCAAGTAAATCTAGAGTAATCATCAACAATTACAAAAACATAGTTGCTTCCACCAAGGCTAGTGACATCAATTGGTCCAAAGAGATCCATGTGAATCAATTCCAATGGCCTAATAGTGGAGACAACATTTTTAGATTTAAAAGATGATTTTACTTGTTTAGCTTGAGCACAAGCATCACAAACCTCACTTTTGGCATAATCTATTTTAGGTAAACCTTTTACTAGTTTTCTTTTAGAAAGTTTTGAAAGAGAGTCCATACTAGCATGTGCTAACCTTTTATGCCAAAGCCAAGATTCGTTAGATTGAGCCGAAAAACATTTTTCTCCTTCATGGGAGAGGTTGCCTAAATCAACGGTATAAACATTCTTGGATCTAAATCCCATAAAAGCTACCTCATTAGTAGATGGATCAAGAATACTACAATGAGATGCTTCAAACTTAACAAAATAGCCTTTGTCACATAATTGACTAATGCTTAGTAAATTATGCTTAAGACCATCAACTAAAAGAACATTAGAAATATTAACCTTTTCATTACCAATAGTGCCGATTCCAATGATCTTTCCTTTTGTGTTGTCTCCAAAGGTGACAAATCCTCCATCTTTCATTTCAATAGATTTAAACTTGGTTTGATCCCAAGTCATATGTCTTGAGCATCCACTATCTAAATACCATTTGTTGCTTGCACCTTTTGATTGGAGACACACCTACAAAAACAAATCAAGTTTTTAACTTTGGTACCCAAGTGAGATTGGGTCCTTTTAAGTTAGATAAACCTTTCACAACCCAAATTTGGTTAAGTTTAGGATTTTTCTTATATTTACAAGAAGATGTATGATGTCCTCTAATATTACAATAGGAACAATGTAAAGTTGGGTTTTGATTTGAGCTTTTAACAAAGACCTTTCTTTTGGTTTTTGTTAATTTAACATTGTTTGGATTAGGTACATAACCTATCCCAAACTTTTGAAAGTTTACAACTTGACTTCCAAGTATCATATTTAGATACTTAGTTCCACCAACAAATTTCTCAAGAGTTTTCTTAGACTCACCTAAGCCAACTTTGAGTTGTTGGTTTTCACTTTGAAGCTTCTCAAGTTGATTGTTACAATAGAAGTTTGACTTAAAATTTTGACCTTCAAGCTTCTTCTTTAATACTTCATTTTCATGAGTGAGACTACAACATGTCTCTTTTACTTGTGTGAGCTCTTTCTTAAGTAAAGAGTTTTCACTTTCAAGTACCAAAGAAGGGTTTGAAGTTGAAGATTTTAAGTTGTTAACTTTCATCTCTAATAAAGCATTTTGCCTTTTAAGAGATGTATATTTAGGACCCAAACTTTGTAAATCATCATATAAAGAAAAGAAAGCTTCTAAAAGTTCATCATAACTTAAATTATTTACCTCATCTTCAAAAGCCATAAGGCAAATTTGGGCAACTTCTTTTTCCGACTCGTCATCGCTAGATTCGTCCGGGGCGTCCCAATTTAGTGCATTGCAAGCCTTCTTCTTGTCTTTCTTGAAGGGTTTGATAGGAAGAGTGCATTCACTTTTTAAATGCCCCGGTTTGTTGCAATTGTAGCAAATGATTCCTTTCTTGAATCCTTCACCTTTAAACCCGTCTCGCTTAGGTCTCCTCAAGTTGCGCTTCTTGATTAGTCGGTCGAGCCTCTTTGAAATCATAGCAATTTCTTCGCTCGAACCTTCTTCGTCATCTTCACTATCGGAAGCAACGACTCCTTTAAGTGCAAGGCTTTTCTTTTTCTCGGGAGCTACTTCGTTGTCATACTCCTTGAGGCGTTGTTCATGCGCCATGAGAGATCCGACAAGTTCATCAATCTTTACTTGGTCCAAGTCATGAGCTTCTTGGATAGCCGTAACCTTAGGTATCCAACTTCTTGGTAGTACTCGAAGAAGTTTTCGCACCAAGTCCGATTGAGGAAAATCCTTACCTAAGGCTTTCAAGCTATTCACAATGTTAGTAAATCTTGTGAACATATTCGAAATGGATTCACTTTCCTCCATTTTGAATAGTTCATAACTTGACATGAGCATGCTTATTTTAGATTCCTTCACCCTAGAAGTACCTTCATGAGTAACTTCTAATTTATCCCAAATCTCTTTAGCCGTTGTGCATATAGAGATTCGATGAAATTCTTCTCTACTAAGAGCGCAAAGGAATGAATTGATAGCTTTAGCATTCAATTGAAAGCGAGATTTTTCCGCTTCATTCCATTCCGCTCTAGGTTTTGATGGAGTGATATAACCACTTTCGACTATATCCCAAACATCAAAATCTAGAGATTGAAAGAATATCTTCATTCTAATCTTCCAAAAAGGATAATCGGTTCCATCAAAAAATGGTGGCCGAACAATAGATTGTCCTTCGATATTCTTTCCCATAGATGCCATTCTCACTTAGATGTTAATCTAAATAATGTGAGACCTCGCTCTGATACCAATTGAGGATCGAAATGGCAAACTAAGAGGGGGGGTGAATTAGGTTTCTAAAATAAAGAGTCAAAAATCAAGTTAATTAAAAACCCAAAACAATCGACAAAGAGAAATATAGAGAAATTCAAACTCAAGAAAGCACACGGTCGATTTGTTTCGAGGTTCGGCACTTTGCCTACGTCCCCGCCAACTTCTCAACGCAAGAGAATGTTGGATCTCCACTAGATGATGCTTTTGCGGGCAAGCACCAAGCCTTCACACCAATACCTTCTTCTTATCAAGCTTCAAGACTTTGCCTCTCTCTTTTTACAAGAATAAATCTCACTACAATTTCACTCAAGTTAAGAGAGAGAATAGAGAGCTAAGTGTTTTAAAATGCTGAAGTTTTTAGCTTAAAAATGAAGTGCAAGGAGATGCTTTGAGATACCAAAGAGTCATCTATTTATAGCCTCGGCCAGCTCCTGAACGTTGCACTTTTGGGCGCCCTAAAGTCATTTCCGGTCGCCCAGAACTTTTGCACGCGCACTGCGCTTCCAATCGCCCGTCGGCCCGCGTGCGCCGAATTTCAGAACCGTTCGTCGGGATTTGCGGGCGCCACTGTCGGGATTTGCGGGCGCCTCAGTACTTGCCGCCGCTGCGCCGCGCCGTGTTGCTGTGCCGCCTGCCGTGCCGCCACTTTCTCGACGAAATGACGGGGCTTCCGAAATTTGCGGGCGCCACGAACTTTGCGGGCGCCACGTACTTGCGCAGACTTTTTCGACAGATTGGACCGCGCGCCGTTTTCTCGACGGCTTTGATGGCTTCCAGAATTTGTGGGCGCCCGTACTTGCGCCAGTAACTTTGAACTCGCGCCGTCGGCGCCGCTCGCATCGTCGAACTTTCGGACCGTCTTGTCGTACGATCCGAACACGCAACTGCCAAGTCAAATATTCCTCGGTCGACAAGTTTCCGGGCGCCCAGAAATGGTAAAATCTCTCTGGACTTCTTCGATCAGCAGGGAGGCAGATCCAAAAATAAACAGAACATTCGGATCCACTTTAGGTCGCCCAGAACAGAGTCCAGAAATCAAAACTGAACAGAACTTAGATTTGAGCAGTTTATAAGGTGACAATTGAAAAGATTAAATTTAGCTCAAAATATCTCACTCTAATTAAGATTTTAATTCATGTAAAAGTAGAGAGAGTGAGTTTGTCAATTTGACAAAAGAAGCAAATGTAGCTTCAATAGGTGAAGTTTGATACTTAGAGGATTGCCCATCTTGAGTCCTTTTGAAGATAGAAAGATCTAAAACACAAAGTTCAAGATAAGAGATTAGTCCAATAAAAGTGATTATTTGTTATAATCAAAATCTAATACAATATTAGGGCCACTAGGCCAACACTTAACCGTTTCGATCGCGGCAACCTTTGCCCGAAAACGTTACGGAAGAGTTCGAAGAATTTTTCTAACAACTTTTGACTCCGGGATTTTCTCTCCCAAGTTAGCGCATGTATTTACTACGTCTTGTAGACGTGTATAGTACTCGGTAAAGGTCTCGTTTTCATCCATGAAAATCGAATCAAATTTGCTTGTAAGCATTTGTAATTTTTGAACCTTTACTAAGCTTGTTCCTTCATGCGTAACTTGTAGAGTATCCCAAATCTCTTTCGCGGTTTCACAAGCCGACACGCGAGTAAACTCCGTTTGCGACAAGGCATTAAATAAAGCGTTTATGCCCTTGCCGTTAAACGAAGATGCCTCGTTTTCATCTTTCGTCTACTTGTCTCGTGGTTTAGGCTTCTCAACATTATCGACCTTTTCGGTTGGAGGTTTCCATCCGAACTCAATTGATTTCCACACCCGCTCTTCGATTGCAATTAGAAAAGCTCTCATGCGAACTTTCCAATAGGCATAATTCGTGCCGTCGAAAAACGGAGGTCGATTAATGCTACCGCCTTCGGCCATTAGATATCAATATATCTAGATCCCGCTCTGATACCAATTGTGAGTTACGGGGAAGCCCCAAGGATCTATCTAGATTGTATCAAACAACACCTAGAGGGGGGTGAATAGGTGTATCGGCCAAAAATATTAAAATTCTCGATGCTTTAAAAAGGTAAATGCGGAAATTAAAAAGCATACCGAGATTTACATGGGAAAACTCCAACTCGGAGTAAAAAACCCACGGGACCAACACGCGAATAACAATCCACTAAAAGAAAAGATTACAAGGTGATTACAGGCTCACGGACTTAACCTCTCTAACTCTCTTATGGATCTCCGCGCACTCCACCGAGTTGTCCACGATCACGTCCGAATCCACGAACGCCCACGTTAGAATCCACGAAACGCCTTGCTTCGAATCCACGAAGTCTTCAATACGCCGAATCCACGACGCCACGCTCCGAATCCACGAAGTCTTCAATCACGCCGAATCCACGACGCCACCATGAATAGAATCATGAATATGGTGATCCTTCGTTGGAGTATCGATGAAAACCGAAGAAGAAAACTCCAAGCGAAGCGTAGATCAAATCGACATATAGAGAAGGATTTACTATGTCTCGATTTGACCTAGAAGAGGCTATAATGTAGAAATAGGTTTTAGATGAATTCCTAGCCTCTAGGGTTTCTCAAACAAGTATTTTCATGAAGCACACAGAGTTAGAGAATCCTAAGAACCTATTTATAGACTTTAAAATCAATTAGATTCAGATTAGAGATTTTTCGTATTTTTACCCATCCGTACAGAGAATGAAGCTAAGTTCTAGGTTCCACAAGGACGGAAGATTATTTTTTCGAAGGGCCATTACGGTAATGGGAAAAGTTCTTTGTCAGTATAGCCACTTTTGTTGTTGTACTTCGATACGGAGACGGAGTATACTTTGTAAATTTTCCAATTCTCGAAATTTACAAAGTTCCAATATAATTTCTAATCCGATAAACAATGATTTATGATTCTAATGCCTATAACTAAGTATGAATCACCATAACATGAATTAAAAACTTACCTAGGCATCGTGATTCTCATCGTGAGCCAATTCCTCTTTCTTCGAAGTCTTTGATTCTTCACCGTTCTTCGATCCGCTCCGATCCCTCAAGACTCCAACTCAATTCACGAAACTTGCCAACACAAAATCCTTAACACTTTAAGTTGCAGGTGGCAATAATTCGAATGACTCATCTCCAAACAATTATTTTTCGAATGCAAGTCACGATCGAGCTTGGAGGGGAATGGGATTATATGTATAGATATTAGATGAGATTATGTATTTTAGTTTACATTCGAGCTTTGAGGGAACGAGATTATGTATAGATGTTGGATTAGATTATGTATTTTGGTTTACATATTATGTTGAATTATAAAGTTTTTAATAATGTTAAAGAATTGTGTTGCTTCTTGTTAAGAATTGTGTTGCTTTTTGTATTGCTAATATATATTTTTAATAAATTTTCAATTTTTTGCTAATAAATGGAAGCTAAATTAATTATTTTAATATAATTATTATGATATTTTTTATGTAGAGGCGGTTTGAACCACCTCTATATAATAACATCCCTTTTACCCGTAGCGGCGGTTTAAACCGCCTCTACAAAATAATATTTATAGAGGCGGTTTAAACCGTCTTTAAATTATTATTTAATAAATAAAAAATATAAAATAAAATAAAATAAATAAATTGTTAGGGGTGGTCTAAACCGCCTCTATAGAACTCTCTAAGCTCCCCGTGGTCGCTCAAACCGCCTCTACATAGTAGAGGCGGTGGCTACGCCGGCGGTCTAGAGGCGGTTGCGAAAACCGCCTCTACGAATCATAGAGGCAGTTTAAACCGCCTCTACGATAGCAAAAAACCGCCTCTATGAGCGCTTTTTCTTGTAGTGGTACATGCGTGTTAGATGTTGTATAGGGAGTGAGATGCATTTGGAGAGTTGTGATGCTTATGTTTTGGAAGTTGTTAATGATGTAAATAAAGTACAAATGTGATGTAATAGTTAGAATTATCTCTTTATTCATTTGTAATTACACTCGTGTCTTGCTCTTTCTTGTTTAGCGCTTGTGGCGCTTCTTGCTGATCATGTATGTGTTTGAGTTATTCCTGGGCAACTTTTGTACATGATTGTGGATGCTTAGCCTTGGGTAGACAGGGGAGATGCTGTCCGTCCGGCGTCTATTCGACGTGCCCGAACCTGCCAAATTGGCGGTCTCGGGCCGTGACATACAAGTACTACAATGCCTCTAAATAACCATGTCAAACAACATGTATGAGGTTCTATCGCTATCAATATATATGAGTGTGTAACGAATAAAAAGTATGTCCAAGCACTATGAATGCATTAACCAGTTGTGATGTATAATGTCAAGTTTAATTAACTTTTACCAAATAATCGGGGACTTACACAAGGTAACGTCCCGACTTGTGCCATGCCTAATGGCCCCGTGGAAGTCAATATTCTCCCTCCAGAGAAATGAGCCTCACCCACGGCATCCTATTTTGGCGCCTAATCCCGTATCGACGAACATGATGTCGCAAACACTAACTCCGGAGTCTTGCAGGAGAGCTTAAGCTTGTGCAAATAAGCACAAAGGCAAACAAGTGTGGTCAAATGCATATGAAACCTCATTCATTATGTCTAAGACATGGAATATCAATTGACGACATAGAGATCAAGTACAATGTCATAATGTTATCTCTAGTTGTTCATCTTGGTTAAGTACAATCTACTTAGCCCCCTAGCTTGTCATTAACATGCAAGGTGTCATATTTCTTTTTAATATAGCAAGTACAAAGAATTGTCATTAAAGTTCCACTAGTCAAGTAGTGTCTCATATGATATTACTACTCATCTCTAACGTGCACACATTTGTTTAAACAAAAGAAGATTGATATTTCCAATACAAATTCATATGTTAGGAAATGCATGTTGTTGTTACAAATCCTCTACTACATAGAGAATATAAAGTTTCATATATAAATGAATATCATATGTCCAAAAATTCTATGATGTCATGAATTGTATAATAAATAATCTATTAAGTTCTATAACATGATTTTTTTTTTTTTTTTTTGAGAGATAGGTAGCACGCTATCCGCTTCGTTTATTTTATTTAGAAATAAACTTAGCCAGAAATGTGAATCAACTAGGATTCGAACTAGGGTCACGGATACCAACCACCAAGCCCTTTGACACTTGCTCTAGGGTTATTTCTAAATGAAATAAACGAAATGGGTAGCGTGCTACCTATCTCTAGAATCTCAAAAAAAAAAAAAGTCCTATAACATGATAGGAGATATAGGAAGAGTTTATCCATTTCGGTGAGGTCCAACCGACCGGATAACCTTCGAACACTTAATCGTTTTCCAAACAAAGTTGTTCCCTAGACTTCTTGCACCCTAGGAAAAATTCTCAAGTGATTACAAGCTTTTAAAAAATTCACAATGAAATTCACCAGAAATCAAGAAAAAAATAGGTGAAACTTATCTTTGATCAAGTAAAATCTGTCAATGGGACTTCAAGTGTAATATACCGAATTTTTAATATAAAAGTAAGAATAAATAAAGATAGTATAAAATACTATTTTTATTGGATTTAGAAAGTAAAATATAAGTCGAAAACGACTCGTGTTGAAATCGGAACAAAAACGAGAGGATTTAGAATTTTACGTAAGAAACGAGGTGATATTTTAGCGAAACTTCACATGTCGAGAAAATTATGAAAATTGGTGAATATGTCGGAATTATTTTTAGGAGGCTAGATTTTAAGTTTCATATTATTCTGACACCCGGAAGGTGGAAAATAAAATCCGACTATTATCTACTAGAGATTACAGTTCGGTAGAGTTTTCGGTGATAAAAAATGGTCCAAACTGAAATGTTAAGATATTTTTGTCCTTATTAATGTTAATCGAGCCTGACTGCCAAATTTGAGTTAAAACAAACATTCAGAAGGACTCCAATTAAATGTATCACTAGAATTGGATTGAAGTGATAATGTTGATGACTTATGGATCAAAGGGCAATTGTTACATGCTTAGTGGATTTCCACTAAGCTACCAGGGGGACCATCTCCATTCTTATCCACTTCCTCTTCATTCCATACGTATGGGAGAGAGAGGGAAAGGAAGAGAAAAGGAAAGAAGAAAAGTGAGAATTTTCAACTACTCGACGAGCGGATCGATCCCCCGCGCGCGTTGGATTTTTCCAGCGCTTCTAAGTTAGTATTTTATTATTAAAGTTTCAAATCCAGATAGGGTTGAGGTTTATTCCTGGTTTCAATAGTATTAATTACTTTGTAGATCGGTTCTAACTAGGTACAGCTTGTAGGTGTTAATGAAAATTCAAAATTTTATATATTAATTTAATTTATTATTTTTTTATTCGTTGCGGTTTTTTCCCACAACAGTAGGGGCTGTGAGGAAAGGCTTAGTGAGAGAAGTTAATATTTTTCTCTTGGGTTGGCTGTGAGGAGTCCCCGAGCAAGGAACCAATTGGAGAGGCAGCTGATTTGAGGTAAGTTGGTATACTTATTGATTAGAGTGGTGCTAGTTGCCTTTAAACAAAAAAAAAGAGAAAACTTAAGCTATAGATTTTGAAGCATTGGAACCTTTGATACTATAAAGAAGCTTAAGGAGTTTTACGTTGGCAGCATAGATGTATGTGTATACATATGACTGGTTTGTAGGAATGAAATCTGAGATCAGTAAAGCTTATTCGCTGATTGTGGGTAATGATAATGAACCTAGAGAAAAGGTTCAACTTGTAAATCAGGGAATTAGCACCTAAAACCATACAAAACTGCACATATGTATGTGGATGTATGTATAGTGAAACATAGAAATGGTATTAAGGAAAGCCTATATGTATGAATATGTTTATGAATGGTTGTAGGGATCCAATCTGTAGAAAAAAAAAAAGAAGGTTAAATATCAATGATTTTGATGAGGTTAGCTGCTAAGTAAAGGGTTGAGCTGAAAATTCTTGGTTGCTAATATGCTCAATTACTATAAACCTAAGTAGCTAGTAAGCTTTATGTCATATATGTATATATAGATGTAGTATACATATATGTAGAAGAAGTAACCTAAGTTAAGTTAGCTTAAATTCTGAATTAACTTGAAGCTGCCATGAGATCTAGAGAGAACCTATGTAATACATCGAATTTAGATCACATTGCTAATCTTGATCAAATTGATCAAGATAATGCCAAAATGTAATTTGGTTTAATCCTAAACTAAATTAGTAGCTTGGGATGGTCATTAGTATGTTTGGAAGTAATTAGAAGCGTTCGAAGCGAACTAGAAGTGCAAAAAAGGTTGCTAAAGCTGCTGCTGCTGAAAACTACTGCTGCTGCCAGCTATTGTTTAGTGCAGGGACTGAATTGTAAATTGCGGGCTGCAATGCACTTTTGCATTTCTAGGGGCCTAAACTGCATTTTTTCAGTCTTATCCCTTTAACCCTGATATTTAGCACTTGTCTAGAGACTTGGCTTCCACTCCACAGCCCTCTTTAGCCTCTAAATATCCCTCTCTTTCTCTCTCTAAAACCTAGGTGAAGTTTGGGGGAGAAAGTGGCAGATTTTGGAGTTGTGGTTAGTTGAAGCTACCGAAGTGGAAACCCAGCCTTGGAATACTTCGAACTTGAGGTAAATAATTTGTTCTCCGCTGGGATTAATTTGTTTGTTGCTTTAAAGAGTGTTTTAGGTGAATTAAGCTTGTAGAGGCTTAAAGAAGTTTAAAGAAGCTTGTTGGCAGCCTATATGCATATGTTGATGGATTTGTGGGATGAAACCTGCATTAGAATGGTTAAGTGACCCTGAATTGAGTATGTTCTTATTCTAAAGTAGTTTGAACCATGAAATTTAGGATCTAAAGCTTGTGGATGAAACCTAGGAACCTAGAAACCTAGAAACTATGCTTGGAAAGCATGTTTGTATATATATACTTGTAAGTTATATGTCAATGAGTAAAACCTGGGTTAAGTTAGCTTCAATTTATGAACAAGAATGTGTCCTTTGCTGCAAAGAAGTGCAGAGCAAGCAATTTCTTAAGTGCTAAGACCATAAGTGCCTTAAACCCTATATAAAAATTAACTCTATACTATATATATGCCTGTATATATATATATGTATTATGAGTAGTTGTTGGGGATAAAGTTTGAGGTGAAGTGACTTTACTATCTACTTGAGAATGGCATTGTTGCTGTGTAGAGAAGTTAAATGATGGACCAATTAGCTTCTAAAGGTTGAAGTGGTCATAGATAAACCTATAAAAGCTATAGATGGACCTATCGTAAACTATAGGTTGTATAGTTGACTTGTAAGCTGTGGCTTGGGTTAAAATGAAATTGTGGCAGGGAATATGACCTGACAATGATAAGGGATGATGTTTACTACCCTAATGGAGGTTAGCTATGAGTTAGTCTAGTTTCCAAAATCCTAAACTGCATAGAAAATCTAATAGAAAGCGATATGTATGTATATATTAGCATTATATATGCAAGTTGGAGTGGAAATGCAAAGTTTGTAAAGATGCACATGTAACTTAAGTTTAATACTTTTTATTCCTCTAGGAAGGAAAGTTTGACGTGTTCGGAAGTTCAAATTGATATTCCGACGGACCTACGACGCGCAAATTAAGAAACGCTTCGTTCTAGCTATTTTGGCATCGAGTCACGGGGGCTTGGTGTTTACACGTTTCGAGACATTGGGTTTAGCTTTTCGGCATCCCTATAGGTGGGTGGTGCTATCCGAAATCTTCGAATCCCTCTTTATGTCTATGCTATCTTGTTGAACATATCTATATATGAATGGTATCATATTCATGCATTATAGAGAAATTGTCATTATGCAATTGAATTCTGTTAATGTAAATAACACGTGGGCACTAGAACATGAACGTAGAACCCTATGAATGTATAAATTTTACTATGGACTATGACAATAGTAAACTTGGTGACATCATGACTAGAGATTTTGTTAGCATCGATAATGAAATTGTAAAACTAGCATAAAGAGCTAGTTAGAGTTAAAGTGTGGCATTGTCTTTTATTGGATCCTCTAAAGGAGGATCAAATCATACTCACATCAATCTTAAGTTCAAGGAAGGTCACTCCTCCTTGAACGATGAGCTCCGGAGTAATCATCTTAACTAGATCAGGAGCTAGCATCTCCCCCAGTAGACGGTCCCGTTGGGATGTAGCTTGTGTCTCCCCGATACTTGGGATTTTGTCGGTGAGTTATTGTTAACCAAAGGGTTAACCAGTTTAATTGGGTAATAATTATGAACAGCATGCATGCATCAATTTCAGATATTATCTACTATTTCTTTCAGCTTTGTACATGCATTGTAGTAGTTACATGTTATAGTTGGTTACTATCTACTCTCTTTTCTTGTCTACATATGCCTGAATAGACCTAGTGGGTGAATCGGCGGGGTCGGCGGCCGAACCCATTAGGAACTTTTAGTAGTTCTCACACCACTAACTATGCAGGTTCTAGCTCGTGCGGGGTGATCGAGGATCGTGGTATGGACAGCGTTCCATAGATAGTGGACATCCATTGAGTATAGTTGTACCTTATTTATTTCATCTGTTAATAGTTGATGAAAGCAAATGTAAATTATTCATTTGAGAGATGGCAATGTATATATTGGAAGAATGAATGTAATAATTATGTAAGCTTTGTATTTGATTTAAAGTAATCAAGATACAATGTATAAATGGTTTAGTTAGTTTACTTTCACTTGTGCTTGTTACTTGCCCTCGTGCAAGCCATGTATATTGAAATGTTATCCTGAGAATTTTTTTATTTCTCTATACATGTACTCGTTGTTGTTGAGCCTTGGGCGAACAAGGGAGATGTTGTCCGTTCGGCGTCTGTGTACGGGCCCGGATCGACCAAATTGGCGATAGCGGGACGTGGCATCAAGTCCAACCTAAAAGAGTAACACTACATCCATCAATTTAACCCCAAAAGCTCAAAATAGAAAAACCCCAAAAATAAATCCTAGTTTCCACAAAATTAGTTTTTCTACCAAAATTCTTGCAAAACTCACAAATAGAAAATGCAAAAAGATTACTAATCTCAAATAAAGCTCCAAACCAAACTATAAAATGTTAGGGTTGAAGTCCAAGCCTTAAACAAGCTCCTTCAATTCCAAGCTTTCTTCAAGGTCCTAGATGCATTCATCCATGAAGGAGATGAAGAGCAGAGGGATAATCCAAGGATTAAAGGGGTGTTGGAGAAGAAATCCAAGAGAAAAGGAAAAGAGCTCACCTCTCATCTTTCACAAACTTCAGCCACACGAGGGAACATGAGAGGGGTGAAAGGTGTTATACAAGTTGTAACAATATCCCTGGAAGTCCCTTAAAAACTCTGAAATTACAAATTGTATGAAACAATCTCTGCAGCATTGAGTACCGATACACGAATTTGAGTATCGGTATTTCGGCAGTTCCGGTACTCGATGGTCAATTCCGCAAAACTTGAACGTTAGAAATTTCGATTTCTATTGCATTTCGGTACCCGCCCGATGTAGTATCGGTACTCGGTTCAGTACCGATACACAGCCGAGTTCCACAAAATCTGAGAGCTACTCACCGGAACTCAGTAAAAAACTATAGTTTTGCAAATTTACCTTGTACCCAATACCGGTACTCAACACAAAAATTATTGTTTTGCAGATTTTGGTATCAAAATCCGTTCTCGCGCTCATTAAGCTCCAAAACAGGTATATACTCTCAAAACATCGACCAAAACTTTTAGAATAATTCAAAATGCTATTCTCACACTAAAATCCCGCAATTTGCTAAAGTTCAGTATGCTACATATACACTCAGTCACCTTATGTTACATAACTCTCTTTTGGAGGTATCACTGATGACACCTCTAAACTTGTTTGGCAAAGCTGCACCACTCCGAGAACTAAAGTCTTTATGTGATTACTTTGTTGGAATAAAATTCTAACAGTGAAAAATTCGGCGAAAAGAAATTGGTTGCAACCACTAGTGTGCATGCTATGTTTGGCAGACTCAGAAACCACTACGCACCTATTGTTTGGATGCACCTTCGCGACTGAAGTATGGAGAATCTGTTGTACAATAAGCAAATCCCCCACGACCACACTACTACAACCATGGGAAAATAATATTGATTTAATCTGGAAGGTGAACATGAATGCAATGGATAAAGATAATCAATCGAAATGGGACACTCTTCATTTGCTACTGCCAGGAGCTATGGAAGGAGCGAAACAATCACATATTTAGAAATGTAGGAATCAAAATCAGCTTGACAATTTCATTGTTGAAACAACCAACGTTTGGTATAGGACTTTCAACCAAAGCTATCCTTTGTCACATAAAAACTTATAGAGAGACACAAGTAATTTAGTTCTTGCAAATACCAAGTGAAACACAAGAAAGCATACTATAGACACACTTCTTTTTAAACTTTTGTTTTATTTTATTTTACTTCTATTTTTTACAATTTAAAATTTTCTCTTTTTGTTTTCTCTTTGTGTTTTGTATCCTTTTTCTTACCTTTCAAATTAATGATATATAACAAGAACCTTTGGTTCTCCTCTTACCTCGAAAAAAAAAAAAAAAAAACTATTGCACAAATACCAGCTGCAATACTGATGGATTTCAAATATTAGAGATTTATGTATCCAAATGAACCTAGATGGTACGGCAGGAATGCACGCCTACCACTATTCCTATTTTTAACTCACGGCCCAACAAGGCCTTGATATTTCTTGACTAGAAGCCACAATCTATTGACCTGCACATATATTGAAAGGCGATTTCGCAAACGTAGGATGAATTACAGGATATTATGCGTAATTGCCATCCAGTTTTAAGCTGACATGTTTAACCAAATGGTACTTGATCTGCCGCGACTTCCATGGAATGGAGAATTAGGCAACAAAACACGAAACCAAACGAACACAACTTAACCTAGATGATGGCTATATGAATTAGGAGATCGTAACCAAATGCCCCGTTTACGGCGCTCTCTCTCTCTATATATATATATAGAGAGAGAGAGAGAGAGTTTGGCTATAATACTATTGATAGTTAAAGATTTTTTTTGCTATCAAATTTTTAGCCTTTTGATCAATTCATTTCATTATTTCTAACCATTATATTAAATATTATAACCCAGTGAAAACCACTCATTCTTAGGGAGACCATTTAACTCTAAAGAACTAATATCATCCTAACCCTATAATTTCTCATCCAAAAATTAAAAACTAGATAGCAAAAAAGAGAACTTTTTGCTATCAATAGTATACAGCCTAACTCAATATATATATATATATATATATATATATATATATATATATATATATATATATATATATATATATATATATATATATATATATATATATATAAGATATCGCTAGTGAGCACAAAGAATCCTTATATTCCTAACTTTCTAACCACCCATCTTTGATGGGTGGTTAGAATGAGAGAGGAAAGAGATATTGGAGAGAAATTTAAGGAGAAGAGAAATTGAGACATTCAATTTCTCCCCAATATTTCCTTCCTCTCTCATTCTAACTATCCATCAAACTCGACGCGATTAAAAAGCTAGAGATACTAATCCATCGAGCTCCTAATAAAGACAAGAATTTCCATACTCGATAATTTACTATTCATAGGATATGTAAATATAAATTATAGACTAACATAATACTATATTTTCTTATCTTATTGTTTATAAAATATAGTACTTTTTTATTTTATAAATTATCGGTTGGCATATTTTTACTATTTTAATTAAAAGAGCAAAGCAAAGTTCACCATTAAAAGTATAAATATTTGTAGAATTAACTTAATACTAGAGCTGCATCTCTCAAGTAAAAACCAAAAAAAGGGAAAAGAAAACAAAAAAACAGAAACAGAAACAAAATCAAAAACAAAACTAGAGCTGCAGAAAGCAACATTTAACTGGCCCCATCTTTTACTTCCGGCCCACCACCACGTGATGTACTGAAAAGCTGGGAGCGAAGAAAAACAAAACACTAGAAGCAAACTTCCAACGCTACTGCTCCACCCCGACTAACGGCCCCTGTTTACTGTTCCTCGTCTCGCAAATGATAAAGTTTGCTGTCCGGTTCGGGCCAAGACCGGGGTAACATCAGTTCGGTCCGGCCCGACCGGTCACCCCGCCCAAACAAGAGCCCGAACATCACATGTACTGGATCCACGACACCGAGATGGGGCTCCGAACCTCGTGGGTCCCATCTGCCCAGATGAGGTGCCCATAAACAGGCTCGGGAGCAGGCCCCGCCGCCGCCGCCTCCACCGCAACCGCGAAGCTCCGCCGCTTCGCCGCTGCAGAGAATGCCAGCTTGGTCGGCTTCACTGCAACCGAGACACGATTAGCAGCTGCGCTAGCCGCCATCTCCACCCTCACTCGGTAGACAACATCGGCCGATGTCCCCACATTCGTGGCCGTCCTCACCACCGTCCTGCTCTGGCTACGGTTCGCCGCGCCGCCGTCGAACACCACCGAAATGGACGGGTAATTCAGGTCGGAAGCGGAGGCCGAGGCCGAGCGGGGGCAGGTGACGGGAGCGTGGGTGATGACCTGGATGGTGCTGGGCTCGTAGCCAAGGGCGCAGAGGAACGCGACATAGTCGGCGTCGCGGAGGTCGTAGACGAGGCCGGGGTCCATGGCTCGGCCCAGATTGAGGTGTCCGGCGCCGAAATCGAGTGGCGTCGCGGGCCGCCCGGTGGACTCGTCCGCCACGAACCCGCCCCGGTTGTCGGCCACCGCCGCCGTCGTCATCATGGCGGAGCGGATGGCGGCGGGCTCCAGCCCGGGTGCGCCGACTTGAGCAGCGCCGCCGCGCCGCTCGCGTGCGGGCACGCCATCGACGTTCCCGAGAGGATGTTGAACTCGGTCCGCCGCCCGTCCGCGTCCAGCCCGGTGGGCCCAGCAGCCCCCGTCCACGCCGCCAGTATGTTGACGCCCGGCGCGACCAGGTCCGGCTTGAGGACTTCCGGAGTTAGCCCGTTGGGCCCGCGGGCGGAGAAGGAGGCCACCACGGGCGCCGGCTTGACCCCGACCACGGTGCCCCTGAAGGCTATGCTGGCCACGGGGCTGCGCTCCGCGGCGACGTAGGCCTTGAGCGCGTCGCCCTCGACGGCACCCACGGCGCACGCGGGGAGCACGTGGGCATCGCCCACGAGGCCCTGGCCGTTGGAGGCGCCGTTGGCGAGGATCATCCCGGCGCCGCCGGCCTCCCTGACCACCAGCCCTTTGGCCACGCGGGGCCGCTGCCGCGGTCGCAGATGACGATCTTGCCGCGGACGAGCTTGGGGTCGAGGGAGTTCTCCATGCAGAGCGAAGCGGAGAGGCCTCCGTCCGCCCGGGGTAGACGAGGGGAGGGCGGCGGCGAGCGGCTCTCCCGAGTAAAGCGACACGCCGGCGAGGCGGCGGCCGTCCCCGAGGACAACGTCGGCCGGGAAGGTGCGATCGATGGTGCTGGCCCCCACGGTGGTCAGCCACGGCGCGAGATTGGTGACGGACATCCCCGTCGGCCCGTCGTTGCCGGCGGAGGTGGCGACGAAGACGCCGCGGGACGCGGCGCCGTAAGCGCCGACGGCGATCGGGTCTAGGTAGTAGGGGGACGCGACGCCCTCGCCGCCGCCGATGGAGACGGAGATGACGTCGACGCCGTCGGCGACGGCGCGGTCGAAGCCGGCGAGGATGTCGGAGTCGAGGCATCCGGAGCTCTTCCAGCACACCTTGTAGGCGGCGACGCGTGCCTTGGGGGCCACGCCCTTCGCCACCCCGGCGGCATACCCGCCCATGCTTGCGCCGAAAGCGATGCTGCCGGCCGCCGTCGACGCAGTGTGCGTCCCGTGGCCGTCGGCGTCTCTGGGCGAGCGGTACTCCGTGGCCGTCCCGTTGACGCCACCATCTGCGTCGGTGAGGGCGGCGGCCTCGGGGAAGGCGGCGTCGTGGCCCTTAGTGAAGAAACGGGCGCCTACGAGCTTCTTGTTGCACAGAGAAGCTGGGAAGCCGGGTCCGGAGTCGCAGCCGCCGCGCCAGCGGGATGGGACCGGGGTCAGGTTTCGGTCGGAGAAGCTGCGGCGCTCGGGCCAGATGCCGGTGTCGAGGACGCCGATGATGACGTCAGAGCCGTAGTCGGAGAGGGACCAGAGGCCGAGCCGCGTGCGGAGACCGAGGAACTGCGGGGAGCGGGTGGTGTGGAGGCGTCGGACGCGGTCCTCGAAAACAGCGAGCACGGCCGGATTGCGCCTGAGATCAGCGGCACGGCCGGGCTCGAGGGACGCCGAGAAGCCATGGAAAACCGTGTCGTAGACGTGGAGGAGGTCCAGAGGCTCACTGCCGCCAGAGAAGGCCCCGGAGACGTACCAGTCGCCGTGGATTGGGAAAACGGCCGGCTTGGCTCGGTGATCCACCTGGACGATGTACGTCTTCTTCTTCTTTCTCTCGGTCGTAATACTAACATCCTCAGCTAGGGTAACGGTCGCGAACAGTACTAGGATTAGCAGTAGGAGGAAGGAAAGAAGGGGCGGAGGCGAAGCTGCCATTAATCTGATGGACGGAGGAGAGAGAAGGGAAAGGACGAAATAAGTGATGGAGGACTAGTGCAGTGATGGAGGAACAGGAGATGTGCTGTATTGTGCCCGGAGTGCGGATGACAAATGTGCTGCCCGAGTGCGACGGTCACAACGCAAAAGGGGTGGGCAAGTGCGCGGATTAAAGAGCAAAAGGATTTGCGGATCTATTTTAAAGAAGTAATAAGTGGTTTCTAAAGAGTAGATATGGCTCAAGCATTTTTGTCTTGCAACCAATTAAGTGCTTAGGTGTGGAAAGGAGGATATTCGCCACAGCGGAGGTGGTGAAGCCGGAGCGATGCAATTCAGATTGCGATCATTTCTTTATTTGTTATTAAACCCAGAGTGAGTTATCATGGCAGGTCTCTCCCTTTAAAATTATTAAAACATTATTTGATTCGAGAATTAGGAGAGAAACTAGCAAGTAAACCATGCACTGCATGGGATTATTATTATAATATTATTTTTCTATAATTCTAGATAATTTAAAATTTAGAATTATTTTATTTTTTTAGCTTTTAGTATTTACATAGAAACAATATTTTTTCTCATTCAACCGAACAAAATGCAAAACGTACTTATATTATTCTATTATACCCCGAGAGCATAAATTTGCAACGTATCGCAGTCACCGTTCACAGAAACCAAAATCGGAACAACATTAGATTACTCATTTACGCCGTAATAGTAAAAATTTCGAAACAGTAATTTTTCTCATTCAATCGAACAAATAGTAAAATCTAATTATATTGTTCTATTATGCCCCGAGAGTGTAAATTTGCAACGTATCGATATCAACATACACAAGTACAAAACCGGTACAACATTAGACTACTAAATTGCGCCCTAACCGTATATCTTTGAAACAGTACTTTTTCTTATTCAATCGAATAAAGAGTAAAACCTAATTATTTTATTCTATTAGACCATTTAGAGTGTAAATTTGCAACGTATCGATGCCAACGTTCACAAAAATCAAAATCGGATCAAAATTAGCCTACTCAATTGCGCCCTAACAGTATAACTTTGGAAACAGTACTTTTTCTCATTCAATCGAACAAAGAGCAAAACCTACTTATATTGTTCTATTATGCCCCGGGAGCAGAAATTTGCAACGTATCGCAGTCACCGTTCACAAGAACCAAAACCGGACCAACATTAGACTACTCAGTTGCGCCCTAACAGTATAACTTTGGAAACAGTACTTTTTCTCATTCAATCGAACAAAGAGTAAAACCTAATGTCACGCCCCGAGACCCGCTACCCATTTTGGTCCGGTTCGGGCGCGTCGAACAGACGCCAGACGGACAAAGACTCTCCCCGTCCGCCTAAGGTCGGCAACAAGATGGTGTACAACAGGTGCCCAGAACAACTTGATACAATATACACAATCAACCACAAAGAGGGCACAACTAGTGCCAAGCACACGAGAGCAAGCGACACAAGTAATTAACAAGTGAAAAAGAGAGATAACTTATCTATTACATTCATTCATTTGTCTTAAAGTCTTTCTTTACATTAAATCCTCAAAAATATACAAGTAGCATACATCATCACAAAACCTCACCACCTATACAAGATCTACTCTCAAAAGGGGTAAAAGCGAGGTACTCTAATGCAAGAAGGTAAACTAGTGATACCACTAGGGCGCCAAGCCCTTGCCGCGTCCTCACCCTGTCGACGCACTAGGACCCGAAATAGAGTGGGGTGAGAACTATCTTCCATAGTTCCCAGCTGGTTCGGCCTCCGACTCCGCCGGCCTACCCACTAGGTCCAAGGAGGCAAAAAGGTAGACGATAGATAGATATGAGAATATCTGAAAGCGGTAAGATGCTATAAAAGTAAATGCATAAATCTACCATGCCTCAAATCTGAAGTTATATGCATGCAACTCATAATAAAGGATAGCTATTACTCTATTATGCTCAATGAGTTCACAATTCCCTTGAATACCCAATCCACTTGGCTTGCCCAAAGGCTTGCCACACTCTCGCGTACCTTGCCTCGACGATTTGCGAGTCTAAATCGCTCAACTCGCCCGAGGCCGTCTGTGGATAGCTAGCTGCTGCCGGTCAAGCCGCTACTACCATAGCCTGTGCCTAGTACTCCGGAGTGCACGTCTCGTGTGGAGCGACCACCACGAGGATAAAACAGACAACGCGAGCACGGGCCAATCCTCGCCCACGGAGGATACCCTAGCTAATAGGGATGTCATTGTACCTGTTTTCGACTCTATAGTGTTCACACTAATTAATGCCACTCGTTCATGTTTACTAGGTGCCACTCGTTCATGTTTAGATCACTCGGCTATATCGCATACTAGTAGCCCTCATCTCACACTGCACCTAATTCTCATGCATACTAAGTTTGATACATAAAGTAGGCTAGGTTAATTAACATCTATAATTAACACTCCAACTAGCACTCTATACACACATTATGCAAGATATGCAAGATTAACCGCTATTCTACGCTGGACATAAAAGGTAGCCCTGACTTCGGGATGGACACCACCCACCTTTGACGTAGCAACACGGTGGAAAGTCTTGTTCTCACGTTCGCTTGTCGCCGCTTAGCACTTGAGCAACGGCAAGTAGCGACGCACCCTATTTGGCGATATCTTGGCTCAGACTCGACGGATTGCCAAACAGTTGCCGCCAACGCGTTCAAACACCTATTAATTAGGTTTACCAATGATCAAAAGAGATCAAAACCCTACATCTAGCAAAACCCCATTTTTGATGCTCTAGGGCTTCACACATGGAAATCATGTGTTAGAAACCCTAGAAACATGCCACTATTGTTACTTAGCACTTATAGGTTCCATCTAAACACTCCCAAAAGCGCAAAGCCCAAAACCCTAGAAATGACCATTAGAGGGTATGAGGCCTACCTTGAGCTTGCACCAACCACGAGGAAGAAGAGATGGAGAAGATGATGAAGCTCCTCTCCTTTGTCTTCTCCTTCTTCTTCTACTTCTTCTCCTTCTCCTCCTTCTCCTTCTTCTTCTTCTTCTTTCTAGAGAGAGAGAGGGAGAGAGATGTGTGTGAATGAGAGGGAAATGAGGGATTAAGAGAGGGGAAGTCACCTCTATACCCCCATTTGTAACAATATGCCAAAAGCCCCCTCAACAATTCAAACTGCACCAAACTGGGCATTTTCGGGCTGCAGGGACCGGACATCACCCCATTGTCCGGACAGCACTCTGCGAAATCCATTTTTGCCCATTTGACAGCTTACTGTGTCCGGACAGCATCCATTGTCCGGACAGCATTCCTTTGTCCGGACCCAGTGGGTCTCCTCAGCCCAACATTTAAGGACTTAGCCAAATTTCAGCACTTTTCGTTTCTTCTCCGTTTTCGCTCGTTTTTGCTCGTCTTGCGTCCGATTCTTTTCAAATCGCACCGAGACTTTCCAAACATGTTTTCGAACACGTTTTCATCATCTTTTCATCCACGCTAATGTCGGATTTAGCTCGCGACCCGACATAGCTTTTCGGGTTCCGTTTTCGCGCCTATGCGCACAAAAACGCCCAAAGACTTCCAAACTTCACCGGAGCAACTCCGGTGCACTTTTTGCCTTCTGGATCAACTTCGAACTTTCCGAAGTCCATCCAATCGACAATCAGTCGATTCTGAACATGGTGAAACTCTCGGATTTCGAGAATTCACTTCGTTACACCTAATTATATCGTTTTATTATGTCCCGAGAGTGTAAATTTGCAACGTATCGATATCAACGTTCACAAGAACCAAAATCGGTACAACATTAGACTACTCAGTTGCGCCCTAACAGTATAACTTTGGAAACAATACTTTTTATCATTCAATCGAACAAAGAGTAAAACCTAATTATATTGTTCTATTATGCCCCGAGAGTGTATATTTGCAACGTACGATGTCAACGTTCACAAGAACCAACACCGGTACAACATTAGACTACTCAGTTGAGCCCTAACAGTATAACTTTGGAAAAAATACTTTTTCTCATTCAATCGAACAAAGAGTAAAACCTAATTATATTGTTCTATTATGCCCCGAGAGTGTATATTTGCAACGTACGATGCCAACGTTCACAAGAACCAAAACCGGTACAACATTAGAGTACTCAGTTGCGCCCTAATTGTAAGGTACCGGACTTCTAAAATCATGAAGTTATGGTGCACATTTGGTTGGAGAGCCATTTGAATGGTTCTAGTGAGGTTCGGTGAAGTTCGGGAGCGTTCGGGCGTTTCGGTGTGCGTAGGTGTGGAAAGGGAACCCGAAAGGCTATGTTGGGCCGTGAGCTAAATCCGGCATTAGTGTCGATGAAAAGATGATGAAAAGATGCTCGAAAACATGTTTGGAGAGTCTCGATTCGATTTGAAATGAATCGGAGGTCAAACGAGCAAAAACGAGCGAAAACGGTAAAAATTTGAAAATTTGGCTAAGTCCTAAAATGCTGAGATTCTGGACCTACGGGGACCGGTCTCCCAAGTCCAGGGACCGGTCCCTTATACAAAAAATGGCCCCCGCGGGAGCAGTACAGTAAATATGAAGTTGAGCGGTTTATATGCAATTTTGCATTAATGAGAGTGTGTAGAAGAGAGATTTGGGTCTTTCTCTCTTCTCCCTCACCGTTTCATCCCTCTCTCTCTCCCTCTCTCTCTCTAAATGAAAAGAAAGGAAAGAAAGAAAAGAAAAGAGAAAAGAAGAAGGAGAAGGATTTGGAGGAGAAGAGCTTGAAGGTTGGATCTTAATCGTCATCTTCTTCTTCCTTGCATTGGAAGCAAGCTTTTGGAGGTAAGCTTGATGCTTATTAATGGTAGATCTTTGGAACTCCATTTGTATGCTCTAGAATTGATTTTGTGGGAACCCTAGCATGCTAATTAGATGCTAATTACATGAATCAAAGGATTTAATGGTAGTTTTGCTATAGTTGCAAACCTGGGGTTCAAAAAGGGGATTTTTATAAATAGTTGAGTTTCATCTCAATTGACCCTTTGCAAACCTAATTGAGGGTATAACGAATGCGTTGGCGCACTCGGTTCGATGATCCGACAAGCGTGTGCGAAGTTATTAAATAAATAGTGTATTTTAGCAGATGGTCGTAGCACGCGAAATAGAAGCCCAAAATTTGTGAAATCGGAACCGGGGCATCGTGAAGGCGTGGGGTAACACCACAAAGTCTTGGATCGAGGATCGGTGACCGTTCGGGTGGCTGCGCAAGAGTCCGAGCCGAACCGGGTACCGAGTGCCGCGGGCGGCCGATTGCAAGTGTCGACGAGCAATCGGAACGCGATAACAGGTGGGTTGTGCTTACCGAAGCGACTAGGTCGCCCCGCATGTCGAAGTAAACTATGAGATTTTCATTGATGCATATATATGTGTATGGTAGCATCATGATAGCATGGTAATTATGCTAGATTAAAAATGTATACATGTAAATCTAATTACTTGGGTTAGAGGCTAATGCATGTGGATTTAAATGCTAGATGGAGAACTTATATGCATAATAGCATGTTGATGCACTTAAAATATATGCTAGTGCTAGTTTCATGTTGATATGCAATAGAGCATATAGGTGAATGATAACATGTTGTAGATCATGTTAGAAAGAACATATTTGATGACATAATGAGAAAGATGCTAAGTATAATATGCATGTTGATAGCGTGAATGTTTATAGAAACTCGATTTGGACAATTAGGTGTCAACTAGATCGAGTGGCATTAACCTAGTGTTATATAACATAGGTTGTATTGAACATAGTGTCGTGAACCTAGGAAAGATCGAGTGGCATCGAACCTAGTGTAATTAACATAGGTCGAATATGAACCTAGGGTCGAGAACCTAGGATGAATAACAACGACGTTGAACCTAGTGTCGTGGACCTAGGGTAGATCGAGTGGCATTAACCTAGTGTTGTTAAACATAGGTTGACATTGAACATAAGGTTGTTGAATCTAGAGTTAATTAGATCTAGATCGAGTGGCATTAACATAGTGTCGTGAACATAGGTTGAACAGAATGAACCTAGAGTCAAGATAAACCTAGCTTATGTAATAAGGGTATTTAATCTAGAGTCTATTAGACCTAGGGTGGAAAGTACACTGGACCTAGATAGGTCGATGTTATAGGGTTTTAGACTACCCTAGTGACTTGGAAAGTGGATTCCGGAATCCTAGGATTTGTGAACTCTAAAGTTCGTGTCCGCGGGTGCGTGGCTTGTTTCCCTCCCACAGAAAGAACTTCGAGGATGAGCTTGAGACTGATTCGAGGCCACGGGTCGTGTGTGGCAGGTTCCTCCCGCCGGGCAGGATCAGAGATCACTAGGTTGTGTGTGGCATGTTCCCCTCCCTATCAGGGGTCTTGGGCCGCGGGTCGTGTGTGGCATGTTCCCCTTTCCACCGGAAAGATCCCTGATGTAATAAACCGACTTTTTACCTGAATGAAATTTGACTTTCGTTTTTGAATGTTATTGTGCGTAAATGTATTATAAGAGCACACGTCAAATTTCAGGTCGAAATGAGCTAAAATGGAAAAGTTACGCGACCCGGAAGAAACGACTTAAGTGAATAGTAAATCCCGATTTCCAGCGAATTACGGAGTAGAGAAGGGTCCAGATGCGTACGGGACTCCGAATATAGAACTTCAATAGTTCGTTTCGAACGGCTCGACTATTCTGGAACCAATGCCACTGACGGAATTGGATTCCGATACACGGTTGTCGAGAAAAAGGGGTATGAACGGTTATACATATATAATGTTATAATTGGAAATATCGGAGGAATAAAGGGGAGAATGGATACTTCGCGAATCCGAGACCAAATCAAACGAAGTAAAAGGCTAGATTCGATGTTCTCGACGCGTCGAACGCCGGGCGCGATCCGATCGTGAATCCGACGGACGGATCTCCGGAATCGCGAAAAGAACGCGAAGAGGTTAAAATCGCATAACGGAATGCGAAGAGTCGCTATATTTTATGCGCCGAAATGCGCGAACTCGAATATAGAGGGGCTTATACGCATAATTCACTTCCTGGCAGGGACTGGAGATGGAATAGAAGTATTAGGAGGGCTAAAATGCAAAAATGCATTTGTGTATAAAATATAGTTTTAGGGTTTTCATGGACCTAACCCTAACCCTAGCCCACATCTTCACCTCCCTGCCACCCTAGCCGCCTCCTACCCCTCCTCTGCCTTCCCGAGCGCACCCCCGACCTCCAGCGACCTCCCCCGGCCGCCGGAGAACCTCCCCAAGCTCCTTTTCTATCTCCCTCGGCCACCTCCTCCTCCATCTGATCCAGAGAGGAATCAAGAAGACTTCAAACCTCTCTGGAGGGTTGCCCTGACCGAGGGGGATCGTCGGCGCCCATCACCGGCCGTCGTCGCCGCCGGAGCCGCCTTGCTCCTGCGGCTGCTCTTGGTCACCCAGGCCGAGGCGAGCACCTCGACTCCCGCGCGCCGCAGCTCTTCTTGGTGCAAGAACCTCCTCCGACGTCGGCGACCGCCGCGCCTCTTCCCCGCCATCCCCGAGCAACGCCGCACCGCCCCGAGCCACCGGGCCGCTGCGCCGCCCGACCGAACGGGGCTGGGGCTCGGGCCCAGCGCGCGGCCGCCGCCTCGTCGAGCTTGCGCCGCTCCCCTCGCCCCGGTGATCACGGCGACCCGGCGCACCTCCCCAACGTCGCCGCCCGCCGCCCGCCGCCGCTCCATTCCTCTTCGGCCGCCGCCGCGGGTCTTGATCGGGCTTCCCGACATCCGCCACCGCCGCCACCTCCCGTGGGGAGCTTCACCTCCCCTCGACCTCCTCCGCCGGATCGCCCCGCCCGAGCTCCCCGCCGCGCGCCGTCGGAGAACCCCCAACCCGAGAGCGAGTGGGAGGCTTGGATCGCCGCCGCCGCCGCGCCTCCGGCCGCCACCCGCCGCCGGCTACCTCCCTCCTCGGACCTCCCGGACCCGAGGCTTCCTCCTCCGACCGGAGCGCCGCTATCCTTGCCGCCGGCGACCGAGCCCTAGCTCCCTCAAGCCTCGGTAAGGATTTACTGTTCCAGCACCTAGGTCTAAGGTTCGGATCACCTATCCGGTGATCCGGTGGGTCAAATTAACCTCGGGAGGTGCGCACGGTCAAGGGTTTTCTGTGCTGAACGCGATGCTCACCTCCATTCTGAGTTTTGATGCCCTGTTTCGCGGGACGATCGCACTTTACGCGCTGTGCGCGCTATTTACTGAAATTAATGTCGCTTGTGCGCGCACTACGATGCCCGACGGTGCTCCGAAAGGCGAGCACGGTCTTCGGCATGTCGAAGACTTACAGCGAGTGCGATTTCGGAATTTATAATGCACTGATTTACGTGCATGGTCCGTAAAAGCCCTATAATCGTATGAAATAGTGTGATTTAGGATTCTTCAGGGACTTTTATGCAATTGTAGCCTCCTGGGCTATCTTGGACAGTGTGTACGTGCTGCGGAAACCTCTCGGACCGACCGTCCAAGGTCCCGAGCTTTTCGGAAACAAGAAGTATAATTCCGAAGCGTTCGTCGGCGAATTCGACGACGAACGCGACTTTGGTTCGGATTTCTTCCGACGCTTTCCTGAGATTATTTCCTTTGTCGCCAAGCCTTATTGGCTGGTCACCCGTGTCGTTTCGAAAGTCCAGAGACGACGGGTGAGCGACGGTGGGTTCCGGTGTCAAAGTCGACGCTTTCGAAAACCCGGATCGAAACGGACGTTCTGTAGTAATCGTTTCGAGGCAGTTACGTCGTGGGATTTGTGAATTACGGTTCTAGTTTCAGTGGGTTAGTTTCTAACCCGGTGAACCCTCGTAGGTTCAGTCGTTTCTTTTCAGCAGTCGGTAGACCACTCCTTTCGATACTCAGGTGGGTATCCGGGTTGCCGTCGGTACAGTGGTACACGCTTGGTGACACTCCTTCACCTTTACTTTACTCTACTTTACTCTTCTTACTTGCACCTTACTGTCGTTTCTGTTCTCTACTCAGTTATATGCATGCTCAGTATACTTGATAGGAGTAGAGTGGTTTGGGTTTACAGCTCTTCAGCGACCTACTTGGTTGATCCTTTACAGTTTTTCTGTGACCTATTCGGTCGGCTTGTTTTCAGTGACCTGTTCGGTCAGTTTGCTTCTGTTTCAGTGACCTGTTCGGTCGGCTTGTTTCAGTGCTTCTGTGACCTACGTGGTCGGCGAGTTTACCTAATGACCCAAAGGGGTCGATGTCCTTTTAGGGACGGGATTGTCAGCTAGTTGCTGACGTCTGGCTTTTGAGCATAACAGCATCGATCGCCTAGGACTCGAGCGCATTTCACGAACACAGGTGGTCTGATCCACCGTGCCAGGGTGTTCTTTTCCGAAAAAGTGGTTGGATGTGCCAATCCATGAGCCCATAGGCGACCTTGGGTCGAATGCAGGCTTAGAGACAGGGGGCATTGCCTGAGGTCTGCGGACCAATATTGGCGGTTATGGATTGGGTATTTTACTTTCTCAGCTTTTCGATGCATACATACAGTAGCAGTTTGTTTATATTACATATATCTCTCTCCTGCTTACTTTGGCTACTGTATCTACTTACCAGTCTTTCCTTTGCTTTACTCCGTGACTAGTGGGTACCCACTGGGAGGGGAGACATGTTTACATGTTCTCACCCCCGCCTTCTTTTTTAGGTGACGTAGCGGGTCCCAGTGGGACAGCAGGTGAGGAGCGAGTCTAGTGCGCGTGTAACTCCTACCCGTATCGGTTACTTCTTTACTTTTTTTGTTTTACTACTTAGAGTACATTTATGGTTCAGTTCTAGTTTTACTTTAGTTTTACTTTAAGTGGTGGATTGAGACTTATGATGGTTTTTGGAAGTGAATTAAAAAACTTATGTTTTGTGAAATAAACTGTCTCCTACCCTTCGTGGTAGCGTTTCAAAGGAAAGGGTTAAAAGAAAAGATTTTTTACCCCTCGTGGTAGTGTTTTCAAAGAAAGCGTTTCCGTGTAGGAAACGGTTTTAAAAAGATTTTCTCAAGGTTTATAAATAAGCTAAGTTGTGAATGTGGTGAATGGTTGTATGATGTTGTATATCCGATACTTGATATTCATACCGTTGTGGTTGAATTTCTCGGATGTATTGTAAACACTCAGTACTTGTGCGACGCCGTGCAACACAGTGGAGACTCTGTCCGTGTGTACAGTGGCCTCTCTATATTTGTGGCGGATCTGGCACACCTCTGGGGGTCAGGCTTTCAAAAAAAAAGAAAAAAAAAATTTCGCTGTGTTTATGTACCAAAGGGACCCCGGGGCGTGACGGATTTAAGTGGTATCATAGCGAATTACAACCACAACACCATTCACAGGTCGTTTTTGAAAAGAGAAAGGGAACTGAACCATTGGTTAGGTTGACCCTAGGAAGACCTACGTTATATAGGAACACGAGTGCGGGGTTTGGGCTCAAGTCCTAGTGTTAGGCCATTGAGCGATTTTCGACTAACGGTGTTTTCTGTTGCAGATGGCTCGTGGTAGACCTACTCGGGATCGTGGCGTGGACGTGCAATGCGGATATACCCGGTGGATCGGGTGAGATTGCCCGCGGCACGAGTGACGGGAGCAGATCGGCCTCGCCCTGGTCGCCCGAGTGCCCACAGCCTCGGTCGAAGTAGCCGAGTTGAGAGGCCACCGACGGCTCTCACGGCATGTTTCAGCCTCGCAAAGAATAAGCAGTTACCATAGCTACACCTCCGATTCCACCGCCGGTTCCACCACCAGTTGCACCTCCGATTCCACCTCCGATTCCACCACCAGTTGCACCTCCGATTCCACCTCCGGTTCCACCACCAGTTGCACCTCCGATTCCACCTCCGATTCCACCTCCAGTTGTACCTCCGATTCCACCTCCGGTCGCACCTCCGGTTGCACCCTCGGCTCCACATCCGGTGCCACCCACAGCCCCGACTACTTCAGGGATCGGGGATACTCCGTAGTACCTCCACCGACCCATGCTACCACGACGCTGACAACTGCGACCACGACGGTTTCCGCTGGAGGTACCAGTTCATCTACAGCGGAGGGCGCCCGCATTCGGGCGATGTTGGCGAAGTTCCGAAAATTTGATCCGCCCATGTTCGAGGGCAAGAAGGAGGATAAGGGGACACTGGAGATATGGATCGCAGATATGGAGAAGCTATTCCGCGATCTCCACATCGAGGCGGAGGATCGCGTTCCCCTGGCAGCCCATTGCTTGGGGAGGACTCCTTACTCGTGGTGGTTTCGCCACTTTTCGAAGAAATTGAACAGCGTCTACCCCACCTGGGAGCAGTTCCGGAGCCTTCTCTAAGAGCAGTACTTCTGGGATAGTACGAGACAGGACTTGGAGCGCGAGCTGGATCGCCTCCGACAGGGGAACCGTACTGTCGCCGAGTACGAGCAGGACTTCACTCGGATCATCGAGATAATCCCCTTCACTGTGCGCGACGAGTACCATAAGGCCAGGCTTTTCATGAGGGGATTGCGGCCCAACCTCTGTATGTTGACCGCGTCCAATGGCGCGATCACCTATGATGCCTGCTCGAGCGAGCTCTCCTACTTCAGAGCGAGTTAGAGGATCTGAAGGCGAATCGAGATCCAACGAGCGTTCCGGGACAAGAAGCGCTCGCACGCTCGCCGAGTGGTGATCCCTCTTTAGCCGATGCCACCTAAGTATCCGCACCCGTTAGCCGAATCCGGAGTGCATCGCGCCCTCTAGCCGAATCGGAGTGCACCGCGCCCCCGTTAGCCGACCAGAGTGCACCGCGCCCCCAGCAGCCGATTAGGAGTGCACCATCGAGCGGTTATCAACCTGGCCAGCGGTGCGTGATTTGCGGGCAGGGACATCCCGCGAACACTTGCCCGGAGAGGGGAGGCCGTTGCTACCGATGTGGCTGCCAGACACCGTCGAGCCTGCTCCCTGGGTAACGGGGCTACCCCGAGCGCCGCTTCTTCCTGCCCGCACCACCCCGACGTAACCGCGGAGCTTCCGGCGCACTGCCTTCGTCTTTGCGCCCCTCTTCCTCACACCAGACGGAGGGGGCACGCCAGGCTTCTGGAGGGCGAGTCTTCGCCCTGACGCAGCATGAAGGCGACACGGGTGGCGACCATCTCGCAGGTATTATCACCCTTTCCGCCTCTCGAGCTAGAGCCTTATTTGTTACTGGTGCGACGCTTTCATTTATCTCGCATTCTTATGCATGTGAGCATGGTATCTCTTCACATCCGCTAAGCGCACCACTCCATATCGACACGCCCGGAGGCGATATCATAGCCGAGCGGGGCGTCATATCCTATCCGGTTATTCTTGATGGCCGATGCTTCCTGGCGAATCTGTTGGTGGCTTCCGAACGACAAGTTCGACGTGGTGCTTGGGATGGACTGGCTTTCCAGGCACCGCGCTACTATCGACTGCGAGCGAAGGACGGTGACTTTTACCGGGCCCGGCAAGGAATTCTATGTCTACCGAGCGTGTAAGAGCTTTTACTTCGCCATGTCTATCTCTTCTGCTAGGGCCAGGCGACTTATGAATGCAGGGTGTGTGGCCTATCTGGCTTCGGTGGACGTCACCCGTCGAGTTGCGCCACCACTGGAGGAGATTCCAGTTGTTCGGGACTTCCCGGATATCTTTCCAGCCGAACTCCCGGGGATGCCCCCGGACCGGGAGATTGATTTCTTCATCGAGCTTGTCCCGGCACCGCACCGATCTCGAAGGCCCCTATCGCATGGCCTTCGCGGAGCCGAAAGAGTCGAAGGCCCACTTGGGACCTCCTGGAGAAAGGGTTCATTCAGTCTAGTGTTGCACCTTGGGGTGCCCCTGACCTCTTCGTCAAAAAGAAGGACGGTAGTCTGCGTCTTTGCATCGACTACAAGGAGCTCAACAAGATTACGGTGAAGAACAAGTATCCACTGCCTCGGATTGACGATCTTTTCGACCAGCTTCAGGGATCGTCGATATTCTCGAAGATCGATCTTCAGTCCGGGTATCATCAGCTTAAGACCCGGGCGGAGGATATGCCGAAGACCGCGTTCCGAACTCGTTACGGCCACTACGAGTTCACGGTGATGCCGTTCGGGCTTACCAATGCCCCGGCAGCCTTCATGGATATGATGAATAGGGTCTTTCGGCCGTATTAGGATCAGTTTGTTGTGGTCTTCATTGACGACATCCTGATTTACTCGCGGAGCGATGTGGAGCACGAGGATCATCTCCGTCGTGCTTTGCAGCTACTTCGAGAGCACAAGCTATATGCTAAGCTCAAGAAGTGCGAGTTCTGGCTCCGCGAGGTGTCTTTCTTGGGGCATATCGTGACTCCATCAGGCATTACGGTGGATCCGAAGAAGATATCCTCGCAGTTGCTCGGCCCGAGCCGACTTCGGTGACCGAAGTCGGGAGTTTTCCGGGTTTGGCAGTTATTATCGGCGATTTGTCGAGGGATTCTCCAAGATCGCCGCACCGCTAAACAAGCTTACCAGAAAAGGTGAACGGTTTCAGTGGACCGAGCAGTGCCAGCAGAGCTTTGACGAGCTGAAGGATCGACTGACCCGCGCGCCTGTCCCGACTCGCCACGGCTCGGTGAGGACTTCGCTGCCTATTGTGACGCTCACGGGTCGGTTTGGGGTGCGATCGATGCGCAGGATCGGGTCATCGCTTAGGCCTCGCGTCAACTGAAGCCGTATGTGAAGAATTATCCGACGCACGATCTGGAGCTCACCGCAGTGGTATTTGCCCTCAAACTATGGAGGCATTATCTCTATGGGGCACACTGTGAGGTATTCACCGATCATCAGAGCCTGAAGTACCTCTTCACCCAGAAGGAGCTGAACCTCAGGCAGAGACGTTGGCTCGAGCTCTTGAAGGATTATGACATTAAGATCATCCGGGAAAGGCGAACACAAGGGCGTACGCTTTGAGCCTGAAATGCCTTCCGCCGAGTTGTCCTTCATGATCACGAGCCAGACCGTCTGATAGAGGAGTTCCGCCGTCTCGAGATAAAGATTGTCTCCACCGGGGCTATAGCCCAATTGATGTCCCTGGTGGTACAGCCTACCTTGACGGAGCGGATTATGCTTGGGCAGTAGAGTGACCCGTACTTACAGAAAGTGCGGGCGGATGTCGAGCAGGGCAAGGATGGGGACTTCTCTATTCACACTGATGGATCTTTGCGCTTCAAAGGCAGGTGGTGCGTACCTAGTGACTCGGAGTTGAGGAGCGATATCCTATCCGAGGCGCACCGATCCCCTTACACGGTTCATCCAGGCGGAACCAAGATGTATCGCGACCTGAAGCAGAACTTCTGGTGGCCTGGGATGAAGCAAGATGTGGCTCAGCATGTGGCCCGGTGCTTGACTTGTCAGCAGGAGAAAGCCGAGCGCAAGCGACCAGCAGGAAAGCTGCAACCACTTCCGATTCCCGTGTGGAAGTGGGAGCAGATCACCATGGATTTCGTCACCGGATTACCTCGATCACAGCGAGGCCATGATGCCATCTGGGTCATAGTGGATCGGCTGACGAAAACGGCGCATTTCCTGCCGATGCATATGACTTGGTCCCGAGATCGACTGGCGCAATTGTATATCGATGAGATCGTCCGACTGCATGGCGTGCCAGTGTCGATCGTATCTGATCGGGACACCCGCTTCGTTTCGCACTTCTGGAGGAACTTGCAGCAGGCCATGGGGACGAAGCTGAACTTCAGTACGGCCTTCCATCCACAGAGCGACGGACAGTCGGAGCGAGTCATACAGACTCTCGAGGACATGCTCCGCGCATGTGTCCTGGATTATGGCGACGAATGGTTTCGCTATCTTCCATTGGTGGAGTTCGCCATAACAACACCTACTGTGCGAGCATCGGGATGGTGCCGTATGAGGCTTTATATGGGCGTCGATGTCGGTCCCCTATCTGCTTGGACGACGTCGGTGAGCGCCGATTAGTCGGGCCAGACTTGCTGGAGGATGCGGAGGCAAGGATTGGCATTGCGAGAGATCGACTTCGCATCGCACGTAGTCGACGCAGGAGCTACGCGGACCGCGGAGGCGTGACCTAGAGTTCCGTGTCGGTGAGCACGTGCCGCTCAAGGTGTCGCCATCCGTGGGGATCAAACGGTTCGGTTGCGGAACAAGCTTAGTCCGCGCTTCGTGGGACCGTTTGAGATTCTGGAGCGGGTTGGTCCCGTGGCGTACAGGTTGGCTCTACCTCCGAGTCTCGCCCGGGTGCACAACGTCTTCCACGTGTCCATGCTTCGGAAGTATATTCCTGATCCATCCCACGTCATCAGCACGACGGCTATCCAGTTGCGGGAGGATCTGAGCTATGATGAAGCTCCGTTGCGGATTTTGGCACGTGATGAGAAGCGGTTATGGAACAGGACCATTCCGTACGTAAAGGTTCAGTGGGAGAACCACGAGGAGCGCGAGGCGACTTGGGAGCTTGAGTCCTCTAAGAGGGAGCATTATCCACATTTGTTTATGGGGAATTTTTGACTTAGTTTCGGGGACGAAACTTCCTGTAAGGGGGGAATGATGTAATAAACCGACCTTTTATCTGAATGAAATTTGACTTTCGTTTTTGAATGTTATTGTGCGTAAATGTATTATAAAAGCACACGTCAAATTTCAGGTTGAAATGAGCTAAAATGGAAAAGTTACGCGACCCGGAAAACGACTTAAGTGAATAGTAAATCTCGATTTCCGGCGAATTGCGGAGTAGAGAAGGGTCCAGATGCGTACGGGGCTCCGAATATAGGACTTCAATAGCTCGTTTCGAACGGCTCGACTATTCTGGAACCAATACCACTAACGGAATTGGATTTCGATGCACGGTTGTCGAGAAAAAGGGGTTTGAACGGATGTTATAATTGGAAATATTGGAGGAATAAAGAGGAGAATGGATACTTCGCGAATCCGAGACCAAATCAAACGAAGTAAAGGCTAGATTCGATGTTCTCGACGCGCCGAACGCGCTGGCGCAATCCGATCGTGAATCCAACGGACGGATCTCCGGGAATCGCGAAAAGAACGCGAAGAGGTTAAAATCGCATAACGGCGGAATGCGAAGAGTCGCTATATTTTATGCGCCGAAATGCGCGAATTCGAATATAGAGGGGCTTATACGCATAATTCACTTCCTGGCAGGGTCTGGAGATGGAATAGAAGTATTAGGAGGGCTAAAATGCAAAAATGCATTTGTGTATAAAATATAGTTTTAGGGTTATCATGGACCTAACCCTAACCCTAGCCCATCTCTTCACCTCCCTGCCACCCTAGCCGCCTCCAGCCCCTCCTCTGCCTTCCCGAGCGCACCCCCGACCTCCGGCGACCTCCCCCGGCCGCCGGAGAACCTCCCAAGCTCCTTTTCCATCTCCCTCGGCCACCTCCTCCTCCATCTGATCCAGAGAGGAACAACATTAGACTCCTCCGTTGCGCCCTAGCAGTATACCGTTGGAAACAGTACTTTTTCTTCTTCAACCGAACAAAGAGTAAAACCAAATTATATTGTTCTATTATGCCCCGAGAGTGTATATTGGCAACGTATCGTTGTCTACGTTCACAAGAACCAAAATCGAACAACATTAGACTACTCACTGCGTCCTAACAAAGATAACTTTAGAAACAAAGATTTTTCTCATTCAACCGAAAAAAGAGTGAGACCCAATTATATTATTCTATTATGCCCCGAGAGTATATATTGGCAACGTATCATTGTCTACGTTCACAAGAACCAAAACCGGAACAACATTAGACGACTCAGTTGCGCCCTAACAGTATAACTTTAGAAACAGTACTTCTTCTCATTCAACCGAACAAAGAGTGAAACCCAATTATATTGTTCTATTATGCCCCGAGAGTGTATATTGGCAACGTATCGTTGTCTACATTCACAAGAAACAAAACCGGAACAACATTAGACTACTCAGTTGCGCCCTAACAAAGATAACTTTAGAAACAAGATTTTTCTCATTCAACCAAACAAGGAGTGAAACCTAATTATATTATTCTCTTATGCCCGAGAGTGTATATTGGCAACGTATCGTTGTCTACGTTGAAAATAACGAACACCGGAACAACATTAGACAACTCCGCCCTAACAAGATAACTTGAGAAACAGTACATTTTCTCATTCCACCGAACAAAGAGTAAAACCTAATTATATTGTTCTATTATGCCCCGAGAGTGTATATTGGCAACGTATCGATGTCACCGTTCACAAGAACCAAAACCGGAACAACATTAGACTCATCCGTTGCGCCCTAACAGTATACCGTTGGAAACAGTACTTTTTCTTCTTCAACTGAACAAGGTGTAAAACCAAATTATATTGTTCTATTATGCTCCTAGAGTGTATATTGGCAACGTATCGTTGTCTACGTTCACAAGAACAAAAATCGGAACAACATTAGACTACTCAGTTGCGCCCTAACAATATAGCTTAAGAAACAGTACATTTTCTCATTCAACCGAACAAAGTGTGAAACCCAATTATATTGTTCTATTATGACTCGAGAGTGTATATTGGCAACGTATAGTTGTCTACGTTCACAAGAACGAAAACCGGAACAACATTAGAATACTCAGTTGCGCCCTAACAGTATAACTTTAGAAACAGTTCTTTTACTCATTCAACCGGACAAAGAGTGAAACCCAATTATATTGTTCTATTATGCCCCGAGAGTGTATATTGGCAACGTATCGTTGTCAACGTTCACAAGAACCAAAACCGGAACAACATTAGACAACTCAGTTGCGCCCTAACAGTATAACTTTAGAAACAGTACTTTTTCTCATTCCACCGAACAAAGAGTAAAACCTAATTATATTGTTCTATTATGCCCCGGGAGTGGAAATTTGCAACATATCGATGTCACCGTTCACAAAAACCAAAACCGGAACAACTTTAGACTCCTCGTAAATCCAAATTATATTGTTCTATTATGCCCCGAGAGTGTATATTGGCAACGTATCGTTGTCTACATTCGCAAGTACCAAAAACCTAACAACATTAGACTACTCGGTTGCGCCTAACAAAGATAACTTTAGAAACAGTACTTTTTCTCATTCAACCGAACAAAGAGTGAAACCCAATTATATTGTTCTATTATGTCCCGAGAGTGTATATTGGCAACGTATCGTTGTCTACGTTCACAAGAACCAAAACCGGAACAACATTAGACTACTCAGTTGCGCGCTAACAGTATAACTTTAGAAACAGTACTTTTTTTCATTCAACCGAACGAAGAGTGAAACCCAATTATATTGTTCTATTATGCCCCGAGAGTGTATATTGGCAACGTATTGTTGTCTACGTTCAAAAGAACCAAAACCGGAACAACATTAGACTACTCAGTTGCGCCCTAACATTATAACTTTAGAAACAGTACTTTTCTCATTCAACCGAACAAAGAGTGTAAATTTGCAACATATTGTTCTATTCTCATTCCGGAGTGTAAATTTGCAACATATCGATGTCACCGTTCATAAGAACCAAAACCGAACATCATTAGACTCCTCCGCCGCGCCCTAATAGTATACCATTGGAAACAAGATTTTTCTTCTTCAACCGAACAAAGAGTGAAACCCAATTATATTGTTCTATTATGCCCCGAGAGTGTATATTGGCAACGTATCTTTGTCTACGTTCGCAAGAACCAAAACCGGGACAACATTAGACTACTCAGTTTCGCCCTAACAGTATAACTTTAGAAACAGTAAATTTTCTCATTCAACCGAACAAAGAGTGAAACCCAATTATATTGTTCTATTATGCCCCGAGAGTGTATATTGGCAACGTATCGTTGTCTACATTCACAAGAAACAAAACCGTAACAACATTAGACTACTCAGTTGCGCCCTAACAGTATAACTTTAGAAACAGTACTTTTTCTCATTCAACCGAACAAAGAGCGAAACCCAATTATATTGTTCTATTATACCCCGAGAGTGTATATTGGCAACGTATCGTTGTCTACGTTCACAAGAACAAAAACTGGGACAACATTAGACTACTCAGTTGCGCCCTAACAGTATAACTTTAGAAACAGTACTTTTTGTCATTCAACCGAACGAAGAGTGAAACCCAATTATATTGTTCTATTATGCCCCGAGAGTGTATATTGGCAACGTATCGATGTCGCCGTTCACAAGAACCTAAACCGGAACAACATTAAACTACTCAGTTGCGCCCTAACAGTATAACTTTAGAAACAGTACTTTTTCTCATTTAACCGAATAAAGAGTGAAACCCAATTATATTGTTCTATTATGCCCCGGGAGTGTAAATTTGCAACATATCGTTGTTTACATTCACAAGAACCAAAACCGGAACAACAATAGACTACTCAGTTTCGCCCTAACAGAATAACTTTAGAAAAAGTACTTTTTCTTATTCAACCGAACAAAGAGTGAAACCAAATTATATTGTTCTATTATGCCCCGATAGTGTATATTGGGAAAATATCGTTGTCTACGTTCACAAGAACCAAAACCGGAACAACATTAGACTACACAGTTGCGCCCTAACAGTATAACTTTAGAAACAGTACATTTTCTCATTCAACCGAACAAAGAGTGAAACCAAATTATATTGTTCTATTATGCCCCGATAGTGTATATTGGGAAAATATCGTTGTCTACGTTCACAAGAACCAAAACCGGAACAACATTAGACTACACAGTTGCGCCCTAACAGTATAACTTTAGAAACAGTACATTTTCTCATTCAACCGAACAAAGAGTGAAACCCAATTATATTGTTCTATTATGCCCCGAAAGTGTATATTGGCAAAATATCGTTGTCTACGTTCACAAGAACCAAAATCGGAACAACATTAGACTACTCAGTTGCACCCTAACAGTATAACTTTGGAAACAGTACTTTTTCTCATTCCACCGATCAAAGAGTAAAAACCTAATTATATTGTTCTATTATGCCCCGAGAGTGTATATTGGCAACGTATCGTTGTCTACGTTCACAAGAACCAAAACCGGAAAAATATTAGACTACTCAGTTACTTTAACAAGATAACTTTGAAAATGATTTTTCTCATTCCACCGAACAAAGAGTAAAACCCAATTATATTGTTCTATTATGCCCCGAGAGTGTATATTGGCAACGTATCGTTGTCTACGGTCACAAGAACCAAAATCGGAACAAAATTAGACTACTCAGTTGTGCCCTAACAGTATAACTTTAGAAATAGTACTTTTTCTCATTCAATCGAACAAAGAGTGAAACCTAATTATATTGTTCTATTATGTCCCGGGAGTGTAAATTTGCAACATATTGATGTCACCGTTCACAAGAACCAAAACCGAACAATATTAGACTCCTCCGTTGCGCCCTAACAAGTATACCATTGAAAACAAGAATTTTTCTTCTTCAACCGAACAAAGAGTGAAACCCAATTATATTGTTCTATTATGCCCCGATAGTGTATATTGGGAAAATATCGTTGTCTACGTTCACAAGAACCAAAACCGGAACAACATTAGACTACACAGTTGCGCCCTAACAGTATAACTTTAGAAACAGTACATTTTCTCATTCAACCGAACAAAGAGTGAAACCCAATTATGTTGTTCCATTATGCCCCGAAAGTGTATATTGGCAAAATATCGTTGTCTACGTTCACAAGAACCAAAATCGGAACAACATTAGACTACTCAGTTGCACCCTAGCAGTATAACTTTGGAAATAGTACTTTTTCTCATTCCACCGATCAAAGAGTAAAAACCTAATTATATTGTTCTATTATGCCCCGAGAGTGTATATTGGCAACGTATCGTTGTCTACGTTCACAAGAACCAAAACCGGAGTAATATTAGACTACTCAGTTGCGCCCTAGCAGTATAACTTTGGAAACAGTACTTTTTCTCATTCAACCGAACAAACAGTGAAACCCAATTATATTGTTCTATTATGCCCCGAGAGTGTATATTGGCAACGAATCGTTGTCTACGGTCACAAGAACCAAAACCGGAACAACATTAGACTACTCACTTGTGCCATAACAGTATAACTTTAGAAATAGTACTTTTTCTCATTCAATCGAACAAGGAGTGAAACCTAATTATATTGTTCTATTATGTCCCGGGAGTGTAAATTAGCAACATATTGATGTCACCGTTCACAAGAACCAAAACCGGAACAACATTAGACTCCTCCGTTGCGCCCTAACACTATACCATTGAAAACAGTAAATTTTCTTCTTCAACCGAACAAAGAGTGAAACCCAATTATATTGTTCTATTATGCCCCGGGATTGTATATTGGCAACGTATCGTTGTCTATGTTCACAAGAATAAAAACCGAGACAACATTAGACTACTCATTTGCGCCCTAACAGTATAACTTTAGAAACATTACTTTTTTTTATTCAACCGAACGAAGAGTGAAACCCAATTATATTGTTCTATTATGCCCCGAGAGTGTATATTGGCAACGTATCGTTGTCTACGTTTACAAGAACCAAAACCGGAACAACATTAGACTACTCAGTTGCGCCCTAACAGTATAACTTTAGAAACAGTACTTTTTCTAATTCCACCGAACAAAGAGTAACACCTAATAATATTGTTCTATTATGCCCCGGGAGTGTAAATTTGCAACATATCGATGTCACCGTTCACAAGAACCAAAACCGAAACGGCATTAGACTCCTCGTGAAACCAAATTATATTGTTCTATTATGCCCCGAGAGTGTATATTGGCAACGTATCGTTGTCTACATTCACAAGAACCAAACCCGGAACAACATTAGACAACTCAGTTGCGCCCTAACAGTATAACTTTGGAAATAGTACACTTTCTCATTCCACCGAACAAAGAGTAAAACCTAATTATATTGTTCTATGATGCCCCGAGAGTGTATATTGGCAACGTATCGTTGTCTACGTTCACAAGAACCAAAACCGGAACAACATTAGACTACTCAGTTGCGCCCTAACAGTATAACTTTAGAAACAGTACTTTTTCTTATTCAACCGAACAAAGAGTGAAACCCAATTATATTGTTTTATTATGCCCCGAGAGTGTTTATTGGCAACATATCGTTGTCTACGTTCACAAGAACCAAAATCGGAACAACATTAGACAACTCGCCGCGCCTAACAAGATAACTTTGGAAACAAGATTTTTCTCATTCCACCGAACAAAGAGTAAAACCTAATTATATTGTTCTATTATGCCCCGAGAGTGTATATTGGCAACGTATCGATGTCACCGTTCACAAGAACCTAAACCGGAACAACATTAGACTACTCAGTTGCGCCTAACGTATAATCAGTAGAAACAAGATTTTTTTCTCATTCAACCGAACAAAGAGTGAAACCCAATTATATTGTTCTATTATGAGAGTATTTATTGGCAACATATCGTTGTCTACGTTCACAAGATCCAAAATCGAAACAACATTAGACAACTCAGTCGCGCCCTAACAGTATAACTTTGAAAACAGTACTTTTTCTCATTCCACCAAATAAAGAGCAAAACCTAATTATATTGTTCTATTATGCCCCGGGAGTGTAAATTTGCAACATATCGATGTCACCGTTCACAAGAACCAAAACCGGAACAGCATTAGACTCCTCGTAAAACCAAATTATATTGTTCTATTATGCCCCGAGAGTGTATATTGGCAACGTATCGTTGTCTACATTCACAAGAACCAAAGCCGGAACAACAATAGACTACTCAGTTTCGCCCTAACTGTATAACTTTAGAAACAGTACTTTTTCTCATTCAACCGAACAAAGAGTGAAACCAAATTATATTGTTCTATTATGCCCCGATAGTGTATATTGGGAAAATATCGTTGTCTACGTTCACAAGAACAAAAACCGGAACAACATTAGACTACACAGCTTGCGCCTAACAAGATAACTTTAGAAACAAGACATTTTCTCATTCAACCGAACAAAGAGTGAAACCCAATTATATTGTTCTATTATGCCCCGAAAGTGTATATTGGCAAAATATCGTTGTCTACGTTCACAAGAACCAAAATCGGAACAACATTAGACTACTCAGTTGCACCCTAACAGTATAATTTGGAAACAGTACTTTTTCTCATTCCACCGATCAAAGAGTAAAAACCTAATTATATTGTTTTATTATGCCCCGAGAGTGTATATTGGCAACGTATCGTTGTCTACGGTCACAAGAACCAAAACCGGAACAACATTAGACTACTCAGTTGTGCCCTAACAGTATAACTTTAGAAGTAGTACTTTTTCTCATCCAATCGAACAAAGAGTGAAACCTAATTATATTGTTCTATTATGCCCCGAGAGTGTATATTGGCAATGTATCGTTGTCAACGTTCACAAGAACCAAAATCGGAACAACATTAGACAACTCAGTTGCGCCCTAACAGTAAAACTTTGGCAACAATACTTTTTCTCATTCCACCGAACAAAGAGTAAAACCTAATTATATTGTTCTATTATGCCCCGAGAGTGTATATTTGCAACGTATCGTTGTCTACGTTCACAAGAACCAAAACCGGAACAACATTAGACTACTCAGTTGTGCCCTAACAGTATAACTTTAGAAATAGTACTTTTTCTCATCCAATCGAACAAAGAGTGAAACCTAATTATATTGTTCTATTATGCCCCGAGAGTGTATATTGGCAACGTATCGTTGTCTACGTTCACAAGAACAAAAACCGGGTCAACATTAGACTACTCAGTTGCGCCCTAACAGTATAACTTTAGAAACAGTACATTTTTTCATTCAACCGAACGAAGAGTGAAACCCAATTATATTGTTCTATTATGCCCCGAGAGTGTATATTGGCAACGTATCGTTGTCTACGTTCACAAGAACCAAAACCTAACAACATTAGACTACTCGGTTGCGCCTAACTAACGTATAACTTTGGAAACAAGATTTTTTTCTTCAACCGAACAAAGAGTGAAACCAAATTATATTGCTCTATTATGCCCCGAAAGTGTATATTGGCAAAATATCGTTGTCTACGTTCACAAGAACCAAAATCGGAACAACATTAGACTACTCAGTTGCACCCTAACAGTATAACTTCGGAAACAGTACTTTTTCTCATTCAACCGAACAAAGAGTGAAACCAAATTATATTGTTCTATTACGCCCCGATAGTGTATATTGGTAAAATATCGTTGTCTACGTTCACAAGAACCAAAACCGGAACAACATTAGACTACAAAGTTGCGCCATAACAGTATAACTTTAGAAACAGTACATTTTCTCATTCAACCGAACAAAGAGTGAAACCCAATTATATTGTTCTATTATGCCCCGAAAAGTGTATATTGGCATAATATCGTTGTCTACGTTCACAAGAACCAAAATCGGAACAACATTAGACTACTCGATTGCACCCTAACGCATTAGTTTGGAAACAAAGATTTTTTCTCATTCCACCGATCAAAGAGTAAAAACCTAATTATATTATTTTATTATGCCCCGAGAGTGTATATTGGCAACGTATCGTTGTCTACGTTCACAAGAACCAAAACCGGAGCAATATTAGACTACTCAGTTGCGCCCTAACAGTATAACTTTGGAAACAGTACTTTTTCTCATTCAACCGAACAAACAGTGAAACCCAATTATATTGTTCTATTATGTCCCGAGAGTGTATATTGGCAACGTATCGTTGTCTACGGTCACAAGAACCAAAACCGGAACAACATTAGACTACTCCTCCGCCTAACAAGATAAATTTAGAAATAGTACTTTTTCTCATTCAATCGAACAAAGAGTGAAACCTAATTATATTGTTCTATTATGCCCCGAGAGTGTATATTGGCAATGTATCGTTGTCAATGTTCACAAGAACCAAAATCGGAACAAAATTAGACAACTCAGTTGCGCCCTAACAGTATAACTTTGGAAACAATACTTTTTCTCATTCCACCGAACAAAGAGTAAAACCTAATTATATTGTTCTATTATACCCCGGGAGTGTAAATTTGCAACATATCGATGTCACCGTTCACAAAAACCAAAACCGGAACAACATTAGACTCCTCGTAAGACCAAATTATATTGTTCTATTATGCCCCGAGAGTGTATATTGGCAACGTATCGTTGTCTACGTTCACAAGAACCAAAACCGGAGTAATATTAGACTACTCTGCGCCTAACAAAGATAACTTTGGAAAGATTTTTCTCATTCAACCGAACAAACAGTGAAACCCAATTATATTGTTCTATTATGCCCCGAGAGTGTATATTGGCAACGAATCGTTGTCTACGGTCACAAGAACCAAAACCGGAACAACATTAGACTACTCACTTGTGCCATAACAGTATAACTTTAGAAATAGTACTTTTTCTCATTCAATCGAACAAGGAGTGAAACCTAATTATATTGTTCTATTATGTCCCGGGAGTGTAAATTAGCAACATATTGATGTCACCGTTCACAAGAACCAAAACCGGAACAACATTAGACTCCTCCGTTGCGCCTAACACTATACCATTGAAAATAAAAATTTTCTTCTTCAACCGAACAAAGAGTGAAACCCAATTATATTGTTCTATTATGCCCGGGATTGTATATTGGCAACGTATCGTTGTCTATGTTCACAAGAATAAAACCGAGACAACATTAGACTACTCATTTGCGCCCTAACAGTATAACTTTAGAAACATTACTTTTTTTTATTCAACCGAACGAAGAGTGAAACCCAATTATATTGTTCTATTATGCCCCGAGAGTGTATATTGGCAACGTATCGTTGTCTACGTTCACAAGAACCAAAACCGGAACAACATTAGACTACTCAGTTGCGCCCTAACAGTATAACTTTAGAAACAGTACTTTTTCTAATTCCACCGAACAAAGAGTAACACCTAATAATATTGTTCTATTATGACCCGGGAGTGTAAATTTGCAACATATCGATGTCACCGTTCACAAGAACCAAAACCGAAACAGCATTAGACTCCTCGTGAAACCAAATTATATTGTTCTATTATGCCCCGAGAGTGTATATTGGCAACGTATTGTTGTCTACATTCACAAGAACCAAACCCGGAACAACATTAGACAACTCAGTTGCGCCCTAACAGTATAACTTTGGAAATAGTACACTTTCTCATTCCACCGAACAAAGAGTAAAACCTAATTATATTGTTCTATTATGCCCCGAGAGTGTATATTGGCAACGTATCGATGTCACCGTTCACAAGAACCTAAACCTAACAACATTAGACTACTCGCTTGCGCCTAACAAAGATAACTTTAGAAACAGTACTTTTTCTCATTCAACCGAACAAAGAGTGAAACCCAATTATATTGTTTTATTATGCCCCGAGAGTGTTTATTGGCAACATATCGTTGTCTACGTTCACAAGAACCAAAACCGGAACAACATAACACTACCTGCGCCTAACAAGATAACTTTGGAAACAAGATTTTTTCTCATTCCACCGAACAAAGAGTAAAACCTAATTATATTGTTCTATTATGCCCAGGAGTGTATATTGGCAACGTATCGATGTCACCGTTCACAAGAACCTAAACCGAACAACATTAGACTACTCGCTTGCGCCTAACAAAGATAACCGTAGAAACAAAGATTTTTTTCTCATTCAACCGAACAAAGAGTGAAACCTAATTATATTGTTCTATTATGCCCCGAGAGTGTATATTGGCAACGTATCGTTGTCTACGTTCACAAGATCCAAAACCGGAACAACATTAGACAACTCCGCGCCTAACAAAGATAACTTTGAAAACAAGATTTTTCTCATTCCACCAAATAAAGAGCAAAACCTAATTATATTGTTCTATTATGCCCCGGGAGTGTAAATTTGCAACATATCGATGTCACCGTTCACAAGAACCAAAACCGGAATAGCATTAGACTCCTCGTAAAACCAAATTATATTGTTCTATTATGCCCCGAGAGTGTATATTGGCAACGTATCGATGTCTACCTTCACAAGAACCAAAACCGGAACAACAATAGACTACTCAGTTTCGCCCTAACTGTATAACTTTAGAAACAGTACTTTTTCTCATTCAACCGAACAAAGAGTGAAACCAAATTATATTGTTCTATTATGCCCCGATAGTGTATATTGGGAAAATATCGTTGTCTACGTTCACAAGAACCAAAACCGGAACAACATTAGACTACACTTGCGCCTAACAAGATAACTTTAGAAACAAGACATTTTCTCATTCAACCGAACAAAGAGTGAAACCCAATTATATTGTTCTATTATGCCCAAAGTGTATATTGGCAAAATATCGTTGTCTACGTTCACAAGAACCAAAATCGGAACAACATTAGACTACTCACTTGCACCCTAACAAAGATAATTTGGAAACAAGATTTTTCTCATTCCACCGATCAAAGAGTAAAAACCAAATTATATTGTTCTATTATGCCCCGAGAGTGTATATTGGCAACGTATCGTTGTCTACGGTCACAAGAACCAAAACCGGAACAACATTAGACTACTCAGTTGTGCCCTAACAGTATAACTTTAGAAGTAGTACTTTTTCTCATCCAATCGAACAAAGAGTGAAACCTAATTATATTGTTCTATTATGCCCCGAGAGTGTATATTGGCAATGTATCGTTGTCAACGTTCACAAGAACCAAAATCGGAACAACATTAGACAACTCAGTTGCGCCCTAACAGTATAACTTTGGAAACAGTACTTTTTCTCATTCCACCGAACAAAGAGTAAAACCTAATTATATTGTTCTATTATGCCCCGAGAGTGTATATTTGCAACGTATCGTTGTCTACGTTCACAAGAACCAAAACCGGAACAACATTAGACTACTCGCTTGTGCCCTAACAAAGATAACTTTAGTAATAGTACTTTTTCTCATCCAATCGAACAAAGAGTGAAACCTAATTATATTGTTCTATTATGCCCCGAGAGTGTATATTGGCAACGTATCGTTGTCTACGTTCACAAGAACAAAAACCGGGTAAACATTAGACTACTCGCTGCGCCCTAACAAAGATAACTTTAGAAACAATACATTTTTTCATTCAACCGAACGAAGAGTGAAACCCAATTATATTGTTCTATTATGCCCCGAGAGTGTATATTGGCAACGTATCGTTGTCTACGTTCACAAGAACCAAAACCGGAACAACATTATGCTACTCGCTTGCGCCTAACAAAGATAACTTTGGAAACAGTACTTTTTCTCATTCAACCGAACAAAGAGTGAAACCAAATTATATTGCTCTATTATGCCCCGAAAGTGTATATTGGCAAAATATCGTTGTCTACGTTCACAAGAACCAAAATCGAACAACATTAGACTACTCGCTTGCACCCTAACAAAGATAACTTCTAAACAAGATTTTTCTCATTCAACCGAACAAAGAGTGAAACCAAATTATATTGTTCTATTACGCCCGATAGTGTATATTGGTAAAATATCGTTGTCTACGTTCACAAGAACCAAAACCTAACAACATTAGACTACAAAGTTGCGCCATAACAGTATAACTTTAGAAACAGTACATTTTCTCATTCAACCGAACAAAGAGTGAAACCCAATTATATTGTTCTATTATGCCCCGAAAGTGTATATTGGCATAATATCGTTGTCTACGTTCACAAGAACCAAAATCGGAACAACATTAGACTACTCAGTTGCACCCTAACAGTATTAGTTTGGAAACAAGATTTTTCTCATTCCACCGATCAAAGAGTAAAAACCTAATTTTATTATTTTATTATGCCCCGAGAGTGTATATTGGCAACGTATCGTTGTCTACGTTCACAAGAACCAAAACCGGAACAACATTAGACTACTCAGTTGCGCCCTAACAGTATAACTTTTGAAACAGAACTTTTTCTCATTCAACCGAACAAAGAGTGAAACCCAATTATATTGTTCTATTATGCCCCGAGAGTGAATATTAGCAACGTATCGTTGTCTACGTTCACAAGAACCAAAACCTAACAACATTAGACTACTCCTCGCCTAACAAAGATAAATTTAGAAATAGTACTTTTTCTCATTCAATCGAACAAAGAGTGAAACCTAATTATATTGTTCTATTATGCCCGAGAGTGTATATTGGCAATGTATCGTTGTCAATGTTCACAAGAACCAAAATCGGAACAAAATTAGACAACTCAGTTGCGCCCTAACAGTATAACTTTGGAAACAATACTTTTTCTCATTCCACCGAACAAAGAGTAAAACCTAATTATATTGTTCTATTATACCCCGGGAGTGTAAATTTGCAACATATCGATGTCACCGTTCACAAAAACCAAAACCTAACAACATTAGACTCCTCGTAAGACCAAATTATATTGTTCTATTATGAGAGTGTATATTGGCAACGTATCGTTGTCTACGTTCACAAGAACCAAAACCGAGTAATATTAGACTACTACTTGCGCCTAACAAGATAACTTTGGAAACAGTACTTTTTCTCATTCAACCGAACAAACAGTGAAACCCAATTATATTGTTCTATTATGCCCCGAGAGTGTATATTGGCAACGAATCGTTGTCTACGGTCCACAAGAACCAAAACCGAACAACATTAGACTACTCACTTGTGCCATAACAAGATAACTTTAGAAATAGTACTTTTTCTCATTCAATCGAACAAGGAGTGAAACCTAATTATATTGTTCTATTATGTCCCGGGAGTGTAAATTAGCAACATATTGATGTCACCGTTCACAAGAACCAAAACCGGAACAACATTAGACTCCTCCGTTGCGCCTAACACTATACCATTGAAAACAGTAAATTTTCTTCTTCAACCGAACAAAGAGTGAAACCCAATTATATTGTTCTATTATGCCCCGGGATTGTATATTGGCAACGTATCGTTGTCTATGTTCACAAGAATAAAAATCGAGACAACATTAGACTACTCATTTGCGCCCTAACAGTATAACTTTAGAAACATTACTTTTTTTTATTCAACCGAACGAAGAGTGAAACCCAATTATATTGTTCTATTATGCCCCGAGAGTGTATATTGGCAACGTATCGTTGTCTACGTTTACAAGAACCAAAACCGAAACAACATTAGACTACTCAGTTGCGCCCAAACAGTATAACTTTAGAAACAGTACTTTTTCTCATTCAACCGAACAAAGAGTAAAACCTAATTATATTGTTCTATTATGCCCCGGGCGTGTAAATTTGCAACATATCGATGTCACCGTTCACAAGAACCAAAACCGAAACAGCATTAGACTCCTCGTGAAACCAAATTATATTGTTCTATTATGCCCCGAGAGTGTATATTGGCAACGTATCGTTGTCTACATTCACAAGAACCAAACCTGGAACAACATTAGACAACTCAGTTGCGCCATAACAGTATAACTTTGGAAATAGTACACTTTCTCATTCCACCGAACAAAGAGTAAAACCTAATTATATTGTTCTATTATGCCCCGAGAGTGTATATTGGCAACGTATCGATGTCACCGTTCACAAGAACCTAAACCGAACAACATTAGACTACTCATTGCGCCCTAACAAAGATAACTTTAGAAACAGTACTTTTTCTCATTCAATCGAACAAAGAGTGAAACCCAATTATATTGTTTTATTATGCCCCGAGAGTGTTTATTGGCAACATATCGTTGTCTACGTTCACAAGAACCAAAATCGGAACAACATTAGACAACTCAGTCGCGCCCTAACAAAGATAACTTTGGAAACAAGATTTTTCTCATTCCACCGAACAAAGAGTAAAACCTAATTATATTGTTCTATTATGCCCCGGAGTGTATATTGGCAACGTATCGATGTCACCGTTCACAAGAACCTAAACCGAACAACATTAGACTACTCGCTTGCGCCTAACAAAGATAACCGTAGAAACAAGATTTTTCTCATTCAACCGAACAAAGAGTGAAACCCAATTATATTGTTCTATTATGCCCCGAGAGTATTTATTGGCAACATATCGTTGTCTACGTTCACAAGATCCAAAATCGAAACAACATTAGACAACTCAGTCGCGCCCTAACAGTATAACTTTGGAAACAGTACTTTTTCTCATTCCACCAAATAAAGAGCAAAACCTAATTATATTGTTCTATTATGCCCCGGGAGTGTAAATTTGCAACATATCGATGTCACCGTTCACAAGAACCAAAACCGGAATAGCATTAGACTCCTCGTAAAACCAAATTATATTGTTCTATTATGCCCGGAGAGTGTATATTGGCAACGTATCGATGTCTACGTTCACAAGAACCAAAACAACAACAATAGACTACTCTCGCCTAACCGTATAACTTTAGAAATGAAGATTTTTCTCATTCAACCGAACAAAGAGTGAAACCAAATTATATTGTTCTATTATGCCCCGATAGTGTATATTGGAAAAATATTGTTGTCTACGTTCACCAGCACACAAACCGGAACAACATTAGACTACTCAGCGCCTAACAAAGATAACTTTAGAAACAAGACATTTTCTCATTCAACCGAACAAAGAGTGAAACCCAATTATATTGTTCTATTATGCCCGAAAGTGTATATTGGCAAAATATCGTTGTCTACGTTCACAAGAACCAAAATCGAACAACATTAGACTACTCGCTTGCACCCTAACAAAGATAATTTGGAAACAAGATTTTTCTCATTCCACCGATCAAAGAGTAAAAACCTAATTATATTGTTTTATTATGCCCCGAGAGTGTATATTGGCAACGTATCGTTGTCTACTGGTCACAAGAACCAAAACCTGAACAACATTAGACTACTCAGTTGTGCCCTAACAGTATAACTTTAGAAGTAGTACTTTTTCTCATCCAATCGAACAAAGAGTGAAACCTAATTATATTGTTCTATTATGCCCCGAGAGTGTATATTGGCAATGTATCGTTGTCAACGTTCACAAGAACCAAAATCGGAACAACATTAGACAACTCAGTTGCGCCCTAACAGTATAACTTTGGAAACAATACTTTTTCTCATTCCACCGAACAAAGAGTAAAACCTAATTATATTGTTCTATTATGCCCCGAGAGTGTATATTTGCAACGTAACGTTGTCTACGTTCACAAGTACCTAAACCGGAACAACATTTGACTACTCAGTTGTGCCCTAACAGTATAACTTTAGAAATAGTACTTTTTCTCATCCAATCGAACAAAGAGTGAAACCTAATTATATTGTTCTATTATGCCCCGAGAGTGTATATTGGCAACGTATCGTTGTCTACGTTCACAAGAACCAAAACCGGAACAACATTAGACTACTCATTTGCGCCCTAACAGTATAACTTTAGAAACAGTACATTTTTTCATTCAACCGAACGAAGAGTGAAACCCAATTATATTGTTCTATTATGCCCCGAGAGTGTATATTGGCAACGTATCGTTGTCTACGTTCACAAGAACCAAAACCGGAACAACATTAGACTACTCAGTTGCGCCCTAACAGTATAACTTTGGAAACAGTACTTTTTCTCATTCAACCGAACAAAGAGTGAAACCAAATTATATTGCTCTATTATGCCCCGAAAGTGTATATTGGCAAAATATCGTTGTCTACGTTCACAAGAACCAAAATCGGAACAACATTAGACTACTCAGTTGCGCCCTAACAGTATAACTTTAGAAACAGTACTTTTTCCCATTTCACCGAACAAAGAGTAAAATCCTAATTATATTGTTCTATTATGCCCCGAGAGTGTATATTGGCAACGTATCGTTGTCTACGTTCACAAGAACCAAAATCGGAGCAATATTAGACTACTCAGTTGCTCCCTAACAGTATAACTTTAGAAACAGTACTTTTTCTCATTCAACCGAACAAAGAGTGAAACCAAATTATATTTCTCTATTACGCCCGATAGTGTATATTGGTAAAATATCGTTGTCTACGTTCACAAGAACCAAAACCTAACAACATTAGACTACAAAGTTGCGCCATAACAGTATAACTTTAGAAACAGTACATTTTCTCATTCAACCGAACAAAGAGTGAAACCCAATTATATTGTTCTATTATGCCCCGAAAGTGTATATTGGCATAATATCGTTGTCTACGTTCACAAGAACCAAAATCGGAACAACATTAGACTACTAAGTTGCACCCTAACAGTATTACTTTGGAAACAGTACTTTTTCTCATTCCACCGATCAAAGAGTAAAAACCTAATTATATTATTTTATTATGCCCCGAGAGTGTATATTGGCAACGTATCGTTGTCTACGTTCACAAGAACCAAAACCGAGCAATATTAGACTACTCGATTGCGCCTAACAAGATAACTTTGGAAACAGAACTTTTTCTCATTCAACCGAACAAACAGTGAAACCCAATTATATTGTTCTATTATGTCCCGAGAGTGTATATTGGCAACGTATCGTTGTCTACGGTCACAAGAACCAAAACCGGAACAACATTAGACTACTCGCTCTAACAAGATAAATTTAGAAATAGTACTTTTTCTCATTCACCGGAACAATGAGTGAAACCTAATTATATTGTTCTATTATGCCCCGAGAGTGTATATTGGCAATGTATCGTTGTCAACGTTCACAAGAACGAAAATCGGAACAACATTAGACTACTCAGTTGCGCCCTAACAGTATAACTTTGGAAACAGTACTTTTTCTCATTCCACCGAACAAAGAGTAAAACCTAATTATATTGTTCTATTATACCCCGGGAGTGTAAATTTGCAACATATCGATGTCACCGTTCACAAAAACCAAAACCGGAACAACATTAGACTCCTCGTAAGACCAAATTATATTGTTCTATTATGCCCCGAGAGTGTATATTGGCAACGTATCGTTGTCTACGTTCACAAGAACCAAAACCGGAGCAATATTAGACTACTCGCTTCGCCACAAAGATAACTTTAGAAACAGTACTTTTTCTCATTCAACCGAACAAAGAGTGAAACCCAATTAGATTGTTCTATTATGCCCCGAGAGTGTATATTGGCAACGTATCGTTGTCTACGTTTACAAGAACCAAAACCGGAACAACATTAGACTACTCAGTTGCGCCCAAACAGTATAACTTTAGAAACAGTACTTTTTCTCATTCAACCGAACAAAGAGTGAAACCCAATTATATTGTTCTATAATGCCCCGAGAGTGTATATTGGCAACGTATCGTTGTCTACGTTCACAAGAATAAAAACCGGGACAACATTAGACTACTCAGTTGCGCGCTAACAGTATAACTTTAGAAACAGTACTTTTTTTCATTGAACCGAACGAAAAGTGAAACCCAATTATATTGTTCTATTATGCCCCGAGAGTGTATATTGGCAACGTATCGTTGTCTACGTTCACAAGAACTATAACCGGAACAACATTAGACTACTCAGTTGCGCCCTAACAGTATAACTTTAGAAACAGTACTTTTCTCATTCAACCGAACAAAGAGTGTAAATTTGCAACATATTGTTCTATTCTGTCCCGGGAGTGTAAATTTGCAACATATCGATGTCACCGTTCATAAGAACCAAAACCGGAACAACATTAGACTCCTACGCTGCGCCCTAATAGTATAACATTGGAAACAGTACTCTTTCTTCTTCAACCGAACAAAGAGTGAAACCCAATTATATTGTTCTATTATACCCCGAGAGTGTATATTCGCAACGTATCCATGTCTACGTTCACAAGAACCAAAACCGGACAATACTAGACTACTCAGTTGCGCCCTAACAGTATAACTTTAGAAACAGTACATTTTTTCATTTAACCGAACAAAGAGTGAAACCCAATTATATTGTTCTATTTTGCCCCGAGAGTGTATATTGGCAACGTATCGTTGACTACGTTCACAAGAACCAAAACCGGAACAACATTAGACTACTCAGTTGCGCCCTAACAGTATAACTTTAGAAACAGTACTTTTTCTCATTCAACCGAACAAAGAGTGAAACCAAATTATATTGCTCTATTATGCCCCGAAAGTGTATATAGGCAAAATATCGTTGTCTACGTTCACAAGAACCAAAATCGGAACAACATTAGACTACTCAGTTGCACCCTAACAGTATAACTTTGGAAACAGTACTTTTTCTCATTCCACCGATCAAAGAGTAAAATCCTAATTATATTGTTCTATTATGCCCCGAGAGTGTATATTGGCAACGTATCGTTGTCTACGTTCACAAGAACCAAAATCGGAGCAATATTAGACTACTCAGTTGCGCCCTAACAGTATAACTTTAGAAACAGTACTTTTTCTCATTCAACCGAACAAAGAGTGAAACCCAATTATATTGTTCTATTATGCCCCGAGAGTGTATATTGGCAACGTATCGTTGTCTACGTTCACTAGAACCAAAACCGGAACAACATTAGACTACTCAGTTGCGCCCTAACAGTATAACTTTAGAAACAGCACATTTTCTCATTCAACCGAACAAAGAGTGAAACCCAATTATATTGTTCTATTATGCCCCGAAAGTGTATATTGGCAAAATATCGTTGTCTATGTTCACAAGAACCAAAATCGGAACAACATTAGACTACTCAGTTGCACCCTAACAGTATAACTTTGGAAACAGTACTTTTTCTCATTCCACCGATCAAAAGAGTAAAATCCTAATTATATTGTTCTATTATGCCCCGATAGTGTATATTGGCAACGTATCGGTGTCTACGTTCACAAGAACCAAAACCGGAGCAATATTAGACTACTTAGTTGCGCCCTAACAGTATAACTTTGGAAAAAGTACTTTTTCTCATTCAACCGAACAAACAGTGAAACCCAATTATATTGTTCTATTATGCCCCGAGAGTGTATATTGGCAACGTATCGTTGTCTACGGTCACAAGAACAATAACCGGAACAACATTAGACTACTCAGTTGTGCCCTAACAGAATAACTTTAGAAATAGTACTTTTTCTCATTCAATCGAACAAAGAGTGAAACCTAATTATATTGTTGTATTATGTCCTGGGAGTGTAAATTTGCGACATATTGATTTCACCGTTCACAAGAACCAAAACCGGAACAACATTAGACTCCTCCGTTGCGCCCTAACAGTATACCATTGAAAACAGTAATTTTTCTTCTTCAACCGAACAAAGAGTGAAACCCAATTATATTGTTCTATTATGCCCCGAGATTGTATATTGGCAACGTATCGTTGTCTATGTTCACAAGAACAAAAACCGGGACAACATTAGACTACTCAATTGCGCCATAACAGTATAACTTTAGAAACAGTACTTTTTTCATTCAACCGAACGAAGAGTGAACCCCAATTATATTGTTCTATTATGCCCCGAGAGTGTATATTGGCAACGTATCGTTGTCTACGTTTACAAGAACCAAAACCGGAACAACATTAGACTACTCAGTTGCGCCCAAACAGTATAACTTTAGAAACAGTACTTTTTCTCATTCCACCGAACAAAGAGTAAAACATAATTATATTGTTCTATTATGACCCGGGAGTGTAAATTTGCAACATATCGATGTCACCGTTCACAAGAACCAAAACCGAAACAGCATTAGACTCCTCGTGAAACCAAATTATATTGTTCTATTATGCCCCGAGAGTGTATATTGGCAACGTATCGTTGTCTACATTCACAAGAACCAAAACCGGAACAACATTAGACAACTCAGTTGCGCCCTAACAGTATAACTTTGGAAATAGTACACTTTCTCATTCCACCGAACAAAGAGTAAAACCTAATTATATTGTTCTATTATGCCCCGACAGTGTATATTGGCAACGTATCGTTGTCTACGTTCACAAGAACCAAAACCGGAACAACATTAGACTACTAAGTTGCGCCCTAACAGTATAACTTTAGAAACAGTACTTTTTCTCATTCAACCGAACAAAGAGTGAAACCCAATTATATTGTTTTATTGTGCCCCGAGAGTGTTTATTGGGAACATATCGTGGTCTACGTTCACAAGAACCAAAATCGGAACAACATTAGACAACTCAGTCGCGCCCTAACAGTATAACTTTGGAAACAAGATTTTTCTCATTCCACCGAACAAAGAGTAAAACCTAATTATATTGTTCTATTATGCCCCGAGAGTGTATATTGGCAACGTATCGATGTCACCGTTCACAAGAACCTAAACCGGAACAACATTAGACTACTCAGTTGCGCCCTAACAGTATAACTTTAGAAACAGTACTTTTTCTCATTCAACCGAACAAAGAGTGAAACCTAATTATATTGTTCTATTATACACCGAGAGTGTTTATTGGCAACATATCGTTGTCTACGTTCACAAGAACCAAAATCGGAACAACATTAGACAACTCAGTCGCGCCCTAACAGTATAACTTTGGAAACAGTTCTTTTTCTCATTCCACCGAACAAAGAGTAAAACCTAATTATATTGTTCTATTATGCCCCGGGAGTGTAAATTTGCAACATATCGATGTCGCCGTTCACAAGAACCAAAATCGGAACAGCATTAGACTCCTCGTAAAACCAAATTATATTGTTCTATTATGCCCCGAGAGTGTATATTGGCAACGTATCGTTGTCTACATTCACAAGAACTAAAACCGAACAACAATAGACTACTCGCTCGCCTAACAGGTAACTTTAGAAACGATTTTTCTCATTCAACCGAACAAAGAGTGAAACCAAATTATATTGTTCTATTATGCCCCGATAGTGTATATTGGTAAAATATCGTTGTCTACGTTCACAAGAACCAAAACCGGAACAACATTAGACTACATAGTTGCGCCCTAACAGTATAACTTTAGAAACAGTACATTTTCTCATTCAACCGAACAAAGAGTGAAACCCAATTATATTGTTCTATTATGCCCCGAAAGTGTATATTGGCAAAATATCGTTGTCTACGGTCACAAGAACCAAAATCGGAACAACATTAGACTACTCAGTTGCACCCGAACAGTATAACTTTGGAAACAGTACTTTTTCTCAGTCCACCGATCAAAGAGTAAAATCCTAATTATATTTTTCTATTATGCCCCGAGAGTGTATATTGGCAACGTATCGTTGTCTACGTTTACAAGAACCAAAACCGGAGCAATATTAGACTACTCAGTTGCGCCCTAACAGTATAACTTTGGAAACAGTACTTTTTCTCATTCGACCGAACAAACAGTGAAACCCAATTATATTGTTCTATTATGCCCCGAGAGTGTATATTGGCAACGTAACGTTGTCTACGGTCACAAGAACCAAAACCGGAACAACATTAGACTACTCAGTTGTGCCCTAACAGTATAACTTTAGAAATAGTACTTTTTCTCATTCAATTGAACAAAGAGTGAAACCTAATTATATTGTTCTATTATGTCCCGGGAGTGTAAATTTGCAACATATTGATGTCACCGTTCACAAGAACCAAAACCGGAACAACATTAGACTCCTCCGTTGCGCCGTAACAATATACCATTGAAAAAAGTAATTTTTCTTCTTCAACCGAACAAAGAGTGAAACCCAATTATATTGTTCTATTATGCCCCGAGATTGTATATTGGCAACGTATCGTTGTCTATGTTCACAAGAACAAAAACCAGGACAACATTAGACTACTCAATTGCGCCCTAACAGTATAACTTTAGAAATGATTTTTTCATTCAACCGAACAAAGAGTGAAACCCAATTATATTGTTCTATTATGCCCCGAGAGTGTATATTGGCAACGTATCGTTGTCTACGTTTGCAAGAACCAAAACCGGAACAACATTAGACTACTCAGTTGCGCCCAAACAGTATAACTTTAGAAACAGTTCTTTTCTCATTCCACCGAACAAAGAGTAAAACCTAATTATATTGTTCTATTATGCTCCGGGAGTGTAAATTTGTAACATATCGATGTCACCGTTCACAAGAACCAAAACCGGAACAGCATTAGACTCCTCGTAAAACCAAATTATATTGTTCTATTATGCCCCGAGAGTGTATTTTGGCAACGTATCGTTGTCTACATTCACAAGAACCAAAACCGGAACAACAATAGACTACTCAGTTGCGCCCTAACAGTATAACTTTAGAAACAGTACTTTTTCTCATTCAACCGAACAAAGAGTGAAACCAAATTATATTGTTCTATTATGCCCCGATAGTGTATATTGGGAAAATATCGTTGTCTACGTTCACAAGAACCAAAACCGGAACTACATTAGACTACACAGTTGCGCCCTAACAGTATAACTTTAGAAACAGTACATTTTCTCATTCAACCGAACAAAGAGTGAAACCCAATTATATTGTTCTATTATGCCCCGAAAGTGTATATTGGCAAAATATCGTTGTCTACGTTCACTAGAACAAAAATCGGAACAACATTAGACTACTCAGTTGCACCCTAACAGTATAACTTTGGAAATAGTACTTTTTCTCATTCCACCGATTAAAGAGTAAAAACCTAATTATATTGTTTTATTATGCCCCGAGAGTGTATATTGGCAACGTATCGTTGTCTACGTTCACAAGAACCAAAACCGGAGCAATATTAGACAACTCAGTTGCGCCATAACAGTATAACTTTGGAAACAGTACTTTTTCTCATTCAACCGAACAAACAGTGAAACCCAATTATATTGTTCTATTATGTCCCGAGAGTGTCTATTGGCAACGTATCGTTGTCTACGGTCACAAGAACCAAAACCGGAACAACATTAGACTACTCAGTTGCGCCCTAACAGTGTAACTTTAGAAAGATTTTCTCATTCAACCGAACAAAGAGTGTAAATTTGCAACATATTGTTCTATTCTCTGTAAATTTGCAACATATCGATGTCACCGTTCACAAAAACCAAACCCGACACAACATTAGACTCCTCGTAAAACCAAATTATATTGTTCTATTATGCCCCGAGAGTGTATATTGGCAACGTATCGTTGTCTACATTCGCAAGTACCAAAACCGGAACAACATTAGACTACTCAGTTTCGCCCTAACAGTATAACTTTAGAAACAGTACATTTTCTCATTCAACCGAACAAAGAGTGAAACCCAATTATATTGTTCTATTATGCCCCGAGAGTGTATATTGGCAACGTATCGTTGTCTACGTTCACAAGAACCAAAACCGGAACAACATTAGACTACTCAGTTGATCCATAACAGTATAACTTTAGAAACAGTACTTTTCTCATTCAACCGAACAAAGAGTGTAAATTTCCAACATATTGTTCTATTCTGTCCCGGGAGTGTAAATTTGCAACATATCGAAGTCACCATTCATAAGAACCAAAACCGGAACAACATTAGACTCCTCCGCTGCGCCCTAATAGTATACCATTGGAAAGATTTTTTTCTTCTTCAACCGAACAAAGAGTGAAACCCAATTATATTGTTCTATTATGCCCGAGAGTGTATATCAACGTATCTTTGTCTACGTTCGCAAGAACCAAAAGCGGACAACATTAGACTACTCGCTTTCGCCCTAACAGGTATAACTTTAGAAACAGTAAATTTTCTCATTCAACCGAACAAAGAGTGAAACCCAATTATATTGTTCTATTATGCCCCGAGAGTGTATATTGGCAACGTATCGTTGTCTACATTCACAAGAAACAAAACCGTAACAACATTAGACTACTCAGTTGCGCCCTAACAGTATAACTTTGGAAACAGTACTTTTTCTCATTCAACCGAACAAAGAGTGAAACCCAATTATATTGTTCTATTATGCCCCGAGAGTGTATATTGGCAACGTATCGTTGTCTACGTTCACAAGAACCAAAACCGAACAACATTAGACTACTCACTGCGCCCTAACAAGTATAACTTTAGAAATGCATTTTTTTCATTCAACCGAACGAAGAGTGAAACCCAATTATATTGTTCTACTATGCCCCGAGAGTGTATATTGGCAACGTATCGATGTCGCCGTTCAGAAGAACCTAAACCGGAACAACATTAGACTACTCAGTTGCGCCCTAAAAGTATAACTTTAGAAACAGTACTTTTTCTCATTTAACCGAACAAAGAGTGAAACCCAATTATATTGTTCTATTATGCCCCGGGAGTGTAAATTTGCAACATATAGATGTCACCGTTCACAAGAACCAAAACCGGAACAGCATTAGACTCCTCGTAAAACCAAATTATATTGTTCTATTATGCCCCGAGAGTGTATATTGTGTGTATCGTTGTCTACATTCACAAGAACCAAAGCGGAACAACAATAGACTACTCGGTTTCGCCTAACGGTATAACTTTAGAAACGATTACTTTTTCTCATTCAACCGAACAAAGAGTGAAACCAAATTATATTGTTCTATTATGCCCAGATAGTGTATATTGGGAAAATATCGTTGTCTACGTTCACAAGAACCAAAACCGGAACAACATTAGACTACACAGTTGCGCCCTAATAGTATAACTTTAGAAACAGTACATTTTCTCATTCAACCGAACAAAGAGTGAAACCCAATTATATTGTTCTATTATGCCCCGAAAGTGTATATTGGCAAAATATCGTTGTCTACGTTCACAAGAACCAAAATCGGAACAACATTAGACTACTCAGTTGCTCCATAACAGTATGACTTTGGAAATAGTACTTTTTCTCATTCCACCGGTCAAAGAGTAAAAACCTAATTATATTGTTCTATTATGCCCCGAGAGTGTATATTGGCAACGTATCGTTGTCTACGTTCACAAGAACCAAAACCGGAGCAATATTAGACTACTCGGTTATTGCTCTAACGGTATAACTTTGAAAACGGTACTTTTTCTCATTCAACCAAATAAAGAGTGAAACCCAATTATATTGTTCTATTATGCCCCGAGAGTGTATATTGGCAACGTAACGTTGTCTACGGTCACAAGAACCAAAACCGGAACAACATTAGACAACTCAGTTGTGCCCTAACAGTATAACTTTAGAAATAGTACTTTTTCTCATTCAATTGAACAAAGAGTGAAACCTAATTATATTGTTCTATTATGTCCCGGGAGTGTAAATTTGCAACATATTGATGTCATCGTTCACAAGAACCAAAACCGGAACAACATTAGACTCCTCCGTTGCGCCGTAACAGTATACCATTGAAAAAAGTAATTTTTCTTCTTCAACCGAACAAAGAGTGAAACCCAATTATATTGTTCTATTATGCCCCGAGATTGTATATTGGCAACGTATCGTTGTCTATGTTCACAAGAACAAAAACCGGGACAACATTAGACTACTCAATTGCGCCCTAACAGTATAACTTTAGAAACAGTACTTTTTTTCATTCAACCGAACGAAGAGTGAAACCCAATTATATTGTTCTATTATGCCCCGAGAGTGTATATTGGCAACGTATCGTTGTCTACGTTTACAAGACCAAAACCGGAACAACATTAGACTACTCAGTTGCGCCCAAACAGTATAACTTTAGAAACAGTACTTTTCTCATTCCACCGAACAAAGAGTAAAACCTAATTATATTGTTCTATTATGCTCCGGGAGTGTAAATTTGTAACATATCGATGTCACCGTCACAAGAACCAAAACCGGAACAGCATTAGACTCCTCGTAAAACCAAATTATATTTTTCTATTATGCCCCGAGTGTGTATTTTGGCAACGTATCGTTGTCTACATTCACAAGAACCAAAACCGGAACAACAATAGACTACTCAGTTGCGCCCTAACAGTATAACTTTAGAAACAGTACTTTTTCTCATTCAACCGAACAAAGAGTGAAACCAAATTATATTGTTCTATTGTGCCCCGATAGTGTATATTGGGAAAATATCGTTGTCTACGTTCACAAGAACCAAAACCGGAACTACATTAGACTACACAGTTGCGCCTAACAAAGATAACTTTAGAAACAGTACATTTTCTCATTCAACCGAACAAAGAGTGGAACCCAATTATATTGTTCTATTATGCCCCGAAAGTGTATATTGGCAAAATATCGTTGTCTACGTTCACTAGAACCAAAATCGGAACAACATTAGACTACCCAGTTGCACCCTAACAGTATAACTTTGGAAATAGTACTTTTTCTTATTCCACCGATTAAAGAGTAAAAACCTAATTATATTGTTTTATTATGCCCCGAGAGTGTATATTGGCAACGTATCGTTGTCTACGTTCACAAGAACCAAAACCGGAGCAATATTAGACAACTCAGTTGCGCCATAACAGTATAACTTTGGAAACAGTACTTTTTCTCATTCAACCGAACAAACAGTGAAACCCAATTATATTGTTCTATTATGTCCCGAGAGTGTATATTGGCAACGTATCGTTGTCTACGGTCACAAGAACCAAAACCGGAACAACATTAGACTACTCAGTTGCGCCCTAACAGTATAACTTTAGAAACGATTTTCTCATTCAACCGAACAAAGAGTGTAAATTTGCAACATATTGTTCTATTCTCGTCCCGGAGTGTAAATTTGCAACATATCGATGTCACCGTTCACAAAAACCAAAACCGGAACAATATTAGACTCCTCGTAAAACCAAATTATATTGTTCTATTATGCCCCGAGAGTGTATATTGGCAACGTATTGTTGTCTACATTCGCAAGTACCAAAACCGGAACAACATTAGACTACTCAGTTTCGCCCTAACAGTATAACTTTAGAAACAGTACATTTTCTCATTCAACCGAACAAAGAGTGAAACCCAATTATATTGTTCTATTATGCCCCGAGAGTGTATATTGGCAACGTATCGTTGTCTACGTTCGCAAGAACCAAAACCGAACAACATTAGACTACTCGCTTGCGCCTAATAGTGTAACTTTAGAAACAAGATTTTCTCATTCAACCGAACAATGAGTGGAAATTTGCAACATTTGGTTCTATTCTGTCCCGGGAGTGTAAATTTGCAACATATCGATGTCACCGTTCATAAGAACCAAAACCGGAACAACATTAGACTCCTCCGCTGCGCCCTAATAGTATACCATTGGAAACAGTACTTTTTCTTCTTCAACCGAACAAAGAGTGAAACCCAATTATATTGTTCTATTATGCCCCGAGAGTGTATATTGGCAACGTATCTTTGTCTACGTTCACAAGAACCAAAACCGGGACAACATTAGACTACTCAGTTTCGCCCTAACAGTATAACTTTAGAAACAGTACATTTTCTCATTCAACCGAACAAAGAGTGAAACCCAATTATATTGTTCTATTATGCCCCGAGAGTGTATATTGGCAACGTATCGTTGTCTACATTCACAAGAAACAAAACCGTAACAACATTAGACTACTCAGTTGCGCCCTAACAGTATAACTTTGGAAACAGTACTTTTTCTCATTCAACCGAACAAAGTGTGAAACCCAATTATATTCTTCTATAATGCCCTGAGAGTGTATATTGGCAACGTATTGTTGTCTACGTTCACAAGAACAAAAACCGGGACAACATTAGACTACTCAGTTTCGCCCTAACAGAATAACTTTAGAAACAGTACTTTTTCTCATTCAACCGAACAAAGAGTGAAACCAAATTATATTGTTCTATTATGCCCCGATAGTGTATATTGGGAAAATATCGTTGTCTACGTTCACAAGAACCAAAACCGAACAACATTAGACTACACAAATTGCGCCTAACAGTATAACTTTAGAAACAGCACATTTTCTCATTCAACCGAACAAAGAGTGAAACCCAATTATATTGTTCTATTATGCCCCGAAAGTGTATATTGGCAAAATATCGTTGTCTACGTTCACAAGAACCAAAATCGGAACAACATTAGACTACTCAGTTGCACCCTAACAGTATAACTTTGGAAACAGTACTTTTTCTCATTCCACCGATCAAAGAGTAAAAACCTAATTATATTGTTCTATTATGCCCCGAGAGTGTATATTGGCAACGTATCGTTGTCTACGTTCACAAGAACCAAAACCGGAGCAATATTAGACTACTCAGTTGCGCCCTAACAGTATAACTTTGGAAACAGTACTTTTTCTCATTCAACCGAACAAACAGTGAAACCCAATTATATTGTTCTATTATGCCCCGAGAGTGTATATTGGCAACGTATCGTTGTCTACGGTCACAAGAACCAAAATCGGAACAACATTAGACTACTCAGTTGTGCCCTAACAGTATAACTTTAGAAATAGTACTTTTTCTCATTCAATCGAACAAAGAGTGAAACCTAATTATATTGTTCTATTATGTCCCGGGAGTGTAAATTTGCAACATATTGATGTCACCGTTCACAAGAACCAAAACCGGAACAATATTAGACTCCTCCGTTGCGCCCTAACAGTATACCATTGAAAACAGTAATTTTTCTTCTTCAACCGAACAAAGAGTGAAACCCAATTATATTGTTCTATTATTCCCCGATAGTGTATATTGGGAAAATATCGTTGTCTACGTTCACAAGAACCAAAACCGGAACAACATTAGACTACACACTTGCGCCCTAACCGTATAACTTTAGAAACAAGACATTTTCTCATTCAACCGAACAAAGAGTGAAACCCAATTATATTGTTCTATTATGCCCCGAAAGTGTTTATTGGCAAAATATCGTTCTATACGTTCACAAGAACCAAAATCGGAACAACATTAGACTACTCAGTTGCACCATAACAGTATAACTTTGGAAATAGTACTTTTTCTCATTCCACAGATCAAAGAGTAAAAACCTAATTATATTGTTCTATTATGCCCCGAGAGTGTATATTGGCAACGTATCGTTGTCTACGTTCACAAGAACCAAAACCGGAGCAATATTAGACTACTCAGTTGCGCCCTAACAGTATAACTTTGGAAACAGTACTTTTTCTCATTCAACCGAACAAACAGTGAAACCCAATTATATTGTTCCATTATGCCCCGAGAGTGTATATTGGCAACGTATCGTTGTATACGGTCACAAGAACCAAAACCGGAACAACATTAGACTACTCAGTTGAGCCATAACAGTATAACTTTAGAAATAGTACTTTTTCTCATTCAATCGAACAAAGAGTGAAACCTAATTATATTGTTCTATTATGTCCCGGGAGTGTAAATTTGCAACATATTGATGTCACCGTTCAAAAGAACCAAAACCGGAACAACATTAGACTCCTCCGTTGCGCCCTAACAGTATACCATTGAAAACAGTAATTTTTCTTCTTCAACCGAACAAAGAGTGAAACCCAATTATTTTGTTCTATTATGCCCCGAGAGTGTATATTGGCAACGTATCGTTGTCTACGTTCACAAGAACCAAAACCGGAACAACATTAGACTACTCAATTGCGCCCTAACAGTATAACTTTAGAAACAGTACTTTTTTTATTCAACCGAACGAAGAGTGAAACCCAATTATATTGTTCTATTATGCCCCGAGAGTATATATTGGCAACGTATCGTTGTCTACGTTTACAAGAACCAAAACCGGAACAACATTAGACTACTCAGTTGCGCCCAAACAGTATAACTTTAGAAACAGTACTTTTTCTCATTCCACCGAACAAAGAGTAAAACCTAATAATATTGTTCTATTATGCCCCGGGAGTGTAAATTTGCAACATATCGATGTCACCGTTCACAAGAACCAAAACCGAAACGATTAGACTCTAGTGAAACCAAATTATATTGTTCTATTATGCCCCGAGAGTGTATATTGGCAACGTATCGTTGTCTACATTCACAAGAACCAAACCCGGAACAACATTAGACAACTCAGTTGCGCCCTAACAGTATAACTTTGGAAATAGTACACTTTCTCATTCCACCGAACAAAGAGTAAAACCTAATTATATTGTTCTATTATGCACCGAGAGTGTATATTGGCAACGTATCGATGTCACCGTTCACAAGAACCTAAACCGGAACAACATTAGACTACTCAGTTGCGCCCTAACAGTATAACTTTAGAAACGGTACTTTTTCTCATTCAACCGAACAAAGAGTGAAAACCGATTATATTGTTCTATTATGCCCCGAGAGTGTTTATTGGCAACATATCGTTGTCTACGTTCACAAGAACCAAAATCGGAACAACATTAGACAACTTAGTCGCGCCCTAACCGTATAACTTTGGAAACAGTACTTTTTCTCATTCCACCGAACAAAGAGTAAAACCTAATTATATTGTTCTATTATGCCCCGGGAGTGTATATTGGCAACGTATCGATGTCACCGTTCACAAGAACCTAAACCGGAACAACATTAGACTACTCAGTTCCGCCCTAACAGTATAACTTTAGAAACAGTACTTTTTCTCATTCAACCGAACAAAGAGTGAAACCCAATTATATTGTTCTATTATGCCCCGAGAGTGTTTATTGGCAACATATCGTTGTCTACGTTCACAAGAACCAAAATCGGAACAACATTAGACAACTCAGTCGCGCCCTAACCGTATAACTTTGGAAACGGATTTTTCTCATTCCACCGAACAAAGAGCAAAACCTAATTATATTGTTCTATTATGCCCGGAGTGTAAATTTGCAACATATCGATGTCACCGTTCACAAGAACCAAAAACCTAACATTAGACTCCTCGTAAAACCAAATTATATTGTTCTATTATGCCCCGAGAGTGTATATTGGCAACGTATCGTTGTCTACATTCACAAGAACCAAAACCGAACAACAATAGACTACTCATTTTCGCCCTAACTGTATAACTTTAGAAACAGTACTTTTTCTCATTCAACCGAACAAAGTGTGAAACCAAATTATATTGTTCTATTATGCCCCGATAGTGTATATTGGGAAAATATCGTTGTCTACGTTCACAAGAACCAAAACCGGAACAACATTAGACTACACAGTTGCGCCCTAACAGTATAACTTTAGAAACAGTACATTTTCTCATTCAACCGAACAAAGAGTGAAACCCAATTATATTGTTCTATTATGCCCCGAAAGTGTATATTGGCAACGTATCGTTGTCTACGTTCACAAGAAGCAAAACCGTAACAACATTAGACTACTCAGTTGCGCCCTAACAGTATAACTTTAGAAACAGTACTTTTTCTCATTCAACCGAACAAAGAGTGAATCCCAATTATATTGTTCTATTATGCCCCAGGGATTGTATATTGGCAACGTATCGTTGTCTATGTTCACAAGAATAAAAAACGAGACAACATTAGACTACTCAATTGCGCCCTAACAGTATAACTTTAGAAACAGTACTTTTTTTCATTCAACCGAACGAAGAGTGAAACCCAATTATATTGTTCTATTATGCCCCGAGAGTGTATATTGGCAACGTATCGTTGTCTACGTTTACAAGAACCAAAACCGGAACAACATTAGACTACTCAGTTCCGCCCAAACAGTATCACCTCAGAAACAGTACTTTTTCTCACTCCACCGAACAAAGAGTAAAACCTAATAATATTGTTCTATTATGCCCTAGAGTGTAAATTTGCAACATATCGATGTCACCGTTCACAAGAACCAAAACCGAAACAAACATTAGACTCCTAGTGAAACCAATTATATTGTTCTATTATGCCCCAAGAGTGTATATTGGCAACGTATCGTTGTCTACATTCACAAGAACCAAACACGGAACAACATTAGACAACTCAGTTGCGCCCTAACAGTATAACTTTGGAAATAGTACACTTTCTCATTCCACCGAACAAAGAGTAAAACCTAATTATATTGTTCTATTATGCACCGAGAGTGTATATTGGCAACGTATCGATGTCACCGTTCACAAGAACCTAAACCGGAACAACATTAGACTACTCAGTTGCGCCCTAACAGTATAACTTTAGAAACGGTACTTTTTCTCATTCAACCGAACAAAGAGTGAAAACCGATTATATTGTTCTATTATGCCCCGAGAGTGTTTATTGGCAACATATCGTTGTCTACGTTCACAAGAACCAAAATCGGAACAACATTAGACAACTTAGTCGCGCCCTAACCGTATAACTTTGGAAACAGTACTTTTTCTCATTCCACCGAACAAAGAGTAAAACCTAATTATATTGTTCTATTATGCCCCGGGAGTGTATATTGGCAACGTATCGATGTCACCGTTCACAAGAACCTAAACCGAACAACATTAGACTACTCGGTTCCGCCACTAACGGTATAAGCGTAGAAACAGATTTTTCTCATTCAACCGAACAAAGAGTGAAACCCAATTATATTGTTCTATTATGCCCCGAGAGTGTTTATTGGCAACATATCGTTGTCTACGTTCACAAGAACCAAAATCGGAACAACATTAGACAACTCAGTCGCACCCTAACAGTATAACTTTGGAAACAGTACTTTTTCTCATTCCACCGAACAAAGAGCAAAACCTAATTATATTGTTCTATTATGCCCCGGGAGTGTAAATTTGCAACATATCGATGTCACCGTTCACAAGAACCAAAACCGGAACAGCATTAGACTCCTCGTAAAACCAAATTATATTGTTCTATTATGCCCCGAGAGTGTATATTGGCAACGTATCGTTGTCTACATTCACAAGAACCAAAACCGGAACAACAATAGACTACTCATTTTTGCCTAATCGTATAACTTTAGAAACAGTACTTTTTCTCATTCAACCGAACAAAGTGTGAAACCAAATTATATTGTTCTATTATGCCCCGATAGTGTATATTGGGAAAATATCGTTGTCTACGTTCACAAGAACCAAAACCGGAACAACATTAGACTACACAGTTGCGCCCTAACAGTATAACTTTAGAAACAGTACATTTTCTCATTCAACCGAACAAAGAGTGAAACCCAATTATATTGTTCTATTATGCCCCGAAAGTGTATATTGGCAAAATATCGTTGTCTACGTTCACAAGAACCAAAACCGGAACAACATTAGACTCCTCCGTTGCGCCCTAACAGTATACCATTGAAAACAGTAATTTTTCTTCTTCAACCGAACAAAGAGTGAATCCCAATTATATTGTTCTATTATGCCCCGGGATTGTATATTGGCAACGTATCGTTGTCTATGTTCACAAGAATAAAAAACGAGACAACATTAGACTACTCAATTGCGCCCTAACAGTATAACTTTAGAAACAGTACTTTTTTTATTCAACCGAACGAAGAGTGAAACCCAATTATATTGTTCTATTATGCCCCGAGAGTATATATTGGCAACGTATCGTTGTCTACGTTTACAAGAACCAAAACCGGAACAACATTAGACTACTCGATTCGCCCAAACGGTATAACATTAGAAACAGATTTTTCTCATTCCAGAACAAAGAGTAAAACCTAATAATATTGTTCTATTATGCCCCGGGAGTGTAAATTTGCAACATATCGATGTCACCGTTCACAAGAACCAAAACCGAAACAGCATTAGACTCCTAGTGAAACCAAATTATATTGTTCTATTATGCCCCGAGAGTGTATATTGGCAACGTATCGTTGTCTACATTCACAAGAACCAAACACGGAACAACATTAGACAACTCGATTTAACATGATAAACTTTGGAAATAGTACACTTTCTCATTCCACCGAACAAAGAGTAAAACCTAATTATATTGTTCTATTATGCACCGAGAGTGTATATTGGCAACGTATCGATGTCACCGTTCACAAGAACCTAAACCGGAACAACATTAGACTACTCAGTTGCGCCCTAACAGTATAACTTTAGAAACAGTACTTTTTCTCATTCAACCGAACAAAGAGTGAAAACCGATTATATTGTTCTATTATGCCCCGAGAGTGTTTATTGGCAACATATCGTTGTCTACGTTCACAAGAACCAAAATCGGAACAACATTAGACAACTTAGTCGCGCCCTAACCGTATAACTTTGGAAACAGTACTTTTTCTCATTCCACCGAACAAAGAGTAAAACCTAATTATATTGTTCTATTATGCCCCGGGAGTGTAAATTGGCAACGTATCGATGTCACCGTTCACAAGAACCTAAACCGGAACAACCTTAGACTACTCGATTCCGCCTAACGGTATAAGCTGTAGAAACAAGATTTTTCTCATTCAACCGAACAAAGAGTGAAACCCAATTATATTGTTCTATTATGCCCGAGAGTGTTTATTGGCAACATATCGTTGTCTACGTTCACAAGAACCAAAATCGGAACAACATTAGACAACTCGGTCGCGCCTAACGGTATAACTTTGGAAACAGTACTTTTCTCATTCAACCGAACAAAGAGTGAAACCCAATTATATTGTTCTATTATGCCCCGGAGTGTAAATTTGCAACATATCGATGTCACCGTTCACAAGAACCAAAACCGGAACAGCATTAGACTCCTCGTAAAACCAAATTATATTGTTCTATTATGCCCCGAGAGTGTATATTGGCAACGTATCGTTGTCTACATTCACAAGAACCAAAACCGGAACAACAATAGACTACTCAGTTTCGCCCTAACTGTATAACTTTAGAAACAGTACTTTTTCTCATTCAACCGAACAAAGTGTGAAACCAAATTATATTGTTCTATTATGCCCCGATAGTGTATATTGGGAAAATATCGTTGTCTACGTTCACAAGAACCAAAACCGGAACAACATTAGACTACACAGTTGCGCCCTAACAGTATAACTTTAGAAACAGTACATTTTCTCATTCAACCGAACAAAGTGTGAAACCCAATTATATTGTTCTATTATGCCCCGAAAGTGTATATTGGCAAAATATCGTTGTCTACGTTCACAAGAACCAAAACCGGAACAACATTAGACTCCTCCGTTGCGCCCTAACAGTATACCATTGAAAACAGTAATTTTTCTTCTTCAACCGAACAAAGAGTGAAACCCAATTATATTGTTCTATTATGCCCCGGGATTGTATATTGGCAACGTATCGTTGTCTATGTTCACAAGAATAAAAACCGAGACAACATTAGACTACTCAATTGCTCCCTAACAAAGATAACTTTAGAAACGAAGACTTTTTGTCATTCAACCGAACGAAGAGTGAAACCCAATTATATTGTTCTATTATGCCCCGAGAGTGTATATTGGCAACGTATCGTTGTCTACGTTTACAAGAACCAAAACCGGAACAACATTAGACTACTCAGTTGCGCCCAAACAAGATAACATCGAAACAAGATTTTTCTCATTCCACCGAACAAAGAGTAAAACCTAATAATATTGTTCTATTATGCCCCGGGAGTGTAAATTTGCAACATATCGATGTCACCGTTCACAAGAACCAAAACCGAAACAGCATTAGACTCCTAGTGAAACCAAATTATATTGTTCTATTATGCCCCAAGAGTGTATATTGGCAACGTATCGTTGTCTACATTCACAAGAACCAAACACGGAACAACATTAGACAACTCAGTTGCGCCCTAACAGTATAACTTTGGAAATAGTACACTTTCTCATTCCACCGAACAAAGAGTAAAACCTAATTATATTGTTCTATTATGCCCCGAGAGTGTATATTGGCAACGTATCGATGTCACCGTTCACAAGAACCTAAACCGGAACAACATTAGACTACTCAGTTGCGCCCTAACAGTATAACTTTAGAAACAGTACTTTTTCTCATTCAACCGAACAAAGAGTGAAAACCAATTATATTGTTCTATTATGCCCCGAGAGTGTTTATTGGCAACATATCGTTGTCTACGTTCACAAGAACCAAAATCGGAACAACATTAGACAACTCAGTTGCGCCCTAACAGTATAACTTTGGAAACAGTACTTTTTCTCATTCCACCGAACAAAGAGTAAAACCTAATTATATTGTTCTATTATGCCCCGGGAGTGTATATTGGCAACGTATCGATGTCACCGTTCACAAGAACCTAAACCGGAACAACATTAGACTACTCAGTTGCGCCCTAACAGTATAACTGTAGAAACAGTACTTTTTCTCATTCAACCGAACTAAGAGTGAAACCCAATTATATTGTTCTATTATGCCCCGAGAGTGTTTATTGGCAACATATCGTTGTCTACGTTCACAAGAACCAAAATCGGAACAACATTAGACAACTCAGTCGCGCCCTAACAGTATAACTTTGGAAACAGTACTTTTTCTCATTCCACCGAACAAAGAGCAAAACCTAATTATATTGTTCTATTATGCCCCGGGAGTGTAAATTTGCAACATATCGATGCCACCGTTCACAAGAACCAAACAAGATTAGACTCCTCGTAAAACCAAATTATATTGTTCTATTATGCCCCGAGTGTGTATATTGGCAACGTATCGTTGTCTACATTCACAAGAACCAAAACCGGAACAACAATAGACTACTCATTTTCGCCCTAACTGTATAACTTTAGAAAAGTACTTTTTCTCATTCAACCGAACAAAGAGTGAAACCAAATTATATTGTTCTATTATGTCCCGATAGTGTATATTGGGAAAATATCGTTGTCTACGTTCACAAGAACCAAAACCGGAACAACATTAGACTACACAGTTGCGCCCTAACAGTATAACTTTAGAATCAGTACTTTTTCTCATTCAACCGAACAAAGAGTGAAACCCAATTATATTGTTCTATTATGCCCCGAAAGTGTATATTGGCAAAATATCGTTGTCTACGTTCACAAGAACCAAAATCGGAACAACATTAGACTACTCAGTTGCACCCTAACAGTATAACTTTGGAAACAGTACTTTTTCTCATTCCACCGATCAAAGAGTAAAAACCTAATTATATTGTTTTATTATGCCCCGAGAGTGTATATTGGCAACGTATCGTTGTCTACGTTTACAAGAACCAAAACCGGAGCAATATTAGACTACTCAGTTGCGCCCTAACAGTATAACTTTGGAAACAGTAGTTTTTCTCATTCAACCGAACAAAGTGTAAAACCTAATTATATTGTTCTATTATGCCCCGGGAGTGTATATTGGCAACGTATCGATGTCACCGTTCACAAGAACCTAAACCGGAACAACATTAGACTACTCAGTTGCGCCCTAACAGTATAACTGTAGAAACAGTACTTTTTCTCATTCAACCGAACAAAGAGTGAAACCCAATTATATTGTTCTATTATGCCCCGAGAGTGTTTATTGGCAACATATCGTTGTCTACGTTCACAAGAACCAAAATCGGAACAACATTAGACAACTCAGTCGCGCCCTAACAGTATAACTTTGGAAACAGTACTTTTTCTCATTCCACCGAACAAAGAGTAAAACCTAATTATATTGTTCTATTATGCCCCGGGAGTGTATATTGGCAACGTATCGATGTCACCGTTCACAAGAACCTAAACCGGAACAACATTAGACTACTCAGTTGCGCCCTAACAGTATAACTGTAGAAACAGTACTTTTTCTCATTCAACCGAACAAAGAGTGAAACCCAATTATATTGTTCTATTATGCCCCGAGAGTGTTTATTGGCAACATATCGTTGTCTACGTTCACAAGAAACAAAATCGGAACAACATTAGACAACTCAGTCGCGCCCTAACAGTATAACTTTGGAAACAGTACTTTTTCTCATTCCACCGAACAAAGAGCAAAACCTAATTATATTGTTCTATTATGCCAGAGTGTAAATTTGCAACATATCGATGTCACCGTTCACAAGAACCAAAACCAGGAACGACATTAGACTCCTCGTAAAACCAAATTATATTGTTCTATTATGCCCCGAGAGTGTATATTGGCAACGTATCGTTGTCTACGTTCACAAGAACCAAAACCGGAACAACATTAGACTACTCAGTTGCGTCCTAACAGTATAACTTTAGAAACAGTACTTTTTCTCATTCAACCGAACAAAGAGTGAAACCAAATTATATAGTTCTATTATGCCCGATAGTGTATATTGGGAAAATATCGTTGTCTACGTTCACAAGAACCAAAACCGGAACAACATTAGACTACACGGTTGCGCCTAACAAGTATAACTTTAGAAAGCAGTACATTTTCTCATTCAACCGAACAAAGAGTGAAACCCAATTATATTGTTCTATTATGCCCCGAAAGTGTATATTGGCAAAATATCGTTGTCTACGTTCACAAGAACCAAAATCGGAACAACATTAGACTACTCAGTTGCACCCTAACAGTATAACTTTGGAAACAGTACTTTTTCTCATTCCACCGATCAAAGAGTAAAAACCGAATTATATTATTTTATTATGCCCCGAGAGTGTATATTGGCAACGTATCGTTGTCTACGTTTACAAGAACCAAAACCGGAACAACATTAGACTCCTCCGTTGCGCCCTAACAGTATACCATTGAAAACAGTAATTTTTCTTCTTCAACCGAACAAAGAGTGAATCCCAATTATATTGTTCTATTATGCCCCGGGATTGTATATTGGCAACGTATCGTTGTCTATGTTCACAAGAATAAAAAACGAGACAACATTAGACTACTCAATTGCGCCCTAACAGTATAACTTTAGAAACAGTACTTTTTTTCATTCAACCGAACGAAGAGTGAAACCCAATTATATTGTTCTATTATGCCCCGAGAGTATATATTGGCAACGTATCGTTGTCTACGTTTACAAGAACCAAAACCGGAACAACATTAGACTACTCAGTTGCGCCCAAACAGTATAACATCAGAAACAGTACTTTTTCTCATTCCACCGAACAAAGAGTAAAACCTAATAATATTGTTCTATTATGCCCCGGGAGTGTAAATTTGCAACATATCGATGTCACCGTTCACAAGAACCAAAACCGAAACAGCATTAGACTCCTAGTGAAACCAAATTATATTGTTCTATTATGCCCCGAGAGTGTATATTGGCAACGTATCGTTGTCTACATTCACAAGAACCAAACACGGAACAACATTAGACAACTCAGTTGCGCCCTAACAGTATAACTTTGGATATAGTACACTTTCTCATTCCACCGAACAAAGAGTAAAACCTAATTATATTGTTCTATTATGCACCGAGAGTGTATATTGGCAACGTATCGATGTCACCGTTCACAAGAACCTAAACCGGAACAACATTAGACTACTCAGTTGCGCCCTAACAGTATAACTTTAGAAACAGTACTTTTTCTCATTCAACCGAACAAAGAGTGAAACCCAATTATATTGTTCTATTATGCCCCGAGAGTGTTTATTGGCAACATATCGTTGTCTACGTTCACAAGAACCAAAATCGGAACAACATTAGACAACTTAGTCGTGCCCTAACCGTATAACTTTGGAAACAGTACTTTTTCTCATTCCACCGAACAAAGAGTAAAACCTAATTATATTGTTCTATTATGCCCCGGGAGTGTATATTGGCAACGTATCGATGTCACCGTTCACAAGAACCTAAACCAGGAACAACATTAGACTACTCGGTTGCGCCACAACGGTATAAGCTAGAAACGATTTTTTCTCATTCAACCGAACAAAGAGTGAAACCCAATTATATTGTTCTATTATGCCCCGAGAGTGTTTATTGGCAACATATCGTTGTCTACGTTCACAAGAACCAAAATCGGAACAACATTAGACAACTCAGTCGCGCCCTAACAGTATAACTTTGGTAACAGTACTTTTTCTCATTCCACCGAACAAAGAGCAAAACCTAATTATATTGTTCTATTATGCCCCGGGAGTGTAAATTTGCAACATATCGATGCCACCGTTCACAAGAACCAAAACCGGAACAGCATTAGACTCCTCGTAAAACCAAATTATATTGTTCTATTATGCCCCGAGTGTGTATATTGGCAACGTATCGTTGTCTACATTCACAAGAACCAAACCGAACAACAATAGACTACTCATTTTCGCCCTAACTGTATAACTTTAGAAAAGTACTTTTTCTCATTCAACCGAACAAAGAGTGAAACCAAATTATATTGTTCTATTATGTCCCGATAGTGTATATTGGGAAAATATCGTTGTCTACGTTCACAAGAACCAAAACCGGAAAAACATTAGACTACACAGTTGCGCCACTAACGGTATAACTTTAGAAACGACATTTTCTCATTCAACCGAACAAAGAGTGAAACCCAATTATATTGTTCTATTATGCCCGAAAGTGTATATTGGCAAAATATCGTTGTCTACGTTCACAAGAACCAAAATCGGAACAACATTAGACTACTCGATTTGCACCACTAACAGTATAACTTTGGAAACAGTACTTTTTCTCATTCCACCGAACAAAGAGTAAAACCCAATTATATTGTTCTATTATGCCCCGAGAGTGTATATTGGCAACGTATCGTTGTCTACGTTTACAAGAACCAAAACCGGAGCAATATTAGACTACTCAGTTGCGCCCTAACAGTATAACTTTGGAAACAGTAGTTTTTCTCATTCAACCGAACAAAGTGTAAAACCTAATTATATTGTTCTATTATGCCCCGAGAGTGTATATTGGCAACGTATCGTTGTCTACGTTCACAAGAACCTAGCAGGAACAACATTAGACTACTCGATTTGCGCTAATGATAACCGTAGAAACAAACATTTTTCTCATTCAACCGAACAAAGAGTGAAACCCAATTATATTGTTCTATTATGCCCCGAGAGTGTTTATTGGCAACATATCGTTGTCTACGTTCACAAGAACCAAAATCGGAACAACATTAGACAACTTAGTCGCGCCCTAACCGTGTAACTTTGGAAACAGTACTTTTTCTCATTCCACCGAACAAAGAGTAAAACCTAATTATATTGTTCTATTATGCCCCGGGAGTGTATATTGGCAACGTATCGATGTCACCGTTCACAAGAACCTAAACCGGAACAACATTAGACTACTCAGTTGCGCCCTAACAGTATAACTGTAGAAAGCAGTACTTTTTCTCATTCAACCGAACAAAGAGTGAAACCCAATTATATTGTTCTATTATGCCCCGAGAGTGTATATTGGCAACGTATCGTTGTCTACGTTCACAAGAAACAAAATCGGAACAACATTAGACAACTCAGTCGCGCCCTAACAGTATAACTTTGGAAACAGTACTTTTTCTCATTCCACCGAACAAAGAGCAAAACCTAATTATATTGTTCTATTATGCCCCGGGAGTGTAAATTTGCAACATATCGATGTCACCGTTCACAAGAACCAAAACCGGAACAGCATTAGACTCCTCGTAAAACCAAATTATATTGTTCTATTATGCCCCGAGAGTGTATATTGGCAACGTATCGTTGTCTACATTCACAAGAACCAAAACCGGAACAACAATAGACTACTCATTTTCGCCCTAACTGTATAACTTTAGAAACAGTACTTTTTCTCATTCAACCGAACAAAGAGTGAAACCAAATTATATTGTTCTATTATGCCCCGATAGTGTATATTGGGAAAATATCGTTGTCTACGTTCACAAGAACCAAAACCGGAACAACATTAGACTACACAGTTGCGCCCTAACAGTATAACTTTAGAAACAGTACATTTTCTCATTCAACCGAACAAAGAGTCAAACCCAATTATATTGTTCTATTATGCCCCGAAAGTGTATATTGGCAAAATATCGTTGTCTACGTTCACAAGAACCAAAATCGGAACAACATTAGACTACTCAGTTGCACCCTAACAGAATAACTATGGAAACAGTACTTTTTCTCATTCCACCGATCAAAGAGTAAAAACCGAATTATATTATTTTATTATGCCCGAGTGTATATTGGCAACGTATCGTTGTCTACGTTTACAAGAACCAAACCAGGAGCAATATTAGACTACTCGATTGCGCCTAACTGTATAACTTTTGAAACAGATTTTTTTCTCATTCAACCGAACAACAGTGAAACCCAATTATATTGTTCTATTATGTCCCGAGAGTGTATATTGGCAACGTATCGTTGTCGATGGTCACAAGAACCAAAACCGGAACAACATTAGACTACTCAGTTGTGCCCTAACAGTATAACTTTAGAAATAGTACTTTTTCTCATCCAATCGAACAAAGAGTGAAACCTAATTATATTGTTCTATTATGCCCCGAGAGTGTATATTGGCAATGTATCGTTGTAAACGTTCACAAGAACGAAAATCGGAACAACATTAGACAACTCAGTTGCGCCCTAACAGTATAACTTTGGAAACAATACTTTTTCTCATTCCACCGAACAAAGAGTAAAACCTAATTTTATTGTTCTATTATGTCCCGGGAGTGTAAATTTGCACCATATCGATGTCACCGTTCACAAAAACCAAAACCGGAACAACATTAGACTCCTCGTAAAACCAAATTATATTGTTCTATTATGCCCCGAGAGTGTATATTGGCAACGTATCGTTGTCTACATTCGCAAGTACCAAACCAGGAACAACATTAGACTACTCGGTTTCGCCCTAACGGTATAACTTTAAAAAGACATTTTCTCATTCAACCGAACAAAGAGTGAAACCCAATTATATTGTTCTATTATGCCCCGAGAGTGTATATTGGCAACGTATCGTTGTCTACGTTCACAAGAACCAAAACCGGAACAACATTAGGCTACTCAGTTGCGCCATAACAGTATAACTTTAGAAACAGTACTTTTTCTCATTCAACCGAACAAAGTGTGAAACCCAATTATATTGTTCTATAATGCCCCGAGAGTGTATATTGGCAACGTATCGTTGTCTACGTTCACAAGAACAAAAACCGGGACAACATTAGACTACTCAGTTGCGCCCTAACAGTATAACTTTAGAAACAGTACTTTTCTCATTCAACCGAACAAAGAGTGTAAATTTGCAACATATTGTTCTATTCTGTCCCGGGAGTGTAAATTTGCAACATATCGATGTCACCGTTCACAAAAACCAAAACCGGAACAACATTAGACTCCTCGTAAAACCAAATTATATTGTTCTATTATGCCCCGAGAGTGTATATTGGCAACGTATCGTTGTCTACATTCGCAAGTACCAAAACCGGAACAACATTAGACTACTCAGTTGCGCCCTAACAGTATAACTTTAGAAACAGTACTTTTTCTCATACAACCGAACAAAGAGTGAAACCCAATTATATTGTTCTATTATGCCCCGAGAGTGTATATTGGCAACGTATCGTTGTCTACGTTCACAAGAACCAAAACCGGAACAACATTAGGCTACTCAGTTGCGCCCTAACAGTATAACTTTAGAAACAGTACTTTTTCTCATTCAACCGAACAAAGTGTGAAACCCAATTATATTGTTCTATAATGCCCCGAGAGTGTATATTGGCAACGTATCGTTGTCTACGTTCACAAGAACAAAAACCGGGACAACATTAGACTACTCAGTTGCGCGCTAACAGTATAACTTTAGAAACAGTACTTTTTTTCATTCAACCGAACGAAAAGTGAAACCCAATTATATTGTTCTATTATGCCCCGAGAGTGTATATTGGCAACGTATCGTTGTCTACGTTCACAAGAACCAAAACCGGAACAACATTAGACTACTCAGTTGCGCCCTAACAGTATAACTTTAGAAACAGTACTTTTCTCATTCAACCGAACAAGTAGTGTAAATTTGCAACATATTGTTCTATTCTGTCCCGGGAGTGTAAATTTGCAACATATCGATGTCACCGTTCATAAGAACCAAAACCGGAACAACATTAGACTCCTCCGCTGCGCCCTAATAGTATACCATTGGAAACAGTACTTTTTCTTCTTCAACCGAACAAAGAGTGAAACCCAATTATATTGTTCTATTATGCCCCGAGAGTGTATATTGGCAACGTATCTTTGTCTACGTTCACAAGAACCAAAACCGGGACAACATTAGACTACTCAGTTGCGCCCTAACAGTATAACTTTAGAAACAGTACTTTTTTTCATTCAACCGAACGAAAAGTGAAACCCAATTATATTGTTCTATTATGCCCCGAGAGTGTATATTGGCAACGTATCGTTGTCTACGTTCACAAGAACCAAAACCGGAACAACATTAGACTACTCAGTTGCGCCCTAACAGTATAACTTTAGAAACAGTACTTTTCTCATTCAACCGAACAAAGAGTGTAAATTTGCAACATATTGTTCTATTCTGTCCCGGGAGTGTAAATTTGCAACATATCGATGTCACCGTTCGTAAGAACCAAAACCGGAACAACATTAGACTCCTCCATTGCGCCCTAATAGTATACCATTGGAAACAGTACTTTTTCTTCTTCAACCGAACAAAGAGTGAAACCCAATTATATTGTTCTATTATACCCCGAGAGTGTATATTGGCAACGTATCGTTGTCTACGTTCACAAGAACAAAAACCGGGTCAACATTAGACTACTCAGTTGCGCCCTAACAGTATAACTTTAGAAACAGTACATTTTTTCATTCAACCGAACGAAGAGTGAAACCCAATTATATTGTTCTATTATGCCCCGAGAGTGTATATTGGGTACGTATCGTTGTCTACGTTCACAAGAACCAAAACCGGAACAACATTAGACTACTCAGTTGCGCCGTAATGGTATAACTTTAGAAACAGTACTTTTCTCATTCAACAGAACAAAGAGTGAAAACCAATTATATTGTTCTATTATGCCCCGAGAGTGTATATATTGGCAACGGATCTTTGTCTACGTTCACAAGAACCAAAACCGGAACAACATCAGACTACTCAGTTGCGCCCTAACAGTATAACTTTGGAAACAGTACTTTTTCTCATTCAACCGAACAAAGAGTGAAACCAAATTATATTGCTCTATTATGCCCCGAAAGTGTATATAGGCAAAATATCGTTGTCTACGTTCACAAGAACCAAAATCGGAACAACATTAGACTACTCAGTTGCACCCTAACAGTATAACTTAGGAAAGAGTACTTTTTCTCATTCCACCGATCAAAGAGTAAAATCCTAATTATATTGTTCTATTATGCCCCGAGAGTGTATATTGGCGACGTATCGTTGTCTACGTTCACAAGAACCAAAATCGGAGCAATATTAGACTACTCAGTTGCGCCCTAACAGTATAACTTTAGAAACAGTACTTTTTCTCATTCAACCGAACAAAGAGTGACACCAAATTATATTGTTCTATTATGCCCCGATAGTGTATATTGGAAAAATATCGTTGTCTACGTTCACAAGAACCAAAACCGGAACAACATTAGACTACACAGTTGCGCCCTAACAGTATAACTTTAGAAACAGTACATTTTCTCATTCAACCGAACAAAGAGTGAAACCCAATTATATTGTTCTATTATGCCCCGAAAGTGTATATTGGTAAAATATCGTTGTCTACGTTCACAAGAACCAAAATCGGAACAACATTAGACTACTCAGTTGCACCCTAACAGTATAACTTTGGAAACAGTACTTTTTCTCATTCCACCGATCAAAGAGTAAAATCCTAATTATATTGTTCTATTATGCCCCGATAGTGTATATTGGCAACGTATCGGTGTCTACGTTCACAAGAACCAAAACCGGAACAACATTAGACTACTCAGTTGTGCCCTAACAGAATAACTTTAGAAATAGTACTTTTTCTCAATCAATCGAACAAAGAGTGAAACCCAATTATATTGTTCTATTATGCCCCGAGAGTGTTTATTGGCAACATATCGTTGTCTACGTTCACAAGAACCAAAATCGGAACAACATTAGACAACTCAGTTGCGCCCTAACAGTATAACTTTAGAAACAGCACTTTTTCTAATTCCAGCAAACAAAGAGCAAAACCTAATTATATTGTTCTATTATTCCCCGAGAGTGTAAATTTGCAACATATCGATGTCACCGTTCACAAGAACCAAAACCGGAACAGCATTAGACTCCTTGTAAAACCAAATTATATTGTTCTATTATGCCCCGAGAGTGTATATTGGCAACGTATCGTTGTCTACATTCACAAGAACCAAAACCGGAACAACAATAGACTACTCAGTTTCGCCCTAACTGTATAACTTTAGAAACAGTACTTTTTCTCATTCAACCGAACAAAGAGTGAAACCAAATTATATTGTTCTATTATGCCCCGATAGTGTATATTGGGAAAATATCGTTGTCTACGTTCACAAGAACCAAAACCGGAACAACATTAGACAACTCAGTTGCGCCCTAACAGTATAACTTTAGAAACAGTACATTTTCTCATTCAACCGAACAAAGAGCGAAACCCAATTATATTGTTCTATTATGCCCCGAAAGTGTATATTGGCAAAATATCGTTGTCTACGTTCACAAGAACCAAAATCGGAAAAACATTAGACTACTCAGTTGCACCCTAACAGTATAACTTTGGAAACAGTACTTTTTCTCATTCCACCGATCAAAGAGAAAAAACCTAATTATATTGTTTTATTATGCCCCGAGAGTGTATATTGGCAACGTATCGTTGTCTACGTTAACAAGAACTAAAACCGGAGCAATATTAGACTACTTAGTTGCGCCCTAACAGTATAACTTTAGAAACAGTACTTTTTCTCATTCAACTGAACAAAGAGTGAAACCCAATTATATTGTTCTATTATGCCCCGAGAGTGTATATTGGCAACGTATCGTTGTCTACGGTCACAAGAACCAAAACCGGAACAACATTAGACTACTCAGTTGTGCCCTAACAGTATAACTTTAGAAATAGTACTTTTTCTCATCCAATCGAACAAAGAGTGAAACCTAATTATATTGTTCTATTATGCCCCGAGAGTGTATATTGGCAATGTATCGTTGTCAACGTTCACAAGAACGAAAATCGGAACAACATTAGACAACTCAGTTGCGCCCTAACAGTATAACTTTGGAAACAATACTTTTTCTCATTCCACCGAACAAAGAGTAAAACCTAATTATATTGTTCTATTATGCCCCGGGAGTGTAAATTTGCAACATATCGATGTCACCGTTCACAAAAACCAAAACCGGAACAACATTAGACTCCTCGTAAAACCAAATTATATTGTTCTATTATGCCCCGAGAGTGTATATTGGCAACGTATCGTTGTCTACATTCGCAAGTACCAAAACCGGAACAACATTAGACTACTCAGTTTCGCCCTAACAGTATAACTTTAGAAACAGTACATTTTCTCATTCAACCGAACAAAGAGTGAAACCCGATTATATTGTTCTATTATGCCCCGAGAGTGTATATTGGCAACGTATCGTTGTCTACGTTCACAAGAACCAAAACCGGAACAACATTAGACAACTCAGTTGCGCCCTAACAGTATAACTTTAGAAACAGTACTTTTTCTCATTCAACCGAACAAAGAGTGAAACCCAATTATATTGTTCTATTATGCCCCGAGAGTGTATATTGGCAACGTATCGTTGTCTACGTTCACAAGAACCAAAACCGGAACAACATTAGACTACTTAGTTGCGCCCTAACATTATAACTTTAGAAACAGTACTTTTTTTCATTCAACCGAACGAAAAGTGAAACCCAATTATATTGTTCTATTATGCCCCGAGAGTGTATATTGGCAATGTATCGTTGTCAACGTTCACAAGAACCAAAATCGGAACAACATTAGACAACTCAGTTGCGCCCTAACAGTATAACTTTGGAAACAATACTTTTTCTCATTCCACCGAACAAAGAGTAAAACCTAATTATATTGTTCTATTATGCCAGAGTGTAAATTTGCAACGTATCGATGTCACCGTTCACAAAAACCAAAGCGGAACAACATTAGACTCCTCGTAAAACCAAATTATATTGTTCTATTTTTCCCCGAGAGTGTATATTGGCAACGTATCGTTGTCTACATTCGCAAGTACCAAAACCGGAACAACATTAGACTACTCAGTTTCGCCCTAACAGTATAACTTTAAAAACAGTACATTTTCTCATTCAACCGAACAAAGAGTGAAACCCAATTATATTGTTCTATTATGCCCCGAGAGTGTATATTGGCAACGTATCGTTGTCTACGTTCACAAGAACCAAAACCGGAACAACATTAGACTACTCAGTTGCGCCCTAACAGTATAACTTTAGAAACAGTACTTTTTCTCTTTCGACCGAACAAAGTGTGAAACCCAATTATATTGTTCTATTATGCCCCGAGAGTGTATATTGGCAACGTATCGTTGTCTACGTTCACAAGAACCAAAATCGGAACAACATTAGACAACTCAGTTGCGCCCTAACAGTATAACTTTGGAAATAGTACTTTTTCTCATTCAACCGAACAAAGAGTGAAACCCAATTATATTGTTCTATTATGCCCCGGGAGTGTATATTGGCAACGTATCGATGTCACCGTTCACAAGAACTTAAACCGGAACAACATTAGACTACTCAGTTGCGCCTAGCGTATAAGCAGAAACAGTACTTTTTCTCATTCCACCGAACAAAGAGTGAAACCCAATTATATTGTTCTATTATGCCCCGAGAGTGTATATTGGCAACATATCGTTGTCTACGTTCACAAGAACCAAAATCGGAACAACATTAGACAACTCAGTCGCGCCCTAACAGTATAACTTTGGAAACAGTACTTTTTCTCATTCAACCGAACAAAGAGTGAAAACCTAATTATATTGTTCTATTATGCCCCGAGAGTGTATATTGGCAATGTATCGTTGTCAACGTTCACAAGAACGAAAATCGGAACAACATTAGACAACTCAGTTGCGCCCTAACAGCATAACTTTGGAAACAGTACTTTTTCTCATTCCACCGAACAAAGAGTAAAACCTAATTATATTGTTCTATTATGCCCCGGGAGTGTAAATTTGCAACATATCGATGTCACCGTTCACAAAAACCAAAACCGGAACAACATTAGACTCCTCGTAAAACCAAATTATATTGTTCTATTATGCCCCGAGAGTGTATATTGGCAACGTATCGTTGTCTACGTTCACAAGAACCAAAACCGAACAACCTTAGACTACTCAGTTGCGCCCTAACAGTATAACTTTAGAAACAGTACTTTTTCTAATTCAACCGAACAAAGAGTGAAACCCAATTATATTGTTCTATTATGCCCCGAGAGTGTATATTGGCAACGTATCGTTGTCTACGTTCACAAGAACCAAAACCGGAACAACATTAGGCTACTCAGTTGCGCCATAACAGTATAACTTTAGAAACAGTACTTTTTCTCATTCAACCGAACAAAGTGTGAAATCCAATTATATTGTTCTATAATACCCCGAGAGTGTATATTGGCAACGTATCGTTGTCTACGTTCACAAGAACAAAAATCGGGACAACATTAGACTACTCAGTTGCGCCCTAACAGTATAACTTTAGAAACAGGACTTTTCTCATTCAACCGAACACAGAGTGTAAATTTGCAACATATTGTTCTATTCTCTGTAAATTTGCAACATATCGATGTCACCGTTCACAAAAACCAAAGCAGGAACAACATTAGACTCCTCGTAAAACCAAATTATATTGTTCTATTATGCCCGAGAGTGTATATTGGCAACGTATCGTTGTCTACATTCGCAAGTACCAAAACCGAACAACATTAGACTACTCGGTTTCGCCTAACGGTATAACTTTAGAAACGTACATTTTCTCATTCAATAGAACAAAGAGTGAAACCCAATTATATTGTTCTATTATGCCCCGAGAGTGTATAATGGCAACGTATCGTTGTCTACGTTCACAAGAACCAAAACGGGAACAACATTAGGCTACTCAGTTGCGCCCTAACAGTATAACTTTAGAAACAGTACTTTTTCTCATTCAACCGAACAAAGAGTGAAACCCAATTATATTGTTTTATTATGCCCCGAGAGTGTATATTGGCAACGTATCGTTGTCTACGTTCACAAGAACAAAAACCGGGACAACATTAGACTACTCAGTTGCGCGCTAACAGTATAACTTTAGAAACAGTACTTTTTTTCATTCAACCGAACAAAGAGTAAAACCTAATTATATTGTTCTATTATGCCCCGAGAGTGTATATTGGCAACGTATCGTTGTCTACGTTCACAAGAACCAAAACCGGAACAACATTAGACTACTCAGTTGCGCCCTAACAGTATAACTTTGGAAGCAGTACTTTTTCTCATTCAATCGAACAAAGAGTCAAACCAAATTATATTGTTCTATTATGCCCCGATAGTGTATATTGGGAAAATATCGTTGTCTACGTTCACAAGAACCAAAACCGGAACAACATTAGACTACACAGTTGCGCCCTAACAGTATAACTTTAGAAACAGTACATTTTCTCATTCAACCGAACAAAGAGTGAAACCCAATTATATTGTTCTATTATGCCCCGAAAGTGTATATTGGCAAAATATCGTTGTCTACGTTCACAAGAACCAAAATCGGAACAACATTAGACTACTCAGTTGCACCCTAACAGTATAACTTTGGTAAACGATTACTTTTCTCATTCCACCGATCAAAGAGTAAAAACCTAATTATATTATTTTATTATGCCCGAGAGTGTATATTGGCAACGTATCGTTGTCTACGTTTACAAGAACCAAAGCAGGAGCAATATTAGACTACTCGATTTGCGCCACTAACGGTATAACTTTGGAAACAGTACTTTTTCTCATTCAAGAACAAACGGTGAAACCCAATTATATTGTTCTATTATGCCCCGAGAGTGTATATTGGCAACGTATCGTTGTCTATGGTCACAAGAACCAAAACCGGAACAACATTAGACTACTCGGTTGTGCCACTAACGGTATAACTTTAGAAATAGTACTTTCTCATCCAATCGAACAAAGAGTGAAACCTAATTATATTGTTCTATTATGTCCGAGAGTGTATATTGGCAATGTATCGTTGTCAACGTTCACAAGAACGAAAATCGGAACAACATTAGACAACTCAGTTGCGCCCTAACAGTATAACTTTGGAAATAATACTTTTTCTCATTCCACCGAACAAAGAGTAAAACCTAATTATATTTTTCTATTATGCCCCAAGAGAGTAAATTTGAAACATATCGATGTCACCGTTCACAAAAACCAAATCCCGAACAACATTAGACACCTCGTAAAACCAAATTATATTGTTCTATTATGCCCCGAGAGTGTATATTGGCAACGTATCGTTGTCTACATTCGCAAGTACCAAAACCGGAACAACATTAGACTACTCAGTTTCGCCCTAACAGTATAACTTTAGAAACAGTACATTTTCTCATTCAACCGAACAAAGAGTGAAACCCAATTATATTGTTCTATTATGCCCCGAGAGTGTATATTGGCAAAGTATCGTTGTCTACGTTCACAAGAACCAAAAGCAGGAACAACATTAGGCTACTCGGTTGCGCCATAACGGTATAACTTTAGAAACGTACTTTTTCTCATTCAACCGAACAAAGAGTGAAACCCAATTATATTGTTCTATAATGCCCCGAGAGTGTATATTGGCAACGTATCGTTGTCTACGTTCACAAGAACAAAAACCGGGACAACATTAGACTACTCAGTTGCGCCCTAACAGTATAACTTTAGAAACAGTACTTTTCTCATTCAACCGAACAAAGAGTGTAAATTTGCAACATATTGTTCTATTCTGTCCCGGGAGTGTAAATTTGCAACATATCGATGTCACCGTTCACAAAAACCAAAACCGGAACAACATTAGACTCCTCGTAAAACCAAATTATATTGTTCTATTATGCCCCGAGAGTGTATATTGGCAACGTATCGTTGTCTACATTCGCAAGTACCAAAACCGGAACAACATTAGACTACTCAGTTTCGCCCTAACAGTATAACTTTAGAAACAGTACATTTTCTCATTCAACCGAACAAAGAGTGAAACCCAATTATATTGTTCTATTATGCCCCGAGAGTGTATATTGGCAACGTATCGTTGTCTACGTTCACAAGAACCAAAACCGGAACAACATTAGGCTACTCAGTTGCGCCCTAACAGTATAACTTTAGAAACAGTACTTTTTCTCATTCAACCGAACAAAGTGTGAAACCCAATTATATTGTTTTATTATGACCCGAGAGTGTATATTGGCAACGTATCGTTGTCTACGTTCACAAGAACCAAAACCGGAACAACATTAGACTACTCAGTTGCGCCCTAACAGTATAACTTTAGAAACGATTTTTTTCATTCAACCGAACGAAAAGTGAAACCCAATTATATTGTTCTATTATGCCCCGAGAGTGTATATTGGCAACGTATCGTTGTCTACGTTCACAAGAACCAAAACCGGAACAACATTAGACTACTCAGTTGCGCCCTAACAGTATAACTTTAGAAACAGTACTTTTCTCATTCAACCGAACAAAGAGTGTAAATTTGCAACATATTGTTCTATTCTGTCCCGGGAGTGTAAATTTGCAACATATCGATGTCACCGTTCATAAGAACCAAAACCGGAACAACATTAGACTCCTCCGCTGCGCCCTAATAGTATACCATTGGAAACAGTACTTTTCTTCTTCAACTGAACAAAGAGTGAAACCCAATTATATTGTTCTATTATACCCCGAGAGTGTATATTGGCAACGTATCGTTGTCTACGTTCACAAGAACAAAAACCGGGTCAACATTAGACTACTCAGTTGCGCCCTAACAGTATAACTTTAGAAACAGTACATTTTTTCATTCAACCGAACGAAGAGTGAAACCCAATTATATTGTTCTATTATGCCCCGAGAGTGTATATTGGGAACGTATCGTTGTCTACGTTCACAAGAACCAAAACCGGAACAACATTAGACTACTCAGTTGCGCCATAATAGTATAACTTTAGAAACAGTACTTTTCTCATTCAACAGAACAAAGAGTGAAAACCAATTATATTGTTCTATTATGCCCCGAGAGTGTATATATTGGCAACGGATCTTTGTCTACGTTCACAAGAACCAAAACCGGAACAACATTAGACTACTCAGTTGCGCCCTAACAGTATAACTTTAGAAACAGTACTTTTTCTCATTCAACCGAACAAAGAGTGAAACCAAATTATATTGTTCTATTATGCCCCGAAAGTGTATATAGGCAAAATATCGTTGTCTACGTTCACAAGAACCAAAATCGGAACAACATTAGACTACTCAGTTGCACCCTAACAGTAAAACTTGGGAAAGAGTACTTTTTCTCGTTCCACCGATCAAAGAGTAAAATCCAAATTATATTATTCTATTATGCCCCGAGAGTGTATATTGGCAACGTATCGTTGTCTACGTTCACAAGAACCAAAATCGGAGCAATATTAGACTACTTAGTTGCGCCCTAACAGTATAACTTTAGAAACAGTACTTTTTCTCATTCAACCGAACAAAGAGTGAAACCAAATTATATTGTTCTATTATGCCCCGATAGTGTATATTGGGAAAATATCGTTGTCTACGTTCACAAGAACCAAAACCGGAACAACATTAGACTACATAGTTGCGCCCTAACAGTATAACTTTAGAAACACTACATTTTCTCATTCAACCGAACAAAGAGTGGAACCCAATTATATTGTTTTATTATGCCCCGGAAGTGTATATTGGCAAAATATCGTTGTCTACGTTCACAAGAACCAAAATCGGAACAACATTAGACTACTCAGTTGCACCCTAACAGTATAACTTTGGAAACAGAACTTTTTCTCATACCACCGATCAAAGAGTAAAATCCGAATTATATTGTTCTATTATGCCCCGAAAGTGTATATTGGCAACGTATCGGTGTCTACGTTCACAAGAACCAAAACCGGAGCAATATTAGACTACTCAGTTGCGCCCTAACAGTATAACTTTGGAAACAGTACTTTTTCTCATTCAACCGAACAAAGAGTAAAACCCAATTATATTGTTCTATTATGTCCCGAGAGTGTATATTGGCAACGTATCGTTGTCTACGGTCACAAGAACCAAAACCGGAACAACATTAGACTACTCAGTTGTGCCCTAACAGAATAACTTTAGAAATAGTACTTTTTCTCAATCCATCGAACAAAGAGTGAAACCCAATTATATTGTTCTATTATGCCCCGAGAGTGTTTATTGGCAACATATCGTTGTCTACGTTCACAAGAACCAAAATCGGAACAATATTAGACAACTCAGTAGCGCCCTAACTGTATAACTTTGGAAACAGTACTTTTTCTCATTCCACCGAACAAAGAGCAAAACCTAATTATATTGTTCTATTATTCCCCGGGAGTGTAAATTTGCAACATATCGATGTCACCGTTCACAAGAACCAAAACCGGAACAGCATTAGACTCCTTGTAAAACCAAATTATATTGTTCTATTATGCCCCGAGAGTGTATATTGGCAACGTATCGTTGTCTACGTTCACAAGAACCAAAACCGAACAACATTAGACTACTCAGTTGCGCCCTAACAGTATAACTTTAGAAACAGTACTTTTTCTCATTCAACCGAACAAAGAGTGAAACCAAATTATATTGTTCTATTATGCCCCGATAGTGTATATTGGGAAAATATCGTTGTCTACGTTCACAAGAACCAAAACCGGAACAACATTAGACTACACAGTTGCGCCCTAACAGTATAACTTTAGAAACAGTACTTTTTCTCATTCAACCGAACAAAGAGTGGAACCAAATTATATTGTTCTATTATGCCCCGAGAGTGTATATTGGCAACGTATCGTTGTCTACGTTCACAAGAACCAAAACCGGAACAACATTAGACTACTCAGTTGCACCTAACGGTATAACTTTGGAAACAGTACTTTTTCTCATTCCACCGATCAAAGAGTAAAATCCTAATTATATTGTTCTATTATGCCCCGATAGTGTATATTGGCAACGTATCGGTGTCTACGTTCACAAGAACCAAAACCGGAGCAATATTAGACTACTCAGTTGCGCCCTAACAGTATAACTTTGGAAACAGTACTTTTTCTCATTCAACCAAGAACAAACGGTGAAACCCAATTATATTGTTCTATTATGCCCGAGAGTGTATATTGGCAACGTATCGTTGTCTACGGTCTAAGAACCAAAAGCCGGAACAACATTAGACTACTCAGTTGCGCCTAACAGTATAACTTTAGAAACAGTACTTTTTCTCATTCAATCGAACAAAGAGTGAAACCCAATTATATTGTTCTATTATGCCCCGAGAGTGTTTATTGGCAACATATCGTTGTCTACGTTCACAAGAACCAAAATCGGAACAACATTAGACAACTCAGTAGCGCCCTAACAGCATAACTTTGGAAACAGTACTTTTTCTCATTCCACCGAACAAAGAGTAAAACCTAATTATATTGTTCTATTATTCCCCGGGAGTGTAAATTTGCAACATATCGATGTCACCGTTCACAAGAACCAAAACCGGAAGAGCATTAGACTCCTTGTAAAACCAAATTATATTGTTCTATTATGCCCCGAGAGTGTATATTGGCAACGTATCGTTGTCTACATTCACAAGAACCAAAAGCCGAACAACAATAGGCTACTCGGTTTCGCCCTAACAGTATAACTTTAGAAACAGTACTTTTTCTCATTCAACCGAACAAAGAGTGAAACCAAATTATATTGTTCTATTATGCCCCGATAGTGTATATTGGGAAAATATCGTTGTCTACGTTCACAAGAACCAAAACCGGAACAACATTAGACTACACAGTTGCGCCCTAACAGTATAACTTTAGAAACAGTACATTTTCTCATTCAACCGAACAAAGAGTGAAACCCAATTAAATTGTTCTATTATGCCCCGAAAGTGTATATTGGCAAAATATCGTTGTCTACGTTCACAAGAACCAAAATCGGAACAACATTAGACTACTCAGTTGCACCCTAACAGTATAACTTTGGAAACAGTACTTTTTCTCATTCCACAGATCAAAGAGTAAAAACCTAATTATATTGTTCTATTATGCCCCGAGAGTGTATATTGGCAACGTATCGTTGTCTACGTTCACAAGAACCAAAACTGGAGCAATATTAGACTACTCAGTTGCGCCCTAACAGTATAACTTTGGAAACAGTACTTTTTCTCATTCAACCGAACAAACAGTGAAACCCAATTATATTGTTCTATTATGTCCCGAGAGTGTATATTGGCAACGTATCGTTGTCTACGGTCACAAGAACCAAAACCGGAACAACATTAGACTACTCAGTTCTGCCCTAACAGTATAACTTTAGAAATAGTACTTTTTCTCATCCAATCGAACAAAGAGTGAAACCTAATTATATTGTTCTATTATGCCCCGAGAGTGTATATTGGCAATGTATCGTTGTCAACGTTCACAAGAACGAAAATCGGAACAACATTAGACAACTCGATTGCGCCTAACGGTATAACTTTGGAAACAATACTTTTTCTCATTCCACCGAACAAAGAGTAAAACCTAATTATATTGTTCTATTATGCCCCGGGAGTGTTGTTGGTTATAGGTCTCAAGGATCAAAAAGGTAATTAACACCTAGAGGGGGGTGAATAGGTGCACAATGGCCTAATAAAAATTCTCGATGCGATTTTAAATAAATGCGGAAAAATAAAATCAACACACAGAGATTTTACGTGGGAAAACTCCAACTCGGAGTAAAAAACCCACGGGACCGATCACACGAAAATTCACTAAGAAACAACCGAGTACAAGGCGATTCACCCACGACTTTACCCGATTAACCGAATCTTCTATGTGAATATCCTTCGCTGGTCCACGATCGATTGAAATCCTCCAACCGATCACGCCGCAACTCCTTGCCGCGCCAACGCCTCGAATCCACAAAGCGTCCACCGAGTCCTCGGCTCCTCCTACACGCGATCCCCGCGCAACACACCTCCGTCCGGAGAAGAAGAACGAAGATTTATGGTGATCTCCAAATTAAAGCACCGTAGACGATGGGAAGAATTCGTCTAATTGATCATCAAGTTGATTCACAAGAGTAGAATCAAATGAAAGAAACTAGAATCAACTTGACGATCAATACTCCATCAAATCTCTCTAAGAACTAGGTCAAAAAGCTTAGGAGAGAGATTCTAGGGTTTTGAGGATTAATAATATTCCGGTGTGTTTTTTTCTTAAACTCCCATGGTCTATTTATAGTGTTTAGAAGACTTGTTAATTAGAGTAGGATTGAAAACAACCTTTCAGAAATAGATTAGAATTGAAATCAGCCTGATTTGGAATAGATTAACTTTGATTTGGAAATGCATTTCGAGTCCAACGTCCGGTCAAACCATCTCTTAGGTCTCGGTGTGTCGTCAAATTTTTCGCATCGAACCGGCCAGGTCGGACCGAGGATTGTCCGGTCCTAGGCTATAGCACTCGGAAAGTTCATCTCACGTAGGACGGAATCCACGATCGGTCAAAGCACTGCGAAACTTTACGCTATCAACCTCACTATGTCAGGTCAAAGAAGTTGGTCGGACAGTGTTGCGAAAACGGATGACGGACTCACTTGTGTCGGTCAAAAGGCGATCCGGACGGGGTTTATCTGAAAATATTTTTCATAAAAACCAATATTTTAAACCCTTTTAAGTCTTCTAACTACTATGTTATTAATGTTAATCACCATAAATGATCTTAAATGCATACCTGAGGTGTCGAGCTTCTCTGACGAGTCCTGGAGGGTCCGATCTTCTTGTAATCTCTTGATCTCTTCAAGACTCAAATACCTTCACGAAATCCGCCAACCTATAAAATCCTTAACAATCTCCCCCTTTGGCGATTTCGTGACAAAACACAAATTAAGCCCGTACATTACTCAAAAACAAAAAGACGAGAATTATCGCAATCACCAAACGATAACCCCCAGCATGATCGATCCAACAAAAAATAAAAAGATTTACAAATTGAAGTCCTATTACAAACTCTATGACTTAGACATTGGAGTCTTGAAGTCTTGAACGTTCCTGCAAAGAAATCTCAAACACACATTCAAGCCTCAAGAGATTCATTAAGCACCAAAAGTAAAAGTCATAGATACAAGCAAAAAATTAAGCATCTACGCATCAAAGATCAGATCAGGAAACATCATCATCATCCAACTTTTTTCTACGCATCAAAGATCAGATCAGGAAACATCATCATCAGGAAACATCATCATCAGGAAACATCATCATCATCCAACTTTTATCGCCATCTCCCCCTATCATCATTAATCATCTCCCGATCTTTTCCCATATGTCATCTTCATCTCTCCCTTTTTGTCAGAAAGCGCCAAAATAACGATAGGAGGGCTTGATACTAAAAAACGAGTCATTGTACGGAGAAAAACATATTCACATCTTATTTTGACCTCCTCCAACCACAGAAGTAACTAGTACCAAAAATTTATGAATACATGATGTGGAGGATAAAATCCGCTGTTCACATATAAGTCTATACACATCAAACATAAATATATCAATAATTAAGAAAACCTTTTTTTTTAAAAAAAAATTGATCTCTAGAGCTTCCTAGGGCCATGCACATTAAGTTTAATACTGACAATCATGCATATAAGTGTTGCAAAATACAGTTAATTTCAAAAAGCAACAAAATTCTTAGCCAAGACCGGACATAGCTTCCAATGTCCGGATGCCACAATGTCCTGTGCAGTTTGCTTGTGTGATGTCCGGACATGGCGATGAAGACCGGTCCTTCCTTGTGAAGAAATTTCAGCAACAGCAGTTATCAGGATTTTAGCAATCTTTTCATGAAATATGTATTAACAAGCTCCTAGTCACTTAAATTCAAGGATGTCATAAATGTTGAACCGTGCATCAACTAGAAATTAAAGAAGTAAACCGTGAAATTATGCACATCTTTTGAGATCTAAACAATCATTGTACTAAGTTTAAATTTCAAATTTGCAAAAATAGAGAATAAAGAAGATCCCATGTGAAATAAGCACAAGAATATCACCCAATTGAGTTATGCACATATCTAAGACAAGGAGTGGCTCTTTGAGCATCTTTATTATAACTTCCACCTTATATCATTCGATAATGGAGCACTCACCAAAACACCTCAATTAAGAATTTGACTTTGATCTTTTTCTTAGAGATGTATACTTGAATTCATGTAGTAGCTTCACACACTTACCGGACGACCGGGGTGGTAGCTCTTTCTCACATGTGGTGGTAGTTTTCACACTCCTTAGAAAGGATGTAACTCTTTCCACATCTTTTCTTTTTAGGAAAACTCCCCCTCAAAAAGTGCAACCCACAATGAGATAATTTTATTATGATTTGGAAAATAACGAAATCATTTATCTTCATCATGCAAACAATCAATTCAATTCAATACACTTTCGATAGTTCATAAAAGATGTACTAATTTAACAAAGATACAAAAACAATTTCTAGAAGATGTTGAGTGTCAAATAGAATGACATAGAAGAATTGAAGTGAATTGAAGAATGTTAAAATAAATCATGCAAAACTATGAATCAATTCAAACCTTCGTGCATAATAGTCAATATGGAAATAATGGCCCATAGAATGTATCTAGATAGAAGGATTCATACCGATAGCCTTTCTCAAATGTAGAAAACGTTTTTGATCTAAAGGCTTAGTCAAAATATCCGCTAGTTGATCATCGGTAGAAATATATTCAAGTTTAAGAGTGTTTGATTCGACCAATTCTCTTAAGAAATGATATCTTAGTTCAATGTGTTTAGTTCGTGAGTGTAGAACAGGGTTTTTAGAAATATTTATGGCACTAGTATTGTCACAAAGAATTGTAAGACAAGAGGAAGAAATCCGATAGTCACTCAGTAAACTCTTCATCCATAACAACTGAGTAGCACAACTACCAGCAGAAATGTACTCGGCCTCAGCTGTAGATAGAGCAATGCAATTCTGTTTCTTACTATGCCATGACACCAAACAATGTCCTAAATAGAAGCATCCTCCACTGGTGCTCTTCCTGTCATCCACAGATCCAGCCCAATCGGCATCTGAATAACCAATAAGATCGAGTGTGGTTCCCATTGGATACCAAATTCCGAAATCCGTTGTTCCTTTCACATACCTTATCACCCTTTTTACAGCCTTTAAGTGTATTTCCTTAGGGTTAGCTTGATAGCGAGCACATACCCCAACACTGAAAGCAATATCACGGTCGACTAATTTGTCAAGTATAATAGGCTCCCAATCATGCTCGATATAACTTTTCATCCACACTATTCCCTTCAATGTTTACTCCAAGTCCTTTGTTACTTGTTCCCATTGGAGTGTCAAAATGTTTTGCATCAACCAACCCAAACTTCTTGACCAATTCCTTAGCATATTTAGTTTGGGATAAATGAATTCCCTCCTTCGATTGTTTAATTTGAAGACCGAGAAAATAATTGAGTTCACCCATCATAGACATTTCGAACTCATTGGTCATTAACTTGGCAAATTCCGTGGCATCCTTATCTTTTGTTGCTCCGAAGACAATATCATCTACATAAATTTGCGCCACTATAAAATCATCCTGTGAGTGCTTGACAAACAAAGTTCGATCCGCTCCTCCTCGGTTGTACCCCTTTTCCAAAAGATATTTAGTGAGTCGTTCATACCATGCGCGTGGTGCTTGTTTAAGACCATAAAGAGCCTTTTTAAGATAATACACATGATTTGAAAATTTAGAGTCTACAAATCCTTTTGGTTGTTCAACATAGACCTCTTCTTTTAAAAAACCATTTAAGAATGCACTCTTTACGTCCATTTGAAACGAGTTATTTTAAAATGACACGCGATAGCAAAAGAATTCGAATCGACTCAAGTCGTGCAATAGGCGAATGTCTCGTCGAAATCAATACCTTCAACTTGAGAGTAGCCTTGTGCCACCAACCTTGCCTTGTTTCGCACTATGGTACCATCCTCACTTTTCTTATTCTTAAAGATCCATTTGGTACCGATGATGTGTTGTTGCGTGGTCGTGGCACAAGTTCCCACACATCGTTTCTAACAAATTGTCAGAGCTCTTCTTGCATTGCGTTAATCCAATATTCGTCTTGAAGAGCTTCGTCCACATTTTTAGGTTCAACCGAAGAAACATAACAAGAGAACTCACATTGTAGTTGACTCCTTGTTCTCACTCCAACTTGGGGATCTCCAAGTACATTAGTCAATGGGTGATCCTTTGTGACTCTCATAGGGGTACTTTCAAAAGATGTAGTTGGAGAGATGGAGGTGTCAATTTGTGGCTCGGATGAGTCATTTGATGCATTTACGTTAGATGAAGTAGAAATATCGGAAGTAGTATTCTCATCATTCAAAGGCACTATAAAAGGTGAGTCATCATCATCATCATTAAGGTAAACATTTGAAGTGTCAATCACAGAAGGAGTAGATAAAGAAGCCTCATCTACTTTTATATTGATTGATTCTACCACCGTCTTTGTTTTTAAATTGTACGCTCTATAAGCTCTACTTGAGGTAGAATAACCAAGGAATATCCCTTCGTCACTTCGGGAGTCAAATTTTTCAAGATTTTTGCGATCCCGAAGGATAAAACATCTACTCCCAAAGATACGAAAATATTTGATGTTTGGTTTTCTACCTAACCACAACTCATATGGAGTATTCAAAGTACTTGGTCTTACCTAGCTTCGGTTGATAACATAGGCAGTAGTGTTAAACTGCTTGACCCAAAAATGTAGTGCAATCTTTTTACCATGCAGCATAACACGTGCCATTTCTTGTACCACTCGATTCTTACGTTCTACAACTCCATTTTGTTGTGGTGTGTACGGAGCGGAGAATTCATGTTTAATACCATTCGAAACACAAAAATCTACAAATTTAGAATTTATGAATTCTCCTCCTCGATCACTTCTTATACGTACAATTTTATCATTACGCTCATTCATAAGACGGATGCAAATTTCAGAAAATAAATCAAAAGTATCAGCTTTTTCACGTAAAAATGCACTCCAAACATAACGAGAAAAATCATCAACCATTAACAAGATATAGCGTTTGCCCCCCAAGCTTTGTATTCTAGAAGGTCCCATTAGATCCCTATGAAGTAACTCTAGAGGTCGAGAGGCACCTAAATGATTCGATTCTTATGTGCGGATCTAGTTTGCTTTCCCGATTGACATCCCCCACAAACAACGTTTTCTTTGAAATCAATCTGAGGAACACCTAGCACAATCTCTTTCTTGGTGATCTTAGATAGCTCCTTAAAATTTATGTGACCTAGCCGTTCATGCCAAAGAGTTTCGGTCTCTAAAGTTGCTAGGTTACAAGATTCGGATTGAGAGCTAGGGACTATGTAGCAATTGTTTTGGGATCTAACACCCTTTAGAAAAAGATAGTCATCATCTAGAGTAACCAAACATTCTTTGGAAGAAAACTTCACATCGTAACCATCATCACATAATTGGCTAATGCTAACGAGATTTGATTTAAGCCCCTCAACATAAAAGACATTATTCAACGTGGGGCCATCCGAGATAGTGATTGTTCCCTTTCCCAAAATCTTTGAAGATCGACCATCTCCAAACATTACACATCCACCGGAGAGTTCATGAAAAGAAGTGAACCAATGTTTGTCTCCGGTCATGTGTCGGGAACAACCACTATCAAGGTACCAAGATGTATTATCGTAAGCATGTAGGGATGTATGAATAACAAGACAAGGGTAGATTTCACCTTTGCGCACCCAAACCTTACGAATTTTGGGATGCGTTGGTTGGCTTGTAAGCGTCTTGTGAAGCTTGTCGACGATTTGAATTCCCTTGCGCTTTGGATCATTCTCTTTTAGTTTCCAAATTTGTTTGGTCATTGATTTGGGATTATACTTCTTCGGCTTCCATGTTTGTTTTGACTTCGATCTTGGAGCGTTCTTTGTTGACTTCCACACTTGTCTCGGCTTCATTTTCGGATCATCTCTCTCGTTCTTGGATTGCGTCCCTCGATCCACGCGTGCCATGGAGTTCTTCTTTTGTGTACAATTTCTCTTCACATGTCCTAGAACTCCACAATAATGACAAACTTTGTTAGTAAAGAAAGATTTTCTAGAAGGAACGAAAGTACCTTGAACCTTAGGCATTGATTTTGTCGAAGTTATGCTCGCTTGCTTAGAAACTTGGTCAACATGTGTCCGTTCATATCCAAGACCAAACTTGTTGGTTTGACCAATTCCTAGCATCTTGTCGAGTTTAGTAGATCCGGAGGAGAACTTGTTCATATCCTTTTTGAGTTGAACAACTTGCTTCGTGAACTCCAAATTAGCTTCCTTAGCCTCTGACAATTGCTCGTTGAGAAACTTAAAGTTTTCTTCATACGTCTCTTTTTCATTCTCAAGTAAAGCAACCTTCTCTACTAAGGAATTGTAGGCCCTCGACAATCCGTCCTTCTCTTGCTCCAAGGTTTTCGTAGACGTGATCAATTCCGAGTTTTCTCCTTGTAAGTCGAATAACTTTCTTCTCAATCTCTTGTTGTGCTTTGCCATCTTCTTTGATTCGACGACCAATTGGTGATATGCAGCCGCCATCTCATCTACATCCGACTCTTCCTCCGAGGAATACTCCGACTCGGATTGTTCATGCAAAGAACCACCCTTAGCCATTGTCTAAAACCTATACCCTCTCTGATACCAATTGTTGGTTATAGGTCTCAAGGATCTAAAAGGTAATTAACACCTAGAGGGGGGTGAATAGGTGCACAATGGCCTAATAAAAATTCTCGATGCGATTTTAAATAAATGCGGAAAAATAAAATCAACACACCGAGATTTTACGTGGGAAAACTCCAACTTGGAGTAAAAAACCCGCGGGACCGATCACACGAAAATTCACTAAGAAACAACCGAGTACAAGGCGATTCACCCACGACTTTACCCGATTAACCGAATCTTCTATGTGAATATCCTTCGCTGGTCCACGATCGATTGAAATCCTCCAACCGATCACGCCGCAACTCCTTGCCGCGCCAACGCCTCGAATCCACAAAGCGTCCACCGAGTCCTCGGCTCCCCCTACACGCGATCCCCGCGCAACACACCTCCGTCCGGAGAAGCAGAACGAAGATTTATGGTGATCACCAAATTAAAGCACCGTAGACGATGGGAAGAATTCGTCTAATTGATCATCAAGTTGATTCACAAGAGTAGAATCAAATGAAAGAAACTAGAATCAACTTGACGATCAATACTCCATCAAATCTCTCTAAGAACTAGGTCAAAAAGCTTAGGAGAGAGATTCTAGGGTTTTGAGGATTAATAATATTCCGGTGTGTTTTTTCTTAAACTCCCATGGTCTATTTATAGTGTTTAGAAGACTTGTTAATTAGAGTAGGATTGAAAACAACCTTTCAGAAATAGATTAGAATTGAAATCAGCCTGATTTGGAATAGATTAACTTTGATTTGGAAATGCATTTCGAGTCCCTTTAGGTCAAACCATCTCAGGTCTCGGTGTGTCGTCAAATTTTTCGAATCGAGCACGGCCAGGTCGGACCGAGATTGTCGGTCCTGAGGCTATAGCACTCGGAAAGTTCATCTCACTTGTGTCGGACGAATCCACGATCCGGTCAAAGCTGCGAAACTTTTGCTATCAACCTCATTGTGTCGGTCAAAGAAGTTGGTCGGACAGTGTTGCGAAAACCGGATGACGGACTCATGTCGGTCAAAAGAGTGATCCGGACGGGGTTTATCTGAGAAAATATTTTTCATAAAAACCAATATTTTAAACCCTTTTTAAGTCTTCTAACTACTATGTTATTAATGTTAATCACCATAAATGATCTTAAATGCATACCTGAGGTGTCGAGCTTCTCTGACGAGTCCTGGAGGGTCCGATCTTCTTGTAATCTCTTGATCTCTTCAAGACTCCAATACCTTCACGAAATCCGCCAACCTATAAAATCCTTAACAAGTGTAAATTTGCAACATATCGATGTCACCGTTCACAAAAACCAAAACCGGAACAACATTAGACTCCTCGTAAAACCAAATTATATTGTTCTATTATGCCCGAGAGTGTATATTGGCAACGTATCGTTGTCTACATTCGCAAGTACCAAAGCAGGAACAACATTAGACTACTCGGTTTCGCCCTAACGGTATAACTTTAGAAAAGTACATTTTCTCATTCAAGAACAAAGAGTGAAACCCAATTATATTGTTCTATTATGCCCCGAGAGTGTATATTGGCAACGAATCGTTGTCTACGTTCACAAGAACCAAAATCGGAACAACATTAGGCTACTCAGTTGCGCCCTAACAGTATAACTTTAGAAACAGTACTTTTTCTCATTCAACCGAACAAAGTGTGAAACCCAATTATATTGTTCTATAATGCCCCGAGAGTGTATATTGGCAACGTATCGTTGTCTACGTTCACAAGAACAAAAGCAGGGACAACATTAGACTACTCGGTTGCGCCTAACGGTATAACTTTAGAAAGCAGTACTTTTCTCATTCAACCGAACAAAGAGTGTAAATTTGCAACATATTGTTCTATTCTGTCCCGGGAGTGTAAATTTGCAACATATCGATGTCACCGTTCACAAAAACCAAAACCGGAACAACATTAGACTCCTCGTAAAACCAAATTATATTGTTCTATTATGCCCCGAGGGTGTATATTGGCAACGTATCGTTGTCTACGTTCACAAGAACCAAAACCGGAACAACATTAGACTACTCAGTTTCGCCCTAACAGTATAACTTTAGAAACAGTACTTTTTCTCATTCAACCGAACAAAGAGTGAAACCCAATTATATTGTTCTATTATGCCCGAGAGTGTATATTGGCAACGTATCGTTGTCTACGTTCACAAGAACCAAAGCAGGAACAACATTAGGCTACTCGTTGCGCCCTAACGGTATAACTTTAGAAAGCAGTACTTTTTCTCATTCAAGAACAAAGAGTGAAACCCAATTATATTGTTCTATTATGCCCCGAGAGTGTATATTGGCAACGTATCGTTGTCTACGTTCACAAGAACAAAAAGGGACAACATTAGACTACTCAGTTGCGCGCTAACAGTATAACTTTAGAAACAGTACTTTTTTTCATTCAACCGAACGAAAAGTGAAACCCAATTATATTGTTCTATTATGCCCCGAGAGTGTATATTGGCAACGTATCGTTGTCTACGTTCACAAGAACCAAAACAGGAACAACATTAGACTACTCAGTTGCGCCCTAACAGTATAACTTTAGAAACAGTACTTTTCTCATTCAACCGAACAAAGAGTGTAAATTTGCAACATATTGTTCTATTCTGTCCCGGGAGTGTAAATTTGCAACATATCGATGTCACCATTCATAAGAACCAAAACCGGAACAACATTAGACTCCTCCGCTGCGCCCTAATAGTATACCATTGGAAACAGTACTTTTTCTTCTTCAACCGAACAAAGAGTGAAACCCAATTATATTGTTCTATTATACCCCGAGAGTGTATATTGGCAACGTATCGTTGTCTACGTTCACAAGAACAAAAACCGGGTCAACATTAGACTACTCAGTTGCGCCCTAACAGTATAACTTTAGAAACAGTACATTTTTTCATTCAACCGAACGAAGAGTGAAACCCAATTATATTGTTCTATTATGCCCCGAGAGTGTATATTGGCAACGTATCGTTGTCTACGTTCACAAGAACCAAAACCGGAACAACATTAGACTACTCAGTTGCGCCGTAATAGTATAACTTTAGAAACAGTACTTTTCTCATTCAACAGAACAAAGAGTGAAAACCAATTATATTGTCCTATTATGCCCCGAGAGTGTATATATTGGCAACGTATCTTTGTCTACGTTCACAAGAACCAAAACCGGAACAACATTAGACTACTCAGTTGCGCCCTAACAGTATAACTTTGCAAACAGTACTTTTTCTCATTCAACCGAACAAAGAGTGAAACCAAATTATATTGCTCTATTATGCCCCGAAAGTGTATATAGGCAAAATATCGTTGTCTACGTTCACAAGAACCAAAATCGGAACAACATTAGACTACTCAGTTGCGCCCTAACGGTATAACTTGGGAAACGGTACTTTTCTCATTCCAGATCAAAGAGTAAAATCCTAATTATATTGTTCTATTATGCCCCGAGAGTGTATATTGGCAACGTATCGTTGTCTACGTTCACAAGAACCAAAATCAGAGCAATATTAGACTACTCAGTTGCGTCCTAACAGTATAACTTTAGAAACAGTACTTTTTCTCATTCAACCGAACAAAGAGTGAAACCAAATTATATTGTTCTATTATGCCCAGATAGTGTATATTGGGAAAATATCGTTGTCTACGTTCACAAGAACCAAAACCGGAACAACATTAGACTACTCAGTTGCGCCCTAACAGTATAACTTTAGTAACAGTACATTTTCTCATTCAACCGAACAAAGAGTGGAACCCAATTATATTGTTCTATTATGCCCCGAAAGTGTATATTGGCAAAATATCGTTGTCTACGTTCACAAGAACCAAAATCGGAACAACATTAGACTACTCAGTTGCACCCTAACAGTATAACTTTGGAAACAGTACTTTTTCTCATTCCACCGATCAAAGAGTAAAATCCTAATTATATTGTTCTATTATGCCCCGATAGTGTATATTGGCAACGTATCGGTGTCTACGTTCACAAGAACCAAAACCGGAGCAATATTAGACTACTCAGTTGCGCCCTAACAGTATAACTTTGGAAACAGTACTTTTTCTCATTCAACCGAACAAACGGTGAAACCCAATTATATTGTTCTATTATGCCCCGAGAGTGTATATTGGCAACGTATCGTTGTCTACGGTCACAAGAACCAAAACCGGAACAACATTAGACTACTCAGTTGTGCCCTAACAGAATAACTTTAGAAATAGTACTTTTTCTCAATCAATCGAACAAAGAGTGAAATCTAATTATATTGTTCTATTATGTCCCGGGAGTGTAAATTTGCAACATATTGATGTCACCGTTCACAAGAACCAAAACCGGAACAACATTAGACTCCTCCGTTGCGCCCTAACAGTATACCATTGAAAACAGTAATTTTTCTTCTTCAACCGAACAAAGTGTGAAACCCAATTATATTGTTCTATTATGCCCCGAGAGTGTATATTCGCAACGTATCCATGCCAACGTTCACAAGCAGCAAAACCGGAACAACATTAGCCTACTCAGTTGCGCCCTAACAGTATAACTTTAGAAACAGTACTTTTTCTCATTCAACCGAACAAAGAGTGAAACCCAATTATATTGTTCTATTATGCCCCGAGAGTGTATATTGGCAACGTATCGTTGTCTACGTTTACAAGAACCAAAACCGGAACAACATTAGACTACTCAGTTGCGCCCAAACAGTATAACTTTAGAAACAGTACTTTTTCTCATTCCACCGAAGAAAGAGTAAAACATAATTATATTGTTCTATTATGCCCCGGGAGTGTAAATTTGCAACATATCGATGTCATCGTTCACAAGAACCAAAACCGAAACAGCATTAGACTCCTCGTGAAACCAAATTATATTGTTCTATTATGCCCCGAGAGTGTATATTGGCAACGTATCGTTGTCTATATTCACAAGAACCAAAACCGGCACAACATTAGACAACTCAGTTGCGCCCTAACAGTATAACTATAGAAACAGTACTTTTTCTCATTCAACCGAACAAAGAGTGAAACCCAATTATATTGTTCTATTATGCCCCGAGAGTGTATATGGGCAACGTATCGATGTCACCGTTCACAAGAACGTAAAGCGGAACAACAGTAGACTACTCAGTTGCGCCCTAATAGTATAACTTTAGAAATAGTACTTTTTCTCATTCAACCGAACAAAGAGTGAAACCCAATTATATTGTTCTATTATGCCACGAGAGTGTTTATTGGCAACATATCGTTGTCTACGTTCACAAGAACCAAAATCGGAACAACATTAGACAACTCAGTCGCGCCCTAACAGTATAACTTTGGAAACAGTACTTTTCTCATTCCCGAACAAAGAGTAAAACCTAATTATATTGTTCTATTATGCCCAGAGTGTATATTGGCAATGTATCGATGTCACCGTTCACAAGAACCTAAGCGGAACAACATTAGACTACTCAATTGCGCCCTAACAGTATAACTTTAGAAATAGTACTTTTTCTCATTCAACCGAACAAAGAGTGAAACCCAATTATATTGTTCTATTATGCCACGAGAGTGTTTATTGGCAACATATCGTTGTCTACGTTCACAAGAACCAAAATCGGAACAACATTAGACAACTCGATCGCGCCCTAACAGTATAACTTTGGAAACAGTACTTTTTCTCATTCCACCGAACAAAGAGTAAAACCTAATTATATAGTTCTATCATGCCCCGGGAGTGTAAATTTGCAACATATCGATGTCGCCGTTCACAAGAACCAAAATCGGAACAGCATTAGACTCCTCATAAAACCAAATTATATTGTTCTATTATGTCCCGAGAGTGTATATTGGCAACGTATCGTTGTCTACGTTCACAAGAACCAAAACCGGAACAACATTAGACTACTCAGTTGCGCCCTAACAGTATAACTTTAGAAACAGTACTTTTTCTCATTCAACCGAACAAAGACACTACACCAAATATGATCTTTGCGGCACTATATTAGTGGCTTTTACAAAAATTACCCGACAAAGCTATTCTTTGAGGGCACTTTTCCTTAATTGCTGTAATAAGATATGTTCTAGATTCACTTTATTTTTCTCATTATAATTAAAGTCACCTCACAAAACCCACCATAACAAATGCCAGCAAAAGAATCAAGCGGGATTTTTTTTCCCACCGCGCGGCCATTTTTCCCACCGCGCGCGCGCACAAAATTAAACTCAGCGATTTTTCCCACCCTTTTTTTTTCCTTCAGACGCCTCCAAAACCATCTTCTTCCTCCTCCCTCCTCTGATCCTCGCCTCCGCCTTTCTCTTCTTCTCCTCCTCCGCCCCCTTTTCCTTCCCCATCATCCCCTTCTCTCCATCTTCCTCCTCCTCCAGGTTCTCTCTTCTCTCTTTCTCTCTCAATCATCTTCTTCACCAGATCTACGATCTAATCGCCGATTCGCACGTAGGTTCGTGTCGCGGGAGGAGGATCCGCCGATCATCTGGAGCGCGCCTAGGGCGGTGGAGTGGAGGCCCTGCGATTGGTGGAGGGACAGGAAAGTATCACCTTGTAAGCAATAGGAGGAGATTTGGGGATCGGATCTAACTCTAGGGTTAGGGTTTAGGTATTTCTTATTGTTTTATTTTGAATTTTCGTTGAAATTGGTGAATGCGATGGTTTTTTTTTCCTTTTTGTTGACGCGGTGTAGCTCCTCCTGGGAAGAGCAATGGATTCATCAGGATCGACTGCTATGGCGGGCTCAATCAGATGAGACGTGATGTGAGTTCTTGTTGATTTTGGGGATTAGGGTTTGCACTCTTATGATGCTTTACATTTTATGAAGATCCTTTCAACTATAGGCTCGTTTTCAAATATAGACTCCAACAATTTTTATTTCGAAAGAGACTTGATTCCTATTCCTATGAGTTATGTCATATTCATCTATAAAATAAATGTGATGCCGCCTTGAACTTTTAGAAGATTGTAATTTGATTCTTAAACTTCAATGCTTCATAATTAGATTGCGATTGTATGATTTATGGACGATTGTATGATTTATGGACTTTAGGTTCTTTATTTCATAATTAGGCTGCGATTGTATGATTTATGAATCCAAGTCTCTTTAGCAGTGAAATCTTCAAACTTGAATTGATTCTCTACCCCCTTTTACTGGTTTAAGAACTATTCCCACGAGATTTTTAAGTTAAAAAGGGTGAGCTTAGTATCTACTTTTGAATCAAAGGAGTTCATGTGCAGTTATACATTTTTGCTGGATTCTAATCTAAATTATGTCTTTAGATAGTCTTCGGAGAGACTGAGAGTGAAGCTAACCTCAATTACTGCTGGTTGGGGCAAGGTTTGAGATGAATTGGAGGCCAATAGAAGGTGATTTTCTATTTTAATTAGGTATCCAATCTATTTCACCAAGTGCTGAAATTCTTCCCTTTCTAATTCACTCCCAATAACTTGGCTGAGACTTTGAGGTGAAATTTCAGATATTTCCTTCATGGTGGACTAGCCTTGTTCCTTGACCACTCTCCCACTTTCTTCTCCCTGTTGGGCTCCTGCTGGTTGGTTTCTGTGGCGATGTGAGAAGCAATTGAGTGGCACGATGACGGCGGAGGAGTTTTCGTTAATGCAATTTAGGCTGTTTCCTTTCGAAATTGGGGTGAATTTGTAGGAGAATAGGGCAGTGGTCTGGACCTACATCTTCAAGAAGCCAAATCATCAGGTTGATTGGGCCAATTGTGAGTCCAAGCAGTGTTAATGCTGATTTTTACTAAATGTTGATTCAACTTTAGTTTGTGACTCTAACTTTCTAATGTGTTTGAATTAGGGGATTCTATCTAATATGCATCAACACTCTAGCTATTTTAAGGTTGCTTCCAGTTGAGTGATAAGGTACACTGTCCTAAAGTTAACTAAATTTGATTCCGAAACCGAATTCGTTCGAAACGTTGACTTCTATTGAAAAACTCTATTCGAGTTTTAATTTCATCTTTTTCGGCAGGGATTTTGGAGTTTGGCATCACTTCCCTTTTACTTGGAGTTAGGGGAAAGTGCTTGCGGAGTCTCAGTCAACCCGTGGTTAGATTAGCAAATAAGGTGGGTTAATTTTACCGATACTTGGAGTTAGGGGAAAGTACTAATGTTTTTTTTATTACATGTTCTAAATGAAAGTTAAAGAATTAGAGTACATGTAGTGTTTCATTATCAGTCTAAATCTCACTTTATGCTATCAAAAGGTGATTATGATTTGCTTGGAGGACTTATGTTTAATAAGGATCCTTCCACTATCATAGGAGGTGAAAAATTAGGTCAAAAATATATAGTTGGAGTATATAAATTAATTAGTGTTGCATATTTTAGCAATTTGCTGAAAAACAAGTTAGAATTGTTCAATGTAGCCTTGGGTTTTTATTTTATTTTTTTTCTCTAATGCAGGTTAAGCCGGTGAGGTGAAGCAATCTATTGATCGATCACAATGCTTCAATTCCTTTATTTTGTTTAGGAAAAAAATATGTGATTGGAGTTATGAGATCGATTGAAGTACTAGTTTTTGTGTTTATTGTGGATGCTGATCGAAATTGATTTTTTGTGATATTTTAAAAAGTTGTTATTTTGTACTTGATTTTGGCTAATAAATTTGTAGCATGATGTCATTTGGTTGTATTTAATTACTTTTTTGTGGGCAAATGTGTTTGAGATTATTATTTTTATTTGCATGTGTCTAAATATCTGTCATAATCTTTTGTATTAATAAGGAATACTTATTTTGGCTAACTAAATGATTAATTTATTGAGAATATATGAATTTTTATTCATCTAATTACAAAAATATAATAATGCATTATAAATTCAAAATTTTCGGCATTTTTGGTTGGGATATCTAATTAGGAATTATAATTTTTTGTTTATTACGAGGCATTAACAAGTGCCCTTAAAATTTTCTTAGGCTAAAAAGCGTAAGCCAAAAATAAGAATAGCGTGAGTTTTGAGTGCCGGAAAAGTTATTTTTCGGCATTTGCGAGTGCGCTATAAATATTTATAGGTGGCAATTTAAAGTGCGGTATTTTATCATTCTTGTGGCGGTTGACGGAAGTGCGAGCAAAAGAATTGCAGTGACTTTTAAGCGCACTTTCAAGTGCCACAAAGTTGTGCCGGGAAAAACTTTTGCCGGCACTTTTTATACTTTTTCCGGCAGTTCAAATTGCCCTTAAAAGGCCTTTTTGGTGTAGTGAGAGTGAAACCAAATTATATTGTTCTATTATGCCCCGATAGTGTTTATTGGTAAAATATCGTTGTCTACGTTCACAAGAACCAAAACCGGAACAACATTAGACTACACAGTTGCGCCCTAACAGTATAACTTTAGAAACAGTACATTTTCTCATTCAACCGAACAAAGAGTGAAACCCAATTATATTGTTCTATTATGCCCGAAAGTGTATATTGGCAAAATATCGTTGTCTACGTTCACAAAAACCAAAATCGGAACAACATTAGACTACTCGGTTGCACCCTAACGTATAACTTTGGAAACGATTACTTTTTCTCATTCCATAGATCAAAGAGTAAAATCCTAATTATATTGTTCTATTATGCCCCGAGAGTTTATATTGGCAACGTATCGTTGTCTACGTTCACAAGAACCAAAACCGGAGCAATATTAGACTACTCAGTTGCGCCCTAACAGTACAACTTTGGAAACAGTACTTTTTCTCATTCGACCGAACAAACAGTGAAACCCAATTATATTGTTCTATTATGCCCCGAGAGTGTATATTGGCAACGTAACGTTGTCTACGTTCACAAGAACCAAAACCGGACCAACATTAGACTATCAGTTGTGCCCTAACAGTATAACTTTAGAAATAGTACTTTTTCTCATTCAATCGAACAAAGAGTGAAACCTAATTATATTGTTCTATTATGTCCCGGGAGTGTAAATTTGCAACATATTGATGTCACCGTTCACAAGAACCAAAGCAGGAACAACATTAGACTCCTCAGTTGCGTAAGTAACGATATACCATTGAAAACATTAATTTTTCTTCTTCAAATTTGAACAAAGTGAAACCCAATTATATTGTTCTATTATGCCCGAGATTGTATATTGGCAATGTATCGTTGTCTATGTTCACAAGAACAAAAACCGGGACAACATTAGACTACTCAATTGCGTCCTAACAGTATAACTTTAGAAACAGTACTTTTTTTCATTCAACCGAACGAAGAGTGAAACCCAATTATATTGTTCTATTATGCCCCGAGAGTGTATATTGGCAACGTATCATTGTCTACGTTCACAAGAACCAAAACCGGAACAACATTAGACTACTCAGTTGCGCCCAAACAGTATAACTTTAGAAACAGTACTTTTTCTCATTCCACCGAACAAAGAGTAAAACCTAATTATATTGTTCTATTATGCCCCGGGAGTGGAAATTTGCAACATATCGATGTCCCCGTTTACAAAAACCAAAATCGGAACAACATTAGACTCCTCGTAAAACCAAATTATATTGTTCTATTATGCCCAGAGTGTATATTGGCAACGTATCGTTGTCTACATTCACAAGAACCAAAGCAGGAACAACAATAGACTACTCGGTTTCGCCACTAACGGTATAACTTTAGAAACGTACTTTTCTCATTCAACCGAACAAAGAGTGAAACCAAATTATATTGTTCTATTATGCCCCGATAGTGTATATTGGGAAAATATCGTTGTCTACGTTCACAAGAACCAAAACCGGAACTACATTAGACTACACAGTTGCGCCCTAACAGTATAACTTTAGAAACAGTACATTTTCTCATTGAACCGAAATAAGAGTGAAACCCAATTATATTGTTCTATTATGCCCCGAAAGTGTATATTGTCAAAATGTCGTTGTCTACGTTCACAAGAACCAAAATCGGAACAACATTAGACTACTCAGTTGCGCCCTAACAGTATAACTTTGGAAACGATTACTTTTCTCATTCCAGATCAAAGAGTAAAAACCTAATTATATTGTTTTATTATGCCCCGAGAGTGTATATTGGCAACGTATCGTTGTCTACGTTCACAAGAACCAAAACCGGAGCAATATTAGACTACTCAGTTGCGCCATAACAGTATAACTTTGGAAACAGTACTTTTTCTCATTCAACCGAACAAACAGTGAAACCCAATTATATTGTTCTATTATGTCCCGAGAGTGTATATTGGCAACGTATCGTTGTCTACGGTCACAAGAACCAAAACCGGAACAACATTAGACTACTCAGTTGCGCCCTAACAGTATAACTTTAGAAACAGTACTTTTCTCATTCAACCGAACAAAGAGTGTAAATTTGCAACATATTGTTCTATTCTGTCCCGGGAGTGTAAATTTGCAACATATCGATGTCACCGTTCACAAAAACCAAAACCGGAACAACATTAGACTCCTCGTAAAACCAAATTATATTGTTCTATTATGCCCCGAGAGTGTATATTGGCAACGTATCGTTGTCTACATTCGCAAGTACCAAAACCGGAACAACATTAGACTACTCAGTTTCGCCCTAACAGTATAACTTTAGAAACAGTACATTTTCTCATTCAACCGAACAAAGAGTAAAACCTTATTATATTGTTCTATTATGCCCCGGGAGTGTAAATTTGCAACATCTCGATGTCACCGTTCACAAAAACCAAAACCGGAACAAAATTAGACTCCTCGTAAAACCAAATTATATTGTTCTATTATGCCCCGAGAGTGTATATTGGCAACGTATCGTTGTCTACATTCGCAAGTACCAAAACCGGAACAACATTAGACTACTCAGTTTCGCCCTAACTGAAAGTTATGAACCCTAGGATCTAAAAGGTAATCAACACCTAGAGGGGGGTGAATAGGTGTACAATGGCTAATTAAAAATCTTAATGCGATTTTAAAGTAAAATCGGAAAGTAAAATCAACACACCAAGATTTTTACGTGGGAAAACTCCGAAAGGAGTGAAAAACCCACGGGACCGATCACGCGAATAGAATCCACTAAGAAACAAATCAAGTACAAGGTGATATACCCACTACCCAACTCGATTTACCGAATCTTCGATGTAGATCTCCTTCGCTGGTCCTCAATCGCTTAGAATCCTCCAAACGATCACGCCGCAACTCCTTGCCGCGTCAACACTTCGAATCCTCCAAGTGTCCACCGAACCCACGGCCTCAACACGCGATCTTCGCACAAGCTCTCCGTCCGGAGAGAGAACAAAGATGGTTTACGGTGATTTCAACTTTGTATTACCAAAGACTATGGGAAATCCCTTCTAATTCATCATTGAGTTGATTCACAAAGAAAGAATCATAAGAAAGAAACTAACATCAACTCAACGAACAACTAGAATAGAATACTCTCTTAGAATTAGGTCATCAAGCTTAAAGAGAGTTTCTAGGGTTTGAAATTGATTAAGATTCAAAGCATATGAATCCTTGGACCTCCCATGGTCTATATATAGAGTTAGAAGACTTTGAAATAGAGTAGAATTCAAATCAGCCCTTTTTGAAATAGATTAGACTTCAAATCAGCGTTTTTTTTGGAAATAATTTCGTGTCCAATGTCAGGTCTTGAAAGAATGTAGGTCTTGACTCTGGTCTCGATCCCTCGGCCAGGTCTACCGTTCCGTCAATATTCTCGCAATGGAATGATCAGGACAATACGAGGATGTCCAGGTCTTACCTTGCGTAACATTGATAACCATGGTACTGGGAACGGACAATGCCAGGATGTCCGGACATGCATAGAAGATGTGCAATGTCAAGCCCACGGGATCCGGACAAAGGCAGAATGTCCGGACATGCATTGACAACCCGCAGCGAACATGCTTACGGGATCCGGACATTGACCATTGTCAGGACATTGACTATTTATATCCGAGTTTATTGCAAAATTTATAGTTTAAAGCTTTTTAAAGTCTTCTAACTACTATAACGTTAATGTAAATCATCATAAATGATCTCTAAGATATACCTGAGATGCCGAGCTTTTCTGACGAGTCTTGGATCATCCAACTCTATCTTGGTACACTTGATCTCTTCAAGACTCCGACAATTTCACGAAATCTACCAACCTAAAATATCCTTAACAATCTCCCCCTTTGGCGATTTCGTGACAAAATATAATACAAACCCGTACAACCTTAAAAACAGAAAAAAAAAGAAGAATTATCGCAATCACCAAACGATATCACGCTGCATGATCACTCCAATCGGAAAGAAAAATAAAAATTACAAGTTTAAAACCACCCTATAACAAACTCTATGACTTAAACTACGAGTCTTGAAGTCTTGAACGTTCTGCAAAAAGATCTCAACACATATTCAAGCATCAAGATGTTCATTTAACTTGAAAGATCAAAAAGTCATAAATACAAAAGTTCAAAGTAAACGTCAAACTATGCAAACTAACTAACTAAGCAAACTTCATGCAAACTAACTAACTAAGCAAACTTCATCATCTTAAGCTTAACTCCTTTTTGTCACCAAAAACGCCAAAATGACAAAAGGCCCGGACTACTCGGAGTCGCTACCACGAGAGGCATCTCAGAGCTTCCACAACCCAACTTCTCACAGATAAGCCTCATGAAGCGAGAAAGGCGACCATACTTTTTGTTCAAAAGAGCAACGTCTCTCTTGATCTCTGCAAGCTCCCCAGACAAACGCCTCTGCGCACGAAATACCGATGATATAGAAGCTTCAGTATCAGATCCCTCAGCTTGTGGAGAAGGAGGAGCAGGAGCTTCAGCACGAGGTGGAGTACGCCCGTGGGTGGACATGTGATTTAACCATCGTAGTGTCAGCTTGATCGGGCCCAAAGAATGCTCATATGATGTACAGACAATGTTATCGTCATGTAGTCGAAGAATCCTCATGATAAGTAGAGGAGATGGAAGACGATCCTTCGACTTGCCATCTTAATTTCCGTGCCATCCGCTTCCAAATAAGAAACGGAATATTCAAGTTGATATTCTTCTCTCGAACAAGATACGGATGTCCCAAAAGATACATATACAACACCTGTCCCGTCTAATCACCTTGGTGTTTGCGGAGAGCATTATATTGTAGCACACTATAAAATTCAAATACGATATTCTAACCTTAAATCCTTGGAGAGAATGGCATTACCGTTATTCTCGGCCACAGGATACAAAGCGCATTCAAGACCGTCGCCAATCTCCAACGAGAATCAAAGCGGCGGTCAAATAATCGACGCGAGTCGATCAGAACTTCCATCTCGAGCAGATGCAATCGTGGCGGGAGTAATCGTCATTTCAACGCCACGAGCGCGTAGTGAAAACATACGGACCCCATCCGTCTCCACCAAATGGCACCCCGCATGTAAAATTCCCGAATAAGCTCAAGCCCATAGCCCGTGCGCTCAGTGAATTCACAAATCTCATGCAGATTTCCATTCTCAAATAAGGCTTGAAATCCAGGAGCTCTCTTGATCAAGTTGGCAACTCCAACAAGTCGCTCCCCAACACAGTGTTTGGAAGAATATAAACGAAGTCGTTTTGGATCAATAGGCGCTTGATGTACCGTGGAGGAGAAGCCATGCGAGTTGAGGCTGTCTTTGTTGTAATACACTGTGTCCAGTTTACTCCTCCACTCGATCCGTGTTCCTCGTCTTGATCGACATCTGGTCTTTCTCTTTCCCTTTTTCTTTGGATTTCTTCTTAGACTTTCTTTTATCAGTTTCTGTCACCACCAACTTTCCTTTACCCTTGGACTTTCCTTTGTCGATGGCCGTGCAGAACGGTATCCCAATCACCCTCATGTGACTCATGATCGAGTCCTCGGCGGGGTTATACTCACCGAGCATCCTCGGCGAGTTGTTCCTCCGTTGTTGTGCGGAGGAGCGTTGTCGCTTAGCAAGGACCTCCTCGTGCCATCAAAAAGACAAGCACTAGTAGCCAAGATACTAGAATATCAAGAAGATGCTGTTCAGATGAAAAGCATATTGAGCACAATATACCAAATTCGAAGAAAAATCGGCCATTAATTCGAAAATTAAACTAGAGCACCCTAGAGCCGTTAGAAACAAGTTTAATATAGACATAATGCCAGAAAATGGAGCAAAAACGAACAGAAATTCGAAAAATCCTCTGTGAACAGTAAAAATCTAGGGTTAATCCAAAAAGAACACAAATCTGACGATAAAACTTGAAATAAAGCTTATAAAAATGCATTAGAGACAAGTCTAAGGAAGATAGAAATGACAAATCCGGTTCAAAATACTCAAAAATAGTTTTAATACCATAAAAATCAAAAACCCTAGATTTTGGGAAAATGAGCAAAAATTGAAAAATGTGAAATCCATACCTCAAATCCGGAAAGAAATGAAGGTGAATTGATGTGACATATCGAACTTCTAAAGTCTTGAAGTTACGAGGTATGTTGGCTTAGAAGGCCATAAGAGTGGTTCCGGTGAAGTACGGAAGCTTTCGGGTGTTTCGGTGCACTAGGTGCGAAACGGAGCCCGAAAGGCTACTTTGGGCCGTGAGCCAAATCCGGCACTTGCGCGGATGAAATGACGATGTGGACATGATTTAAATCATGTGTGGAGAGGCTCGGTTCAATTTGAAAAGAATCGGAGGTCAAACGAGCCAAAAGTGAGTTGGAACGGAGAAGAAACGGAAAAAGCTGAAAATTTGGCTAAGTCCTTGGACTAGGCTGATGGTCCCTGGGGGGACCGGTCCCTGAAAAGGGAGACCGGTCCCGGAAGGCTGTCCGCGAGAGCGAGCTCTGCAGGACCGGTCTCTTAAGGGGAGACCGGTCTCCGGTGCGCAGTGGAGCAAGGCTCTCTGGGGCCAGGTCTCTTGGGGAGGCAGGTCTCCGGTGCGAGTGGAGCAAGGCTCTGCAGGACCGGTCTGGGTTAGGAGACCGGTCTACGAGCCGAAAATGCCAGTTTGGGCTGTTTCAAATATTGTAAAGTTGAGGGGTCATATAGCAATTGTGCAGGGGTTTAGTTGTAAAGAGAGGGATAACACCTCTTCTCTCTCTCTCTCTCCCTCACTCTGATCGCTCCCTCCCTCTCTCTCTCTCTCTCTTCTCGTGACAAGAAGAAGAAGAAGGAAAAGAAGAAGAAGAAGAAGAAGAAGAAAAGGAAGAAGGAGATGGAGAAGAAGATGATGGTGATGATGATGATGACCATCTCCTTCTCCCTCAAGTGGGCAAGCTCTTGAGAGGTAAGCTTGAGCTCTCCCTCTCTCTCTCATGGTAGATCCCCTTGTAGTGGGTCTTAAACCCTAGAGTTGGGATTTATGGAACCCTAGCATGCTAGCAAGATGAGTATTCCCCATTTCGTAGATCGATTTGGTGAATTTGGCTATAGTAGCATCTAGGGCATCCAAATGGGGATTTTAGAAATAGATGAGATTGATCTCATTTGACCCCATAGGAACCTAATTGGGGGTGCAACGAACGCGTTGGCGCGCTCGGTTCGGTGATCACGACGGTTGCAAAGATATTAATATTTTAATATATTCATACCGGATGTCCGCGACACGCAAGATAGGAGCCCTAAATTCACGAAAACGGAGCGGGGCAACTTGAAGACGTGGGGCAACGGCACGAAGTCTCAGATCGAGATTCGAAGATCGTTCGGTTGGTCGCGCACGAGTTGAGCCGAATCAGGTTACGGGTGCCGCGGGCGGCCGATTGCAAGTGTCGACGAGCAATCGGAGAGCAAAACCAAGGTGGGTGCGTTTACCGAAGCGACTAGGTCGCCTATATGTCTAAGAGTTACTTAACTCCTGTTGATGCATGTTCAATAATGCATGAGTAGAAATGCATGCTAGTGAGGTAAAGTAAAATGCTAAGTAGATGCAAGTAAATGAAAGAAGTGCATGATAATAGCATAAAGTACAATGCTAGAAGAGTAAAAGAATGCATGCTTAGCATAATAGAAACATGCATATGAGTGGATTGATAGACATAAGAGAGCCAAGTAAAGAATGCCAAGTAAAGAATGTGAGTCATGGACTAAATGCACATATAGATCGAGTGGCATCTAACCTAGTGTAAAGAACATAGGTTATAGTAAACCTAGAGTCAATGGACCTAGGAGTGTGGCATCTAACCTAGTGTAAAGAACATAGGTTATAGTAAACCTAGAGTCAATGGACCTAGGAGTGCGGCATCTAACCTAGTGTAATGAACATGGGTTGTAGCAAACCTAGAGTCAATGGATCTAGGTGAGTGGCATTGAACCTAGTGTCAAGGACATAGGTTGAACAACGATGGCAATGGACCTAGTGTGAGTAAACCTAGGTCGAGCTAGAATGACATTGAACCTAGAGTTAAGACAATCTAGGTTATGTGACAAGGAATGAACCCTAGAGTCAAGTGGACCTAGGATGTAAAGAACAATGGACCTAGTGGGTCGACTCTTGAGGTTAAGGCCAACCCTCAAGCAAAGTGGAATGGATTAGGAATCCCGGTAATTGTGAGCTCGATAGTTCTGGTTCCGCGGGTGTATGCGGCATGTTCCTCTCCCACCGGCAGCACCTCGAGGATTATGATTAGGCAAGAACAAAGTGAGCCCTAGGGTGTATGCGGCATGTTCCTCTCCCTATCAGGGAATCTTGGCTATGGGTGTATGCGGCATGTTCCTCTCCCTGGCGGATCCACGACCACGGTGCACGGACCTTCGGGCGGACCGTTGGGCGATGTGGTTCTTGGCTTGCGGTGAGGTGTATGTGACGGGGTCCTTCACCTCGAGCCGGGCAAAGTGCGGATTATCCGCTATTGATTGACTCGTGGCCGAGTCGGGTGGCTAAATTTGGAATCAGGTAGAAAGAACCTTGAGAGCTAGTGATATGTATGGTGAACCTAAGGTAATAGACACCTTAGAAGCAAGTTGGACTTGAGATGGAAACCTAGGGTTATAGAAACCTTGGAAGTTAATGACATGAGCTAAGGTAAGTAGAAACCTTAGAGTTACAACGGGTATGAGTTATGAATAGCTAAGTAAGAATGAAATAGCTAAAGTACAGAATAGCGAAAAGGTAAAGAAAAGCTAAGAGCTAAAGTAATAATTTGCATGTTGCACTTGTGAGGCATGTTTTTATGTTAGTTGCAAGTTATATACCTATATATGTTGTTGGACTAACATCTTTGCAGTGCCTCCTTGGACCTATTAATTGAAATTTGTTCTCTTGGGTGACCGTACCCACGAGAACTATGGACAATAGTTCTCACCCCCGTGTTGTGGTTTTGGGGTACGGGTATACACGTGAGCGGCGCGGCGGCGGCGCGAGGCAAGGCGTAGATACGTAGATAGCGCCCTACCGGGAGACCAGAGGTAGCAGTACCCTGTGGCCGTTTTAATAGCGGGGACTAGAGGGTAGTGAGCAAAATGTAACTAACTGGTGAAATGATGTAATAATGAGTAGATTGTATTTGGAAGTCTAATGTAAATTAATCGGTGATGTAAAATCAATGTGGAATGAATGTAATAACATAAGATGTGTTTATGTTGTTTGATACCTAGCTTCCTTATGCAATCGTTGTATGTTGAATACTTGTTCCTAGTTGGAACCTTCTTGTAATTATATCGATTGCGACGCCTTGGACGTACGGGGAAACTCTGTCCGTTCGGCAGTCTGCCGTGATCTATGTGTGGCAAGTAAACAAAATTGAAGAAGCTCGGGCGTGACAGATTTGTTGGTATCAGAGCATAATTAGAGAATGGGACAATGGTTTAGGTGAACCTAGGAGACCCTAGGATAGTAAACCATAGGAGAATAAGGCTCGTGAGAGACGAGGACTTGTGACTATTGGCGAAAGGTTAATCGATTGGGTCAAGAGTTAGAAACCTCTAAGACGGATATTAGAGGTAGACTCGAGGTGTGGTTTATTCTCAGCGAGGATGTTCATGTTGGGTATACACAACATGAAACCGAGTGATGAGAATAGATGCCCTTGCATGACTTTCGCCGATTTGAGTCAATGTTAAGTTGTTTCGTGCTTGACCTACAAGGTTGAGAGTTAATCGAGTTGTCTGTTTCGGAAAAGATGGCACCGCGTGGCGATCTTCACCCGGATCGGCGCGGGAGGGAACAAGTAGTGTTCTGAGCAACCCGAGGCGAGTGGAGACCGGTGCTCCGCGAAGCGGATGAGTACGCTCATGGGCGTAGTCTTTGCGACGGGAGGAGCGGATCAAGGAGCTCCATGAGTTGTTGGCACGACAGTGCGGCGGGCTGCGCCGTGCGACGGCGGCCGTGTGCCGACGAGTGGCGATGGATTCGGGGCGGCGGCTCACTGGTTACGTGGAAATGGAGACAGGGAAGGAACGGGCTTTGGCGGCCCTTATGGCCTTCAAGGAGTTCGATCCGCCTATCTTCGATGGAGAGAACGTCGATCCATGGATCGTAGAGATGTGGATTGACTCTATGGAAACGCTCTTTGAGGAGCTACACACCTTGGAGCGGGACAAGGTACCTTTAGCTGTTCATTGCTTGAAGCAGTCAGCGAAGGCGTGGTGGAACGGCATTCGACGGGAGCGATTGCCTAGTCTCCCTCCTATGGCGTGGGATGAGTTTCGGCGGTTGGTGTTTTCTACGTACTTCCCGACACCGAAAGAAAGCTTCGGGACAAGTTCGGGGAAGGCTGCAACAAGGAGACCGCTGTGTGAGAGAGTACGCGCGAGAATTTTCTCGTATCGTGAATTGTGTCCCGGATGTGGTGCGGGACGACAAGGAAAGGGCCGAATGGTTCCTGCATGGACTTCGACCGGGGATTTACAAGAAGGTGCAAATCCTTAAGCTCACAACTTTTGCGGAGGTGTTGGACCGGGCATTGTGGGCCGAACATGGCGAGGCTTTCGTGCGTGAGGAGCGCGAATCTCGTAAGCATGAGCGAGGAGGGGCGAGGCCATCGTTGAGCAATTTGGGTGGTCAGTCAAGTTCTAGACACCACTCAAGGTCGTCCTCTACCCGATCCTCCTCTGGATGTGTGATCTGTGGTGGCTCCCACCAGGCGCGGCGGTGTGCGCTGCGTGATGGAAGGTGTATCCGTTGTGGGCAGCCAGGCCATATGCGGGATGAGTGCCCGCAAGGCGAGAGTCATACCCTGATGATGGCGACAATGTTCTCCTCTCCCGGACAACCTGTGGACGTGCAGCCTTTGGCACGGTCTGGAGAGCGGGGTGTGGTGATCAAGCAACCGGAGGGTTCGCGGCGGCGTCAGCGGTCACGGACCTACGACCCGGGTTGCGAGTCTGCGATGATTTCGGGGCGGTATGAGTTAATTAAATCAAGCGAGAACTTCTGCGTGATTTTAAGTTAATGCATTGCATGCATTCATTGAATGGTCAGTTGTTACTATTGATATATCATTATAGTAGGGACCTAGTGACGGGTGAGAGGAGATACCCGGGCATGCTTGCAGTGTGAGAGTGTGGCGCCTGCTAGAGCAGGTAGAAAGCCAAGTGGCACTAGCAAATGGCTAGTTGCGATTCGTGGGCGAGACGAAGTGGTGCGGCGACTCTCAAGGCAACGAGTAGTAGATTGCGAGAGTTAAGCCGTGATACTTGAGGATACCCGAGTAATCCGAATGTTTCGGATGTAGTACCGATAGACCGACGGTGGAAGTAGAACCGCTATTGAGAGCATGATCGACTAGTTGCCGAGTACGCGCGTGTGAGGCCAAGTGATACCTCGAATTGAGGTGGGCGAGTGGTGCTCGTGTAGTTGGAGTGCATAGGCCGAGCGGCCAGATGCCTGGCATAGTTAGAACCACTATTGAGGAAATAGTTGGTTAGCGCCGAATTTGGCCTGTGGGGCTAGCGATACCTCCATGTGGGGTTAGAAAAGTTGCTTAGTAGGCGGTGCGTGGGCGCGATCCTTTAAGCGGAGACTTAGCATAGAAACGCTACGAGGCGTGGAACGCCGAGTGCAGTACTCGTAGAGTGCGGTTTCGATTCAGCCGAGAGAGTGGATTGGCAGTAGCACTTTAGCGTTGCTAAGTGTGAAGCGGGCCATGGATCACTCGTGGGGCTGATGGCTTGCACTAGGTGTCAAGGAGTCGATAGATTGCGTAGCTCTATAGAGCATGTCGTGTAGGACGACGTTAGCGGGTAGTGCTTGGGACGACCCGTGCCTGGACCATTTGAGGACTGCGGAGCCTGGGCCCATTGGGCAGGCGCAGTCGGCTGCGAGACGGCACCGGTACTGTTGGTAGGCGAGAGTTTTGGTCGGGACGGTAGTCGAGCTTGGACCCGAGAACGTGAGAATGCCCCGTGTTGGATCTTAAGATCGATAATGCGCCGAGAGTGCGGTTGTGACCCAATCCGAGAGTTGAGTGTGGATTGGGGTCTTGATTGCTCCTGATTGGAGTGTGTGCGAATTCCCAAGTGAGAATTTCGCCGAAAGTGCTGATTGGGTCTACGCCATTAACGAGAGAACGCTAAGCGTAGTTGAGACACGTCTAAGCGATAGGCTGACGTAGAGTTGGCGACCATTGGTCCACCGTAGAGACCGAGGTAAGCGGTGAGTTGATAACTCTAACGAAGAGTTGGCTAGGATTCGCGAGCGAAGTGTTCGTGTAAGTGATCGCAGCTAAGGAGCCGAATAAGTCGTGGCAATTGAAATTGAAGCAAGTGGTCTCTAGGAGACACTTCGATAGAAGAAGCCACATGACAATTGAGGATAATGCTCTTTTACGGAATGGAGGCGAGATGCGCCAGAAGTGTACCGATCTCACGATGGAGCAAGATTCGGTTGATATTGAAGCACTCACCACTAAGTGATGCTCCTAAGATGTTGCTTTAGGCAATGTGGGTGATTGGATCGAGTGCGCTCGAGAGATGAGATGAGTAAACGCAAGGTGAAGTTCCTTGGGAACTGTTTGCAAGTGATATTGGAGCGTGAGAGGTCGTTGAATGTCGACTTGCGCTTCCACTAATGTTTATCGGAGTTGTAATGCACTTTTGCAGTTGTGCTTAGCAAATGTGAATGAAACTAGTCTCACATTCTTCGTGATGAGCACCGTAAATGATTCTATTTAGTGAAAGGCAAGACAAAAAGTGCATTGGAATCTCCTAAATTACTCGATAAATTGAATTGGATTGTGAGTTGATGGAAATGAGTAAGTTTCGCGGACGAAACTCTTTTAAGGAGGAGAATGTGACATATCGAACTTCTAAAGTCTTGAAGTTACGAGGTATGTTGGCTTAGAAGGCCATAAGAGTGGTTAGGTGAAGTACGGAAGCTTTCGGGTGTTTTCGGTGCACTAGGTGCGAAAACGGAGCCCGAAAGGCTACTTTGGGCCGTGAGCCAAATCCGGCACTTGCGCGGATGAAATGACGATGTGGACATGATTTAAATCATGTGTGGAGAGGCTCGGTTCAATTTGAAAAGAATCGGAGGTCAAACGAGCCAAAAGTGAGTTGGAACGGAGAAGAAACGGAAAAAGCTGAAAATTTGGCTAAGTCCTTGGAGTAGGTGATGGTCCACTGGGGGACCGGTCCACTGAAAAGGAGACCGGTCCGGAAAGGCTGTCCGCGAGAGCGAGCTCTGCAGGACCGGTCTCTTAAGGGGAGACCGGTCTCGGTGCGAGTGGAGCAAGGCTCTCGGGACCGGTCTCTTAAGGGAGACCGGTCTCCACGAGTGGAGCAAGGCTCTGCAGGACCGGTCTGGGTTAGGAGACCGGTCTACGAGCCCGAAAATGCCCGGATTGTAAAGTTGAGGGGCCTTATAGCAATTGTGCAGGGGGTTAGTTGTAAAGAGAGGGATAAAACCTCTTCTCTCTCTCTCTCTCCCTCACTCTGATCGCTCCCTCCCTCTCTCTCTCTCTCTCTTCTCTGTTCGACAGCAAGAAGAAGAGAAGAAGGAAAGAAGAAGAAGAAGAAGAAGAAGAAGAAGAAGAAGAAAAGGAAGAAGGAGATGGAGAAGAAGATGATGGTGATGATGATGATGACCATCTCCTCCTTCTCCCTCAAGTGGGCAAGCTCTTGAGAGGTAAGCTTGAGCTCTACCTCTCTCTCTCTCATGGTAGATCCCTTGTAGTGGGTCTTAAACCCTAGAGTTGGGATTTATGGAACCCTAGCATGCTAGCAAGATGAGTATTCCCCGTTTCGTAGATCGATTTGGTGAATTTGGCTATAGTAGCATCTAGGGCATCCAAATGGGGATTTTAGAAATAGATGAGATTGATCTCATTTGACCCCATAGGAACCTAATTGGGGGTGCAACGAACGCGTTGGCGCGCTCGGTTCGGTGATCCGACGAGCGGTTGCAAAGATATTAATATTTTAATATATTCATACCAGATGTCCGCAGCACGCAAGATAGGAGCCCTAAATTCATGAAAACGGAACTGGGGCATCTTGAAGTCGTGGGGCAACGGCACGAAGTCTCAGATCGAGATTCGGAGATCGTTCGGTTGGTCGCGCCAGATTCGAGCCGAACCGGGTCACGGGTGCCGCGGGCGGCCGATTGCGAGTGTCGACGAGCAATCGGAGAGCAAAACCAAGGTGGGTGCGTTCTGAAGCGACTAGGTCGCCTATATGTCTAAGAGTTACTTAACTCTGTTGATGCATGTTCAATAATGCATGAGTAGAAATGCATGCTAGTGAGGTAAAGTAAAATGCTAAGTAGATGCAAGTAAATGAATGAAGTGCATGATAATAGCATAAAGTACAATGCTAGAAGAGTAAAAGAATGCATGCTTAGCATAATAGAAACATGCATATGAGTGGATTGATAGACATAAGAGAGCCAAGTAAAGAATGCCAAGTAAAGAATGTGAGTCATGGACTAAATGCACATATAGATCGAGTGGCATCTAACCTAGTGTAAAGAACATAGGTTATAGTAAACCTAGAGTCAATGGACCTAGGAGTGTGGCAACCTAACCTAGTGTAAAGAACATAGGTTATAGTAAACCTAGAGTCAATGGACCTAGGAGTGTGGCATCTAACCTAGTGTAATGAACATGGGTTGTAGCAAACCTAGAGTCAATGGATCTAGGTGAGTGGCATTGAACCTAGTGTCAAGGACATAGGTTGAACAACGATGGCAATGAACCTAGTGTGAGTAAACCTAGGTCGAGCTAGAATGACATTGAACCTAGAGTTAAGACAATCTAGGTTATGTGACAAGGAATGAACCCTAGAGTCAAGTGGACCTAGGATGTAAAGAACAATGGACCTAGTGGGTCGACTCTTGAGGTTAAGGCCAACCCTCAAGCAAAGTGGAATGGATTCGGAATCCCGGTAATTGTGAGCTCGATAGTTACGGTTCCGCGGGTGTATGCGGCATGTTCCTCTCCCACCGGAAGAACTTCGAGGGTTGTGATTAAGCAAGAACAAGTGAGCGCTAGGGTGTATGCGGCATGTTCCTCTCCCTATCAGGGAATCTTGGCTCTGGGTGTATGCGGCATGTTCCTCTCCCACTGGCGGATCCCTGAACACGGTGCACGGACCTTCGGGCGGACCGTTGGGCGATGTGGTTCTCGGCTTGCGGTGAGGTGTATGTGACAGGGTCCTTCACCTCGAGCTAGGCAAAGTGCGGATTATCCGCTATTGATTGACTCGTGGCCGAGTCGGGTGGCTAGCTGGAATCAGGTAGAAAGAACCTTGAGAGCTAGTGATATGTATGGTGAACCTAAGGTAATAGACACCTTAGAAGCAAGTTGGACTTGAGATGGAAACCTAGGGTTATAGAAACCTTGGAAGTTAATGACATGAGCTAAGGTAAGTAGAAACCTTAGAGTTACAACGGGTATGAGTTATGAATAGCTAAGTAAGAATGAAATAGCTAAAGTACAGAATAGCGAAAAGGTAAAGAAAAGCTAAGAGCTAAAGTAATAATTTGCATGTTGCACTTGTGAGGCATGTTTTTATGTTAGTTGCAAGTTATATACCTATATATGTTTTTGGACTAACATATTTGCAGTTCCTCCTTGGACCTATTTGTCGAAATTTGTTCTCTTGGGTGGCCGTACCCACGAGAACTATGGACAATAGTTCTCACCCCCGTGTTGTGGTTTTGGGGGTACGGGTATACACGTGAGCGGCGCGGCGCGGCGCGAGGCAAGCGTAGATACGTAGATAGCGCCCTACCGGGGAGACCGAGAGGTAGCGGTACCTAAGGCCGTTTTAATAGCGGGGACTAGAGGGTAGTGAGCAAAATGTAACTAACTGGTGAAATGATGTAATAATGAGTAGATTGTATTTGGAAGTCTAATGTAAATTAATCGGTGATGTAAAATCAATGTGGAATGAATGTAATAACATAAGATGTGTTTATGTTGTTTGATACCTAGCTTCCTTATGCAATCGTTGTATGTTTAATACTGTTCCCAGTTGGAACCTTCTTGTAATTATATCGATTGCGACGCCAGACGTACGGGGGAAACTCGTATGGATTCGGCGGTCCTATTCGTAGCCGCGCGAATGGCCGGGTGGCGGGCGGAGCTCGGGCGTGACAATTGATGCAAGAGCACAAGTGAGGCACACAAGCAGTTCTAGTGAGAGAAACAGCAAGAAAACAAAGAAATGTAATGTTTTGAAGAAATCTCGGTCGCGCTAGGTTAAATACATCCCGCTCCGGTGAGGCCAGGACATCGCTAGCAATGTCCAGGATGCCACACGAGGTTGCGCACCACTGCGACGTGCGGACCGGACATCCGATGAAAGGCTGGTCCCGAGTAAATTTTCGAAAACAATGAATTTTCAACGAAATCGGTTTCCATCACTAATTACATGAAAGACAGTAACACAATCTAATCCAATTTGATTCAATAATATCATAAATGTTGAACCGTCCATCAATCAAAAATTAAACTTCATACCTTGTGAATTTAGGCACATCTTTCGAGAACTACACAACAGTTGACCAATTTTAAATTGCAAATCTACACAAAAAGATTAACGTATATCCCATAGACTGAAATATGCACACGAATATAATCCAATTGAGTTATGCACACATCGAATTCAAGGAGTGGCTCTTTGAGCATCTTTTAACTTCCACCTTGTATCAATCGACAAAACAGAAAGTCCACCAAACACCTTAATGAAAATAAATTTTTTTTTTTTTAATGATTTATATTTATAGTTATGTGGTAGCTTCACACACTTAGGACGGCCAAGGGGTGGTAGCTATTTCCTACATGTGGTGGCAGTTTCACTCTCCTTTGAAAGGATGTAACTCTTTCCACATCTTGAATTGGTGGTAGTTTTCACACTCCCAACGAGGGATGTAACTCTTTCCACATCTTTTGACATTGAAACTACTCCCCCTCAACTAGTGCAACTCCCAATAAGAACATATTATAGTGATTTCAGAAATAAGGAAATCATTTTACCCATCATGAAGATAATTAATCAAAAGTAATCTACTTTTGATAGTTCAAGAAAGATGTATTAAGTTAACAAGTGTATAACATCAATTCAAGAAAGATGTTGAGGTTCAAAACAAATGACATACAAGAGTTAAATTGGATAAGTTAATGTTAAAATAACCCATGCAAGTAATGAGATTTTATCACCAAAAGAAACTCTTACTAAAACCAGACAAAAACACATCACGTTCAAAAAAAAAAAAAAGAAAATGCACATGAATGATGCACAAATGTCCATATTATAACCATTGGCTCATAGAGTGTGTCTAGATAGATGGATTCATCCCGATAGCCTTTCTTAGATGTAGAAAACGCTTTTGATCTAACGGCTTAGTTAAAATATCAGCTAATTGATTATCGGTATGAATATATTCGAGTTGAAGTAAATTTGATTCGACCAATTCTCTTAAGAAATGATATCTTAGTTCAATATATTAGTTCGAGAGTGTAGAACAGGATTTTTAGAAATATTTATGGCTCTGGTGTTATCGCATAAAATAGTGATAGACGAGGAAGGAATCCGGTAATCACTTAATAAGCACCTCATCCATAACAAGCGTGTAGCACAACTCCTGAGATGTACTCAGCCTCTGCTGTAGAAAGAGCAATGTAGTTTTGTTTTTTACTTTGCCATGCCACTAAGCAATGACCCAAATAGAAACAAGCCCCACTTGTGCTTTTCCTATCATCCACGGACCCTGCCCAGTCAGCATCCGAGTATCCAATAAGATCAAGTGAAGTCCCCATCGGGTACCAAATACCATAATCCGTCGTCCCCTTGACATATCTTATTACTCTCTTTACTGCTTTCAAATGAATTTCTTTGGGATTCGCTTGATAACGAGCACACATACCGACACTAAATGCAATGTCCGGTCTACTCGCTGTCAAATAGAGTAAGCTTCCTATCATACTTCGATAGGGCTTTTCATCTACGCTATTTCCTTCAATGTTCACTCCTAATCCTTTATTGCTTGTACCCATAGGAGTGTCAAAATTCTTTGCACCAACCAAATCAAACTTCTTGACCAATTCCTTAGCATACTTTGTTTGAGACACATGTATTCCCTCCTTTGTTTGCTTAACTTGAAGCCCGAGGCAATATGTGAGCCCAACCATCATAGACATTTCGAATTCCTTGGTCATTAACCTTGCAAACTCCGTTGCATCCTCATCCTTAGTTGCTCCAAACACAATATCATCCACATAAATTTGAGCAACTATGAAATCATCCTTTGAATGCTTAACAAATAAAGTACGATCCGCTCCCCCACGGTTGTACCCCTTATCCAAAAGATACTTGGTGAGTCGTTCATACCATGCTCGCGGTGCTTGCTTAAGACCATAGAGTGCCTTTTTAAGATGAAAAACATGATTTGGAAGCTTAGAATCTACAAATCCTTTTGGTTGTTCAACATAAACCTCTTCTTTTAGAAAACCGTTTAGAAAAGCACTCTTTACATCCATTTGAAAAAGCGTGATTTTAAAATGGCAAGCAATCGCAAAGAGTATCCTAATTGACTCAAGTCTTGCAACCAGAGCAAATGTCTCGTCAAAATCGATTCCTTCAACTTGAGAGTACCCTTGAGCTACCAACCTAGCCTTATTCCGAACAATGTCACCACTCTCATTCTTCTTATTCTTAAAGATCCATTTTGTTCCAATCACATGTTGATCCTTAGGACGTTTTACAAGATCCCATACATCATTCCGTATGAATTGTCCAAGCTCTTCTTGCATAGCATTGATCCAATATTCATCTTGAAGAGCTTCATCCACGTTCTTTGGTTCAATCATGGACACATAACACGAAAATTCACATTGGAGTTGACTTCTTGTTCTAACACCAAGTTGAGGATCTCCAATGACATTTGTTAAGGGGTGATCTTTCGACAATCTCATAGGCGGATTCTCCGAAGATGTGATAGGAGAGATGGATGTATCATTTTGTGGATCGGATGTTTCATTAGATACATTTACATTAGGAGAGGCAGAAATTTCATGAAGGAAGAGTCATCATTCATAGGAAGTGTAAAAGGAAAATCATTATCATCATCATCATGTGAAACACTAGATGTATTATTCAAAGAAAGGTGAAGAAGCCTCATCTACTTTAATATTAATTGATTCTACCACCGTCTTAGTTTGTAAATTATACGCTCTATATGCTCTACTAGATGTAGAATAACCTAGAAATATTCCTTCGTCACTTCGGGAGTCAAACTTTCCAAGACTTTCACGATCCCGAAGGATAAAACATTTACTCCCGAAGACACGAAAGTATTTTATATTAGGTTTTCTACCCTTCCACAATTCATATGAAGTATTTATGGTACCCGGTCGTACATAAACTCGATTGATGACATAGACCGCTGTGTTAACCGCTTCCGCCCAAAAATGTAAGGCAATTTTCTTACTATGAAGCATAACACGAGCCATCTCTTGCACCACTCGATTTTTTCTTTCAACTACTCCATTTTGTTGTGGCGTGTAAGGAGCGGAGAATTCATGTTTAATACCATTAGAAGCACAAAAATCAACAAATTTTGAGTTTATGAATTCTCCTCCTCGATCACTTCTTATACGTACAATTTTATCGTTTCGTTCATTCATAAGACGGAGGCATATTTCAAAAAATAATTCAAAAGTATCGGCTTTTTCAGAAAGAAAACCACACCAAACAAAACGAGAAAAATCATCCACAATCAAAAAGATGTAACGTTTTCCACCCAAGCTTTGGATTCTAGAAGGTCCCATTAAATCCATGTGAAGTAATTCTAGAGGTCTAGATGTCCCTAAATGTTTCAAATTCTTATGTGCCGACCTAATTTGTTTACCCAATTGGCAGCCCCCGCACACAACATTTTCCTTAAAGTCAATTTTGGGAACACCTAACACAATTTCCTTCTTGGATATCTTAGAAAGCTCCTTAAAGTTCATGTGACCTAGACGTTCATGCCATAAAGTCTCGGTTTCTAATGATGCTAGGTTACAAGACTCGGATTGGGCACTAGGAACTATATAGCAATTGTTTTGAGATCTAAGACCTTTCAAAAATATAGAATTATCATCAAGAGTTACCAAGCATGCTTTAGAAGTGAATTTTACGGAATACCCGTCATCACATAATTGACTTATGCTTACGAGATTGGATTTGAGCCCCTCGACATAGAAAACCTCATTCAAAGTAGGGCCATCCGAGATAGTAATTGTTCCCTTTCCAACAATTTTGGATGAACGACCATCTCCAAAGACAACACATCCACCGGAGACTTCACTTAAAGAGGTGAACCAATTCTTGTCTCCGGTCATGTGTCGAGAGCAACCACTATCAAGGTACCACGAGGTGTTGTCGTAAGCATGAAGTGAAGTATGGACAACAAGACAAGGAAAGATTTCACCTTTGCGCACCCAAACCTTGTGAGTTTTAGGATGCGTCGGTTGGCTTGAATGCGTCTTATGTAGCTTGTCGACGAGTTGTGATTTCATATGGATTGGCCCAACCGCTTTCGGTGTCCATACTTGTTTGGATTTTGAGTCATTGTTCTTGGGTTTCCATGCTTGCTTCGACTTCGACTTTGAAACTTGTCTCTCGGACTTAGATTGCACACCTTGGTTCATGTTTGCCCTGGAATTCTTCTTTTGTGTACACCGGCTCTTCACATGACCTAGAACTCCACACGAATGACAAACTTTGTTAGCAAAAGAGTTAGAAACACGGGCAAAGTTACCTTGAACCTTAGGAGGAGGTTTGTTCATGGATTGCTTAGTAACAAGGTCTATGTAAGTTCTCTCATATCCAAGTCCGAATTTGTTAGTTTGTCCAAGTCCAAGCATCCTATCAAGTTTTGTTGTGCCGGAGGAAAACTTGCTCAAGTCCGATCTAAGTTGTATGATAGTCTTCGTGAACTCCAAGTTTGCCTCCTTTGATTCCATCAATTGCTTATTGATAAATTTCAAGTTTTCTTCATACGTCTCCTTTTCCTTCTCAAGACTAGCTAACTTTTCTACGATAGAATTGTAAGCTCGTGACAATCCATCCTTCTCTTGTTGTAAGGAGTTTGTTGAAGTATTCAAATTTGAATTTTCTTCCTCTAAGTCGATTATTCTCCTCCTCAACCTCTTATTGTGCTTGGCCATCTTCTTTGACTCGACAACCAATTGATGATATGCGGCGGCCATCTCGTCCACATCCGACTCCTCATCCGATGAATGCTCCGAAGCGGAATTTTCATGCACAGAAGAATTAGAAAGTGAGGCGGATGAAGCTAAACACATAATTGATGAAAGAGCGGTAGCATTAACATCTTCATCACTTGAGGTGGACTCATCCGATGTCGAGTCATCCCAAGTGACGGCTTGCATCGCTTTCTTTTTCAAAGCCTTTTTGTTTGGACAATCCGATGCTATATGTCCAAAACCCCGACATTTATAACATTGGATTTGTCCTTCTTCCTTTTTCTTGTCTTTAGAAACTTCTTTAGAAAAGTTTTCGTTACGCTTTGATTTAGAGGAAGAAGAGGAAGTACTCCCTTTTGATTTGTTGGTTTTTGATGAAGAAGGGGACTTTGAAGGGAACTTCTTCTTAAAATTTCGTGAAACTTCCTAGTAAGAAGAGCAAGTTGCTTCTCAAAGTCCTCCAAAGTCGTGTCCGAGTCCGAGTCGGAAGAGGTAGAGTCCGCGTTGCCTCCATTGGTAGATTTGAGAGCCATCCCTGTGGACTTAGAAGACAACTTGGAAGAAGATGAGTTAGAAGGAAAAGTCATCTCATAGGTTTGGAGAGCACCAACTAATTCATCTACTTTCATCTCATCCGGGTGTTTCACGGTTTCAATAGCCGCGACTTTTGCACGGAAACGCTCGGGAAGAGTTCTTAAAATCTTACGAATGACCTTGGTTTTGGGGATCTTTTCACCCAAATTGGAACAAGTATTGACAATGTCTTGTAGACGAGTGTAATAATCGGTAAAGTTTTCATTCTCTTCCATATGAATAGAATCAAAACGACTAGTCAACATTTGTAGCTTTTGAACCTTAACAAGACTTGTTCCTTCGTGAGTGGTTTTAAGAGTATCCCAAATTTCTTTGGCGGTTTCACACACCGAAACCCGAGAGCATTCGGTTTGATTTAAAGAGTTGAACAAAGCATTAATCCCCTTCCCGTTACAAGATGAAAGTTCATTTTCGTCCTTAGTCCACTTAGTTCGAGGCTTGGGGACGGTAATAGTATCAACAACCTCGGTGGGGTGTTTCCATCCAAATTCCACCGATTGCCATACTCTTTCATCGATGGCAATTAGAAACGCCCTCATGCGGACTTTCCAATAAGCATAGTTAGTGCCATCGAAGAAAGGAGGTCGATTTATATTACCGCCCTCGGCCATTGTATGCAACCTATACCCGCTCTGATACCACTTGAAAGTTATGAACCCTAGGATCTAAAAGGTAATCAACACCTAGAGGGGGGTGAATAGGTGTACAATGGCTAATTAAAAATCTTAATGCGATTTTAAAGTAAAATCGGAAAGTAAAATCAACACACCAAGATTTTTACGTGGGAAAACTCCGAAAGGAGTGAAAAACCCACGGGACCGATCACGCGAATAGAATCCACTAAGAAACAAATCAAGTACAAGGTGATATACCCACTACCCAACTCGATTTACCGAATCTTCGATGTAGATCTCCTTCGCCGGTCCTCAATCGCTTAGAATCCTCCAAACGATCACGCCGCAACTCCTTGCCGCGTCAACACTTCGAATCCTCCAAGTGTCCACCGAACCCACGGCCTCAACACGCGATCTTCGCACAAGCTCTCCGTCCGGAGAGAGAACAAAGATGGTTTACGGTGATTTCAACTTTGTATTACCAAAGACTATGGGAAATCCCTTCTAATTCATCATTGAGTTGATTCACAAAGAAAGAATCATAAGAAAGAAACTAACATCAACTCAACGAACAACTAGAATAGAATACTCTCTTAGAATTAGGTCATCAAGCTTAAAGAGAGTTTCTAGGGTTTGAAATTGATTAAGAATCAAAGCATATGAATCCTTGGACCTCCCATGGTCTATATATAGAGTTAGAAGACTTTGAAATAGCGTAGAGATCAAATCAGCCCTTTTTGAAATAGATTAGACTTCAAATCAGCGTTTTTTGGAAATAATTTCGTGTCCAATGTCCGGTCTTGAAAGAATGTCCGGTCTTGACTCTGTCCGGTCTCAGTCCCTCGACCGGTCTACCATTCCGTCAATATTCTCGCAATGGACAGAGTCCGGACAATACCTGAGGATGTCCGGTCTTACCTTGCGTAACATTGAAAACCATGGTACTGGGACCGGACAATGCCAGGATGTCCGGACATGCATAGAAGATGTGCAATGTCAAGCCCACGGGATCCGGACAAAGGCAGGATGTCCGGACATGTATTGACAACCCGCAGCGCACATGCGTACGGGATCCGGACATTGACCATTGTCCGGAAATTGACTACATATATCCAGTTTATTGCAAAATTTATAGTTTAAAGCTTTTTAAAGTCTTCTAACTACTATAACGTTAATGTAAATCATCATAAATGATCTCTAAGATATACCTGAGATGCCGAGCTTTTCTGACGAGTCTTGGATCATCCAACTCTATCTTGGTACACTTGATCTCTTCAAGACTCCGACAATTTCACGAAATCTACCAACCTAAAATATCCTTAACACTAACAGTATAACTTTAGAAACAGTACATTTTCTCATTCAACCGAACAAAGAGTGAAACCCAATTATATTGTTCTATTATGCCCCGAGAGTGTATATTGGCAACGTATCGTTGTCTACTTTCACAAGAACCAAAACCAGGAACAACATTAGACTACTCGATTGCGCCTAACGGTATAACTTTAGAAACAAGACTTTTCTCATTCAACCGAACAAAGAGTGTAAATTTGCAACATATTGTTCTATTCTGTCCCGGGAGTGTAAATTTGCAACATATCGATGTCACCGTTCATAAGCACCAAAACCGGAACAACATTAGACTCCTCCGCTGCGCCCTAATAGTATACCATTGGAAACAGTACTTTTTCTTCTTCAACCGAACAAAGAGTGAAACCCAATTATATTGTTCTATTATGCCCCGAGAGTGTATATTGGCAACGTATCTTTGTCTACGTTCACAAGAACCAAAACCGGGACAACATTAGACTACTCAGTTTCGCCCTAACAGTATAACTTTAGAAACAGTAAATTTTCTCATTCAACCGAACAAAGAGTGAAACCCAATTATATTGTTCTATTATGCCCCGAGAGTGTATATTGGCAACGTAGCGTTGTCTACATTCACAAGAAACAAAAACCGGAACAACATTAGACTACTCGGGTTGCGCGCTAACGATAACTTTAGAAACGATTACTTTTTTCATTCAACCGAACGAAGAGTGAAACCCAATTATATTGTTCTATTATGCCCCGAGAGTGTATATTGGCAACGTATCGTTGTCTACATTCGCAAGTACCAAAACCGGAACAACATTAGACTACTCAGTTTTCGCCTAACAAGTATAACTTTAGAAACAGTACATTTTCTCATTCAACCGAACAAAGAGTGAAACCCAATTATATTGTTCTATTATGCCCCGAGAGTGTATATTGGCAACGTATCGTTGTCTACGTACACAAGAACCAAAACCAGAAAAACATTAGACTACTCGGTTCGCCTAATAGTATAACTTTAGAAACGGTACTTTTCTCATTCAACCGAACAAAGAGTGTAAATTTGCAACATATTGTTCTATTCTGTCCCGGGAGTGTAAATTTGCAACATATCGATGTCACCGTTCATAAGAACCAAAACCGGAACAACATTAGACTCCTCCGCTGCGCCCTAATAGTATACCATTGGAAACAGTACTTTTTCTTCTTCAACCGAACAAAGAGTGAAACCCAATTATATTGTTCTATTATGCCCCGAGAGTGTATATTGGTAACGTATCTTTGTCTACGTTCACAAGAACCAAACCGGACAACATTAGACTACTCGGTTTCGCCTAACGGTATAACTTTAGAAACAAGACATTTTCTCATTCAACCGAACAAAGAGTGAAACCCAATTATATTGTTCTATTATGCCCCGAGAGTGTATATTGGCAACGTATCGTTGTCTACATTCACAAGAAACAAAACCGTAACAACATTAGACTACTCAGTTGCGCCCTAACAGTATAACTTTGGAAACAGTACTTTTTCTCATTCAACCGAACAAAGAGTGAAACCCAATTATATTGTTCTATTATACCCCGAGAGTGTATATTGGCAACGTATCGTTGTCTACGTTCACAAGAACAAAAACCGGGTCAACATTAGACTACTCAGTTGCGCCCTAACAGTATAACTTTAGAAACAGTACTTTTTTTCATTCAACCGAACGAAGAGTGAAACCCAATTATATTGTTCTATTATGCCCCGAGAGTGTATATTGGCAACGTATCGTTGTCTACGTTCACAAGAACCAAAACCGGAACAATATTAGACTACTCAGTTGCGCCCTAACAGTATAACTTTAGAAACAGTACTTTTTCTCATTCAACCGAACAAAGAGTGAAACCAAATTATATTGTTCTATTATGCCCCGATAGTGTATATTGGGAAAATATCGTTGTCTACGTTCACAAGAACCAAAACCGGAACAACATTAGACTACACGGTTGCGCCTAACGGTATAACTTTAGAAACAAGACATTTTCTCAATCAACCGAACAAAGAGTGAAACCCAATTATATAGTTCTATTATGCCCGAAAGTGTATATTGGCAAAATATCGTTGTCTACGTTCACAAGAACCAAAATCGGAACAACATTAGACTACTCAGTTGCACCCTAACAGTATAACTTTGGAAACAGTACTTTTTCTCATTCCACCGATCAAAGAGTAAAATCCTAATTATATTGTTCTATTATGCCCCGAGAGTGTATATTGGCAACGTATCGTTGTCTACGTTCACAAGAACCAAAACCGGAGCAATATTAGACTACTCAGTTGCGCCCTAACAGTATAACTTTGGAAACAGTACTTTTTCTCATTCAACCGAACAAACAGTGAAACCCAATTATATTGTTCTATTATGCCCCGAGAGTGTATATTGGCAACGTATCGTTGTCTACGTTCACAAGAACCAAAACCGGAACAACATTAGACTACTCGGTTGCGCCTAACAGTATAACTTTAGAAACAGTACTTTTTCTCATTCAACCGAACGAAGAGTGAAACCCAATTATATTGTTCTATTATGCCCCGAGAGTGTATATTGGCAACGAATCGTTGTCTACGTTCACAAGAACCAAAACCGGAACAACATTAGACAACTCGCCGTAATAGTATAACTTTAGAAACAGTACTTTTTCTCATTCAACGGAACAAAGAGTGAAACCCAATTATATTGTTCTATTATGCCCCGAGAGTGTATATTGGCAACGTATCTTTGTCTACGTTCACAAGAACCAAAACCGGAACAACATTAGACTACTCAGTTGCGCCCTAACAGTATAACTTTGGAAACAGTACTTTTTCTCATTCAACCGAACAAAGAGTGAAACCAAATTATATTGTTCTATTATGCCCCGAAAGTGTATATTGGCAAAATATCGTTGTCTACGTTCACAAGAACCAAAATCGGAACAACATTAGACTACTCAGTTGCACCCTAACAGTATAACTTTTGAAACAGTACTTTTTCTCATTCCACCGATCAAAGAGTAAAATCCTAATTATATTGTTCTATTATGCCCCGAGAGTGTATATTGGCAACGTATCGTTGTCTACGTTCACAAGAACCAAAACCGGAGCAATATTAGACTACTCAGTTGCGCCTAACGGTATAACTTTAGAAACGATCTTTTCTCATTCAACCGAACAAAGAGTGAAACCAAATTATATTGTTCTATTATGCCCGATAGTGTATATTGGGAAAATATCGTTGTCTACGTTCACAAGAACCAAAACCGAACAACATTAGACTACACAAGTTGCGCCTAACAACGGTATAACTTTAGAAACAAGTACATTTTCTCATTCAACCGAACAAAGAGTGAAGAAACCCAATTATATTGTTCTATTATGCCCCGAGAGTGTATATTGGCAACGTATCGTTGTCTACGTTCACAAGAACCAAAACCGGAACAACATTAGACTACTCAGTTGCACCCTAACAGTATAACTTTAGAAACAGTACTTTTTCTCATTCAACCGAACAAAGAGTGAAACCTAATTATATTGTTCTATTATGCCCCGAGAGTGTATATTGGCAACGTATCGTTGTCTACGTTCACAAGAACCAAAACCGGAGCAATATTAGACTACTCAGTTGCGCCCTAACAGTATAACTTTGGAAACAGTACTTTTTCTCATTCAACCGAACAAACAGTGAAACCCAATTATATTGTTCTATTATGCCCCGAGAGTGTATATTGGCAACGTATCGTTGTCTACGGTCACAAGAACCAAAACCGGAACAACATTAGACTACTCAGTTGCGCCCTAACAGTATAACTTTAGAAACAGTACTTTTTTTCATTCAACCGAACGAAGAGTGAAACCCAATTATATTGTTCTATTATGCCCCGAGAGTGTATATTGGCAACGTATCGTTGTCTACGTTCACAAGAACCAAAACCGGAACAACATTAGACTACTCAGTTGCGCCGTAATAGTATAACTTTAGAAACAGTACTTTTCTCATTCAACAGAACAAAGAGTGAAAACCAATTTTATTGTTCTATTATGCCCCGAGAGTGTATATTGGCAATGTATCTTTGTCTACGTTCACAAGAACCAAAACCGGAACAACATTAGACTACTCAGTTGCGCCCTAACAGTATAACTTTGGAAACAGTACTTTTTCTCATTCAACCGAACAAAGAGTGAAACCAAATTATATTGTTCTATTATGCCCCGAAAGTGTATATTGGCAAAATATCGTTGTCTACATTCACAAGAACCAAAATCGGAACAACATTAGACTACTCAGTTGCACCCTAACAGTATAACTTTTGAAACAGTACTTTTTCTCATTCCACCGATCAAAGAGTAAAATCCTAATTATATTGTTCTATTATGCCCCGAGAGTGTATATTGGCAACGTATCGTTGTCTACGTTCACAAGAACCAAAACCGGAGCAATATTAGACTACCCAATTGGGCCCTAACAGTATAACTTTGGAAACAGTACTTTTTCTCATTCAATCGAACAAAGAGTGAAACCAAATTATATTGTTCTATTATGCCCCGAGAGTGTATATTGGGAAAATATCGTTGTCTACGTTCACAAGAACCAAAACCGGAACAACATTAGACTACACAGTTGCGCCCTAACAGTATAACTTTAGAAACAGTACATTTTCTCATTCAACCGAACAAAGAGTGAAGAAACCCAATTATATTGTTCTATTATGCCCCGAAAGTGTATATTGGCAAAATATCGTTGTCTACGTTCACAAGAACCAAAATCGGAACAACATTAGACTACTCAGTTGCACCCTAACAGTATAACTTTGGAAACAGTACTTTTTCTCATTCCACCGATCAAGGAGTAAAATCCTAATTATATTGTTCTATTATGCCCCGAGAGTGTATATTGGCAACGTATCGTTGTCTACGTTCACAAGAACCAAACCGAGCAATATTAGGCTACTCGGTTGCGCCCTAACGGTATAACTTTAGAAACAGTACTTTTCTCATTCAACCGAACAAAGAGTGAAACCCAATTATATTGTTCTATTATGCCCCGGGAGTGAATATCGGCAACGTATCGTTGTCTACGGTCACAAGAACCAGAACAGGAGCAACCTTAGACTACTCAGTTGCGCCCTAACAGTATAACTTTAGAAACAGTACTTTTTCTCATTCAATCGAACAAAGAGTGAAACCTAATTATATTGTTCTATTATGCCCCGGGAGTGTAAATTTGCAACATATCGATGTCACCGTTCACAAGAACCAAAACCGGAACAACATTAGACTCCTCCGTTGCGCCCTAACACTATACCATTGAAAACAGTAATTTTTCTTCTTCAACCGAACAAAGAGTGAAACCCAATTATATTGTTCTATTATGCCCCGAGATTGTATATTGGCAACGTATCGTTGTCTATGTTCACAAGAACAAAAACCGGGACAACATTAGACTACTCAATTGCGCCCTAACAGTATAACTTTAGAAACAGTACTTTTTTTCATTCAACCGAACGAAGTGTGAAACCCAATTATATTATTCTATTATGCCCCGAGAGTGTATATTGGCAACGTATCGTTGTCTATGTTTACAAGAACCAAAACCGGAACAACATTAGACTACTCAGTTGCGCCCAAACAGTATAACTTTAGAAACAGTACTTTTTCTCATTCCACCGAACAAAGAGTAAAACCTAATTATATTGTTCTATTATGCTCCGTATAACTTTAGAAACAGTACTTTTTCTCATTCAACCGAACAAAGAGTGAAACCCAATTATATTGTTCTATTATGCCCCGAGAGTGTATATTGGCAACGTTTCATTGTCTACGTTCACAAGAACCAAAGCCGGAACAATATTAGACAACTCAGTTGCGCCCTAAAAGAATAATTTTAGAAACAGTACTTTTTCTCATTCAAACGAACAAAGAGTGAAACCCCATTATATTGTTCTATTTGTTAAGGATTTTGTAAGTTGGCGGATTTCGTGAGTTTGTCGGAGTCTTGAAGAGATCAAGAGATTACAAGAAGATCGGACGCTCCAGGACTCGTCAGAGAAGCTCACCTCAGGTATGCATTTAAGATCATTTATGGTGATTAACATTAATAACATAGTAGTTAGAAGACTTAAAAAGGGTTTAAAATATTGATTTTTATGAAAAATATTTTCTGTATAAACCCTGTCCGGATCAGCCCTTTTGACCGGACACAGTGAGTCTGTCATCTGGCTTTTCGCAACACTCTGTCCGGACCAACCTTTTTGACCGGACACAGTGAGGTTGATAGCAGAAAGTTTCGTAGGCCTTTGACCGGATTGTGGATTCTGTCCGGACACAGTGAAGCTGAGCTTTCTGAGTGCTAGAGCCTAGGACCGGACAAACCCCTGGTCTGACCGGTCAGTGCTCACTGCGAAAAATTTGACGACACACTGAGACCGGACAGAGATGGTTTGACCGGACAGTGGACTCGAAAACAGAATTCCTAAAAAGGCTGATTTCAATTCTACTCGACTTCTAAGTCTTCTAACTCTATAAATAGACCATGTGAGGTTCAAGGACGAATATACAATAATATACCTGAAGATACTTCAATCCTAAAACCCTAAATCTCTCTCCTAAGCTTTTTGATCTAGTTCTTAGAGAGATTTGATGGAGATTTGATCGTCAAGTTGATTCAAGGTTCTTCCCTTTGATTCTACCCTTGCGAATCAATTTGATGATCAATTAGACGAATCCCTCCCATCGTCTACGGTGTTTTAACTTGGAGATCACCATAAATCTTCGTGCTTCTTCTCCGGACGGAGGTGTGGTGCGCGGGGATCGCGTGTAGGGGAGCCGAGGACTCGGTGGACGCTTTGTGGATTCGAGGCGTTGGCGCGGCAAGGAGTTGCGGCGTGGTCGGTTGGAGGACTTCAATTGATCGTGGACCAGCGAAGGGTATTCACATAGAAGATTCGGTTAATCGGGTAAAGTCGTGGGTGAATCGCCTTGTACTCGGTTGTTTCTTAGTGAATTTTCGTGTGATCGGTCCCGTGGGTTTTTCACTCCGGTTTGGAGTTTTCCCACGTAAATCTTGGTGTGTTTGATTTTATTTTTCCGCAATTACTTTAAAATCGCATCTAGATTTTTAATTGGCCATTGAACACCTATTCACCCCCCTCTAGGTGTTGATTCCTATTAGATCCTAAGACCTATAACCTACAGTTGGTATCAGAGCGGGTTTAGGTTATTGTCAATGGCCGAGGGTGGTAATATCAATCGACCTCCTTTCTTCGATGGCACTAACTATGCCTATTGGAAAGTCCGCATGAGGGCGTTTCTAATTGCAATCGACGAGAGAGTATGGCAAGCGGTGGAACATGGTTGGACTCATCCCACCGAGGTAGTTGATGCTATTACCATCCCCAAGGCTAGAACTAAGTGGACTAAGGATGAAAACGAACGTTCATCTTACAATGGGGGGATTAATGCTCTGTTTAACTCTTTAAATCAAACCGAATTTTCTCGGATTTCGGCGTGTGAAACCGCCAAAGAAATTTGGGACACTCTTAAAACCACCCACGAGGGAACAAGTCTAGTCAAAGTTCAAAAATTACAAATGTTGACTAGTCGTTTTGATTCTATTCATATGGAAGAGAATGAAAACTTCACCGACTATTACACTCGTCTTCAAGACATAGTCAACACTTGTTCCAACTTGGGTGAGAAAATTCCCGAAACCAAGATCATTCGTAAAATTCTAAGAACTCTCCCCGAACGTTTTCGTCCTAAGGTCGCGGCTATAGAAACCATGAAACATCCCGATGATACGAAAGTAGATGAACTAGTAGGTGCTCTTCAAACATATGAGATGACTTTTCCTACGAACTCGTCTTCTTCCAAGCTTTCTTCAAAGTCTACAGGGATGGCGCTCAAGGCATCAAAAGGTGGCGACGTTGACTCTTCCTCTTCCGAGATGGATTCGGATGTGACGATGGAAGATTTTGAGAAGCAACTCGCACTTCTCACGAGAAAGTTCCGTCGGAACTTTAAGAAAAGATTTCCAAGCTCAAAGTCCTCCTCTTCAAAATTCAACAAATCTAAAGGGAGTACTTCTTCTTCCAAGACTAAAAATTCTGAGAATTTTTCTAAGGACTCTTCAAAAGATAAGAAAAAGGAAGAAGGGCAAATTCAATGTTATAAGTGTCGTGGATTCGGACATATAGCATCGGATTGCCCAACAAAAGCTTCTAAGAAGAAGGCAATGCAAGCCATCACGTGGGATGACCCTTCCGATGAAGAGTCATCTTTCGGTGATGAGGAAGTTAATGCTACCGCTTTAATAGCTCATGATTCTAATATTATATGTTTATCATCTATTGACTCAATTTCCATGTCTTCTATGAATGAACAATTCACACCGGAGAATGCAACGGATGAAGACTCGGATGGCGGGGACATGGTGGATGCTTATCGCCAACTAATTGTGGAGTCAAAGAAGATCGGCAAGCACAATAAGAAGCTACAACATAGGATCGTCGATCTAGAAGGAGAGAATGCAAGCTTAGCTTCATTGATAAAAAGCTTGGAAAAGGAGAAGAATGGATTGGCACGAGCCTACGGATCAATTGTAGAGAAAGTCACTTTGCTTGAAAACGAAAGAGAAACTAATGAGGAAAATATGAAGTTTCTCAACAAGCAAATTACGGAGGCAAGGAAGCAAACATGGAATTCACAAAGACGATAATTCAATTAAGGCAGACTTGAACAACTTCTCCTCCGAAACATCGAAACTTGACAAGATGCTTGGACTCGGTCAAACATCCAAGTTAGGATTGGGTTATGAGAGAACATATGTTGATCAAGTTGCTAAGAAAGTGGGCATGAATTCAACAAAGTCGAAGCCCAAGGTTCAAGGTGAGCTTTCAATTAGAAAAACTTTTGCTAACAAAGTGTGTCATCATTGTGGAGTTCAAGGTCACGTAAAGAGAAATTGTAGACAAAGGAAGAACTCCATGTCACACGTGAACCAAGGGAAACAACTCAAGCCCAAAACGAAGGTTCAAAGAACAACACCATCGCAAGGATGGAATCCCAAGCGCCAAGGGTCTAACCTGAAACGAAGGCAAGTATGGAAGGTAAAGACGAATGGTGCAAAGATTGAGAAAACTTCAATCGTCGACAAGCTTCACTCAAGGATTACAAGCCAACCGACGTACCCCAAAATTCGTAAGGTTTGGGTGCGCAAAGGTGAAGTCTTTCCATACTAAGCGTCTAGTGGCTCCCTACCTCTCTCCCATTCTATTTATATAGGATCACTTTTGCCATGAATATTTAAAAAAAAAAAAAAAAAAAAAAAAAAAAAAAGCTGTGCTAATTTTATCAAATCGGACATCTTGCTTTTATATATCATTTATTGGAGGAATTGGTCAATTCGAATAAATTTTTCAATCTAGATACATTCAATGAGCCATTAAATCTTAAAAGAATAGACAACTAGGCATTATTCTTTGATAAGCTTTGCATATGTGATTTGGTGAACAGTGTGTTGTTTTGTTTTACAAGTGGTTTGTCAAGTGATCTCATTATTTATATGAGTTATTTTAACTTAATTCAATCAATTTAAATTCCTATGTGTCATTAGTTTTGAACCTCATTATCTTTGAAAAATTATGTCAATATACAAGTCAAATAGGTACCTCTCTCTTGAACTATCAAAAGTATATTGAATTTTTGATTGAAGATTTGCATAATAAGAAAAATGTTTTCCCATTTTAAATCACAATAAAATGATCTCATTGTGGGTTGCACTAATTGAGGGGGAGTAATAATTTCATGAGATTAAAGATGTGGAAAGAGTTACATCCCTTTGGGAGTGTGAAAACTACCACCATTCAAGATGTGGAAAGAGTTACATCCTTTTAAGGAGTGTGAAAACTACCACCACATGTAGGAAAGAGCTACCACCCCGGTCGTCCGGTAAGTGTGTGAAGTTACCACATGAAAAAGTGGAGATCTCTAAATAAAAAAAAATGTATCATATATGAGGTTTAGAGAAATACTAGGTGGTTACTCTTAGTTTTTGAACGATATAAGGTGGAAGTTAAGATGCTCAAAGAGCCACTTCTTGAAATTCAACGTGTGCATAACTCAATTGGATCATATTCTTGTGCTAATTTCAGCTTTTGGGATTTAGTCTTCATATATGCAAAATTGATGTTGAAAAATTAGTACTACTATTGATTTAGATCTTGAAAGATGTGCTTATATTTCACAGTATACTATCTTAAATTTTCAATTGATGAGTGGTTCAATATGTGTGACATTTACGAATTTCTCTTGATCATTTTTAGTTATTATATTTCATATGATTATTGAGGAGATCTGGATAAAGCTTGTTTTTAAATTTTTAAATTTTTTAAGAAAACACTTGCTGTGACCGGTCATAAATCACTGACCGGATCCCACGCCCGCTGTCAGCAAATGTGGCGTGGCATCCGACAGAGCGCCTGGCCGTCCGGGCCGGAGCGAACCGCTTATATCCAGCGCGACGTTTTTTTTCCAAACACTTCGTTTTGCGCTTTCTTTATCGATTTTCTCTCTCTAGAAATCCTAGAGAAACCTTCCTTGAGCTTTGGATCATCTTTCCTACTCATCTTCTCGGATTTTAGGTATGGTTTCCATTTATTTTTCCTTTTTGCCCTATTTTTCGGAATTTTAGGGTTTAGAGAAGTTCTTGGTGATTTATCTGTTTTTGCTCAAATTTTTTGTTTCAATCTTGCTTAAGCATGTCTACATTACACTTCTCTGAGGTTTATTGCAAATTTTATCGTCAAATATTCGCGTATTTGTGATCAAACCCTAGTTTTTACTGTTCATAGGGGCTTTTTCGAATTTCTTGCAATTTCGATCAATTTTTGGGCATGTTGTCTATATCAATATTGTTTCTAATGGCTCTAGGATGCTCTAAATTAATTTTTTACATTGTGGCCAATTTTCGCAATTTTTGCTATATATGTCAATATGTCGTTTTTGATCCTTTGAACAGTGACTTTCAAAAATGTCTTCGTGGTTTCTTGTGCTCGTATTCCTTATGGCGAGAACGGGTCCAGGAGCTAAGCGTAGACGCTCCTCCGCTGAGCAACAGGAAGGACAGCAAGCGGAACAATCGGGGAGCGAGTATAACCCCTGAGGAATCGCGAAGAATCTCAGGGCGAGGACTGGGAAGTTCTTCAGGCTGAGATACAGGGTCAGCAAGCTGAGCAAGGAAAGGAGAAAGGAAAGGAGAAAGAGAAAGGAAAAGAGAAAGTAAAAGAACAAGAGAAGTCAAAGAAAAAGGACAAAGGAAAAGGAAAAGTTCAGGAGACTGTACCGGCTCAGGAGAAACGCACATCAGGTCGACGCAAGACAGCGAGGGGGATTGTTATTGGTGAACCCAGATCAGCTGCAGAATCACCTGTTAGACCACCTCAACCTCCTGTGGATCCGAAACGTCTACGGTTGTATTCTTCAAAGAGTTGTGTCGGAGAACGACTTGTGGGGATTGCAAACTTGGTCCGTCGAGCTCCCGCATTTCAAGCATTGGTTGAAAATGGTGAATTGCAGGAAATATGTAAGTTTACAGAGACAACTGGTTATGGACTGGAGCTGATAAGAGAATTCTATATGCGAGCAGGCAACCTAGTCGATGCTGAGGGCGGACCATTTGAGTTTACTACGTCGGTTCGTGACATAGAAATGACTATCACGCCAGACACGGTGGCGTCAGTGCTTGACATGGTGGCACGCACCGACGGGGTGGACTACATGCACTCAGGGCTGGATGCTGTCAAGGACTGGCGAAGGGTGTTCACTGCACTGTGTACACCAGGAGCTGAGAACAATGGTAGCCAGATACTCTCAAAGCATTTGAGAATGGAGTATCGGTATTTGAACTTCGTCGTCTGCTACAACATTATGCCTCTCACAAACACGAAGGTTATTAGGTGGGATCGAGTGTTGTACATGTACTTGCTAGGACATCCCGACCTAGTACGAGCGGGGAATGTTAATTGACCGCACATATTATCATGCGGATACTTCGACAGCACAATGTGCGAGTTGACTGCACATATTATGAGCATTCCTTAGGACCTATTGGAGATACTACGATGGTCAAATCTCACGTTCAACTTCATGGAACATCCCCTCCTCGAGCTGATGCACCTGCACCTGCTTCTCCGCCTGCTGAAGGTTCTGACACCGAGGCATCTATATCTTCTATTTTTCGCGAGCAACAACGATTATCAGGTGATCTCGAACGTTTGACGGCGGGACAAGAAGTGTTGGGGGCAAAGCAAGACAAGCTTATCTCGGATGTCGATCGTTTGAACAAGAAGTACGGTCGCATCACACGGTTCTTGAGACTCCTCTGTGGCAAATTAGGATGTGGAGCCGACGAGATGCCTCCTCCCGGAAGCGACTCCGAGTGATTCTATAGTTAACTCTCTTTTTGTCATTTTTGTCGATTTGTGACAAAAAGGGGGAGATGGTTATGAAGGGGGAGAAGGGGAAATGTTGATATCTCTAGAAACTTTTATTAGATAGTTAACTTTGTACTTATGACTAATGTTTACCTTGTGAATGAAAAGTTCTTGATGCTTGAATGTGTTTGAGATCTTTTTGCAGGAAACGTTCAAGACTTCAAGACTCCAAGGTCTAGGTCATTTTAGGATTGAATAAACTTGTAATTTTTATTTATTCTTTGTTGGATCGGTCATGCAAAGAGTTATCGTTTGGTGATTACGATATTCTCTTGTCTTTTTGATTTTGAGGTTGTATGAGCTATAGGTAGTTTTGTCACGAAATCGCCAAAGGGGAGATTGTTAAGGATTTTGTAAGTTGGCGGATTTCGTGAGTTTGTCGGTCTTGAAGAGATCAAGAGATTACAAGAAGATCGGACGCTCCAGGACTCGTCAGAGAAGCTCGACACCTCAGGTATGCATTTAAGATCATTTATGGTGATTAACATTAAAAACATAGTAGTTAGAAGACTTAAAAAGGGTTTAAAATATTGATTTTTATGAAAAATATTTTCTGTATAAACCCTGTCCGGATCAGCCCTTTTGACCGGACACAGTGAGTCTGTCATCTGGCTTTTCGCAACACTCTGTCCGTACCAACCTTTTTGGCCGGACACAGCGAGGTTGATAGCAGAAAATTTCGCAGCCTTTGTGGGATTGTGGATTAAATGGGACACGGTGGTGAACTTTACGAGTGCTAGAAACCTAGGGCCAGGACAAACCCACAGTGCGGCCGGTCGGTGCTCAGCAAAAATTTGACGACACACCGAGACCAGGACAGAGATGGTTTGATCGGACAAGGTGGACTCTAAAACAAAATTCCTAAAAAGGCTGATTTCAATTCTACTCGACTTCAAAGTCTTCTAACTCTATAAATAGACCATGGGAGGTTCAAGGACGAATATACAATAATATACCTGAAGATACTTCAATCCTAAAACCCTAGAATCTCTCTCCTAAGCTTTTTGATCTAGTTCTTAGAGAGATTTGATGGAGATTTGATCGTCAAGTTGATTCAAGGTTCTTCCCTTTGATTCTACCCTTGCGAATCAATTTGATGATCAATTAGACGAATCCCTCCCATCGTCTACGGTGTTTTAACTTGGAGATCACCATAAATCTTCGTTCTTCTTCTCCGGACGGAGGTGAGTTGCGCGGGGATCGCGTGTAGGGGGAGCCGAGGACTCGGTGGACGCTTTGTGGATTCGAGGAGTTGGCGCGGCAAGGAGTTGCGGCGTGGTCGGTTGGAGGACTTCAATCGATCGTGGACCAGCGAATGATATTCACATAGAAGATTCGGTTAATCGGGTAAAGTCGTGGGTGAATCGCCTTGTACTCGGTTGTTTCTCAGTGAATTTTCGTGTGATCGGTCCCGTAGGTTTTTCACTCCGGTTTGGAGTTTTCCCACGTAAATCTTGGTGTGTTTGATTTTATTTTTCAGCACTTACTTTAACATCGGATCTAGATTTTTAATGGCCATTGAACACCTATTCACCCCCAGGTGTTGATTCCTATTAGATCCTAAGACCTATAACCTACACTATTATGCCCCAATAGTGTATATTGGAAAAATATCGTTGTCTACGTTCACAAGAACCAAAACCGGAACAACATTAGACTAAACAGTTGCGCAATAACAGTATAACTTTAGAAACAGTACATTTTCTCATTCAACCGAACAAAGAGTGAAACCCAATTATATTGTTCTATTATGCCCCGAAAGTGTAATTGGCAAAATATCGTTGTCAACGTTCCCAAGAACCAAAATCGGAACAACATTAGACTACTCAGTTGCACCCTAACAGTATAACTTTGGAAACAGTACTTTTTCTCATTCCACCGATCAAAGAGTAAAAACCTAATTATATTGTTCTATTATGTGCCGAGAGTGTATATTGGCAACGTATCGTTGTCTACGTTCACAAGAACCAAAATCGGAACAACATTAGACTACTCAGTTGCGCCCAAACAGTATAACTTTGGAAACAGTACTTTTTTTGATTCAACCGAACAAAGAGTGAAACCCAATTATATTATTCTATTATGCCCCGAGAGTGTATATTGGCAAAATATCGTTGTCTTCGTTCACAAGAACAAAAAACGGAACAACATTAGACTACTCAGTTGCGCCCTAACAGTATAACTTTAGAAACAGTACTTTTTCTCATTCAACCGAACAAAGAGTGGAACCCAATTATATTGTTCAATTATGCCCCGAGAGTGTATATTGGCAAAATATCGTTGTCTACGTTCACAAGAACCAAAACCGGAACAACATTAGACAACTCAGTTACGTCCTAACAGTATAACTTTGGAAACAGTATATTTTCTCATTCCACCGAACAAAGAGTAAAACCTAATTATATAGTTCTATTATGCCCCGAGAGTGTATATTGGCAACGTATCGTTGTCTACGTTCACAAGAACCAAAACCGGAACAACATTAGACTACTCAGTTGCTCCCTAACAGTATAACTTTAGAAACAGTACTTTTTCTCATTCAGCCGAACAAACAGTGAAACCCAATTATATTGTTCTATTATGCCCCGAGAGTGTATGATGGCAACGTTTCATTGTCTACGTTCACATGATCCAAAACCGGAACAATATTAGACAACTCAGTTGCACCCTAACAGTATAACTTTGGAAACAATACTTTTTCTCATTCCACCGATCAAAGAGTAAAAACCTAATTATATTGTTCTATTATGCCCCGAGAGTGTATATTGGCAACGTATCGTTGTCTACGTTCACAAGAACCAAAACCGGAACAACATTAGACTACTCTGTTGCGGCCTAACATTATAACTTTGGAAACAGTACTTTTTCTGATTCAACCGAACAAAGAGTGAAACCCAATTATATTGTTCTATTATGCCCTGAGAGTGTATATTGGCAAAATATCGTTGTCTACGTTCACAAGAACCAAAACCGGAACAACATTAGACTACTCAGTTGCGCCCTAACAGTATAACTTTAGAAACAGTACTTTTTCTCATTCAACCGAACAAAGAGTGAAACCCAATTATATTGTTCAATTATGCCCCGAGAGTGTATATTGGCAAAATATCGTTGTCTACGTTCACAAGAACCAAATCCGAACAACATTAGACAACTCGGTTGCGCCACAAGTATAACTTTGGAAACAGTACATTTTCTCTTTCCACCGAACAAAGAGTAAAACCTAATTATATTGTTCTATTATGCCCCGAGAGTGTATATTGGCAACGTATCGATGTCACCGTTCACAAGAACCAAAACCGAAACAACATTAGACTCCTCCGTTGGGCCCTAACAGTATCCCGTTGGAAACAGTACTTTTTCTACTTCAACTGAACAAAGTGTAAAACCAAATTATATTGTTCTATTATGCTCCGAGAGTGTATATTTGCAACGTATCGTTGTCTACGTTCACAAGAACAAAAACCGGAACAACATTAGACTACTAAGTTGCGCCCTAACAGTATAACTTTAGAAACAGTACTTTTTCTCATTCAATGGAACAATGAGTGAAACCCAATTATATTGTTCTATTATGCCCCGAGAGTGTATATTGGCAACGTATCGTTGTCTACGTTCACTAGAACCAAAACCGGAACAACATTAGACTACTCAGTTGCGCCCTAACAGTATAACTTTGGAAACAGTACATTTTCTCATTCCACCGAACAAAGAGTAAAACCTAATTATATTGTTCTATTATGCCCCGAGAGTGTATATTGGCAACGTATCGATGTCACCGTTCACAAGAACCAAAACCGAAACAACATTAGACTCCTCCGTTGCGCCCTAACAGTATCCCGTTGGAAACAGTACTTTTTCTTCTTCAACTGAACAAAGTGTAAAACCAAATTATATTGTTCTATTATGCTCCGAGAGTGTATATTGGCAACGTATCGTTGTCTACGTTCACAAGAACAAAAACCGGAACAACATTAGACTACTCAGTTGCGCCCTAACAGTATAACTTTAGAAACAGTACTTTTTCTCATTCAACCGAACAAAGAGTGAAACCCAATTATATTGTTCTATTATGCCCCGAGAGTGTATATTGGCAACGTATCGTTGTCTACGTTCACAAGAACCAATACCGGAACAACATTAGACTACTCAGTTGCGCCCTAACAGTATAACTTTAGAAACAGTACTTTTTCTCATTCAACCGAACAAAGAGTGAAACCCAATTATATTGTTCAATTATGCCCCGAGAGTGTATATTGGAAACGTATCGTTGTCTACGTTCACAAGAACCAAAACCGGAACAACATTAGACTACACAGTTGCGCCCTAACAGTATAACTTTGGAAACAGTACTTTTTCTTATTCCATCGATCAAAAAGTAAAACCTAATTTTATTGTTCTATTATGCCCCGAGAGTGTATATTGGCAACGTATCGCTGTCTACGTTCACAAGAACCAAAACCGGAACAACATTAGACTACTCAGTTGCTCTAACGTATAACTTTAGAAACGTACTTTTTCTCATTCGTAGAACAAACGGTGAAACCCAATTATATTGTTCTATTATGCCCGAGAGTGTATATTGGCAACGTTTCATTGTCTACGTTCACAAGAACCAAAACAGAACAATATTAGACAACTCAGTTGCGCCCTAACAGTATAACTTTAGAAACAGTACTTTTTCTCATTCAACCGAACAAAGAGTGAAACCCAATTATATTATTCTATTATGCCCCAATAGTGTATATTGGAAAAATATCGTTGTCTACGTTCACAAGAACCAAAACCGGAACAACATTAGACTACACAGTTGCGCCCTAACAGTATAACTTTAGAAACAGTACATTTTCTCATTCAACCGAACAAAGAGTGAAACCCAATTATATTGTTCTATTATGCCCCGAAAGTGTATATTGGCAAAATATCGTTGTCTACGTTCACAAGAACCAAAATCGGAACAACATTAGACTACTCAGTTGCACCCTAACAGTATAACTTTGGAAACAGTACTTTTTCTCATTCCACCGATCAAAGAGTAAAAACCTAATTATAGTGTTCTATTATGCCCCGAGAGTGTATATTGGCAACGTATCGTTGTCTACGTTCACAAGAACCAAAACCGGAACAACATTAGACTAATCTGTTGAGACCTACCAGTATAACTTTCGAAACAATACTTTTTCTCATTCAACCGAACAAAGAGTGAAACCCAATTATATTGTTCAATTATGCCCGAGAGTGTATATTGGCAAAATATCGTTGTCTACGTTCACAAGAACCAAAACCGAACAACATTAGACAACTCGATTCGCCCTAACAGATAACTTTGGAAACGGTACATTTTCTCATTGCAGAACAAAGAGTAAAACCTAATTATATTGTTCTATTATGCCCCGAGAGTGTATATTGGCAACGTATCGATGTCACCGTTCACAAGAACCAAAACCGAAACAACATTAGACTCCTTCGTTGCGCCCTAACAGTATCCCGTTGGAAACAGTACTTTTTCTTCTTCAACGGAACAAATTGTAAAACCAAATTATATTGTTCTATTATGCTCCGAGAGTATATATTGGCAACGTATCGTTGTCTACGTTCACAAGAACAAAAACCGGAACAACAGTAGACTACTAAGTTGCGCCCTAACAGTATAACTTTAGAAATAGTACTTTTTCTCATTCAACGGAACAATGAGTGAAACCTAATTATATTGTTCTATTATGCCCCGAGAGTGTATATTGGCAATGTATCGTTGTCTACGTTCACAAGAACCAAAACCGGAACAACATTAGACTAATCAGTTGCGCCCTAACAGTATAACTTTTGAAACAAGATTTTTCCGATTCAACCGAACAAAGAGTGAAACCCAATTATATTGTTCTATTATGCAGAGAGTATATTGGCAAAATATCGTTGTCTACGTTCACAAGAACCAAAATCGGAACAACATTAGACTAATCGATTGCGCACTAACGGTATAACTTTGGAAACGGTACTTTTTACGATTCAAGAACAAAAGAGTGAAACCCAATTATATTGTTCTATTATGCCCCGAGAGTGTATATTGGCAAAATATCGTTGTCTACGTTCACAAGAACCAAAGCAGGAACAACATTAGACTACTCGATTGCGCCTAAAAGTATAACTTTGGTAACAGTACTTTTTCGATTCAACCGAACAAAGAGTGAAACCCAATTATATTATTCTATTATGCCCGAGTGTATATTGGCAAAATATCGTTGTCTACGTTCACAAGAACCAAAACCGGAACAACATTAGACTACTCAGTTGCGCCCTAACAGTATAACTTTGGTAACAGTACTTTTTTTGTTTCAACCGAACAAAGAGTGAAACCCAATTATATTATTCTATTATGCCCCGAGAGTGTATATTGGCAAAATATCGTTGTCTTCGTTCACAAGAACCAAAAACGGAACAACATTAGACTACTCAGTTGCGCCCTAACAGAATAACTTTAGAAACGGTACTTTTTCTCATTCAACCGAACAAAGAGTGGAACCCAATTATATTGTTCAATTATGCCGCGAGAGTGTATATTGGCAAAATATCGTTGTCTACGTTCACAAAAACCAAAACCGGAACAACATTAGACAACTCAGTTACGCCCTAACAGTATAACTTTAGAAACAGTATTTTCTCATTCCACCGAACAAATAGTAAAACGTAATTATATTGTTCTATTATGCCCAGTGTATATTGGCAACGTATCGATGTCACCGTTCACAAGAACCAAAACCGAAACAACATTAGACTCCTCGTTGCGCCCTAACGGTATCTGTTGGAAACGGTACTTTTTCTTCTTCAATCGAACAAAGAGTAAAACCTAATTATATTGTTCTTTTATGCCCCGAGAGTGTAAATTTGCAACGTATCGTTCTCTACGTTCACAAGAACAAAACACGAACAACATTAGACTACTAAGTTGCGCCCTAACAGTATAACTTTAGAAACAGTACTTTTTCTCATTCAACGGAACAAAGTGTGAAACCTAATTATATTGTTCTATTATGCCCCGAGAGTGTATATTGGCAACGTATCGCTGTCTACGTTCACAAGAACCAAAATCGGAACAACATTAGACAACTTAGTTGCGCCCTAACAGTATAACTTTAGAAACAGTACTTTTTCTCATTCTACCGAACAAAGAGTGAAACCCAATTATATTGTTCAATTATGCCCCGAGAGTGTATTTTGGCAACGTATCGTTGTCTACGTTCACAAGAACCAAAACGGGAACAACATTAGACTACTCAGTTGTGCCCTAACAGTATAACTTTAGAAACAGTACTTTTTCTCATTCAACCGAACAAAGAGTGAAACCCAATTATATTGTTCTATTATGCCCCAATAGTGTATATTGGAAAAATATCGTTGTCTACGTTCACAAGAACCAAAACCGGAACAACATTAGACTACACAGTTGCGCCCTAACAGTATAACTTTAGAAACAGTACTTTTTCTCATTCAACCGAACAAAGAGTGAAACCCAATTATATTACTCTATTATGCCCGAAAGTGTATATTGGTAACGTATCGTTGTCTACGTTCAAAATATCGTTGTCTACGTTCACAAGAACCAAAATCGGAACAACATTAGACTACTCAGTTGCACCCTAACAGTATAACTTTGGAAACAGTACTTTTTCTCATTCCACCGATCAAAGAGTAAAAACCTAATTATATTGTTCTATTATGCGCCGAGAGTGTATATTGGCAACGTATCGTTGTCTACGTTCACAAGAACCAAAATCGGAACAACATTAGACTACTCAGTTGCGCCCTAACAGTATAACTTTAGAACAGTACTTTTTCTCATTCAACCGAACAACGAGTGAAACCCAATTATATTGTTCAATTTTGCCCCGAGAGTGTATATTGGCAAAATATCGTTGTCTACGTTCAAAAGAACCAAAACCGGAACAACAGTAGACAACTCAGTTGCGCCCTAACAGTATAACTTTGGAAACAGTACATTTTCTCTTTCCACCGAACAAAGAGTAAAACCTAATTATATTGTTCTATTATGCCCCGAGAGTGTATATTGGCAACGTATCGATGTCACCGTTCACAAGAACCAAAACCGAAACAACATTAGACTCCTCCGTTGGGCCCTAACAGCATCCCGTTGGAAACAGATTTTTCTACTTCAAGAACAAAGTGTAAAACCAAATTATATTGTTCTATTATGCTCCGAGAGTGTATATTTGCAACGTATCGTTCTCTACGTTCACAAGAACAAAAACCGGTACAACATTAGACTACTAAGTTGCGCCCTAACAGTATAACTTTAGAAACGGTATTTTTCTCATTCAATGGAACAATGAGTGAAACCCAATTATATTGTTCTATTATGCCCGAGAGTGTATATTGGCAACATATCGTTGTCTACGTTCACAAGAACCAAAATCGAACAACATTAGAAAACTCGATTTGCGCACTAACAGTATAACTTTAGAAACAGTACTTTTTCTCATTCAATCGAACAAAGAGTGAAACCCAATTATATTGTTCTATTATGCCCCGAGAGTGTATATTGGCAACGTATCGTTGTCTACGTTCACAAGAACGAAAATCGGAACAAGATTAGACAACTCAGTTGCGCCCTAACAGTATAACTTTAGAAACAGTACTTTATCTCATTCAACCGAACAAAGAGTGAAACCCAATTATATTGTTCAATTATGCCCCGAGAGTGTATATTGGCAAAATATCGTTGTCTACGTTCACAAGAACCAAAACCGGAACAACATTAGACAACTCAGTTACGCCCTAACAGTATAACTTTGGAAACAGTATATTTTCTCATTCTACCGAACAAAGAGTAAAACCTAATTATATTGTTCTATTATGCCCCGAGAGTGTATATTGGCAATGTATCGATGTCACCGTTCACAAGAACCAAAACCGAAACAACATTAGACTCCTCCGTTGCGCACTAACAGTATCCCGTTGGAAACAGTACTTTTTCTTCTTCAACGGAACAAAGTGGAAAACCGAATTATATTGTTCTATTATGCTCCGAGGGTGTATATTGGCAACGTATCGTTGTCTACGTTCACAAGAACAAAAACCGGAACAACATTAGACTACTAAGTTGCGCCCTAACAGTATAACTTTAGAAACAGTACTTTTTCTCATTCAACGGAACAAAGTGTGAAACCGAATTATATTGTTCTATTATGCCCCGAGAGTGTAAATTGGAAACATATCGTTGTCTATGTTCACAAGAACCAAAACCGGAACAACATTAGACAACTCGGTTAACGCCCTAACGTATAACTTTAGAAACAGTTCTTTTTCTCATTCAACCGAACAAGGAGTGAAACCCAATTATATTGTTCTATTATGCCCCGAGAGTGTATATTGGCAACGTATCGCTGTCTACGTTCACAAGAACCAAAATCGGAACAACATTAGACAACTCAGTTGCGTCCTAACAGTATAACTTTAGAAACAGTACTTTTTCTCATTCTACCGAACAAAGAGTGAAACCCAATTATATTGTTCTATTATGCCCCGAGAGTGTATTTTGGCAACGTATCGTTGTCTACGTTCACAAGAACCAAAACGGGAACAACATTAGACTACTCAGTTGCGCCCTAACAGTATAACTTTAGAAACAGTACTTTTTCTCATTCAACCGAACAAAGAGTGAAACCCAATTATATTGTTCTATTATGCCCCAATAGTGTATATTGGAAAAATATCGTTGTCTACGTTCACAAGAACCAAAACCGGAACAAGATTAGACTACACGATTCGCCTAACGGTATAACTTTAGAAACATCATTTTTTCTCATTCAACCGAACAAAGAGTGAAACCCAATTATATTGTTCTATTAAGCCCCGAAAGTGTATATTGGCAACGTATCGTTGTCTACGTTCACAAGAACCAAAATCGGAACAACATTAGACTACTCAGTTGCACCCTAACAGTATAACTTTGGAAACTGTACTTTTTCTCATTCCACCGATCAAAGAGTAAAAACTTAATTATATTGTTCTATTATGCCCCGAGAGTGTATATTGGCAACGTATCGTTGTCTTCCTTCACAAGAACCAAAAACGGAACAACATTAGACTACTCAGTTGCGCCCTAACAGTATAACTTTAGAAACAGTACTTTTTCTCATTCAACCGAACAAAGAGTGAAACCCAATTATATTGTTCAATTTTGCCCCGAGAGTGTATATTGGCAAAATATCGTTGTCTACGTTCAAAAGAACCAAAACCGGAACAACATTAGACAACTCAGTTGCGCCCTAACAGTATAACTTTGGAAACAATACAATTTCTCTTTCCAGAACAAAGAGTAAAACCTAATTATATTGTTCTATTATGCCCGAGAGTGTATATTGGCAACGTATCGATGTCACCGTTCACAAGAACCAAAACGAAACAACATTAGACTCCTCCGTTGGGCCCTTATAGTATCCGTTGGAAACAAGTATTTTTCTACTTCAACTGAACAAAGTGTAAAACCAAATTATATTGTTCTATTATGCTCCGAGAGTGTATATATTTGCAACGTATCGTTCTCTACGTTCACAAGAACAAAAACCGGAACAATATTAGACTACTAAGTTGCGCCCTAACAGTATAACTTTAGAAACAGTACTTTTTCTCATTCAATGGAACAATGAGTGAAACCCAATTATATTGTTCTATTATGCCCCGAGAGTGTATATTGGCAACATATCGTTGTCTACGTTCACAAGAACCAAAACCGGAACAACATTAGAAAAGTCAGTTGCGCCCTAACAGTATAACTTTAGAAACTGACCTTTTTCTCATTCAACCGAACAACGAGTTAAACCCAATTATATTGTTCTATTATGCCCCGAGAGTGTATATTGGCAACGTATCGTTGTCTACGTTCACAAGAACCAAAATCGGAACAACATAAGACAACTCAGTTGCGCCCTAACAGTATATCTTTAGAAACAGTACTTTTTCTCATTCAACCGAACAAAGAGTGAAACCCAATTATATTGTTCAATTATGCCCCGAGAGTGTATATTGGCAACGTATCGTTGTCTACGTTCACAAGAACCAAAACCGGAACAACATTAGACTACTCAGTTGCGCCCTAATAGTATAACTTTTGAAACAGTACATTTTCTCATTCCACCGAACAAAGAGTAAAACCTAATTATATTGTTCTATTATGCCCCGAGAGTGTATATCGGCAACGTATCGATGTCACCGTTCACAAGAACCAAAACCGAAACAACATTAGACTCCTCCGTTGCGCGCTAACAGTATCCCGTTGGAAACAGTACTTTTTCTTCTTCAACTGAACAAAGTGTAAAACCAAATTATATTGTTCTATTATGCTCCGAGAGTGTATATTGGCAACGTATCGTTGTCTACGTTCACAAGAACAAAAAACCAGAACAACATTAGACTACTAAGTTGCGCCCTAACAGTATAACTTTAGAAACAGTACTTTTTCTCATTCAACGGGACAAAGAGTGAAACCCAATTATATTGTTCTCTTATGCCCCGAGAGTGTATATTGGCAACATATCGTTGTCTACGTTCACAAGAACCAAAACCGGAACAGCATTAGAAAACTCAGTTGCGCCTTAACAGTATAACATTAGAAACCGTACTTTTTCTCATTCAACCGGACAAAGAGTGAAACCCAATTATATTGTTCAATTATGCCCCGAGAGTGTATATTGGCAACGTATCGTTGTCTACGTTCACAAGAACCAAAACCGGAACAACATTAGACTACTCAGTTGCTCCCTAACAGTATAACTTTAGAAACAGTACTTTTTCTCATTACACCGAACAAAGAGTAAAACCTAATTATATTGTTCTATTATGCGCCGAGAGTGTATATTAGCAACGTATCGCTGTCTACGTTCACAAGAACCAAAACCGGAACAACATTAGACTACTCAGTTGCTCCCTAACAGTATAACTTTAGAAACAGTACTTTTTCTCATTCAGCCGAACAAACAGTGAAACCCAATTATATTGTTCTATTATGCCCCGAGAGTGTATATTGGCAACGTTTCATTGTCTACGTTCACAAGAACCAAAACAGGAACAATATTAGACAACTCAGTTGCGCCCTAACAGTATAACTTTAGAAACAGTACTTTTTCTCATTCAACCGAACAAAGAGTGAAACCCAATTATATTGTTCTATTATGCCCCAATAGTGTATATTGGAAAAATATCGTTGTCTACGTTCACAAGAACCAAAACCGGAACAACATTAGACTACACAGTTGCGCCCTAACAGTATAACTTTAGAAACAGTACATTTTCTCATTCAACCGAACAAAGAGTGAAACCCAATTATATTGTTCTATTATGCCCCGAAAGTGTATATTGGCAAAATATCGTTGTCTACGTTCACAAGAACCAAAATCGGAACAACATTAGACTACTCAGTTGCACCCTAACAGTATAACTTTGGAAACAGTACTTTTTCTCATTCCACCGATCAAAGAGTAAAAACCTAATTATATTGTTCTATTATGCCCCGAGAGTGTATATTGGCAACGTATCGTTGTCAACGTTCACAAGAACCAAAACCGGAACAACATTAGACTACACAGTTGCGCCCTAACAGTATAACTTTAGAAACAGTACATTTTCTCATTCAACCGAACAAAGAGTGAAACCCAATTATATTGTTCTATTATGCCCCGAAAGTGTATATTGGCAAAATATCGTTGTCTACGTTCACAAGAACCAAAATCGGAACAACATTAGACTACTCAGTTGCACCATAACAGTATAACTTTGGAAACAGTACTTTTTCTCATTCAATCGAACAAAGAGTGAAACCCAATTATATTGTTCTATTATGCCACGAGAGTGTATATTGGCAACGTATCGTTGTCTACGTTCACAAGAACCAAAACCGAACAACATTAGACTACTCAGTTGCGCCCTAACAGTATAACTTTAGAAACAGTACTTTTTCTCATTCAACCGAACAAAGAGTGAAACCCAATTATATTGTTCAATTATGCCCCGAGAGTGTATATTGGCAAAATATCGTTGTCTACGTTCACAAGAACCAAAACCGGAACAAAATTAGACAACTCGATTTGCGCCTAACAGATATAACTTTGGAAACAACATTTTCTCATTCCACCGAACAAAGAGTAAAACCTAATTATATTGTTCTATTATGCCCCGAGAGTGTATATTGGCAACGTATCGATGTCACCGTTCACAAGAACCAAAACCGAAACAACATTAGACTCCTTCGTTGCGCCCTAACAGTATCCCGTTGGAAACAGTACTTTTTCTTCTTCAACGGAACAAAGTGTAAAACCAAATTATATTGTTCTATTATGCTCCGAGAGTATACATTGGCAACGTATCGTTGTCTACGTTCACAAGAACCAAAACCGGAACAACATTAGACTAATCAGTTGCGCCCTAACAGTATAACTTTGGAAACGTACTTTTTACGATTCAGCGAACAAAGAGTGAAACCCAATTATATTGTTCTATTATGCCCGAGAGTGTATATTGGCAAAATATCGTTGTCTACGTTCACAAGAACCAAACCGGAACAACATTAGACTAATCGGTTGCGCCACTAACGGTATAACTTTGGAAACAGTACTTTTTCTGATTCAACCGAACAAAGAGTGAAACCCAATTATATTGTTCTATTATGCCCCGAGAGTGTATATTGGCAAAATATCGTTGTCTACGTTCACAAGAACCAAAACCGGAACAACATTAGACTACTCAGTTGCGCCCTAACAGTATAACTTTGGTAACAGTACTTTTTTTGTTTCAACCGAACAAAGAGTGAAACCCAATTATATTATTCTATTATGCCCCGAGAGTGTATATTGGCAAAATATCGTTGTCTACGTTCACAAGAACCAAAACCGGAACAACATTAGACTACTCAGTTGCGCCCTAACAGTATAACTTTGGTAACAGTACTTTTTTTGTTTCAACCGAACAAAGAGTGAAACCCAATTATATTATTCTATTATGCCCCGAGAGTGTATATTGGCAAAATATCGTTGTCTTCGTTCACAAGAACCAAAAACGGAACAACATTAGACTACTCAGTTGCGCCCTAACAGTATAACTTTAGAAACAGTACTTTTTCTCATTCAACCGAACAAAGAGTGGAACCCAATTATATTGTTCAATTATGCCGCGAGAGTGTATATTGGCAAAATATCGTTGTCTACGTTCACAAAAACCAAAACCGGAACAACATTAGACAACTCAGTTACGCCCTAACAGTATAACTTTGGAAACAGTATATTTTCTCATTCCACCGAACAAAGAGTAAAACCTAATTATATTGTTCTATTATGCCCCGAGAGTGTATATTGGCAACGTATCGATGTCACCGTTCACAAGAACCAAACCGAAACAACATTAGACTCCTCCGTTGCGCCTAACGGTATCCGTTGGAAACAGTACTTTTCTTCTTCAACTGAACAAAGTGTAAAACCAAATTATATTGTTCTATTATGCTCCGATGGTGTATATTGGCAACGTATCGTTCTCTACGTTCACAAGAACAAAAACCTGAACAACATTAGACTACTAAGTTGCGCCCTAACAGTATAACTTTAGAAACAGTACTTTTTCTCATTCAACCGAACAAAGAGTGAAACCCAATTATATTGTTCTATTACGCCCCGAGAGTGTATATTGGCAACGTATCGTTGTCTACGTTCACAAGAACCAAAACCGGAACAACATTAGACAACTCAGTTGCGCCCTAACAGTATAACTTTAGAAACAGTACTTTTTCTCATTCTACCGAACAAAGAGTGAAACCCAATTATATTGTTCTATTATGCCCCGAGAGTGTATATTGGCAACGTATCGTTGTCTACGTTCACAAGAACCAAAACGGGAACAACATTAGACTACTCAGTTGCGCCCTAACAGGATAACATTACAAACTGTACTCATTCTCATTCAACCGAACAAAGAGTGAAACCCAATTATATTGTTCTATTACGCCCAATAGTGTATATTGGGAAAATATCGTTGTCTACGTTCACAAGAACCAAAACCGGAACAACATTAGACTACACAGTTGCGCCCTAACTGTATAACTTTAGAAACAGTACTTTTTCTCATTCAACCGAACAAAGAGTGAAACCCAATTATATTGTTCTATTATGCCCCGAAAGTGTATATTGGTAACGTATCGTTGTCTACGTTCAAAATATCGTTGTCTACGTTCACAAGAACCAAAATCGGAACAACATTAGACTACTCAGTTGCACCCTAACAGTATAACTTTGGAAACAGTACTTTTTCTCATTCCACCGATCAAAGAGTAAAAACCTAATTATATTGTTCTATTATGCCCCGAGAGTGTATATTGGCAACGTATCGTTGTCTTCGTTCACAAGAACCAAAAACGGAACAACATTAGACTACTCAGTTGCGCCCTAACAGTATAACTTTAGAAACAGTACTTTTTCTCATTCAACCGAACAAAGAGTGAAACCCAATTATATTGTTCAATTTTGCCCCGAGAGTGTATATTGGCAAAATATCGTTGTCTACGTTCAAAAGAACCAAAATAGGAACAACATTAGACAACTCAGTTGCGCCCTAACAGTATAACTTTGGAAATAGTACATTTTCTCTTTCCACCGAACAAAGAGTAAAACCTAATTATATTGTTCTATTATGCCCCGAGAGTGTATATTGGCAACGTATCGATGTCACCGTTCACAAGAACCAAAACCGAAACAACATTAGACTCCTCCGTTGGGCCCTAACAGCATCCCGTTGGAAACAGTACTTTTTCTACTTCAACTGAACAAAGTGTAAAACCAAATTATATTGTTCTATTATGCTCCGAGAGTGTATATTTGCAACGTATCGTTCTCTACGTTCACAAGAACAAAAACCGGTACAACATTAGACTACTAAGTTGCGCCCTAACAGTATAACTTTAGAAACAGTATTTTTTCTCATTCAATGGAACAATGAGTGAAACCCAATTATATTGTTCTATTATGCCCCGAGAGTGTATATTGGCAACATATCGTTGTCTACGTTCACAAGAACCAAAACCGGAACAACATTAGAAAACTCAGTTGCGCCCTAACAGTATAACTTTAGAAACAGTACTTTTTCTCATTCAACCGAACAAAGAGTGAAACCCAATTATATTGTTCTATTATGCCCCAAGAGTGTATATTGGCAACGTATCGTTGTCTACGTTCACGAGAACCAAAATCGGAACAACATAAGACAACTGAGTTGCGCCCTAACAGTATATCTTTAGAAACAGTACTTTTTCTCATTCAACCGAACAAAGAGTGAAACCCAATTATATTGTTCAATTATGCCCCGAGAGTGTATATTGGCAAAATATCGTTGCCTACGTTCACAAGAACCAAAACCGGAACAACATTAGACAACTCGATTACGCCTAACGGTATAACTTTGGAAATGATATTTTCTCATTCTACCGAACAAAGAGTAAAACCTAATTATATTGTTCTATTATGCCCGAGAGTGTATATTGGCAACGTATCGATGTCACCGTTCACAAGAACCAAAACCGAAACAACATTAGACTCCTCCGTTGCGCCCTAACGGTATCCGTTGGAAAGCAGTACTTTTTCTCATTCAACCGAACAAAGAGTGAAACCAAATTATATTGTTCTATTATGCCCCGAGAGTGTATATTGGCAACGTATCGTTCTCTACGTTCACAAGAACCAAAACCGGAACAACATTAGACTACTCAGTTGCGCCCTAACAGTATAACTTTAGAAACAATACTTTTTCTCATTCAACGGAACAAAGTGTGAAACCTAATTATATTGCTCTATTATGCCCCGAGAGTGTATATTGGCAACATATCGTTGTCTATGTTCACAAGAACCAAAACCGGAACAACATTAGAAAACTCAGTTGCGCCCTAACAGTATAACTTTAGAAACAGTTCTTTTTCTCATTCAACCGAACAAAGAGTGAAACCCAATTATATTGTTCTATTATGCCCCGAGAGTGTATATTGGCAACGTATCGTTGTCTACGTTCACAAGAACCAAAACCGGAACAACATTAGACTACTCAGTTGCGCCCTAACAGTATAACTTTAGAAACAGTACTTTTTCTCATTCTACCGAACAAAGAGTGAAACCCAATTATATTGTTCAATTATGCCCCGAGAGTGTATATTGGCAACGTATCATTGTCTACGTTCACAAGAACCAAAACCGGAACAACATTAGACTACTCAATTGCGCCCTAACAAAGATAACTTTAGAAACAAGATTTTTCTCATTCAGCCGCACAAACAGTGAAACCCAATTATATTGTCCTATTATGCCCAAATAGAGTATATTGGAAAAATATCGTTGTCTACGTTCACAAGAACCAAAACCTAACAAGATTAGACTACACAACTTGCGCCTAACAAGATAACTTTAGAAACAAGACATTTTCTCATTCAACCGAACAAAGAGTGAAACCCAATTATATTGTTCTATTATGCCTCGAAAGTGTATATTGGCAACGTATCGTTGTCTACGTTCAAAATATCGTTGTCTACGTTCACAAGAACCAAAATCGGAACAACATTAGACTACTCAGTTGCACCCTAACAGTATAACTTTGGAAACTGTACTTTTTCTCATTCCACCGATCAAAGAGTAAAAACTTAATTATATTGTTCTATTATGCCCCGAGAGTGTATATTGGCAACGTATCGTTGTCTTCCTTCACAAGAACCAAAAACGAACAACATTAGACTACTCGCTTGCGCCTAACAAGATAACTTTAGAAACAGTACTTTTTCTCATTCAACCGAACAAAGAGTGAAACCCAATTATATTGTTCAATTTTGCCCCGAGAGTGTATATTGGCATAATATCGTTGTCTACGTTCAAAAGAACCAAAACCGCAACAACATAAGACAACTCGCTGCGCCTAACAAAGATAACTTTGGAAACAGTACATTTTCTCTTTCCACCGAACAAAGAGTAAAACCTAATTATATTGTTCTATTATGCCCCGAGAGTGTATATTGGCAACGTATCGATGTCACCGTTCACAAGAACCAAAACAAACAACATTAGACTCCTCCGTTGGGCCCTTACAAGTATCCCGTTGGAAACAGATTTTTCTACTTCAATCGAACAAAGTGTAAAACCAAATTATATTGTTCTATTATGCTCCGAGAGTGTATATATTTGCAACGTATCGTTCTCTACGTTCACAAGAACAAAACCGAACAACATTAGACTACTAAGTTGCGCCCTAACAGTATAACTTTAGAAACAGTACTTTTTCTCATTCAATGGAACAATGAGTGAAACCCAATTATATTGTTCTATTATGCCCCGAGAGTGTATATTGGCAACATATCGTTGTCTACGTTCACAAGAACCAAAACCGGAACAACATTAGAAAAGTCGCTTGCGCCTAACAAAGATAACTTTTGAAATAGTACTTTTTCTCATTCAACCAAATAAAGAGTGAAACCCAATTATATTGTTCTATTACGCCCCGAGAGTGTATATTGGCAACGTATCGTTGTCTACGTTCACAAGAACCAAAATCGGAACAACATAAGACAACTCGCTTGCGCCTAACAAGATATCTTTAGAAACAAGATTTTTCCCATTCAACCAAACAAAGAGTGAAACCCAATTATATTGTTCAATTATGCCCCGAGAGTGTATATTGGCAACGTATCGTTGTCTACGTTCACAAGAACCAAAACCGGAACAACATTAGACTACTCAGTTGCGCCCTAATAGTATAACTTTGGAAACAGTACATTTTCTCATTCCACCGAACAAAGAGTAAAACCTAATTATATTGTTCTATTATGCCCCGAGAGTGTATATTGGCAACGTATCGATGTCACCGTTCACAAGAACCAAAACCGAAACAACATTAGACTCCTCCGTTGCGCGCTAACAGTATCCCGTTGGAAACAAGATTTTTCTTCTTCAACCGAACAAAGTGTGAAACCCAATTATATTGTTCTATTATGCCCCGAGAGTGTATATTGGCAACGTATCGTTGTCTACCTTCACAAGAAACAAAACCGTAACAACATTAGACTACTCAGTTGCGCCCTAACAGTATAACTTTGGAAACAGTACATTTTCTAATTCCACCGAACAAAGAGTAAAAGCTAATTATATTGTTCTATTATACCCCGAGAGTGTATATTGGCAACATATCGTTGTCTACGTTCACAAGAACCAAAACCTAACAACATTAGAAAACTCGCGCCTTAACAAGTATAACATTAGAAACAAGATTTTTTTCTCATTCAACCGAACAAAGAGTGAAACCCAATTATATTGTTTTATTATGCCCCGAGAGTGTATATTGGAAACGTATCGTTGTCTACGTTCACAAGAACCAAAACCGGAACAACATTAGACTACTCGCTTGCGCCTAACAAAGATAACTTTAGAAACAAGATTTTTCTTATTCCACCGATCAAAGAGTAAAACCTAATTATATTGTTCTATTATGCCCCGAGAGTGTATATTAGCAACGTATCGCTGTCTACGTTCACAAGAACCAAAACCGGAACAACATTAGACTATTCAATGTTGCTCAACAAGATAACTTTAGAAACAAGATTTTTCTCATTCAAATTAACAAATAAAGAAACCCAATTATATTGTTCTATTATGCCCCGAGAGTGTATATTGGCAACGTTTCATTGTCTACGTTCACAAGAACCAAAACAGAACAATATTAGACAACTCGCTTGCGCCTAACAAAGATAACTTTAGAAACAAGATTTTTCTCATTCAACCGAACAAAGAGTGAAACCCAATTATATTGTTCTATTATGCCCCAATAGTGTATATTGGAAAAATATTGTTGTCTACGTTCACAAGAACCAAAACCGGAACAACATTAGACTACACAGTTGCGCCCTAACAGTATAACTTTAGAAACAGTACATTTTCTCATTCAACCGAACAAAGAGTGAAACCCAATTATATTGTTCTATTATGCCCCGAAAGTGTATATTGGCAAAATATCGTTGTCTACGTTCACAAGAACCAAAATCGGAACAACATTAGACTACTCAGTTGCACCCTAACAGTATAACTTTGGAAACAGAACTTTTTCTCATTCCACCGATCAAAGAGTAAAAACCTAATTATATTGTTCTATTATGCCCCGAGAGTGTATATTGGCAACGTATCGTTGTCAACGTTCACAAGAACCAAAACCGGAACAACATTAGACTAATCAGTTGCGCCCTAACAGTATAACTTTAGAAACAGTACTTTTTCTCATTCAACCGAACAAAGAGTGAAACCCAATTATATTGTTCAATTATGCCCCGAGAGTGTATATTGGCAAAATATCGTTGTCTACATTCACAAGAACCAAAACCGGAACAACATTAGACAACTCAGTTGCGCCCTAACAGTATAACTTTGGAAACAGTTAATTTTCTCATTCCACCGAACAAAGAGTAAAACCTAATTATATTGTTCTATTATGCCCCGAGAGTGTATATTGGCAACGTATCGATGTCACCGTTCACAAGAACCAAAACCGAAACAACATTAGACTCCTCCGTTGTGCCCTAACAGTATCCCGTTGGAAACAGTACTTTTTCTTCTTCAACGGAACAAAGTGTAAAACCAAATTATATTGTTTTATTATGCTCCGAGAGTATATATTGGCAACGTATCGTTGTCTGCGTTCACAAGAACAAAACCTAACAACAAGAGACTACTAAGTTGCGCCTAACAAAGATAACTTTAGAAACAAGATTTTTCTCATTCAACTAACAAAGTGTGAAACCTAATTATATTGTTCTATTATGCCCCAAGAGTGTATATTGGCAACATATCGTTGTCTATGTTCACAAGAACCAAAACCGAACAACATTAGAAAACTCGATTGCGCCTAACAAGATAACTTTAGATACAGTTCTTTTTCTCATTCAACCGAACAAAGAGTGAAACCCAATTATATTGTTCTATTATGCCCCGAGAGTGTATATTGGCAACGTATCGTTGTCTACGTTCACAAGAACCAAAATCGGAACAACATTAGACAACTCAACAAGGCCCCAACAAAGATAACTTTAGAAACAGTACTTTTTCTCATTCAACCGAACAAAGAGTGAAACCCAATTATATTGTTCTATTTTGCCCCGAGAGTGTATTTTGGCAACGTATCGTTGTCTACGTTCACAAGAACCAAAACCGGAACAACATTAGACTACTCAGTTGCGCCCTAACAAGATAACTTTAGAAACAAGATTTTTCTCATTCAACCGAACAAAGAGTGAAACCCAATTATATTGTTCTATTATGCCCCAATAGTGTATATTGGAAAAATATCGTTGTCTACGTTCACAAGAACCAAAACCGGAACAACATTAGACTACACAGTTGCGCCCTAACAGTATAACTTTAGAAACAGTACATTTTCTCATTCAACCTAACAAAGAGTGAAACCCAATTATATTGTTCTATTATGCCCCGAAAGTGTATATTGGCAACGTATCGTTGTCTACGTTCAAAATATCGTTGTCTACGTTCACAAGAACCAAAATCGGAACAACATTAGACTACTCAGTTGCACCCTAACAGTATAACTTTGGAAACCGTACTTTTTCTCATTCCACCGATCAAAGAGTAAAAACCTAATTATATTGTTCTATTATGCCCCGAGAGTGTATATTGGCAACGTATCGTTGTCTTCGTTCACAAGAACCAAAAACGGAACAACATTAGACTACTCTTGCGCCTAACAAGATAACTTTAGAAAGATTTTTTCTCATTCAACCGAACAAAGAGTGAAACCCAATTATATTGTTCAATTTTGCCCCGAGAGTGTATATTGGCAAAATATCGTTGTCTACGTTCAAAAGAACCAAAACCGGAACAACATTAGACAACTCAGTTGCGCCCTAACAGTATAACTTTAGAAACAGTACTTTTTCTCATTCAACCGAACAAAGAGTGAAACCCAATTATATTGTTCTATTATGACCCGAGAGTGTATATTGGCAACGTATCGTTGTCTACGTTCACAAGAACCAAAACCGGAACAACATTAGACTAATCAGTTGCGCCCTAACAGTATAACTTTAGAAACAGTACTTTTTCTCATTCAACCGAACAAAGAGTGAAACCCAATTATATTGTTCAATTATGCCCCGAGAGTGTATATTGGCAAAATATCGTTGTCTACGTTCACAAGAACCAAAACCGGAACAACATTAGACTACTCAGTTGCGCCCTAACAGTATAACTTTAGAAACAGTACTTTTTCTCATTCCACCGAACAAAGAGTAAAATCTAATTATATTGTTCTATTATGCCCGAGAGTGTATATTGGCAACGTATCGATGTCACCGTTCACAAGAACCAAAACCGAAACAACATTAGACTCCTCCGTTGTGCCCTAACAAGATATCCGTTGGAAACAAAGATTTTTTCTTCTTCAACTAACAAAGTGTAAAACCAAATTATATTGTTTTATTATGCTCCGAGAGTATATATTGGCAACGTATCGTTGTCTACGTTCACAAGAACAAAACCTAACAACAAAGAGACTACTAAGTTGCGCCTAACAAAGATGACTTTAGAAACGATTTTTTCTCATTCAACGAAACAAAGAGTGAAACCTAATTATATTGTTCTATTATGCCCCGAGAGTGTATATTGGCAACGTATCGTTGTCTACGTTCACAAGAACCAAAATCGGAACAACATTAGACTAATCTGCGCCTAACAAAGATAACTTTAGAAACAAGATTTCTTTTCTCGATTCAACCGAACAAAGAGTAAAACCTAATTATATTGTTCTATTATGCCCCGAGAGTGTATATTGGCAAAATATCGTTGTCTACGTTCACAAGAACTAAAACCTAACAACATTAGACTACTCGCTTGCGCCTAACAAGATAACTTTGGTAACAAGATTTTTCTCATTCAACCGAACAAAGAGTGAAACCCAATTATATTATTCTATTATGCCCCGAGAGTGTATAATGGCAAAATATCGTTGTCTACGTTCACAAGAACCAAAACCGGAACAACATTAGACAACTTGCGCCCTAACAAAGATAACTTTAGAAACAAGATTTTTATCTCATTCAACCGAACAAAGAGTGAAACCCAATTATATTGTTCAATTATGCCCCGAGAGTGTATATTGGCAAAATATCGTTGTCTACGTTCACAAGAACCAAAACCGGAACAACATTAGACAACTACTTGCGCCTAACAAGAAAAACTTTAGAAACAGTACTTTTTCTCATTCAACCGAACAAAGAGTGAAACCCAATTATATTGTTCTATTATGCCCCGGGAGTGTATATTGGCAACGTATCGTTGTCTACGTTCACAAGAACCAAAACCGCAACAACATTAGACAACTCTTGCGCCTAACAAAGATAACTTTGGAAACAAGACATTTTCTCATTCCACCGAACAAAGAGTAAAACCTCATTATATTGTTCTATTATGCCCCGAGAGTGTATATTGGCAACGTATCGTTGTCTACGTTCACAAGAACCAAAACCGAAACAACATTAGTCTCCTCCGTTCCGCCCTAACAGGATCCCGTTGGAAACAGTACTTTTTCTTCTTCAACGGAACAAAGTGTAAAACCAAATTATATTGTTCTATTATGCCCCGAGAGTGTATATTGGCAACGTATCGATGTCACCGTTCACAAGAACCAAAACCGAAACAACATTAGACTCCACGTTGCGCCCTAACAAGATCCGTTGGAAACAAAGATTTTTCTTCTTCAACCGAACAAAGAGTGAAACCCAATTATATTGTTCTATTATGCTCCGAGAGTGTATATTGGCAACGTATCGTTGTCTACGTTCACAAGAACCAAAACCGGAACAACATTAGACTACTCAGTTGCGCCCTAACAGTATAACTTTAGAAACAGTACTTTTTCTCATTCGACCGAACAAAGAGTGAAACCCAATTATATAGTTCTATTATGCCCCGAGAGTGTATATTGGCAACGTATCGTTGTCTACGTTCACAAGAACCAAAATCGAACAAAGATTAGAAAACCTGCGCCTAACAAAGATAACATTAGAAACAAGATTTTTCTCATTCAACCGAACAAAGAGTGAAACCCAATTATATTGTTCTATTATGCCCCGAGAGTGTATATTGGAAACGTATCGTTGTCTACGTTCACAAGAACCAAAACCGGAACAACATTAGACTACACTTGCGCCTAACAAAGATAACTTTGGAAACAAGATTTTTCTTATTCACCCGATCAAAGAGTAAAACCTAATTATATTGTTCTATTATGCCCCGAGAGTGTATATTAGCAACGTATCGCTGTCTACGTTCACAAGAACCAAAACCGGAACAACATTAGACTACTCAGTTGCTCCCTAACAGTATAACCTTAGAAACAAGATTTTTTCTCATTCAAATTTAACAAACCGTGAATCCCAATTATATTGTTCTATTATGCCCCGATAGTGTATATTGGCAACGTTTCATTGTCTACGTTCACAAGAACCAAAACAGGAACAATATTACACAACCCAGTTGCGCCCTAACAAGATAACTTTAGAAACAAGATTTTTCTCATTCAACCGAACAAAGAGTGAAACCCAATTATATTGTTCTATTATGCCCCAATAGTGTATATTGGAAAAATATCGTTGTCTACGTTCACAAGAACCAAAACCTAACAACATTAGACTACACAGTTGCGCCCTAACAGTATTACTTTAGAAACAGTACATTTTCTCATTCAACCGAACAATGAGTGAAACCCAATTATATTGTTCTATTATGCCCCGAAAGTGTATATTGGCAAAATATCGTTGTCTACGTTCACAAGAACCAAAATCGGAACAACATTAGACTATTCAGTTGCACCCTAACAGTATAACTTTGAAAACAGTACTTTTTCTCATTCCACCGATCGAAGAGTAAAAACCTAATTATATTGTTCTATTATGCCCCGAGAGTGTATATTGGCAACGTATCGTTGTCTACGTTCACAAGAACCAAAACCGGAACAACATTAGACTAATCGGTTGCGCCTAACAAAGATAACTTTAGAAACAAGATTTATCTCATTCAACCGAACAAAGAGTGAAACCCAATTATATTGTTCAATTATGCCCGAGAGTGTATATTGGCAAAATATCGTTGTCTACGTTCACAAGAACCAAAACCGAACAACATTAGACAACTCAAATTGCGCCCTAACAAGAAAAAACTTTGGAAACAAGACATTTTCTCATTCCACCGAACAAAGAGTAAAACCTAATTATATTGTTCTATTATGCCCCGAGAGTGTATATTGGCAAAATATCGTTGTCTACGTTCACAAGAACCAAAACCGCAACAACATTAGAAAACTCAGTTGCGCCTAACAAGATAACTTTGGAAACAAGACATTTTCTCATTCCACCGAACAAAGAGTAAAACCTAATTATATTGTTCTATTATGCCCGAGAGTGTATATTGGCAACGTATCGATGTCACCGTTCACAAGAACCAAAACCGAAACAACATTAGACTCCTCCGTTGCGCCCCTAACAAGTATCCCGTTGGAAACAAGATTTTTCTTCTTCAACGGAACAAAGTGTAAAACCAAATTATATTGTTCTATTATGCCCCGAGAGTGTATATTGGCAACGTATCGATGTCACCGTTCACAAGAACCAAAACCGAAACAACATTAGACTCCACGTTGCGCCCTAAAAGTATCCCGTTGGAAACAAGATTTTTCTTCTTCAATCGAACAAAGTGTAAAACCCAATTATATTGTTCTATTATGCTCCGAGAGTGTATATTGGCAACGTATCGTTGTCTACGTTCACAAGAACCAAAACCGTAACAACATTAGACTACTCAGTTGCGCCCTAACAGTATAACTTTAGAAACAGTACTTTTTCTCATTCGACCGAACAAAGAGTGAAACCCAATTATATAGTTCTATTATGCCCCGAGAGTGTATATTGGCAACGTATCGTTGTCTACGTTCACAAGAACCAAAACCGGAACAGCATTAGAAAACTCAGTTGCGCCCTAACAGTATAACATTAGAAACAGTACTTTTTCTCATTCAACTGAACAAAGAGTGAAACCCAATTATATTGTTCAATTATGCCCCGAGAGTGTATATTGGAAACGTATCGTTGTCTACGTTCACAAGAACCAAAACCGGAACAACATTAGACTACACAACTTGCGCCTAACAAAGATAACTTTGGAAACAAGATTTTTCTCATTCAACCGAACAAAGAGTGAAACCTAATTATATAGTTCTATTATGCCCCGAGAGTGTATATTGGCAACGTATCGTCGTCTACGTTCACAAGAACCAAAACCGAACAACATTAGACTACTCGCTGTTCTCCCTAACAAGATAACTTTAGAAACAAGATTTTTCTCATTCACTAACAAACAAGTGAAACCCAATTATATTGTTCTATTATGCCCCGAGAGTGTATATTGGCAACGTTTCATTGTCTACGTTCACAAGAACCAAAACAGAACAATATTACACAACCCATTGCGCCTAACAAAGATAACTTTAGAAACAAGATTTTTCTCATTTAACCGAACAAAGAGTGAAACCCAATTATATTGTTCTATTATGCCCCAATAGTGTATATTGGAAAAATATCGTTGTCTACGTTCACAAGAACCAAAACCGGAACAACATTAGACTACACAGTTGCGCCCTAACAAACATTACTTTAGAAACAAGACATTTTCTCATTCAACCGAATGAGTGAAACCCAATTATATTGTTCTATTATGCCCCGATAGTGTATATTGGGAAAATATCATTGTCTACGTTCACAAGAACCAAAATCGGAACAACATTAGACTATTCAAATTTGCACCCTAACAAGATAACTTTGGAAACAAGATTTTTCTCATTCCACCGATCGAAGAGTAAAAACCTAATTATATTGTTCTATTATGCCCCGAGAGTGTATATTGGCAACGTATCGTTGTCTACGTTCACAAGAACCAAAACCGGAACAACATTAGACTAATCAATTGCGCCTAACAAAGATAACTTTAGAAACAAGATTTTTCTCATTCGACCGAACAAGTAGTGAAACCCAATTATATTGTTCTATTATGCCCCGAGAGTGTATATTGGCAAACCTATCGTTGTCTACGTTCACAAGAACCAAAACCGAACCAACATTAGACTACTCATTGCCCTAACAAAGATAACTTTGGAAACAAGACATTTTCTCATTCCACCGAACAAAGAGTGAAACCCAATTATATTGTTCTATTATGCCCCTAAAGTGAATATTGGCAACGTATCGTTGTCTACGTTCACAAGAACCAAAACCGAAACAACATTAGACTACTCAGTTGCGCCCTAACAAAGTATCCGTTGGAAACAAGATTTTTCTTCTTCAACGGAACAAAGTGTAAAACCAAATTATATTGTTTTATTATGCTCCGAGAGTATATATTGGCAACGTATCGTTGTCTACGTTCACAAGAACAAAAACCGGAACAACAGTAGACTACTAAGTTGCGCCTAACAAGATAACTTTAGAAACAAAGATTTTTCTCATTCAACGGAACAAAGAGTGAAACCTAATTATATTGTTCTATTATGCCCCGAGAGTGTATATTGGCAACGTATCGTTGTCGACGTTCACAAGAACCAAAACCGGAACAACATTAGAAAACTCAGTTGCGCCCTAACAGTATAACTTTAGAAACAGTACTTTTTCTCATTCAACCGAACAAGGAGTGAAACCCAATTATATTGTTCTATTATGCCCCGAGAGTGTATATTGGCAACGTATCGTTGTCTACGTTCACAAGAACCAAACCCGAAACAACATTAGACAACTCGCGTCCTAACAAAGATAACTTTAGAAACAAGATTTTTTCTCATTCTACCGAACAAAGAGTGAAACCCAATTATATTGTTCAGCTTATGCCCCGAGAGTGTATTTTGGCAACGTATCGTTGTCTTCGTTCACAAGAACCAAAAACGGAACAACATTAGACTACTCAGTTGCGCCCTAACAGTATAACTTTAGAAACAGTACTTTTTCTCATTCAACCGAACAAAGAGTGAAACCCAATTATATTGTTCTATTATGCCCCAATAGTGTATATTGGAAAAATATCGTTGTCTACGTTCACAAGAACCAAAACCGGAACAACATTAGACTACACAATTGCGCCTAACAAAGATAACTTTAGAAACAGAACATTTTCTCATTCAACCGAACAAAGAGTGAAACCCAATTATATTGTTCTATTATGCCCCGAAAGTGTATATTGGCAACGTATCGTTGTCTACGTTCAAAATATCGTTGTCTACGTTCACAAGAACCTAAATCGGAACAACATTAGACTACTCACCCTAACAAGATAACTTTGGAAACTGTAACTTTTCTCATTCCACCGATCAAAGAGTAAAAACCTAATTATATTGTTCTATTATGCCCCGAGAGTGTATATTGGCAACGTATCGTTGTCTTCGTTCACAAGAACCAAAAACGGAACAACATTAGACTACTCAATTGCGCCTAACAAAGATAACTTTAGAAACAAGATTTTTCTCATTCAACCGAACAAAGAGTGAAACCCAATTATATTGTTCAATTTTGCCCCGAGAGTGTATATTGGCAACGTATCGTTGACTACGTTCACAAGAACCAAAACCGGAACAACATTAGACAACTCGATTGCGCCTAACAAGATAACTTTGGAAACAAGATTTTTCTCATTCCACCGATCAAAGAGGAAAAATCTAATTATATTGTTCTATTATGCCCCGAGAGTGTATATTGGCAACGTATCGTTGTCTACGTTCACAAGAACCAAAACCGGAACAACATTAGACTAATCTTGCGCCTAACAAGATAACTTTAGAAACAGTACTTTTTCTCATTCAACCGAACAAAGAGTGAAACCCAATTATATTGTTCAATTATGCCCCGAGAGTGTATATTGGCAAAATATCGTTGTCTACGTTCACAAGAACCAAAACCGGAACAACATTAGACAACTCAGTTGCGCCCTAACAATATAACTTTGGAAATGCTTAATTTTCTCATTCCACCGAACAAAGAGTAAAACCTAATTATATTGTTCTATTATGCCCCGAGAGTGTATATTGGCAACGTATCGATGTCACCGTTCACAAGAACCAAAACCGAAACAACATTAGACTCCTCCGTTGTGCCCTAACAGTATCCCGTTGGAAACAAGATTTTTCTTCTTCAACTAACAAAGTGTAAAACCAAATTATATTGTTTTATTATGCTCCGAGAGTATATATTGGCAACGTATCGTTGTCTACGTTCACAAGAACAAAACCGGAACAACAGTAGACTACTAAGTTGCGCCCTAACAGTATGACTTTAGAAACAGTACTTTTTCTCATTCAACGAAACAAAGAGTGAAACCTAATTATATTGTTCTATTATGCCCCGAGAGTGTATATTGGCAACGTATCGTTGTCTACGTTCACAAGAACCAAAATCGGAACAACATTAGACTAATCAGTTGCGCCCTAACAGTATAACTTTAGAAACAGTACTTTTTCTGATTCAACCGAACAAAGAGTGAAACCCAATTATATTGTTCTATTATGCCTCGAGAGTGTATATTGGCAAAATATCGTTGTCTACGTTCACAAGAACTAAAACCGGAACAACATTAGACTACTCAGTTGCGCCCTAACAGTATAACTTTAGAAACAGTACTTTTTCTGATTCAACCGAACAAAGAGTGAAACACAATTATATTATTCTATTATGCACCGAGAGTGTATAATGGCAAAATATCGTTGTCTACGTTCACAAGAACCAAAACCGGAACAACATTAGACAACTCGCTTGCGCCTAACAAAGATAACTTTAGAAACAAGATTTTTATCTCATTCAACCGAACAAAGAGTAAAACCTAATAATATTGTTCTATTATGCCCCGAGATTGTATATTGGCAAAATATCGTTGTCTACGTTCAGAAGAACCAAAACCGGAACAACATTACACTACTCTTGCGCCTAACAAGAAAACTTTGGAAACAAAGACATTTTCTCATTCAACCGAACAAAGAGTAAAACCTAATTATATTGTTCTATTATGCCCCGAGAGTGTATATTGGCAAAATATCGTTGTCTACGTTCACAAGAACCAAAACCGCAACAACATTAGACAACTCAGTTGCGCCCTAACAGTATAACTTTGGAAACAGTACTTTTTCTCATTCCACCGAACAAAGAGTAAAACCTAATTATATTGTTCTATTATGCCCCGAGAGTGTATATTGGCAACGTATCGATGTCACCGTTCACAAGAACCAAAACCGAAACAACATTAGACTCCTCCGTTCCGCCCTAACAGTATCCCGTTGGAAACAGTACTTTTTCTTCTTCAACGGAACAAAGTGTAAAACCAAACTATATTGTTCTATTATGCCCCGAGAGTGTATATTGGCAACGTATCGATGTCACCGTTCACAAGAACCAAAACCGGAACAACATTAGACTCCACCTTGCGCCTAACGTATCCCGTTGGAAACAAGATTTTTCTTCTTCAATCGAACAAAGTGTAAAACCAAATTATATTGTTCTATTATGCTCCGAGAGTGTATATTGGCAACGTATCGTTGTCTACGTTCACAAGAACAAAAACCAGAACAACATTAGACTACTAAGTTGCGCCTAACAAGATAACTTTAGAAACAAAGATTTTTCTCATTCGACCGAACAAAGAGTGAAACCCAATTATATAGTTCTATTATGCCCCGAGAGTGTATATTGGCAACGTATCGTTGTCTACGTTCACAAGAACCAAAACCGGAACAACATTAGACACCTCAGTTGCGCCCTAACAGTATAACTTTAGAAACAGTACTTTTTCTCATTCAACCGAACAAAGAGTGAAACCCAATTATATTGTTCAATTATGCCCCGAGAGTGTATATTGGCAACGTATCGTTGTCTACGTTCACAAGAACCAAAACCGAACAACATTAGACTACACAAATTGCGCCCTAACAAAGATAACTTTGGAAACAAGATTTTTCTTATTCCACCGATCAAAGAGTAAAACCTAATTATATTGTTCTATTATGCCCCGGGAGGGTATATTGGCAACGTATCGCTGTCTACGTTCACAAGAACCAAAACCGGAACAACATTAGACTACTCACTGTTCCCTAACAAGATAACTTTAGAAACAAGATTTTTCTCATTCAGCCGAACAAACAGTGATACCCAATTATATTGTTCTATTATGCCCCGAGAGTGTATATTGGCAACGTTTCATTGTCTACGTTCACAAGAACCAAAACAGGAACAATATTACACAACCTTGCGCCTAACAAAGATAACTTTAGAAACAAGATTTTTCTCATTCAACCGAACAAAGAGTGAAACCCAATTATATTGTTCTATTATGCCCCAATAGTGTATATTGGAAAAATATCGTTGTCTACGTTCACAAGAACCAAAACCGGAACAACATTAGACTACACAGTTGCGCCCTAACAGTATAACTTTAGAAACAGTACTTTTTCTCATTCAACCGAACAATGAGTGAAACCCAATTATATTGTTCTATTATGCCCCGAGAGTGTATATTGGCAACGTATCGTTGTCTACGTTCACAAGAACCAAAATCGGAACAACATTAGACTATTCACTTGCACCCTAACAAGATAACTTTGGAAACAAGATTTTTCTCATTCCACCGATCGAAGAGTAAAAACCTAATTATATTGTTCTATTATGCCCCGAGAGTGTATATTGGCAACGTATCGTTGTCTACGTTCACAAGAACCAAAACCGGAACAACATTAGACTAATCAGTTGCGCCCTAACAGTATAACTTTAGAAACAGTACTTTTTCTCATTCAACCGAACAAAGAGTGAAACCCAATTATATTGTTCTATTATGCCTCGAGAGTGTATATTGGCAAAATATCGTTGTCTACGTTCACAAGAACTAAAACCGGAACAACATTAGACAACTCATTGCGCCTAACAAGATAACTTTGGAAACAAAGACATTTTCTCATTCCACCGAACAAAGAGTAAAACCTAATTATATTGTTCTATTATGCCCCGAGAGTGTATATTGGCAACGTATCGATGTCACCGTTCACAAGAACCAAAACCGAAACAACATTAGACTCCTCCGTTGCGCCCTAACAGTATCCCGTTGGAAACAAAGATTTTTTCTTCTTCAACAGAACAAAGTGTAAAACCAAATTATCTTGTTTTATTAGGCTCCGAGAGTATATATTGGCAACGTATCGTTGTCTACGTTCACAAGAACAAAAACCGGAACAACAGTAGACTACTAAGTTGCGCCTAACAAAGATAACTTTAGAAACGATTTTTCTCATTCAACTAACAAAGAGTGAAACCTAATTATATTGTTCTATTATGCCCCGAGAGTGTATATTGGCAACGTATCGTTGTCGACGTTCACAAGAACCAAAACCGAACAACATTAGAAAACGCTTGCGCCTAACGTATAACTTTAGAAACAGCTTCTTTTTCTCATTCGACCGAACAAGGAGTGAAACCCAATTATATTGTTCTATTATGCCCCGAGAGTGTATATTGGCAACGTATCGTCTACGTTCACAAGAACCAAAACCGGAACAACATTAGACTACTCAGTTGCGCCCTAACAGTATAACTTTAGAAACAGTACTTTTTCTCATTCAACCGAACAAAAAGTGAAACCCAATTATATTGTTCTATTATGCCCCGAGAGTGTATATTGGCAACGTATCGTTGTCTACGTTCACAAGAACCAAAACGGGAACAACATTAGACTACTCAGTTGTGCCCTAACAGTATAACTTTAGAAACAGTACTTTTTCTCATTCAACCGAACAAAGAGTGAAACCCAATTATATTGTTCTATTATGCCCCAATAGTGTATATTGGAAAAATATCGTTGTCTACGTTCACAAGAACCAAAACCGGAACAACATTAGACTACACAGTTGCGCCCTAACAGTATAACTTTAGAAACAGTACATTTTCTCATTCAACCGAACAAAGAGTGAAACCCAATTATATTGTTCTATTATGCCCCGAAAGTGTATATTGGCAACGTATCGTTGTCTACGTTCAAAATATCGTTGTCTACGTTCACAAGAACCAAAATCGAACAAACATTAGACTACTCTTGCCCCCTAACAGGATAACTTTGGAAACTGTACTTTTTCTCATTCCACCGATCAAAGAGTAAAAACCTAATTATATTGTTCTATTATGCCCCGAGAGTGTATATTGGCAACGTATCGTTGTCTTCGTTCACAAGAACCAAAAACGGAACAACATTAGACTACTCGCTTGCGCCTAACAAGATAACTTTAGAAACAAGATTTCTTTTTCTCATTCAACCGAACAAAGAGTGAAACCCAATTATATTGTTCAATTTTGCCCCGAGAGTGTATATTGGCAAAATATCGTTGTCTACGTTCAAAAGAACCAAAACCGAACAACATTAGACAACTCATTGCGCCTAACAAAGATAACTTTGGAAACAAGATTTTTCTCATTCCACCGATCAAAGAGGAAAAATCTAATTATATTGTTCTATTATGCCCCGAGAGTGTATATTGGCAACGTATCGTTGTCTACGTTCACAAGAACCAAAACCGGAACAACATTAGACTAATCAGTTGCGCCTAACAAGGTATAACTTTAGAAACAAGATTTTTCTCATTCAACCGAACAAAGAGTGAAACCCAATTATATTGTTCAATTATGCCCCGAGAGTGTATATTGGCAAAATATCGTTGTCTACGTTCACAAGAACCAAAACCGGAACAACATTAGACAACTCAGTTGCGCCCTAACAGTATAACTTTGGAAACAGTTAATTTTCTCATTCCACCGAACAAAGAGTAAAACCTAATTATATTGTTCTATTATGCCCCGAGAGTGTATATTGGCAACGTATCGATGTCACCGTTCACAAGAACCAAAACCGAAACAACATTAGACTCCTCCGTTGTGCCCTAACAGTATCCCGTTGGAAACAAGATTTTTCTTCTTCAACGGAACAAAGTGTAAAACCAAATTATATTGTTTTATTATGCTCCGAGAGTATATATTGGCAACGTATCGTTGTCTACGTTCACAAGAACAAAACCGGAACAACAGTAGACTACTAAGTTGCGCCCTAACAGTATGACTTTAGTAACAGTACTTTTTCTCATTCAACCGAACAAAGAGTGAAACCCAATTATATTGTTCTATTACGCCCCGAGAGTGTATATTGGCAACGTATCGTTGTCTACGTTCACAAGAACCAAAATCGGAACAACATTAGACTAATCGATTGCGCCTAACAAAGATAACTTTAGAAACAAGATTTTTCTCGATTCAACCGAACAAAGAGTGAAACCCAATTATATTGTTCTATTATGCCTCGAGAGTGTATATTGGCAAAATATCGTTGTCTACGTTCACAAGAACCAAAACCGAACAACATTAGACTACTCGCTTGCGCCCTAACAAAGATAACTTTGGTAACAAGATTTTTCTCGATTCAACTGAACAAAGAGTGAAACCCAATTATATTATTCTATTATGCCCCGAGAGTGTATAATGGCAAAATATCGTTGTCTACGTTCACAAGAACCAAAACCGGAACAACATTAGACAACTCAGTTGCGCCCTAACAGTATAACTTTAGAAACAGTACTTTATCTCATTCAACCGAACAAAGAGTGAAACCCAATTATATTGTTCAATTATGCCCCGAGAGTGTATATTGGCAAAATATCGTTGTCTACGTTCACAAGAACCAAAACCGGAACAACATTAGACAACTCTTGCGCCTAACAAGAAAACTTTGGAAACAAGACATTTTCTCATTCCACCGAACAAAGAGTAAAACCCAATTATATTGTTCTATTATGCCCCGAGAGTGTATATTGGCAACGTATCGTTGTCTACGTTCACAAGAACCAAAACCGCAACAACATTAGACAACTCGCTTGCGCCTAACAAAGATAACTTTGGAAACAAGACATTTTCTCATTCCACCGAACAAAGAGTAAAACCTAATTATATTGTTCTATTATGCCCCGAGAGTGTATATTGGCAACGTATCGATGTCACCGTTCACAAGAACCAAAACCGAAACAACATTAGACTCCTCCGTTCCGCCCTAACAGAATCCCGTTGGAAACAAGATTTTTCTTCTTCAACGGAACAAAGTGTAAAACCAAATTATATTGTTCTATTATGCCCCGAGAGTGTATATTGGCAACGTATCGATGTCACCGTTCACAAGAACCAAAACCGAAACAACATTAGACTCCACGTTGCGCCTAACGTATCCGTTGGAAACAAGATTTTTCTTCTTCAATCGAACAAAGAGTAAAACCAAATTATATTGTTCTATTATGCCCCGAGAGTGTATATATTGGCAACGTATCGTTGTCTACGTTCACAAGAACCAAAACCGGAACAACATTAGACTACTCAGTTGCGCCCTAACAGTATAACTTTAGAAACAGTACTTTTTCTCATTCGACCGAACAAAGAGTGAAACCCAATTATATAGTTCTATTATGCCCCGAGAGTGTATATTGGCAACGTATCGTTGTCTACGTTCACAAGAACCAAAATCGGAACAAAGATTAGAAAACTTGCGCCTAACGTATAACATTAGAAACAAGATTTTTCTCATTCAACCGAACAAAGAGTGAAACCCAATTATATTGTTCAATTATGCCCCGAGAGTGTATATTGGCAACGTATCATTGTCTACGTTCACAAGAACCAAAACCGGAACAACATTAGACTACTCCGTTGCGCCTAACAAAGATAACTTTGGAAACAAAGATTTTTTTCTTATTCCACCGATCAAAGAGTAAAACCTAATTATATTGTTCTATTATGCCCCGAGAGAGTATATTAGCAACGTATCGCTGTCTACGTTCACAAGAACCAAAACCGGAACAACATTAGACTACTCAGTTGCTCAACAAAGATATAACTTTAGAAACAAGATTTTTCTCATTCAAATTAACAAACGAGTGAAACCCAATTATATTGTTCTATTATGCCCCGAGAGTGTATATTGGCAACGTTTCATTGTCTACGTTCACAAGAACCAAAGCCGGAACAATATTAGACAACCCGATTGCGCCTAACAAGGTATAACTTTAGAAACAAGATTTTTCTCATTCAACCGAACAAAGAGTGAAACCCAATTATATTGTTCTATTATGCCCCAATAGTGTATATTGGAAAAATATCGTTGTCTACGTTCACAAGAACCAAAACCGGAACAACATTAGACTACACAGTTGCGCCCTAACAGTATTACTTTAGAAACAGTACATTTTCTCATTCAACCGAACAATGAGTGAAACCCAATTATATTGTTCTATTATGCCCCGAAAGTGTATATTGGCAAAATATCGTTGTCTACGTTCACAAGAACCAAAACCGGAACAACATTAGACTATTCAAACTTGCACCCTAACAAGATAACTTTGAAAACAAGATTTTTCTCATTCCACCGATCGAAGAGTAAAAACCTAATTATATTGTTCTATTATGCCCCGAGAGTGTATATTGGCAACGTATCGTTGTCTACGTTCACAAGAACCAAAACCGGAACAACATTAGACTAATCAGTTCCGCCCTAACAAAGATAACTTTAGAAACAAGATTTTTCTGATTCAACCGAACAAAGAGTGAAACCCAATTATATTGTTCTATTATGCCCCGAGAGTGTATATTGGCAAAATATCGTTGTCTACGTTCACAAGAACCAAAACCGAACAACATTAGACAACTCGCTTGCGCCTAACAAGATAACTTTGGAAACAGTACATTTTCTCATTCCACCGAACAAAGAGTAAAACCTAATTATATTGTTCTATTATGCCCCGAGAGTGTATATTGGCAACGTATCGATGTCACCGTTCACAAGAACCAAAACCGAAACAACATTAGACTCCTCCGTTGCGCCCTAACAGTATCCCGTTGGAAACAGTACTTTTTCTTCTTCAACGGAACAAAGTGTAAAACCAAATTATATTGTTTTATTATGCTCCGAGAGTATATATTGGCAACGTATCGTTGTCTACGTTCACAAGAACAAAAACCGGAACAACAGTAGACTACTAAGTTGCGCCCTAACAGTATAACTTTAGAAACAGTACTTTTTCTCATTCAACGGAACAAAGAGTGAAACCTAATTATATTGTTCTATTATGCCCCGAGAGTGTATATTGGCAACGTATCGTTGTCGACGTTCACAAGAACCAAAACCGGAACAACATTAGACTAATCAGTTCCGCCCTAACAGTATAACTTTGGAAACAGTACTTTTTCTGATTCAACCGAACAAAGAGTGAAACCCAATTATATTGTTCTATTATGCCTCGAGAGTGTATATTGGCAAAATATCGTTGTCTACGTTCACAAGAACCAAAACCGGAACAACATTAGACTACTCAGTTGCGCCCTAACAGTATAACTTTGGTAACAGTACTTTTTCTGATTCAACCGAACAAAGAGTGAAACCCAATTATATTATTCTATTATGCCCCGAGAGAGTATATTGGCAAAATATCGTTGTCTACGTTCACAAGAACCAAAACCGGAACAACATTAGACTACACAGTTGCGCCCTAACTATATAACTTTGGAAACAGTACTTTTTCTTATTCCACCGATCAAAGAGTAAAACCAAATTATATTGTTCTATTATGCCCCGAGAGTGTATATTAGCAACGTATCGCTGTCTACGTTCACAAGAACCAAAACCGGAACAACATTAGACTACTCAGTTGTGCCCTAACAGTATAACTTTAGAAACAAGATTTTTTCTCATTCAAATTAGAACAAACAAAGTGAAACCCAATTAAATTGTTCTATTATGCCCCGAGAGTGTATATTGGCAACGTTTCATTGTCTACGTTCACAAGAACCAAAACAGGAACAATATTAGACAACTCAGTTGCGCCCTAACAGTATAACTTTAGAAACAGTACTTTTTCCCATTCAACCGAACAAAGGGTGAAACCCAATTATATTGTTCTATTATGCCCCAATAGTGTATATTGGAAAAATATCGTTGTCCACGTTCACAAGAACCAAAACCTAACAACATTAGACTACAGAAGATAACTTTAGAAACAGTACATTTTCTCATTGGACCGAAATAAGAGTGAAACCCAATTATATTGTTCTATTATGCCCCGAAAGTGTATATTGTCAAAATGTCGTTGTCTACGTTCACAAGAACCAAAATCGGAACAACATTAGACTATTCAGTTGCACCCTAACAGTATAAGTTTGGAAACAGTACTTTTTCTCATTCCACCGATCAAAGAGTAAAAAACCTAATTATATTGTTCTATTATGCCCTGAGAGTGTCTATTGGCAACGTATCGTTGTCTACGTTCACAAGAACCAAAACCGGAACAACATTAGACTACACAGTTGCGCCCTAACTGTATAACTTTAGAAACAGTACATTTTCTCATTCAACCGAACAAAGAGTGAAACCCAATTATATTGTTCTATTATGCCCGAAAGTGTATATTGGCAACGTATCGTTGTCTAAGTTCACAAGAACCAAAACCGGAACAACATTAGACTATTCATTTGCACCCTAACAAAGATAACTTTAGAAATAGTACTTTTTATCATTCCACCGATCAAAGAGTAAAAACCTAATTATATTGTTCTATTATGCCCCGAGAGTGTATATTGGCAACGTATCGTTGTCTACGTTCACAAGAACCAAAACCGGAACAACATTAGACTAATCAGTTGCGCCTAACAAGATAACTTTAGAAACAAGATTTTTCTCATTCAACCGAACAACGGGTGAAACCCAATTATATTGTTCAATTATGCCCCGAGAGTGTATATTGGCAAAATATCGTTGTCTCGTTCACAAGAACCAAAACCGAACAACATTAGACAACTCGATTGCGCCTAACAAAGATAACTTTGGAAACAGTACATTTTCTCATTCCACCGAACAAAGAGTAAAACCTAATTATATTGTTCTATTATGCCCCGAGAGTGTATATTGGCAACGTATCGATTTCACCGTTCACAAGAACCAAAACCGAAACAACATTAGACTCCTCCGTTGCGCCCTAACAAAGATATCCGTTGGAAACAAGATTTTTCTTCTTCAACTAACAAAGTGTAAAACCAAATTATATTGTTTTATTATGCTCCGAGAGTATATATTGGCAACGTATCGTTGTCTACGTTCACAAGAACAAAACCAACAACAGACTACTAAGTTGCGCCTAACGATAACTTTAGAAACAAGATTTTTCTCATTCAACTAACAAAGAGTGAAACCTAATTATATTGTTCTATTATGCCCCGAGAGTGTATATTGGCAACGTATCGTTGTCGACGTTCACAAGAACCAAAACCGAACAACATTAGACTAATCGCTCCGCCTAACAAAGATAACTTTAGAAACAGTACTTTTTCTCATTCCACCGAACAAAGAGTGAAACCCAATTATATTGTTCTATTATGCCCCGAGAGTGTATATTGGCAACGTATCGTTGTCTACGTTCACAAGAACTAAAACCGGAACAACATTAGACTACTCAGTTGCGCCCTAACAGTATAACTTTGGTAACAGTACTTTTTCTGATTCAACCGAACAAAGAGTGAAACCCAATTATATTATTCTATTATGCCCCGAGAGAGTATATTGGCAAAATATCGTTGTCTACGTTCACAAGAACCAAAACCGGAACAACATTAGACTACACAGTTGCGCCCTAACTATATAACTTTGGAAACAGTACTTTTTCTTATTCCACCGATCAAAGAGTAAAACCAAATTATATTGTTCTATTATGCCCCGAGAGTATATATTAGCAACGTATCGCTGTCTACGTTCACAAGAACCAAAACCGGAACAACATTAGACTACTCAGTTGCTCCCTAACAGTATAACTTTAGAAACAGTACTTTTTCTCATTCAACCGAACAAAGAGTGAAACCAAATTAAATTGTTCTATTATGCCCCGAGAGTGTATATTGGCAACGTATCGTTGTCTACGTTCACAAGAACCAAAACCGGAACAACATTAGACAACTCAGTTGCGCCCTAACAGTATAACTTTAGAAACAGTACTTTTTCCCATTCAACCGAACAAAGGGTGAAACCCAATTATATTGTTCTATTATGCCCCAATAGTGTATATTGGAAAAATATCGTTGTCCACGTTCACAAGAACCAAAACCGGAACAACATTAGACTACACAGTTGCGCCCTAACAGTATAACTTTAGAAACAGTACTTTTTCTCATTCCACCGAACAAAGAGTGAAACCCAATTATATTGTTCTATTATGCCCCGAAAGTGTATATTGGCAAAATATCGTTGTCTACGTTCACCAGAACCAAAATCGGAACAACATTAGACTATTCAGTTGCACCCTAACAGTATAACTTTGGAAACAGTACTTTTTCTCATTCCACCGATCAAAGAGTAAAAAACCTAATTATATTGTTCTATTATGCCCTGAGAGTGTATATTGGCAACGTATCGTTGTCTACGTTCACAAGAACCAAAACCGGAACAACATTAGACTACACAGTTGCGCCCTAACTGTATAACTTTAGAAACAGTACATTTTCTCATTCAACCGAACAAAGAGTGAAACCCAATTATATTGTTCTATTATGCCCCGAAAGTTTATATTGGCAAAATATCGTTGTCTACGTTCACAAGAACCAAAATCGTAACAACATTAGACTATTCACTTGCTCCCTAACAGTATAACTTTGGAAACAAGATTTTTCTCATTCCACCGATCAAAGAGTAAAAACCTAATTATATTGTTCTATTATGCCCCGAGAGTGTATATTGGCAACGTATCGTTGTCTACGTTCACAAGAACCAAAACCTAACAACATTAGACTAATCGCTTGCGCCTACTAACAAGATAACTTTAGAAACAAGATTTTTCTCATTCAACCGAACAAAGAGTGAAACCCAATTATATTGTTCAATTATGCCCCGAGAGTGTATATTGGCAAAATATCGTTGTCTGCGTTCACAAGAACCAAAACCGGAACAACATTAGACAACTCAGTTGCGCCCTAACAGTATAACTTTGGAAACAGTACATTTTCTCATTCCACCGAACAAAGAGTAAAACCTAATTATATTGTTCTATTATGCCCCGAGAGTGTATATTGGCAACGTATCGATGTCACCGTTCACAAGAACCAAAACCGAAACAACATTAGACTCCTCCGTTGCGCCCTAACAATATCCCGTTGGAAACAAGATTTTTCTTCTTCAACTAACAAAGTGTAAAACCAAATTATATTGTTTAATTATGCTCCGAGAGTATATATTGGCAACGTATCGTTGTCTACGTTCACAAGAACAAAAACCTAACAACAGAGACTACTAAGTTGCGCCTAACAAAGATAACTTTAGAAACAAGATTTTTCTTATTCAACCGAACAAAGAGTGAAACCCAATTATATTGTTCTATTATGCCCCGAGAGTGTATATTGGCAACGTATCGTTGTCGACGTTCACAAGAACCAAAACCGGAACAACATTAGACTACTCAGTTGCGCCCTAACAGTATAACTTTAGAAACAGTACTTTTTCTCATTCAACCGAACAAAGAGTGAAACCCAATTATATTGTTCTATTATGCCCCGAGAGTGTATATTGGCAAAATATCGTTGTCTACGTTCACAAGAACCAAAACCGGAACAACATTAGACTACTCTTGCGCCTAACAAGATAACTTTGGTAATGATTTTTCTGATTCAACCGAACAAAGAGTGAAACCCAATTATATTATTCTATTATGCCCCGAGAGAGTATATTGGCAAAATATCGTTGTCTACGTTCACAAGAATCAAAACCGGAACAACATTAGACTACACAGTTGCGCCCTAACTATATAACTTTGGAAACAGTACTTTTTCTTATTCCACCGATCAAAGAGTAAAACCAAATTATATTGTTCTATTATGCCGCGAGAGTGTATATTGGCAACGTATCGTTGTCTACGTTCACAAGAACCAAAACCGGAACAACATTAGACTACTCAGTTGCTCCCTAACAGTATAACTTTAGAAACAGTACTTTTTCTCATTCAGCCGAACAAACAGTGAAACCCAATTAAATTGTTCTATTATGCCCCGAGAGTGTATATTGGCAACGTATCGTTGTCTACGTTCACAAGAACCAAAACCGGAACAACATTAGACTACTCAGTTGCGCCCTAACAGTATAACTTTAGAAACAGTACTTTTTCCCATTCAACCGAACAAAGGGTGAAACCCAATTATATTGTTCTATTATGCCCCAATAGTGTATATTGGAAAAATATCGTTGTCCACGTTCACAAGAACCAAAACCTAACAACATTAGACTACACAAATTGCGCCTAACAAGATAACTTTAGAAACAAGACATTTTCTCATTCAACCGAACAAAGAGTGAAACCCAATTATATTGTTCTATTATGCCCCGAAAGTGTATATTGGCAAAATATCGTTGTCTACGTTCACCAGAACCAAAATCGGAACAACATTAGACTATTCAGTTGCGCCCTAACAGTATAACTTTAGAAACAGTACTTTTTCTCATTCCACCGAACAAAGAGTAAAACCTAATTATATTGTTCTTTTATGCCCCGAGAGTGTATATTGGCAACGTATCGTTGTCTACGTTCACAAGAACCAAAACCGGAACAACATTAGACTACACTTGCGCCTAATCGTATAACTTTAGAAACAGTACATTTTCTCATTCAACCGAACAAAGAGTGAAACCCAATTATATTGTTCTATTATGCCCCGAAAGTTTATATTGGCAAAATATCGTTGTCTACGTTCACAAGAACCAAAATCGGAACAACATTAGACTATTCAAATTGCACCCTAACAAGATAACTTTGGAAACAAAGATTTTTCTCATTCCACCGATCAAAGAGTAAAAACCTAATTATATTGTTCTATTATGCCCCGAGAGTGTATATTGGCAACGTATCGTTGTCTACGTTCACAAGAACCAAAACCGGAACAACATTAGACTAATCATTGCGCCCTAACAGTATAACTTTAGAAACAGTACTTTTTCTCATTCAACCGAACAAAGAGTGAAACCCAATTATATTGTTCAATTATTCCCCGAGAGTGTATATTGGCAACGTATCGTTGTTCCTGCGTTCACAAGAACCAAAACCGAACAACATTAGACTACACATTGCGCCTAACAAGATAACTTTAGAAACAGTACTTTTTCTCATCCAACGGAACAAAGAGTGAAACCTAATTATATTGTTCTATTATGCCCCGAGAGTGTATATTGGCAACGTATCGTTGTCGACGTTCACAAGAACCAAAACCGGAACAACATTAGACTACTCAGTTGCGCCCTAACAGTATAACTTTAGAAACAGTACTTTTTCTCATTCAACCGAACAAAGAGTGAAACCCAATTATATTGTTCTATTATGCCTCGAGAGTGTATATTGGCAAAATATCGTTGTCTACGTTCACAAGAACCAAAACCGGAACAACATTAGACTACTCCGCTTGCGCCTAACAAGATATCATTGGTAACAAGATTTTTCTCATTCAATCGAACAAAGAGTAAAACCCAATTATATTGTTTTATTATGCCCCGAGAGTGTATATTCGCAACGTATCCATGCCAACGTTCACAAGAACCAAAACCGGACCAACATTAGACTACTCAGTTGCGCCCTAACTATATAACTTTGGAAACAGTACTTTTTCTTATTCCACCGATCAAAGAGTAAAACCAAATTATATTGTTCTATTACGCCCCGAGAGTGTATATTCGCAACGTATCGTCGTCTACGTTCACAAGAACCAAAACCGAACAACATTAGACTACTCATTGTTCTCTAACAAGATAACTTTAGAAACAAGATTTTTCTCATTCAAATTAACAAACAAGAAACCCAATTAAATTGTTCTATTATGCCCCGAGAGTGTATATGGGCAACGTTTCATTGTCTACGTTCACAAGAACCCAAACAGGAACAATATTAGACAACTTGCGCCTAACAAGATAACTTTAGAAACAAGATTTTTCCCATTCAACCGAACAAAGGGTGAAACCCAATTATATTGTTCTATTATGCCCCAATAGTGTATATTGGAAAAATATCGTTGTCCACGTTCACAAGAACCAAAACCGGAACAACATTAGACTACACAGTTGCGCCCTAACAGTATAACTTTAGAAACAAGACATTTTCTCATTCAACCGAACAAAGAGTGAAACCCAATTATATTGTTCTATTATGCCCGAAAGTGTATATTGGCAAAATATCGTTGTCTACGTTCACTAACCAAAATCGGAACAACATTAGACTATTCAACTTGCACCCTAACAAAGATAACTTTGGAAACAAGATTTTTCTCATTCCACCGAACAAAGAGTGAAACCCAATTATATTGTTCTATTATGCCCCGAGAGTGTATATTGGCAACGTATCGTTGTCTACGTTCACAAGAACCAAAACCGGAACAACATTAGACTACACAGTTGCGCCCTAACTGTATAACTTTAGAAACAGTACATTTTCTCATTCAACCGAACAAAGAGTGAAACCCAATTATATTGTTCTATTATGCCCCGAAAGTTTATATTGGCAAAATATCGTTGTCTACGTTCACAAGAACCAAAATCGGAACAACATTAGACTATTCAGTTGCACCCTAACAGTATAACTTTGGAAACAGTACTTTTTCTCATTCCACCGATCAAAGAGTAAAAACCCAATTAAATTGTTCTATTATGCCCCGAGAGTGTATATTGGCAACGTTTCATTGTCTACGTTCACAAGAACCCAAACAGGAACAATATTAGACAATACTTGCGTCTCTAACAAGATAACTTTAGAAATGATTTTTCCCATTCAACCGAACAAAGGGTGAAACCCAATTATATTGTTCTATTATGCCCCAATAGTGTATATTGGAAAAATATCGTTGTTGACGTTCACAAGAACCAAAACCGGAACAACATTAGACTAATCAGTTCCGCCCTAACAGTATAACTTTGGAAACAGTACTTTTTCTGATTCAACCGAACAAAGAGTGAAACCCAATTATATTGTTCTATTATGCCTCGAGAGTGTATATTGGCAAAATATCGTTGTCTACGTTCACAAGAACCAAAACCGGAACAACATTAGACTACTCAGTTGCGCCTAACAAAGATATCTTTGGTAATGATTTTTCTCGATTCAACCGAACAAAGAGTGAAACCCAATTATATTATTCTATTATGCCCCGAGAGAGTATATTGGCAACGTATCGTTGTCTACGTTCACAAGAACCAAAACCGGAACAACATTAGACTATTGCGCCTAACTATATAACTTTGGAAACAAGATTTTTTTTCTCATTCAACCGAACAAAGAGTGAAACCCAATTATATTGTTCTATTATGCCCCGAGAGTGTATATTAGCAACGTATCGTTGTCTACGTTCACAAGAACCAAAACCGGAAGAACATTAGACTACTCCTGTTCTCTAACAAGATAACTTTAGAAACAGTACTTTTTCTCATTCAGCCGAACAAACAGTGAAACCCAATTAAATTGTTCTATTATGCCCCGAGAGTGTATATTGGCAACGTTTCATTGTCTACGTTCACAAGAACCAAAACAGGAACAATATTAGACAACTCAGTTGCGCCCTAACAGTATAACTTTAGAAACAGTACTTTTTCTCATTCAACCGAACAAAGGGTGAAACCCAATTATATTGTTCTATTATGCCCCAATAGTGTATATTGGAAAAATATCGTTGTCCACGTTCACAAGAACCAAAACCGGAACAACATTAGACTACTCAAATTGCGCCCTAACAATATAACGTAAGAAACAGTACATTTTCTCATTCAACCGAACAAAGAGTGAAACCCAATTATATTGTTCTATTATGCCCCGAAAGTGTATATTGGCAAAATATCGTTTTCTACGTTCACAAGAACCAAAACCGGAACAACATTAGACTATTCAAATTGCACCCTAACAAGATAACTTTGGAAACAAGATTTCTTCTCATTCCACCGATCAAAGAGTAAAAAACCTAATTATATTGTTCTATTATGCTCGAGAGTGTATATTGGCAACGTATCGTTGTCTACGTTCACAAGAACCAAAACCGAACAACATTAGACTACACAAATATACTTAATCCGTATAACTTTAGAAACAGTACATTTTCTCATTCAACCGAACAAAGAGTGAAACCCAATTATATTGTTCTATTATGCCCCGAAAGTTTATATTGGCAAAATATCGTTGTCTACGTTCACAAGAACCAAAATCGGAACAACATTAGACTATTCAGTTGCACCCTAACAGTATAACTTTGGAAATAGTACTTTTTCTCATTCCACCGATCAAAGAGTAAAAACCTAATTATATTGTTCTATTATGCCCCGAGAGTGTATATTGGCAACGTATCGTTGTCTACGTTCACAAGAACAAAAACCGGAACAACATTAGACTAATCAGTTGCGCCCTAACAGTATAACTTTAGAAACAGTACTTTTTCTCATTCAACCGAACAAAGAGTGAAACCCAATTATATTGTTCAATTATGCCCCGAGAGTGTATATTGGCAAAATATCGTTGTCTGCGTTCACAAGAACCAAAACCGAACAACATTAGACAACTCGCTTGCGCCTAACAAAGATAACTTTGGAAACAGTACATTTTCTCATTCCACCGAACAAAGAGTAAAACCTAATTATATTGTTCTATTATGCCCCGAGAGTGTATATTGGCAACGTATCGATGTCACCGTTCACAAGAACCAAAACCGAAACAACATTAGACTCCTCCGTTGCGCCCTAACAGTATCCCGTTGGAAACCGTACTTTTTCTTCTTCAACGGAACAAAGTGTAAAACCAAATTATATTGTTTTATTATGCTCCGAGAGTATATATTGGCAACGTATCGTTGTCTACGTTCACAAGAACAAAAACCGGAACAACAGTAGACTACTAAGTTGCGCCCTAACAGTATAACTTTAGAAACAGTACTTTTTCTCATTCAACGGAACAAAGAGTGAAACCTAATTATATTGTTCTATTATGCCCCGAGAGTGTATATTGGCAACGTATCGTTGTCGACGTTCACAAGAACCAAAACCGGAACAACATTAGACTAATCAGTTGCGCCCTAACAGTATAACTTTGGAAACAGTACTTTTTCTGATTCAACCGAACAAAGAGTGAAACCCAATTATATTGTTCTATTATGCCTCGAGAGTGTATATTGGCAAAATATCGTTGTCTACGTTCACAAGAACCAAAACCGGAACAACATTAGACTACACAGTTGCGCCCTAACTATATAACTTTGGAAACAGTACTTTTTCTTATTCCACCGATCAAAGAGTAAAACCAAATTATATTGTTCTATTATGCCCCGAGAGTGTATATTAGCAACGTATCGCTGTCTACGTTCACAAGAACCAAAACCGGAACAACATTAGACTACTCAGTTGCTCCCTAACAGTATAACTTTAGAAACAGTACTTTTTCTCATTCCGCCGAACAAACAGTGAAACCCAATTAAAATGTTCTATTATGCCCCGAGAGTGTATATTGGCAACGTTTCATTGTCTACGTTCACAAGAACCAAAACAGGAACAATATTAGACAACTCAGTTGCGCCCTAACAGTATAACTTTAGAAACAATACTTTGTCCCTTTCAACCGAACAAAGGGTGAAACCCAATTATATTGTTCTATTATGCCCCAATAGTGTATATTGGAAAAATATCGTTGTCCACGTTCACAAGAACCAAAACCGGAACAACATTAGACTACACAGTTGCGCCCTAACAGTATAACTTTAGAAACAGTACATTTTCTCATTCAACCGAACAAAGAGTGAAACCCAATTATATTGTTCTATTATGCCCCGAAGCTGTATATTGGCAAAATATCGTTGTCTACGTTCACCGTAACCAAAATCTAACAACATTAGACTACTCAGTTGCGCCCTAACAGTATAACTTTGGAAACAGTACTTTTTCTCATTCCACCGATCAAAGAGTAAAAAACCTAATTATATTGTTCTATTATGCCCCGAGAGTGTATATTGGCAACGTATCGTTGTCTACGTTCACAAGAACCAAAACCGGAACAACATTAGACTACACAGTTGCGCCCTAACTGTATAACTTTAGAAACAGTACATTTTCTCATTCAACCGAACAAAGAGTGAAACCCAATTATATTGTTCTATTATGCCCCGAAAGTTTATATTGGCAAAATATCGTTGTCTACGTTCACAAGAACCAAAATCGAACAACATTAGACTATTCAATTGCACCCTAACAAAGATAACTTTGGAAACAAGATTTTTTTCTCATTCCACCGATCAAAGAGTAAAACCTAATTATATTGTTCTATTATGCCCCGAGAGTGTATATTGGCAACGTATCGTTGTCTACGTTCACAAGAACCAAACCTAACAACATTAGACTAATCATTGCGCCTAACAAGATAACTTTAGAAACAGTACTTTTTCTCATTCAACCGAACAAAGAGTGAAACCCAATTATATTGTTCAATTATGCCCCGAGAGTGTATATTGGCAAAATATCGTTGTCTGCGTTCACAAGAACCAAAACCGGAACAACATTAGACAACTCGATTGCGCCTAACAAAGATAACTTTGGAAACAAGACATTTTCTCATTCCACCGAACAAAGAGTAAAACCTAATTATATTGTTCTATTATGCCCGAGAGTGTATATTGGCAACGTATCGATGTCACCGTTCACAAGAACCAAAACCGAAACAACATTAGACTCCTCCGTTGCGCCCTAACAAGTATCCCGTTGGAAACAAGATTTTTCTTCTTCAACTAACAAAGTGTAAAACCAAATTATATTGTTTTATTATGCTCCGAGAGTATATATTGGCAACGTATCGTTGTCTACGTTCACAAGAACAAAACCGGAACAACAGTAGACTACTACGTTGCGCCTAACAAAGATAACTTTAGAAACAAGATTTTTCTCATTCAACCGAACAAAGAGTGAAACCCAATTATATTGTTCTATTATGCCCCGAGAGCGTATAATGCCAACGTATAGTAGTCGACGTTCACAAGAACCAAAACCGAACAACATTAGACTAATCTGGCTCCGCCTAACAAGATAACTTTGGAAACAAGATTTCTTTTCTGATTCAACCGAACAAAGAGTGAAACCCAATTATATTGTTCTATTATGCCTCGAGAGTGTATATTGGCAAAATATCGTTGTCTACGTTCACAAGAACCAAAACCGGAACAACATTAGACTACTCAGTTGCGCCCTAACAGTATAACTTTGGAAACAGTACTTTATCTGATTCAACCGAACAAAGAGTGAAACCCAATTATATTATTCTATTATGCCCCGAGAGTGTATATTGGCAAAATATCGTTGTCTACGTTCACAAGAACCAAAACCGGAACAACATTAGACAACCTTGCGCCTAACAAAGATAACTTTAGAAACAAGATTTTATCTCATTCAACCGAACAAAGAGTGAAACCCAATTATATTGTTCTATTATGCCCCGAGAGTGTATATTGGCGACGTATCGTTGTCTACGTTCATAAGAACCAAAACCGGAACAACATTAGACAACTTAGTTGCGCCCTAACAGTATAACTTTGGAAACAGTACATTTTCTCATTCCACCGAACAAAGAGTAAAACCTAATTATATTGTTCTATTATGCCCCGAGAGTGTATATTGGCAACGTATCGATGTCACCGTTCACAAGAACCAAACCCGAAACAACATTAGACTCCTCCGTTGCGCCCTAACAGTATCCCGTTGGAAACAGTACTTTTTCTTCTTTAATGGAACAAAGTGTAAAACCAAATTATATTGTTCTATTATGCTCCGAGAGTATATATTGGCAACGTATCGTTGTCTATGTTCACAAGAACAAAAACCGGAACAACAGTAGACAACTAAGTTGCGCCCTAACAGTATAATAGAAACAGTACTTTTTCTCATTCAACGGAACAAAGAGTGAAACCCAATTATATTGTCCTATTATGCCCTGAGAGTGTATATTGTCAACATATCGTTGTTTACGTTCACAAGAACCAAAACCGGAACATCATTAGACTACACAGTTGCGCCCTAACAGTATAACTTTAGAAACAGTACATTTTCTCATTCAAGCGAACAAAGACTGAAACCCAATTATAATGTTCTATTATGCCCCGAAAGTATATATTGGCAACGTATCGTTGTCTACGTTCAAAATATCGTTGTCTACGTTCACAAGAACCAAAATCGGAACAACATTAGACTACTCAGTTGCACCCTAACAGTATAACTTTGGAAACAGTACTTTTTCTCATTCCACCGATAAAAGAGTAAAAACCTAATTATATTGTTCTATTATACCCCGAGAGTGTATATTGGCAACGTATCGTTGTCTACGTTCACAAGAACCAAAACCGGAACAACATTAGACTACTCAGTTGCGCCCTAACAGTATAACTTTGGAAACAGTACTTTTTCTGATTCAACCGAACAAAGGGTGAAACCCAATTATATTGTTCTTTTATGCCCCGAGAGTGTATTTTGGCAAAATATCGTTGTCTACGTTCACAAGAACCAAAACCGGAACAACATTAGACTACTCAGTTGCGCCTAACAAAGATAACTTTAGAAACAAGATTTTTATCTCATTCAACCGAACAAAGAGTGAAACCCAATTATAATGTTCTATTTTGCCCCGAGAGTGTATATTGACAACGAATCGTTGACTACGTTCACAAGAACCAAAACCGAACAACATTAGACAACTTGCGCCTAACAAGATAACTTTTGAAACAGTACATTTTCTCATTCCACCGAACAAAGAGTAAAACCTAATTATATTGTTCTATTATGCCCCGAGAGTGTATATTGGCAACGTATCGATGTCACCGTTCACAAGAACCAAAATCGAAACAACATTAGACTCCTCCGTTGCGCCCTAACAGTATCCCGTTGGAAACAGTACTTTTTCTTCTTCAACGGAACAAAGTGTAAATCCAAATTATATTGTTCTATTATGCTCCGAGAGTATATATTGGCAACGTATCGTTGTCTATGTTCACAAGAACAAAAACCGAACAACAAGAGACAACTAAGTTGCGCCTAACAAAGATAGTAGAAACAAGATTTTTCTCATTCAACTAACAAAGAGTGAAACCCAATTATATTGTCCTATTATGCCCTGAGAGTGTATATTGTCAACATATCGTTGTTTACGTTCACAAGAACCAAAACCGGAACAACATTTGACTACTCAGTTGCTCCCTAACAGTATAACTTTAGAAACAAGATTTTTCTCATTCAAATTAACAAACAGTTGAAACCAAATTATATTGTTCTATTATGCCCGAGAGTGTATAATGGCAACGTTTCATTGTCTACGTTCACAAGAACCAAAACCGGAACAACATTAGACAACTCAGTTGCGCCCTAACAGTATTACTTTAGAATCAGTACTTTTTCTCATTCAACCGAACAAAGAGTGTAACCCAATTATCTTGTTCTATTATGCCCCAATAGTGTATATTGGAAAAATATCGTTGTCTACGTTCACAAGAACCAAAACCGGAACAACATTAGACTTCACTTGCGCCTAACAAAGATAACTTCGTAAATGACATTTTCTCATTTAAGCGAACAAAGACTGAAACCCAATTATATTGTTTTATTATGCCCCGAAAATGTATATTGGCAACGTATCGTTGTCTACGTTCAAAATATCGTTGTCTACGTTCACAAGAACCAAAATCGGAACAACATTAGACTACTCGAGCACCCTAACAAAGATAACTTTGGAAACAAGATTTTTCTCATTCCACCGATAAAAGAGTAAAAACCTAATTACATTGTTCTATTATACCCCGAGAGTGTATATTGGCAACGTATCTTTGTCTACGTTCACAAGAACCAAAACCGGAACAACATTAGACAACTCAGTTGCGCCCTAACAGTATAACTTTGGAAACAGTACTTTTTATGATTCAACCGAACAAAGGGTGAAACCCAATTATATTGTTCTTTTATGCCCCGAGAGTGTATATTGGCAAAATATCGTTGTCTACGTTCACAAGAACCAAAACCTAACAACATTAGACTACTCGCCGCGCCTAACAAGATAACTTTAGAAACAAGATTTTTTTCTCATTCAACCGAACAAAGAATGAAACCCAATTATATTGTTCGATTATGCCCGAGAGTGTATATTGGCAACATATCGTTGTCTACGCTCACAAGAACCAAAACCGAACAACATTGGAAAACTCGCTTGCGCCTAACAAGATAACTTTAGAAACAGCTTCTTTTTCTCATTCAACCGAACAAAGAGTGAAACCCAATTATATTGTTCTATTATGCCCCGAGAGTGTATATTGGCAACGTATCGTTGTCTACGTTCACAAGAACCAAAATCGAACAACATTAGACAACTCGCTTGCGCCTAACAAAGATAACTTTGGAAACAGTACTTTTTCTCATTCCACCGAACAAAGAGTAAAACCTAATTATATTGTTCTATTATGCCTCGAGAGTGTATATTGGCAACGTTTCATTGTCTACGTTCACAAGAACCAAAACAGGAACAATATTAGACAACTTAGTTGCGCCCTAACAGTATAACTTTAGAAACAGTACTTTTTCTCATTCAACCGAACAAAGAGTGAAACCCAATTATATTGTTCGATTATGCCCCAATAGTGTATATTGGAAAAATATCGTTGTCTACGTTCACAAGAACCAAAATCGGAACAACATTAGACTACACAGTTGCGCCCTAACAGTATAACTTTAGAAACAGTACATTTTCTCATTCAACCGAACAAAGAGTGAAACCCAATTATATTGTTCTATTATGCCCCGAAAGTGTATATTGGCAAAATATCGTTGTCTACATTCACAAGAACCAAAATCGGAACAACATTAGACTACTCTTGCACCCTAAAAAGATAACTTTGGAAACAGATTTTTCTCATTCACCCGATCAAAGAGTAAAAACCTAATTATATTGTTCTATTATGCCCCGAGAGTGTATATTGGCAACGTATCGTTGTCTACGTTCACAAGAACCAAAACCTAACAACATTAGACTAATCATCACTCTAACGTATAACTTTGGAAACAGTACATTTTCTCATTCCACCGAACAAAGAGTAAAACCTAATTATATTGTTCTATTATGCCCCGAGAGTGTATATTGGCAACGTATCGATGTCACCGTTCACAAGAACCAAAACCGAAACAACATTAGACTCCTCCGTTGCGCCCTAACAATATCCCGTTGGAAACAGTACTTTTTCTTCTTTAACGGAACAAAGTGTAAAACCAAATTATATTGTTCTATTATGCTCCGAGAGTATATATTGGCAACGTATCGTTGTCTACGTTCACAAGAACAAACCTAACAACAGAGACTACTAAGTTGCGCCATAACAAAGATAACTTTAGAAACAAGATTTTTCTCATTCAACCGAACAAAGAGTGAAACCCAATTATATTGTTCAATTATGCCCCGAGAGTGTATATTGGCAACATATCGTTGTCTACGTTCACAAGAACCAAAACCGGAACAACATTAGACTACTCAGTTGCTCCCTAACAGTATAACTTTAGAAACAGTACTTTTTCTCATTCAGCCGAACAAACAGTGAAACCCAATTATATTGTTCTATTATGCCCCGAGAGTGTATATTGGCAACGTATCATTGTCTACGTTCACAAGAACCAAAACGAGAACAATATTAGACAACTTCGATTGCGCCCTAACAGTATAACTTTAGAATCAGTACTTTTTCTCATTCAACCGAACAAAGAGTGAAACCCAATTATATTGTTCCATTATGCCCCGAAAGTGTATATTGGCAAAATATCGTTGTCTACGTTCACAAGAACCAAAACCGGAACAACATTAGACTACTCAGTTGCGCCCTAACAGTATAACTTTGGAAACAGTACATTTTCTCATTCCACCGAACAAAGAGTAAAACCTAATTATATTGTTCTATTATGCCTCGAGAGTGTATATTGGCAACGTTTCATTGTCTACGTTCACAAGAACCAAAACAGGAACAATATTAGACAACTCAGTTGCGCCCTAACAGTATAACTTTAGAAACAGTACTTTTTCTCATTCAACCGAACAAAGAGTAAAACCCAATTATATTGTTCTATTATGCCCCAATAGTGTATATTAGAAATATCGTTGTCTACGTTCACAAGAACCAAAAGCCGGAACAACATTAGACTACTCAGTTGCGCCCTAACAGTATAACTTTAGAAACAGTACTTTTTCTCATTCCACCGAACAAAGAGTAAAACCCAATTATATTGTTCTATTCTGCCCCGAAAGTGTATAATGGCAAAATATCGTTGTCTACGTTCACAAGAACCAAAACCGGAACAACATTAGACTACTCAGTTGCACCCTAACAGTATAACTTTGGAAACAGTACTTTTTCTCATTCAATCGAACAAAGAGTAAAACCTAATTATATTGTTCTATTATGCCCCGAGAGTGTATATTGGCAACGTATCGTTGTCTACGTTCACAAGAACAAAAACCGGAACAACATTAGACTACTCAGTTGCGCCCTAACAGTATAACTTTAGAAACAGTACTTTTTCTCATTCAACCGAACAAAGAGTGAAACCCAATTATATTGTTCTATTATGCCCCGAGAGTGTATATTGGCAAAATATCGTTGTCTACGTTCACAAGAACCAAAGCAGGAACAACATTAGACAACTCGATTGCGCCCTAACGGTATAACTTTGGAAACGAGTACATTTTCTCATTCAACCGAACAAAGAGTGAAACCCAATTATATTGTTCTATTATGCCCCGAGAGTGTATATTGGCAACGTATCGTTGTCTACGTTCACAAGAACCAAAACCGAAACAACATTAGACTCCTCCGTTGCGCTCTAACAGTATCCCGTTGGAAACTATACTTTTTCTTCTTCAACGGAACACAGTGTAAAACCAAATCATATTGTTCTATTATGCTCAGTATATATTGGCAACGTATCGTTGTCTACGTTCACAAGAACAAAAACCGGAACAACAGTAGACTACTAAGTTGCGCCCTAACAGTATAATAGAAACAGTACTTTTTCTCATTCAACGGAACAAAGAGTGAAACCCAATTATATTGTCCTATTATGCCCTGAGAGTGTATATTGTCAACATATCGTTGTTTACGTTCACAAGAACCAAAACCGGAACAACATTAGACTACTCAGTTACTCCCTAACAGTATAACTTTAGAAACAGTACTTTTTCTCATTCAGCCGAACAAACAGTGAAACCAAATTATATTGTTCTATTATGCCCCGAGAGTGTATAATGGCAACGTTTCATTGTCTACGTTCACAAGAACCAAGCAGGAACAATATTAGACAACCCAGTTGCGCCCTAACAGTATTACTTTAGAATCAGTACTTTTTCTCATTCAACCGAACAAAGAGTGAAACCCAATTATATTGTTCTATTATGCCCCAATAGTGTATATTGGAAAAATATCGTTGTCTACGTTCACAAGAACCAAAACCGGAACAACATTAGACTTCACAGTTGCGCCCTAACAAAGATACATTTTCTCATTTAAGCGAACAAAGAAGAAACCCAATTATATTGTTTTATTATGCCCGAAAATGTATATTGGCAACGTATCGTTGTCTACGTTCAAAATATCGTTGTTTACGTTCACAAGAACCAAAACCGGACCAACATTAGACTACTCAGTTGCACCCTAACAGTATAACTTTGGAAACAGTACTTTTTCTCATTCCACCGATAAAAGAGTAAAAACCTAATTATATTGTTCTATTATACCCCGAGAGTGTATATTGGCAACGTATCGTTGTCAACGTTCACAAGAACCAAAACCGAACCAACATTAGACAACTCAGTTGCGCCGTAACAGTATAACTTTGGAAACGATTTTTTATGATTCAATAACAAAGGGTGAAACCCAATTATATTGTTCTTTTATGCCCCGAGAGTGTATATTGGCAAAATATCTATTCTACGTTCACAAGAACCAAAACCGGAACAACATTAGACTACTCAGTCGCGCCCTAACAGTATAACTTTAGAAACAGTACTTTTTCTCATTCAACCGAACAAAGAATGAAACCCAATTATATTGTTCGATTATGCCCCGAGAGTGTATATTGGCAACATATCGTTGTCTACGCTCACAAGAACCAAAACCGGAACAACATTGGAAAACTCGATTTGCGCCTAACGGTATAACTTTAGAAAGCAGATCTTTTTCTCATTCAACCGAACAAAGAGTGAAACCCAATTATATTGTTCTATTATGCCCCGAGAGTGTATATTGGCAACGTATCGTTGTCTACGTTCACAAGAACCAAAATCGGAACAACAATAGACAACTCGATTGCGCCTAACGAGTATAACTTTAGAAACAGTACATTTTCTCAGACAACCGAACAAAGAGTGAAACCCAATTATATTGTTCAATTAGGCCCGAGAGTGTATATTGGCAACGTATCGTTGTCTACGTTCACAAGAACCAAAACCGGAACAACATTAGACTACTCAGTTGCGCCCTAACAGTATAACTTTGGAAACAGTACATTTTCTCATTCCACCGAACAAAGAGTAAAACCTAATTATATTGTTCTATTATGCCCCGAGAGTGTATATTGGCAACGTTTCATTGTCTACGTTCACAAGAACCAAAACCAGAACAATATTAGACAACTCAGTTGCGCCCTAACAGTATAACTTTAGAAACAGTACTTTTTCTCATTCAACCGAACAAAGAGTGAAACCCAATTATATTGTTCTATTATGCCCCAATAGTGTATATTGGAAAAATATCGTTGTCTACGTTCACAAGAACCAAAACCGGAACAACATTAGACTACACAGTTGCGCCCTAACAGTATAACTTTAGAAACAGTACATTTTCTCATTCAACCGAACAAAGAGTGAAACCCAATTATATTGTTCTATTATGCCCCGAAAGTGTATATTGGCAAAATATCGTTGTCTACGTTCACAAGAACCAAAATCGGAACAACATTAGACTACTCAGTTGCACCCTAACAGTATAACTTTGGAAACAGTACTTTTTCTCATTCCACCGATCAAAGAGTAAAAACCTAATTATATTGTTCTATTATGCCCCGAGAGTGTATATTGGCAACGTATCGTTGTCTACGTTCACAAGAACAAAAACCGGAACAACATTAGACTAATCGAGCCACTAACGGTATAACTTTGGAAACAGTACATTTTCTCATTCCACTGAACAAAGAGTAAAACCTAATTATATTGTTCTATTATGCCCCGAGAGTGTATATTGGCAACGTATCGATGTCACTGTTCACAAGAACTAAAACCGAAACAACATTAGACTCCTCCGTTGCGCCCTAACAATATCCCGTTGGAAACAGTACTTTTTCTTCTTTAACGGAACAAAGTGTAAAACCAAATTATATTGTTCTATTATGCCCCGAGAGTATATATTGGCAACGTATCGTTGTCTACGTTCACAAGAACAAAAACCGGAACAACAGTAGACTACTAAGTTGCGCCCTAACAGTATAACTTTAGAAACAGTACTTTTTCTCATTCAACGGAACAAAGAGTGAAACCCAATTATATTGTCCTATTATGCCCTGAGAGTGTATATTGTCAACATATCGTTGTCTACGTTCATAAGAACCAAAACCGGAACAACATTAGACTACTCAGTTGCGCCCTAACAGTATAACTTTAGAAACAGTACTTTTTCTCATTCAACCGAACAAAGAGTGAAACCCAATTATATTGTTCTATTAGGCTCCGAGAGTGTATAATGGCAACGTTTCATTGTCTACGTTTACAAGAACCAAAACCAGAACAATATTAGACAACTCAGTTGCGCCCTAACAGTATAACTTTAGAATCAGTACTTTTTCTCATTCAACCGAACAAAGAGTGAAACCCAATTATATTGTTCCATTATGCCCCGAAAGTGTATATTGGCAAAATATCGTTGTCTACGTTCACAAGAACCAAAACCGGAACAACATTAGACTACTCAGTTGCGCCCTAACAGTATAACTTTGGAAACAGTACATTTTCTCATTCCACCGAACAAAGAGTAAAACCTAATTATATTGTTCTATTATGCCCCGAGAGTGTATATTGGCAACGTTTCATTGTCTACGTTCACAAGAACCAAAACAGGAACAATATTAGACAACTCAGTTGCGCCCTAACAGTATAACTTTAGAAACAGTACTTTTTCTCATTCAACCGAACAAAGAGTGAAACCCAATTATATTGTTCTATTATGCCCCAATAGTGTATATTGGAGAAATATCGTTGTCTACGTTCACAAGAACCAAAACCGGAACAACATTAGACTACACAGTTGCGCCCTAACAGTATAACTTTAGAAACAGTAAATTTTCTCATTCAACCGAACAAAGAGTGAAACCTAATCATATTATTCTATTATGCCCGAAAGTGTATATTCGCAACGTATCGTTGTCTACGTTCAAACGAACGCAAACCGGAACAACATTAGACTACTCAGTTGCGCCCTAACAGTATAACTTTGGAAACAGTACTTTGGATCATTCAATCGAATAAAGAGTAAAACCTAATTATATTGTTCTATGATGCCCCGAGAGTGGATATTTGCAACGTATCGTTGTCTACGTTCACAAGAACCAAAACCGGAACAACATTAGACTACTCAGTTGTGCCCTAACAGTATAACTTTAGAAACAGTACTTTTTCTCATTCAACCAAATAAAGAGTAAAACCCAATTATATTGTTCAATTATGCCCCGAGAGTGTATATTGGCAAAATATCGTTGTCTACGTTCACAAGAACCAAAACCGGAACAACATTAGACAACTCAGTTGCGCCCTAACAGTATAACTTTGGAAACATTTTCTCATTCCACCGAACAAAGAGTAAAACCTAATTATATTGTTCTATTATGCCCCGAGAGTGTATATTGGCAACGTATCGATGTCACCGTTCACAAGAACCAAAACCGAAACAACATTAGACTCCTCCGTTGCGCCCTAACAGTATCCCGTTGGAAACTATACTTTTTCTTCTTCAACGGAACAAAGTGTAAAACGAAATTATATTGTTCTATTATGCTCCGAGAGTATATATTGGCAACGTATCGTTGTCTACGTTCACAAGAACAAAAGCAGGAACAACGATGACTACTAAGTTGCGCCTAACGGTATAATAGAAAGCGTACTTTTTCTCATTCAACCGAACAAAGAGTGAAACCCAATTATATTGTCCTATTATGCCCCGAGAGTGTATATTGGCAACATATCGTTGTTTACGTTCACAAGAACCAAAACCGGAACAACATTAGACTACTCAGTTACTCCCTAACAGTATAACTTTAGAAACAGTACTTTTTCTCATTCAGCCGAACAAACAGTGAAACCAAATTATATTGTTCTATTATGCCCCGAGAGTGTATAATGGCAACGTTTCATTGTCTACGTTCACAAGAACCAAAACCGGAACAATATTAGACAACTCAGTTGCGCCCTAACAGTATTACTTTAGAATCAGTACTTTTTCTCATTCAACCGAACAAAGAGTGAAACCCAATTATATTGTTCTATTATGCCCCAATAGTGTATATTCGAGAAATATCGTTGTCTACGTTCACAAGAACCAAAACCGAACAACATTAGACTTCACGATTGCGCCCTAACGGTATAACTTCGAAAAGTACATTTTCTCATTTAAGCGAACAAAGTAAACCCAATTATATTGTACTATTATGCCCCGAGAGTGTATATTGGCAACGTATCGTTGTCTACGTTCAAAATATCGTTGTCTACGTTCACAAGAACCAAAATCGGAACAACATTAGACTACTCAGTTGCACCCTAACAGTATAACTTTGGAAACAGTACTTTTTCTCATTCCACCGATAAAAGAGTAAAAACCTAATTATATTGTTCTATTATACCCCGAGAGTGTATATTGGCAACGTATCGTTGTCTACGTTCACAAAAACCAAAACCGGAACAACATTAGACTACTCAGTTGCGCCCTAACAGTATAACTTTGGAAACAGTACTTTTTATGATTCAACCGAACAAAGGGTGAAACCCAATTATATTGTTCTTTTATTCCCCGAGAGTGTATATTGGCAAAATATCGTTGTCTACGTTCACAAGAACCAAAACCGGAACAACATTAGACTACTCAGTTGCGCCCTAACAGTATAACTTTAGAAACAGTACTTTTTCTCATTCAACCGAACAAAGAATGAATCCCAATTATATTGTTCGATTATGCCCCGAGAGTGTATATTGGCAACATATCGTTGTCTACGCTCACAAGAACCAAAACCGGAACAACATTGGAAAACTCAGTTGCGCCCTAACAGTATAACTTTAGAAACAGATCTTTTTCTCATTCAACCGAACAAAGAGTGAAACCCAATTATATTGTTCTATTATGCCCCGAGAGTGTATATTGGCAACGTATCGTTGTCTACGTTCACAAGAACCAAAATCGGAACAACATTAGACAACTCAGTTGCGCCCTAACAGTATAACTTTAGAAACTGTACTTTTTCTCATTCAACCGAACAAAGAGTGAAACCCAATTATATTGTTCAATTATGCCCCGAGAGTGTATATTGGCAACGTATCGTTGTCTACGTTCACAAGAACCAAAACCGAACAACATTAGACTACTCAGTTGCGCCCTAACAGTATAACTTTAGAAACAGTACTTTTTCTCATTCAACCGAACAAAGAGTGAAACCCAATTATATTGTTCTATTATGCCCCGAGAGTGTATATTGGCAACGTTTCATTGTCTACGTTCACAAGAACCAAAACAGGAACAATATTAGACAACTCAGTTGCGCCCTAACAGTATAACTTTAGAAACAGTACTTTTTCTCATTCAACCGAACAAAGAGTGAAACCCAATTATATTGTTCTATTATGCCCCAATAGTGTATATTGGAAAAATATCGATGTCTACGTTCACAAGAACCAAAATCGGAACAACATTAGACTACACAGTTGCGCCCTAACAGTATAACTTTAGAAACAGTACATTTTCTCATTCAACCGAACAAAGAGTGAAACCCAATTATATTGTACTATTATGCCCCGAAAGTGTATATTGGCAAAATATCGTTGTCTACGTTCACAAGAACCAAAATCGGAACAACATTAGACTACTCAGTTGCACCCTAACAGTATAACTTTGGAAACAGTACTTTTTCTCATTCCACCGATCAAAGAGTAAAAACCTAATTATATTGTTCTATTATGCCCCGAGAGTGTATATTGGCAACGTATCGTTGTCTACGTTCACAAGAACCAAAACCGGAACAACATTAGACTAATCAGTTCGCCCTAACAGTATAACTTTGGAAACAGTACATTTTCTCATTCCACCGAACAAAGAGTAAAACCTAATTATATTGTTCTATTATGCCCCGAGAGTGTATATTGGCAACGTATCGTTGTCTACGTTCACAAGAACCAAAACCGAAACAACATTAGACTACTCAGTTGAGCCTAACGGTATCCCGTTGGAAACAAAGACTTTTTCTTCTTTAACGGAACAAAGTGTAAAACCAAATTATATTGTTCTATTATGCTGAGAGTATATTGGCAACGTATCGTTGTCAACGTTCACAAGAACAAAAACCGGAACAACAGTAGACTACTAAGTTGCGCCCTAACAGTATAACTTTAGAAATAGTACTTTTTCTCATTCAACGGAACAAAGAGTGAAACCCAATTATATTGTCCTATTATGCCCTGAGAGTGTATATTGTCAACATATCGTTGTCTACGTTCATAAGAACCAAAACCGGAACAACATTAGACTACTCAGGTGCTCCCTAACAGTATAACTTTAGAAACAAGATTTTTCTCATTCAAATTAACAAACAGTGAAACCCAATTATATTGTTCTATTATGCCCCGAGAGTGTATAATGGCAACGTTTCATTGTCTACGTTCACAAGAACCAAAACCAGAACAATATTAGACAACTCAGTTGCGCCCTAACAGTATAACTTTAGAATCAGTACTTTTTCTCATTCAACCGAACAAAGAGTGAAACCCAATTATATTGTTCTATTATGCCCCGAAAGTGTATATTGGCAAAATATCGTTGTCTACGTTCACAAGAACCAAAACCGGAACAACATTAGACTACTCGATTTGCGCCTAACAAGATAACTTTGGAAACAAGTACTTTTTCTCATTCGACCGAACAAAGAGTGAAACCCAATTATATTGTTCTATTATGCCTCGAGAGTGTATATTGGCAACGTATCGTTGTCTACGTTCACAAGAACCAAAACAGAACAATATTAGACAACTCGCTTGCGCCTAACAAGATAACTTTAGAAACAAGATTTTTCTCATTCAACCGAACAAAGAGTGAAACCCAATTATATTGTTCTATTATGCCCCAATAGTGTATATTGGAGAAATATCGTTGTCTACGTTCACAAGAACCAAAACCGGAACAACATTAGACTACACAGTTGCGCCCTAAGAAACAGTAAATTTTCTCATTCAACCGAACAAAGAGTGAAACCCAATTATATTGTTCTATTATGCCCCGAAAGTGTATATTGGCAAAATATCGTTGTCTACGTTCACAAGAACCAAAACCGGAACAACATTAGACTACTCGCTTGCACCCTAACAAGATAACTTTGGAAACAAGATTTTTTTCTCATTCCACCGATCAAAGAGTAAAAACCTAATTATATTGTTCTATTATGCCCCGAGAGTGTATATTGGCAACGTATCGTTGTCTACGTTCACAAGAACAAAAACCGGAACAACATTAGACTAATCAATTGCGCCCTAACAGTATAACTTTAGAAACAGTACTTTTTCTCATTCAACCGAACAAAGAGTGAAACCCAATTATATTGTTCTATTATGCCCCAATAGTGTATATTGGCAAAATATCGTTGTCTACGTTCACAAGAACCAAAACCGAACAACATTAGACAACTCGATTGCGCCTAACAATATAACTTTGGAAAGACATTTTCCCATTCCACCGAACAAAGAGTAAAACCTAATTATATTGTTCTATTATGCCCCGAGAGTGTATATTGGCAACGTATCGATGTCACCGTTCACAAGAACCAAAACCGAAACAACATTAGACTCCTCCGTTGCGCCCTAACAGTATCCCGTTGGAAACAGTACTTTTTCTTCTTCAACGGAACAAAGTGTAAAACCAAATTATATTGTTCTATTATGCTCCGAGAGTATATATTGGCAACGTATCGTTGTCTACGTTCACAAGAACAAAAACCGGAACAACAGTAGACTACTAAGTTGCGCCCTAACAGTATAATAGAAACAGTACTTTTTCTCATTCAACGGAACAAAGAGTGAAACCCAATTATATTGTCCTATTATGCCCTGAGAGTGTATATTGTCAACATATCGTTGTTTACGTTCACAAGAACCAAAACCGGAACAACATTAGACTACTCAGTTACTCCCTAACAGTATAACTTTAGAAACAGTACTTTTTCTCATTCAGCCGAACAAACAGTGAAACCAAATTATATTGTTCTATTATGCCCCGAGAGTGTATAATGGCAACGTTTCATCGTCTACGTTCACAAGAACCAAAACCTGAACAATATTAGACAACTCAGTTGCGCCCTAACAGTATTACTTTAGAATCAGTACTTTTTCTCATTCAACCGAACAAAGAGTGAAACCCAATTATATTGTTCTATTATGCCCCAATAGTGTATATTGGAAAAATATCGTTGTCTACGTTCACAAGAACCAAAACCGGAACAACATTGACGGTTGCGCCTAACAGATAACTTTAGAAACAGTACATTTTCTCATTCAAGCGAACAAAGACTGAAACCCAATTATATTGTTCTATTATGCCCCGAAAGTGTATATTGGCAACGTATCGTTGTCTACGTTCAAAATATCGTTGTCTACGTTCACAAGAACCAAAATCGGAACAACATTAGACTACTCAGTTGCACCCTAACAGTATAACTTTAGAAACAAGATTTTTCTCATTCCACCGATAAAAGAGTAAAAACCCAATTATATTGTTCTATTATACCCCGAGAGTGTATATTGGCAACGTATCGTTGTCTACGTTCACAAGAACCAAAACCGGAACAACATTAGACTACTCAGTTGCGCCCTAACAGTATAACTTTGGAAACAGTACTTTTTCTGATTCAACCGAACAAAGGGTGAAACCCAATTATATTGTTCTTTTATGCCCCGAGAGTGTATATTGGCAAAATATCGTTGTCTAAGTTCACAAGAACCAAAACCGAAACAACATTAGACTACTCAGTTGCGCCCTAACAGTATAACTTTAGAAACAGTACTTTTTCTCATTCAACCGAACAAAGAATGAAACCCAATTATATTGTTCGATTATGCCCCGAGAGTGTATATTGGCAACATATCGTTGTCTACGCTCACAAGAACCAAAACCGGAACAACATTAGAAAACTCAGTTGCGCCCTAACAGTATAACTTTAGAAACAGTTCTTTTTCTCATTCAACCGAACAAAGAGTGAAACCCAATTATATTGTTCTATTATGCCCCGAGAGTGTATATTGGCAACGTATCGTTGTCTACGTTCACAAGAACCAAAATCGGAACAACATTAGACAACTTAGTTGCGCCCTAACAAAGATAAATTTAGAAACAAGATTTTTTTCTCATTCAACCGAACAAAGAGTCAAACCCAATTATACTGTTCAATTATGCCCCGAGAGTGTATATTGGCAACGTATCGTTGTCTACGTTCACAAGAACCAAAACCGGAACAACATTAGACTACTCGCTGTTCTCTAACAAGATAACTTTGGAAACAGTACATTTTCTCATTCCACCGAACAAAGAGTAAAACCTAATTATATTGTTCTATTATGCCTCGAGAGTGTATATTGGCAACGTTTCATTGTCTACGTTCACAAGAACCAAAACAGAACAATATTAGACAACTCATTGCGCCTAACAAGATAACTTTAGAAACAAGATTTTTTTCTCATTCAACCGAACAAAGAGTGAAACCCAATTATATTGTTCTATTATGCCCCAATAGTGTATATTGGAAAAATATCGTTGTCTACGTTCACAAGAACCAAAACCGGAACAACATTAGACTACACAGTTGCGCCCTAACAGTATAACTTTAGAAACAGTACATTTTCTCATTCAACCGAACAAGGAGTGAAACCCAATTATATTGTACTATTATGCCCCGAAAGTGTATATTGGCAAAATATCGTTGTCTACGTTCACAAGAACCAAAATCGGAACAACATTAGACTACTCAGTTGCACCCTAACAAAGATAACTTTGGAAACAAGATTTTTCTCATTCCACCGATCAAAGAGTAAAAACCTAATTATATTGTTCTATTATGCCCCGAGAGTGTATATTGGCAACGTATCGTTGTCTACGTTCACAAGTGTAAGAAAATCATGTGTACGCAGCGGAAGATAATAGCATAATTAAAATTTTCTTGAAAATCCAAAGATCACCTCGTGTTTCGTTTTAGATCATTAATAATAGATCTAGTTGATCTAATCAAATATGATCTAATTATTCACCTTGCGCGGGTCGAGATCACCGCGAATTTGACAATCGTTGTTAAAATTTGTTCGTCCTTGTTTAGCCGCGCACGCGCCCGTCCTCTACTCGCGTCCACACGAAATCACGCCCTTGATCGAATTAGTCGACCGCTTCAATCCGTGATCCGATCACGAATTAATCCTTGCGTCGACTTGAGGAAGATGAATCAATCTTCTAGATGTGCTAGCAACCTTTTGAAAATCGAAACCGATGGATTAATCGAGGAGGACTTAAGGAAGAAAGAGGATTGACGGCTAGGGTTTTCTATCTCTCTTGTATTAATTTTTCTTTTCTTTCAATATGTCATATGACATATATTTATAATGAGAAAACCCTAACGTAATCCTAATCCTAATCCTAATCGAAATCCTATTCCGATTGGATTATCCATTAACCCATAAGTTGGTTATGATATTAACCGAATTCGAATCCTAATTCTAATTCGATTCGTGTGTAACATTTACACATAAGTCCTCATATTATTTACTAACGATTAGTAAATAATATGAGGACATATGTGTCGCAGGTCTAAGGATCAGTTGTACCACTGCAACATTGAACTAGTTACTGACGAATGAGTAGACATCCATGTAACTGTTCGTAGTTGGTCACGCTCAGTACCCTTGTTCTCCAACAACCACCTGCATGTTCGCTCCAGTGTCCCCACACTGATGACTTGAGATTCGTCATCCCAAAAGAGAAGCGACACACACATCAATCTTACCGGATCAATCATCGTCCCCATGATGATCCTCCGATTGAGAGCATTTATGAATTAATCACCAATAATATGTATCTCAAATTCTCAACTCTTGAGAATACATATTATCATCTTATTAATCCAAAGGACGATTCACGGACACATTAAACATGAATGGAATAAAAAGCCCAATTATATAAATAATAAAGATTAAGTACAAAAATATGTCCCATAAAAAATAAAATGCGTCAGCCTGATAGGCTTCTAGGGCATATGACTAACAATCTCCCACTTGCACTAAAGCCAATCAGCCATGTATCTAATGCCCATCTTCTCAAGATGAGTCTCAAGTTTCTGCTGAGTCAATGCCTTAGTTAGCGGGTCCGCCACGTTATCCGCGGAGGCAACCTTCTGTACTTCAATATGTTTATCCTTGATGTACTCTCTGATCTTGTGATACCGCCGCTCAATGTGCTTGGATTTCTGATGAGACCTTGGCTCCTTAGCTAATGCTATGGCGCCATTATTATCACAGTATAGTGGCAATGGATCCTTACTGGAAGGAACCACGCCAAGCTCAGTGACAAATTTCTTGATCCAAACAGTTTCCTTGGCAGCTTCAGATGCAGCGATGTACTCCGCTTCCAAAGTAGAATCTGCAATCGTCTCTTGCTTGGAACTTTTCCAAACTATTGACCCACCATTGCAAATAAATAGATACCCGTACGTAGGTTTTCTAGCGGCTATATCAGACATAAAGTCTGAATCCGCATAGCCATCAATTTTGAGTTCTCCTCCTCCAAAAACCAAGAACATATCCTTCGTTCTTCTCAAGTACTTGAGGATATTCTTTACCGCTACCCAGTGTTCCTCTTCTGGGTTCGACTGATATCGGCTCGTGACACTCACAGCCTGTGCTATATCAGGTCGAGTACATAGCATCGCATACATTAAGCTCCCTATTGCCGAAGCATAAGGGATCCTACTCATGCGACTTCTCTCTTCAGGTGTCTTAGGAGACATAGTCTTAGAGAGGTGAATTCCATGCCTTAGAGGTACCATACCCCGTTTGGAATTCTCCATGCTGAATCTTTTCAACACTTCATCTATGTACATAGCTTGCGATAAACCAAGCAACTTCTTAGATCTATCCCTATAGACCTTTATCCCTAGGATATAAGTTGCTTCTCCAAGGTCTTTCATAGAAAACTCTTTTGATAACCATAACTTGACCGATGTCAGCATAGGAATGTCATTCCCAATCAGGAGTATGTCGTCCACGTACAGTACGAGAAAAGTAACAGCACTCCCACTAATCTTTTTATATACACACGGCTCTTCCTCATTTCTGATAAAATCGAACGATTCGATTGCATCATTGAAACGAGTGTTCCAACTCCGAGAAGCTTGCTTCAATCCATAAATGGATCGTTGAAGCTTGCACACCTTATGACTCTCATCTTTGGAAGTGAAACCCAAAGGTCGCTCCATATAGATATCTTCTTCAAGATATCCATTTAGGAAAGCGATTTTCACATCCATTGCGATCTCATAGTCATAGTGTGCAAAGAATAGCAGAGTTCTGATAGACTTAAGCATAGCTACAGGTGAAAAGGTATCCTGATAGTCAATGCCTTCGCGTTGACTATAACCTTTTGCTACTAGCCTAGCTTTATAGGTCTCTACCTTTCCATCAGAACCAATCTTTCTCTTGAAGATCCATTTACATCCAATGGGTACAATACCCTCCGGTGGATCAACCAAAGTCCATACTTGATTGGAGTACATTGAGTCTATTTCAGACTTCATACCTTCCAACCATTTATCGGAGTCGATGTCTGAATACGCCTCGCTATAAGTCTTAGGATCATCTCTATGGTCCTTATCTCCCATTAGGAACATTTCCTCCATCTCCTCTATAAATAATCCCATGTATCTATCAGGAGGATGGGAGATCCTACTAGACTAGCGAGGTGGCGGTGTCACCTCCGGTGTCACGAGTTATCGGGGAGGGTTCTTGGACTATTCGATTCTAAAGAGACTTTCTCCTTTAGTTCTATTTTTCTCCCACTGCCTCCAGCGGAAATAAATTCACTTTCAAGAAAGAAGGCATGACGGCTCACAATCACATTATGGCCTTCTGGGAGATAAAAATAGTATCCAAGTGATTCTTTGGGATACCCAATGAATCTACCCTTTACTGATCTGCTTTCCAACTTGTCCGTCTTTAATTTCTTAATATAAGCCGGACACCCCCAAGTTTTAATATGAGTAAAACTTGGATTCCTACCATGCCACATCTCATATGGTGTGGTCGGAACAGATTTGGAAGGCACTCTGTTCAAAATATAAATAGCCGTAAGAAGTGCATAACCCCAAAACGATATAGGTAAATCCGTAAAACTCATCATGGATCGAACCATATCTAATAAAGTTCGATTCCTCCGTTCAGATACCCCATTCAATTCTGGCGTTCCAGGAGGAGTCCATTGGGAGACAATACCATTGTCCTTGAGGTAGGTTAGGAAATCCATACTAAGGTATTCCCCTCCTCGATCTGATCGAAGAGCCTTAATTGGTTTTCCCATTTGCTTTTCTACTTCTTGTCTAAACTCTTTAAACTTTTCAAAGGCTTCAGACTTGTGTTTAATTAGGTACACGTACCCATACCGTGAATAATCATCAGTAAAGGTAATGAAGTAGAGATAGCCACCCCAAGCAGACACATCAAATGGTCCACATACATCACTATGTATTAGGGCGAGTACTTCAGTAGCTCTCTCTCCTTGTCCAACAAAGGGCGACTTAGTCATTTTTCCTTGAAGACATGATTCACAATCTGGATAGGGTTCAGAGGGTAAGGACCCTAAGACACCATTCTTGGCCAACATTTTAATCCTATCCTCTCCAATGTGACCAAGTCTAAGATGCCACAAGTACGTTTTATTTACCTCCTCTCTGGGTATTTTAAAACCAATGAGATTCTCATTCATGCCATTATCAACTGTATTAACACTAACATCCATATGTAAGTGATAGAGATTGTCAATTAAAGAACCATAACCGATCAAATTATTTCTCAAATAAATTGAACAAACGTTTGATTCAAAAATAAACTTATAACCGTCCATTACCAAACGTGAAATAGAAATAAGGTTTTTAGTCGCACTAGGAACATAAAGACAATCTCTAAGTTCTAAAACTACTCCTGTCGGCAGACATAAAGGAAAAGCCCCCACGGTAACAGCACCAACTTTTGCTCCGTTTCCAACGCGTAGGGTAAGCTCTCCATCCCTAAGTCTTCTACTTTGTTTTAGCCCTTGCATTGAAATACACAAATGCGAGGTGCATCCAGAGTCAATGACCCATGTTAAAGTAGAACAAACCGATAAGTTAGTAGTTTCAATGACATGAATCTCCGATATCTTAGCCTTGAACAGTCGCTTCGACACTTCGTAGTGAGCTGTTCGACTTTCTTCATCATACAACTCCTTGAGATGAAGTAGAATATCAGCAGCACTCCCCATGTGCTCATGCCGGCGTTGCAACTCATTGCTCATAGACGCAAGCATGTAACATTTTACCATCATATCGTCATTAGTCCATTTATTTCTTGCAGCTCTTTGTTGAGTTGTCGAATTTTCATTCACCGGTGGCGCCTCAGTGTCCAACACATAGGCTCGTTTCTCAGAATTGAGAACAATTCTCAAATTCCTCAGCCAATCGGTGAAATTCGGTCCAGTTAAGCGATTAGTATCAAGTATTTTGGCAAGCGGGTTAGATACATCCATTTTCTGCAGAAGGTTAAGATTCTAATTAGTTGTGTACTCAATCGTAATCCATTTGATTAGGGTCTTTAAATCTAAATGATTCCTCCCACTAATTTGACGAATCTCCACACTCCCCGAGCGGAGAAAACGGAAACTTTATTTAAAAGTTTCTAGTGGGTATTGCGGTCCCATCTGTTTACGCATCACCTCATCCTAACAGATTCTTGGCAATGAGCAAACAAATGAGTGAACAACTCTTGTTCAATGCTTCTCAAGCAAATTGCAATCTTATCTTTTGCCTCCATAAGATATAGACCTCATCCTGATAGATTCTTGGCCTTATCTCATGGTTAAGTTAGACCCACCGTTCATCGTGCAAATAAGAATGTCATTAAATCCTCATCCTGACAGATTCTTGGATTCAACCCCTATCTTACCGCACAGCATCTCATGCCAATAGAATGGTTGCGGCTCCCTAATGCAACTGACCCCCGTATCCGGGTGCATCAATCAACACTAAAGAGACGCCCACACCCTACAACAGTGGAAGGCCATTAATGGGTTCATAACACCATTAACTTAATATTTTATTTAGGGAGATTACTTGTCTCATCAGTTTTAATTTATTATTAATTTACATCTCATGCAAACCATCGCATCACATGCATACATATATCGCATATATAAAAGAAAATAACTACGGTGATGATCATGGATTTTATCTTGATTCGGGCCTGAGCCACTAGGCCGGAAGCGGGTCATAAGGGTATTACACACAAGAAAACCTTTTCTTATTCTGCGTCTCGATCGGATTGGAGTTGATCAACTCTTGAATTCTCCCTTGATCAAAGATCCGGTCCAAACATGATCCGCATCGCATCAACTCTTGAATGCAACAAATCCTCTTGGAGCCTAAACTACCCTTTTTCCTTTCTTAATTTTACAACAAGAACTTTACAACCCATAAAATTAATGAGACACGCAGGTCTCCAAATTACATAACTTAATTGGCACGCGCAGGCACCAAAAATAATCTAATACTGGGTCCTTACTAAATTACCAACTCACATCATTACATCATACATGCACATTACAAGGTCGCTATCCATGATCATCACCTCATATACATCACATGCATATAATATTAAATTCTCTAATTCGAATTCTAATTAATTGGGTTTCGGATTAATTTAAAAATAAATCTTTATTTATTTCAAGAATCGCAATTTTCAGGAAATTATCAAAAAGATCTAATACATCTCATGTATTAAATTTTAAAATTTAAAACTAATTTAAATTGCGATTCACGATGCATCCGCATGTCTTAGCCGCATCCTAGCCGCGTCGCACGCAAACACCGCACGCAAGCTGCTTGCCCGCATGGCGCGTACGTGCACGGACATAGCATCATACACATATTGTCCATGCACATCGCCGCGCACCACATGCAATCAAAAACCTATGCCATGATCAAATTAATTAGTGCTACTATGCACATATTTCATAGCTTTCCTAATTAAAGAGATCACGTGTAAGGCATTAAAGCTTAAAGTGTGCATGCATGTCATCAATATGATGAATTCATGCAAGCGCTTCTTGCACGTTGCAACCATCTCGGCCACATGCCGAGTGCCATAGCCGTGTGAATAGCGCATCGTGCATCCGCTTTAATTAATGTTTCGAAACGATTAAAATTGTTCAAAAAATATTCTTCATCGTTTTGATTTCGATTAATCCGAATACCCAACCAATATCGAAAAAGAGATTAGATCTAAAACAAACGACGAGGGTGGCTCTGATACCACTGTTAGAAAATCATGTGTACGCAGCGAAAGATAATTGCATAATTAAAATTTTCTTGAAAATCCAAAGATCACCTCGTGTTTCGTTTTAGATCATTAATAATAGATCTAGTTGATCTAATCAAATATGATCTAATTATTCACCTTGCGCGGGTCGAGATCACCGCGAAGTTGACAATCGTTGTTAAAATTTGTTCGTCCTCGTTTAGCCGCGCACGCGCCCGGCCTCTACTCGCGTCCACACGAAATCACGCCCTTGATCGAATTAGTCGACCGCTTCAATCCGTGATCCGATCACGAATTAATCCTTGCGTCGACTTGAGGAAGATGAATCAATCTTCTAGATGTGCTAGCAACCTTTTGAAGATCGAAACCGATGGATTAATCGAGGAGGACTTAAGGAAGAAAGAGGATTGACGGCTAGGGTTTTCTATCTCTCTTGTATTAATTTTTCTTTTCTTTCAATATGTCATATGACATATATTTATAATGAGAAAACCCTAACGTAATCCTAATCTAATCCTAATCGAAATCCTATTCCGATTGGATTATCCATTAACCCATAAGTTGGTTATGATATTAACCGAATTCGAATCCTAATTCTAATTCGATTCGTGTGTAACATTTACACATAAGTCCTCATATTATTTACTAACGATTAGTAAATACACCATGTAACTTTTACACATAAATACCTCTAATTTACAACAATTGCAAATTAGTCCTTTTACTAATAAATTAGTAAACGTTAGTATTAATCCATCCGATAAACTTCTTTTATTGTCTCCTTAATATAGATCATGCGCGATTTCTTATGTGTGTGACCTAATAGGTTCAATTCTGTCTGGTAGTGAGATATGATGCGATCCCCATCAACATCATCATCGAAACTCCTTTCGATGGCTCAAACTCTTTTGATTCTACCCTAATAGAATAATTAATTATCTATAATTATTTCTATTGGTTCCCACAATCCACCAAAGGACGCCTAGCAAGATATAGTGGCAATCCAAATAAGTGAATATCGGATCGAACCTCTAGTGCGCTTACCGTACAATACAATCCTTCTATCGCATAGTTCCAACCGAGTGGAGGTCATGGAATATTCGTCAAACCCCATCACCCGTCTTATGACAAATTTGATAGGACACAAGCTCTTATGGTTACTCTTGGAAACATCTTTCCATACACCATATTACCCCGGCCGAGGATTTCTGAGCTTTGCCTTACAAATAGCATAGAACTAATTATCTCTCTACCGAGAGCGATAGATCCCCTATAAACACACACCCATTCCTGATATGAACCGACTGTAGCCAACATATACTACTAAGACCCATGGTTTGGATCATAGTTTGTTGCATAGTCAAACTACGGTAGCCTCATATTGAATGGCCGTGGTGTCGCAGGTCTAAGGATCGCTTGTACCACCGCAACATTGAACTAGTTACCGACGAATGAGTAGACATCCATGTAATCGTTCGTAGTTGGTCACGCCGCACTCGGTTCTCAAACAACCACCCGCATGTTCGCTCCGTTGTCCCCACACCGATGACTTGAGATTCGTCATCCCAAAAGAGAAGCGACACACGCATCAATCTTAGGATGAATCATCGTCCCCATGATGATCCTCCGATTGAGAGCATTTATGAATTAATCACCAATAATATGTATCTCAAATTCTCAACTCTTGAGAATACATATTATCATCTTATTAATCCAAAGGACGATTCACGGACACATTAAACATGAATGGAATAAAAAGCCCAATTATATAAATAATAAAGATTAAGTACAAAAATATGTCCCAAAAAAAATAAAATGCGTCAGCCTGATAGGCTTCTAGGGCATATGACTAACAACAAGAACCAAAACCGGAACAACATTAGACTAATCAGTTGCGCCCTAACAGTATAACTTTAGATATAGTACTTTTTCTCATTCAACCGAACAAAGAGTGAAACCCAATTATATTGTTAAATTATGCCCCGAGAGTGTATATTGGCAAAATATCGTTGTCTACGTTCACAAGAACCAAAACCGGAACAACAATAGACAACTCAGTTGCGCCTAACAAGATAACTTTGGAAACAAAGACATTTTCTCATTCCACCGAACAAAGAGTAAAACCTAATTATATTGTTCTATTATGCCCCGAGAGTGTATATTGGCAACGTATCGATGTCACCGTTCACAAGAACCAAAACCGAAACAACATTAGACACCTCCGTTGCGCCTAACGTATCCGTTGGAAACAAGATTTTTCTTCTTCAACGGAACAAAGTGTAAAACCAAATTATATTGTTTTATTATGCTCCGAGAGTATATATTGGCAACGTATCGTTGTCTACGTTCACAAGAACAAAAACCGGAACAACAGTAGACTACTAAGTTGCGCCCTAACAGTATAACTTTAGAAACAGTACTTTTTCTCATTCGACCGAACAAAGAGTGAAACCCAATTATATTGTTCTATTATGCCCCGAGAGTGTATATTGGCAACGTATCGTTGTCGACGTTCACAAGAACCAAAACCGGAACAACATTAGACTAATCAGTTCCGCCCTAACAGTATAACTTTGGAAACAGTACTTTTTCTGATTCAACCGAACAAAGAGTGAAACCCAATTATATTGTTCTATTATGCCTCGAGAGTGTATATTGGCAAAATATCGTTGTCTACGTTCACAAGAAGCAAAACCGGAACAACATTAGACTACTCAGTTGCGCCCTAACAGTATAACTTTGGTAACAAGATTTTTCCGATTCAACCGAACAAAGAGTGAAACCCAATTATATTGTTCTATTATGCCCCGAGAGTGTATATTGGCAAAATATCGTTGTCTACGTTCATAAGAACCAAAACCGGAACAACATTAGACAACTCAGTTGCGCCCTAACAGTATAACTTTAGAAACAGTGCTTTATCTCATTCAACCGAACAAAGAGTGAAACCCAATTATATTGTTCAATTATGCCCCGAGAGTGTATATTGGCAAAATATCGTTGTCTACGTTCATAAGAACCAAAACCGGAACAACATTAGACAACTCAGTTGCGCCCTGACCGTATAACTTTGGAAACAGTACATTTTCTCATTCCACCGAACAAAGAGTAAAACCTAATTATATTGTTCTATTATGCCCCGAGAGTGTATATTGGCAACGTATCGATGTCACCGTTCACAAGAACCTAAACCCGAAACAACATTAGACTCCGTTGCGCCCTAACGTATCCCGTTGGAAACAGATTTTTCTTCTTTAACTAACAAAGTGTAAAACCAAATTATATTGTTCTATTATGCCCCGAGAGTGTATATTGGCAACGTATCGTTGTCTATGTTCACAAGAACAAAAACTCGAACAACAAGAGACAACTAAGTTGCGCCTAACGATAATAGAAACAGTACTTTTTCTCATTCAACGGAACAAAGAGTGAAACCCAATTATATTGTCCTATTATGCCCTGAGAGTGTATATTGTCAACATATCGTTGTTTACGTTCACAAGAACCAAAACCGGAACAACATTAGACTACACAGTTGCGCCCTAACAGTATAACTTTAGAAACAGTACATTTTCTCATTCAAGCGAACAAAGACTGAAACCCAATTATATTGTTCTATTATGCCCCGAAAGTGTATATTGGCAACGTATCGTTGTCTACGTTCAAAATATCGTTGTCTACGTTCACAAGAACCAAAAGCGGAACAACATTAGACTACTCAGTTGCACCCTAACAGTATAACTTTGGAAACAGTACTTTTTCTCATTCCACCGATAAAAGAGTAAAAACCTAATTATATTGTTCTATTATACCCCGAGAGTGTATATTGGCAACGTATCGTTGTCTACGTTCACAAGAACCAAAACCTAACAACATTAGACTACTTTGCGCCTAACAAAGATAACTTTGGAAACAGTAATTTTTCTGATTCAACCGAACAAAGGGTGAAACCCAATTATATTGTTCTTTTATGCCCCGAGAGTGTATTTTGGCAAAATATCGTTGTCTACGTTCACAAGAACCAAAACCGGAACAACATTAGACTACTCAGTTGCGCCCTAACAGTATAACTTTAGAAACAGTACTTTATCTCATTCAACCGAACAAAGAGTGAAACCCAATTATATTGTTCAATTATGCCCCGAGAGTGTATATTGGCAACGTATCGTTGTCTACGTTCACAAGAACCAAAACCGGAACAACATTAGACTACTCAGTTGCGCCCTAACAAGATAACTTTTGAAACAAGACATTTTCTCATTCCACCGAACAAAGAGTAAAACCTAATTATATTGTTCTATTATGCCCCGAGAGTGTATATTGGCAACGTATCGATGTCACCGTTCACAAGAACCAAAATCGAAACAACATTAGACTCCTCCGTTGCGCCCTAACAGTATCCCGTTGGAAACAAGATTTTTCTTCTTCAACTAACAAAGTGTAAATCCAAATTATATTGTTCTATTATGCTCCGAGAGTATATATTGGCAACGTATCGTTGTCTATGTTCACAAGAACAAAAACCGAACAACAGAGACAACTAAGTTGCGCCTAACAAGATAGTAGAAACAAGATTTTTCTCATTCAACCGAACAAAGAGTGAAACCCAAATATATTTTCCCTTTATGCCCTGAGAGTGTATATTGTCAACATATCGTTGTTTACGTTCACAAGAACCAAAACCTAACAACATTTGACTACTCAATGTTCCCTAACAGCATAACTTTAGAAACAGTACTTTTTCTCATTCAGCCGAACAAACAGTGAAACCAAATTATATTGTTCTATTATGCCCCGAGAGTGTATAATGGCAACGTTTCATTGTCTACGTTCACAAGAACCAAAACCGGAACAATATTAGACAACTCAGTTGCGCCTAACAAGATTACTTTAGAATCAAGATTTTTTCTCATTCAACCGAACAAAGAGTGAAACCCAATTATATTGTTCTATTATGCCCCAATAGTGTATATTGGAAAAATATCGTTGTCTACGTTCACAAGAACCAAAACCGAACAACATTAGACTTCACAAATTGCGCCTAACAAGATAACTTCGTAAACAAGACATTTTCTCATTTAAGCGAACAAAGACTGAAACCCAATTATATTGTTTTATTATGCCCCCAAAATGTATATTGGCAACGTATCGTTGTCTACGTTCAAAATATCGTTGTCTACGTTCACAAGAACCAAAATCGGAACAACATTAGACTACTCAGTTGCGCCCTAACAGTATAACTTTAGAAACAGTACTTTTTCTCATTCCACCGAACAAAGAGTGAAACCCAATTATATTGTTCTATTATACCCCGAGAGTGTATATTGGCAACGTATCGTTGTCTACGTTCACAAGAACCAAAACCGGAACAACATTAGACTACTCAGTTGCGCCCTAACAGTATAACATTGGAAACAGTACTTTTTATGATTCAACCAAACAAAGGGTGAAACCCAATTATATTGTTCTTTTATGCCCCGAGAGTGTATATTGGCAAAATATCGTTGTCTACGTTCACAAGAACCAAAACCGGAACAACATTAGACTACTCAGTTGCGCCCTAACAGTATAACTTTAGAAACAGTACTTTTTCTCATTCAACCGAACAAAGAATGAAACCCAATTATATTGTTCGATTATGCCCCGAGAGTGTATATTGGCAACATATGGGTGTCTACGCTCACAAGAACCAAAACCGGAACAACATTAGAAAACTCAGTTGCGCCATAACAGTATAACTTTAGAAACAGCTTCTTTTTCTCATTCAACCGAACAAAGAGTGAAACCCAATTATATTGTTCTATTATGCCCCGAGAGTGTATATTGGCAACGTATCGTTGTCTACGTTCACAAGAACCAAAATCGGAACAACATTAGACAACTCAGTTGCGCCTAACAAGATAACTTTGGAAACAAGACATTTTCTCATTCAACCGAACAAAGAGTAAAACCTAATTATATTGTTCTATTATGCCTCGAGAGTGTATATTGGCAACGTTTCATTGTCTACGTTCACAAGAACCAAAACAGAACAATATTAGACAACTCATTGCGCCTAACAAAAGATAACTTTAGAAACAAGATTTCTTTCTCATTCAACCGAACAAAGAGTGAAACCCAATTATATTGTTCTATTATGCCCCAATAGTGTATATTGGAAAAATATCGTTGTCTACGTTCACAAGAACCAAAACCGGAACAACATTAGACTACAGCTTGCGCCTAACAAAGATAACTTTAGAAACAAGACATTTTCTCATTCAACCGAACAAAGAGTGAAACCCAATTATATTGTACTATTATGCCCCGAAAGTGTATATTGGCAAAATATCGTTGTCTACGTTCACAAGAACCAAAATCGGAACAACATTAGACTACTCAGTTGCACCCTAACAGTATAACTTTGGAAACAGTACTTTTTCTCATTCCACCGAACAAAGAGTAAAACCTAATTATATCGTTCTATTATGCCCCGAGAGTGTATATTGGCAACGTATCGTTGTCTACGTTCACAAGAACCAAAACCGGAACAACATTAGACTAATCGCCGCCTCTAACAAGATAACTTTGGAACCAGTACATTTTCTCATTCCACCGAACAAAGAGTAAAACCTAATTATATTGTTCTATTATGCCCCGAGAGTGTATATTGGCAACGTATCGATGTCACCGTTCACAAGAACCAAAACCGAAACAACATTAGACTCCTCCGTTGCGCCTAACAAGTATCCCGTTGAAAACAAGATTTTTCTTCTTTAACGGAACAAAGTGAAAAACCAAATTATATTGTTCTATTATGCCCCGAGAGTGTATATTGGCAACGTATCGTTGTCTACGTTCACAAGAACAAAAACCGGAACAACAGTAGACTACTAAGTTGCGCCCTAACAGTATAATAGAAACAGTACTTTTTCTCATTCAACGGAACAAAGAGTGAAACCCAATTATATTGTCCTATTATGCCCTGAGAGTGTATATTGTCAACATATCGTTGTCTACGTTCATAAGAACCAAAACCGGAACAACATTAGACTACTCAGTTGCTCCCTAACAGTATAACTTTAGAAACAAGATTTTTCTCATTCAAATTAACAAACAAAGAGTAAAACCTAATTATATTGTTCTATTATGCCTCGAGAGTGTATATTGGCAACGTTTCATTGTCTACGTTCACAAGAACCAAAACAGGAACAATATTAGACAACTCAGCTGCGCCCTAACAGTATAACTTTAGAAACAGTACTTTTTCTCATTCAACCGAACAAAGAGTGAAACCCAATTATATTGTTCTATTATGCCCCGAGAGTGTATATTGGCAAAATATCGTTGTCTACGTTCACAAGAACCAAAACCGGAACAACATTAGACAACTCAGTTGCGCCCTAACAGTATAACTTTGGAAACAGTACATTTTCTCATTCCACCGAACAAAGAGTAAAACCTAATTATATTGTTCTATTATGCCTCGAGAGTGTATATTGGCAACGTTTCATTGTCTACGTTCACAAGAACCAAAACAGAACAATATTAGACAACTCGCTTGCGCCTAACAAGTATAACTTTAGAAACAAGATTTTTCTCATTCAACCGAACAAAGAGTGAAACCCAATTATATTGTTCTATTATGCCCCAATAGTGTATATTGGAGAAATATCGTTGTCTACGTTCACAAGAACCAAAACCGGAACAACATTAGACTACACAGTTGCGCCCTAACAGTATAACTTTAGAAACAGTAAATTTTCTCATTCAACCGAACAAAGAGTGAAACCCAATTATATTGTTCTATTATGCCCCATAGGTGTATATTGGCAAAATATCGTTGTCTACGTTCACAAGAACCAAAACCGGACCAACATTAGACTACTCGGTTGCACCCTAACAAAGATAACTTTGGAAACAAGATTTCTTTTTCTCATTCCACCGATCAAAGAGTAAAAACCTAATTATATTGTTCTATTATGCCCCGAGAGTGTATATTGGCAACGTATCGTTGTCTACGTTCACAAGAAAAAAAACCGGAACAACATTAGACTAATCAATTGCGCCTAACGATAACTTTAGAAAGATTTTTCTCATTCAACCGAACAAAGAGTGAAACCCAATTATATTGTTCAATTATGCCCCGAGAGTGTATATTGGCAAAATATCGTTGTCTACGTTCACAAGAACCAAAACCGGAACAACATTAGACAACTCAGTTGCGCCCTAACAGTATAACTTTGGAAACAGTACGTTTTCTCATTCCACCGAACAAAGAGTAAAACCTAATTATATTGTTCTATTTTGCCCCGAGAGTGTAAATATGCAACGTATCGATGCCAACGTTCACAAGAACCAAAACCGAAACAACATTAGACTCCTCCGTTGCGCAACGATATCCGTTGGAAACTATACTTTTTCTTCTTCAACGGAACAAAGTGTAAAACCAAATTATATTGTTCTATTATGCTCCGAGAGTATATTGGCAACGTATCGTTGTCTACGTTCACAAGAACAAAAACCGGAACAACAGTAGACTACTAAGTTGCGCCCTAACAGTATAACTTTAGAAACAGTACTTTTTCTCATTCAAAGGAACAAAGAGTGAAACCCAATTATATTGTCCTATTATGCCCTGAGAGTGTATATTGTCAACATATCGTTTTTTACGTTCACAAGAACCAAAACCGGAACAACATTAGACTCCTCCGTTGCGCCCTAACAGTATCCCGTTGGAAACAGTACTTTTTCTTCTTCAACGGAACAAAGTGTAAATCCAAATTATATTGTTCTATTATGCTCCGAGAGTATATATTGGCAACGTATCGTTGTCTATGTTCACAAGAACAAAAACCGGAACAACAGTAGACAACTAAGTTGCGCCCTAACAGTATAACTTTAGAAACAGTACTTTTTCTCATTCAACCGAACAAAGAGTGAAACCCAATTATATTGTCCTATTATGCCCCGAGAGTGTATATTGGCAACGTATCGTTGTTTACGTTCACAAGAACCAAAACCGAACAACATTTGACTACTCGTTCTCCCTAACAAGATAACTTTAGAAACAAGATTTTTCTCATTCAAAGAACAAACAGTGAAACCAAATTATATTGTTCTATTATGCCCCGAGAGTGTATAATGGCAACTTTTCATTGTCTACGTTCACAAGAACCAAAACCGGAACAATATTAGACAACTCAGTTGCGCCCTAACAGTATTACTTTAGAATCAGTACTTTTTCTCATTCAACCGAACAAATAGTGAAACCCAATTATATTGTTCTATTATGCCCAAATAGTGTATATTGGAAAAATATCGTTGTCTACGTTCACAAGAACCAAAACCGGAACAACATTAGACTTCACAGTTGCGCCCTAACAGTATAACTTCAGAAACAGTACATTTTCTCATTTAAGCGAACAAAGACTGAAACCCAATTATATTGTTTTATTATGCCCCGAAAATGTATATTGGCAACGTATCGTTGTCTACGTTCAAAATATCGTTGTCTACGTTCACAAGAACCAAAATCGGAACAACATTAGACTACTCAGTTGCACCCTAACAGTATAACTTTGGAAACAGTACTTTTTCTCATTCCACCGATAAAAGAGTAAAAACCTAATTATATTGTTCTATTATACCCCGAGAGTGTATATTGGCAACATATCGTTGTCTACGTTCACAAGAACCAAAACCGGAACAACATTAGACTACTCAGTTGCGCCCTAACAGTATAACTTTGGAAACAGTACTTTTTCTGATTCAACCGAACAAAGGGTGAAACCCAATTATATTGTTCTTTTATGCCCCGAGAGTGTATATTGGCAAAATATCGTTGTCTACGTTCACAAGAACCAAAACCGGAACAACATTAGACTACTCAGTCGCGCCCTAACAGTATAACTTTAGAAACAGTACTTTTTCTCATTCAACCGAACAAAGAATGAAACCCAATTATATTGTTCGATTATGCCCCGAGAGTGTATATTGGCAACATATCGTTGTCTACGCTCACAAGAACCAAAACCGGAACAACATTGGAAAACTCAGTTGCGCCCTAACAGTATAACTTTAGAAACAGTACTTTTTCTCATCCAACCGAACAAAGAGTGAAACCCAATTATATTGTTCTATTATGCCCCGAGAGTGTATATTGGCAACGTATCGTTGTCTACGTTCACAAGAACCAAAATCGGAACAACATTAGACAACTCAGTTGCGCCTGTGAATGATAACTTTGGAAACAAGACATTTTCTCGTTCCACCGAACAAAGAGTAAAACCTAATTATATTGTTCTATTATGCCTCGAGAGTGTATATTGGCAACGTTTCATTGTCTACGTTCACAAGAACCAAAACAGAACAATATTAGACAACTCGATTGCGCCCTAACAAGATAACTTTAGAAATGATTTTTTCTCATTCAACCGAACAAAGAGTGAAACCCAATTATATTGTTCGATTATGCCCCATTAGTGTATATTGGAAAAATATCGTTGTCTACGTTCACAAGAACCAAAATCGGAACAACATTAGACTACTCAGTTGCGCCCTAACAGTATAACTTTAGAAACAGTACATTTTCTCATTCAACCGAACAAAGAGTGAAACCCAATTATATTGTACTATTATGCCCCGAAAGTGTATATTGGCAAAATATCGTTGTCTACGTTCACAAGAACCAAAATCGGAACAACATTAGACTACTAAGTTGCGCCCTAACAGTATAACTTTAGAAACAGTACTTTTTCTCATTCAACCGAACAAAGAGTGAAACCCAATTATATTGTCCTATTATGCCCTGAGAGTGTATATTGGCAACGTATCGTTGTCTACGTTCACAAGAACCAAAACCGGAACAACATTAGACTACTCAGTTGGGCCCTAACAGTATAACTTTAGAAACACGCATTTTTCTCATTCAACTGGACAAAGGGTGAAACCCAATTATATTGTTCTATTATGCCCGAGAGTGTATAATGGCAACGTTTCATTGTCTACGTTCACAAGAACCAAAACCAACAATATTAGACAACTCGGTTGCGCCTAACAAGATAACTTTAGAAACAATACTTTTTCTCATTCAACCGAACAAGGAGTGAAACCCAATTATATTGTTCTATTATGCCCCGAGAGTGTATATTGGCAACGTATCGTTGTCTACGTTCACAAGAACCAAAACCTAACAACATTAGACTACTCGATTGCGCCTAACAAGATAACTTTGGAAACAGTACTTTTTCTCATTCCACCGAACAAAGAGTAAAACCTAATTATATTGTTCTATTATGCCTCGAGAGTGTATATTGGCAACGTTTCATTGTCTACGTTCACAAGAACCAAAACAGGAACAATATTAGACAACTCAGTTGCGCCCTAACAGTATAACTTTAGAAACAGTACTTTTTCTCATTCAACCGAACAAAGAGTGAAACCCAATTATATTGTTCTATTATGCCCCAATAGTGTATATTGGAGAAATATCGTTGTCTACGTTCACAAGAACCAAAACCGGAACAACATTAGACTACTCAGTTGCGCCCTAACAGTATAACTTTAGAAACAGTAAATTTTCTCATTCAACCGAACAAAGAGTGAAACCCAATTATATTGTTCTATTATGCCCCGAAAGTGTATATTGGCAAAATATCGTTGTCTACGTTCACAAGAACCAAAATCGGAACAACATTAGACTACTCAGTTGCGCCCTAACAAGATAACTTTGGAAACAAAGATTTTTTCTCATTCCACCGATCAAAGAGTAAAAACCTAATTATATTGTTCTATTATGCCCCGAGAGTGTATATTGGCAACGTATCGTTGTCTACGTTCACAAGAACAAAAACCGGAACAACATTAGACTAATCAATTGCGCCCTAACAGTATAACTTTAGAAACAGTACTTTTTCTCATTCAACCGAACAAAGAGTGAAACCCAATTATATTGTTCAATTATGCCCCGAGAGTGTATATTGGCAAAATATCGTTGTCTACGTTCACAAGAACCAAAACCGGAACAACATTAGACTACTCAGTTGCGCCCTAACATGATAACTTTGGAAACAGTACATTTTCTCATTCCACCGAACAAAGAGTAAAACCTAATTATATTGTTCTATTATGCCCCGAGAGTGTATATTGGCAACGTATCGATGTCACCGTTCACAAGAACCAAAACCGAAACAACATTAGACTCCTCCGTTGCGCCTAACGATCCCGTTGGAAACTATACTTTTTCTTCTTCAACGGAACAAAGTGTAAAACCAAATTATATTGTTCTATTATGCTCCGAGAGTATATATTGGCAACGTATCGTTGTCTACGTTCACAAGAACAAAAACCGGAACAACAGTAGACTACTAAGTTGCGCCTAACAAAGATAATAGAAACAAGATTTTTCTCATTCAACGGAACAAAGAGTTAAACCCAATTATATTGTTCTATTATGCCCCGAGAGTGTATATTGGCAACGTATCGTTGTCTACGTTCACAAGAACCAAATCCGGAACAACATTAGACTACTCAGTTGCGCCCTAACAGTATAACTTTAGAAACAAGATTTTTCTCATTCAGCCGAACAAACAGTGAAACCAAATTATATTGTTCTATTATGCCCCGAGAGTGTATAATGGCAACGTTTCATTGTCTACGTTCACAAGAACCAAAACCGGAACAATATTAGACAACTCAGTTGCGCCCTAACAGTATTACTTTAGAATCAGTACTTTTTCTCATTCAACCGAACAAAGAGTGAAACCCAATTATATTGTTCTATTATGCCCCAATAGTGTATATTGGAAAAATATCGTTGTCTACGTTCACAAGAACCAAAACCGGAACAACATTAGACTTCACAGTTGCGCCCTAACAGTATAACTTCAGAAACAGTACATTTTCTCATTTAAGCGAACATAGACTGAAACCCAATTATATTGTTTTATTATGCCCCGAAAATGTATATTGGCAACGTATCGTTGTCTACGTTCAAAATATCGTTGTCTACGTTCACAAGAACCAAAATCGGAACAACATTAGACTACTCAGTTGCGCCCTAACAGTATAACTTTAGAAACAGTACTTTTTCTCATTCCACCGATAAAAGAGTAAAAACCTAATTATATTGTTCTATTATACCCCGAGAGTGTATATTGGCAACGTATCGTTGTCTACGTTCACAAAAACCAAAACCGGAACAACATTAGACTACTCAGTTGCGCCCTAACAGTATAACTTTGGAAACAGTACTTTTTATGATTCAACCGAACAAAGGGTGAAACCCAATTATATTGTTCTTTTATGCCCCGAGAGTGTATATTGGCAATATATCGTTGTCTACGTTCACAAGAACCAAAACCGGAACAACATTAGACTACTCAGTCGCGCCCTAACAGTATAACTTTAGAAACAGGCCTTTTTCTCATTCAACCGAACAAAGAATGAAACCCAATTATATTGTTCGATTATGCCCCGAGAGTGTATATTGGCAACATATCGTTGTCTACGCTCACAAGAACCAAAACCGAACAACATTGGAAAACTTTGCGCCTAACGGTATAACTTTAGAAACAGCTTCTTTTTCTCATTCAACCGAACAAAGAGTGAAACCCAATTATATTGTTCTATTATGCCCCGAGAGTGTATATTGGCAACGTATCGTTGTCTACGTTCACAAGAACCAAAACCGGAACAACATTAGACAACTCTTGCGCCTAACAAGATAACTTTAGATACAAGATTTTTCTCATTCAACCGAACAAAGAGTGAAACCCAATTATATTGTTCAATTATGCCCCGAGAGTGTATATTGGCAACGTATCGTTGTCTACGTTCACAAGAACCAAAACCGGAACAACATTAGACTACTCAGTTGCGCCCTAACAGTATAACTTTGGAAACAAAGACATTTTCTCATTCCACCGAACAAAGAGTAAAACCTAATTATATTGTTCTATTATGCCTCGAGAGTGTATATTGGCAACGTTTCATTATGTACGTTCACAAGAACCAAAACAGGAACAATATTAGACAACTCAGTTGCGCCCTAACAGTATAACTTTAGAAACAGTACTTTTTCTCATTCAACCGAACAAAGAGTGAAACCCAATTATATTGTTCTATTATGCCCCAATAGTGTATATTGGAGAAATATCGTTGTCTACGTTCACAAGAACCAAAACCGGAACAACATTAGACTACTCAGTTGCGCCCTAACAGTATAACTTTAGAAACAGTAAATTTTCTCATTCAACCGAACAAAGAGTGAAACCCAATTATATTGTTCTATTATGCCCCGAAAGTGTATATTGGCAAAATATCGTTGTCTACGTTCACAAGAACCAAAATCGGAACAACATTAGACTACTCGCAGCACCCTAACAAAGATAACTTTGGAAACGATACTTTTCCCATTCCACCGATCAAAGAGTAAAAACCTAATTATATTATTCTGTTATGCCCCGAGAGTGTATATTGGCAACGTATCGTTGTCTACGTTCACAAGAACCAAAACCGGAACAACATTAGACTAATCAGTTCGCCCTAACAGTATAACTTTGGAAACAGTACATTTTCTCATTGCACCGAACAAAGAGTAAAACCTAATTATATTGATCTATAATGCCCCGAGAGTGTATATTGGCAACGTATCGATGTCACCGTTCACAAGAACCAAAACCGAAACAACATTAGACTACTCAGTTGCGCCCTAACAGTATCCCGTTGGAAACAGTACTTTTTCTTCTTTAACGGAACAAAGTGTAAAACCAAATTATATTGTTCTATTATGCTCCGAGAGTATATATTGGCAACGTATCGTTGTCTACGTTCACAAGAACAAAAACCGGAACAACAGTAGACTACTAAGTTGCGCCCTAACAGTATAACTTTAGAAACAGTACTTTTTCTCATTCAACCGAACAAAGAGTGAAACCCAATTATATTGTTCTATTATGCCCCGAGAGTGTATATTGGCAACGTATCGTTGTCTACGTTCATAAGAACCAAAACCGGAACAACATTAGACTACTCAGTTGCTCCCTAACAGTATAACTTTAGAAACAGTACTTTTTCTCATTCAACCGAACAAAGAGTGAAACCCAATTATATTGTTCTATTATGCCCCGAGAGTGTATATTGGCAACGTTTCATTGTCTACGTTCACAAGAACCAAAACAGGAACAATATTAGACAACTCAGTTGCGCCCTAACAGTATAACTTTAGAAACAGTACTTTTTCTCATTCAACCGAACAAAGAGTGAAACCCAATTATATTGTTCTATTATGCCCCGAAAGTGTATATTGGCAACGTATCGTTGTCTACGTTCAAAATATCGTTGTCTACGTTCACAAGAACCAAAACCAGGAACAACATTAGACTACTCTTGCGCCTAACAAAGATAACTTTGGAAACAAGACATTTTCTCATTCCACCGAACAAAGAGTGAAACCTAATTATATTGTTCTATTATGCCTCGAGAGTGTATATTGGCAACGTATCATTGTCTACGTTCACAAGAACCAAAACCGGAACAACATTAGACTACTCAGTTGCGCCCTAACAGTATAACTTTAGAAACAGTACTTTTTCTCATTCATCCGAACAAAGAGTGAAACCCAATTATATTGTTCTATTATGCCCCAATAGTGTATATTGGAGAAATATCGTTGTCTACGTTCACAAGAACCAAAACCGGAACAACATTAGACTACACAGTTGCGCCCTAACAGTATAACTTTAGAAACAGTAAATTTTCTCATTCAACCGAACAAAGAGTGAAACCCAATTATATTGTTCTATTATGCCCCGAAAGTGTATATTGGCAAAATATCGTTGTCTACGTTCACAAGAACCAAAATCGGAACAACATTAGACTACTCAGTTGCACCCTAACAGTATAACTTTGGAAACAGTACTTTTTCTCATTCCACCGATCAAAGAGTAAAAACCTAATTATATTGTTCTATTATGCCCCGAGAGTGTATATTGGCAACGTATCGTTGTCTACGTTCACAAGAACAAAAACCGGAACAACAATAGACTAATCAATTGCGCCCTAACAGTATAACTTTAGAAACAGTACTTTTTCTCATTCAACCGAACAAAGAGTGAAACCCAATTATATTGTTCAATTATGCCCCGAGAGTGTATATTGGCAAAATATCGTTGTCTACGTTCACAAGAACCAAAACCGAACAACATTAGACAACTCGATTGCGCCTAACAAGATAACTTTGGAAACAGTACATTTTCTCATTCCACCGAACAAAGAGTAAAACCTAATTATATTGTTCTATTATGCCCCGAGTGTGTATATTGGCAACGTATCGATGTCACCGTTCACAAGAACCAAAACCGAAACAACATTAGACTCCTCCGTTGCGCCCTAACAGTATCCCGTTGGAAACTATACTTTTTCTTCTTCAACGGAACAAAGTGTAAAACCAAATTATATTGTTCTATTATGCTCCGAGAGTATATATTGGCAACGTATCGTTGTCTACGTTCACAAGAACAAAAACCGGAACAACAGTAGACTACTAAGTTGCGCCCTAACAGTATAATAGAAACAGTACTTTTTCTCATTCAACGGAACAAAGAGTGAAACCCAATTATATTGTCCTATTATGCCCTGAGAGTGTATATTGTCAACATATCGTTGTTTACGTTCACAAGAACCAAAACCGGAACAACATTAGACTACTCAGTTACTCCCTAACAGTATAACTTTAGAAACAAGATTTCTTTTCTCATTCAGCCGAACAAACAGTGAAACCAAATTATATTGTTCTATTATGCCCCGAGAGTGTATAATGGCAACGTTTCATCGTCTACGTTCACAAGAACCAAAACCTGAACAATATTAGACAACTCAGTTGCGCCCTAACAGTATTACTTTAGAATCAGTACTTTTTCTCATTCAACCGAACAAAGAGTGAAACCCAATTATATTGTTCTATTATGCCCCGGTAGTGTATATTGGAAAAATATCGTTGTCTACGTTCACAAGAACCAAAACCGGAACAACATTAGACTTCACAGTTGCGCCCTAACAGTATAACTTCAGAAACAGTACATTTTCTCATTTAAGCGAGCAAAGACTGAAACCCAATTATATTGTTTTATTATGCCCCGAAAGTGTATATTGGCAACGTATCGTTGTCTACGTTCAAAATATCGTTGTCTACGTTCACAAGAACCAAAATCGGAACAACATTAGACTACTCAGTTGCACCCTAACAGTATAACTTTGGAAACAGTACTTTTTCTCATTCCACCGATAAAAGAATAAAAACCTAATTATATTGTTCTATTATACCCCGAGAGTGTACATTGGCAACGTATCGGTGTCTACGTTCACAAGAACCAAAACCGGAACAACATTAGACTACTCAGTTGCGCCCTAACAGTATAACTTTGGAAACAGTACTTTTTCTGATTCAACCGAACAAAGGGTGAAACCCAATTATATTGTTCTTTTATGCCCCGAGAGTGTATATTGGCAAAATATCGTTGTCTAAGTTCACAAGAACCAAAACCGAAACAACATTAGACTACTCAGTTGCGCCCTAACAGTATAACTTTAGAAACAGTACTTTTTCTCATTCAACCGAACAAAGAATGAAACCCAATTATATTGTTCGATTATGCCCCGAGAGTGTATATTGGCAACATATCGTTGTCTACGCTCACAAGAACCAAAACCGGAACAACATTAGAAAACTCAGTTGCGCCCTAACAAAATAACTTTAGAAACAGCTTCTTTTCTCATTCAACCGAACAAAGAGTGAAACCCAATTATATTGTTCTATTATGCCCCGAGAGTGTATATTGGCAACGTATCGTTGTCTACGTTCACAAGAACCAAAACCGGAACAACATTAGACAACTCAGTTGCGCCCTAACAGTATAACTTTAGAAACAGTACTTTTGTTACGGATTTTATGTTGGCATATTTCGTGAAGTTAGTTCGGAGTCTTGAAGGTTTAGAGAAGATGAGACGAAGATCGAAGACTCGCAGACTCGAAACGTAAATCCACAATGCTCGGTAAGTTCAAATTATGATGATGATGATTTATATACTTTAACAAGTGTTTAGAAGACATTAGGATTGTTGAAATTGAGTTTTAACTAATTTGGTTCTTCACTCTGCATATCTGGTTGAGAGGACCGGGCTCCACATTGAGAGGACCGGTCCCAGTAAGCACCCTCTGCGCACCTTTGCACAGAGGACCGGTCTCCACAACTGGAAGACCGGTCCCAGAGAGCTCCCTATGCGCAACTTTGCAGGACCGGTCTCCACAAAGGGAGGACCGGTCCCGAGGCCGGAAATTCACATATCGTCGAATAAGACCGGTCCCCCGGCATGTGAGACCGGTCCTCTGATTAATATTTTATTGCGCAAGGGAGGACCGGTCCGATCCGGAGGACCGGTCCCTCGATACGAAATCGTTTTTAAGATTTATTTTTTTTAATCCAAATCTATCTAGAAGTCTTCTAAACCTATAAATAAGATGTAGGGGTGTTTCTAAAAGTGGATTAAGCCTAGATTATTTATGAAAAACCCTAGAAGCTTGTAGGTAGCCTCATCTTCTACATCAAGCTTCTCCCAAATTGATTCTCGGTGCCCTAATTCTTAATGTTTTTCTAGAATCAATTTGAGAATTGCTTAGAGATTATTCCCATAGATCTTTAATGAGAATCTAAGCAATAAATCATCATCGATCGTATTGTTTTTGCTCCGGACGGAGTGCGCTCGTGGATTCGAGTGGGCGTCGTGGATTCGGCGTGATCAAGGCTTCGTGGATTCGAAGTGGAGGCGTTTCGTGGATTCGGGACGTGGCGTTCGTGGACTCGGACGTGAGGGCGTGGACAACCCGAAGGAGGATTGCGCGGAGATCCATAGGAGAGTTAGAGAGGTCGAGTCCGTGGAGTTCGGTATCACCTTGTAATCTTTTCTCTTATTGATTGTTTATTCGCGTGTTGGTCCCGTGGGTTTTTTACTCCGAGTTTGGAGTTTTCCCACGTAAATCTCGGTGTGCTTTTTATTTTCCGCATTTACTTTTATCGCATCGAGAATTTGTGGTTTTTGGCCGATACACCTATTCACCCCCCTCTAGGTGTTGTTTGATACAATCTAGATAGATCCTTGGGGCTTCCCCCTAAACTAACAACTTTTTCTCATTCAACCGAACAAAGAGTGAAACCCAATTATATTGTTCAATTATGCCCCGAGAGTGTATATTGGCAACATATCGTTGTCTACGCTCACAAGAACCAAAACCGGAACAACATTAGAAAACTCAGTTGCGCCCTAACAGTATAACTTTAGAAACAGTACTTTTTCTCATTCAACCGAACAAAGAGTGAAACCCAATTATATTGTTCTATTATGCCCCGAGAGTGTATATTGGCAACGTATCGTTGTCTACGTTCACAAGAACCAAAATCGGAACAACATTAGACAACTCAGTTGCGCCCTAACAGTATAACTTTAGAAACAGTACTTTTGTTACGGATTTTATGTTGGCATATTTCGTGAAGTTAGTTCGGAGTCTTGAAGGTTTAGAGAAGATGAGACGAAGATCGAAGACTCGCAGACTCGAAACGTAAATCCACAATGCTCGGTAAGTTCAAATACTGATGATGATGATTTATATACTTTAACAAGTGTTTAGAAGACATTAGGATTGTTGAAATTGAGTTTTAACTAATTTGGTTCTTCACTCGCATATCGGTTGAGAGGACCGGTCTCCACATTGAGAGGACCGGTAACAGTAAGCACCCTCTGCGCACCTTTGCCCAGAGGACCGGTCTCCACAACGGAAGACCGGTCCCGAGAGCTCCCTATGCGCAACTTTGACAGAGGACCGGTCTCCACAAAGGGAGGACCGGTCCCAGGCCGGAAATTCACATATCGTCGAATAAGACCGGTCCCGGCATGTGAGACCGGTCCCTCGGTGATTAATATTTTATTGCGCAAGGGAGGACCGGTCTGATCCGGAGGACCGGTCCTCGATACGAAATCTGTTTTAAAGATTTATTTTTTTTAATCCAAATCTATCTAGAAGTCTTCTAAACCTATAAATAAGATGTAGGGGTGTTTCTAAAAGTGGATTAAGCCTAGATTATTTATGAAAAACCCTAGAAGCTTGTAGGTAGCCGTTTTCCTCATCTTCTACATCAAGCTTCTCCCAAATTGATTCTCGGTGCCCTAATTCTTAATGTTTTTCTAGAATCAATTTGAGAATTGCTTAGAGATTATTCCCATAGATCTTTAATGAGAATCTAAGCAATAAATCATCATCGATCGTATTGTATTTGCTCCGGACGGAGTGTGCTCGTGGATTCGAGTGGGCGTCGTGGATTCGGCGTGATCAAGGCTTCGTGGATTCGAAGTGGAGGCGTTTCGTGGATTCGGGACGTGGCGTTCGTGGACTCGGACGTGAGGGCGTGGACAACCCGAAGGAGGATTGCGCGGAGATCCATAGGAGAGTTAGAGAGGTCGAGTCCGTGGAGTTCGGTATCACCTTGTAATCTTTTCTCTTATTGATTGTTTATTCGCGTGTTGGTCCCGTGGGTTTTTTACTCCGAGTTTGGAGTTTTCCCACGTAAATCTCGGTGTGCTTTTTATTTTCCGCATTTACTTTTATCGCATCGAGAATTTGTGGTTTTTGGCCGATACACCTATTCACCCCCCTCTAGGTGTTGTTTGATACAATCTAGATAGATCCTTGGGGCTTCCCCCTAAACTAACAACTTTTTCTCATTCAACCGAACAAAGAGTGAAACCCAATTATATTGTTCAATTATGCCCCGAGAGTGTATATTGGCAACGTATCGTTGTCTACGTTCACAAGAACCAAAACCGGAACAACATTAGACTACTCAGTTGCTCCCTAACAGTATAACTTTGGAAACAGTACATTTTCTCATTCCACCGAACAAAGAGTAAAACCTAATTATATTGTTCTATTATGCCTCGAGAGTGTATATTGGCAACGTTTCATTGTCTACGTTCACAAGAACCAAAACAGGAACAATATTAGACAACTCAGTTGCGCCCTAACAGTATAACTTTAGAAACAGTACTTTTTCTCATTCAACCGAACAAAGAGTGAAAACCCAATTATATTGTTCTATTATGCCCCAATAGTGTATATTGGAAAAATATCGTTGTCTACGTTCACAAGAACCAAAACCGGAACAACATTAGACTACACAGTTGCGCCCTAACAGTATAACTTTAGAAACAGTACATTTTCTCATTCAACCGAACAAGGAGTGAAACCCAATTATATTGTACTATTATGCCCCGAAAGTGTATATTGGCAAAATATCGTTGTCTACGTTCACAAGAACCAAAATCGGAACAACATTAGACTACTCAGTTGCGCCCTAACAGTATAACTTTAGAAACTGTACTTTTTCCCATTCCACCGATCAAAGAGTAAAAACCTAATTATATTGTTCTATTATGCCCCGAGAGTGTATATTGGCAACGTATCGTTGTCTACGTTCACAAGTGTAAGAAAATCATGTGTACGCAGCGGAAGATAATAGCATAATTAAAATTTTCTTGAAAATCCAAAGATCACCTCGTGTTTCGTTTTAGATCATTAATAATAGATCTAGTTGATCTAATCAAATATGATCTAATTATTCACCTTGCGCGGGTCGAGATCACCGCGAAGTTGACAATCGTTGTTAAAATTTGTTCGTCCTTGTTTAGCCGCGCACGCGCCCGGCCTCTACTCGCGTCCACACGAAATCACGCCCTTGCTCGAATTAGTCGACCACTTCAATCCGTGATCCGATCACGAATTAATCCTTGCGTCGACTTGAGGAAGATGAATCAATCTTCTAGATGTGCTAGCAACCTTTTGAAGATCGAAACCGATGGATTAATCGAGGAGGACTTAAGGAAGAAAGAGGATTGACGGCTAGGGTTTTCTATCTCTCTTGTATTAATTTTTCTTTTCTTTCAATATGTCATATGACATATATTTATAATGAGAAAACCCTAACGTAATCCTAATCCTAATCCTAATCGAAATCCTATTCCGATTGGATTATCCATTAACCCATAAGTTGGTTATGATATTAACCGAATTCGAATCCTAATTCTAATTCGATTCGTGTGTAACATTTACACATAAGTCCTCATATTATTTACTAACGATTAGTAAATACACCATGTAACTTTTACACATAAATACCTCTAATTTACAACAATTGCAAATTAGTCCTTTTACTAATAAATTAGTAAACGTTAGTATTAATCCATCCGATAAACTTCTTTTATTGTCTCCTTAATATCGATCATGCGATTTCTTATGTGTGTGACCTAATAGGTTCAATTGTCGGTAGTGAGATATGATGCGATCCCCATCAACATCATCATCGAAACTCCTTTCGATGGCACAAACCCTTTTGATTCTACCCTAATAGAATAATTAATTATCTATATTTATTTCTATTGGTTCCCACAATCCACCAATGACGCCTAGCAGCATATAGTGGCAATCCAGTCAGAAGTGAATATCGGACTGAACCTCTAGTGCAGTTACCGTACAATACAATCCTTCTATCGCATAGTTCCACCTGAGTGGAGGTCATGGAATATTCGTCAAACCCCATCACCCGTCTTATGACAAATTTGATAGGACACAAGCTCTTATGGTTACTCTTGGAAACATCTTTCCATACACCATATTACCCCGGCGGAGGATTTCTGAGCTTTGCCTTACAAATAGCATAGAACTAATTATCTCTCTACCGAGAGCGATAGATCCCCTATAAACACACACCCATTCCTGATATGAATCGACTGTAGCCAACATATACTACTAAGACCCATGGTTAGGATCATAGTTTGTTGCATAGTCAAACTACAGTAGCCTCATATTGAATGGCCGTGGTGGCGCAGGTCTAAGGATCAGTTGTACCACCGCAACATTGAACTAGTTCTTGACGAATGAGTAGACATCCATGTAATCGTTCGTAGTTGGTCACGCCGCACTTGTTCTCCAACAACCACTTGCATGTTCGCTCCAGTGTCCCCACACTGATGACTTGAGATTCGTCATCCCAAAAGAGAAGCGACACACGCATCAATCTTACCGGATCAATCATCGTCCCCATGATGATCCTCCGATTGAGAGCATTTATGAATTAATCACCAATAATATGTATCTCAAATTCTCAACTCTTGAGAATACATATTATCATCTTATTAATCCAAAGGACGATTCACGGACACATTAAACATGAATGGAATAAAAAGCCCAATTATATAAATAATAAAGATTAAGTACAAAAATATGTCCCATAAAAAATAAATGCGTCGGCACTGATAGGCTTCTAGGGCATATGACTAACAATCTCCCACTTGCACTAAAGCCAATCACCATGTATCTAATGCCCATCTTCTCAAGATGAGTCTCAAGTTTCACGAGTCAATGCCTTAGTTAGCGGGTCCGCCACGTTATCCGCGGAGGCAACCTTCTGTACTTCAATATGTTTATCCTTGATGTACTCTCTGATCTTGTGATACCGCCGCTCAATGTGCTTGGATTTCTGATGAGACCTTGGCTCCTTAGCTAATGCTATGGCGCCATTATTATCACAGTATAGTGGCAAGGGATCCTTACTAGAAGGAACCACGCCAAGCTCAGTGCCAAATTTCTTGATCCAAAGCTTTCCTTGGCGCCTTCGGATGCGCCGATGTACTCCGCTTCCAAAGTAGAATCGCAATCGTCTCTTGCTTGGAACTTTTCCAAACTATTGACCCACCATTGCAAATAAATAGATACCCGACGTAGACTTTCTATCGTCTATATCGTACATAAAGTCCGAATCCGCATAGCCATCAATTTTGAGTTCTCCTCCTCCAAAACCAAGAACATATCCTTCGTTCTTCTCAAGTACTTGAGGATATTCTTTACCGCTACCCGTGTTCCTCTCCGGGTTCGACCGATATCGGCTCGTGACACTCACAGCCTGTGCTATATCAGGTCGAGTACCTAGCATCGCATACATTAAGCTCCCTATTGCCGAAGCATAAGGGATCCTACTCATGCGACTTCTCTCTTCAGGTGTCTTAGGAGACATAGTCTTAGAGAGGTGAATTCCATGCCTTAGAGGTACCATACCCCGTTTGGAATTCTCCATGCTGACTCTTTTCAACACTTCATCTATGTACATAGCTTGCGATAAACCAAGCAACTTCTTAGATCTATCCCTATAGACCTTTATCCCTAGGATATAAGTTGCTTCTCCAAGGTCTTTCATAGAAAACTCTTTTGATAACCATAACTTGACCGATGTCAGCATAGGAATGTCATTCCCAATCAGGAGTATGTCGTCCACGTACAGTACGAGGAAAGTAACAGCACTCCCACTAATCTTTTTATATACACACGGCTCTTCCTCATTTCTGATAAAATCGAACGATTCGATTGCATCATTGAAACGAGTGTTCCAACTCCGAGAAGCTTGCTTCAATCCATAAATGGATCGTTGAAGCTTGCACACCTTATGACTCTCATCTTTGGAAGTGAAACCCAAAGGCTGCTCCATATAGATATCTTCTTCAAGATATCCATTTAGGAAAGCAGTTTTCACATCCATTTGCCAGATCTCATAGTCATAGTGTGAATAGCAAGTAGAGTTCTGATAGACTTAAGCATAGCTACAGGTGAAAAGGTATCCTGATAGTCAATGCCTTCGCGTTGACTATAACCTTTTGCTACTAGCCTAGCTTTATAGGTCTCTACCTTTCCATCAGAACCAATCTTTCTCTTGAAGATCCATTTACATCCAATGGGTACAATACCCTCCGGTGGATCAACCAAAGTCCATACTTGATTGGAGTACATTGAGTCTATTTCAGACTTCATACCTTCCAACCATTTATCGGAGTCGATGTCTGACATCGCCTCGCTATAAGTCTTAGGATCATCTCTATGGTCCTTATCTCCCATTAGGAACATTTCCTCCATCTCCTCTATAAATAATCCCATGTATCTATCAGGAGGATGGGAGATCCTACTAGACTAGCGAGGTGGCGGTGTAACCTCTGGTGTCACAGAGTTATCAGGGAGGGTTCTTGGAATATTCGATTCTAAAGAGACTTTCTCCTTTAGTTCTATTTTTCTCCCACTGCCTCCAGCGGAAATAAATTCACTTTCAAGAAAGAAGGCATGACGGCTCACAATCACATTATGGCCTTCTGGGAGATAAAAATAGTATCCAAGTGATTCTTTGGGATACCCAATGAATCTACCCTTTACTGATCTGCTTTCCAACTTGTCCGTCTTTAATTTCTTAATATAAGGACACCCCAAGTTTTAATATGAGTAAAACTTGGATTCCTACCATGCCACATCTCATATGGTGTGGTCTAAGCAGATTTGGAAGGCACTATGTTCAAAATATAAATAGCCGTAAGAAGTGCATAACCCCAAAACGATATAGGTAAATCTGTAAAACTCATCATGGATCGAACCATATCTAATAAAGTTCGATTCCTCCGTTCAGATACCCCATTCAATTCTGGCGTTCTAGGAGGAGTCCATTGGGAGACAATACCATTGTCCTTGAGGTAGGTTAGGAAATCCATACTAAGGTATTCCCCTCCTCGATCTGATCGAAGAGCCTTAATTGGTTTTCCCATTTGCTTTTCTACTTCTTGTCTAAACTCTTTAAACTTTTCAAAGGCTTCAGACTTGTGTTTAATTAGGTACACGTACCCATACCGTGAATAATCATCAGTCAAGGTAATGAAGTAGAGATAGCCACCCCAAGCAGACCCATCAAATGGTCCACATACATCACTATGTATTTAGGCGAGTACTTCAGTACCTCTCTCACCTTGTCCAACAAAGGGAGACTTAGTCATTTTTCCTTGAAGACATGATTCACAAGCTGGATATGGTTCAGAGGGTAAGGACCCTAAGACACCATTCTTGGCCAACTTGTTAATCCTATCCTCTCCAATGTGACCAAGTCTAAGATGCCACAAGTACGTTTTATTTACCTCCTCTCTTGGTCTTTTAAAACCAATGATATTCTCATTCATGCCATTATCAACTGTATTAACACTAACATCCATATGTAAGTGATAGAGATTGTCAATTAAAGAACCATAACCGATCAAATTATTTCTCAAATAAATTGAACAAACGTTTGATTCAAAAATAAACTTATAACCGTCCATTACCAAACGTGAAATAGAAATAAGGTTTTTAGTCGCACTAGGAACATAAAGACAATCTCTAAGTTCTAAAACTACTCCTGTCGGCAGACATAAAGGATAAGTCCCCACGGCAACAGCAGCAACTTTTGCTCCGTTTCCAACGCGTAGGGTAAGCTCTCCATCCCTAAGTCTTCTACTTTGTTTTAGCCCTTGCATTGAAATACACAAATGCGAGGTGCATCCAGAGTCAATGACCCATGTTAAAGTAGAACAAACCGATAAGTTAGTAGTTTCAATGACATGAATCTCCGATATCTTAGCCTTGAACAGGCGCCTCGACCCTTCGTCGTGAGCTGTTCGACTTTCTTCATCATACAACTCCTTGAGATGAAGTAGAATATCGTGACACTCCCATTGTGCTCATGCTGGCGTTGCAACTCATTGCTCATAGACGCAAGCATGTAACATTTTACCATCATATCGTCATTAGTCCATTTATTTCTTGCAGCTCTTTGTTGAGTTGTCGAATTTTCATTCACCGGTGGAGCCTCTGTGTCCAACACATAGGCTAGTTTCTCAGAATTGAGAACAATTCTCAAATTCCTCAGCCAATCGGTGAAATTCGGTCCAGTTAAGCGATTAGTATCAAGTATTTTGGCAAGCGGGTTAGATACATCCATTTTCTGCAGAAGGTTAAGATTCTAATTAGTTGTGTACTCAATCGTAATCCATTTGATTAGGGTCTTTAAATCTAAATGATTCCTCCCACTAATTTGACGAATCTCCACACTCCACGAGCGGAGAAAACGGAAACTTTATTTAAAAGTTTCTAGTGGGTATTGCGGTCCCATCTGTTTACGCATCACCTCATCCTAACAGATTCTTGGCAATGAGCAAACAAATGAGTGAAAAACTCTTGTTCAATGCTTCTCAAGCAAATTGCAATCTTATCTTTTGCCTCCATAAGATATAGACCTCATCCTGACAGATTCTTGGCCTTATCTCATGGTTAAGTTAGACCCACCGTTCATCGTGCAAATAAGAATGTCATTAAATCCTCATCCTGACAGATTCTTGGATTCAACCCCTATCTTACCGCACAGCATCTCATGCCAATAGAATGGTTGCGGCTCCCTAATGCAACTGACCCCCGTATCCGGGTGCATCAATCAACACTAAAGAGACGCCCACACCCTACAACGGTGGAAGGCCATTAATGGGTTCATAACACCATTAACTTAATATTTTATTTAGGGAGATTACTTGTCTCATCAGTTTTAATTTATTATTAATTTACATCTCATGCAAACCATCGCATCACATGCATACATATATCGCATATATAAAAGAAAATAACTACCGGTGATGATCATGGATTTTATCTTGATTCGGGCCTGAGCCACTAGGCCGGAATCGGGTCATAAGGGTATTACACACAAGAAAACCTTTTCTTATTCTGCGTCTCGATCGGATTGGAGTTGATCAACTCTTGAATTCTCCCTTGATCAGCATCTGGTCCAAACTTGATCCGCATCGCATCAACTCTTGAATGCAACAAATCCTCTTGGAGCCTAAACTACCCTTTTTCCTTTCTTAATTTTACAACAAGAACTTTACAACCCATAAAATTAATGAGACACGCAGTCTCCAAATTACATAACTTAATTGGCACGCGCAGCACCAAAAATAATCTAATCTTTGGGTCCTTACTAAATTACCAACTCACATCATTACATCATACATGCACATTACAAGGTCGCTATCCATGATCATCACCTCATATACATCACATGCATATAATATTAAATTCTCTAATTCGAATTCTAATTAATTGGGTTTCGGATTAATTTAAAAATAAATCTTTATTTATTTCAAGAATCGCAATTTTCAGGAAATTATCAAAAAGATCTAATACATCTCATGTATTAAATTTTAAAATTTAAAACTAATTTAAATTGCGATTCACGATGCATCCGCATGTCTTAGCCGCATCCTAGCCGCGTCGCACGCAAACACCGCACGCAAGCTGCTTGCCCGCATGGCGCGTACGTGCACGGACATAGCATCATACACATATTGTCCATGCACATCGCCGCGCACCACATGCAATCAAAAACCTATGCCATGATCAAATTAATTAGTGCTACTATGCACATATTTCATAGCTTTCCTAATTAAAGAGATCACGTGTAAGGCATTAAAGCTTAAAGTGTGCATGCATGTCATCAATATGATGAATTCATGCAAGCGCTTCTTGCACGTTGCAACCATCTCGGCCACATGCCGAGTGCCATAGCCATGTGAATAGCGCATCGTGCATCCGCTTTAATTAATGTTTCGAAACGATTAAAATTGTTCAAAAAATATTCTTCATCGTTTTGATTTCGATTAATCCGAATACCCAACCAATATCGAAAAAGAGATTAGATCTAAAACAAACGACGAGGGTGGCTCTGATACCACTGTTAGAAAATCATGTGTACGCAGCGAAAGATAATTGCATAATTAAAATTTTCTTGAAAATCCAAAGATCACCTCGTGTTTCGTTTTAGATCATTAATAATAGATCTAGTTGATCTAATCAAATATGATCTAATTATTCACCTTGCGCGGTCGAGATCACCGAAGTTGACAATCGTTGTTAAAATTTGTTCGTCCTCGTTTAGCTGCGCACGCGCTCGGCCTCTACTCGCGTCCACACGAAATCACGCCCTTGATCGAATTAGTCGACCGCTTCAATCCGTGATCCGATCACGAATTAATCCTTGCGTCGACTTGAGGAAGATGAATCAATCTTCTAGATGTGCTAGCAACCTTTTGAAGATCGAAACCGATGGATTAATCGAGGAGGACTTAAGGAAGAAAGAGGATTGACGGCTAGGGTTTTCTATCTCTCTTGTATTAATTTTTCTTTTCTTTCAATATGTCATATGACATATATTTATAATGAGAAAACCCTAACGTAATCCTAATCTAATCCTAATCGAAATCCTATTCCGATTGGATTATCCATTAACCCATAAGTTGGTTATGATATTAACCGAATTCGAATCCTAATTCTAATTCGATTCGTGTGTAACATTTACACATAAGTCCTCATATTATTTACTAACGATTAGTAAATACACCATGTAACTTTTACACATAAATACCTCTAATTTACAATAATTGCAAATTAGTCCTTTTACTAATAAATTAGTAAACGTTAGTATTAATCCATCCGATAAACTTCTTTTATTGTCTCCTTAATATAGATCATGCGCGATTTCTTATGTGTGTGACCTAATAGGTTCAATTTACGGTAGTGTGATTTGATGCTATCCCCATCAACATTATCATCGAAACTCCTTTCGATGGCTCAAACTCTTTTGATTCTACCCTAATAGAATAATTAATTATCTATAATTATTTCTATTGGTTCCCACAATCCACCAGTGACGCCTAGCAGCATATAGTGGCAATCCGAGAAGTGAATATCGGATCGAACCTCTAGTGCGATTCTTAGTACAATACAATCCTTCTATCGCATAGTTCCAAGAGTGGAGGTCATGGAATATTCGTCAAACCCCATCACCCGTCTTATGACAAATTTGATAGGACACAAGCTCTTATGGTTACTCTTGGAAACATCTTTCCATACACCATATTACCCCGGCCGAGGATTTCTGAGCTTTGCCTTACAAATAGCATAGAACTAATTATCTCTCTACCGAGAGCGATAGATCCCCTATAAACACACACCCATTCCTGATATGAACCGACTGTAGCCAACATATACTACTAAGACCCATGGTTAGGATCATAGTTTGTTGCATAGTCAAACTACAGTAGCCTCATATTGAATGGCCGTGGTGTCGCAGGTCTAAGGATCAGTTGTACCACTGCAACATTGAACTAGTTACTGACGAATGAGTAGACATCCATGTAACTGTTCGTAGTTGGTCACGCCGCACTGGTTCTCAAACAACCACCCGCATGTTCGCTCCGGTGTCCCCACCGATGACTTGAGATTCGTCATCCCAAAAGAGAAGCGACACACGCATCAATCTTACCGGATCAATCATCGTCCCCATGATGATCCTCCGATTGAGAGCATTTATGAATTAATCACCAATAATATGTATCTCAAATTCTCAACTCTTGAGAATACATATTATCATCTTATTAATCCAAAGGACGATTCACGGACACATTAAACATGAATGGAATAAAAAGCCCAATTATATAAATAATAAAGATTAAGTACAAAAATATGTCCCATAAAAAATAAAATGCGTCAGCCTGATAGGCTTCTAGGGCATATGACTAACAACAAGAACCAAAACCGGAACAACATTAGACTAATCAGTTGCGCCCTAACAGTATAACTTTAGATATAGTACTTTTTCTCATTCAACCGAACAAAGAGTGAAACCCAATTATATTGTTAAATTATGCCCCGAGAGTGTATATTGGCAAAATATCGTTGTCTACGTTCACAAGAACCAAAACCGGAACAACATTAGACTACTCAGTTGCGCCCTAACAGTATAACTTTGGTAACAGTACTTTTTCTCATTCAACCGAACAAAGAGTAAAACCTAATTATATTGTTCTATTATGCCCCGAGAGTGTATATTGGCAACGTATCGATGTCACCGTTCACAAGAACCAAAACCGAAACAACATTAGACTCCTCCGTTGCGCCCTAACAGTATCCCGTTGGAAACAGTACTTTTTCTTCTTTAACGGAACAAAGTGTAAAACCAAATTATATTGTTCTATTATGCTCCGAGAGTATATATTGGCAACGTATCGTTGTCTACGTTCACAAGAACAAAAACCGGAACAACAGTAGACTACTAAGTTGCGCCCTAACAGTATAACTTTAGAAACAGTACTTTTTCTCATTCAACGGAACAAAGAGTGAAACCCAATTATATTGTCCTATTATGCCCTGAGAGTGTATATTGTCAACATATCGTTGTCTACGTTCACAAGAACCAAAACCGGAACAACATTAGACTACTCTGTTGCTCCCTAACAGTATAACTTTAGAAACAGTACTTTTTCTCATTCAGCCGAACAAACAGTGAAACCCAATTATATTGTTCTATTATGCCCCGAGAGTGTATAATGGCAACGTTTCATTGTCTACGTTCACAAGAACCAAAACCGGAACAATATTAGACAACTCAGTTGCGCCCTAACAGTATAACTTTAGAAACAGTACTTTTTCTCATTCAACCGAACAAAGAGTGAAACCCAATTATATTGTTCTATTATGCCCCGAGAGTGTATAATGGCAACGTATCGTTGTCTACGTTCACAAGAACCAAAACCGGAACAACATTAGACTACTCAGTTGCGCCACTAACGGTATAACTTTGGAAACAATTACATTTTCTCATTCCACCGAACAAAGAGTAAAACCTAATTATATTGTTCTATTATGCCTCGAGAGTGTATATTGGCAACGTTTCATTGTCTACGTTCACAAGAACCAAAACAGGAACAATATTAGACAACTCAGTTGCGCCCTAACAGTATAACTTTAGAAACAGTACTTTTTCTCATTCAACCGAACAAAGAGTGAAACCCAATTATATTGTTCTATTATGCCCCAATAGTGTATATTGGAGAAATATCGTTGTCTACGTTCACAAGAACCAAAACCGGAACAACATTAGACTACACAGTTGCGCCCTAACAGTATAACTTTAGAAACAGTAAATTTTCTCATTCAACCGAACAAAGAGTGAAACCCAATTATATTGTTCTATTATGCCCCGAAAGTTTATATTGGCAAAATATCGTTGTCTAAGTTCACAAGAACCAAAATCGGAACAACATTAGACTACTCAGTTGCACCCTAACAGTATAACTTTGGAAACAGTACTTTTTCTCATTCCACCGATCAAAGAGTAAAAACCAAATTATATTGTTCTATTATGCCCCGAGAGTGTATATTGGCAACGTATCGTTGTCTACGTTCACAAGAACAAAAACCGGAACAACATTAGACTACTCAGTTGCGCCCTAACAGTATAACTTTAGAAACAGTACTTTTTCTCATTTCACCGAACAAAGAGTAAAACCCAATTATATTGTTCTATTATGCCTCGAGAGTGTATATTGGCAAAATATCGTTGTCTACGTTCACAAGAACCAAAACCGGAACAACATTAGACTACTCAGTTGCGCCCTAACAGTATAACTTTGGAAACAGTACATTTTCTCATTCCACCGAACAAAGAGTAAAACCTAATTATATTGTTCCATTATGCCCCGAGAGTGTATATTGGCAACGTATCGATGTCACCTTTCACAAGAACCAAAACCGAAACAACATTAGACTCCTCCGTTGCGCCCTAACAGTATCCCGTTGGAAACAGTACTTTTTCTTCTTCAACGGAACAAAGTGTAAAACCAAATTATATTGTTCTATTATGCGCGAGAGTATATATTGGCAACGTATCGTTGTCTAAGTTCACAAAAACAAAACCGGAACAACGATAGACTACTAAGTTGCGCCCTAACAGTATAACTTTAGAAACAGTACTTTTTCTCATTCAAAGGAACAAAGAGTGAAACCCAATTATATTGTCCTATTATGCCCTGAGAGTGTATATTGTCAACATATCGTTGTCTACGTTCGCAAGAACCAAAACCGGAACAACATTAGACTACTCAGTTGCGCCCTAACAGTATAACTTTGGAAACAGTACTTTTTCTGATTCAACCGAACAAAGAGTGAAACCCAATTATATTATTCTATTATGCCCCGAGAGTGTATATTGGCAAAATATCGTTGTCTACGTTCACAAGAACCAAAACCGGAACAACATTAGACAACTCAGTTGCGCCCTAACAGTATAACTTTAGAAACAGTACTTTTTCTCATTCAACCGAACAAAGAGTGAAACCCAATTATATTGTTCAATTATGCCCCGAGCGTGTATATTGGCAAAATATTGTTGTCTACGTTCACAAGAACCAAAACCGGAACAACATTAGACAACTCAGTTGCGCCCTAACAGTATAACTTTGGAAACAGTACATTTTCTCATTCCACCGAACAAAGAGTAAAACCTAATTATATTGTTCTATTATGCCCCGAGAGTGTATATTGGCAACGTATCGATGTCACCATTCACAAGAACCAAAACCGAAACAACATTAGACTCCTCCGTTGCGCCCTAACTGTATCTCGTTGGAAACAATACTTTTTCTTCTTCAACGGAACAAAGTGTAAAACCAAATTTTATTGTTCTATTATGCTCCGAGAGTATATATTGGCAACGTATCGTTGTCTACGTTCACAAGAACAAAAACCGGAACAACAGTAGACTACTAAATTGCGCCCTAACAGTATAATAGAAACAGTACTTTTTCTCATTCAACGGAACAAAGAGTGAAACCCAATTATATTGTCTTATTATGCCCTGAGAGTGTATATTGTCAACATATCGTTGTTTACATTCACAAGAACCAAAACCGGAACAACATTAGACGACTCAGTTGCTCCCTAACAGTATAACTTTAGAAACAGTACTTTTTCTCATTCAGCCGAACAAACAGTGAAACCAAATTATATTGTTCTATTATGCCACGAGAGTGTATAATGGCAACGTTTCATTGTCTACGTTCACAAGAACCAAAACCGGAACAATATTAGACAACTCAGTTGCGCCCTAACAGTATAACTTTAGAATCATTACTTTCTCTCATTCAACCGAACAAAGAGTGAAACCCAATTATATTGTTCTATTATGCCCCAATAGTGTATATTGGAAAAATATCGTTGTCTACGTTCACAAGATCCAAAACCGAAACAAATTTAGACTACACAGTTGCGCCCTAACAGTATAATTTTAGAAACAGTACATTTTCTCATTCAAGCGAACAAAGACTGAAACCCAATTATATTCTTCTATTATGCCCCGAAAGTGTATATTGGCAACGTATCGTTGTCTACGTTCAAAATATCGTTGTCTACGTTCACAAGAACCAAAATCGGAACAACATTAGACTACTCAGTTGCACCCTAACAGTATAACTTTGTAAACAGTACTTTTTCTCATTCCACCGAACAAAGAGTGAAACCCAATTATATTGTTCTATTATGCCCCGAGAGTGTATATTGGCAACGTATCGTTGTCTACGTTCACAAGAACCAAAACCGGAACAACATTAGACTACTCAGTTGCGCCCTAACAGTATAACTTTGGAAACAGTACTTTTTCTGATTCAACCGAACAAAGGGTGAAACCCAATTATACTGTTCTATTATGCCCTGAGAGTGTATATTGGCAAAATATCGTTGTCTACGTTCACAAGAACCAAAACCGGAACAACATTAGACTACTCAGTTGCGCCCTAACAGTATAACTTTAGAAACAGTACTTTTTCTCATTCAACCGAACAAAGAATGAAACCCAATTATATTGTTCTATTATGCCCCGAGAGTGTATATTGGCAACATATCGTTGTCTACGTTCACAAGTGCCAGAACCGGAATGACGTTAGAAATCTCAGTGGGGGCCTAACAGTATAACTTTAGAAACAGTTCTTTTTCTCATTCAACCGAACAAAGAGTGAAACCCAATTATATTGTTCTATTATGCCCCGAGAGTGTATATTGGCAACGTATCGTTGTCAACGTTCACAAGAACCAAAACCGGAACAACATTAGACAACTCAGTTGCGCCCTAACAGTATAACTTTAGAAACAGTACTTTTTCTCATTCAACCGAACAAAGAGTGAAACCCCATTATATTGTTCAATTATGCCCCGAGAGTGTATATTTGCAACGTATCGTTGTCTACGTTCACAAGAACCAAAACCGGAACAACATTAGACTACTCAGTTGCGCCCTAACAGTATAACTTTAGAAACATTACTTTTTCTCATTCAACCGAACAAAGAGTGAAACCCAATTATATTGTTCAATTTTGCCCCGAGAGTGTATATTGGCAACGTATCGTTGACTAAGTTCACAAGAACCAAAACCGGAACAACATTAGACTACTCAGTTGCGCCCTAACAGTATAACTTTGGAAATAGTACATTTTCTAATTCCACCGAACAAAGAGTAAAACCTAATTATATTGTTCTAGTATGCCTCGAGAGTGTATATTGGCAACGTATCGATGTCACCGTTCACAAGAACCAAAACCGAAACAACATTAGACTCCTCCGTTGCGCCCTAACAGTATCCCGTTGGAAACAGTACTTTTCTTCTTCAATCGAACAAAGAGTAAAACCAAATTATATTGTTCTATTATGCCCCGAGAGTGTATATTGGCAACGTATCGTTGTCTACGTTCACAAGAACAAAACCGGGACAACATTAGACTACTAAGTTGCGCCCTAACAGTATAACTTTAGAAACAGTACTTTTTCTCATTCAACGGAACAAAGAATGAAACCCAATTATATTGTTCGATTATGCCCCGAGAGTGTATATTGGCAACATATCGTTGTCTACGCTCACAAGAACCAAAACCGGAACAACATTAGAAAACTCAGTTGCGCCCTAACAGTATAACTTTAGAAACAGTTCTTTTTCTCATTCAACCGAACAAAGAGTGAAACCCAATTATATTGTTCAATTATACCCCGAGAGTGTATATTGGCAGCGTATCGTTGTCTACGATCACAAGAACCAAAATTGGAACAACATTAGACAACTCAGTTGCGCCCTAACAGTATAACTTTAGAAACAGTAGTTTTTCTCATTCAACCGAACAAAGAGTGAAACCCAATTATATTGTTCAATTATGCCCCGAGAGTGTATATTGGCAACGTATCGTTGTCTACGTTCACAAGAACCAAAACCGGAACAACATTAGACTACTCAGTTGCGCCCTAACAGTATAACTTTAGAAATCGTACATTTTCTCATTCCACCGAACAAAGAGTAAAACCTAATTATATTGTTCTATTATGTCTCGAGAGTGTATATTGGCAACGTATCGATGTCACCGTTCACAAGAACTAAAACCGAAACAACATTAGACTCCTCCGTTGCGCCCTAACAGTATCCCGTTGGAAAAAGTACTTTTTCTTCTTCAACGGAACAAAGTGTAAAACCAAATTATATTGTTCTATTATGCTCCGAGAGTATATATTGGCAACGTATCGTTGTCTACGTTCACAAGAACAAAAACCGGAACAACAGTAGACTACTAAGTTGCGCCCTAACAGTATAACTTTAGAAACAGTACTTTTTCTCATTCAAAGGAACAAAGAGTGAAACACAATTATATTGTCCTATTATGCCCTGAGAGTGTATATTGGCAACGTATCGTTGTCTACGTTCGCAAGAACCAAAACCGGAACAACATTAGACTACTCAGTTGCGCCCTAACAGTATAACTTTGGAAACAGTACTTTTTCTGATTCAACCGAACAAAGAGTGAAACCCAATTATATTAATCTATTATGCCCCGAGAGTGTATATTGGCAAAATATCGTTGTCTACGTTCACAAGAACCAAAACCAGAACAACATTAGACAACTCAGTTGCGCCCTAACCGTATAACTTTAGAAACAGTACTTTTTCTCATTCAACCGAACAAAGAGTGAAACCCAATTATATTGTTCAATTATGCCCCGAGCGTGTATATTGGCAAAATATTGTTGTCTACGTTCACAAGAACCAAAACCGAACAACATTAGACAACTCGTTGCGCCTAACAAGATAACTTTGGAAACGTACATTTTCTCATTCCACCGAACAAAGAGTAAAACCTAATTATATTGTTCTATTATGCCCCGAGAGTGTATATTGGCAACGTATCGATGTCACCATTCACAAGAACCAAAACCGAAACAACATTAGACTCCTCCGTTGCGCCCTAACAGTATCTCGTTGGAAACAGTACTTTTTCTTCTTCAACGGAACAAAGTGTAAAACCAAATTATATTGTTCTATTATGCTCCGAGAGTATATATTGGCAACGTATCGTTGTCTACGTTCACAAGAACAAAAACCGGAACAACAGTAGACTACTAAGTTGCGCCCTAACAGTATAATAGAAACAGTACTTTTTCTCATTCAACGGAACAAAGAGTGAAACCCAATTATATTGTCTTATTATGACCTGAGAGTGTATATTGTCAACATATCGTTGTTTACATTCACAAGAACCAAAACCGGAACAACATTAGACGACTCAGTTGCTCCCTAACAGTATAACTTTAGAAACAGTACTTTTTCTCATTCAGCCGAACAAACAGTGAAACCAAATTATATTGTTCTATTATGCCACGAGAGTGTATAATGGCAACGTTTCATTGTCTACGTTCACAAGAAACAAAACCGGAACAATATTAGACAACTCAGTTGCGCCCTAACAGTATAACTTTAGAATCAGTACTTTCTCTCATTCAACCGAACAAAGAGTGAAACCCAATTATATTGTTCTATTATGCCCCAATAGTGTATATTGGAAAAATATCGTTGTCTACGTTCACAAGAACCAAAACCGAAACAACATTAGACTACACAGTTGCGCCCTAACAGTATAACTTTAGAAACAGTACATTTTCTCATTCAAGCGAACAAAGACTGAAACCCAATTATATTCTTCTATTATGCCCCGAAAGTGTATATTGGCAACGTATCGTTGTCTACGTTCAAAATATCGTTGTCTACGTTCACAAGAACCAAAATCGGAACAACATTAGACTACTCAGTTGCACCCTAACAGTATAACTTTGGAAACAGTACTTTTTCTCATTCCACCGATAAAAGAGTAAAAACCTAATTATATTGTTCTATTATACCCCGAGAGTGTATATTGGCAACGTATCGTTGTCTACGTTCACAAGAACCAAAACCGGAACAACATTAGACTACTCGATTTGCGCCTAACGGTATAACTTTGGAAACGATTTTTTACGATTCAACCGAACAAAGAGTGAAACCCAATTATATTGTTCTATTATGCCCCGAGAGTGTATATTGGCAAAATATCGTTGTCTACGTTCACAAGAACCAAAACCGGAACAACATTAGACTACTCAGTTGCGCCCTAACAGTATAACTTTAGAAACAGTACTTTTTCTCATTCAACCGAACAAAGAATGAAACCCAATTATATTGTTCGATTATGCCCCGAGAGTGTATATTGGCAACATATCGTTGTCTACGCTCACAAGAACCAAAACCGGAACAACATTAGAAAACTCAGTTGCGCCCTAACAGTATAACTTTAGAAACAGTTCTTTTTCTCATTCAACCGAACAAAGAGTGAAACCCAATTATATTGTTCTATTATGCCCCGAGAGTGTATATTGGCAACGTATCGTTGTCAACGTTCACAAGAACCAAAATCGGAACAACATTAGACAACTCAGTTGCGCCCTAACAGTATAACTTTAGAAATAGTACTTTTTCTCATTCAACCGAACAAAGAGTGAAACCCCATTATATTGTTCAATTATGCCCCGAGAGTGTATATTTGCAACGTATCGTTGTCTACGTTCACAAGAACCAAAACCGGAACAACATTAGACTACTCAGTTGCGCCCTAACAGTATAACTTTAGAAACAGTACTTTTTCTCATTCAACCGAACAAAGAGTCAAACCCAATTATATTGTTCAATTTTGCCCCGAGAGTGTATATTGGCAACGTATCGTTGTCTACGTTCACAAGAACCAAAACCGGAACAACATTAGACTACTCAGTTGCGCCCTAACAGTATAACTTTGGAAACAGTACATTTTCTAATTCCACCGAACAAAGAGTAAAACCTAATTATATTGTTCTATTATGCCTCGAGAGTGTATATTGGCAACGTATCGTTGTCTACGTTCACAAGAACCAAAACCGGAACAACATTAGACTCCTCAGTTGCGCCCTAACAGTATCCGTTGGAAACAAGTACTTTTTCTTCTTCAAGAACAAAGAGTAAAACCAAATTATATTGTGTTATTATGCTCGAGAGTGTATATTGGCAATCGTTGTCTATGTTCACAAGAACAAAAACCGGAACAACATTAGACTACTAAGTTGCGCCCTAACAGTATAACTTTAGAAACAGTACTTTTTCTCATTCAACGGAACAAAGAATGAAACCCAATTATATTGTTCGATTATGCCCCGAGAGTGTATATTGGCAACATATCGTTGTCTACGCTCACAAGAACCAAAACCGGAACAACATTAGAAAACTCAGTTGCGCCCTAACAGTATAACTTTAGAAACAGTTCTTTTTCTCATTCAACCGAACAAAGAGTGAAACCCAATTATATTGTTCTATTATGCCCCGAGAGTGTATATTGGCAACGTATCGTTGTCTACGATCACAAGAACCAAAATCGGAACAACATTAGACAACTCAGTTGCGCCCTAACAGTATAACTTTAGAAACAGTACTTTTTCTCATTCAACCGAACAAAGAGTGAAACCCAATTATATTGTTCAATTATGCCCCGAGAGTGTATATTGGCAACGTATCGTTGTCTACGTTCACAAGAACCAAAACCGGAACAACATTAGACTACTCAGTTGCGCCCTAACAGTATAACTTTAGAAATCGTACATTTTCTCATTCCACCGAACAAAGAGTAAAACCTAATTATATTGTTCTATTATGCCTCGAGAGTGTATATTGGCAACGTATCGATGTCACCGTTCACAAGAACTAAAGCAGAAACAACATTAGACTCCTCGTTGCGCCTAACAACGTATCCGTTGGAAACGGTACTTTTCTTCTTCAACCGAACAAAGTGTAAAACCCAATTATATTGTTCTATTATGCCCCGAGAGTGTATATTGGCAACGTATCGTTGTCTACGTTCACAAGAACAAAAACCGGAACAACATTAGACTACTCAGTTGCGCCCTAACAGTATAACTTTAGAAACAGTACTTTTTCTCATTCAACGGAACAAAGAGTGAAACCCAATTATATTGTTCTATTATGCCCCGAGAGTGTATATTGGCAACATATCGTTGTCTACGTTCACAAGAACCAAAACCGGAACAACATTAGAAAACTCAGTTGCGCCCTAACAGTATAACTTTTGAAACAGTTCTTTTTCTCATTCAACCGAACAAAGAGTGAAACCCAATTATATTGTTCTATTATGCCCCGAGAGTGTATATTGGCAACGTATCGTTGTCTACGTTCACAAGAACCAAAACCGGAACAACATTAGACAACTCAGTTGCGCCCTAACAGTATAACTTTAGAAACAGTACATTTTCTCATTCAACCGAACAAAGAGTGAAACCCAATTATATTGTTCTATTATGCCCCGAGAGTGTATATTGGCAACGTATCGTTGTCTTCGTTCACAAGAACAAAAACCGGAACAACATTACACTACTCAGTTGCGCCCTAACAGTATAACTTTGGAAATAGTACATTTTCTCATTCCACCGAACAAAGAGTAAAACCTAATTATATTGTTCTATTATGCCTCGAGAGTGTATATTGGCAACGTATCGATGTCACCGTTCACAAGAACTAAAACCGAAACAACATTAGACTCCTCCGTTGCGCCCTAACAGTATCCCGTTGGAAACAGTACTTTTTCTTCTTCAACTGAACAAAGTGTAAAACCAAATTATATTGTTCTATTATGCCCCGAGAGTGTATATTGGCAACGTATCGTTGTCTACGTTCACAAGAACAAAAACCGGAACAACATTAGACTACTCAGTTGCGCCCTAACAGTATAACTTTAGAAACAGTACTTTTTCTCATTCAACCGAACAAAGAGTGAAACCCAATTATATTGTTCTATTATGCCCCGAGAGTGTATATTGGCAACATATCGTTGTCTACGTTCACAAGAACCAAAACCGGAACAACATTAGACTACTCAGTTGCGCCCTAACAGTATAACTTTGGAAACAGTAATTTTTCTGATTCAACCGAACAAAGGGTGAAACCCAATTATATTGTTCTTTTATGCCCCGAGAGTGTATATTGGCAACGTATCGTTGTCTACGTTCACAAGAACCAAAATCGGAACAACATTAGACAACTCAGTTGCGCCCTAACAGTATAACTTTAGAAATAGTACTTTTTCTCATTCAACCGAACAAAGAGTGAAACCCAATTATATTGTTCGATTATGCCCCGAGAGTGTATATTGGCAACGTATCGTTGTCTACGTTCACAAGAACCAAAACCGGAACAACATTAGACTACTCAGTTGCGCCCTAACAGTATAACTTTGGAAACAGTACATTTTCTAATTCCACCGAACAAAGAGTAAAACCTAATTATATTGTTCTATTATGCCTCGAGAGTGTATATTGGCAACGTTTCATTATGTACGTTCACAAGAACCAAAACAGGAACAATATTAGACAACTCAGTTGCGCCCTAACAGTATAACTTTAGAAACAGTACTTTTTCTCATTCAACCGAACAAAGAGTGAAACCCCATTATATTGTTCAATTATGCCCCGAGAGTGTATATTTGCAACGTATCGTTGTCTACGTTCACAAGAACCAAAACCGGAACAACATTAGACTACTCAGTTGCGCCCTAACAGTATAACTTTGGAAACAGTACATTTTCTAATTCCACCGAACAAAGAGTAAAACCTAATTATATTGTTCTATTATGCCTCGAGAGTGTATATTGGCAACGTATCGATGTCACCGTTCACAAGAACCAAAACCGAAACAACATTAGACTCCTCCGTTGCGCCCTAACAGTATCCCGTTGGAAACAGTACTTTTTCTTCTTCAACTGAACAAAGAGTAAAACCAAATTATATTGTGTTATTATGCTCCGAGAGTGTATATTGGCAACGTATCGTTGTCTACGTTCACAAGAACAAAAACCGGAACAACATTAGACTACTAAGTTGCGCCCTAACAGTATAACTTTAGAAACAGTACTTTTTCTCATTCAACGGAACAAAGAATGAAACCCAATTATATTGTTCGATTATGCCCCGAGAGTGTATATTGGCAACATATCGTTGTCTACGCTCACAAGAACCAAAAGCAGGAACAACATTAGAAAACTCAGTTGCGCCCTAACAGTATAACTTTAGAAACAGTTCTTTTTCTCATTCAACCGAACAAAGAGTGAAACCCAATTATATTGTTCAATTATGCCCCGAGAGTGTATATTGGCAACGTATCGTTGTCTACGTTCACAAGAACCAAAATCGGAACAACATTAGACAACTCAGTTGCGCCCTAACAGTATAACTTTAGAAACAGTACTTTTTCTCATTCAACCGAACAAAGAGTGAAACCCAATTATATTGTTCAATTATGCCCCGAGAGTGTATATTGGCAACGTATCGTTGTCTACGTTCACAAGAACCAAAACCGGAACAACATTAGACTACTCAGTTGCGCCCTAACAGTATAACTTTGGAAATAGTACATTTTCTCATTCCACCGAACAAAGAGTAAAACCTAATTATATTGTTCTATTATGCCTCGAGAGTGTATATTGGCAACGTATCGATGTCGCCGTTCACAAGAACTAAAACCGAAACAACATTAGACTCCTCCGTTGCGCCCTAACAGTATCCCGTTGGAAACAGAACTTTTTCTTCTTCAACTGAACAAAGAGTGAAACCCAATTATATTGTTCTATTATGCCCCGAGAGTGTATATTGGCAACGTATCGTTGTCTACGTTCACAAGAACAAAAACCGGAACAACATTAGACTACTAAGTTGCGCCCTAACAGTATAACTTTAGAAACAGTACTTTTTCTCATTCAACGGAACAAAGAGTGAAACCCAATTATATTGTTCTATTATGCCCCGAGAGTGTATATTGGCAACGTATCGTTGTCTACGTTCACAAGAACCAAAACCGGAACAACATTAGAAAACTCGATTGCGCCCTAACAGTATAACTTTTGAAACAGTTCTTTTTCTCATTCAACCGAACAAAGAGTGAAACCCAATTATATTGTTCTATTATGTCCCGAGAGTGTATATTGGCAACGTATCGTTGTCTACGTTCACAAGAACCAAAATCGGAACAACATTAGACAACTCAGTTGCGCCCTAACAGTATAACTTTAGAAACAGTACTTTTTCTCATTCAACAGAACAAAGAGTGAAACCCAATTATATTGTTCAATTATGCCCCGAGAGTGTATATTGGCAACGTATCGTTGTCTTCGTTCACAAGAACAAAAACCGGAACAACATTAGACTACTCAGTTGCGCCCTAACAGTATAACTTTGGAAACAGTACATTTTCTCATTCCACCGAACAAAGAGTAAAACCTAATTATATTGTTCTATTATGCCTCCAGAGTGTATATTGGCAACGTATCGATGTCACCGTGTTAAGGATTTTGTGTTGGCAAGTTTCGTGAATTGAGTCGGAGTCTTGAAGGCGTCAGGAGCACATTTGAACAAAGAAGATGCAAACAGACATTACAAGACTCGGCGGTGAAGCTCGGCACCTCGGGTATGATTCTAAGAACATTTAGTGTGATTTTACACTAAGGTATAGTAGTTTGTGGACTTGGGTTGAATTCTATTTGACAATGATCAAAGCTGGATAAATTTGGTCAAGATCCGGCTCTCAAAGGTGACAACCGGATCTAAAAGGTGAGGTCGGGATCTGGGAGGTGAGATCGGGAGCCCGTAAGCCTGTCCTCTGCGCACCTTTAAGTGTGATCCGGATGCGGATTGAGATCCGGATCCCGTACCTTGCAGTTTCAGGATGAATTAAGGTGGACCGGATCTAAGAGGTGGGATCCGGATCCCGAAGCTCTATATTTGATGTTGCGCTAGCCAGGACCGGATCTCATGGCTTAGGACCGGACCCTGTGAAAAATATTTTTCAATGACGAAAGGCGGGACCGGTTGAGGGTGAGTGGGACCTTGGCTGGGAAATATTTCAGTTGGTTGTTACAATCCTAATCTATCTCTAAGTCTTCTAATACTATATAAAGACCATGGGGGGTTCATAATTCAACATGCTTACATTATAAACTCTATTGAAAACCCTAGAAGCTTGTAGATAGCCGTTTTCCTCATCTTCTACATCAAGCTTCTCCCAAATTGATTCTCGGTGCCCTAATTCTTAATGTTTTTTTAGAATCAATTTGAGAATTGCTTAGAGATTATTCCCATAGATTTTTAATGAGAATCTAAGCAATAAATCATCACCGATCGTATTGTTCTTGCTCCGGACGGAGTGTGCTCGTGGATTCGAGTGGGCGTCGTGGATTCGGCGTGTTCGAGGCTTCGTGGATTCGAAGTACGTGCGTTCGTGGACTCGGACGTGAGGGCGTGGACAACCGAAGGAGGATTGCGCGGAGATCCATAGGAGAGTTAGAGAGGTCGAGTCCGTGGAGTTCGGTATCACCTTGTAATCTTTTCTCTTATTGATTGTTTATTCGCGTGTTGGTCCCGTGGGTTTTTTACTCCGAGTTTGGAGTTTTCCCACGTAAATCTCGGTGTGCTTTTTAATTTTCGCATTTACCTTTTTAAAGCATTGAGATTTGTGGTTTTTGGCTTTTACACCTATTCACCCCCCTCTAGGTGATTAGATACAATCTAGATAGATCCTTGGGGCTTCCCCGTAACTCACAATTGGTATCAGAGAGGGATCTAGATAAATTGTTATCTAATGGCCGAAGGCGGAAACATTAATCGACCACCGTTCTTCGACGGCACGAATTATGCCTATTGGAAAGTTCGCATGAGAGCTTTTCTAATAGCGATCGATGAGCGGGTTTGGCAAGCGATTGAATTCGGATGGAAACATCCAACCGAAAAGGTCGATAATGTTGAAACGCCGAAACCACGAAATAAGTGGACGAAAGATGAAAACGAGTCATCTTCGTTTAACGGTAAAGGAATTAATGCATTATTCAATTCTTTATCGCAAACGGAGTTTACTCGTGTTTCGGCGTGTGAAACCGCCAAGGAAATTTGGGATACTCTACAAATTACACATGAGGGTACAAGTCTAGTAAAAATTCAAAAGCTCCAAATGTTGACTAGTCAATTTGATTCTATTCGTATGGAGGAGCATGAATCTTTTGTTGATTATTATACTAGACTTCAAGACATTATTAATACATGTGCTAATTTGGGAGAGAAGATCCGGACTCTAAAATTGTTAGAAAAATACTTCGTACTCTCCCGGAACGCTTTAGGGCAAAGGTTGCCGCAATCGAAACGGTAAAGCATCCGGATGAGATGAAAGTAGAGGAGTTAGTAGGTGCGTTGCAAACTTATGAAATGACTTTTCCTACTAACCAATCTTCTTCCAAGTCTTTCTCTAAAAGTACAGGGCTGGCGTTGAAATCGACAAAGGAGGAAGACGACGACACGGATTAAACGACGAGCTATCAATTGCGGATTTTGAACATCAATTGGCGCGTCTAACGAAGAAATTTCGTCGGAATTTCCGAAAGAAGAACAAATCGTTTTCTAACTCATCTTCATCTTCTAAATTTAAAGATAGAAAACTTGCAAAGTCTTCGAAAGAAAAAGATGAATTTGAAGGGGAGATCCAATGCTTCAAGTGCAAAGGCTACGGCCATATAGCAACGGATTGTCCTTCAAAGAAGACATATAAACAAAAGGCTTTGGAAGCGAAAGCGAAAACTTGGGATGATTCTACTTCGGGTGATTCATCTTCAAGTGACGAAGAAAAGAAGGATCATATTGCTTTAATTTCTAAGTCTTCTTTGCCTTCCTCTAATATTACTTGTTTCTCCTCTATTGTTACTAATTCGAATGTTTCTCCTTCTTTGCATGGATCTTCGAGTGACAACGGCGAAAGCGAGGAGGAATCAAACGACGATGATTTGGAGGAGGCATACAATCAACTTCTTATCGAATCGAAAAAGATGGCGAAGTTTAATAAGAAGTTGAGAAGACAATTATTTGATTTTGAAGAGGAGAATAATAATTTGAAGACCATGAATAAAGCTCTTGAGGAGGAACGGGAATCTATCCTAAACAACAATTCGGTCCTCCAAAAGAAGCTAGAAGAAGCGGAATTAACGATCAAATCATCGAAAGACAAGATTAGATTTTTGGAGCAACAATTCAAGGAAACCTACACATCTAATCAAGTCTTAATCAAGCAAGTTCATCAACTCAAATCCGATCTTCAACAATTTTCTTCCGGATCGAAGAAATTGGATCACATGCTCGGTTTGGGTCAAACGAACAAGGTTGGTCTCGGCTACGAACGGACATATGTTGAGAAGGTACAAGTGTCGACATCGAAAGTCTCAACAAATTTAAAAGACAAGGTGTGTCATAGGTGTGGCATCAAAGGACACATCAAAAGGAGTTGTCCGAACAAGACAAAGAAGAATCAATCGGCAACTCGGAAATCTCAATCGGTATTATATAGTACTCGACTTCCCCCACGGAATCAAAGGAAAAATCAAGTTAGTCAAGTACCACAACCGAACCGGATTTCTAAATCGAAGCCACAAGCGGTTTGGGTTTTTAAGTCTCAACGACAATATCAACCGAAGTTTCAACCATCGCAACCATCAACGGTTGATCAAAAATCAAAGCAAATCAAGCCTCACGTCAACAAGCCAAAGCAACGAAAAATTCGGCAAGTTTGGATCCGGAAAGGTGATATCTTTCCTTGTTCCTCGTCTTAGTTTATTTTTATTTATATAATGCTTTGATTGATACATATTGCATACTATATTTTCATTGCATTACATGTTTTGACGAGGTTCATAGTTTAAAATTTTGTTTTGAAATTTTTTAGGAAAGGTATTTGGGGAGTTTTTAATTTGATTGAAAATTTTTTAGAAGGGAGATGATTGAAAATCATTAATGTAGAGAGATTAAAAGGTTTTTCAAAGAGCCTTAACCGATATTTAAAGTCAATTCAAAGTAAATTAAATTCATATTAATTATCGATCTTACTCCACTTCTTATTATTTTGACGATAATTAATTATGTGATTTGTTCTTACATACTTTCATCAAAATTTTGAAATTAATTTTAATCTCTTGGTAATTGATTCATCTTGGTAGTGAATGTTGAATATAATTGATGGATATTTGCTAATCGACTAAAATTTGTCAAAATTATTTTCAAATGTGAGATTGTCTAATTTAGGGGGAGTTTGTTTTATTTTAAAAAAAAAAAGGAAGAAACTCCTTAATTTAAAAGATGTGGAAAGAGTTACATCCGAAAGGAGTGTGAAAACTACCACCACATGTAGGAAAGAGCTACCACCCGTCGTCTCAAGTACGTGTGTGAAGCTACCACATGGGTAATTATATGAAAAACCGAAAAGGTTGAGAAAAAAATATATGTGAATATTTTAGAATTTTCGGCGTTATAAGGTGGTAGATTGAAAAAGATGCTCAAAGAGCCACCCCCGGTGTTTATTAGCTAAATCTCTATTTTGAACGTGTTGCGACGAATTGGTGTCAATTTGGACAAATTTCTAGAAATTATTATTTATCAATTCGCATCTTGATGATTTAAATAATTTTGATTGTTCTTAATATCAAATTTTGATGATATGATGTTTTTTGAAATCAAATAATATTTTATCTTCATCATAATGATTTTTGGAGTACAATCTTTAACTTTTATGAAATTAACTTAATTTGGAAGGATTTTTGAGAAAACAAGGCAAACTTTTTTTTTGATGAGGAGGACACGGAGTGATTTTACCTTTTTGAGCTTTATTATCTATATTTTATTTTTTCTCTCCTAGGACTATGTCTAGTTTGTTTATTTTTGGTATCTAGATTTGTAACTATGACATGACTATTTTTTTTTTGTTAGTTTGTTTTTCTCTCTATTTGTATTTCTTTTTGGCAATTTTTGACAAAAAGGGGGAGAAATGAAGAACAAGTCATAGAGGGAGAAGATATTTGGTATTTATGCATACACGAAGGTGATGGAGGTATGATGAGATTAAGGAGGGAGAATGAGATGTGATCATGAAAAAGGGGGAGAAATGAACAAAGGGGGAGAGATTGTTACGAAGGTGATGGAGGTATGATGAGATTAAGGAGGGAGAATGAGATGTGATCATGAAAAAGGGGGAGAAATGAACAAAGGGGGAGAGATTGTTATTTTCATATATTTTTTCTACTAACTTTGTTTGTGAACTTTGTTCGTAGAGAAAGTAATCTAATTGCAGATCATTGAAAACTTCAAGACTCCTTGTGTCTAAGTCATAGAGTTTGTTTTAGGAGTTTTGATGTAATTTTGAGTTTTAAAATTGTATTTGGATTACACGCGAGAGGTTTAGTGTTTTGGTGATGACATTGAACTTCGTTTTTCTTTTATGATGTAATTTTAGTGAGCTTTTGTGTTTTGTCACGCAATTGCCAAAGGGGGAGATTGTTAAGGATTTTGTGTTGGCAAGTTTCGTGAATTGAGTCGGAGTCTTGAAGGCGTCAGGAGCACATTTGATCAAAGAAGATGCAAACAGACATTACAAGACTCAGCGGTGAAGCTCGGCACCTCAGGTATGATTCTAAGAACATTTATGGTGATTTTAGACTAAGATATAGTAGTTAGAGGACTTGGATTGAATTCTATTTGACAAAAATCAAAGCTGGAAAAATTTGGTCAAGATCCGGATCTGAAAGGTGACATCCGGATCTGAAAGGTGAGATCGGGATCTGAGATGTGAGATCGGGATCCCGTAAGCCTGTACTCTGCGCAACTTTAAGTGTGATCGGATGCGGATTGAGATCCGGATCCCGTACCTTGCAGTTTCAGGATGAATTAAGGTGGACCGGATCTAAGAGGTGGGATCCGGATCCCGAAGCTCTATATTTGATGTTGCGCTAGCCAGGACCGGATCTCATGGCTTAGGACCGGACCCTGTGAAAAATATTTTTCAATGACGAAAGGCAGGACCGGTTGAGGGGGGCTGAGTCCGGACCTTGGCTGCTGGAAATATTTCCAGATTTGGTTGTTACAATCCTAATCTATCTCTAAGTCTTCTAATACTATATAAAGACCATGGGGGGTTCATAATTCAACATGCTTACATTATAAACTCTATTGAAAACCCTAGAAGCTTGTAGATAGCCGTTTTCCTCATCTTCTACATCAAGCTTCTCCCAAATTGATTCTCGGTGCCCTAATTCTTAATGTTTTTTTAGAATCAATTTGAGAATTGCTTAGAGATTATTCCCATAGATTTTTAATGAGAATCTAAGCAATAAATCATCACCGATCGTATTGTTCTTGCTCCGGACGGAGTGTGCTCGTGGATTCGAGTGGGCGTCGTGGATTCGGCGTGTTCGAGGCTTCGTGGATTCGAAGTACGTGCGTTCGTGGACTCGGACGTGAGGGCGTGGACAACCCGAAGGAGGATTGCGCGGAGATCCATAGGAGAGTTAGAGAGGTCGAGTCCGTGGAGTTCGGTATCACCTTGTAATCTTTTCTCTTATTGATTGTTTATTCGCGTGTTGGTCCCGTCGGTTTTTTACTCCGAGTTTGGAGTTTTCCCACGTAAATCTCGGTGTGCTTTTTAATTTTCGCATTTACCTTTTTAAAGCATTGAGATTTGTGGTTTTTGGCTTTTACACCTATTCACCCCCCTCTAGGTGATTAGATACAATCTAGATAGATCCTTGGGGCTTCCCCGTAACTCACACACCGTTCACAAGAACCAAAACCGAAACAACATTAGACTCCTCCGTTGCGCCCTAACAGTATCCCGTTGGAAACAGTACTTTTTCTTCTTCAACTGAACAAAGTGTAAAACCAAATTATATTGTTCTATTATGCTCTGAGAGTGTATATTGGCAACGTATCGTTGTGTACGTTCACAAGAACAAAAACCGGAACAACATTAGACTACTAAGTTGCGCCCTAACAGTATAACTTTAGAAACAGTACTTTTTCTCATTCAACGGAACAAAGAATGAAACCCAATTATATTGTTCGATTATGCCCCGAGAGTGTATATAGGCAACATATCGTTGTCTACGCTCACAAGAACCAAAACCGGAACAACATTAGACAACTCAGTTGCGCCCTAACAGTATAACTTTAGAAACAGTACTTTTTCTCATTCAACCGAACAAAGAGTGAAACCCAATTATATTGTTCTATTATGCCCCGAGAGTGTATATTGGCAACGTATCGTTGTCTACGTTCACAAGAACCAAAATCGGAACAACATTAGACAACTCAGTTGCGCCCTAACAGTATAACTTTAGAAATAGTACTTTTTCTCATTCAACCGAACAAAGAGTGAAACCCAATTATATTGTTCAATTATGCCCCGAGAGTGTATATTTGTAACGTATCGTTGTCTACGTTCACAAGAACCATAACCGGAACAACATTAGACTACTCAGTTGCGCCCTAACACTATAACTTTGGAAACAGTACATTTTCTCATTCCACCGAACAAAGAGTAAAACCTAATTATATTGTTCTATTATGCCTCGAGAGTGTATATTGGCAACGTATCGATGTCACCGTTCACAAGAACCAAAACCGAAACAACATTAGACTCCTCCGTTGCGCCCTAACAGTATCCCGTTGGAAACAGTACTTTTTCTTATTCAACCGAACAAAGAGTGAAACCCAATTATATTGTTCTATTATGCTCCGAGAGTGTATATTGGCAACGTATCGTTGTCTACGTTCACAAGAACCAAAACCGGAACAACATTAGACTACTCAGTTGCGCCCTAACAGTATAACTTTAGAAACAGTACTTTTTCTCATTCAACCGAACAAAGAGTGAAACCCAATTATATTGTTCAATTATGCCCCGAGAGTGTATATTGGCAACGTATCGTTGTCTACGTTCACAAGAACCAAAACCGGAACAACATTAGACTACTCAGTTGCGCCCTAACAGTATAACTTTGGAAACAGTACATTTTCTCATTCCACCGAACAAAGAGTAAAACCTAATTATATTGTTCTATTATGCCTCGAGAGTGTATATTGGCAACGTATCGATGTCACCGTTCACAAGAACCAAAACCGAAACAACATTAGACTCCTCCGTTGCGCCCTAACAGTATCTCGTTGGAAACAGTACTTTTTCTTCTTCAACTGAACAAAGTGTAAAACCCAAATTATATTGTGTTATTATGCTCCGAGAGTGTATATTGGCAACGTATCGTTGTCTACGTTCACAAGAACAAAAACCGGAACAACATTAGACTACTAAGTTGCGCCCTAACAGTATAACTTTAGATACAGGACGTTTTCTCATTCAACGGAACAAAGAATGAAACCCAATTATATTGTTCGATTATGCCCCGAGAGTGTATATTGGCAACATATCGTTGTCTACGCTCACAAGAACCAAAACCGGAACAACATTAGAAAACTCAGTTGCGCCCTAACAGTATAACTTTGGAAACAGTTCTTTTTCTCATTCCACCGAACAAAGAGTAAAACCTAATTATATTGTTCTATTATGCCCCGAGAGTGTATATTGGCAACGTATCGTTGTCTACGATCACAAGAACCAAAACCGGAACAACATTAGACAACTCAGTTGCGCCCTAACAGTATAACTTTAGAAACAGTACTTTTTCTCATTCAACCGAACAAAGAGTGAAACCCAATTATATTGTTCAATTATGCCCCGAGAGTGTATATTGGCAACGTATCGTTGTCTACGTTCACAAGAACCAAAACCGGAACAACATTAGACTACTCAGTTGCGCCCTAACAGTATAACTTTGGAAATAGGACATTTTCTCATTCCACCGAACAAAGAGTAAAACCTAATTATATTGTTCTATTATGCCTCGAGAGTGTATATTGGCAACGTATCGATGTCACCGTTCACAAGAACCAAAACCGAAACAACATTAGACTCCTCCGTTGCGCCCTAACAGTATCCCGTTGGAAACAGTACTTTTTCTTCTTCAACTGAACAAAGTGTAAAACCAAATTATATTGTTCTATTATGCTCCGAGAGTGTATATTGGCAACGTATCGTTGTCTACGTTCACAAGAACAAAAACCGGAACAACATTAGACTACTAAGTTGCGCCCTAACAGTATAACTTTAGAAACAGTACTTTTTCTCATTCGACCTAACAAAGAGTGAAACCCAATTATATTGTTCTATTATGCCCCGAGAGTGTATATTGGCAACGTATCGTTGTCTACGTTCACAAGAACCAAAATCGAACAACATTAGAAAACTCGTTGCGCCTAACCGTATAACTTTAGAAACAGTATCTTTTCTCATTCAACCGAACAAAGAGTGAAACCCAATTATATTGTTCTATTATGCCCCGAGAGTGTATATTGGCAACGTATCGTTGTCTACGTTCACAAGAACCAAAATCGGAACAACATTAGACAACTCAGTTGCGCCCTAACAATATAACTTTAGAAACAAGATTTCTTTTTCTCATTCAACCGAACAAAGAGTGAAACCCAATTATATTGTTTAATTATGCCCCGAGAGTGTATATTTGCAACGTATCGTTGTCTACGTTCACAAGAACCAAAACCGGAACAACATTAGACTACTCAGTTGCGCCCTAACAGTATAACTTTGGAAACAGTACATTTTCTCATTCCACCGAACAAAGAGTAAAACCTAATTATATTGTTCTATTATGCCTCGAGAGTGTATATTGGCAACGTATCGATGTCACCGTTCACAAGAACCAAAACCGAAACAACATTAGACTCCCGTTGCGCCCTAACAAGATCCCGTTGGAAACAGATTTTTCTTCTTCAATCGAACAAAGAGTAAAACCAAATTATATTGTTCTATTATGCCCCGAGAGTGTATATTGGCAACGTATCGTTGTCTACGTTCAGAAGAAACAAAACCGGAACAACATTAGACTACTCAGTTGCGCTCTAACAGTATAACTTTGGAAACAGTACTTTTTCTCATTCAACCGAACAAAGAGTGAAACCCAATTATATTGTTCAATTATGCCCCGAGAGTGTATATTGGCAACGTATCGTTGTCTACGTTCACAAGAACCAAAACCGGAACAACATTAGACTACTCAGTTGCGCCCTAACAAGATAACTTTGGAAACAAGACATTTTCTCATTCCACCGAACAAAGAGTAAAACCTAATTATATTGTTCTATTATGCCTCGAGAGTGTATATTGGCAACGTATCGATGTCACCGTTCACAAGAACCAAAACCGAAACAACATTAGACTCCTCCGTTGCGCCTAACGTATCTAGTTGGAAACAAGATTTTTCTTCTTCAACTGAACAAAGTGTAAAACCCAAATTATATTGTGTTATTATGCTCCGAGAGTGTATATTGGCAACGTATCGTTGTCTACGTTCACAAGAACAAAAACCGGAACAACATTAGACTACTCAGTTGCGCCCAAACAGTATAACTTTAGAAACAGTACTTTTTCTCATTCAACGGAACAAAGAATGAAACCCAATTATATTGTTCGATTATGCCCCGAGAGTGTATATTGGCAACATATCGTTGTCTACGTTCACAAGAACAAAAATCGGAACAACATTAGACTACTAAGTTGCGCCTAACAAAGTATAACTTTAGAAACAAAGATTTTTCTCATTCAACGGAACAAAGAGTGAAACCCAATTATATTGTTCTATTATGCCCGAGAGTGTATATTGGCAACATATCGTTGTCTACGTTCACAAGAACCAAAACCAGGAACAACATTAGAAAACTCGGTTGCGCCTAACTGTATAACTTTAGAAACAGTTCTTTTTCTAATTCAACCGAACAAAGAGTGAAACCCAATTATATTGTTCTATTATGCCCCGAGAGTGTATATTGGCAACGTATCGTTGTCTACGTTCACAAGAACCAAAATCGGAACAACATTAGACAACTCGCGCCTAACAAAGATAACTTTAGAAACAAGATTTTTTTCTCATTCCACCGGACAAAGAGTGAAACCCAATTATATTGTTCTATTATGCCCCGAGAGTGTATATTGGCAACGTATCGTTGTCTTCGTTCACAAGAACTAAAACCAGAACAACATTAGACTACTCAGTTGCGCCCTAACAGTATAACTTTAGAAACAGTACTTTTTCTCATTCAACCGAACAAAGAGTGAAACCCAATTATATTGTTCAATTATGCCCCGAGAGTGTATATTGGCAACGTATCGTTGTCTACGTTCACAAGAACCAAAACCGGAACAACATTAGACTACTCAGTTGCGCCCTAACAGTATAACTTTGGAAACAGTACATTTTCTCATTCCACCGAACAAAGAGTAGACCCTAATTATATTGTTCTATTATGCCTCGAGAGTACATATTGGCAACGTATCGATGTCACCGTTCACAAGAACCAAAACCGAAACAACATTAGACTCCTCCGTTGCGCCCTAACGCATATCCGTTGGAAACAAGATTTTTCTTCTTCAACTGAACAAAGTGTAAAACCCAAATTATATTGTGTTATTATGCTCCGAGAGTGTATATTGGCAACGTATCGTTGTCTACGTTCACAAGAACAAAAATCGGAACAACATTAGACTACTAAGTTGCGCCCTAACAGTATAACTTTAGAAACAGTACTTTTTCTCATTCAACGGAACAAAGAATGAAACCCAATTATATTGTTCGATTATGCCCCGAGAGTGTATATTGGCAACATATCGTTGTCTACGCTCACAAGAACCAAAACCGGAACAACATTAGACTACTCAGTTGCGCCCTAACAGTATAACTTTAGAAACAGTACTTTTTCTCATCCAACCGAACAAAGAGTGAAACCCAATTATATTGTTCAATTATGCCCCGAGAGTGTATATTGGCAACGTATCGTTGTCTACGATCACAAGAACCAAAATCTGAACAACATTAGACAACTCGCTTGCGCCTAACAAAGATAACTTTAGAAACAAAGAGTTTTTCTCATTCAACCGAACAAAGAGTGAAACCCAATTATATTGTTCAATTATGCCCCGAGAGTGTATATTGGCAACGTATCGTTGTCTACGTTCACAAGAACCAAAACCGGAACAACATTAGACTACTCAGTTGCGCCCTAATAGTATAACTTTGGAAATAGGACATTTTCTCATTCCACCGAACAAAGAGTAAAACCTAATTATATTGTTCTATTATGTCTCGAGAGTGTATATTGGCAACGTATCGATGTCACCGTTCACAAGAACCAAAACCGAAACAACATTAGACTCCTCCGTTGTGCCCTAACATTATCCCGTTGGAAACAGTACTTTCTCTTCTTCAACTGAACAAAGTGTAAAACCAAATTATATTGTTCTATTATGCTCCGAGAGTGTATATTGGCAACGTATCGTTGTCTACGTTCACAAGAACAAAAACCGGAACAACATTAGACTACTAAGTTGCGCCCTAACAGTATAACTTTAGAAACAGTACTTTTTCTCATTCAACGGAACAAAGAGTGAAACCCAATTATATTGTTCTATTATGCCCCGAGAGTGTATATTGGCAACATATCGTTGTCTACGTTCACAAGAACCAAAACCGGAACAACATTAGAAAACTCAGTTGCGCCCTAACAGTATAACTTTAGAAACAGTTCTTTTTCTCATTCAACCGAACAAAGAGTGAAACCCAATTATATTGTTCTATTATGCCCCGAGAGTGTATATTGGCAACGTATCGTTGTCTACGTTCACAAGAACCAAAATCGGAACAACATTAGACAACTCAGTTGCGCCCTAACAGTATAACTTTAGAAACAGTACTTTTTCTAATTCAACCGAACAAAGAGTGAAACCCAATTATATTGTTCAATTATGCCCCGAGAGTGTATATTTGCAACGTATCGTTGTCTACGTTCACAAGAACCAAAACCGGAACAACATTAGACTACTCAGTTGCGCCCTAACACTATAACTTTGGAAACAGTACATTTTCTCATTCCACCGAACAAAGAGTAAAACCTAATTATATTGTTCTATTATGCCTCGAGAGTGTATATTGGCAACGTATCGATGTCACCGTTCACAAGAACCAAAACCGAAACAACATTAGACTCCTCCGTTGCGCCCTAACGTATCCGTTGGAAACAGAAATTTTTCTTCTTCAACTGAACAAAGTGTAAAACCAAATTATATTGTTCTATTATGCTCCGAGAGTGTATATTGGCAATGTATCGTTGTCTACGTTCACAAGAACAAAAACCGGAACAACATTAGACTACTAAGTTGCGCCCTAACAATATAACTTTAGAAACAGTACTTTTTCTCATTCAACCGAACAAAGAGTGAAACCCAATTATATTGTTCAATTATGCCCCGAGAGTGTATATTGGCAACGTATCGTTGTCTACGTTCACAAGAACCAAAACCGGAACAACATTAGACTACTCAGTTGCGCCCTAACAGTATAACTTTGGAAACAGTACATTTTCTCATTCCACCGAACAAAGAGTAAAACCTAATTATATTGTTCTATTATGCCTCGAGAGTGTATATTGGCAACGTATCGATGTCACCGTTCACAAGAACCAAAACCGAAACAACATTAGACTCCTCCGTTGCGCCCTAACAGTATCTAGTTGGAAACAGTACTTTTTCTTCTTCAACTGAACAAAGTGTAAAACCCAAATTATATTGTGTTATTATGCTCCGAGAGTGTATATTGGCAACGTATCGTTGTCTACGTTCACAAGAACAAAAATCGGAACAACATTAGACTACTAAGTTGCGCCCTAACAGTATAACTTTAGAAACAGTACTTTTTCTCATTCAACGGAACAAAGAATGAAACCCAATTATATTGTTCGATTATGCCCCGAGAGTGTATATTGGCAACATATCGTTGTCTACGTTCACAAGAACAAAAATCGGAACAACATTAGACTACTAAGTTGCGCCCTAACAGTATAACTTTAGAAACAGTACTTTTTCTCATTCAACGGAACAAAGAGTGAAACCCAATTATATTGTTCTATTATGCCCCGAGAGTGTATATTGGCAACATATCGTTGTCTACGTTCACAAGAACCAAAACCGGAACAACATTAGACTACTCAGTTGCGCCCTAACAGTATAACTTTAGAAACAGTACTTTTTCTAATTCAACCGAACAAAGAGTGAAACCCAATTATATTGTTCTATTATGCCCCGAGAGTGTATATTGGCAACGTATCGCTGTCTACGTTCACAAGAACCAAAATCGGAACAACATTAGACAACTCAGTTGCGCCCTAACAGTATAACTTTAGAAACAATATTTTTCTCATTCCACCGAACAAAGAGTGAAACCCAATTATATTGTTCTATTATGCCCCGAGAGTGTATATTGGCAACGTATCGTTGTCTACGTTCACAAGAACAAAAACCGGAACAACATTAGACTACTCAGTTGCGCCCTAACAGTATAACTTTTGAAACAGTACTTTTTCTCATTCAACCGAACAAAGAGTGAAACCCAATTATATTGTTCTATTATGCCCCGAGAGTGTATATTGGCAACGTATCGTTGTCTACGTTCACAAGAACCAAAACCGAACAACATTAGACTACTCAGTTGCGCCCTAACAGTATAACTTTGGAAACAGTACATTTTCTCATTCCACCGAACAAAGAGTAGACCCTAATTATATTGTTCTATTATGCCTCGAGAGTACATATTGGCAACGTATCGATGTCACCGTTCACAAGAACCAAAACCGAAACAACATTAGACTCCTCCGTTGCGCCCTAACAGTATCCCGTTGGAAACGATTTTTCTTCTTCAATCGAACAAAGTGTAAAACCCAATTATATTGTGTTATTATGCCCCGAGAGTGTATATTGGCAACGTATCGTTGTCTACGTTCACAAGAACAAAAATCGGAACAACATTAGACTACTAAGTTGCGCCCTAACAGTATAACTTTAGAAACAGTACTTTTTCTCATTCAACGGAACAAAGAATGAAACCCAATTATATTGTTCGATTATGCCCCGAGAGTGTATATTGGCAACATATCGTTGTCTACGCTCACAAGAACCAAAACCGGAACAACATTAGAAAACTCAGTTGCGCCCTAACAGTATAACTTTGGAAACAGTTCTTTTTCTCATTCAACCAAACAAAGAGTGAAACCCAATTATATTGTTCAATTATGCCCCGAGAGTGTATATTGGCAACGTATCGTTGTCTACGATCACAAGAACCAAAATCTGAACAACATTAGACAACTCAGTTGCGCCCTAACAGTATAACTTTAGAAACAGTACTTTTTCTCATTCAACCGAACAAAGAGTGAAACCCAATTATATTGTTCAATTATGCCCCGAGAGTGTATATTGGCAACGTATCGTTGTCTACGTTCACAAGAACCAAAACCGGAACAACATTAGACTACTCAGTTGCGCCCTAATAGTATAACTTTGGAAATAGGACATTTTCTCATTCCACCGAACAAAGAGTAAAACCTAATTATATTGTTCTATTATGTCTCGAGAGTGTATATTGGCAACGTATCGATGTCACCGTTCACAAGAACCAAAACCGAAACAACATTAGACTCCTCCGTTGCGCCCTAACAGTATCCCGTTGGAAACAGTACTTTTTCTTCTTCAACTGAACAAAGTGTAAAACCAAATTATATTGTTCTATTATGCTCCGAGAGTGTATATTGGCAACGTATCGTTGTCTACGTTCACAAGAACAAAAACCGGAACAACAATAGACTACTAAGTTGCGCCCTAACAGAATAACGTTAGAAACGATTTTTCTCATTCAACGGAACAAAGAGTGAAACCCAATTATATTGTTCTATTATGCCCCGAGAGTGTATATTGGCAACATATCGTTGTCTACGTTCACAAGAACCAAAACCGGAACAACATTAGAAAACTCAGTTGCGCCCTAACAGTATAACTTTAGAAACAGTTCTTTTTCTCATTCAACCGAACAAAGAGTGAAACCCAATTATATTGTTCTATTATGCCCCGAGAGTGTATATTGGCAACGTATCGTTGTCTACGTTCACAAGAACCAAAACCGGAACAACATTAGACAACTCAGTTGCGCCCTAACAGTATAAATTTAGAAACAGTACTTTTTCTCATTCAACCGAACAAAGAGTGAAACCCAATTATATTGTTCAATTATGCCCCGAGAGTGTATATTTGCAACGTATCGTTGTCTACGTTCACAAGAACCAAAACCGGAACAACATTAGACTACTCAGTTGCGCCCTAACACTATAACTTTGGAAACAGTACATTTTCTCATTCCACCGAACAAAGAGTAAAACCTAATTATATTGTTCTATTATGCCTCGAGAGTGTATATTGGCAACGTATCGATGTCACCGTTCACAAGAACCAAAACCGAAACAACATTAGACTCCTCCGTTGCACCCTAACAGTATCCCGTTGGAAACAGATTTTTCTTCTTCAATCGAACAAAGAGTAAAACCTAATTATATTGTTCTATTATGCTCCGAGAGTGTATATTGGCAACGTATCGTTGTCTACGTTCACAAGAACAAAAACCGGAACAACATTAGACTACTAAGTTGCGCCCTAACAGTATAACTTTAGAAACAGTACTTTTTCTCATTCAACCGAACAAAGAGTGAAACCCAATTATATTGTTCAATTATGCCCCGAGAGTGTATATTGGCAACGTATCGTTGTCTACGTTCACAAGAACCAAAACCGGAACAACATTAGACTACTCAGTTGCGCCCTAACAGTATAACTTTGGAAACAGTACATTTTCTCATTCCACCGAACAAAGAGTAAAACCTAATTATATTGTTCTATTATGCCTCGAGAGTGTATATTGGCAACGTATCGATGTCACCGTTCACAAGACCCAAAGCCGAAACAACATTAGACTCCTCCGTTGCGCCCTAACAGTATCCCGTTGGAAACAGTACTTTTTCTTCTTCAACTGAACAAAGTGTAAAACCCAAATTATATTGTGTTATTATGCTCCGAGAGTGTATATTGGCAACGTATCGTTGTCTACGTTCACAAGAACAAAAATCGGAACAACATTAGACTACTAAGTTGCGCCCTAACAGTATAACTTTAGAAACAGTACTTTTTCTCATTCAACGGAACAAAGAATGAAACCCAATTATATTGTTCGATTATGCCCCGAGAGTGTATATTGGCAACATATCGTTGTCTACGCTCACAAGAACCAAAACCGGAACAACATTAGAAAACTCATTGCGCCTAACAGTATAACTTTAGAAACAGTACTTTTTCTCATTCAACCGAACAAAGAGTGAAACCCAATTATATTGTTCAATTATGCCCCGAGAGTGTATATTGGCAACGTATCGTTGTCTACGATCACAAGAACCAAAATCGGAACAACATTAGACAACTCAGTTGCGCCCTAACAGTATAACTTTAGAAACAGTAGTTTTTCTCATTCAACCGAACAAAGAGTGAAACCAAATTATATTGTTCAATTATGCCCCGAGAGTGTATATTGGCAACGTATCGTTGTCTACGTTCACAAGAACCAAAACCGGAACAACATTAGACTACTCAGTTGCGCCCTAACAGTATAACTTTGGAAACAGTACATTTTCTCATTCCACCGAACAAAGAGTAAAACCTAATTATATTGTTCTATTATGCCTCGAGAGTGTATATTGGCAACGTATCGATGTCACCGTTCACAAGAACCAAAACCGAAACAACATTAGACTCCTCCGTTGCGCCCTAACAGTATCCCGTTGGAAACAGTACTTTTTCTTCTTCAACTGAACAAAGTGTAAAACCAAATTATATTGTTCTATTATGCTCCGAGAGTGTATATTGGCAACGTATCGTTGTCTACGTTCACAAGAACAAAAACCGGAACAACATTAGACTACTCAGTTGCGCCCTAACAGTATAACTTTAGAAACAGTACTTTTTCTCATTCAACCGAACAAAGAGTGAAACCCAATTATATTGTTCTATTATGCCCCGAGAGTGTATATTGGCAACATATCGTTGTCTACGTTCACAAGAACCAAAACCGGAACAACATTAGACTACTCAGTTGCGCCCTAACAGTATAAATTTAGAAACAGTTCTTTTTCTCATTCCACCGAACAAACAGTGAAACCCAATTATATTGTTCTATTATGCCCCGAGAGTGTATATTGGCAACGTATCGTTGTCTACGTTCACAAGAACCAAAACCGGAACAACATTAGACAACTCAGTTGCGCCCTAACAGTATAACTTTAGAAACAGTACTTTTTCTCATTCAACCGAACAAAGAGTGAAACCCAATTATATTGTTCAATTATGCCCCGAGAGTGTATATTGGCAACGTATCGTTGTCTACGTTCACAAGAACCAAAACCGGAACAACATTAGACTACTCAGTTGCGCCCTAACAGTATAACTTTAGAAACAGTACTTTTTCTCAGTCAACCGAACAAAGAGTGAAACCCAATTATATTGTTCTATTATGCCCCGAGAGTGTATATTGGCAACGTATCGTTGTCTACGTTCACAAGAACCAAAATCGGAACAACATTAGACTACTCAGTTGCGCCCTAACAGTATAACTTTGGAAACAGTACATTTTCTCATTCCACCGAACAAAGAGTAAAACCTAATTATATTGTTCTATTACGCCTCGAGAGTGTATATTGGCAACGTATCGATGTCACCGTTCACAAGAACCAAAGCCGAAACAACATTAGACTCCTCCGTTGCGCCCTAACTGTATCCCGTTGGAAACAGTACTTTTTCTTCTTCAACTGAACAAAGTGTAAAACCCAAATTATATTGTGTTATTATGATCCGAGAGTGTATATTGGCAACGTATCGTTGTCTACGTTCACAAGAACAAAAATCGGAACAACATTAGACTACTAAGTTGCGCCCTAACAGTATAACTTTAGAAACAGTACTTTTTCTCATTCAACGGAACAAAGAATGAAACCCAATTATATTATTCGATTATGCCCCGAGAGTGTATATTGGCAACATATCGTTGTCTACGCTCACAAGAACCAAAACCGGAACAACATTAGACAACTCAGTTGCGCCCTAACAGTATAACTTTAGAAACAGTACTTTTTCTCATTCAACCGAACAAAGAGTGAAACCCAATTATATTGTTCAATTATGCCCCGAGAGTGTATATTGGCAACGTATCGTTGTCTACGTTCACAAGAACCAAAACCGGAACAACATTAGACAACTCAGTTGCGCCCTAACAGTATACCTTTAGAAACAGTACTTTTTCTCATTCAACCGAACAAAGAGTGAAACCAAATTATATTGTTCAATTATGCCCCGAGAGTGTATATTGGCAACGTATCGTTGTCTACGTTCACAAGAACCAAAACCGGAACAACATTAGACTCCTCAGTTGCGCCCTAATAGTATAACTTTGGAAATAGTACATTTTCTCATTCCACCGAACAAAGAGTAAAACCTAATTATATTGTTCTATTATGCCTCGAGAGTGTATATTGGCAACGTATCGATGTCACCGTTCACAAGAACCAAAACCGAAACAACATTAGACTCCTCCGTTGCGCCCTAACAGTATCCCGTTGGAAACAGTACTTTTTCTTCTTCAACTGAACAAAGTGTAAAACCAAATTATATTGTTCTATTATGCTCCGAGAGTGTATATTGGCAACGTATCGTTGTCTACGTTCACAAGAACAAAAACCGGAACAACATTAGACTACTCAGTTGCGCCCTAACAGTATAACTTTAGAAACAGTACTTTTTCTCATTCAACCGAACAAAGAGTAAAACCCAATTATATTGTTCTATTATGCCCCGAGAGTGTATATTGGCAACATATCGTTGTCTACGTTCACAAGAACCAAAACCGGAACAACATTAGAAAACTCAGTTGCGCCCTAACAGTATAACTTTAGAAACAGTTCTTTTTCTCATTCAACCGAACAAAGAGTGAAACCCAATTATATTGTTCTATTATGCCCCGAGAGTGTATATTGGCAATGTATCGTTGTCTACGTTCACAAGAACCAAAACCGGAACAACATTAGACTACGCAGTTGCGCCCAAACAGTATAACTTTAGAAACAGTACTTTTTCTCATTCAACCGAACAAAGAGTGAAACCCAATTATATTGTTCTATTATGCCCCGAGAGTTTATATTGGCAACGTATCGTTGTCTACGTTCACAAGAACCAAAACCGGAACAACATTAGACTACTCAGTTGCGCCCTAACAGTATAACTTTAGAAACAGTACTTTTTCTCATTCAACCGAACAAAGAGTGAAACCCAATTATATTATTCTATTATGCCCCGACAGTGTATATTGGCAACGTATCGTTGTCTACGTTCACAAGAACCAAAATCGGAACAACATTAGACTACTCATTTTCTCCCTACCAGTATAACTTTGGAAACAGTACATTTTCTCATTCCACCGAACAAAGAGTAAAACCTAATTATATTGTTCTATTATGCCTCGAGAGTGTATATTGGCAACGTATCGATGTCACCGTTCACAAGAACCAAAGCCGAAACAACATTAGACTCCTCCGTTGCGCCCTAACTGTATCCCGTTGGAAACAGTACTTTTTCTTCTTCAACTGAACAAAGTGTAAAACCCAAATTATATTGTGTTATTATGATCCGAGAGTGTATATTGGCAACGTATCGTTGTCTACGTTCACAAGAACAAAAATCGGAACAACATTAGACTACTAAGTTGCGCCCTAACAGTATAACTTTAGAAACAGTACTTTTTCTCATTCAACGGAACAAAGAATGAAACCCAATTATATTATTCGATTATGCCCCGAGAGTGTATATTGGCAACATATCGTTGTCTACGCTCACAAGAACCAAAACCGGAACAACATTAGAAAACTCAGTTGCGCCCTAACAGTATAACTTTAGAAACAGTTCTTTTTCTAATTCAACCGAACAAAGAGTGAAACCCAATTATATTGTTCTATTATGCCCCGAGAGTGTATATTGGCAACGTATCGTTGTCTACGATCACAAGAACCCAAATCGGAACAACATTAGACAACTCAGTTGCGCCCTAACAGTATAACTTTAGAAACAGTAGTTTTTCTCATTCAACCGAACAAAGAGTGAAACCCAATTATATTGTTCTATTATGCCCCGAGAGTGTATATTGGCAACGTATCGTTGTCTACGTTCACAAGAACCAAAACCGGAACAACATTAGACTACTCAGTTGCGCCCTAACAGTATAACTTTGGAAACAGTACATTTTCTCATTCCACCGAACAAAGAGTAAAACCTAATTATATTGTTCTATTATGCCTCGAGAGTGTATATTGGCAACGTATCGATGTCACCGTTCACAAGAACCAAAGCCGAAACAACATTAGACTCCTCCGTTGCGCCCTAACTGTATCCCGTTGGAAACAGTACTTTTTCTTCTTCAACTGAACAAAGTGTAAAACCCAAATTATATTGTGTTATTATGATCCGAGAGTGTATATTGGCAACGTATCGTTGTCTACGTTCACAAAAACAAAAATCGGAACAACATTAGACTACTAAGTTGCGCCCTAACAGTATAACTTTAGAAACAGTACTTTTTCTCATTCAACCGAACAAAGAATGAAACCCAATTATATTGTTCTATTATGCCCCGAGAGTGTATATTGGCAACATATCGTTGTCTACGCTCACAAGAACCAAAACCGGAACAACATTAGAAAACTCAGTTGCGCCCTAACAGTATAACTTTAGAAACAGTTCTTTTTCTCATTCAACCGAACAAAGAGTGAAACCCAATTATATTGTTCAATTATGCCCCGAGAGTGTATATTGGCAACGTATCGTTGTCTACGATCACAAGAACCCAAATCGGAACAACATTAGACAACTCAGTTGCGCCCTAACAGTATAACTTTAGAAACAGTACTTTTTCTCATTCAACCGAACAAAGAGTGAAACCAAATTATATTGTTCTATTATGCCCCGAGAGTGTATATTGGCAACGTATCGTTATATACGTTCACAAGAACCAAAACCGGAACAACATTAGACTCCTCAGTTGCGCCCTAACAGTATAACTTTGGAAATAGTACTTTTTCTCATTCAACCGAACAAAGAGTGAAACCCAATTATATTGTTCTATTATGCCTCGAGAGTGTATATTGGCAACATATCTATGTCACCGTTCACAAGAACCAAAACCGGAACATTATTGGACTAATTGTAAACCCAAATTATATTGTTCTATTATGCCCCGAGAGTGTATATTGGCAACGTATCGTTGTCTACGTTCACAAGAACAAAACCGAACAACATTAGACTACTAAGTTGCGCCTAACGGTATAACTTTAGAAACAAGATTTTTCTCATTCAACGGAACAAAGAGTGAAACCCAATTATATTGTTCTATTATGCCCGAGAGTGTATATTGGCAACATATCGTTGTCTACGTTCACAAGAACCAAAACCGAACAACATTAGAAAACTCGGTTGCGCCTAACAAGGTATAACTTTAGAAACAGCTTCTTTTTCTCATTCAACCGAACAAAGAGTGAAACCCAATTATATTGTTCTATTATGCCCGAGAGTGTATATTGGCAACGTATCGTTGTCTACGTTCACAAGAACCAAAATCGGAACAACATTAGACAACTCTTGCGCCTAACAAAGATAACTTTAGAAACAAGATTTTTCTCATTCAACCGAACAAAGAGTGAAACCCAATTATATTGTTCAATTATGCCCCGAGAGTGTATATTGGCAACGTATCGTTGTCTTCGTTCACAAGAACAAAAACCGGAACAACATTAGACTACTCAGTTGCGCCCTAACAGTATAACTTTTGAAACAGTACATTTTCTCAGTCAACCGAACAAAGAGTGAAACCCAATTATATTGTTCAATTATGCCCCGAGAGTGTATATTGGCAACGTATCGTTGTCTACGTTCACAAGAACCAAAACCGGAACAACATTAGACTACTCTGTTGCGCCTAACAAAGATAACTTTGGAAACAAGACATTTTCTCATTCCACCGAACAAAGAGTAAAACCTAATTATATTGTTCTATTATGCCTCGAGAGTGTATATTGGCAACGTATCGATGTCACCGTTCACAAGAACCAAAGCCGAAACAACATTAGACTCCTCCGTTGCGCCCTAACTGTATCCCGTTGGAAACAGTACTTTTTCTTCTTCAACTGAACAAAGTGTAAAACCCAAATTATATTGTGTTATTATGATCCGAGAGTGTATATTCGCAACGTATCGTTGTCTACGTTCACAAGAACAAAAATCGGAACAACATTAGACTACTAAGTTGCGCCTAACAAAGATAACTTTAGAAACAAGATTTCTTTTTCTCATTCAACGGAACAAAGAGTGAAACCCAATTATATTGTTCTATTATGCCCCGAGAGTGTATATTGGCAACGTATCGTTGTCTACGCTCACAAGAACCAAAACCGGAACAACATTAGACTACTCAGTTGCGCCCTAACAGTATAACTTTAGAAACAGTACTTTTTCTCATTCAACCGAACAAAGAGTGAAACCCAATTATATTGTTCAATTATGCCCCGAGAGTGTATATTGGCAACGTATCGTTGTCTACGATCACAAGAACCCAAATCGGAACAACATTAGACAACTCAGTTGCGCCCTAACAGTATAACTTTAGAAACAGTACTTTTTCTCATTCAACCGAACAAAGAGTGAAACCCAATTATATTGTTCAATTATGCCCCGAGAGTGTATATTGGCAACGTATCGTTGTCTACGTTCACAAGAACCAAAACCGGAACAACATTAGACTACTCAGTTGCGCCCTAACAGTATAACTTTGGAAATATTACATTTACTCATTCCACCGAACAAAGAGTAAAACCTAATTATATTGTTCTATTATACCTCGAGAGTGTATATTGGCAACGTATCGATGTCACCGTTCACAAGAACCAAAACCGAAACAACATTAGACTCCTCCGTTGCGCCCTAACAGTATCCCGTTGGAAACAAGATTTTTCTTCTTCAACCGAACAAAGTGTAAAACCAAATTATATTGTTCTATTATGCTCCGAGAGTGTATATTGGCAACGTATCGTTGTCTACGTTCACAAGAACCAAAACCGGAACAACATTAGACTACTCAGTTGCGCCCTAACAAAGATAACTTTAGAAACAAGATTTTTCTCATTCAACGGAACAAAGAGTGAAACCCAATTATATTGTTCTATTATGCCGGAGAGTGTATATTGGCAACATATCGTTGTCTACGTTCACAAGAACCAAAACCAGGAACAACATTAGAAAACTCGGTTGCGCTAACGGATAACTTTAGAAACAGCTTCTTTTTCTCATTCAACCGAACAAAGAGTGAAACCCAATTATATTGTTCTATTATGCCCCGAGAGTGTATATTGGCAACGTATCGTTGTCTACGTTCACAAGAACCAAAATCGGAACAACATTAGACAACTCAGTTGCGTCCTAACAGTATAACTTTAGAAACAGTACTTTTTCTCATTCAACCGAACAAAGAGTGAAACCCAATTATATTGTTCAATTATGCCCCGAGAGTGTATATTGGCAACGTATCGTTGTCTTCGTTCACAAGAACAAAAACCGGAACAACATTAGACTACTCAGTTGCGCCCTAACAGTATAACTTTTGAAACAGTACATTTTCTCATTCCACCGAACAAAGAGTAAAACCTAATTATATTGTTCTATTATGCCTCGAGAGTGTATATTGGCAACGTATCGATGTCACCGTTCACAAGAACCAAAATCGAAACAACATTCGACTCCTCCGTTGCGCCCTAACAGTATCCCGTTGGAAACAGTACTTTTTCTTCTTCAACTGAACAAAGTGTAAAACCAAATTATATTGTTCTATTATGCTCTGAGAGTGTATATTGGCAACGTATCGTTGTCTAAGTTCACAAGAACAAAAACCGGAACAACATTAGACTACTAAGTTGCGCCTAACGATATCATTAGAAATGATTTTTCTCATGCAACGGAACAAAGAATGAAACCCAATTATATTGTTCGATTATGCCCCGAGAGTGTATATTGGCAACATATCGTTGTCTACGCTCACAAGAACCAAAACCGGAACAACATTAGAAAACTCAGTTGCGCCCTAACAGTATAACTTTAGAAACAGTACTTTTTCTCATTCAACCGAACAAAGAGTGAAACCCAATTATATTGTTCAATTATGCCCCGAGAGTGTATATTGGCAACGTATCGTTGTCTTCGTTCACAAGAACAAAAACCGGAACAACATTAGACTACTCAGTTGCGCCCTAACAGTATAACTTTTGAAACAGTACATTTTCTCATTCCACCGAACAAAGAGTAAAACCTAATTATATTGTTCTATTATGCCTCGAGAGTGTATATTGGCTACGTATCGATGTCACCGTTCACTGAAAGATATGGATCCCAAGGATCTAAAAGGTAATCGACACCTAGAGGGGGGTGAATAGGTGTACAATGGCAAAATAATCAACCTCAATGCGTTTTAAAATAAATGCGGAAAATAAAACGAACACACGAGATTTTAACGTGGGAAAACTCCAAAACGGAGAGAAAAACCCACGGGACCGATCACACGAAAATCCACTAAGAATCAAATTGAGTACAAAGTGGTTTACCGACAACCCAACCCAACTTTACCAATTCTCCAATGTGGATCGCTTTCGCTAGTCCTCGATCGCTTGAAATCCTTCAACCGATCACGCCGCAATTCCTTGCCGCAACAACGCCCCGAATCCTCGATGCGTCCACCGAATCCACGGTCCTTCATGCGATCTCCGCGCCAATCTCCATCCGGAGTAGAAGACAATGATTTATGGTGATTTTAACAATTAAAAACCATAACCGATGGGGGATCTCTTCTTAATTGATCATCAACTTGATTCCGAAAGAATAATCAAAAACTAGAATCAATTTGATGAACAATCCCTCCGAAACTCTAATTTAGACAAGCATTAGGTTAAAAGAGTTTCTAGGGTTTTTTCCAAGAGATTGAGATTGTAAGTAAGTGAATTATAAACCCCCATGGTCTTTATATAGTATTTAGAAGACTTAGAGATAGATTAGGATTGTAACAACCAAACTCGAAAAGAATTCTCAGCCCAAGATCCGACTCGCCCCTCAACCGGTTCTGACTTTCGTCATTGAAAAATATTTTTCACAGGGTCCGGACCTAAGCCATGAGATTCGGTCCATAAATGCGCAACATCAAATATTATGCTTCGGGATCCGAATCTCATTCAAAGTCCGGATCACAATTAAAAGTGCGCAGAGAACCAGCTTACGGGATCCGAATCTCACCTCCTAGATTCGGATCTGAATAAATTTTTCTCAGCTTTGATTTTTATCAAATAAAAATTAGTTTAAGTCCTCTAACTACTATATCTTGAGTTTAAAATCACCATAAATGATATTTCGAATATTACCTGAGATGCCGAGCTTCTTTGCAGATTTTTGTAACGTCCGTTAGCATTTCTTTGTCCAAGTGTGCTCCTGACTCCTTCAAGACTCCAAACACTTCACGAAATACGCCAACTTATAAAATCCTTAACAATCTCCCCCTTTGGCGATTTCGTGACAAAACGAAATAAGAAGCCCATACAAGACTCAAAAACTAAAAGATGAGGATTATTGCAATCACCAAACAATAACCCCGCTACGACCGATCCAATAAAAATAAAAATACGACTCTAACCTTACCAACTCTATGACCTAGACATTGGAGTCTTGAAGTCTTGAATATTCCTGCAAAAACTCTCAACACAGATTCAAGCATCAAAGATTCCATTTAATCATAAAAGCAATTAGTCATAGTTACAGTCCAGAGTCAAAAATCAAAAAGTCCAGAGTCATCTAATATCTAATATCATCTCCTTCAAAAGCAAATAATATCAACAGATCATCATCATAATATCATCAGATCATCATCATCATCATCAGATCATCATCATATCATCTCCCCCTTTTTGTCACAAAAAGCCAAAACGACAAGAGGAGGGCCTGAGCACCCTAGTCGGAGTCGGTGTCAGGCGGAGGCATCTCAGAACCCGTACAGCCCATCTTCTCACAAAGTAGGCGCAAATACTGAGAGAAACGCCCTTGGCGCCGCTTGAGCTTGACAATATCTTGACGGATGACGTCCTGAACCGATCCCTGCCGCTCTAACTCGCCGGAAAGACGCCGTCGCTCACTAAAAATCGAGGACATGGATGCAACATCATCCTGAGCACTCGAGGTGGAGAAGGTGGAGCCGGTGGATGAACAGAGAGGCGAGCGCCCGAATGTAGCCGAGCGAGACTTAACCATCGTCGACTCGCTAATTGGTCCAAGGGAAAGCTCATATGAGGAATCAATGTTTACCTCATGAAGTCGTAGAATCCTCATGATCAAAAGTGGATAAGGGAGGCGATCCTTTTTACTTGAGGTCTTTATCTCACGCGCCATTCTCTTCCAAATCGAAAAGGTACATTCAAGTTCGTGTTCATTGTCGAACAAGCTCGGGATGACCAAGGAGATAGAGATACAATACACGATCCCACCTTATAACCTTTGAGTTTGCTAATGGCATTAGATTGTAGCAAACTACAAAATTAAGGAACCTGTATTCCAGCCTTAAATCCTTAGACAAAATCGCGTTTCCGTTGTTCTCCGCGCCGGGAACACAAAGAAATCGAAGCATCCGCGTCCAATCCCCAATGGCACCAAGACCCGACTGAAGATAATCAATACCATCTGTTCGTGCCTCCATCCCAAGAACCGTCCCAATGGTGGCCGGGGTAATAGACATCTCAACTCCCCGAACCGAAGTCGTGAAAACATGAGGTCCGTCATCTGATTCCAGCAGATGTCCCGCTCTCATATAGAATTCCCTAATAAGTTCGAGACCATAACCCGTCTGCTCGGCGAAGTTACAAACTTCGTGTAAGTCACCGTGCTCAAAAAGAGCTTGAAACCCCGGGATCTTCTCAAAAAATGTGCCACGCCGACAAACCGTTCTCCAATGCCTGTATTGGTCGAATACATGTCTCGCCGGCGATCATCAACAGGAAGATCACGAGCACGGTCAGCATCACGCTCATGAAGAGATATACCACCTGAGCCTCGATGACCACGAACATAGGTAGTAGGTGTCTGAGGCGATCCTATGTCCCCCGTCTCAATAACCTTCTCTTTTCCTTTTCCTTTAGCTTTTCCTTTGCCCCTTCCTTTTTCTTGACCTTTTCCTTTTCCTCTCCCTTGCTCTTTCTTCTTTGAGCGAATCTCGGGCAATGGCTTCCCAATCCTCCCCCGAGATTCTTCCCCCGAATCATCTCCCGGTTATACTCACTACCCGCTGCCGGCCGCCTCTTGTGCCGAGGGACGTCTGCGCTTTGCTCCCGGACCCCCACGCGCCATCAAGAACACAAGCACCAAAAAAAAAACGACGAATGCACTTCAAAAATGAAGTCACTGTCCACAAAAAGTATCATGAAATAAGGAAAATTGGTCAAAATTTTTAAAAGATCATCTAGAGTATCCTAGGGCCATGAGGAACAAGTTTAATATAATGAATATGCATGAAAAACAAACTAGAAATCTCAATTTTTCGAAAAATACCGTCGTGAACAAGAAAAACAAAGAAAACAAAGCATAAACCCTAGTGATTTTATCAATGCAATCACGTATCCGAGGAAAACCAACGAAGTAAAGGTTGTAGAATTGGTTGCTAGGCAATAGGAAGTACAAAACAAGCTACAAACCAAGTTCAAACCAAAAGAAAAAGACATCAACCAGCCGAAATCTCGAAATCTGACAAATTAGGTCACACATGGCAAAATGTAGATTATGAGCAAGATCTTACCGAAAATCTGAAGTAACAAAGTGCAAAAACCACCAAAGAGTGTCAGAGGGTTTTAGAGAGAGAAGCTCCAGAGAGAAAACAACTTTTGAACACCAAAAAACAAAAACCCCTGTCGAGCGGTTTATATGCCCGCCGCTCCAGCGCGGTCCGAATCTGGCTGGGCAGGTCCGGATGCCACGCCACGAAACGCACAGACTGTGCGTGCGGTCCGGACCTGACTGCCGGATCCGGATCCCGAAGGCAGTAAAACCAAAAAATTGTATATTAAAATTAATAAAGTCGCTCCTGATGACGTTAAATAAATTTGTATGAAATCCATTAACAAAATTTTATTCGAAAAAATTCAAAAATGTCATACCAATTGAACCGTACATCAACCAAGAATTAAGAGGATATACCGTGAAATTAAGCACATCTATCGAGATCTAAACAATAGTTGCACCGAATTTAATCATCAAATTTGTAAATATAAAGATTCAATTAGATCACATTAACTGAAATAAACACAAGAATATCGTCCAATTGAGTTATGCACACATCGAAAATAAGGAGTGGCTCTTTGAGCATCTTTTGAAGCATTGATCAACTAATCTTCGCACTAACCACCGTATATCACCAAAAATTGGAAATATTTATATTTTTCTCAACCTTTTCGGTTGCTCAATAATTTGCTCACGTGGTAGCTTCACACACTTACCGGACGGCCGGGGTGGTAGCTCTTTCCTACATGTGGTGGTAGTTTTCACACTCCCGCAAGGGATGTAACTCTTTCCACATCTTTTGTAGGTGGTAGTTTTCACACGCCCGTGAAGGGATGTAACTCTTTCCACATCTTTTATATTAAAGATTACTCCCCCTCAATTAGTGCAACCCTCAATGGGAAAATATTATTGAGATTTCAGAAAATAGTGAGATAATTCATCTCATAGCTCAAATTATCAAACAAATTCAAGTACTCCTTTGATAGTCCAAGAGGGAGATACCAATTTAACAAGTATATAAAAATATTTCATATATGATGTTGAGGTTCAAATAAAATGACATAGACGAATTTAAAAGAATAGAGCAATGTTAAGAGAAATCATACAAATCATGTCAAAAATAAGACCGCGAAAGAAGCTCATGCATAGAAACGAATGATGCACAAATACAGTTTATTAAGTATGGCCCATAGAATAGATCTAGATTGAAAGATTCATACCGATAGCCTTTCTCAAATGTAAAAATCGTTTTTGATCTAAAGGCTTAGTTAAAATGTCCGCAAGTTGATCATCGGTAGAAACATATGCAAGATGAAGAACATTTGAATCGACCAATTCTCTTAAAAAGTGATATCTTAGTTCAATATGTTTTGTTCGAGAGTGAAGGACAGGATTTTTAGAAATATTTATGGCACTCGTATTATCACAAAGAATAGTAAGAGAGGTGGAAGGAATCCTGTAGTCACTCAGTAAGCTTTTCATCCATAATAGCTGAGTGGCGCAGCTACCCGCAGAAATATACTCAAATTTCAAGAGAGAGTGCTATACAATTTTGTTTCTTACTATGCCAAGCCACTAGGCAGTGTCCCAAATAAAAACACGCTCCACTAGTACTCTTTCTATCATCCGCTGATCCGGCCCAGTCGGCATCCGAGTAACCGATAATGTCAAGAGATGTTCCCATCGGATACCAAATCCCATAATCTGACGTTCCCTTGACGTATCTAATCACTCTCTTCACAACCTTTAGATGAATCTCCTTTGGATTTGCTTGATAGCGAGCACAAATTCCAACACTAAAAGCTATATCCGGTCTACTCGCAGTTAAATACAAAAGACTTCCAATCATGCTCCGATAAGTCTCTCCATCAACACTATTTCCTTCAATATTCGTTCCTAGTCCTTTGTTAGTTGTACCCATCGGAGTATCAAAGTGTTTTGCGTTGTCCAATCCAAACTTTTTAACAAGTTCCTTTGCGTACTTGGATTGGCTTACATGAATCCCGTCCTTTGTTTGTTTTACTTGAAGTCCAAGGAAGTATGTAAGCTCACCCATCATAGACATCTCAAACTCCTCCGTCATCAATGTGGCAAACTCTGTAGAATCTTTATCTTTCGTTGCTCCAAATACAATGTCATCCACATAAATTTGTGCTACAATAAAACCATCATTCGAGTGCTTAACAAACAAAGTCCGATCCGCTCCCCTGCGGTTATATCCCTTCTCCAAAAGATATTTCGTGAGTCGCTCATACCATGCCCGCGTGCTTGTTTCAAACCGTAAAGTGCCTTTTTGAGATGAAAAACATGATTTGAAAATTTTGAGTCTATAAAACCTTTCGGTTGTTCAACATACACTTCTTCTTTTAAAAATCCATTTAAGAATGCACTCTTTACGTCCATTTGAAAAAGTTTTATTTTAAAATGACAAGCAATCGCGAACAAAATTCGAATCGACTCTAACCGGGCGACCGGGGCGAATGATTCACCAAAATCGATGCCTTCAACCTGAGAATACCCCTGAGCAACCAACCTTGCCTTGTTCCGTACAATGGTACCATCCTCATTTTTCTTATTCTTGAAAATCCATTTGGTACCAATGATATGTTGATTCTCGTGACGAGGTACAAGTTCCCACACATCGTTTCTAATAAATTGACCAAGCTCTTCTTGCATGGCATTTATCCAATATTCATCTTGAAGAGCTTCGTCTACATTTTTCTGCTCTATCAAAGAAACATAACAAGCAAATTCGCACAAGAGTTGCCTCCTAGTTCTTACACCAAGAAGTGGGTCTCCAATAATATTCGACAAAGGATGATCTCTTACGGGTGTCAAATCAGGAATAGTAGTAGATGATTCAGATGATTCATGTGATGCTACAACATTAGGTGAAGCAGGAATTTCAGCACAAGCAACATCATCAATTGAAGGAAAGATGAAAGGAGAATCATTATTATCATCATCACGCAAAGAACTAGATGTATCAAGCACAGGAGAATGTGAAGAAGCTTCATCTACTTTAATATTAATTGATTCTACCACCGTCTTAGATCTTAAATTGTACGCTCTATATGCTCGACTAGAGGTAGAATAACCGAGAAAATACCTTCGTCGCTCGAGTCAAATTTTCCAAGATTTTCACGATCCCGAAGGATAAAACATCTACTTCCGAAGATACGAAAATATTTGACATTAGGTTTTCTACCCATCCACAATTCATATGGAGTGTTTAATGTACCAGGACGTACATAAATTCGGTTGATGACATAGACGGCCGTGTTTACCGCTTCGGCCCAAAAATGTAGAGCAATCTTTTTACTATGAAGCATAACACGAGCCATCTCTTGTACCACCCGATTTTTACGTTCAACGACTCCATTTTGTTGTGGTGTGTAAGGAGCGGAGAATTCATGTTTTATTCCATTAGAGGCACAAAAATCAGCAAATTTAAAATTTATGAACTCTCCTCCTTGATCACTTCTAATTCGTACAATTTTATCATTACGTTCATTCATAAGACGGAGGCAAATTTCAGAAAATAAGTCAAAAGTATCCGCTTTTTCACATAAAAATCCACTCCAAGTATGACGAGAAAAATCATCAACAATCAAAAGAATATACCGTTTTCCACCCAAACTTTGAATTCTAGATGGTCCCATTAAGTCCATGTGAAGTAACTCTAAAGGTCGAGATGTCCCTAAAAAATTCAAGTTTTTATGTGCGGATCTAGTTTGCTTACCCATTTGACAACCCCCGCACAAAACGTTCTTTTCGAAATCAATCTTGGGTACTCCTAACACAATCTCCCTTTTTGTGATCTTGGATAGCTCCTTAAAGTTTATGTGACCTAGTCGTTCATGCCATAAAGTCTCGATTTCTAATGACACTAGGTTACATGTTTCGTTTTGACTACAAGGAACTATATAACAATTGTTTTGGGATCTCACACCCTTTAAGAAAAGAGAGTCATCATCTAGAGTTACCAAACACTCTTTTGAAGAAAATTTCACACAATATCCATCATCACATAATTGGCTTATGCTTACGAGATTTGATTTAAGCCCCTCAAAAAAAAACATCATTCACTGTGGGGCGATCCGAGATAGTGATTGTTCCCTTTCCAATGATCTTAGAAGATCGACCATCTCCAAATACAACACATCCACCGGAGATTTCTTGAAAAGAGGTAAACCAATTTTTATTTCCGGTCATGTGTCGAGAACATCCACTATCAAGGTACCATGAATTATTATCGTAAGCATGAAGCGAAGTATGAATAACTAAGCAAGGGTAGAATTCACCTTTGCGCACCCAAACCTTACGTGTTTTGGGGTGCGATGGCCGTCTCGAATGCGTCTTGTGAAGCTTGTCGACGAATTGATTTTTATTTCCTTTTGAAACGTCCAACTTAGGCCTCCATGATTGTTTAGTCTTCACATTCGGAACTTGCTTTGAAGACTTTGTCGGCTTCCATTGGTTCATTGATTTTGTAGAGTTCTTCTTTCGTGTGCAAAATCTCTTTACATGACCTAGAACTCCACAAGCATGACAGATTTTGTTAGTTAATACTTTGGTAAGAGAAACGAGTTTACCTTGAACCTTTGGAGTAGGCTTAGTCGAGGTTTGCTTGGAGACTTGGTCCACGTAGGTTCTCTCGTATCCTAGTCCCAACTTGGAAGTTTGACCAATTCCAAGCATCCGATCTAGTTTAGTCGTTCCGCAGGAGAACTTGCTCAAGTCTCGATCTAAGTTGTATAATTGTCTTCGTGAACTCCAAGTTTGCCTCCTTTGATTCCGAAAGTTGCTTGTTGAGATACATTGAATTTTCTTCGTACAATTCCTTTTCATTCTCAAGTATAGCAACCTTTTCTACTAGAGTATTGTAGGCCCTCGACAATCCATCCTTCTCTTGCTCCAAACTACTTGTCAAAGTGCTCAATTTGGTGTTCTCTTCTTCAAGATCGATGATTCGTCGTCGAAGTTTCTTGTTGTGTTTAGCCATCCTTTTTGACTCAACTACCAATTGATGATATGCGGCGACCATATCATCTCCATCCGATTCTTCATCCGTTGAATTCTCCGTCGTAGAATGTTCATGCAAAGACGAATTAGAAGGTGAATCGGATGAAGCTAAACACATAATAGAAGATTCACATGCAAGTAATGCCGTAGCATTAACGTCCTCATCACTTGCGGTGGACTCATCTGAAGAGGAAGAGTCGTCCCAAGTGATGGCTTGCATAGCCTTCTTCTTCAAAGACTTTTTATTCGGACAATCCGATGCTATATGTCCAAACCCCCGACATTTATAGCATTGAATTTGTCCGTCCCCATTTTTCTTATCCTTTGAAGAATCTTTAGAAAAATTTTCAGAACGTTTAGATTTAGAGGATGAAGAAGAAGTACTCCCTTTCGATTTGTTCACTTTCGAAGAGGACTTTGCAGGAAATCTCTTCTTAAAATTTCGCCAACTTCTTCGTTAGAAGTGCGAGTCGTTTTTCAAAATCCTCCAACGTTGTGTCCGAATCCTAAGTAGATGATTCCGCATTGCCTCCTTTGGTGGATTTGAGCGCCATCCCTGTGGACTTAGAAGACAACTTGGAAGAAGATGAGTTAGAGGGAAAAGTCATCTCATATGTTTGAAGAGCACCTACTAATTCATCTACTTTCATCTCATCCGGGTGTTTTACCGTTTCAATAGCCGCGACCTTCGGACGAAAACGTTCGGGAAGAGTTCTTAGAATCTTACGAATGATCTTGGTTTCGGGAATTTTCTCACCCAAGTTAGAACAAGTGTTGACTATGTCTTGAAGTCGTGTATAATAATCAGTAAAATTTTCATTTTCTTCCATATGAATTGAGTCAAAACGACTAGTCAACATTTGTAACTTTTGTACTTTTACGAGGCTTGTTCCCTCATGGGTGGTTTTAAGTGTATCCCAAATCTCTTTGGCGGTCTCACACGCCGAAACCCTAGAAAATTCGGTTTGATTTAAAGCATTAAATAGGGCATTAATACCCTTCCCGTTAAAAGAAGAAAGCTCGTTTTCGTCTTTAGTCCACTTAGTTCTCTGTTTTGGAACGATAACAGTTTCGACTACTTCGGTGGGGTGTTTCCAACCAAATTCCACCGCTTGCCAAACCCTCTCATCGATGGCAATAAGGAATGCCCTCATACGGACTTTCCAATAGGCATAATTGGTGCCATCAAAAAGATGAGGTCGATTAACGTTACCGCCCTCTGCCATTGTCTACAACCTATACCCGCTCTGATACCACTTGAAAGATATGGATCCCAAGGATCTAAAAGGTAATCGACACCTAGAGGGGGGTGAATAGGTGTACAATGGCAAAATAATCAACCTCAATGCGTTTTAAAATAAATGCGGAAAATAAAACGAACACACGAGATTTTAACGTGGGAAAACTCCAAAACGGAGAGAAAAACCCACGGGACCGATCACACGAAAATCCACTAAGAATCAAATTGAGTACAAAGTGGTTTACCGACAACCCAACCCAACTTTACCAATTCTCCAATGTGGATCGCTTTCGCTAGTCCTCGATCGCTTGAAATCCTTCAACCGATCACGCCGCAATTCCTTGCCGCAACAACGCCCCGAATCCTCGATGCGTCCACCGAATCCACGGTCCTTCATGCGATCTCCGCGCCAATCTCCATCCGGAGTAGAAGACAATGATTTATGGTGATCTTAACAATTAAAACCCATCACCGATGGGGGCACTCTTCTTAATTGATCATCAACTTGATTCCGAAAGAATAATCAAAAACTAGAATCAATTTGATGAACAATCCCTCCGAAACTCTAATTTAGACAAGCATTAGGTTAAAAGAGTTTCTAGGGTTTTTTCCAAGAGATTGAGATTGTAAGTAAGTGAATTATAAACCCCCATGGTCTTTATATAGTATTTAGAAGACTTAGAGATAGATTAGGATTGTAACAACCAAATCTGGAAAAGAATTCCCGCAGCCAAGATCCCACTCGCCCCTCAACCTGGTTTCTGACTTTCGTCATTGAAAAATATTTTTCACAGGGTTCGGACCTAAGCCATGAGATTCGGTCCATAAATGCGCAACATCAAATATTATGCTTCGGGATCCGAATCTCATTCAAAGTCCGGATCACAATTAAAAGTGCGCAGAGAACCAGCTTACGGGATCCGAATCTCACCTCCTAGATTCGGATCTGAATAAATTTTTCTCAGCTTTGATTTTTATCAAATAAAAATTAGTTTAAGTCCTCTAACTACTATATCTTGAGTTTAAAATCACCATAAATGATATTTCGAATATTACCTGAGATGCCGAGCTTCTTTGCAGATTTTTGTAACGTCCGTTAGCATTTCTTTGTCCAAGTGTGCTCCTGACTCCTTCAAGACTCCAAACACTTCACGAAATACGCCAACTTATAAAATCCTTAACATTCACAAGAACCAAAACCGAAACAACATTAGACTCCTCCGTTGCGCCCTAACAGTATCCCGTTGGAAACAGTACTTTTTCTTCTTCAACTGAACAAAGTGTAAAACCAAATTATATTGTTCTATTATGCACCGAGAGTGTATATTGGCAACGTATCGTTGTCTACGTTCACAAGAACCAAAACCGGAACAACATTAGACTACTCAGTTGCGCCTAACAAGATAACATTAGAAACAAGATTTTTCTCATTCAACTAACAAAGAATGAAACCCAATTATATTGTTCGATTATGCCCCGAGAGTGTATATTGGCAACATATCGTTGTCTACGCTCACAAGAACCAAAACCGGAACAACATTAGAAAACTCAGTTGCGCCCTAACAGTATAACTTTAGAAATAGTTCTTTTTCTCATTCAACCGAACAAAGAGTGAAACCCAATTATATTGTTCTATTATGCCCCGAGAGTGTATATTGGCAACGTATCGTTGTCTACGTTCACAAGAACCAAAATCGAAACATCATTAGACAACTCAGTTGCGCCCTAACAGTATAACTTTAGAAACAGTACTTTTTCTCATTCAACCGAACAAAGAGTGAAACCCAATTATATTGTTCAATTATGCCCCGAGAGTGTATATTGGCAACGTATCGTTGTCTACGTTCACAAGAACCAAAACCGGAACAACATTAGACTACTCAGTTGCGCCCTAACAGTATAACTTTGGAAACAGTACATTTTCTCATTCCACCGAACAAAGAGGAAAACCTAATTATATTGTTCTATTATGCCTCGAGAGTGTATATTGGCAACGTATCGATGTCACCGTTCACAAGAACCAAAACCGAAACAACATTAGACTCCTCCGTTGCGCCTAACGTATCCCGTTGGAAACAAGATTTTTCTTCTTCAACGAACAAAGTGTAAAACTAAATTATATTGTTCTATTATGCTCCGAGAGTGTATATTGGCAATGTATCGTTGTCTACGTTCACAAGAACAAAACCGAACAACATTAGACTACTAAGTTGCGCCTAACAAGATAACTTTAGAAACAAGATTTTTTCTCATTCAACCGAATAAAGATTGAAACCCAATTATATTGTTCTATTATGCCCCGAGAGTGTATATTGGCAACATATCGTTGTCTACGTTCACAAGAACCAAAACCGGAACAACATTAGACTACTCAGTTGCGCCCTAACAGTATAACTTTAGAAACAGTACTTTTTCTCATTCAACCGAACAAAGAGTGAAAGCCAATTATATTGTTCTATTATGCCCCGAGAGTGTATATTGGCAACGTATCGTAGTCTACGTTCACAAGAACCAAAATCGGAACAACATTAGACAACTCTGCGCCGACAAAGATAACTTTAGAAACAAGATTTTTTCTCATTCAACCGAACAAAGAGTGAAACCCAATTATATTGTTCAATTATGCCCCGAGAGTGTATATTGGCAACGTATCGTTGTCTTCGTTCACAAGAACCAAAACCGGAACAACATTAGACTACTCAGTTGCGCCCTAACAGTATAACTTTGGAAACAGTACATTTTCTGATTCCACCGAACAAAGAGTAAAAGCTAATTATATTGTTCTATTATGCCCCGAGAGTGTATATTGGCAACGTATCGATGTCACCGTTCACAAGAACCAAAACCGAAACAACATTAGACTCCTCCGTTGCGCCCTAACAGTATCCCGTTGGAAACAGTACTTTTTCTTCTTCAACTGAACAAAGTGTAAAACCAAATTATATTGTTATATTGTGCTCCGAGAGTGTATATTGGCAACGTATCGTTGTCTACGTTCACAAGAACAAAAACCGGAACAACATTAGACTACTAAGTTGCGCCCTAACAGTATAACTATAGAAACAGTACTTTTTCTCATTCAACGGAATAAAGAGTGAAACCCAATTATATTGTTCCATTATGCCCCGAGAGTGTATATTGGCAACGTATCGTTGTCTACGTTCACAAGAACCAAAACCGGAACAACATTAGAAAACTCAGTTGCGCCCTAACAGTATAACTTTAGAAACAATTCTTTTTCTCATTCAACCGAACAAAGTGTGAAACCCAATTATATTGTTCTATTATGCCCCGAGAGTGTATATTGGCAACGTATCGTTGTCTACGTTCACAAGAACCAAAATCGGAACAACATTAGACAACTCAGTTGCGCCCTAACAGTATAACATTAGAAACAGTACTTTTTCTTGTTCAACCGAACAAAGAGTGAAACCCAATTATATAGTTCAATTATGCCCCGAGAGTGTATATTGGCAACGTATCGATGTCACCGTTCACAAGAACCAAAAACGAAACAACATTAGACTCCTCCGTTGCGCCCTAACAGTGTCCCGTTGGAAACAAGATTTTTCTTCTTCAATCGAACAAAGAGTAAAACCAAATTATATTGTTTTATTATGCCCCGAGAGTGTATATTGGCAACGTATCGTTGTCTACGTTCACAAGAACAAAAAACCAGAACAACATTAGACTACTAAGTTGCGCCCTAACAGTATAACTTTAGAAACAGTACTTTTTCTCATTCAACTAACAAAGAGTGAAACCCAATTATATTGTTCTATTATGCCCGAGAGTGTATATTGGCAACATATCGTTGTCTACGTTCACAAGAACCAAAACCTAACAACATTAGAAAACTCGCTTGCGCCTAACAAGATAACATTAGAAACAGCTTCTTTTTCTCATTCAACCGAACAAAGAGTGAAACCCAATTATATTGTTCTATTATGCCCCGAGAGTGTATATTGGCAACGTATCGTTGTCTACGTTCACAAGAACCAAAATCGGAACAACATTAGACAACTCAGTTGCGCCCTAACTGTAACAACCCACTCCCCCGTAAAGCGCGCCGAGTTCCGTCAAAATGAGCGGGACCCGGAGTGGAGCGAGTAAGTGTAGGTTCTATGTGCTTTGGAACCCGTGCGCAGCGAAGTGGGGTCTTGGAAAAGCTAAACCGCAAGTCCGGTGGAAATTCCGGACTTGAGTACTGAGACCGACACCAGGGTTGTCGGATGCCACCAAGTGCCCCAACAGTTGTGAAACCAACAGATCGAGACCGGGACACCACAAGACCGGACAAAGGGTCGCGTAACATGCGTAAAAATGGCTAAGTCCCGGAAAACCAACAGAGATCGGACAATAACCAAGACCGGACAAATTAAGACCTGGATACCAAGACCGGACGGTCGCGTAACATACGAAAAAAAAATGGCTAAGTCCCGGAAAACCACAGATCGTGATCGGACAACCGGCCGAGACCGGACAGTGGACCCGAAAACTACCCAGTTCGAGCAGTTTGTAATTTTCGCAAATGGAGGGGCTTTCTTGGCAATTGTCACAACACAATATATACCCAATGGCTTCCTCTTCACAGCCATTCACTCCCAATACATCCCTCTCTCATTTCTCTCTTTCTCTCTCTAGAGATTTGCTCCTAGAGCTTGGAGAAGAAGGAGGAGAAGCCCAAGGAGGAGATTTTGGAGGCTTGGAGGTTCTAGAAGCTCTCCTACAAGGTGGATAGTGGGATAGCTTGGGCCAAGGTATGGTTTCTTTGGAAACCTAGGTTAGGGTTTGGATTTTCTTCCATGAAACCTAGAGTTTTTGAGTTTCTCTTATGTTAGAGACATGGTAGAGCATCAAGCTCCATGAAAATCCATGGATGCTTCATGAGCTCTCATGGTGAATCCTTAGGGCTTCAAGTAGATGCCCTAGAATTGGTTCAAATGGGTTTAGATGAACTCTAGTAGGGTTAACAAGCTTTCCCTTGCTTGTTTAAGAGATCAAAACCTAGGGCTTCACATAGGGCTTGGTTGAGCACCCAAATTTGGGGCTTTTTGCCATAGAGGTTCTAGGGTCAAATTGACCTTGTAGAAACCTAATTGGGGGTATCCCCGACACATGGGACAACTCCGTTTTATTAATCGAAAAGCCTATCTATGAGTTGCTATGTAAGTTAGCCTGATGTGAACAGCAGATTGTAAAATAGGCCTCTGCTAGCTACGAAACTCGACGGCAACCCATCCATAATTTTAGAAGGTGGGTGGTGCATTCCAAGGACACCGAAATTCTTTCTAAGTCTATGTGTCACTTTTGAGCATTCTATATATGTTGAGCATAATGCATGATAGGGTAAATTATGAGTTATATTGCAATTTGTGAGTTCAAATGCATGAGATGTAATTGTATGAGATTATATGACAAAGAACAAGAACCCTATATATATGCATGCTAAAGAACAAGTAGTGTAATTGACAAGTGAATGTGACATTGGACATGTATTAGAGAATGTGACAAAGATGAGTCTAGAATACTTAGACAACATGCGTGACATCAAAGAACAAGAACTTGTAGTGTATATAACACTAGTAGAGTCATGAGATTGACATTTGACAACAACCTTAGAGTTAAGGGTCATATGAATATAAGTTCTCCTTGAATGCAAGGAATAGATTGAGATTTGGAATCCTTAAAGTTAAGGATTGATCGTACTCACCATATAGTCCTTGCTCGGGGGCGGTAGCTCCCCCTCGAGCGGTGCGCTCCGGAGTAGGTCACCACTGGAATGAGTTTTCCAGGGGAATGAATTTTCCCGAGGACGGTCCCAACGGGTCGATTGAGCCTCCCCGGTATACTATGGGATTTTGAGTTTGGTTGAGTCTTGTTGAGGGCGAAACCCACGGGTCAGCCAAGAGATTGGGTATTGAACTTATGATCTTGCATGTTTTACAGTTTGAGCATATTATCTCTACTTTCAAGCGTATTAGTTGCATTTGATAGTTTGGTTCTTATCTTACCCTTTTCTTTCTATTACGCTTGAGTTAGACCTAGTGGGAAAGTCGGCGTGGTTGGTTGCCGAACCCACTGGGAACTTTGTTGTAGTTCTCACCCCACTATTTCCACAGAGCCGGGACCGAGTGAGCCGGCCGACGATCGCGGGAAGGGCATCGCGCCCTAGGTAGAGACCGCCCGAGTACTTTACTTTTGTTATAGTTGCATTACCCTTTTGTATCATCTTTTGTATTTGATGATGGTAGATGCTAATATCAAATGTATTTAAGCTTTATCTTCGAAGACTATGAGGTGTAGAAAGAAATGATGCAAAGAATGTAAAGAATGGTAGTCTTTTAAAGAATGCAAAGTTGTAAGAATTATGCATGTATGTGATTGCAATTAATCATGTTACTTGTATGTATTAATAGTACTTTCACTCTTGGCTGTTGCTCGTCCTCGTGCAAGCCTTTGTGTATGCTTCCGCAAGTGCAAAATTTTATACTCTATCGTACATGTTGAGCCTTGGGCGGATAGGGAGACTCTCCGTTCGGCGTCCGTTTGACGCTCTCGAACCGGCCAAAAGGAGCGGGCTTGGGGCGTGAAAAATAAAATGGTATCAGAGAGGGTATAAAGCCAAAAAGTGAAAGCTTAGGATGGACCTAGGGGCCATAGGATTGGAAAGAACCTAAGGACCTAAGGAAACGTGAGTGACGTGAACAAGTATAGCGAAAGCATGTGATTGGTTCCTGTCTTATGTCTCTAAGATGATTAGAGACTAACTTTAAGTTGCTATTTGTTTACTATTCCTTGTGTTGTGATCGGCGGCCGACGACATGATACTATGGAATGTTAATGAATGCGCTTATTTGCTTTCGCCGGATTGGGTATATCCGAGTACGTGTTTAAGTATTAACGTGAGTTGCTTCATTTCAGGAAGCAATGGCACCTCGTGGTCGACCCCGAACAAGGTCGATGCCTGAGGAACCGAGTGCGGCTCCTGTGCAACCCGCAGCCGGTAGCGGCGGGGGGCTTGAGGAGCAGATGGCCGCGCTTATTGGCGTAGTGCGGCAACAAGCTGAGTCCGTAAGGGCTCAAGGCGAGCAAATTCGACGGCTCCAGGAGACATTGGAGCAGCAGCAAACGGCGGCGCGGGCAGGAGCTGAGCACCCTACACCTCCTGCTAGGATGCCGACCGTGGTCGATGGTGCGGCGGCGGCAGCCCCAGTTGCGGCCGTACCAGTTACGGCTATTCAGGCCGGATCGGGGACTTCAGACCCCGGTAGCGCGGCAGACGACGAGGAACGGGAGCGCACATTGGCGGCGCTCATTAAGTTCATGAAATTCAAGCCACCTATCTTTGAGGGAGGAGTGGTGGAACCGGCGGTCGTGGAGTCGTGGGTCGACTCCATGCAAACGATCTTCGAGGACTTCAATACCCCGGAGAAAGACAAAGTACACTTCGCCACCCATTGCCTAGACAAGGCGGCGAAGGCGTGGTGGAAGCGAGTAAAGCGGGATCGGTCACCCGATCTACCGCCAATGTTGTGGGAGGAGTTCAAGAGAGCGGTATTTTCGAACTACTTCCCCGACTCCGTGAAGCGGAAGATGCACGAGAAATTCCGCAAGTTGAGGCAGGGAGACCGCTCTGTGGCGGACTATGAGCTAGAGTTCTCCCACATCATAGATTGTGTCCCGGATGTTGTACGCGACGACCGGGATCGGGCCGATTGGTTCTTGCGAGGACTTCGGCCGAGGATTTATGAGGCGGTGCAACTTTTCCACCTCACGACCTTTGCGGAGGTCTTCGACCGGGCTCTATCTGCGGAGCACGGCAGCGCCTATGCGCGGGAGGAGCGCGAGGCCATGGCGGAGAGTAAAGAGAAAGGCAAGAAGCGAGCGGCGGGTGGCGCCGGGGGCCGGCCAAACGCTAAGAAACCCCCTCGGTATCCCCGACAGCAGAAGGGCGGGAGACCCTTCCGTTGTGTTATCTGCGGCGGCAACCATCAGCCGGCGACATGCTCGCAGCGAGAAGGGAAGTGCTACAAGTGCGGTCAGCCTGGGCACATGATTCGAGAGTGCCCGAGCTGGGGATCTTCTGCACCGTCGCAAAGATCGCCTCCTTCTACGCCGAGGCACCACGGGACTGCCACCACCGATAGCGGCTGGGCGCTCATCATCGTCGCGCCAGCCGGAGGCATCGAGAGCACCGAGTGGGCGGGTTTTTGCTACTCAGGTGGAGGAGCAGGCTCCAGCTCCCAACGACATTGTAGCAGGTATTATTTCTATCAATGGAGCGAGAGCTCAAGCTATATTCGACACTGGTGCATCGCATTCATTTATAAGTGCATCGTTTGCTAGTGCTCATGACTTAGAGGTTTTACATGATGAGGAAGGTTGGGATATTAAATCCCCTGAGCACGCCTATACAGTCTACGACGAGTGTCCGACGTGTCCAGTCCAGATAGGTGATTGGGTCATGCCGATCGATATGCTAGTGCTAACTCGGTTGTGGTCGTTTGACGTGATCTTGGGGCTAGACTGGCTTACCAAGTATTATGCGGTCATCGACTGCGAGAGAAGGGTGATCACTTTTCGTGAGCCAAATCAAGAGGAAATGGTGTATCGAGCGTGTAAGGGTGCGCGCTTTGCAGCGACCATATCCGCGGTTAGGGCAAGGAAGATGATAAAGGGTGGTTGTAAAGCCTATTTGGCGACCATCGTAGATGACCGAAAGGAACACCCAGACCTTGAGGGCATTCGGGTGGCGTGCGAGTACCCGGATGTGTTTCCGACGGAGTTACCGGGATTGCCACCAGACCGGGAAGTTGAATTCGTTATTGACTTGATTCCTGAGGCGGCGCCAGTTTCGAAGGCTCCGTATAGAATGGCACCGGTAGAACTAAAGGAGCTTAAAGCGCAATTGGAAGACTTGCTCGACAAAGGCTTTGTGAGGCCGAGCGTGTCTCCGTGGGGAGCTCCTGTGCTTTTCGTCAAGAAGAAAGATGGCACACTTCGACTCTGCGTGGATTATCGCGAGTTGAACAAGGTAACAATAAAGAACAAGTATCCATTGCCAAGGATCGACGACTTGTTCGATCAATTGCGAGGGTCGAAGGTGTATTCTAAAATAGACCTTCAGTCGGGGTATCATCAGTTGAAGATACGGCCCAAGGATGTGCATAAAACGGCGTACCGTACGCGGTATGGCCATTACGAGTTCACGGTAATGCCATTCGGGCTTACTAATGCCCCAGCGGCATTTATGGACTTAATGAACCGTGTCTTCCGTCCGCTATTGGACCGATGCGTCGTGGTCTTCATTGACGACGTATTGGTATATTCTCGGACCGAGGAAGAACACGAGGAGCACTTGAGACTTGTCTTGGAAGTACTCCGAAAAGAGTTATATGCCAAGTTGAAGAAATGTGAATTTTGGCTTTCGGAGGTTACTTTCCTAGGACATGTGGTTTCGGGTGAGGGTATCTCGGTGGACCCGAAGAAAGTAGAGGCAATTAAAGATTGGCCTCGCCCGACGAGTGCAACGGAAATCCGCAGTTTCCTCGGACTTGCGGGTTATTATCGGCGGTTCGTGGAGGGATTCTCCAAAATATCCACTCCGCTAACGCGCCTTACACGCAAAGGAGTCAAGTATGTTTGGAGCGAAGATTGCGATCGAAGCTTCAAAGAGTTAAAAGAAAGGTTAACGACGACCCCGGTACTTGCTTTACCGACGCCGGGGGAGACATACGTCGTGTACAGTGATGCTTCCTACATTGGACTCGGGTGTGTCTTGATGCAAAATGGGCGAGTTATAGCTTATGCTTCGCGCCAATTGAAACCTTATGAGAAGAACTACCCGGTTCATGACTTGGAGTTAGCCGCGGTGATTTTCGCGCTAAAGTTGTGGAGGCATTACTTGTACGGTGAACATTGCGAGATCTACACGGATCACAAAAGCCTTAAGTATTTGTTCACCCGTAAAGAGCTAAATATGCGACAAACGGTGGTTAGAGATGTTAAAGGACTATGATGTCACGATTTTATACCACCCCGGAAAAGCAAATGTCGTAGCCGATGCGCTAAGTAGAAAATCGGGAGAGAACTTAGCCTCGGCGATTACACCCCAACCGTTGTTGCAAAAGGAGATGCAACGGCTTGGATTGGAAGTAGTAGCGCCGGGAGTGCCGGCTACACTTGCCACCTTAGTGGTGCAACCGACCTTATTGGAGAGGATCAAGGAATTGCAGACTTCCGATGAGTATCTCCAGAAGGTGCGCGGCGGGGTAGAAAGCGGTAGTGCCGATGACTTTGGCATTGGGACCGACGGCACACTACGATTTCGAAATCGTTGGTGTGTACCCAAGAATAAGGATCTCCGTAAGGCGATTATGCAAGAGGCGCATCAATCTCCTTATAGTATCCACCCGGGCGGCACCAAAATGTATCAAGACCTAAAGTTGCAATATTGGTGGCCGGGCATGAAGAAAGACATTGGAGAATTTGTTGCGCAATGTCTTACTTGCCAACAAGTAAAGGCGGAGCGGCGGTTTCCGGCGGGAAAGTTACAAAGCTTACCTATACCCGTTTGGAAATGGGAAAATATCGCTATGGACTTTGTGACCGGATTGCCTCGATCTCAAGGGGGACACGATGCAATTTGGGTGGTCGTGGACCGGTTCACGCAGTCGGCGCATTTCCTTCCGATTGATATTACTTGGTCGGGGGACACGTTGGCTCAAGTTCACATTTATGAGTTTGTGAGACTTCACGGGGTTCCGTCTATCGTATCGGATCGGGACCCGAGGTTCACTTCTCACTTTTGGAGGAGCCTACAAGAAGCGTTGGGCACACGGCTCGACTTTAGCACGGCATTCCATCCTCAAAGTGACGGACAATCGGAGAGGACAATCCAAATACTTGAGGATATGCTACGGCGTGTGTATTCGACTACAAGGGCAATTGGCACGACCATTTACCGATGGCGGAGTTCGCATACAATAACAACAGCTTATCAAGAAAGTATCGCGATGGCGCCATTCGAGGCCCTTTATGGAAGAAAGTGTCGCTCTCCAATTCATTGGAGCGACGTGGGCGAGAAATCTGTTCTTGGCCCGGACGTAGTGCGGGAGGCGGAAGAGAAAGTTCGCCTTGCTCGCCAACGACTTGCGACGGCGCAATCGCGGCATAAGAGTTATGCCGACAAACGAAGAAAAGATGTTGAGTTTGATGTCGGCGACCATGTATTCCTAAAGGTTTCGCCAACACGGGGAGTTAAACGGTTTGGAATCCGAGGGAAATTAAGTCCTCGGTATATTGGACCGTTTGAAATTTTGGAACGAATCGGAGCGGTGGCTTACAAACTAGCATTACCACCGAGGCTTGCGGGAGTTCATGATGTATTCCATGTATCCAACCTCCGCAAGTATGTTCATGATCCCGATCATATTCTCTCGTATATACCATCAGAGATTCAGGAGGATATGACTTATGACGAGTTCCCGACATACATAATCGGTCGAGAAGAAAGAAAGCTACGGGAGGATTCCGTATGTCAAGGTCCGTTGGAGCGAACACAACGACCGGAAGCTACGTGGGAGCTCGAGAGCGTAATGCGGGAGCACTATCCCCATTTATTCGAAAATGCGGATTAAGGTACGAATCTAGATTGTAGATAAAGAAATAGTTTCGCGGACGAAACTAAATTTAAGGGGTGGAGAATGTAACAACCCACTCCCCCGTAAAGCGCGCCGAGTTCCGTCAAAATGAGCGGGACCCGGAGTGGAGCGAGTAAGTGTAGGTTCTATGTGCTTTGGAACCCGTGCGCAGCGAAGTGGGGTCTTGGAAAAGCTAAACCGCAAGTCTGGTGGAAATTCCCAGACTTGGAGCAGCCGAGACCGGACAGCCAGGGGTTGTCCGGATGCCACCAAGTGCCCCAGCTGCAGTTGTGGAAACCAACAGACGAGACCTGGACAAACCAAGACCGGACAAAGGTCAGTAACATGCGTAAAAATGGCTAAGTCCCGAAAACCAACAGATCGAGACCTGGACAAAGCCAAGACCGGACAAATAAGATCGGACACAAGACCGGACAAATTAAGACCGACAAGCCAAGACCGGACAAAGGTCACATGCAGAAAAATGGCTAAGTCCTGGAAAACCAGCGTACTGAGACCGGACAACCGGCCGAGACCGGACAGTGGACCCGAAAACTGCCCAGTTCGAGCAGTTTGTAATTTTCGCAAATGGAGGGGCTTTCTTGGCAATTGTCACAACACAATATATACCCAATGGCTTCCTCTTCACAGCCATTCACTCCCAATACATCCCTCTCATTTCTCTTTCTCTCTCTAGAGATTTGCTCCTAGAGCTTGGAGAAGAAGGAGGAGAAGCCCAAGGAGGAGATTTTGGAGGCTTGGAGGTTCTAGAAGCTCTCCTACAAGGTGGATAGTGGGATAGCTTGGGCCAAGGTATGGTTTCTTTGGAAACCTAGGTTAGGGTTTGGATTTTCTTCCATGAAACCTAGAGTTTTTGAGTTTCTCTCATGTTAGAGACATGGTAGAGCATCAAGCTCCATGAAAATCCATGGATGCTTCATGAGCTCTCATGGTGAATCCTTAGGGCTTCAAGTAGATGCCCTAGAATTGGTTCAAATGGGTTTAGATGAACTCTAGTAGGGTTAACAAGCTTTCCCTTGCTTGTTTAAGAGATCAAAACCTAGGGCTTCACATAGGGCTTGGTTGAGCACCCAAATTTGGGGCTTTTTGCCATAGAGGTTCTAGGGTCAAATTGACCTTGTAGAAACCTAATTGGGGGTATCCCCGACACATGGGACAACTCCGTTTAATTAAACGAAAAGCCTATCTATGAGTTGCTATGTAAGTTAGCCTGATGTGAAATCTGTTAACTGCGCAGATTGTAAAATAGGCCTCGGTTAGCTACGAAACTCGACGGGCAAACCATCCATAATTTTAGAAGGTGGGTGGTGCATTCCAAGGACACCGAAATTCTTTCTAAGTCTATGTGTCACTTTTGAGCATTCTATATATGTTGAGCATAATGCATGATAGGGTAAATTATGAGTTATATTGCAATTTGTGAGTTCAAATGCATGAGATGTAATTGTATGAGATTATATGACAAAGAACAAGAACCCTATATATATGCATGCTAAAGAACAAGTAGTGTAATTGACAAGTGAATGTGACATTGGACATGTATTAGAGAATGTGACAAAGATGAGTCTAGAATACTTAGACAACATGCGTGACATCAAAGAACAAGAACTTGTAGTGTATATAACACTAGTAGAGTCATGAGATTGACATTTGACAACAACCTTAGAGTTAAGGGTCATATGAATATAAGTTCTCCTTGAAGGCAAGGAATAGATTGAGATTTGGAATCCTTAAAGTTAAGGATTGATCGTACTCACCATATAGTCCTTGCTCGGGCGTAGCTCCCTCGAGCGGTGCGCTCCGAGTAGGTCACCACTGGAATGAGTTTTCCAGGGGAATGAGTTTTCCCGAGGACGGTCCCAACGGGTCGATTGAGCCTCCCCGGTATACTATGGGATTTTGAGTTTGGTTAAGTCTTGTTGAGGGCGAAACCCACGGGTCAGCCAAGAGATTGGGTATTGAACTTATGATCTTGCATGTTTTACAGTTTGAGCATATTATCTCTACCTTCAAGCGTATTAGTTGCATTTGATAGTTTGGTTCTTATCTTACCCTTTTCTTTCTATTACGCTTGAGTTAGACCTAGTGGGAAAGTCGGCGTGGTTGGTTGCCGAACCCACTGGAAACTTTGTTGTAGTTCTCACCCCCCTATTTCCACAGAGCCGGGACCGAGTGAGCCGGCCGACGATCGCGGGAAGGGCATCGCGCCCTAGGTAGAGACCGCCCGAGTACTTTACTTTTGTTATAGTTGCATTACCCTTTTGTATCATCTTTTGTATTTGATGATGGTAGATGCTAATATCAAATGTATTTAAGCTTTATCTTCGAAGACTATGAGGTGTAGAAAGAAATGATGCAAAGAATGTAAAGAATGGTAGTCTTTTAAAGAATGCAAAGTTGTAAGAATTATGCATGTATGTGATTGCAATTAATCATGTTACTTGTATGTATTAATAGTACTTTCACTGTTGGCTGTTGCTTGTCTTCGTGCAAGCCTTTGTGTATGCTTCCGTAAGTGCAAAATTTTATACTCTATCTGTACATGTTGAGCCTTGGGCGGATAGGGGAGACTCTGTCCGTTCGGCGTCTGTTTGACGCTCTCGAACCGGCCAAAAGGATCGGGCTTGGGGCGTGACACTAACAGTATAACTTTAGAAACAGTACTTTTTCTCATTCAACCGAACAAAGAGTGAAACCCAATTATATTGTTCAATTATGCCCCGAGAGTGTATATTGGCAACGTATCGTTGTCTTCGTTCACAAGAACCAAAACCGGAACAACATTAGACTACTCAGTTGCGCCCTAACAGTATAACTTTGGAAACAGTACATTTTCTCATTCTACCGAACAAAGAGTAAAACCTAATTATATTGTTCTATTATGCCTCGAGAGTGAATATTGGCAACGTATCGATGTCACCGTTCACAAGAACCAAAACCGAAACAACATTAGACTACTCAGTTGCGCTCTAACAGTATAACATTGGAAACAGTACTTTTTCTCATTCAATCGAACAAAGTGTAAAACCTAATTATATTGTTCTATTATGCCCCGAGAGTGTATATTTGCAACGTATCGTTGTCTACGTTCACATGAACAAAAACCGGAACAACATTAGACTACTAAGTTGCACCCTAACAGTATAACTTTAGAAACAGTACTTTTTCTCATTCAACGGAACAAAGAGTGAAACCCAATTATATTGTTCTATTATGCCCCGAGAGTGTATATTGGCAACATATCGTTGTCTACGTTCACAAGAACCAAAACCGGAACAACATTAGAACACTCAGTTGCGCCCTAACAGTATAACTTTAGAAACAGTTCTTTTTCTCATTCAACCGAACAAAGAGTGAAACCCAATTATATTGTTATATTATGCCCCGAGAGTGTATATTGGCAACGTATCGTTGTCTACGTTCACAAGAACCAAAATCGGGACAACATTAGACAACTCAGTTGCGCCCTAACAGTATAACTATAGAAACAGTACTTTTTCTCATTCAACCGAACAAAGAGTGAAACCCAATTATATTGTTCAATTATGCCCCGAGAGTGTATATTGGCAACGTATCGTTGTCTTCGTTCACAAGAACCAAAACTGGAACAACATTAGACTACTCAGTTGCGCCCTAACAGTATAACTTTGGAAATAGTACATTTTCTCATTCAACCGAACAAAGAGTAAAACCTAATTATCTTCTATTATGCCCGAGAGTGTATATTGGCAACGTATCGATGTCACCCTTCACAAGAACCAAAACCGAAACAACATTAGACTCCTCCGTTGCGCCTAACGTATCCCGTTGGAAATAGTACTTTTTCTTCTTCAACTGAACAAAGTGTAAAACCAAATTATATTGTTCTATTATGCTCCGAGAGTGTATATTGGCAACGTATCGTTGTCTACGTTCACAAGAACCAAAACCGGAACAACATTAGACTACTCAGTTGCGCCCTAACACTATAACTTTGGAAACAGTACATTTTCTCATTCCACCGAACAAAGAGTAAAACCTAATTATATTGTTCTATTATGCCTCGAGAGTGTATATTGGCAACGTATCGATGTCACCGTTCACAAGAACCAAAACCGAAACAACATTAGACTCCTCCGTTGCGCCTAACAGTATCCCGTTGGAAACAGAAATTTTTCTTCTTCAACTGAACAAAGTGTAAAACCAAATTATATTGTTCTATTATGCTCCGAGAGTGTATATTGGCAATGTATCGTTGTCTACGTTCACAAGAACAAAAACGGAACAACATTAGACTACTAAGTTGCGCCCTAACAGTATAACTTTAGAAACAGTACTTTTTCTCATTCAACCGAACAAAGAGTGAAACCCAATTATATTGTTCTATTATGCCCCGAGAGTGTATATTGGCAACATATCGTTGTCTACGTTCACAAGAACCAAAACCGAACAACATTAAAAAACTCATTGCGCCTAACAAGATAACTTTAGAAACAGCTTCTTTTCTCTCATTCAACCGAACAAAGAGTGAAACCCAATTATATTGTTCTATTATGCCCCGAGAGTGTATATTGGCAACGTATCGTAGTCTACGTTCACAAGAACCAAAATCGGAACAACATTAGATAACTCAGTTGCGCCCTAACAGTATAACTTTAGAAACAGTACTTTTTCTCATTCAACCGAACAAAGAGTGAAACCCAATTATATTGTTCAATTATGCCCCAAGAGTGTATATTGGCAACGTATCGTTGTCTTCGTTCACAAGAACCAAAACCGGAACAACATTAGACTACTCAGTTGCGCCCTAACAGTATAACTTTGGAAACAGTACATTTTCTCATTCCACCGAACAAAGAGTAAAAGCTAATTATATTGTTCTATTATGCCCCGAGAGTGTATATTGGCAACGTATCGATGTCACCGTTCACAAGAACCAAAACCGAAACAACATTAGACTCCTCCGTTGCGCCCTAACAGTATCCCGTTGGAAACAAGATTTTTCTTCTTCAATCGAACAAAGTGTAAAACCCAATTATATTGTTCTATTATGCCCCGAGAGTGTATATTGGCAACGTATCGTTGTCTACGTTCACAAGAACCAAAACCTGTACAACATTAGACTACTCAGTTGCGCCCTAACAGTATAACTATAGAAACAGTACTTTTTCTCATTCAACGGAACAAAGAGTGAAACCCAATTATATTGTTCTATTATGCCCCGAGAGTGTATATTTGTAGGTTGTAGGTCTCAAGGATCTAAAAGATAATTAACACCTAGAGGGGGGTGAATAGGTGCACAATGGCCTAATAAAAATTCTCGATGCGATTTTAAGTAAATGCGGAAAAATAAAATCAACACACCGAGATTTTACGTGGGAAAACTCCACAAGGAGTAAAAAACCCACGGGACCGATCACACGAAAAATCCACTAAGAAACAATTGAGTACAAGGCGATTTACCACGACTTTACCCAATCTACCGAATCTTCAATATGGATCTCCTTCGCTGGTCCACCACGCCGCAAATCCTTGCCGCGTCCACGCTTCGACTCCTCAAAGCTTCCACCGAATCCTCGGCCTCTCACGCGATCTCCGCGTCACCCTCCGTCCGGAGTTGTTGAAGAAAACTTTTGATGATCTTACAATTTACGAACCATAGACCAAGGGAACCCTTTTAGTCAATCATCAAGTCGATTCATGAAGGTGTATTCAAAGAGAAAACCTAGAATCAACTCGACGATCAACAAGACAAAACTCGCTTTAAGAATCGAATCATAAAGCTCTAAAACGAGTTTTAGGGTTTTAGAAGAAGATGAATATTCATATATGTTTTGAAACCCCCATGGTCTATTTATAGTGTTAGAAGACTTAGAAGTTGATTAGGATTGAAATTATCCAATTTTGGAAACAAATCCGTCACCAAGGTCCAGGACACAAGGAAGGAAGGTCCTATAAGTCCTGGACTTAATCCATTCAACCGGTTCATACGTTAAATAAATTTTCACATATGATCCGGATCTTCACAATGGTCCTGGTCCTTCATCAAGATCGCAATGAACTCGCTCTCGGATCCGGATCATCACCAATGGTCCGGTCCTTCATCAAGACTACGCAATGAACTCTCTGATCCGGATCATCACCAATGGTCCGGTCCTTCATCAAGACTACGCAATGAACCTGCTCTCGGGATCCGGATCATCATCAATGGTCCGGACTTAGACCGTATAATTCCAGATTTTCAAAAAGTTAAATTGAGATTAATTTAAGTCTTCTAACTACTAAGTTTTTCTTTATCAAATCACCAGAAATTATCTTAAATTCATACCTGAGGTGACGAGCTTCTTTGCAAAGTCTTGAATCTTCAATTTCCTTCTTTGTGCTCTTGACTTCTTCAAGACTCCAATAACTTCACGAAATCCGCCAACCTATAAAATCCTTAACAATCTCCCCTTTGGCGATTTCGTGACAAAACACAAAGTAAGCCCGTACATTACTCAAAAACAAAAAGACGAGAATTATCGCAATCACCAAACGATAACCCCCAGCATGATCGATCCAACAAAAAGTAAAAAGATTTACAAATTGAAGTCCTATTACAAACTCTATGACTTAGACATTGGAGTCTTGAAGTCTTGAACGTTCCTGCAAAGAAATCTCAAACACACATTCAAGCTTCAAGAAATTCATCAAGCATAAAAACTAAAAATTATAGTCTAAGTCAGAAACCTAATCCATGGCATCCTAATAATTCCTAATTCCTAGACAGCATAGAAAGTAGTCAAAGTTACACCATCATCATCATCAATATCAACATAAAACAACTCTCATCTCCCCCTATCCAATACACCTCTCCCCTTTTAGTCTGAAAACGCCAAAATGACAAAGGAGGAAGCCGGCAAGTAGCTCTACTCGGAGTCCGTATCAGGAGGAGGCATCTCAGAGCTACCACATCCCATCTTCTCACACAAAAGCCTCAAATAGCGAGTAATGCTTCTATTTTGCTTCTTCAAAGAAGCTATATCCTGCTGAAGTTCGGCTTGAACAGCGCCTTGACGTGCCAACTCTCCGGAAAGTCGCTGCTGCTCACTATAGACAGACGAGAGAGAGGCCATATCTTGATCCACAGGAGGTGGAGAAGGTGCATGTGCAGATGCAGGAGCCGAGGCACGAGCTTCCGGATGAAGCTGAGCGTGTGACTTGCTCATAGTTACCTCACCAATCTCTCTTAAAGAATGCTCGTATGAAGAACAGTCAACATTTACTTCATGAAGTCTGAGAATCCTCATGATCAAAAGAGGAAATGGAATGCGATCCTTCTTACTTGCAGTCTTCATCTCTCGTGCCATTCGCTTCCAAATGAGAAACGGTACATTCAAGTTAATGCTCCTTTCCTTAACAATATTAGGATGACCAAGGAGATAGAGATAAAGAACCCGATCCCATCGTATAATTTTCGTATTTGCTAAAGGCATTACATTGTAGCAAATCACGAAATTTAGAAATCTATACTACGGCTTCAAGTCCTTTGAGAGTATAGCATTTCCATTGTTCTCGCGTACGGGACACAAAGAAATTTCGCATTCGGGTCCAATCTCTAACCGAGTCAAAACCAAAGATTCAAATAATCAACACCATCAGTTCGTACCTCCATTCCCAGTACTAACCCAATGGTGGCAGGGGTAATTGACATAGGAACCCCACGAACCGAAGTAGAGAACATATGAGGCCCGTCGTCAGATTCAAGTAGATTTCCAGCTCTCTTATAGAATTCCCTCACAAGCTCTAGTCCATATCCAGTGCGTTCTGTAAAAGCACACACCTCATGTAGATCGCCATTCTCGAAGGGTTCTTGAAATCCAGGCACCTTCTCGAATAAGTTTGCTACACCAACCATACGCTCACCAATACAAGTCTTTGAAGAATAGATAGAGCGACGGCGACTATCGACTGGAACATCTTGATCACCTGGTTCATTAATTGAGATACCACCAGTTCCAGCAACTTTTTCTTTTCCCTTTCCTTTGCCTTTCCCCTTTGACGTTCCGGCTGCCTTTTCTTTTCCTTTATCCTCCTTCTTTTTCGAACGAATTTCAGTAACAACTGCTTCCAAGTCCTCCTCAAGAGATTCTCGGTCGGAGTCCTCTCCGGGATTGTATTCACTCCCCGCGTCCTCCCGTGGAGGCTCGACTTGTTGTTGTGCCGAGGAGCGACGACGCTTTCCTCCCGGACCACCTCGTGCCATGAGAAAGACGAGGACCAACATCCACGAATACATTTTGAGAAAGAAAACCACTGTCCACATATAGAAACATCAACATATTGAGCTAAAAGTGATCCTAAATTAAGAATGATTGGTCATAAATTATGAAATTTATTCTAGAGCATCCTGGGGCCGTTTAAAACAAAGTTTGTATTGATAATATGCAAGAAAAACAATGCAAAATCAACAAAATCCGAAAATTTCTGCAGTGAACAGTAAAAAACAGTGAAAACCTAGGATTTGATCAAATGTAGTCTTAGATCTGAGGATTAAATGTGGAATAAAGCTTGTAGAAGTGTTAAATAGACATGCATAAGCAAGAATGAAGCAACAAATCCAAGTAAAAACAGGAAAACGAAGATCAAATCCATGAAATTTCGAAATCCAACAAAATAGGGTTCAAAATGTAAAAATGATGAAAATGCACTAGATCATACCTAAAATCCGAAGCAAATGAGTGTAGGAGACTAAGAGAGATCTCAGTGAGTTTTAGAGAGAAGCTCCAAGGAAAAAGAAGAACTGAAGTGAGAAAAACGATCCCTCGGTCGAGCGGTTTATACACAATCCGCTCCAGCAAGGTCCGGACTTAGCCACCTAAGTCCGGATGATCCGCTCGAAACAGCACTGGAAGATGTGCGATCCGGACTTAGCTGGCTAGGTCCGGACCTAGAAGCTGACAGAAATTTTTCCCTTTTTTTTTTAAATTAAAATTTTTTTTTTTTAAAAACATCAGCTTCCAAACGATTTTAGACAGATTCTCATGAAATATAAATACAAACTTGTATTCAATAAAATTCAAAAATGTCATAAATGTTGAACCAAACATCAATTAGAAATTAAAATGTATACCGTGAAATTACGCACATCTTTCGAGATTTAAACAATAATTGTACCACGTTTAATTTTCAAATTCACACAAATAGAGAATAAAGAAAATCCCATAAGCTGAAATAAGCACGATAATATCACCCAATTGTGTTATGCACATATCTAAGTCAAGGAGTGGCTCTTTGAGCATCTTTACTATAACTTCCACCTTATATCATTCGATAATGGAGCACTCACCAAAACACCTCAATTAAGAATTTGACTTTGATCTTTTTCATAGAGATGTACACTTATATTCATGTAGTAGCTTCACACACTCACTCGGACGACCAGGTGGTAGCTCTTTCGCACATGTGGTGGTAGTTTTCACACTCCTTAGAAAGGATGTAACTCTTTCCACATCTTTATAGGTGGTAGTTTTCATACTCCCAAAAGGGATATAACTCTTTCCACATCTTTTATTTTTAGGAAAACTCCCCCTCAAAAAGTGCAACCCACAATGAGATAATTGTATTGTGATTTCAGAAAATAAGGAGATTATTTAATGTCATCATGCAAATAATCACTCAAATTCAATACCATTTTGATAATTCAAGAGAGATGTACTTATTTTAACAAGTGTACGAAGCAATTTCTAGGAGATCTTACGATTCAAAATGCAATGACATAGAAGAATTGTAGTGAATCAAAAGATGTAAGAATAAATCATGCACAAAATTAGAAACCAAGTCATCAAATTGCAATAAACATCCAAAAAGAGGGATCATACAAAACCAAGTGTGCATAATAGATGATTTGAGAAAATAATGGCCCACAGACTGAATCTAGATAGAATTATATGAATGACCAATTTTCTTAATAGAAGATTTCTTAGTTCAATATATCCAAGTCAATAGTGTGAGACAACAAAATTTTTTTAAAAAAAATATGGCACTCGAGTTGTCGGAAAGATGTAGGAATGAAGCACGAGATCAACTTTCATACTTTCTCATCCATAATCATAACACTTTCTCATGAGCCGAACATCACAAACTCCAAAAGCTCAACTAGGAGGATCTTTGAATGATTAAGTTGAAGAGATTGATGAATCACTTGATGCAACAATGAACTCTGGTAAACTAATAAAAGCAAGGGAAAATTTCAACTTTGCGCACCCAAACCTTACGTGTTGTGGGGTGCGTTGGTCGAGAAGAGAGCGTCTTGAGATGCTTGTCGACGAGTTTGGTTCTCTTGTTCTTTGAATCATCCACTTTTGGTCTCCAAGTCTGTGTTACCTTCACGTTTGGAACTTGCTTTGAAGGCTTTGACAACTTCCGTTTGTTCATTGGCTTTGTGGGGTTCTTCCTTTGTTTACAAAATTTCTTCACATGACCTAGAACTCCACAAAGATGGCATACCTTGTTAGTAGAATCAAATTTCTTAGAGTGAGTGACCATACCTTGAGCCATAGGAGCGGAGTTTCTTGAGACTTGGTCGATATAAGTCCGTTCATATCCAAGTCCCAACTTGTTAGTTTGACCGAGTCCAAGCATCCTATCAAGTTTGATTGTTCCGGAGGAGAATTTGTTTAAATCCGATCTAAGTTGAGTAATCGTCTTTGTAAACTCTAAGTTTGCATCCTTTGCCTCCGAAAGTTGTTTGTTGAGACACTTAAAGTTTTCTTCCCTAGTTTCTCGTTCGTTTTCAAGTATAGTGACCTTCTCTACAATTGACTTGTAGGCTCTTGACAATCCGTTGCTTTCTTGTTCCAAAGTTTTTGTTGAAGTGATCAACTTGGCATTTTCTCCTTCTAGATCAACAATCCTTTGTTGTAGCTTCTTGTTGTGCTTGGCCATCTTCTTTGATTCCACCACTAATTGTCGATATGCATCAATCATATCGTCTCCATCCGATTCTTCGTCCGTCACGTTCTCCGGTGAAGAATGTTCATGCATAGAAGGCATAGAGATTGAGTCAATAGTAGATAAACACATAAACTGTGAATCAAGTGCCAACAATGCCGTGGCATTGATTTCCTCATCGCTTGAGGTTGAGTCCTCATCGGAAGGGTCATCCCAAGTGATGGCTTGCATCGCCTTTTTCTTATTGGAACTCTTAGTCGGACAATCCGATGCTATATGTCCAAATCCCCGACACTTATAGCATTGGATTTCTCCACTTTTCTTATCCTTAGAAGTTTCTTTAGAAGAATTTTCAGAATTTTTAAACTTAGAAGAAGAAGAAGAAGAAGAAGAAGAAGAAGAACTCCCTTTAGCTTTGTTGAAGTTTGAGGAAGATGACTTTGAGGGATATTTCTTCTTAAAGTTCCGTCGGAACTTCCTCGTTAGGAGAGCAAGTTGCTTCTCAAAGTCCTCCAAAGTAACATCCGAGTCCGTCTCGGAAGAAGATGCATCCGCGTTGCCTCCCTTGGTAGATTTAAGCGCCATCCCTGTGGACTTTGAAGACAACTTCGAAGAAGATGAGTTAGAAGGGAAAGTCATCTCATATGTTTGAAGAGCGCCAACTAGTTCATCCACTTTCATCTCATCCGGGTGTTTCACGGTTTCAATAGTCGCAACTTTTGCACGGAAACGCTCGGGGAGAGTTCTTAAAATTTTACGAATAATCTTGGTTTCGGGTATTTTTTCACCCAAGTTGGAACAAGTGTTGACTATGTCTTGAAGACGAGTGTAATAGTCGGTGAAGTTTTCATTCTCTTCCATATGAATCGAATCAAAACGACTAGTCAACATCTGTAATTTTTGAACCTTGACAAGACTTGTTCCCTCGTGAGTGGTTTTTAGTGTATCCCAAATTTCTTTGGCGGTTTCACATGCCGAAACCCGAGAGAATTCGGTTTGATTTAAAGAGTTAAATAAAGCATTAATCCCCTTCCCGTTACAAGATGAAAGTTCATTTTCGTCCTTAGTCCACTTAGTTCGTGGTTTGGGGACTGTGATAGTATCAACGACCTCGGTGGGGTGTTTCCATCCAAATTCCACCGATTGCCAAACTCTTTCATCGATGGCAATTAGGAACGCCCTCATGCGGACTTTCCAATAAGCATAGTTAGTACCATCGAAGAAAGGAGGTCGATTAATATTACCACCCTCGGCCATTAAAGACAACCTATACCCGCTCTGATACCAATTGTAGGTTATAGGTCTCAAGGATCTAAAAGGTAATTAACACCTAGAGGGGGGTGAATAGGTGCACAATGGCCAAATAAAAATTCTCGATGCGATTTTAAGTAAATGCGGAAAAATAAAATCAACACACCGAGATTTTACGTGGGAAAACTCCACAAGGAGTAAAAAACCCACGGGACCGATCACACGAAAAATCCACTAAGAAACAATTGAGTACAAGGCGATTTACCCACGACTTTACCCAATCTACCGAATCTTCAATATGGATCTCCTTCGCTGGTCCACCACGCCGCAAATCCTTGCCGCGTCCACGCTTCGACTCCTCAAAGCTTCCACCGAATCCTCGGCCTCTCACGCGATCTCCGCGTCACCCTCCGTCCGGAGTTGTTGAAGAAAACTTTTGATGATCTTACAATTTACGAACCATAGACCAAGGGAACCCTTTTAGTCAATCATCAAGTCGATTCATGAAGGTGTATTCAAGGAGAAAACCTAGAATCAACTCGACGATCAACAAGACAAAACTCGCTTTAAGAATCGAATCATAAAGCTCTAAAACGAGTTTTAGGGTTTTAGAAGAAGATGAATATTCAGCGATATATGTTTTGAAACCCCCCATGGTCTATTTATAGTGTTAGAAGACTTAGAAGTTGATTAGGATTGAAATTATCCAATTTATGAAACAAATCCGTCACCAAGGTCCGGACCTTGCAAGGAAGGTCCGGTCCTATAAGTCCGGACTTAATCCATTCAACCGGTTCATACGTTAAATAAATTTTCACATATGATCCGGATCTTCACAATGGTCCGGTCCTTCATCAAGACTGGGCAATGAACCTGCTCTCGGGATCCGGATCATCACCAATGGTCCGGTCCTTCATCAAGACTACGCAATGAACCTGCTCTCGGGATCCGGATCATCATCAATGGTCCGGACTTAGACCGTATAATTCCAGATTTTCAAAACGTTAAATTGAGATTAATTTAAGTCTTCTAACTACTAAGTTTTTCTTTATCAAATCACCAGAAATTATCTTAAATTCATACCTGAGATGACGAGCTTCTTTGCAAAGTCTTGAATCTTCAATTTCCTTCTTTGTGCTCTTGACTTCTTCAAGACTCCAGTAACTTCACGAAATCCGCCAACCTATAAAATCCTTAACAATATTGGCAACATATCGTTGTCTACGTTCACAAGAACCAAAACCGGAACAACATTAGAAAACTCAGTTGCGCCCTAACAGTATAACTTTAGAAACAGTACTTTTTCTCATTCAACCGAACAAAGAGTGAAACCCAATCATATTGTTCTATTATGCCCCGAGAGTGTATATTGGCAACGTATCGTTGTCTACGTTCACACGAACCAAAATCGGAACAACATTAGACAACTCAGTTGCGCCCTAACAGTATAACATTAGAAACAGTACTTTTTCTCATTCAACCGAACAAAGAGTGAAACCCAATTATATTGTTCAATTATGCCCCGAGAGTGTATATTGGCAACGTATCGATGTCACCGTTCACAAGAACCAAAAACGAAACAACATTAGACTCCTCCGTTGCGCCCTAACAGTATCCCGTTGGAAACAGTACTTTTTCTTCTTCAACTGAACAAAGTGGAAAACCAAATTATATTGTTCTATTATGCCCCGAGAGTGTATATTGGCAACGTATCGTTGTCTACGTTCACAAGAACAAAAACCGGAACAACATTAGACTACTCAGTTGCGCCCTAACAGTATAACTTTAGAAACAGTACTTTTTCTCATTCAACCGAACAAAGAGTGAAACCCAATTATATTGTTCTATTATGCCCCGAGAGTGTATATTGGCAACATATCGTTGTCTACGTTCACAAGAACCAAAACCGGAACAACATTAGAAAACTCAGTTGCGCCCTAACAGTATAACTTTAGAAACAGTTCTTTTTCTCATTCAACCGAACAAAGAGTGAAACCCAATTATATTGTTCTATTATGCCCCGAGAGTGTATATTGGCAACGTATCGTTGTCTACGTTCACAAGAACCAAAACCGGAACAACATTAGACAACTCAGTTGCGCCCTAACAGTATAACTTTAGAAACAGTACTTTTTCTCATTCAACCGAACAAAGAGTGAAACCCAATTATATTGTTCAATTATGCCCCGAGAGTGTATATTGGCAACGTATCGTTGTCTACGTTCACAAGAACCAAAACCGGAACAACATTAGACTACTCAGTTGCGCCCTAACAGTATAACTTTGGAAACAGTACATTTTCTCATTCCACCGAACAAAGAGTAAAACATAATTATATTGTTCTATTGTGCCTCGAGAGTGTATATTGGCAACGTATCGATGTCACCGTTCACAAGAACCAAAACCGAAACAACATTAGACTCCTCCGTTGCGCCCTAACAGTATCCCGTTGGAAACAGTACTTTTTCTTCTTCAACTGAACAAAGTGTAAAACCAAATTATATTGTTCTATTATGCTCCGAGAGTGTATATTGGCAACGTATCGTTGTCTACGTTCACAAGAACCAAATTCAGAACAACATTAGACAACTCAGTTGCGCCCTAACAGTATAACTTTAGAAACAGTACTTTTTCTCATTCAACGGAACAAAGAGTGAAACCCAATTATATTGTTCGATTATGCCCCGAGAGTGTATATTGGCAACATATCGTTGTCTACGCTCACAAAAACCAAAACCGGAACAACATTAGAAAACTCAGTTGCGCCCTAACAGTATAACTTTAGAAACAGTTCTTTTTCTCATTCAACCGAACAAAGAGTGAAACCAAATTATATTGTTCTATTATGCCCCGAGAGTGTATATTGGCAACGTATCGTTGTCTACGTTCACAAGAACCAAAACCGGAACAACATTAGACAACTCGATTGCGCCCTAACAAGTATAACTTTAGAAACAAGTACTTTTTCTCATTCAACCGAACAAAGAGTGAAACCCAATTATATTGTTCTATTATGCCCCGAGAGTGTATATTGGCAACGTATCGTTGTCTACGTTCACAAGAACCAAATTCGAACAACATTAGACAACTCGATTTGCGCCCTAACGAGTATAACTTTGGAAACGTACATTTTCTCATTCCACCGAACAAAGAGTAAAACCTAATTATATTGTTCTATTATGCCTCGAGAGTGTATATTGGCAACGTATCGATGTCACCGTTCACAAGAACCAAAACCGAAACAACATTAGACTCCTCCGTTGCGCCCTAACTGTATCCGTTGGAAACAGATTTTTCTTCTTCAACTGAACAAAGTGTAAAACCAAATTATATTGTTCTATTATGCTCCGAGAGTGTATATTGGCAACGTATCGTTGTCTACGTTCACATGAACAAAAACCGGAACAACATTAGACTGCTAAGTTGTGCCCTAACAGTATAACTTTAGAAACAGTACTTTTTCTCATTCAACGGAACAAAGAGTGAAACCCAATTATATTGTTCTATTATGCCCCGAGAGTGTATATTGGCAACATATCGTTGTCTACGTTCACAAGAACCAAAACCGGAACAACATTAGAAAACTCAGTTGCGCCCTAACATTATAACTTTAGAAACAGTTCTTTTTCTCATTCAACCGAACAAAGAGTGAAACCCAATTATATTGTTATATTATGCCCCGAGAGTGTATATTGGCAACGTATCGTTGTCTACGTTCACAAGAACCAAAATCGGAACAACATTAGACAACTCAGTTGCGCCCTAACAGTATAACTTTAGAAACAGTACTTTTTCTCATTCAACCGAACAAAGAGTGAAACCCAATTATATTGTTCTATTATGCCCCGAGAGTGTATATTGGCAACGTATCGTTGTCTTCGTTCACAAGAACCAAAACCGGAACAACATTAGACTACTCAGTTGCGCCCTAACAGTATAACTTTGGAAACAGTACATTTTCTCATTCCACCGAACAAAGAGTAAAACCTAATTATATTGTTCTATTATGCCCGAGAGTGTATATTGGCAACGTATCGATGTCACCGTTCACAAGAACCAAAACCGAAACAACATTAGACTCCTCCGTTGCGCCCTAACAGTATCCCGTTGGAAACAGTACTTTTTCTTCTTCAACTGAACAAAGTGTAAAACCAAATTATATTGTTCTATTATGCTCCGAGAGTGTATATTGGCAACGTATCGTTGTCTACGTTAACAAGAACCAAAACCGGAACAACATTAGACTACTCAGTTGCGCCCTAACAGTATAACTTTGGAAACAGTACTTTTTCTTATTTCACCGATCAAAGAGTAAAACCTAATTATATTGTTCTATTATGCCCCGAGAGTGTATATTGGCAACGTATCGCTGTCTACGTTCACAAGAACCAAAACCGGAACAACATTAGACTACTCAGTTGCTCCCTAACAGTATAACTTTAGAAACAGTACTTTTTCTCATTCTGCCGAACAAACAGTGAAACCCAATTATATTGTTCATTTATGCCCCGAGAGTGTATATTGGCAACGTATCGTTGTCTACGTTCACTAGAACCAAAACCGGAACAACATTAGACTACTCAGTTGCGCCCTAACGGTATAACTTTGGAAACAGTGCATTTTCTCATTCCACCGAACAAAGAGTAAAACCTAATTATATTGTTCTATTATGCCCCGAGATTATATATTGGCAACGTATCGATGTCACCGTTCACAAGAACCAAAACAGAAACAACATTAGACTCCACCGTGCGCCCTAACAGTATCCCGTTGGAAACAGTACTTTTTCTTCTTCAACTGAACAAAGTGTAAAACCAAATTATATTGGTCTATTATGCTCCGAGAGTGTATATTGGCAACGTATCGTTGTCTACGTTCACAAGAACAAAAACCGGAACCACATTGTCTGCCGCGAACGAAACCGGCCCCGCCGTAGGCGAGTGGTCATTCATGGTAGAGTTTAAGTTTGTTTGAATTTTGTTTTGAAATCAGGATTATAGGTTCACGGCTTCCAACAGACTCAAGAATCTGCTGTTATTTACCCCACACTTTCAGTGTCAAGGAACCCTCGATTAAGAGACCAAATATAAATGCTGATAATAAAAGAGACAAAGCGGGCAAATAAAAATTTATTGATATGATTTGCCGAGTACATGGCTTAAGCAGGGGCATACCCCCACTGTACATGAATTTCAGAAGACTAGGATACTCAATCTAGCGACATTGGTCGATAGAAGTTGTGATGCTCAGTTTAATGACAGAGCGGTCGGATTCACCTTGGTTATTTGTCCCAAGGTGGAAGTGTGACCAAACCCCAAGTATTTGTATTGAGGTGGTCTGGTGCTCAGTTTGAAGACGTGGCGGTCGGATTCACCTTGGTTATTTGTCCCAAGGTGGAAAGGTGACCAAACCCCAAGTATTTGTATTGAGGTGGTCGAATTACCCGAGGGTGGCTAAATCCTGAGTATTTGTATCAGACTTAACCGAGTGTCATTCTAGTTTTTTGTGCTAGAATGAAGGTTTGACTAAACCCTAAGTATTTGTGTTAGGAGTAGTCGGGTGAACTCTAAAATTTTGTATTAGAGCTCGATCGGGTATGAAGCACACTAGACCACGAGTACATGTACTAGGGCTAGTCGAGCATGGTTTGACTTCTACTCTAGATATTTGTGCTAGAGCAGAAGGTTGACTAGACCCTAAGTATTTGTATTAGGGTTAGTCGGATGAACTCTAAAATTTTGTATTAGAGCTCGATTTGAATTTGAGTTTAGTTTAACGACGTTTCGGTCATTTGAGTTTGGGTTTAGTTTAAAGACGTTACGGTCATTGGAGTTTGGGTTTAGTTTAAAGACATTTCGGTCATTGGAATTTGGGTTTAGTTTAACGACGTTTCGGTCGGAGGTGGATTTAGGTTTAGTTTAGCGACGTTTCGGTCGACTGAATTTGGGTTTAGTTTAACGACGTTTCGGTCGGAGTTGGATTTGGGTTTAGTTTAACGACGTTTCGGTCGAAAGTGGATTTGAATTTAGTTTAACGACGTTTCGGTCGAAGGTTGAATTTGGGTTTAGTTTAACGACGTTTCGGTCGGAAGTGGATTTTGGGTTTAGTTTAACGACGTTTCGGTCGGAGGTTTTGGGTTTAGTTTAAAGACGTTTCGGTCATTGGAATTTGGGTTTAGTTTAACGACGTTTCGGTCGGAGGTGGATTTGGGTTTAGTTTAACGACGTTTCGGTCGAAGTTGGATTTGAGTTTAGTTTAACGACGTTTCGGTCGAAAGTGGATTTGGGTTTAGTTTAACGACGTTTCGGTCGGAAGTGGATTGGCGTTTAGTTTAACGACGTTTCGGTCGGAAGTGGATTTGAAAATTTGGATCTGGGTTTAGTTTAACGACGTCTCGGTCGAAGGTTTTGGACTTGAGTTTAGTTTAACGACGTTTCGGTCGACTGAATTTGGGTTTAGTTTAACGACGTTTCGGTCGGAAGTGAATTTGAGTTTAGTTTAACGACGTTTCGGTCGAAAGTGGATTTGAGGTTTAGTTTAACGACGTTTCGGTCGGAAGTGGATTTGAGGTTTAGTTTAACGACGTTTCGGTCGGAAGTGGATTTGAGTTTAGTTTAACGACGTTTCGGTCGAAAGTGGATTTTGGGTTTAGTTTAACGACGTTTCGGTCGGCAGTTTTGGACTTGAGTCTAGTTTTACGACGTTTATTGGAGTTGAATTTGGGTTTAGTTTAACGAATGCTTTGGCCAGCTTTGGCTTTGAGTTTATTTTAACGACGTTTCGGTCGAAAGTTTTAGTTTAACGACGTTTCGGTCGACTGAATTTGGGTTTAGTTTAACGACATTTCGGTCGGAAGTGGGGTGTTCATGAAAATCGGCTTTGGGTTTAGTTTAACGACGTTTCGGTCGGAATTGGGATATTCATAAAAATTAGATTTTGGTTTAGTTTAACGACGTTTCGGTCGGAAGTGGATTTGATTGTTTAGTTTAACGACTTTACGGTCGAGATTGGTTTGAAATGTTCATAAAAATTGGTTCATGAAATTAATTCATGCCAGGAGCCCATTTATAAAGTTCATTGAATTAATTCATGATAGGGCCATTTGGGGAGCCCATTGAATAAAATGATAATAAATCATTTGGAAGGCTCATTAATTCATGAAATTAATTTATGACAAGGAAAGCCCGAGAAATCGGTTCATAGAATTAATTCATGATTAATTCTTGATAATGGGCCCATTTTGCAAACCCGTGAAATTAATTCGTAGAATTAATTGATGATGGGTCCATTTGGAAAGCCCAAAAAATTAATTCATAGAATTAATCCATAATAAATGGCCCATTTGGAAAGCCCATGAATTTGGTTTGGTTTGAAGGTATTTGGATGACATAAGGTTATTGGGTTTTATTCGTGGACTTTGGATTTTGAAATGTGGGTTTTGAAATTTTGGGCTTTTGGATCTTTATTTGTGGACTTTTGGAATTTTGGAATTTTTGGGTCTTTGTTTGTGGATTTTGTGGACTTTGAAATTTCGGTTTTGGATCTCTACACGTTTTGGGCCTTGGACCCAAATCTGCAGGTGGACTGAAATAAATCTTGTGTCTGGGCCCAATTCGCATGTGGCCGAGACGGGTTTGGGCTTTAGTGTTCGGACCCGAATTTAAATTATTTGTTCGGTCTAATGCATGAGGGCTCTCTATCATTTTTTTTTGATTGCTTATGAAATTGGGCCCATGATGAATTAAACCACTTTCAAAATAAATCTCAATTCTTTTCTTTTCTCTTTTCTTCTTTTCTTTTCTTTTCTTTTCTTTTCTTTTTACTGTCAGAGAGAGAGAGTTCTCTCTCTTTTTTTTTCTTTTCTTTTCCATTTTCTTTTTTTTTCTTTCTTTTTTCTTTTTTTTTTGTTCTCTGCCAGTGAGGAACTCTAGTTCCTATCTTTCTCTTTCTTCTTTTCTTTTTTTTTCTTTCCTTTTTCTTTTTTTTTTTTTATCAGAGAGAGTTCTCTCTCTTTTTTTCTTTTATTTTCCATTTTTTCTTTTCTTTTCTTTCTTTTTTTTTTTTTTTTTTTTTTGTTCACTGTCAGAGAGGAACTCTAGTTCCTCTCTCTCTCTTTCTTCTTTTCTTTTTTTTTTTCTTCTTTTCTTTTTTTTTTTTTGAGAGAGGGAGGGTCAACTCCTCTCTCTCTCGTACGAAACCGAGAGAGAGAGGGAGGGGGCTCCCTCTCCTTTTCTTTTTTTCCTTTTTTTTTTTTTCCTTCGTTTTCTTTTCTTTTTTTTTGTTTGACTGACAGAGAGAGAAAGAGAGAGAGATGTGCAATTCCTTTTTTTTTTATGCCCTTTTATTTTATTTTATTTTTTTATTCATCGTTCTCTTTTTTTTGTTTCCTGTTTTTTTTTACACGAAATTGATCACGTCGCGCAATATGATCGAAAGTGATAAGTTAGAACCCGTCTTTTTTTTTATTATCGTCATTGCGTTTTATTTAAATACGCAAAATTTTAATCGTGTCGAGCCTATCACGAAGATGGCCGCACGGTTTTCATTTTTGGCCATGTCGAGCCTATCCCGAAGATGGCCGCACGGTTTTCATCATCATTTTTTTTTTATCCATGTCGCGCCTATCACAAAGATGGCCGCACGATTTTATCCTTTCGATCATGTCGAGCCTATCGCGAAGATGGCCGCACGATTTTCTGTTTTCAACCATGTCGAGCCTATCGCGAAGATGGCCGCACGGTTTATTATTTTTTTTTTATCCATGTCGAGCCTATCACGAAGATGGCCGCACGGTTTAGTTAACAATGTATCCGATGCTTGTTCGACTGTGTCGAGCCTATCACGAAGATGGCCGCACGGTTTAGGGATTGATCATGTATACGTACGGCGAAAGTAACGATTCGATGTTAGATTTGATCGGTTTGAAACCTATCACGAAGATGGTCGGGTTGATCAAACCAACAAACGAATCGTACTTACGACGTTCGTATGCATGTGTAGAGGTTGTCGTCGTCGAAGCCGTCGAATCGTGGTTAAAAAGTCAAAGCCTTCTCTTTTTTTTTTTCTTTTTTTTTTCTTCTTGTCATTACAGACGGATTGGAGAGGGTGCCAAGTGTACCCCTCTCTGCCGCAAGACCCAAAAGGGGCTCCTCAACTTGTACCCGAGAGAGAGAGAGAGAGAGAGAGAGAGAGAAAGAGAGAATAAAAGAAAAGTTCTTTCTTCTTTTTTTTTTTACCTTTTCTTTTTCTTCTTTTTCCTTCTTCTTCTTCTTCTTCTTCTTCTTCTTCTTTTCTTCAGATCCCTTTCTCCTCCTTTTTTTTTTTGTTAAAGAAATCTCCCCCCCTCTTTATAAACTTTGGATCTTATTTTATATAAGATTCCGAGATAATTCCCACTTGGGAATAATTCAAAAAATTAGTCTATTGAGGAAACAAACCTCAATTAACTAATTATTCCTTTTTTTTCATTTCATTTTGAATACTTTCCTTCTCTTTTTTTTCGTTCTATATTTCCAACTTGAGTTTTGAATTTTGAAATTTTTTTTTTCTTCAAACAAAGTGCCCCCCACCTTTTGCTGCGAGTGTTTTTTTTTTTTAGGCGAGCAGAAAAAGGTGAAAAGTAAGTTTGTCGGTATCCGTTTGCACATTCAGTCTCACATAATGGATCCATTTTTCTTCGTTGGTGTGGGAGATAAAAGTTAGCATCCCATCGTCGGCGAGAAATAAAGAATATTGTTGAGTTTATTTGGCCTCCGGAAGCAATTCGGTATGGCGAGATTGCTGCGCATAACCGACCCCAAAGGGTGAGTTAGCATTCCATCGTCGGCGAGAAACAAAGAATATTGTTGAGTTTATTTGGCCTCCCAAGCAATTCGGTATGGCGAGATTGCTGCGCATAACCGACCCCAAAGGGTGAGTTAGCATCCCATCGTCGGCGAGAAATAAAGAATATTGTTGAGTTTATTTGGCCTCCGGAAGCAATTCGGTATGGCGAGATTGCTGCGCATAACCGACCCCAAAGGGTGAGTTAGCATTCCATCGTCGGCGAGAAACAAAGAATATTGTTGAGTTTATTTGGCCTCCGGAAGCAATTCGGTATGGCGAGATTGCTGCGCATAACCGACCCCACAGGGTGTGCTAGCATTCCATCGTCGGCGGAGGAAGTGTGGATTTTAGGAAGCTAGCGCCTGTGAGGGTTTTCGCAGAGACCTTTCCCTAACTTTTGCTCGTGAGCCAAACGCAGTGTTTTCTCACAAATGGGGATTCCATTTTTGCCTCGTGAGATTTATTCACAAAGCAGGATTTTTTTTTTTTTTTTTTTTTTTTTTTTTACGGATAGTATTTTTTCAAAAATCGTCCGTTGATCGGCGGCATCGGTCTTTCTCCTTTTGCGTCGATTAATTGGTAAGCTCCTCCCTCATACGCTTTTTCTACAACATAGGGACCTTCCCAATTTGGATCAAATTTGCCCCCGGCATGTTTGTTTATAATTATAGGCCGTCGGTGAACTAGTACCAAATCTCTTGCCTGGAAAGTTCGAACACGTGCTAGTTTGTCGTAAGCCCTTGACATTTGAGATTGATAAAGCTCTAGGTTCTGTTGCGCGCTCAACCGCACTTCATCCAGAGAATCCAATTCATCGAGTCTCAAAAGAATATTTTCTTCATCAGTCATTTCGTGTTGAACCGCCATCCGTAATGATGGTAGCTCTACTTCCAGAGGAAGGACAGCTTCCGTTCCGAAAACCAAAGAATACGGTGTGGCTTGAGTAGGGGTCTTGAAAGTTGTTCGGTAAGCCCAGAGTGCATGTAACAACCCACTCCCCCGTAAAGCGCGCCGAGTTCCGTCAAAATGAGCGGGACCCGGAGTTGATGCGAGTAGGTGTGGGTTCTTGGCGCTTTGGAACACGCGCACGCGAGTGGGGTCGTGGAAAGGCTAAACCGCAAGTCCGGTGGAATTCCCGGACTTGGAGCAGCGAGACCGGACATCCGGGGGATGTCCGGATGCCACTAAGTGCCCCATGCGCGGTGTGGAAACCAACAGATCGAGACCGGACAACCAGGCCAAGACCGACAAAGACCGGACAACAATGAGACGGAGAAAGGTGGGCGTAACATGCGAGAAAAATGGCTAAGTCTGGAAAGCGGCGTCGAGACCGGACAACCGCCGAGAGGACAGTGGACCCGAAATCGCGCGATTCGAGCAGTTTGTAATTTTCGCAAATGGAGGGGCTTTTTGGCAATTGTCACAACACAATATGTACCCAATGGCTTCCTCTTCACAGCCATTCACTCCCAATAAATCCCTCTCTCATTTCTCTCTTTCTCTCTCTAGAGATTTGCTCCTAGAGCTTGGAGAAGAAGGAGGAGAAGCCCAAGGAGGAGATTTTGGAGGCTTGGAGGTTCTAGAAGCTCTCCTACAAGGTGGATAGTGGGATAGCTTGGGCCAAGGTATGGTTTTTTTGGAAACCTAGGTTAGGGTTTGGATTTTCTTCCATGAAACCTAGAGTTTTTGAGTTTCTCTCATGTTAGAGACATGGTAGAGCATCAAGCTCCATGAAAATCCATGGATGCTTCATGAGCTCTCATGGTGAATCCTTAGGGCTTCAAGTAGATGCCCTAGAATTTGTTCGAATGGGTTTAGATGAACTCTAATAGGGTTAACAAGCTTTCCCTTGCTTGTTTAAGAGATCAAAACCTAGGGTTTCACATAGGGCTTGGTTGAGCACCCAAATTTGGGGCTTTTTGCCATAGAGGTTCTAGGGTCAAATTGACCTTGTAGAAACCTAATTGGGGGTATCCCCGACGCGTGGGACAACTCCGTTTAATTAAACGAAAAGCCTATCTATGAGTTGCTATATAAGTTAGCCTGATGTAAAATCTGATAACTGCGCAGATTGCAAAATAGGCCTCGGTTAGCTACGAAACTTGACGGGCAACCCATCCATAATTTTAGAAGGTGGGTGGTGCATTCCAAGGACACCGAAATTTTTTCTAAGTCTATGTGTCACTTTTGAGCATTCTATATATGTTGAGCATAATGCATGATAGGGTAAATTATGAGTTATATTGCAATTTGTGAGTTCAAATGCATGAGATGTAATTGTATGAGATTATATGACAAAGAACAAGAACCCTATGTATGCATGCTAAAGAACAAGAACTAGAACTTGGTGTAATTGACAAGTGAATGTGACATTGGACATGTACTTAGAGAACGTGACAAAGATGAGTCTAGATTACTTAGACAACATGTGTGACATCAAAGAGCAAGAACAAGAACTTGTAGTGTATATAACACTAGTAGAGTCATGAGATTGACATTTGACAATAACCTTAGAGTTAAGGGTCATATGAACATGAGTTCTCCTTGAAGGCAAGGAAAAGATTGAGATTTAGAATCCTTAAAGTTAAGGATTGATCGTACTCACCATATAGTCCTTGCTCGAGGGCGGTAGCTCCCCCTTCGAGCGGTGCGCTCCGGAGTAGGTCACCACTGGAATGAGTTTTCCAGGGGAATGAGTTTTCCCGAGGACGGTCCCAACGGGTCGATTGAGTCTCCCCGGTATACTATGGGATTTTGAGTTTGGTTGAGTCTTGTTGAGGGCGAAACCCACGAGTTAGCCAAGAGATTGGGTATTGAACTTATGATCTTGCATGTTTTACAGTTTGAGCATATTATCTTTACTTTCAAGCGTATTAGTTGCATTTGATAGTTTGGTTCTTATCTTACCTTTCTTTCTATTACGCTTGAGTTAGACCTAGTGGGAAAGTCGGCGTGGTTGGTTGCCGAACCCACTGGAAACTTTGTTGTAGTTCTCACCCCACTATTTCCACAGAGCCGGACCGAGTGAGCGGCCGACGATCGCGGGAAGGGCATCGCGCCTAGGTAGAGACCGCCCGAGTACTTTACTTTTGTTATAGTTGCATTACCCTTTTGTATCATCTTTTGTATTTGATGATGGTAGATGCTAATATCAAATGTATTTAAGCTTTATCTTTGAAGACTATGAGGTGTAGAAAGAAATGATGCAAAGAATGTAAAGAATGGTAGTCTTTTAAAGAATGCAAAGTTGTAAGAATCATGCATGTATGTGATTGCAATTAATCATGTTACTTGTATGTATTAATAGTACTTTCACTATTGGCTGTTGCTTGTCTTCGTGCAAGCCTTTGTGTATGCTTCCGCAGGTGCAAAATTTTATACTCTATCTGTACATGTTGAGCCTTGGGCGGACGGGGAAGCTCTGTCCGTTCGGCGTACGTTTGACGCCTCGAACCGCCAAATGGATCGGTCTCGGGGCGTGACAGATAAAATGGTATCAGAGCGGGTATAAAGCCAAAAAGTGAAAGCTTAGGATGGACCTAGGGGCCATAGGATTGGAAGGAACCTAAGGACCTAAGGAAACGTGAGTGACGTGAACAAGTATAGCGAAAGTATGTGATTGGGTTCCTGTCTTATGTCTCTAAGATGATTAGAGACTAACTTTAAGTTGCTATTTGTTTTCTATTCCTTGTGTTGTGATCGGCGGCCGACGACATGATACTATGGAATGTTAATGAATGCGCTTATTTGCTTTCGCCGGATTGGGTATATCCGAGTACGTGTTTAAGTATTAACGTGAGTTGCTTCATTTCAGGAAGCAATGGCACCTCGTGGTCGACCCCGAACAAGGTCGATGCCTGAGGAACCGAGTGCGGCTCCTATGCAACCCGCAGCCGGTAGCAGCGGGGGGCTTGAGGAGCAGATGGCCGCGCTTATTGGCGTAGTGCGGCAACAAGCTGAGTCCGTAAGGGCTCAAGGCGAGCAGATTCGACGGCTCCAGGAGACATTGGAGCAGCAGCAAACGGCGGCGCAGGCAGGGGCTGAGCACCCTACACCTCCTGCTAGGATGCCGACCGTAGTCGATGGTGCGGCGGCGGCGGATCCAGTTGCGGCCGTACCAGTTACGGCGATTCAGGCCGGATCGGGGACTTCAGACCCGGGTAGTGCGGCGAACGACGAGGAACGGGAGCGCACATTGGCGGCGCTCATTAAGTTCATGAAATTCAAGCCACCTATCTTTGAGGGAGGAGTGGTGGAACCGGCGGTCGTGGAGTCGTGGGTCGACTCCATGCAAACAATCTTCGAGGACTTCAACACCCCGGAGAAAGACAAAGTACACTTCGCCACCCATTGCCTAGATAAGGCGGCGAAGGCGTGGTGGAAGCGAGTAAAGCGGGATCGGTCACCCGATCTACCGCCAATGTTGTGGGAGGAGTTCAAGAGAGCGGTATTTTCGAACTACTTCCCCGACTCCGTGAAGCGGAAGATGCACGAGAAATTTCGCAAGTTGAGGCAGGGAGACCGCTCTGTGGCGGACTATGAGCTAGAGTTCTCCCACATCATAGATTGTGTCCCGGATGTTGTACGCGACGACCGGGATCGGGCCGATTGGTTCTTGCGAGGACTTCGGCCGAGGATTTATGAGGCGGTGCAACTTTTCCACCTCACGACCTTTGCGGAGGTCTTCGACCGGGCTCTATCTGCGGAGCACGGCAGCGCCTATGCGCGGGAGGAGCGCGAGGCCATGGCGGAGAGTAAGGAGAAGGGCAAGAAGCGAGCGGCGGGTGGTGCCGGGGGCCGGCCAATTGCTAAGAAACCCCCTCGGTATCCCCAACAGCAGCAGAAGGGCGGGAGACCCTTCCGTTGTGTTATCTGCGGCGGCAACCATCAGCCGGCGACATGCTCGCAGCGAGAAGGGAAGTGCTACAAGTGCGGTCAGCCTGGGCACATGATTCGAGAGTGCCCGAGCTGGGGATCTTCTGCACCGTCAGCAGCATCAGCTCCTTCTACGCCGAGGCAGCTGATGGGACTGCCACCACCTATAGCGGCTGGGCGCTCATCATCGTCGCGCCAGCCGGAGGCATCGAGAGCACCGAGTGGGCGGGTTTTTGCCACTCAGGTGGAGGAGCAGGCTCCAGCTCCCAACGACATTGTAGCAGGCATTATTTCTATCAATGGAGCGAGAGCTCAAGCTATATTCGACACTGGTGCATCGCATTCATTTATAAGTGCATCGTTTGCTAGTGCTCATGACTTAGAGGTTTTACATGACGAGGAAGGTTGGGATATTAAATCCCACGAGCACGCCTATACGATCTACGACGAGTGTCGGCGTGTCCAGTCCAGATAGGTGATTGGGTCATGCCGATCGATATGCTAGTGCTAACTCGGTTGTGGTCGTTTGACGTGATCTTGGGGCTAGACTGGCTTACCAAGTATTATGCGGTCATCGACTGCGAGAGAAGGGTGATCACTTTTCGTGAGCCAAATCAAGAGGAAGTGGTGTATCGAGCGTGTAAGGGTGCGCGCTTTGCAGCGACCATATCCACGGTTAGGGCAAGGAAGATGATAAAGGGTGGTTGTAAAGCCTATTTGGCGACCATCGTAGATGACCGAAAGGAACACCCAGACCTTGAGGGCATTCGGGTGGCGTGCGAGTACCGGATGTGTTTCCGACGGAGTAACCGTGATTGCCACCAGACCGGGAAGTTGAATTCGTTATTGACTTGATTCCTGGGGCGGCGCCAGTTTCGAAGGCTCCGTATAGAATGGCACCGGTAGAACTAAAGGAGCTTAAAGCGCAATTGGAAGACTTGCTCGACAAAGGCTTTGTGAGGCCGAGCGTGTCTCCGTGGGGAGCTCCTGTGCTTTTCGTCAAGAAGAAAGATGGCACGCTTCGACTCTGCGTGGATTATCGCGAGTTGAACAAGGTAACAATAAAGAACAAGTATCCATTGCCAAGGATCGACGACTTGTTCGATCAATTGCGAGGGTCGAAGGTGTATTCTAAAATAGACCTTCAGTCGGGGTATCATCAGTTGAAGATACGGCCCAAGGATGTGCATAAAACGGCGTACCGTACGCGGTATGGCCATTACGAGTTCACGGTAATGCCATTCGGGCTTACTAATGCCCCGCATTTATGGACTTAATGAACCGTGTCTTCCGTCCGCTATTGGACCGATGCGTCGTGGTCTTCATTGACGACGTATTGGTATATTCTCGGACCGAGGAAGAACACGAGGAGCACTTGAGACTTGTCTTGGAAGTACTCCGAAAAGAGAAGTTATATGCCAAGTTGAAGAAATGTGAATTTTGGCTTTCGGAGGTTACTTTCCTAGGACATGTGGTTTCGGGTGAGGGTATCTCGGTGGACCCGAAGAAAGTAGAGGCAATTAAAGATTGGCCTCGCCCGACGAGTGCAACGGAAATCCGCAGTTTCCTTGGACTTGCGGGTTATTATCGGCGGTTCGTGGAGGGGTTCTCCAAAATATCCACTCCGCTAACGCGCCTTACACACAAAGGAGTCAAGTATGTTTGGAGCGAAGATTGCGATCGAAGCTTCAAAGAGTTAAAAGAAAGGTTAACGACGACCCCGTTACTTGCATTACCGACGCCGGGGGAGACATACGTCGTGTACAGTGATGCTTCCTACATTGGACTCGGGTGTGTCTTGATGCAAAATGGGCGAGTTATAGCTTATGCTTCGCGCCAATTGAAACCTTATGAGAAGAACTACCCGGTTCATGACTTGGAGCTAGCCGCGGTGATTTTCGCGCTAAAGTTGTGGAGGCATTACTTGTACGGTGAACATTGCGAGATCTACACGGATCACAAAAGCCTTAAGTATTTGTTCACCCAAAAAGAGCTAAATATGTGACAGCGGCGGTGGTTAGCGCTGTTAAAGGACTATGATGTCACGATTTTATACCACCCCGGAAAAGCAAATGTCGTAGCCGATGCGCTAAGTAGAAAATCGGGAGAGAACTTAGCCTCGGCGATTACACCCCAACCGTTGTTGCAAAAGGAGATGCAACGGCTTGGATTGGAAGTAGTAGCGCCGGGAGTGCCGGCTACACTTGCCACCTTAGTGGTGCAACCGACCTTATTGGAGAGGATCAAGGAGTTGCAAACTTCCGACGAGTACCTCCAAAAGGTGCGCGGCGAGGTAGAAAGCGGTAGTGCCGATGACTTTGGCATGGGGACCGACGGCACACTACGATTTCGAAATCGTTGGTGTGTACCCAAGAATAAGGATCTCCGTAAGGCGATTATGCAAGAGGCGCATCAATCTCCTTATAGTATCCACCCGGGCGGCACCAAAATGTATCAAGACCTAAAGTTGCAATATTGGTGGCCGGGCATGAAGAAAGACATTGGAGAATTTGTTGCGCAATGTCTTACTTGCCAACAAGTAAAGGCGGAGCGGCGGTTTCCGGCGGAAAAGTTACAAAGCTTACCTATACCCGTTTGGAAATGGGAAAATATCGCTATGGACTTTGTGACCGGATTGCCTCGATCTCAAGGGGGACACGATGCAATTTGGGTGGTCGTGGACCGGTTAACGAAGTCGGCGCATTTCCTTCCGATTCATATTACTTGGTCGGGGGACAAGTTGGCTCAAGTTTACATTGATGAGATTGTGAGACTTCACGGGGTTCCGGCGTCTATCGTATCGGATCGGGACCCGAGGTTCACTTCTCATTTTTGGAGGAGCCTACAAGAAGCGTTGGGCACACGGCTCGACTTTAGCACGGCATTCCATCCTCAAAGTGATGGACAATCGGAGAGGACAATCCAAATACTTGAGGATATGCTACGGGCGTGTGTATTCGACTACAAGGGCAATTGGCACGACCATTTACAGATGGCAGAGTTCGCATACAATAACAGTTATCAAGAAAGTATCGCGATGGCGCCATTCGAGGCCCTTTATGGAAGAAAGTGTCGCTCTCCAATTCATTGGAGCGACGTGGGCGAGAAATCTGTTCTTGGCCCGGAGGTAGTGCGGGAGGCGGAAGAGAAAGTTCGCCTTGCTCGCCAACGACTTGCGACGGCGCAATCACGGCATAAGAGTTATGCCGACAAACGAAGAAAAGATGTTGAGTTTGATGTCGGCGACCATGTATTCCTAAAGGTTTCGCCAACACGGGGAGTTAAACGGTTTGGAATCCGAGGGAAATTAAGTCCTCGGTATATTGGACCGTTTGAAATTTTAGAACGAATCGGAGCGGTGGCTTACAAACTAGCATTACCACCGAGGCTTGCGGGAGTTCATGATGTATTCCATGTATCCAACCTCCGCAAGTATGTTCATGATCCCGATCATATTCTCTCGTATATACCATCAGAGATTCAGGAGGATATGACTTATGACGAGTTCCCGGCATACATAATCGGTCGAGAAGAAAGAAAGCTACGGAACCGGAGGATTCCGTATGTCAAGGTCCGTTGGAGCGAACACAACGACCGGGAAGCTACGTGGGAGCTCGAGAGCGTAATGCGGGAGCACTATCCCCATTTATTCGAAAATCTGGATTAAGGTACGAATCTAGATTGTAGATAAAGAAATAGTTTCGCGGACGAAACTAAAGTTAAGGGGTGGAGAATGGAACAACCCACTCCCCCGGAAAGCGCGCCGAGTTCCGTCAAAATGAGCGGGACCCGGAGTGGATGCGAGTAGGTGTGGGTTCTTGGCGCTTTGGAACACGCGCACAGCGAAGTGGGGTCGTGGAAAAGCTAAACTGCAAGTCTGGTGGAATTCCCAGACTTGGAGCAGCTGAGACCGGACATCCAGGGGATGTCCGGATGCCACCAAGTGCCCCAACGGCATGTGGAAACCAACAGACGAGACCTAGACAACACCAAGACGGACAAATTAAGACCGGACAAAACTCGAGACCGGACAAGGGTCGCGTAACATGCGTAAAAATGGCTAAGTCCCGGAAAGCGCAATCGAGACGGACAACCGGCCGAGACCGGACAGTGGACCCGAAAACTGCCCAGTTCGAGCAGTTTGTAATTTTCGCAAATGGAGGGGCTTTTTGGCAATTGTCACAACACAATATGTACCCAATGGCTTCCTCTTCACAGCCATTCACTCCCAATACATCCCTCTCTCATTTCTCTCTTTCTCTCTCTAGAGATTTGCTCCTAGAGCTTGGAGAAGAAGGAGGAGAAGCCCAAGGAGGAGATTTTGGAGGCTTGGAGGTTCTAGAAGCTCTCCTACAAGGTGGATAGTGGGATAGCTTGGGCCAAGGTATGGTTTTTTTGGAAACCTAGGTTAGGGTTTGGATTTTCTTCCATGAAACCTAGAGTTTTTGAGTTTCTCTCATGTTAGAGACATGGTAGAGCATCAAGCTCCATGAAAATCCATGGATGCTTCATGAGCTCTCATGGTGAATCCTTAGGGCTTCAAGTAGATGCCCTAGAATTTGTTCGAATGGGTTTAGATGAACTCTAATAGGGTTAACAAGCTTTCCCTTGCTTGTTTAAGAGATCAAAACCTAGGGTTTCACATAGGGCTTGGTTGAGCACCCAAATTTGGGGCTTTTTGCCATAGAGGTTCTAGGGTCAAATTGACCTTGTAGAAACCTAATTGGGGGTATCCCCGACGCGTGGGACAACTCCGTTTAATTAAACGAAAAGCCTATCTATGAGTTGCTATATAAGTTAGCCTGATGTAAAATCTGATAACTGCGCAGATTGCAAAATAGGCCTCGGTTAGCTACGAAACTTGACGGGCAACCCATCCATAATTTTAGAAGGTGGGTGGTGCATTCCAAGGACACCGAAATTCTTTCTAAGTCTATGTGTCACTTTTGAGCATTCTATATATGTTGAGCATAATGCATGATAGGGTAAATTATGAGTTATATTGCAATTTGTGAGTTCAAATGCATGAGATGTAATTGTATGAGATTATATGACAAAGAACAAGAACCCTATGTATGCATGCTAAAGAACAAGAACTAGAACTTGGTGTAATTGACAAGTGAATGTGACATTGGACATGTACTTAGAGAACGTGACAAAGATGAGTCTAGATTACTTAGACAACATGTGTGACATCAAAGAGCAAGAACAAGAACTTGTAGTGTATATAACACTAGTAGAGTCATGAGATTGACATTTGACAATAACCTTAGAGTTAAGGGTCATATGAACATGAGTTCTCCTTGAAGGCAAGGAAAAGATTGAGATTTAGAATCCTTAAAGTTAAGGATTGATCGTACTCACCATATAGTCCTTGCTCGAGGGCGGTAGCTCCCCCTTCGAGCGGTGCGCTCCGGAGTAGGTCACCACCTGGAATGAGTTTTCCAGGGGGAATGAGTTTTCCCGAGGACGGTCCCAACGGGTCGATTGAGTCTCCCGGTATACTATGGGATTTTGAGTTTGGTTGAGTCTTGTTGAGGCGAAACCCACGGGTTAGCCAAGAGATTGGGTATTGAACTTATGATCTTGCATGTTTTACGCTTTGAGCATATTATCTTTACTTTCAAGCGTATTAGTTGCATTTGATAGTTTGGTTCTTATCTTACCTTTCTTTCTATTACGCTTGAGTTAGACCTAGTGGGAAAGTCGGCGTGGTTGGTTGCCGAAACCACTGGGCACTTTGTTGTAGTGCTCACCCCACTATTTCCACGGAGCCGGACCGAGTGAGCCGCCGACGATCGCGGGAAGGGCATCGCGCCCTAGGTAGAGACCGCCCGAGTACTTTACTTTTGTTATAGTTGCATTACCCTTTTGTATCATCTTTTGTATTTGATGATGGTAGATGCTAATATCAAATGTATTTAAGCTTTATCTTTGAAGACTATGAGGTGTAGAAAGAAATGATGCAAAGAATGTAAAGAATGGTAGTCTTTTAAAGAATGCAAAGTTGTAAGAATCATGCATGTATGTGATTGCAATTAATCATGTTACTTGTATGTATTAATAGTACTTTCACTATTGGCTGTTGCTTATCTTCGTGCAAGCCTTTGTGTATGCTTCCGCAGGTGCAAAATTTTATACTCTATCTGTACATGTTGAGCCTCGGGCGGACAGGGGAAGCTCTGTCCGTTCGGCGTCTGTTTGACGCCCTCGAACCGGCCAAATGGATCGGTCTCGGGGCGTGACAGTGCATCTGAAATCTTATCGTGCCATTCTTTCTTATTTTTACCAATAATTTTCTTCAGAAGTTTAATCAGGGTCTTATTGAAAGCTTCGGCCAAACCATTAGCTCTTGGATTATAGATTGATGAATATCGCCAATCGATTTTGTGGTGAGAGGCGAATCTGCCGACTTTGAAACTTTTGAAGGCCGAACCATTGTCAGAAATGATTCGACGAGGAACTCCGAAGCGGTTCAAAATATTTTCTCTAAAAAATCTCATGACATTATCCGCTTTCACTTCTCTCAAAGGAATAGCCTCAGCCCATCTAGAGAAGTAGTCTGTTGCGGCGAGAATAAATTTGTGCCCTCGGGATGAAGGAGGGTTAATTGGTCCTATGACATCTGTTCCCCACATGTCGAACGGCCAAGAAGCAATCGTTGGGTGCAGAGGGTTTGGATGTTGATGAATAAAATCGCTATGGATTTGGCATTGGTGACATTTTCTAGCGTATTCTATACAATCTTGAACCATTGCGGGCCAGTAATAGCCTAAGCGTTTAATCTTGAGGCGCATCTTGGGACCAGATTGGTGGGCACCGCACACACCCGAATGAACTTCATGCATAACCTGTTTGATTTCTTCTGGTGATATACATTTCAACCATAACTGATCATAAGACCTCCTATAGAGGGTATCATTCACAAAAGCGTATCGCATCGCCCTCTTTTTCAACTGAATTTGTTTTGGCTTTTCTTCAGGGAGTTCATTGTGTTTAAAATAATTAATGAAAGGCTCCCTCCAATCATCTTCCATTTCAAGTTCTAGCGCATTTGCCTGATGAATTTCTTTTGATTCTTCTTCGAGATTTAAGTCCGTAGGTGACAAGATTTTTCTACTCTTGATAGTCACATGGACTTCGTCAAGGTTTGGATCAGCTAGTTCTTTAGCCAATCTAGCTAAGGCATCAGCTTTCCCGTTTACAGCTCGGGAGACCCTTTCCAGCGTGACATTTGGTATTTCTTTCATGAGTTCTTGCGCCCTTTTCTGATATTTGGTCAATTCCGGCTTGTGGACTTTGTATTCGCCCCTCACTTGATTAATGATCAATTGAGAGTCCCCATAGATGTGTAGGTGCTGTATTTTCATGAAGATGGCTATTTCTAATCCCACAAGCAAGGCTTCATATTCTGCTTCATTATTCGTGCGGGGCTCCGAAAGCGCTAAAGAATACCGCAAAATTCCTCTCTCAGGCGTCACAAAAATAAGACCGACGCCTGCCCTTACTTGCGGAATGTTCGGGCTATATGCAGGTTGAATAGAAGATGATCCATCGAAATACATGTCCCAGTATTGCTGTTCATCCTCAACAAGCAATACTTCTTCATCTGGTAGATCGCACACCACAGGTGAATCATCGACCGGGTGTCGCTAAAAAATCGGCCGAGTGCTTGCCCCTTAATGTACCCTTTTGTGGCATGTAGGTGATGTCGAATTCTAGAAGGATAACTGTCCATTTTGCTAGCCTACCAGTTAAGACGGGTCTTGTCATTAAAAATTTGAGCGGATCAACTTTGGACACTAAATGAATTTTGTGCTCGAGCATATAATGCCTCAGCTTCTTGACAGCAAATATGAGAGCTAAGCAATGCTTTTCTATTGGCGAATATGAGTTTTCTGCCCCCACTAACATCCTGCTGAGGTAGTACAGAGCTTGCTCTTTTCCGTCCTCATTATTCTGCGCCAAAAGTGCTCCTAGTGACCCGTCGAGAGCTGCTGTATATGTAACAACCCACTCCCCCGTAAAGCGCGCCGAGTTCCGTCAAAATGAGCGGGACCCGGAGTGGAGCGAGTAAGTGTAGGTTCTATGTGCTTTGGAACCCGTGCGCAGCGAAGTGGGGTCGTGGAAAGGCTAAACTGCAAGTCTGGTGGAATTCCCAGACTTGGAGCAGCCGAGACCGGACAGCCAGGGGTTGTCCGGATGCCACCAAGTGCCAGCGTGAGGAAACCAACAGACGAGACGGACAAACCAAGACCGGACAAATTAAGACCGACAAAACCCAAGACCGGACAGTGGCTGCGTAACATGCAGAAAAATGGCTAAGTCCTGGAAAACCCAGATCGAGATCGGACAACGGCCGAGACCGGACAGTGGACCCGAAAACTGCCCAGTTCGAGCAGTTTGTAATTTTCGCAAATGGAGGGGCTTTTTGGCAATTGTCACAACACAATGTATACCCAATGGCTTCCTCTTCACAGCCATTCACTCCCAATACATCCCTCTCTCCTTTCTCTCTTTCTCTCTCTAGAGATTTGCTCCTAGAGCTTGGAGAAGAAGGAGGAGAAGCCCAAGGAGGAGATTTTGGAGGCTTGGAGGTTCTAGAAGCTCTCCTACAAGGTGGATAGTGGGATAGCTTGGGCCAAGGTATGGTTTCTTTGGAAACCTAGGTTAGGGTTTGGATTTTCTTCCATGAAACCTAGAGTTTTTGAGTTTCTCTCATGTTGGAGACATGGTAGAGCATCAAGCTCCATGAAAATCCATGGATGCTTCATGAGCTCTCATGGTGAATCCTTAGGGCTTCAAGTAGATGCCCTAGAATTGGTTCGAATGGGTTTAGATGAACTCTAATAGGGTTAACAAGCTTTCCCTTGCTTGTTTAAGATATCAAAACCTAGGGTTTCACATAGGGCTTGGTTGAGCACCCAAATTTGGGGCTTTTTGCCATAGAGGTTCTAGGGTCAAATTGACCTTGTAGAAACCTAATTGGGGGTATCCCCGACGCGTGGGACAACTCCGTTTAATTAAACGAAAAGCCTATCTATGAGTTGCTATATAAGTTAGCCTGATGTAAAATCTGATAACTGCGCAGATTGCAAAATAGGCCTCGGTTAGCTACGAAACTTGACGGGCAACCCATCCATAATTTTAGAAGGTGGGTGGTGCATTCCAAGGACACCGAAATTCTTTCTAAGTCTATGTGTCACTTTTGAGCATTCTATATATGTTGAGCATAATGCATGATAGGGTAAATTATGAGTTATATTGCAATTTGTGAGTTCAAATGCATGAGATGTAATTGTATGAGATTATATGACAAAGAACAAGAACCCTATATATATGCATGCTAAAGAACAAGTAGTGTAATTGACAAGTGAATGTGACATTGGACATGTATTAGAGAATGTGACAAAGATGAGTCTAGAATACTTAGACAACATGTGTGGCATTAAAGTACAAGGACAAGAACAAGTAGTGTATATAACACTAGCATAGTCATGAGATTGACATTATGACAACAACCTTAGAGTTAAGGGTCATATGAACATGAGTTCTCCTTGAAGGCAAGGAACAGATTGAGATTTAGAATCCTTAAAGTTAAGGATTGATCGTACTCACCATATAGTCCTTGCTCGAGGGCGGTAGCTCCCCCTTCGAGCGGTGCGCTCCGGAGTAGGTCACCACTGGAATGAGTTTTCCAGGGGAATGAGTTTTCCCGAGGACGGTCCCAACGGGTCGATTGAGCCTCCCCGGTATACTATGGGATTTTGAGTTTGGTTGAGTCTTGTTGAGGGCGAAACCCACGGGTTAGCCAAGAGATTGGGTATTGAACTTATGATCTTGCATGTTTTACGCTTTGAGCATATTATCTTTACTTTCAAGCGTATTAGTTGCATTTGATAGTTTGGTTCTTATCTTACCTTTCTTTCTATTACGCTTGAGTTAGACCTAGTGGGAAAGTCGGCGTGGTTGGTTGCCGAACCCACTGGGAACTTTGTTGTAGTTCTCACCCCCCTATTTCCACAGAGCCGGGACCGAGTGAGCCGGCCGACGATCGCGGCAAGGGCATCGCGCCCTAGGTAGAGACCGCCCGAGTACTTTACTTTTGTTATAGTTGCATTACCCCTTTGTATCATCTTTTGTATTTGATGATGGTAGATGCTAATATCAAATGTATTTAAGCTTTATCCTTGAAGACTATGAGATGTAAAAAGAAATGATGCAAAGAATGTAAAGAGTGGTAGTCTTTTAAAGAATGCAAAGTTGTAAGAATTATGCATGTATGTGATTGCAATTAATCATGTTACTTGTATGTATTACATTAGTTACTTTCATTTTGGCTATGTTGCTTACCCTCGTGTAAGCCTTTTGTGTATGCTTCCGCATGTGTAAAATTTATACTCTATCTGTACTTGTTGAGCCTTGGGCGGACAGGGGAAGCTCTGTCCGTTCGGCGTCTGTTGACGCGCTCGAACCGGCCAAATGGATCGGTCTCGGGGCGTGACAGATATAATGGTATCAGAGCGGGTATAAAGCCAAAAAGTGAAAGCTTAGGATGGACCTAGGGGCCATAGGATTGGAAAGAACCTAAGGACCTAAGGAAACGTGAGTGACGTGAACAAGTATAGCGAAAGAATGTGATTGGGCTCCTGTCTTATGTCTCTAAGATGATTAGAGACTAACTTTAAGTTGCTATTTGTTTTCTATTCCTTGTGTTGTGATCGGCGGCCGACGACATGATACTATGGAATGTTAATGAATGCGCTTATTTGCTTTCGTTGGGTATATCCGAGTACGTGTTTAAGTATTAACGTGAGTTGCTTCATTTCGAAGCAATGGCACCTCGTGGTCGACCCCGAACAAGGTCGATGCCCGAGGAACCGAGTGCGGCTCTGTGCAACCCGCAGCCGGTAGCGGCGGGGGGGCTTGAGGAGCAGATGGCCGCGCTTATTGGCGTAGTGCGGCAACAAGCTGAGTCCGTAAGGGCTCAAGGCGAGCAGATTCGACGGCTCCAGGAGACATTGGAGCAGCAGCAAACGGCGGCGCGGGCAGGAGCTGAGGACCCTACACCTCCTGCTAGGATGCCGACCGTGGTCGATGGTGCGGCGGCTGCAGCCCCAGTTGCGGCCGTACCGCCACGGCTATTCAAAGCCGGATCGGGGACTTCAGACCCGTAGCGCGCAGACGACGAGGAACGGGAGCGCACATTGGCGGCGCTCATTAAGTTCATGAAATTCAAGCCACCTATCTTTGAGGGAGGAGTGGTGGAACCGGCGGTCGTGGAGTCGTGGGTCGACTCCATGCAAACAATCTTCGAGGACTTCAACACCCGGAGAAAGACAAAGTACACTTCGCCACCCATTGCCTAGATAAGGCGGCGAAGGCGTGGTGGAAGCGAGTAAAGCGGGATCGGTCACCCGATCTACCGCCAATGTTGTGGGAGGAGTTCAAGAGAGCGGTATTTTCGAACTACTTCCCCGACTCCGTGAAGCGGAAGATGCACGAGAAATTTCGCAAGTTGAGGCAGGGAGACCGCTCTGTGGCGGACTATGAGCTAGAGTTCTCCCATATCATAGATTGTGTCCCGGATGTTGTACGTGACGACCGGGATCGGGCCGATTGGTTCTTGCGAGGACTTCGGCCGAGGATTTATGAGGCGGTGCAACTTTTCCACCTCACGACCTTTGCGGAGGTCTTCGACCGGCTCTATCTGAGCACGGCAGCGCCTATGCGTGGGAGGAGCGCGAGGCCATGGCGGAGAGTAAAGAGAAAGGCAAGAAGCGAGCGGCGGGTGGTGCCGGGGGCCGGCCAAACACTAAGAAACCCCCTCGGTATCCCCGACAGCAGCAGAAGGGCGGGAGACCCTTCCGTTGTGTTATCTGCGGCGGCAACCATCAGCCGGCGACATGCTCGCAGCGAGAAGGGAAGTGCTACAAGTGCGGTCAGCCTGGGCACATGATTCGAGAGTGCCCGAGCTGGGGATCTTCTACACCGTCAGCAACATCAGCTCCTTCTACGCCGAGGCAGCTGATGGGACTGCCACCACCTATAGCGGCTGGGCGCTCATCATCGTCGCGCCAGCCGGAGGCATCGAGAGCACCGAGTGGGCGGGTTTTTGCCACTCAGGTGGAGGAGCAGGCTCCAGCTCCCAACGACATTGTAGCAGGTATTATTTCTATCAATGGAGCGAGAGCTCAAGCTATATTCGACACTGGTGCATCGCATTCATTTATAAGTGCATCGTTTGCTAGTGCTCATGACTTAGAGGTTTTACATGATGAGGAAGGTTGGGATATTAAATCCCCTGAGCACGCCTATACAGTCCACGACGAGTGTCCGACGTGTCCAGTCCAGATAGGTGATTGGGTCATGCCGATCGATATGCTAGTGCTAACTCGGTTGTGGTCGTTTGACGTGATCTTGGGGCTAGACTGGCTTACCAAGTATTATGCGGTCATCGATCACAGAGAAGGGTGATCACTTTTCGTGAGCCAAATCAAGAGGAAATGGTGTATCGAGCGTGTAAGGGTGCGCGCTTTGCAGCGACCATATCCGCGGTTAGGGCAAGGAAGATGATAAAGGGTGGTTGTAAAGCCTATTTGGCGACCATCGTAGATGACCGAAAGGAACACCCAGACCTTGCGGGCATTCGGGTGGCGTGCGAGTACTCGGATGTGTTTCCGACGGAGCTACCGGGATTGCCACCAGACCGGGAAGTTGAATTCGTTATTGACTTGATTCCTGGGGCGGCGCCAGTCTCGAAGGCTCCGTATAGAATGGCACCGGTAGAACTAAAGGAGCTTAAAGCGCAATTGGAAGACTTGCTCGACAAAGGCTTTGTGAGGCCGAGCGTGTCTCCGTGGGGAGCTCCTGTGCTTTTCGTCAAGAAGAAAGATGGCACGCTTCGACTCTTCGTGGATTATCGCGAGTTGAACAAGGTAACAATAAAGAACAAGTATCCATTGCCAAGGATCGACGACTTGTTCGATCAATTGCGAGGGTCGAAGGTGTATTCTAAAATAGACCTTCAGTCGGGGTATCATCAGTTGAAGATACGGCCCAAGGATGTGCATAAAACGGCGTACCGTACGCGGTATGGCCATTACGAGTTCACGGTAATGCCATTCGGGCTTACTAATGCCCCAGCGGCATTTATGGACTTAATGAACCGTGTCTTCCGTCCGCTATTGGACCGATGCGTCGTGGTCTTCATTGACGACGTATTGGTATGTTCTCGGACCGAGGAAGAACACGAGGAGCACTTGAGACTTGTCTTGGAAGTACTCCGAAAAGAGAAGTTATATGCCAAGTTGAAGAAATGTGAATTTTGGCTTTCGGAGGTTACTTTCCTAGGACATGTGGTTTCGGGTGAGGGTATCTCGGTGGACCCGAGGAAAGTCGAGGCAATTAAAGATTGGCCTCGCCCGACGAGTGCAATGGAAATCCGCAGTTTCCTCGGACTTGCGGGTTATTATCGGCGGTTCGTGGGGGGGTTCTCCAAAATATCCACTCCGCTAACGCGCCTTACACACAAAGGAGTCAAGTATGTTTGGAGCGAAGATTGCGATCGAAGCTTCAAAGAGTTAAAAGAAAGGTTAACGACGACCCCGGTACTTACTTTACCGACGCCGGGGGAGACATACGTCGTGTACAGTGATGCTTCCTACATTGGACTCGGGTGTGTCTTGATGCAAAATGGGCGAGTTATAGCTTATGCTTCACGCCAATTGAAACCTTATGAGAAGAACTACCCGGTTCATGACTTGGAGCTAGCCGCGGTGATTTTCGCGCTAAAGTTGTGGAGGCATTACTTGTACGGTGAACATTGCGAGATCTACACGGATCACAAAAGCCTTAAGTATTTGTTCACCCAAAAAGAGCTAAATATGCGGCATGCGACGGTGGTTAGATTTGTTAAAGGACTAAGATGTCACGATTTGATACAAACCCGGAAAAGCAAATGTCGTAGCCGATGCGCTAAGTAGAAAGTCGGGTGAGAATTTGGCTTCAGCAATTACGCCCCAACCGTTGTTGCAAAAGGAGATGCAACGATTTGGATTGGAAGTAGTGGCACCGGGAGTGCCGGCAACTCTTGCCACCTTAGTGGTGCAACCGACCTTATTGGAGAGGATCAAGGAGTTGCAAACTTCCGACGAGTACCTCCAAAAGGTGCGCGGCGAGGTAGAAAGCGGTAGTGCCGATGACTTTGGCATTGGGACCGACGGAACACTACGATTTCGAAATCGTTGGTGTGTACCCAAGAATAAGGATCTCCGTAAGGCGATAATGCAAGAGGCGCATCAATCTCCTTATAGTATCCACCGGCACCAAAATGTATCAAGATCTAAAGTTGCAATATTGGTGGCCGGGCATGAAGAAAGACATTGGAGAATTTGTTGCGCAATGTCTTACTTGCCAACAAGTAAAGGCGGAGCGGCGGTTTCTGGCGGGAAAGTTACAAAGCTTACCTATACCCGTTTGGAAATGGGAAAATATCGCTATGGACTTTGTGACCGGATTGCCTCGATCTCAAGGGGGACACGATGCAATTTGGGTGGTCGTGGACCTGGTTAACGAAGTCGGCGCATTTCCTTCCGATTCATATTACTTGGTCGGGGACAAGTTGGCTCAAGTTTACATTGATGAGATTGTGAGACTTCACGGGGTTCCGGCGTCTATCGTATCGGATCGGGACCCGAGGTTCACTTCTCACTTTTGGAGGAGCCTACAAGAAGCGTTGGGCACACGGCTCGACTTTAGCACGGCATTCCATCCTCAAAGTGACGGACAATCGTAGAGGACAATCCAAATACTTGAGGATATGCTACGGGCGTGTGTATTCGACTACAAGGGCAATTGGCACGACCATTTACAGATGGCAGAGTTCGCATACAATAACAGTTATCAAGAAAGTATCGCGATGGCGCCATTCGAGGCCCTTTATGGAAGAAAGTGTCGCTCTCCAATTCATTGGAGCGACGTGGGCGAGAAATCTGTTCTTGGCCCGGACGTAGTGCGGGAGGCGGAAGAGAAAGTTCGCCTTGCTCGCCAACGACTTGCGACGGCACAATCGCGGCATAAGAGTTATGCCGACAAACGAAGAAAAGATGTTGAGTTTGATGTCGGCGACCATGTATTCCTAAAGGTTTCGCCAACACGGGGAGTTAAACGGTTTGGAATCCGAGGGAAATTAAGTCCTCGGTATATTGGACCGTTTGAAATTTTAGAACGAATCGGAGCGGTGGCTTACAAACTAGCATTACCACCGAGGCTTGCGGGAGTTCATGATGTATTCCATGTATCCAACCTCCGCAAGTATGTTCATGATCCCGATCATATTCTCTCGTATATACCATCAGAGATTCAGAGGATATGACTTATGACGAGTTCCCGCATACATAATCGGTCGAGAAGAAAGAAAGCTACTGAACCGGAGGATTCCGTATGTCAAGGTCCGTTGGAGCGAACACAACGACCGGGAAGCTACGTGGGAGCTCGAGAGCGTAATGCGGGAGCACTATCCCCATTTATTCGAAAATCTGGATTAAGGTACGAATCTAGATTGTAGATAAAGAAATAGTTTCGCGGACGAAACTAAATTTAAGGGGTGGAGAATGTAACAACCCACTCCCCCGTAAAGCGCGCCGAGTTCCGTCAAAATGAGCGGGACCCGGAGTGGAGCGAGTAAGTGTAGGTTCTATGTGCTTTGGAACCCGTGCGCAAGTGGGGGTCGTGGAAAGGCTAAACGCAAGTCCGGTGGAATTCCCGGACTTGGAGCCCGAGACCGGACAGACGAGGTTGTCCGGATGCACAAGTGCCCACAGAGTGAGGAAACCAACAGACGAGACCTGGATACCAAGACCGGACAACCCAAGACCCGGACAGTACCAAGACCGGACAGGTTGGCTGCGTAATATGCGTAAAAATGGCTAAGTCCCGGAAAACCAGCGCATCGAGACCGACAACCGTAGAGACCGGACAGGTGGACCCGAGCGCCGAGCGGTTTGTAATTTTCGCAAATGGAGGGGCTTTTTGGCAATTGTCACAACACAATGTATACCCAATGGCTTCCTCTTCACAGCCATTCACTCCCAATACATCCCTCTCTCATTTCTCTCTTTCTCTCTCTAGAGATTTGCTCCTAGAGCTTGGAGAAGAAGGAGGAGAAGCCCAAGGAGGAGATTTTGGAGGCTTGGAGGTTCTAGAAGCTCTCCTACAAGGTGGATAGTGGGATAGCTTGGGCCAAGGTATGGTTTCTTTGGAAACCTAGGTTAGGGTTTGGATTTTCTTCCATGAAACCTAGAGTTTTTGAGTTTCTCTCATGTTGGAGACATGGTAGAGCATCAAGCTCCATGAAAATCCATGGATGCTTCATGAGCTCTCATGGTGAATCCTTAGGGCTTCAAGTAGATGCCCTAGAATTGGTTCGAATGGGTTTAGATGAACTCTAATAGGGTTAACAAGCTTTCCCTTGCTTGTTTAAGATATCAAAACCTAGGGTTTCACATAGGGCTTGGTTGAGCACCCAAATTTGGGGCTTTTTGCCATAGAGGTTCTAGGGTCAAATTGACCTTGTAGAAACCTAATTGGGGGTATCCCCGACGCGTGGGACAACTCCGTTTAATTAAACGAAAAGCCTATCTATGAGTTGCTATATAAGTTAGCCTGATGTAAAATCTGATAACTGCGCAGATTGCAAAATAGGCCTCGGTTAGCTACGAAACTTGACGGGCAACCCATCCATAATTTTAGAAGGTGGGTGGTGCATTCCAAGGGCACCGAAATTCTTTCTAAGTCTTGTTAAGGATTTTGTGTTGGCAAGTTTCGTGAATCGAGTCGGAGTCTTGAAGGATCGGAGCGGATCGAAGAACGGTGAAGAATCAAAGACTTCGAAGAAAGAGGAATTAGCTCACGATGAGAATCACGATGCCTAGGTAAGTTTTTAATTCATGTTATGGTGATTCATACTTAGTTATAGGCATTAGAATCATAAAATCATTGAATAACGGATTAGAAACTGTAACGGAACTTTGTAGTTTTCGAAAAATGAAAAATCTGCAAAAATACAAAGTTATACCGGTATGGAAAAAGATGCTATACCGGTATGGGAAAAGTTGCTATACCGGTATAACCATCAATCCCATTACCGGTTCCAAGGCTTCGAAAAATAATCTTCCGTCCTTGTGGAACCGGTAACCAGTTCAAGTTTGTACCGGTACAGATGGGTAAAAATCTGAAAAATCTCTAATCCGAATCTAATTGATTCTAAAGTCTATAAATAGGTTCTTAGGGTTCTCTAACTTCGTGCACTTGATTATAATACATGTTTGAGAAACCCTAGAGGCTAGGAATTCCTTCAAAACCTATTTTCTACTAAATAGCCTCTTTTAGGTCAAATCGAGACATAGTAAATCCTTCTCTATATGTCGATTTGATCTACGCTTCGCTTGGAGTTTTTCTTCTTCGGTTTTCATCGATACTCCAACGAAGGATCACCATATTCATGATTCTATTCATGGTGGCGTCGTGGATTCGGCGTGAGGCGTCGTGGATTCGGCGCGATTGAAGGCGATTCGTGGATTCGGATCGTTGGCTCGTGGATTCGAGTGGGCGTCGTGGATTCGGCGTGATCAAGGCTTCGTGGATTCGAAGTGGAGGCGTTTCTTGGATTCGGGACGTGGCGTTCGTGGACTCGGACGTGGACAACTCGGTGGAGTGCGCGGAGATCCATAAGAGAGTTAGAGAGGTTAAGTCCGTGGAGTCGGTAATCACCTTGTAATCTTTTCTTTTAGTGGATTGTTATTCGCGTGTTGGTCCCGTGGGTTTTTTACTCCGAGTTGGAGTTTTCCCACGTAAATCTCGGTGTGCTTTTTATTTTCCGCATTTACTTTTTAAAGCATAGAGATTTGTGGTTTTTGGCCGTTTACACCTATTCACCCCCCTCTAGGTGATTAGATACAATCTAGATAGATCCTTGGGGCTTCCCCGTAACTCACATTTGGTATCAGAGCGGGATCTAGATATATTGATATCTAATGGCCGAAGGCGGTAACATTAATCGACCTCCGCTTTTCGACGGCACGAATTATGCCTATTGGAAAGTTCGCATGAGAGCTTTTCTAATTGCAATCGAAGAGCGGGTGTGGAAATCAATTGAGTTCGGATGGAAACCTCCAACCGAAAAGGTCGATAATGTTGAGAAGCCTAAACCACGAGACAAGTGGACGAAAGATGAAAACGAGGCATCTTCGTTTAACGGCAAGGGCATAAACGCTTTATTTAATGCCTTGTCGCAAACGGAGTTTACTCGCGTGTCGGCTTGTGAAACCGCGAAAGAGATTTGGGATACTCTACAAGTTACGCATGAAGGAACAAGCTTAGTAAAGGTCCAAAAATTACAAATGCTTACAAGCAAATTTGATTCGATTTTCATGGATGAAAACGAGACCTTTACCGAGTACTATACACGTCTACAAGACGTAGTAAATACATGCGCTAACTTGGGAGAGAAAATCCCGGAGTCAAAAGTTGTTAGAAAAATTCTTCGAACTCTTCCGGAACGTTTTCGGGCAAAGGTTGCCGCGATCGAAACGGTTAAGCATCCGGACGAGATGAAAGTCGAAGAATTAGTAGGCGCTTTACAAACGTATGAGATGACTTTTCCTACTAATCAATCTTCTTCCAAGTCTTTTTCTAAAAGCACAGGAATGGCACTCAAATCAACAAAGGAAGAAGACGACGACACGGATTCCGACGAAAATATTACGCTTGTGGATTTTGAACAACAATTGGCGCTCCTCACGAAGAAGTTTCGCCGGAATTTCCGAAAGAACGATGCTTCATCTTCGAAGCGAAAATCCTTTTCTAAACCTTCTTCTAATTCTAAATTGAAAGATAAAAAACTTGCAAAGTCTTCGAATGAAAAAGATGAATTCGAAGGGGAAATCCAATGCTTCAAGTGTAGAGGCTACGGCCATATCGCAACGGATTGTCCTTCGAAGAAGACGTATAAACCGAAGGCTTTGCAAGCTAAAACGAAAACTTGGGATGACTCTTCTTCAAACGGATCATCATCAAGTGATGAAGAAAAGGATCATACGGCTTTAATCGCTAATTCTACATCTTTTCCTCCGTCTTATAATGTTGCTTGTTTATCATCTATTGTTTCTAACTCAAATCTTCCTCTCTCTTCGCATGGGTCTTCGAGCGAGAATGGCGAAAGTGAGGAAGAATCGAATGACGAGGATATAGCCGAAGATACAACCAACTTCTTATCGAATCGAAAAAGATGGCTAAATTCAATAAGAAGTTGGAAAGTCGTTTGTTGGAGATTGAAGAAGATAACAACAATATGAGGATCATGAATGAAGCTCTTGAGGAGGAACGGGAATCAACTTTGAATATCAATTCGGTCCTCCAAAAGAAGCTAGAAGAAGCGGAATTAACAATGAAATCTTATAGAGATAAGATTGGATTTTTGGAGCAACAATTTAAGGAAACCTACACATCCAATCAAGTGTTAACCAAGCAAGTTCATCAACTCAAATCGGATCTTCAACAATTTTCCTCGGGTTCGAAAAAGTTGGATAACATGCTCGGGTTAGGTCAAACGAACAAGTTGGGCCTCGGATACGAAAGGACATATGTTGAGAAGGATCAAAAGACGACATCGAAAGTCTCAACAAATTTAAAAGCAAAGGTATGTCACCGATGCGGAGTCAAGGGACATATCAAAAAGAGTTGCCCGAACAAGACAACGAAATCTCAATCGGCACCTTCTTCTATTCGGTATCTCCCACGGAATCAAATAGGAAATCAATTGGGTCGAGTACCTCGTGCAAACCGGGAGACTAAGCCTCAACGTAAATATCAACCGAAGAACCAAGCATCGAGACAATCATCGGTTGAACAAAGGTTGAAAGAAGTCAAGCCTCACGTCGACAAGTCAAAGCAAGGAAAAATTCGACAAGTTTGGATTCGGAAAGGTGATATCTTTCCTTGTTATTCTTCTTAGCTTGTTTTTCGGTTATGTAATGCTTTGATAGGTGTATATTTCCTACTTTTATTCATTGCATTACATGCTTAGGCGATTTTTGGTACTTAGTGAATATCTTTGATGCTTGAGTTTCTTGTGTTTGAAAATCGTCTTTGAGGAAAGGTAAAGGGGAGTTTTTTTAAAATTTTTGAGAGTGGCAATGATTGAAAATCTTTAATCTAGAGAGATTAATGGATTATCGAAGAGAATTAATTGTTTTTTAAAGTCAATTCAAATTGAATTAAATTCATATTAATTAGCGATTTTACTTCACTTTTCATTATTTTGACGATAATTTATTATGTGATTTCTTCTTACATACCTTCATCAAAATTTTTGAAATTAATTTTAATCATTTTGTATTTAATCCATCTTGGTAGTGAATGTTGAATATAATTGATGGATATTTTCTAATTGACTAAGATTCGTCAAAATTATTTTCACTTGTGAGATTGTCTAATTGAGGGGAGTTTGTTTTATTTAAAAAAAGGAACTCCTTAGTTTAAAAGACGTGGCAAGAGTTACATCCGACAGGGGTGTGAAAACTACCACCACATGTAGGAAAGAGCTACCACCCCGGTCGTCCGGTACGTGTGTGAAGCTACCACATGAGAAATTATGAGAAAAACCGAAAAATGTTGAAAAAATGAATATTTTAGAATTTTTCGGTGACATAAGGTGATAGTTTTTGAAAAAGATGCTCAAAGAGCCACCCCGGTGCTATATTAGTTAAATCTCTATTTTGAACGTGTTGCGACGAATTGGTGTCAATTTGGACAAATTTCTAGAAAATTATTATTTATCAATTCGCATCTTGATGATTTAAATAATTTTGATTGTTCTTAATATCAAATTTTGATGATATGATGTCTTTTGAAATCATAGAATATTTCTTGTCATCATAATAATTTTTGACGTCAAATCATTAATTTTTGTGAAATTAATTTGATTTTGGAGAATTTTTAAATGAAAAAGGCTATTTTTCGAATCGTTGATCCGTGCATGCATTCATCCCATACCGGTACAAATTACTGTAGCCCACGATATAACACCGGTAACGATTCCTTTTTCCACTCTCTACACTCATTCAAAACGCGCTCTCTCTCTCTCTAAAAACCCCAGAGCCTCTTCTCTTTCAGATCTGCACGTTTTCCCCTCAAACAACAGGTATTTTAGCTTGGATCTAAGATCAAACCCGATTTTTGCATATTTTTTGAATATTCGGGACAAGTGTTCGATCTTTGTTATTACTCGTTTTTGATGCAATTTTTTGCGTAATTCACTATCTCGAACTTATTATCTTGCATTCAGAACACTTAGAACTAGTTTAAATTCGCTATTTTTCGCAGATCTATGTTCTAGGTTTCTATTTTAATGGAATTTCGGAAAAATTGTTTGATCTCTGTTTTCGTTCCTTTTTGATGCGATTTTTTGCTGAAAATCGGCTATTGGACACAAGATCTTGCATCTAAAACACTTAGATCACATTAAAATCCGTTATTTTTTACAGATTTACGTTCTAGGGTTCAATATTGGTAGAATTTCGGGATTTTTGAAAATGTGCCAAATTTGATGAAATTTTCTGCATGATTCAAGTTCGTTATTGCTTTATTATTTATTCTTGAATTATTTGTGAATTTTTCACAATTTTTAGAGAATTTTTTCAAAAATGTGTTCATGTGAGGTTTTTCATGTGCAGGAAAATGGCTTTTTCACTTGTTCTTGTACTTCTGGTGCTCATGGCTGCTGGAGGTCGTCGAGGACGTAGTAGAGGAAGTAGAGAGACTTCCAAACGGACTCGCCAAGCTGAGGAGTCCGAAGGATCTGATCCCGACTATCAGGTCGAGGGAGCTGAGGAGGTTGAAGAAGAAGAAGAAGATGCTGAGGAGCCTGTTTCCCGTCCCGACAAGGGAAAAGGCATTGCTGGTGAGTCATCGCGAGGAGGTGGTGCTACCAGGGAGCGGCGAGCCAAGAGGATAGCTGAGGTTCCTCCTGAGAGGGCTCGTGCTTACTCGGTGCGATCATGCCTAGCGGAGCGGCATGTAGTCTTCAAGGACCTGACTGAGCAGGTTCCTGAGTTTAGGCGACTGATGCAGAGAGCACCTATTGAGCCTGTTGGACAGGTAGCAGCTCGCACACCTTTTTGCGTGGAACTCATTCGGGAGTTCTACCTGCGTGGTGTAGTTCTCGCAGAGGATGAAGAGACAGGGACTTATGTATTTGAGACGTCAGTGCGTGGACAGAGACTGACGGTCACTCCTCACGAGATTGGAGAGATTCTAGGGATGTATGTTGAGACGACTGGACTACATTATATTCGGGGACATTCCGAGTCCTCGACACATTGGGAGACCGTGGTTGAAACGCAAGCGGCGTTCGCACGGATCGAGCGATTGTGGAATCAAAGGATTTGCGCCCGAGTATCACTTGCTTTCTTTGATTACAACGTCCACCAACTATTGGGACCAAGAGACTTCTGGGATCGTTTGCTATTATTGTTTCTTCTTGGTCACCCCGAGCGTTGCCTTGGATTAAACATTAATATACCATTCCTTATCTGGCAGCGAATGGTTCATGTTATCCAGTCATCAGTACGGCGGGAGCTACTACCGTTTCCTTTGCTTATCAGTCAGATTTTACGGGGACCCGGCGTAGACACAAGGTGCGATAAGTATGACTATGGACTTGGGCCGATTGATGCGGTGACGGCAAAGTACGTGAGCACCTTGAAGACTTTTCACCAAGGAGCTCCACCGCCTGCATCGAGTAGTGCTGTACCTTCTCCACCGCCACCGTCACGACGAGCAGAGCGTGCACCGCCTGCAGGGTCCTCTAGGTCAGGAGGCGCAGTCACTTTGGACACACTTCATCGTGATATGGGTGAACTCACGAAGGAAGTGAGTTTTCTAAAGAAGGGATTCAAGAGTCTCGAGAAAGGAATGAAGAGGATCTTGGAGAAGATGGGTTGCACACATGATGATATCTTTCCATCGACCTCATCCTATCAGCGTTCTGTATCTCGCCGTTCTGTCTGGTGTCGGACCGCACATCGCCGGCTTCGGATCTCCGCTAGAGGAGATGACGATGATGACGAGGCTACCGAGTGACTTACGCCTCGACTTCTTTCTCCCGCCGATTTTTATCGCTTTTCTTAGGATTATGTTTAGTTTATCTTTGCCTAGTACTTGATGTTTTCTCTTTTATTATGCATCTTGGTCTGTAATTATGATGTGCTTACTTTCTTTTTCTTAGTCTTTTTCTCTCTACTTACTGTTTCTTTTTGGCAATTTTTGACAAAAAGGGGGAGGAGACATGATGAATGCTAAACAGGTAAGAAGGGAGGAGATATTCATGATGCATACACGAAGGGGGAGACATACACGAAGGGGGAGACATACACGAAGGAGGAGACATGATGATTTTAAGGAGGGAGAAGGAGATAGTTGTGTACAAAAGAAAAGTTGAAAGGGGTCGAAGATGAGAACAAAGACATTAATTGGTGATTGACTAATGTTCCGATCTTCTATTTTATTTTGGAATTGTTTTTCAGGAAATCAAGACTTCAAGACTCCTAGTTGCGTCTAAGTCATAGAGTTTGTTTTAGGAGTTTTTGATGTACTTTTGGATTTCATATTGTATTTGGATTACACGCTAGAAGTTTAATGTTTTGGTGATGACATTGAACTTCGTTTCTCTTTATGATGTAATTTTAGTGAGCCTTTGTGTTTTGTCACGAAATTGCCAAAGGGGGAGATTGTTAAGGATTTTGTGTTGGCAAGTTTCGTGAATCGAGTCGGAGTCTTGAAGGATCGGAGCGGATCGAAGAACGGTGAAGAATCAAAGACTTCGAAGAAAGAGGAATTAGCTCACGATGAGAATCACGATGCCTAGGTAAGTTTTTAATTCATGTTATGGTGATTCATACTTAGTTATAGGCATTAGAATCATAAAATCATTGAATAACGGATTAGAAACTGTAACGGAACTTTGTAGTTTTCGAAAAATGAAAAATCAGCAAAAATACAAAGTTATACCGGTATGGAAAAAGATGCTGTACCGGTATGGGAAAAGTTGCTATACCGGTATAACCATCAATCCCATTACCGGTTCCAAGGCTTCGAAAAATAATCTTCCGTCCTTGTGGAACCTAGAACAGCTTCAAGTTTGTACAGACAGATGGGTAAAAATCTGAAAAATCTCTAATCCGAATCTAATTGATTCTAAAGTCTATAAATAGGTTCTTAGGGTTCTCTAACTTCGTGCACTTGATTATAATACATGTTTGAGAAACCCTAGAGGCTAGGAATTCCTTCAAAACCTATTTTCTACTAAATAGCCTCTTTTAGGTCAAATCGAGACATAGTAAATCCTTCTCTATATGTCGATTTGATCTACGCTTCGCTTGGAGTTTTTCTTCTTCGGTTTTCATCGATACTCCAACGAAGGATCACCATATTCATGATTCTATTCATGGTGGCGTCGTGGATTCGGCGTGAGGCGTCGTGGATTCGGCGCGATTGAAGGCGATTCGTGGATTCGGATCGTTGGCTCGTGGATTCGAGTGGGCGTCGTGGATTCGGCGTGATCAAGGCTTCGTGGATTCGAAGTGGAGGCGTTTCTTGGATTCGGGACGTGGCGTTCGTGGACTCGGACGTGGACAACTCGGTGGAGTGCGCGGAGATCCATAAGAGAGTTAGAGAGGTTAAGTCCGTGGAGTCGGTAATCACCTTGTAATCTTTTCTTTTAGTGGATTGTTATTCGCGTGTTGGTCCCGTGGGTTTTTTACTCCGAGTTGGAGTTTTCCCACGTAAATCTCGGTGTGCTTTTTATTTTCCGCATTTACTTTTTAAAGCATAGAGATTTGTGGTTTTTGGCCGTTTACACCTATTCACCCCCCTCTAGGTGATTAGATACAATCTAGATAGATCCTTGGGGCTTCCCCGTAACTCACAAGTCTATGTGTCACTTTTGAGCATTCTATATATGTTGAGCATAATGCATGATAGGGTAAATTATGAGTTATATTGCAATTTGTGAGTTCAAATGCATGAGATGTAATTGTATGAGATTATATGACAAAGAACAAGAACCCTATATATATGCATGCTAAAGAACAAGTAGTGTAATTGACAAGTGAATGTGACATTGGACATGTATTAGAGAATGTGACAAAGATGAGTCTAGAATACTTAGACAACATGTGTGGCATTAAAGTACAAGGACAAGAACAAGTAGTGTATATAACACTAGCATAGTCATGAGATTGACATTATGACAACAACCTTAGAGTTAAGGGTCATATGAATATGAGTTCTCCTTGAAGGCAAGGAACAGATTGAGATTTAGAATCCTTAAAGTTAAGGATTGATCGTACTCACCATATAGTCCTTGCTCGAGGGCGGTAGCTCCCCTTCGAGCGGTGCGCTCGGAGTAGGTCACCACCTGGAATGAGTTTTCCGGGGAATGAGTTTTCCGAGGACGGTCCCAACGGGTCGATTGAGCCTCCCGGTATACTATGGGATTTTGAGTTTGGTTGAGTCTTGTTGAGGCGAAACCCACGGGTTAGCCAAGAGATTGGGTATTGAACTTATGATCTTGCATGTTTTACGGTTTGAGCATATTATCTTTACTTTCAAGCGTATTAGTTGCATTTGATAGTTTGGTTCTTATCTTACCTTTCTTTCTATTACGCTTGAGTTAGACCTAGTGGGAAAGTCGGCGTGGTTGGTTGCCGAACCCACTGGGAACTTTGTTGTAGTTCTCACCCCCCTATTTCCACAGAGCCGGGACCGAGTGAGCCGGCCGACGATCGCGGCAAGGGCATCGCGCCCTAGGTAGAGACCGCCCGAGTACTTTACTTTTGTTATAGTTGCATTACCCCTTTGTATCATCTTTTGTATTTGATGATGGTAGATGCTAATATCAAATGTATTTAAGCTTTATCCTTGAAGACTATGAGATGTAAAAAGAAATGATGCAAAGAATGTAAAGAGTGGTAGTCTTTTAAAGAATGCAAAGTTGTAAGAATTATGCATGTATGTGATTGCAATTAATCATGTTACTTGTATGTATTACATTAGTTACTTTCATTTTGGCTATGTTGCTTACCCTCGTGTAAGCCTTTTGTGTATGCTTCCGCATGTGTAAAATTTATACTCTATCTGTACTTGTTGAGCCTTGGGCGGACAGGGGAAGCTCTGTCCGTTCGGCGTCTGTTGACGCGCTCGAACCGGCCAAATGGATCGGTCTCGGGGCGTGACAGTATACAATATCAAGGGCTTGCCGTGTATTGGGGCGGCGAGTACTGGTGGATTCATTAAGTACCCTTTTATGTCTTCGAAGGCTGTTTGGCATTCTGTGTCCCAAACAAATGGTGCATCCTTCTTTATTAGTTTGGAGAAAGGTTTGACTCTACCGGAGAGATTTGAAATAAATCTTCTGATATACGCTAATCTTCCCTGAAAGGATCGAAGTTGTTTTAAATTCCTTGGGGGAGGCATCTCCATAATAGCTTTGATTTTTGAGGAATCGATTTCTACTGCCCGATGCCGAACAATGAACCCTAAAAATTTGCCAGAAAAGACTCCGAAGGCACATTTGAGCGGGTTCATTTTTAACTGGTATTTTCTCAATCGGGTGAAGACAGTAGTTAGATCTTGGAAGTGATTTTCTTTGTTCTTCGTTTTCACAACCAAATCATCGACATAGCATTCCACTGTCTTGTGGAGCAAATCGTCAAATATTCTAGTCATCGCCCGCTGATATGTAGCTCCGGCATTCTTGAGGCCGAAAGGCATGACTTTATAACAATATATTCCAATAGGAGTTCTGAATGCAGTATGCTTCTCGTCCTCCGGCGCCATCTTGATTTGATTATATCCTGATGAGCCATCCATAAACGAGAATAGTTCGTAACTCGAGGTATTGTCAATCATTAGTTCCGTTATTGGTAACGGAAAGTCGTCTTTTGGGCAAGCTCTATTTAAGTCTCGAAAATCGATGCATATACGAATTTGGCCGTTCTTCTTTTTGACCGGGACAATGCTAGCGATCCAGTTAGCATACTTCTCCTCTCTAATAAAGTCTGCCTCGATGAGCTTTTTGGTTTCCACAATTATTTGCTCTTCTAGATCCACCCTCATTCTCCTAGGAGCTTGTTTGATTTGGATGAGCTTGAGAATCTATAGCTAACTTGTAACGGCCACTGGATTAAGGCACGGCATTTCTTTATAACTCCACGCAAAGCAATCTTTCAATTATAACAGCCATCCCTTTACCTCCTCCTGTTCTTCTTCTGGAAGCAGTGCACTTATATAAGTAGGCCTGGGATCTTCTTCTGTTCCCAGATTTATCTCGAGAAGTTCATCTACAGTTGCTTGTCCTCCGTCTTCGAGCTCTTGAGGTGCATCTTTTGGTTCAAGAGATTTTTGTTCATCGACCAAATGTTCAACAATATCCTCATTTGCATTGATCATATTACAGGTCTAGATATCCTGATGAGTGGAACTTCTGTAATATCCTAGGCCTCTAGTGCTGTTAGATTTGCCATTTGGGAGTATGAACCTTCTTTGCGGTGGGTTCCACATTCGTCGAAAGAATTTGTGATTCACCCAAGACCTCCTTGTGGGACAACCTAACTCGTGTATCAACTTTTTCAGGTTAGCTGAAAAATAATTTGGGATTTCTATATCCACGTATGTATCATCATCATAATCTTCTGGTCTGATGATATCAGTGGATTTTTGATCGTCTGATTTATAAAAAAGGATTCCTCTTTTTACTATTCTCCTTCCTTCAACATCTTCTATCTTTGGTGGGACAAAGAAAGTTTTTAGGTGATCTACAACAGAGACCTGCTTTGCAGAAATGAGTTTGTGACATTTTTCAGGAACCTTGAGGATTGCCAATGTATCCTCCGCCAGGTTAGAGGCTTTTGCAATCATTCTATCAACCCTAACATAAGCCGTAAAATGATGTTCGTCTTCTGGCGAGCTTTCGCCTTCTGACGAGCTTTCGCCTTCGAGGGTATTCAAATTGCTTGAAAGAAGCTTCATGGCCCAACATGACTCATCTTCATCGAGATCGGAGCTGTCCGAGTCACTTCCGAAATGTGGCACCGTTGACTCCCTTTTAATTTCATCTATAAGTTTCTTCTTTTTAGGGGATCGTTCGCTTGATCAAGTACGATTTTCTTCCGTGACTTCGGATTCTATAAAGTATCTTGCGTCTTCATATCGAATTTCGTGAACTCCAAATGGCCGAATATCCCCATCAATTCTATGTTCCTCCCCATCTTTTATGTATTTCAGGCACTGATGAAGGGTGGATGGAACTAAGTGATACTTATGCAACCAAGGCCTTCCTAACAATGCCTTATAGGAAGTATCTGCATTGATAACATAAAATTTTGCCTCAGTTTGCAGCTTCCCAAACCTTATCGGAAGGGTAATAGACCCGAGGGCTTTTTGGCTATGTTGATTGAACCCTTGAATTACGACTTTTTCTGAGTTTAAATAGCCGACATCCATTGCAAGACTCTTTAGGGTTCTTAAAGCCATTAAGTTCACAGAAGATCCAGTCAATTAAAATGCGGTTCATCCTTTCTCCGTCACTTGTGGTCACATATAATGGTCGATTATGATGCGTCGTCCCCATTAATAAATCCTTTTCTGTGAAAGTGATATTGGCCGTGTGAATGAGGTATAGCGCCTCCTTCATACTTGTCTCGGCGAAAAATGCATGAAAGGGTTCAGGGTTTTGGAGAGCATAGATCAACACCTCTCTGAGTTCTTTAGACATCATGAGGGCGTCATAAACACTCAGGAGTGCTGGTACTTTTCTTAAATGAGAGAGTACATTATACTCTATTCTTGTCAGCTTTGCTTGATTTGAAGAAGTTGGAAGTTCTTTGTTAACTTGAGCTTCTCTATCTCTCTCCTTTTGAATTGGCTCTTGCCTTTCTGGTAGTACCTTTCCAGATCTTAATTTTATTTGCAGGGCATCTCCTTCGTCATTTTCTGAATCGGTACTGATGTCGACTGCCCTACAAATCTCGTTTCGAGTTTTCTTTGAGCTCTTGCCTTCTTGAGAGCGAAGTATGTCCATTATCGTTCTTGTTTGACAGCTCATATTCTTCACTGCAGTAGCAACACAGTCTAGATTCGACTTTAAAGAATGGACGTCTAGCTGCAACCTCTTTACGTCATTTCCTACTTCCAAGATACGAGTTTCCATTCTTTTTAATTCTTGATTTTGGGAGGGAGGTTCATATGCTAGCCATGCACTATCACCTTCTTCGTTCACTATTGCTGGTTGCTTACTTTTTCGCTTCCGTTTGTTAATAGATTCTTCAGAGTGTTCTTCAGAAATGGTGATCACTCTGCAGGACTCCTTGTTGAGAGTGTTCTCCTCTAACTCTTTTAAATATTGACAACTTCTATAAGAGTGGCCATTAGCTCCACAGAAGTCGCAGATGATAGGCTCATTCTCATCATATGGTAGATGTGTTTTCAGGGATCTTGCGCTCCTTGTAATTTGATTCTTCTTGAAACCTTTACTGGTCGAGGGTTGCATTTGATCTTTCCTTGCATCTAGGCTGTGCCCCCGCTCCTGATGGCTCGGATAAAATTGGAGTCGCGTTTCTTTCTGCTCCCTTTTCCAAACCTTCTTCATACCTTGGTCTTCAATGAGTGGAGCTTTTCCTTTTCCTTCATAAACATGCACATCTTGGTGCCGTGACCTTTCTATCACTTTCTCGTCATTGATCTTGATACCATGAGGCTTTTTCTTTTTCCCCACAATTGAGTCTTTCTTTTGATTATCAGTCGACTGGTGCCAGCTGGAGTTTAAAACTTGATTGTTTTTATTCTCTCGAAACAATCGTTGTTTTTCTCTTCGAATTGATAGATCTTGATTTTTTACGATTCTCAAGTCCTGAGAGGATATATTCTCTGTTGCTTGCTCCTGATTGATATCGGGGGCCATCATTCTTTCAATGCGTTCCATCATCTCTTGTAGACGATTGTTCCTTGGCAACGGCCGAACTCGTCGAGGGGCTGGGGCCATCAATCGCAACACCTGCTCTTCAAGCCCGATCACCATCTTCGCTATCTCTTTTTGTTCGACTCTTATATTAAAGAGCTCATCGTTGACCGAATCTAGTTTATAGTTCATAACCCTTTGTGCATATGCAACTGAACCTTGTTCCTCCTTTTTCTTTCTTTCTAATTTTTGCCGAATTCTTTTCGCTATCGCCCGCTTCAACATCATCATCGGCGTTGTCTTCTAATGCGGAAGTGAATTCATCTTCACTGTCCACATTATAAGCAGAAGTGGTTCTGCATACTTCTCGCCAGAAATTCTCCGCCTCCTCATAGAACTCCTTTTCTATCTCTTCAAATTTGTTTTCCAAATTTATATAAACCTTTTTATTGGGTGGAAGAGGGGGCTCAACATACTTCTTAAATTTCACACCCTCATCAATCTTTCGTATCGGGACGGTTGTGCCTTCCATTGCCCCGACTACGAAGTCTTTGATTAAAACCGCCTCCCTTTCTTTCTGTATGTAGTCTTCTAGAGAGTCAATATATTCTTCAAGCTCCGTCTTCTTAGACTCGTATGGTTTCGGATCTACGGGCCTCTTAACCTTCTTTTTCTTGATTACTTTCCGATTAGATAGAGTAGGAGGATTATGTGGTTTGGAAGATGATGAAGGCTGATCCTCAAGTGGAATTGGTTGAACTTTTGGGTTTAATGGGCCTCGCCATATAATTCCCGGAGTTTCTTTCAATTGTTTGAGCATTTTTAGTGTCTTCTTAGTCAGAAAGGTGTTCCAAAACTCAGAATGAAAAGAGTTATCGAACTCTCCTGTTTCTTCGGTCTCCGCACTAATTGCATTGGTTTCTTCTACTTGTGGATCCATTAGGACCGAACGTGAGAGAGTAATAGAACCAGTTTTGTATTGCTTTTCCACCCAATCTTTAAACACCCAACAATCTTCAATAGGGTGACTGACTATTCTATGATAGAGACAATAATTCGTGTCATCGGTCTTGCCAATATCTTCTGGTCTCTTCGGCTCCGGTAGCTGTAAGCCACTTTTGATAGCATCATTGAATATCTTCCTCACCTTGTCTTTCTTAAAGGAATAGGCTTTATTCTTTTTCTCCTCTATCATCCTTCTGTAATCATCTCCGCCTAGCGTTGGCTTGGATGTTATCCCCATTGAAGTAATAGGCCTCTTTCCTTTTTCTACATTATTAGCATAGGCTGTCCTTGAACGAATGGTTTTAGCTTCATCTTTCTTTACATATTCCCTCCGAGGTTTAGAAGGATAAAAACCTGCCAAAATTTGTGGATCAGTTTTTTCTAATTTCGAGACGTTCAGTATGAGATCCTGAAACGTAGTACAACTGGTGGTACAAAGGAACGGGGCCATCCAATTGTCTATATTCCCTTTAAGCAACTCTACCGCCTGAGATTGCTCTAGGGTTGTATCACACTTTATACTCAAATTTCGCCATCGGGTTATGTAGTCTAGCATTGACTCGTGCTTCTTTCTTTTGGTCGCTGCCATATCGGCTATTGAAATCTTATCGCTAACTGTAGCGAATTTTGCTCGAAAGGCATTCTCCATTTCACTCCAGGTTCGGATTGAGTCATCTTCGAGAGAATAATACCAGTCAAAAGCTATCCCAGTCAAGCTCTGAGGGAACTGGCGCAACAATAACGCATTGTTGCCTCTGGTGTTACCGCACGTGGCTTTGAAATGCGCCAAATGTTGGTCCGGATTGCCTACCCCACCAAATTGTTTGAATTTAGGAATGACATACCCTAGAGGAAAGAGTATATCGTCATATTCTACGGGATATGGATGCCCCCTTCCCTTCTGTTTGGGTATTGATCCTATCATTGACTCTTTTAGTTGAAGAGCAATGAGTTCTGATATTTCATCTCTGGTCATATTATGAGTGTCCCTCTCGGATGCGAGGTGTTGTAGCTCGATTTATTCGATTTTCCTCAGTTGATGGCATGGATAAATTCAAGGTCGGCGGCGTAACTTGAACTTCAGGGCTACGTAGTTGCATTCCCATGTGTGTCTGCATGTTGGTGAACATCTCTAAAACCTCGTCCAACTTTCTGTTCAGGTTTGATATATCCTTGTCCTTTTCCTCCAATTTCTTCTTCATTGAGTCGATTAGGAGATCTTTAGGATCCCGAGGAAGAAAAGCGGGCTCCTCTTCATTCTCCTCTATGTTAAATGGGTCTGGAGGTAAGTCAGTATTAGGGTGCTGAGGTAAGTCAGTGTTGGGATGTTCTGCTATCCCTTGAGAAGGACCACCTCTTCTTGTTTCAGGGGCCTTCTTCCCTTTTCGCAGGTGGGCAGCCCTCGTAGCTATCTCTCTCAGTGTCGTATTGCCTTCATCATTATCTTCTTCCACATGATTGACCATCCTTACTGTATGAATGGTCAACCTTGGAGCTTCCCTTTTGCTTCTCCGGATTATCAACTGGAATGACAGAGTTCTTCACCCTCCATTGCTTAGTAATTTTCTTGTTCGGCTGCAATGGCTGCTTCCGCCCCCTAATTGCAGATGCATTTTCATCCTCGCGACGCCTTTTAACCTCTTTCAAGGCTTCATAGATGCGTCGGGATATAGTTGTTTCTTTATGTTTTGGCGAGGCCACGCCAACAGATCGTGGGTTGTTCATCTCATTGATAGGTCGTAGATGGCCTATTTCCTTCTCAGGACGGAGGACAGCAGTGGGTGAATTCTTTTTGACAAACTTGAGTGGGGCGAACTTGTTACGCATAAGACTTGCTGGTTCGACTACCACTCTGACTGGCGGTGGTGTTCTCGCTCCATTATTCTCCCTCTCTTGTTGTCTCTTCAAGGAACGCCGAGCGTTTCTTTTAAAAGATTTGGATTTTGGATGAAGTGCCGTCTCGACAATTTCGCTCGTGGAGGTCCTTAGTCTATCAAAAACTGATTTTCTTGATGCCTCCGGATTAGCAGTCTTATGGTTGACAGGGGCCAATCTTTTAAAGACGGATGTCCTTGCAAGCTGGCCATCGGGAAATTTGAGCCGACCCTCCCTCACCATCCTGGTTGCGGCAGAGGGAACAACCAGTCGCTCCTTAGCAGGCCTGCGAGGAGGATTCGGGATGATGACATTTGGGCGTCTCCTACGTGATGGAAGGCGAGAAATCGCATGGCTGTTGCGAACTGGAGTAGCTTCGTCCGTCAAAGTCCTGCCCCCACCAAATTGAGTTACTGGTTGGGGCATGACAGTAGCTAGGATGTCTTCAGTGATGGTGCCGAATTGGATGGTGACACCGGCAGCCTCGATCTTCATCATGGAAGCGGGAAAGCGGAATTGTGCTGCGTTGGCCACGGTGTTGTTCGACGCCATTGCACTACAAGACAACAAATGTCAGTCATGCATAAACATCAATATATATATTTTTTTTATCAGCATTTATTAATTAGGTCTCAAAGATGGAGGGTGAAGCCATGTCCCACCGGGCGTGCCATTTTGTCTGCCGCGAACGAAACCGGCCCCGCCGTAGGCGAGTGGTCATTCATGGTAGAGTTTAAGTTTGTTTGAATTTTGTTTTGAAATCAGAATTATAGGTTCATGGCTTCCAACAGACTCAAGAATCTGCTGTTAATCACCCCACACTTTCAGTGTCAAGGAACCCTCGATTAAGAGACCAAATATAAATGCTGATAATAAAAGAGACAAAGCGGGCAAATAAAATTTTATTGATATGATTTGCCGAGTACATGGCTTAAGCAGGGGCATACCCCCACTGTACATGAATTTCAGAAGACTAGGATACTCAATCTAGCGACCTGTTGGTCGATAGAAGTTGTGATGCTCAGTTTAGTGACAGAGCGGTCGGATTCACCTTGGTTATTTGTCCCAAGGTGGAAGTGTGACCAAACCCCAAGTATTTGTATTGAGGTGGTCTGGTGCTCAGTTTGAAGACGTGGCGGTCGGATTCACCTTGGTTATTTGTCCCAAGGTGGAAAGGTGACCAAACCCCAAGTATTTGTATTGAGGTGGTCGAATTACCCGAGGGTGGCTAAATCCTGAGTATTTGTATCAGACTTAACCGAGTGTCATTCTAGTTTTTTGTGCTAGAATGAAGGTTTGACTAAACCCTAAGTATTTGTGTTAGGAGTAGTCGGGTGAACTCTAAAATTTTGTATTAGAGCTCGATCGGGTATGAAGCACACTAGACCCTGAGTACATGTACTAGGGCTAGTCGAGCATGGTTCGACTTCTACTCTAGGTATTTGTGCTAGAGCAGAAGGTTGACTAGACCCTAAGTATTTGTATTAGGGTTAGTCGGATGAACTCTAAAATTTTGTATTAGAGCTCGATTTGAATTTGAGTTTAGTTTAACGACGTTTCGGTCATTTGAGTTTGGGTTTAGTTTAAAGACGTGACTTTCAGTGGAGTTTGGGTTTAGTTTAAAGACGTTTCGGTCATTGGAATTTGGGTTTAGTTTAACGACGTTTCGGTCGGAGGTGGATTTGGGTTTAGTTTAGCGACGTTTCGGTCGACTGAATTTGGGTTTAGTTTAACGACGTTTCGGTCGAAGGTTTTGGACTTGAGTTTAGTTTAACGACGTTTCGGTCGAAAGTGGATTTGAATTTAGTTTAACGACGTTTCGGTCGAAGGTTGAATTTGGGTTTAGTTTAACGACGTTTCGGTCGGAAGTGGATTTTGGGTTTAGTTTAACGACGTTTCGGTCGGAGGTTTTGGGTTTAGTTTAAAGACGTTTCGGTCATTGGAATTTGGGTTTAGTTTAACGACGTTTCGGTCGGAGGTGGATTTGGGTTTAGTTTAACGACGTTTCGGTCGAAGTTGGATTTGAGTTTAGATTAACGACGTTTCGGTCGAAAGTGGATTTGGGTTTAGTTTAATGACGTTTCGGTCGGAAGTGGATTGGCGTTTAGTTTAACGACGGTTTGGGCGGGAGTGGGTTTGAAAATTTGGATCTGGGTTAGTTTAACGACGCCTCGGTCGAAGGTTTTGGACTTGAGTTTAGTTTAACGACGTTTCGGTCGACTGAATTTGGGTTTAGTTTAACGACGTTTCGGTCGAAAGTGGATTTGAGGTTTAGTTTAATGACGTTTCGGTCGGAAGTGGATTTGAGGTTTAGTTTAACGACGTTTCGGTCGGAAGTGGATTTGAGTTTAGTTTAACGACGTTTCGGTCGAAAGTGGATTTTGGGTTTAGTTTAACGACGTTTCGGTCGGCAGTTTTGGACTTGAGTCTAGTTTAACGACGTTTCGGTCGGAGTTGAATTTGGGTTTAGTTTAACGACGTTTCGGTCGGAGTTGGATTTTGGGTTGAGTTTAACGACGTTTCGGTCGGCAGTTTTGGATTTGAGTTTAGTTTAACGACGTTTCGGTCGAAAGTTTTAGTTTAACGACGTTTCGGTCGACTGAATTTGGGTTTAGTTTAACGACATTTCGGTCGGAAGTGGGGTGTTCATGAAAATCGGCTTTGGGTTTAGTTTAACGACGTTTCGGTCGGAATTGGGATATTCATAAAAATTGGATTTTGGCTTAGTTTAACGACGTTTCGATCGGAAGTGGATTTGATTGTTTAGTTTAACGACTTTACGGTCGAGATTGGTTTGGAATGTTCATAAAAATTGGTTCATGAAATTAATTCATGCCAGGAGCCCATTTATAAAGTTCATTGAATTAATTCATGATAGGGCCATTTGGGGAGCCCATTGAATAAAATGATAATAAACCATTTGGAAGGCTCATTAATTCATGAAATTAATTTATGACAAGGAAAGCCCGAGAAATCGGTTCATAGAATTAATTCATGATTAATTCTTGATAATGGGCCCATTTTGCAAACCCGTGAAATTAATTCGTAGAATTAATTGATGATGGGTTCATTTGGAAAGCCCAAAAATTAATTCATAGAATTAATGCATAATAAATGGCCCATTTGGAAAGCCCATGAATTTGGTTTGGTTTGAAGGTATTTGGATGACATAAGGTTATTGGGTTTTATTCGTGGACTTTGGATTTTGAAATGTGGGTTTTGAAATTTTGGGCTTTTGGATCTTTATTTGTGGACTTTTGGAATTTTGGAATTTTTGGGTCTTTGTTTGTGGATTTTGTGGACTTTGAAATTTCGGTTTTGGATCTCTACACGTTTTGGGCCTTGGACCCAAATCTGCAGGTGGACTGAAATAAATCTTGTGTCTGGGCCCAATTCTGCATGTGGGCTGAGACGGGTTTGGGCTTTAGTGTTCTGGACCCGAATTTAAATTAATTTTGTACATGGGCTGAATTTCGGGTCTAATGCATGTGGGCTCTCTATCATTTTTTTTTTGATTGCTTATGAAATTGGGCCCATGATGAATTAAACCACTTTCAAAATAAATCTCAATTCTTTTCTTTTCTTTTCTTCTTTTCTTTTCTTTTCTTTTCTTTTCTTTTTTTTTATTTATCAGAGAGAGTTCTCTCTCTTTTTTTCTTTTCTTTTCCATTTTCTTTTCTTTTCTTTCTTTTTTTCTTTTTTTTTTGTTCATCGCAGAGAGGAACTCTAGTTCCTCTCTTTCTTTTTCTTCTTTTCTTTTTTTTTTTCTTTCCTTTTTCTTTTTTTTTTATCGAGAGAGAGTTCTCTCTTTTTTCTTTTATTTTCCATTTTTTCTTTTCTTTTCTTTCTTTTTTTTTTTTTTTTTTGTTCATCGGAGAGGAACTCTAGTTCCTCTCTCTCTCTTTCTTCTTTCTTTTTTTTTTTTTCTTCTTTTTTTTTTTTTTTTTGCCGAGAGAGGGAGGGGTCAACTCCCTCTCTTTTCTACGAAACCGAGAGAGAGAGAGTGGGCTCCTCTCCTTTTCTTTTTTCCTTTTTTTTTTTTTTTTTTTTCCTTCGTTTTCTTTTTTTTTTTTGTTTGACGAGAGAGAAAGAGAGAGATGTGCAATTCCTTTTTTTTTTATGCCCTTTTATTTTTTTTTATTTTTTTTTTCCTTGTTCTCTTTTTTTTTTTTTCTGTTTTTTTTTACACGAAATTGATCACGTCGCGCAATATGATCGAAAGTGATAAGTTAGAACCCGTCTTTTTTTATTATCGTCATTGCGTTTTATTTAAATACGCAAAATTTTAATCGTGTCGAGCCTATCACGAAGATGGCCGCACGATTTTCATTTTTGACCATGTCGAGCCTATCACGAAGATGGCCGCACGGTTTTCATCATCATTTTTTTTATCCATGTCGAGCCTATCACAAAGATGGCCGCACGATTTTATCCTTTCGATCATGTCGAGCCTATCGCGAAGATGGCCGCACGATTTTCTGTTTTCAACCATGTCGAGCCTATCGCGAAGATGGCCGCACGGTTTATTTATTTATTTTTATCCATGTCGAGCCTATCACGAAGATGGCCGCACGGTTTAGTTAACAATGTATCCGATGCTTGTTCGACTGTGTCGAGCCTATCACGAAGATGGCCGCACGGTTTAGGGATTGATCATGTATACGTACGGCGAAAGTAACGATTCGATGTTAGATTTGATCGGTTCGAAACCTATCACGAAGATGGTCGGGTTGATCAAACCAACAAACGAATCGTACTTACGACGTTCGTATGCATGTGTAGAGGTTGTCGTCGTCGAAGCCGTCGAATCGTGGTTAAAAAGTCAAAGCCTTCTCTTTTTTTTTTTTCTTCTTGCTGCTGCGTCCGGATTGGAGCGGGGTGCCAAGTGCACCCTCTCCGCAAGACCAAAAAGGGGCTCCTCAACTTGTACCCAAGAGAGAGAGAGAGAGAAAGAGAGAGAGTGAGAGAAAAAGAGAGAATAAAAGAAAAGTTCTTTCTTCTTTTTTTTTTTACCTTTTCTTTTTCTTCTTTTTCCTTCTTCTTCTTCTTCTTCTTCTTCTTTCTTCGCATCCCTTTCTCCTCCTTTTTTTTTTGTTAAAGAAATCTCCCCCCCTCTTTATAAACTTTGGATCTTATTTTATATAAGATTCCGAGATAATTCCCACTTGGGAATAATTCAAAAAATTAGTCTATTGAGGAAACAAACCTCAATTAACTAATTATACCTTTTTTTTCATTTCATTTTGAATACTTTCCTTCTCTTTTTTTTCCTTCTATATTTCCAACTTGAGTTTTGAATTTTGAAATTTTTTTTTTTTCTTCAAACACACATTAGACTACTAAGTTGCGCCCTAACAGTATAACTTTAGAAACAGTACTTTTTCTCATTCAACGGAACAAAGAGTGAAACCCAATTATATTGTTCTTTTATGCCCCGAGAGTGTATATTGGCAAGATATCGTTGTCAACGTTCACAAGAACCAAAACCGAAACAATATTAGAAAACTCAGTTACGCCCTAACAGTATAACTTTAGAAACAGTTCTTTTTCTCATTAAACCGAACAAAGAGTGAAACCCAATTATATTGTTCTATTATGCCCCGAGAGTGTATATTGGCAACGTATCGTTGTCTACGTTCACAAGAACCAAAATCGGAACAACATTAGACAACTCAGTTGCGCCCTAACAGTATAACTTTAGAAATAGTACTTTTTCTCATTCAACCGAACAAAGAGTGAAACCAAATTATATTGTTCAATTATGCCCCGAGAGTGTATATTGGCAACGTATCGTTGTCTACGTTCACAAGAACCAAAACCGGAACAACAATACACTGCTCAGTTCCGCCCTAACAGTATAACTTTGGAAACAGTACTTTTTCTTATTCCACCGATCAAAGAGTAAAACCTAATTATATTGTTCTATTATGCCCCGAGAGTGTATATTGGCAACGTATCGCTGTCTACGTTCACAAGAACCAAAATCGGAACAACATTAGACTACTCAGTTGCTCCCTAACAGTATAACTTTAGAAACAGTACTTTTTCTCATTCAACCGAACAAAGAGTGAAACCCAATTATATTATTCTATTATGCCCCGAGAGTGTATATTGGCAACGTATCGTTGTCTACGTTCACAAGAACCAAAACCGAACAACATTAGACTACTCGATTTGCGCCTAACGGTATAACTTTGGAAACAGTACTTTTTCTTATTCCACCGATCAAAGAGTAAAACCTAATTATATTGTTCTATTATGCCCCGAGAGTGTATATTGGCAACGTATCGTTGTCTACGTTCACAAGAACCAAAACCGGAACAACATTAGACTACTCAGTTGCGCCTAACATTATAACTTTGGAAACAGATTTTTTTCTGATTCAACCGAACAAAGAGTGAAACCCAATTATATTATTCTATTATCCCCCGAGAGTGTATATTGGCAAAATATCGTTTTTTACGTTCACAAGAACCAAAACCGGAACAACATTAGACTACTCAGTTGCGCCCTAACAGTATAACTTTAGAAACACTATTTTTTCTCATTCAACCGAACAAAGAGTGAAACCCAATTATATTGTTCAATTATGCCCCGAGAGTGTATATTGGCAACGTATCGTTGTCTACGTTCACAAGAACCAAAACCGGAACAACATTAGACAACTCAGTTGCGCCCTAACTGTATAACTTTGGAAATAGTACATTTTCCCATTCCACCGAACAAAGAGCAAAACCTAATTATATTGTTCTATTATGCCCCGAGAGTGTATATTGGCAACGTATCGATGTCACCGTTCACAAGAACCAAAACCGAAACAACATTAGACTCCTCCGTTGGGCCCTAACAGCATCCCGTTGGAAACAGTACTTTTTCTACTTCAACTGAACAAAGTGTAAAACCAAATTATATTGTTCTATTATGCTCCGAGAGTGTATATTGGCAACGTATCGTTGTCTACGTTCACAAGAACCAAAACCGGAACAACATTAGACTACTCAGTTGCGCCCTAACAGCATAACATTAGAAACGATTTTTCTCATTCAACGGAACAAAGAGTGAAACCCAATTATATTGTTCTATTATGCCCCAAGAGTGTATATTGGCAACATATCGTTGTCTACGTTCACAAGAACCAAAACCGAAACAACATTAGAAAACTTAGTTGCGCCCTAACATAACTTTAGAAACAGTTCTTTTTCTCATTCAACCGAACAAAGAGTGAAACCCAATTATATTGTTCTATTATGCCCCGAGAGTGTATATTGGCAACGTATCGTTGTCTACGTTCACAAGAACCAAAATCGGAACAACATTAGACAACTCAGTTGCGCCCTAACAGTATAACATTAGAAACAGTACTTTTTCTCATTCAACCGAACAAAGAGTGAAACCCAATTATATTGTTCAATTATGCCCCGAGAGTGTATATTGGCAACGTATCGTTGTCTACGTTCACAAGAACCAAAACCGGAACATCATTAGACTACTCAGTTGCGCCCTAACAGTATAACTTTGGAAACAGTACTTTTTCTTATTCCACCGATCAAAGAGTAAAACCTAATTATATTGTTCTATTATGCCCCGAGAGTGTATATTGGGAACGTATCGTTGTCTACGTTCACAAGAACCAAAACCGGAACAACATTAGACTACTCAGTTGCGCCCTAACAGTATAAGTTTAGAAACAGTACTTTTTCTCATTCAACCGAACAAATAGTGAAACCCAATTATATTGTTCAATTATGCCCCGAGAGTGTATATTGGCAACGTATCGTTGTCTACATTCACAAGAACCAAAACCGGAACAACATTAGACTACTCAGTTGCGCCCTAACAGTATAACTTTGGAAACAGTACTTTTTCTTATTCCACCGATCAAAGAGTAAAACCTAATTATATTGTTCTATTATGCCCCGAGAGTGTATATTGGCAACGTATCGTTGTCTACGTTCACAAGAACCAAAACCGGAACAACATTAGACTACTCAGTTGCGCCCAAACACTATAACTTTGGAAACAGTACTTTTTCTGATTCAACCGAACAAAGAGTGAAACCCAATTATATTGTTCAATTATGCCCCGAGAGTGTATATTGGCAAAATATCGTTGTCTACGTTCACAAGAACCAAAACCGGAACAACATTAGACTACTCAGTTGCGCCCTAACATTATAACTTTGGAAACAGTACTTTTTCTCATTCAACCGAACAAAGAGTGAAACCCAATTATATTGTTCAATTATGCCCCGAGAGTGTATATTGGCAAAATATCGTTGTCTACGTTCACAAGAACCAAAACCGGAACAACATTATACTACTCAGTTGCGCCCTAACAGTATAACTTTAGAAACAGTACTTTTTCTCATTCAACCGAACAAAGAGTGAAACCCAATTATATTGTTCAATTATGCCCCGAGAGTGTATATTGGCAACGTATCGTTGTCTACGTTCACAAGAACCAAAACCGGAACAACATTAGACTACTCAGTTGCGCCCTAACAGTATAACTTTGGAAACAGTACTTTTTCCCATTCCACCGAACAATGGGAAAAACCTAAGTATATTGTTCTATTATGCCCCGAGAGTGTATATTGGCAACGTATCGTTGTCTACGTTCACAAGAACCAAAACCGGAACAACATTAGACTACTCAGTTGCGCCCTAACGATCCCGTTGGAAACAAGATTTTTCTACTTCAACTGAACAAAGTGTAAAACCAAATTATATTGTTCTATTATGCCCCGAGAGTGTATATTGGCAACGTATCGTTGTCTACGTTCACAAGAACCAAAACCGGAACAACATTAGTCTACTCAGTTGCGCCCTAACAGTATAACTTTAGAAACAGTACTTTTTCTCATTCAACGGAACAAAGAGTGAAACCCAATTATATTGTTCTATTATGCCCCGAGAGTGTATATTGGCAACATATCGTTGTCTACGTTCACAAGAACCAAAACCGAAACAACATTAGAAAACTTAGTTGCGCCATAACAGTATAACTTTAGATACAGTTCTTTTTCTCATTCAACCGAACAAAGAGTGAAACCCAATTATATTGTTCTATTATGCCCCGAGAGTGTATATTGGCAAAATATCGTTGTCTACGTTCACAAGAACCAAAACCGGAACAACATTAGACAACTCAGTTGCGCCCTAACAGTATAACTTTGGAAACAGTACATTTTCCCATTCCACCGAACAAAGAGCAAAACCTAATTATATTGTTCTATTATACCCCGAGAGTGTATATTGGCAACGTATCGATGTCACCGTTCACAAGAACCAAAACCGAAACAACATTAGACTCCTCCGTTGGGCCCTAACAGCATCCCGTTGGAAACAGTACTTTTTCTACTTCAACTGAACAAAGTGTAAAACCAAATTATATTGTTCTATTATGCTCCGAGAGTGTATATTGGCAACGGCTCGTTGTCTACGTTCACAAGAACAAAAACCGGAACAACATTAGACTACTAAGTTGCGCCCTAACAGTATAACTTTAGAAACAGTACTTTTTCTCATTCAACGGAACAAAGAGTGAAACCCAATTATATTGTTCTATTATGCCCCAAGAGTGTATATTGGCAACATATCGTTGTCTACGTTCACAAGAACCAAAACCGAAACAACATTAGAAAACTTAGTTGCGCCATAACAGTATAACTTTAGATACAGTTCTTTTTCTCATTCAACCGAACAAAGAGTGAAACCCAATTAAATTGTTCTATTATGCCCCGAGAGTGTATATTGGCAACGTATCGTTGTCTACGTTCACAAGAACCAAAACCGGAACAACATTAGACTACTCAGTTGCGCCCTAAAAGTATAACATTGGAACCAGTACTTTTTCTTATTCCACCGAACAAAGAGTAAAACCTAATTATATTGTTCTATTATGCCCCGAGAGTGTATATTGGCAACGTATCGTTGTCTACGTTCACAAGAACCAAAACCGGAACAACATTAGACTACTCAGTTGCACCCTAACAGTATAACTTTGGAAACAGTACTTTTTCTTATTCCACCGATCAAAGAGTAAAACCTAATTATATTGTTCTATTATGCCCCGAGAGTGAATATTGGCAACGGATCGCTGTCTACGTTCACAAGAACCAAAACCGGAACAACATTAGACTACTCAGTTGCTCCCTAACAGTATAACTTTAGAAACAGTACTTTTTCTCATTCAGCCGAACAAACAGTGAAACCCAATTATATTGTTCAATTATGCCCCGAGAGTGTATATTGGCAACGTATCGTTGTCTACGTTCACAAAACCAAAACCGGAACAACATTAGACTACTCAGTTGCGCCCTAACAGTATAACTTTGGAAACAGTACTTTTTCTTATTCCACCGATCAAAGAGTAAAACCTAATTATATTGTTCTATTATGCCCCGAGAGTGTATATTGGCAACGTATCGTTGTCTACGTTCACAAGAACCAAAACCGGAACAACATTAGACTACTCAGTTGCGCCCTAACATTATAACTTTGGAAACAGTACTTTTTCTGATTCAACCGAACAAAGAGTGAAACCCAATTATATTGTTCTATTATGCCCCGAGAGTGTATATTGGCAAAATATCGTTGTCTACGTTCACAAGAACCAAAACCGGAACAACATTAGACTACTCAGTTGCGCCCTAACATTATAACTTTGGAAACAGTACTTTTTCTGATTCAACCGAACAAAGAGTGAAACCCAATTATATTGTTCAATTATGCCCCGAGAGTGTATATTGGCAAAATATCGTTGTCTACGTTCACAAGAACCAAAACCGGAACAACATTATACTACTCAGTTGCGCCCTAACAGTATAACTTTAGAAACAGTACTTTTTCTCATTCAACCGAACAAAGAGTGAAACCCAATTATATTGTTCAATTTTGCCCCGAGAGTGTATATTGGCAAAATATCGTTGTCTACGTTCACAAGAACCAAAACCGGAACAACATTAGACAACTCAGTTGCGCCCTAACAGTATAACTTTGGAAACAGTACATTTTCCCATTCCACCGAACAAAGAGCAAAACCTAATTATATTGTTCTATTATGCCCCGAGAGTGTATATTGGCAACGTATCGATGTCACCGTTCACAAGAACCAAAACCGAAACAACATTAGACTCCTCCGTTGGGCCCTAACAGTATCCCGTTGGAAACGATTTTTCTACTTCAATCGAACAAAGTGGAAAACCAAATTATATTGTTCTATTATGCTCCGAGAGTGTATATTGGCAACGTATCGTTGTCTACGTTCACAAGAACAAAAACCGGAACAACATTAGACTACTAAGTTGCGCCCTAACAGTATAACTTTAGAAACAGTACTTTTCTCATTCAACGGAACAAAGAGTGAAACCCAATTATATTGTTCTATTATGCCCCAAGAGTGTATATTGGCAACATATCATTGTCTACGTTCACAAGAACCAAAACCGAAACAACATTAGAAAACTTAGTTGCGCCATAACAGTATAACTTTAGATACAGTTCTTTTTCTCATTCAACCGAACAAAGAGTGAAACCCAATTATATTGTTCTATTATGCCCCGAGAGTGGATATTGGCAACGTATCGTTGTCTACGTTCACAAGAACCAAAACCGGAACAACATTAGACTACTGAGTTGCGCCCTAACAGTATAACATTAGAAACAGTACTTTTTCTCATTCAACCGAACAAAGAGTGAAACCCAATTATATTGTTCAATTATTTTCCGAGAGTATATATTGGCAACGTATCGTTGTCTACGTTCACAAGAACCAAAACCGGAACATCATTAGACTACTCAGTTGCGCCCTAACAGTATAACTTTGGAAACAGTACTTTTTCTCATTCGACCGAACAAAGAGTTAAACCTATTTATATTGTTCTATTATGCCCCGAGAGTGTATATTGGCAACGTATCGTCGTCTACGTTCACAAGAACCAAAACCGGAACAACATTAGACTACTCAGTTGCGCCCTAACAGTATAACTTTAGAAACAGTACTTTTTCTCATTCAGACAAACGGTGAAACCCAATTATATTGTTCAATTATGCCCGAGAGTGTATATTGGCAACGTATCGTTGTCTACGTTCACAAGAACCAAAACCGGAACATCATTAGACAACTCAGTTGCGCCCTAACAGTATAACTTTGGAAACAGTACTTTTTCTTATTCCACCGATCAAAGAGTAAAACCTAATTATATTGTTCTATTATGCCCCGAGAGTGTATATTGGCAAAATATCGTTGTTTACGTTCACAAGAACCAAAACCGGAACAACATTAGACTACTCAGTTGCGCCCTAACATTATAACTTTGGAAACAGTACTTTTTCTGATTCAACCGAACAAAGAGTGAAACCCAATTATATTGTTCAATTATGCCCCGAGAGTGTATATTGGCAAAATATCGTTGTCCACGTTCACAAGAACCAAAACCGGAACAACATTATACTACTCAGTTGCGCCCTGACAGTATAACTTTAGAAACAGTACTTTTTCTCATTCAACCGAACAAAGAGTGAAACCCAATTATATTGTTCAATTATGCCCCGAGAGTGTATATTGGCAAAATATCGTTGTCTACGTTCACAAGAACCAAAACCGGAACAACATTAGACAACTCAGTTGCGCCCTAACAGTATAACTTTGGAAACAGTACATTTTCCCATTCCACCGAACAAAGAGCAAAACCTAATTATATTGTTCTATTATGCCCCGAGAGTGTATATTGGCAACGTATCGATGTCACCGTTCATAAGAACCAAAACCGAAACAACATTAGACTCCTCCGTTGGGCCCTAACAACATCCCGTTGAAAACAGTACTTTTTCTACTTCAACTGAACAATGTGTAAAACCAAATTATATTGTTCTATTATGCTCCGAGAGTGTATATTGGCAACGTATCGTTGTCTACGTTCACAAGAACAAAAACCGAACAACATTAGACTACTCAGTTGCGCCCTAACAGTATAACTTTAGAAACAGTACTTTTTCTCATTCAACGGAACAAAGAGTGAAACCCAATTATATTGTTCTATTATGCCCCAAGAGTGTATATTGGCAACATATCGTTGTCTACGTTCACAAGAACCAAAACCGAAACAACATTAGAAAACTTAGTTGCGCCCTAACAGTATAACTTTAGAAACAGTTCTTTTTCTCATTCAACCGAACAAAGAGTGAAACCCAATTATATTGTTCTATTATGCCCCGAGAGTGTATATTGGCAACGTATCGTTGTCTACGTTCACAAGAACCAAAACCGGAACAATATTAGACTACTCGTTGCGCCACTAACGGTATAACATTAGAAACGATTACTTTTTCTCATTCAAGAACAAAGAGTGAAACCCAATTATATTGTTCAATTATGCCCGAGAGTGTATATTGGCAACGTATCGTTGTCTACGTTCACAAGAACCAAAATCGGAACAACATTAGAATTCTCGGTTGCTCCTAACGGTATAACTTTAGAAACGTACTTTTTCTCATTCGGTAGAACAAACAGTGAAACCCAATTATATTGTTCAATTATGCCCCGAGAGTGTATATTGGCAACGTATCTTTGTATACGTTCACAAGAACCAAAACCGGGACAACATTAGACTACTCAGTTGCGCCCTAACAGTATAACTTTGGAAACAGTACTTTTTCTTATTCCACCGATCAAAGAGTAAAACCTAATTATATTGTTCTATTATGCCCCGAGAGTGTATATTGGCAACGTATCGTTGTCTACGTTCACAAGAACCAAAACCGGAACAACATTAGACTACTCGATTTGCGCCTAACATTATAACTTTGGAAACGGTACTTTTCCGATTCAACCGAACAAAGAGTGAAACCCAATTATATTGTTCTATTATGCCCCGAGTGTGTATATTGGCAAAATATCGTTGTCTACGTTCACAAGAACCGAAACCGGAACAACATTAGACTACTCAGTTGCGCCCTAACATTATAACATTGGAAACAGTACATTTTCTTATTCAACCGAACAAAGAGTGAAACCCAATTATATAGTTCAATTATGCCCCGAGAGTGTATATTGGCAAAATATCGTTGTCTACGTTCACAAGAACCAAAACCGGAACAACATTAGACTACTCAGTTGCGCCCTAACAGTATAACTTTAGAAACAGTACTTTTTCTCATTCAACCAAACAAAGAGTGAAACCCAATTATATTGTTCAATTATGCCCCGAGAGTGTATATTGGCAAAATATCGTTGTCTACGTTCACAAGAACCAAAACCGGAACAACATTAGACAACTCAGTTGCGCCCTAACAGTATAACTTTGGAAACAGTACATTTTCCCATTCCACCGAACAAAGAGCAAAACCTAATTATATTGTTCTATTATGCCCCGAGAGTGTATATTGGCAACATATCGTTGTCTACGTTCACAAGAACCAAAACCGGAACAACATTAGAAAACTCAGTTGCGCCCTAACAGTATAACTTTAGAAACAGTTCTTTTTCTCATTCAACCGAACAAAGAGTGAAACCCAATTATATTGTTCTATTATGCCCCGAGAGTGTATATTGGCAACGTATCGCTGTCTACGTTCACACGAACCAAAATCGGAACAACATTAGACAACTCAGTTGCGCCCTAACAGTATAACATTAGAAACAGTACTTTTTCTCATTCAACCGAACAAAGAGTGAAACCCAATTATATTGTTCAATTATGCCCCGAGAGTGTATATTGGCAACGTATCGTTGTCTACGTTCACAAGAACCAAAATCGGAACAACATTAGAATTCTCAGTTGCTCCCTAACAGTATAACTTTAGAAACAGTACTTTTTCTCATTCAGCCGAACAAACAGTGAAACCCAATTATATTGTTCAATTATGCCCCGAGAGTGTATATTGGCAACGTATCGTTGTATACGTTCACAAGAACCAAAACCGGGACAACATTAGACTACTCAGTTGCGCCATAACAGTATAACTTTGGAAACAGTACTTTTTCTTATTCCACCGATCAAAGAGTAAAACCTAATTATATAGTTCTATTATGCCCCGAGAGTGTATATTGGCAACGTATCGTTGTCTACGTTCACAAGAACCAAAACCGGAACAACATTAGACTACTCAGTTGCGCCCTAACATTATAACTTTGGAAACGATTTTTCTCGATTCAACCGAACAAAGAGTGAAACCCAATTATATTGTTCTATTATGCCCCGAGAGTGTATATGGGCAAAATATCGTTGTCTACGTTCACAAGAACCGAAACCGAACAACATTAGACTACTCGATTGCGCCTAACATTATAACATTGGAAACAGTACATTTTCTTATTCAACCGAACAAAGAGTGAAACCCAATTATATAGTTCAATTATGCCCCGAGAGTGTATATTGGCAAAATATCGTTGTCTACGTTCACAAGAACCAAAACCGGAACAACATTATACTACTCAGTTGCGCCCTAACAGTATAACTTTAGAAACAGTACTTTTTCTCATTCAACCAAACAAAGAGTGAAACCCAATTATATTGTTCAATTATGCCCCGAGAGTGTATATTGGCAAAATATCGTTGTCTACGTTCACAAGAACCAAAACCGGAACAACATTAGACAACTCAGTTGCGCCCTAACAGTATAACTTTGGAAACAGTACTTTTTCTCATTCAACCGAACAAAGAGCAAAACCTAATTATATTGTTCTATTATGCCCCGAGAGTGTATATTGGCAACGTATCGTTGTCTACGTTCACAAGAACCAAAACCGGAACATCATTAGACTCCTCAGTTGGGCCCTAACGCATCCGTTGGAAACAAGATTTTTCTACTTCAACCGAACAAAGTGTAAAACCAAATTATATTGTTCTATTATGCTCCGAGAGTGTATATTGGCAACGTATCGTTGTCTACGTTCACAAGAACAAAACCGGAACAACATTAGACTACTCAGTTGCGCCCTAACAGTATAACTTTAGAAACAGTACTTTTTCTCATTCAACCGAACAAAGAGTGAAACCCAATTATATTGTTCTATTATGCCCCGAGAGTGTATATTGGCAACGTATCATTGTCTACGTTCACAAGAACCAAAAGAAACAACATTAGAAAACTTAGTTGCGCCATAACGGTATAACTTTAGATACAGCTTCTTTTTCTCATTCAACCGAACAAAGAGTGAAACCCAATTATATTGTTCTATTATGCCCGAGAGTGTATATTGGCAACGTATCGCTACGTTCACACGAACCAAAATCGGAACAACCTTAGACAACTCGGTTGCGCACAACGGTATAACATTAGAAACGATTTTTCTCATTCAACCGAACAAAGAGTGAAACCCAATTATATTGTTCTATTACGCTCCGAGAGTGTATATTGGCAACGTATCGTTGTCTACGTTCACAAGAACCAAAACCGGAACAACATTAGACTACTCAGTTGCGCCATAACAGTATAACTTTGGAAACAGTACTTTTTCTTATTCCACCGATCAAAGAGTAAAACCTAATTATATTGTTCTATTATGCCCCGAGAGTGTATATTGGCAACGTATCGTTGTCTACGTTCACAAGAACCAAAACCGGAACAACATTAGACTACTCAGTTGCTCCTAACAAGTATAACTTTAGAAACGGTACTTTTCTCATTCAAGAACAAACGGTGAAACCCAATTATATTGTTCAATTATGCCCGAGAGTGTATATTGGCAACGTATCGTTGTCTACGTTCACAAGAACCAAAACCGGAACAACATTAGACTACTCAGTTGCGCCCTAACAGTATAACTTTGGAAACAGTACTTTTTCTTATTCCACCGATCAAAGAGTAAAACCTAATTATATTGTTCTATTATGCCCCGAGAGTGTATATTGGCAACGTATCGTTGTCTACGTTCACAAGAACCAAAACCGGAACAACATTAGACTACTCGATTGCGCCTAACATTATAACTTTGGAAACGTACTTTTTCGATTCAACCGAACAAAGAGTGAAACCCAATTATATTGTTCTATTATGCCCCGAGAGTGTATATTGGCAAAATATCGTTGTCTACGTTCACAAGAACCAAAACCGGAACAAAATTAGACTACTCAGTTGCGCCCTAACAGTATAACTTTAGAAACAGTACTTTTTCTCATTCAACCGAATATACAGTGAAACCCAATTATATTGTTCTATTATGCCCCGAGAGTGTATATTGGCAACGTGAGAGTGTATATTGGCAACGTATCGTTGTCTACGTTCACAAGAACCAAAACCGGAACAACATTACACTGCTCAGTTGAGCCCTAACATTATAACTTTAGAAACAGTACTTTTTCTCATTCAACCAAACAAAGAGTGAAACCCAATTATATTGTTCAATTATGCCCCGAGAGTGTACATTGGCAAAATATCGTTGTCTACGTTCACAAGAACCAAAACCGGAACAACATTAGACTACTCAGTTGCGCCCTAACAGTATAACTTTGGAAACAGTACTTTTTCCCATTCCACCGAACAAAGAGCAAAACGTAATTATATTGTTCTATTATGCCCCGAGAGTGTATATTGGCAACGTATCGATGTCACCGTTCACAAGAACCAAAACCGAAACAACATTAGACTCCTCCGTTGGGCCCTAACAGCATCCCGTTGGAAACAGTACTTTTCTACTTCAACTGAACAAAGTGTAAAACCAAATTATATTGTTCTATTATGCTCCGAGAGTGTATATTGGCAACGTATCGTTGTCTACGTTCACAAGAACCAAAATCGGAACAACATTAGACTACTCAGTTGCGCCCTAACATTATAACTTTGGAAACAAGATTTTTCTCATTTAACCGAACAAAGAGTGAAACCTAATTATATTGTTCTATTATGCCCCGAGAGTGTATATTGGCAACATATCGTTGTCTACGTTCACAAGAACCAAAACCGGAACAACATTAGAAAACTTAGTTGCGCCATAACAGTATAACTTTAGATACAGTTCTTTTTCTCATTCAACCGAACAAAGAGTGAAACCCAATTATATTGTTCTATTATGCCCCGAGAGTGTATATTGGCAACGTATCGCTGTCTTCGTTTACACGAACCAAAATCGGAACAACATTAGACAACTCAGTTGCGCCCTAACAGTATAACATTAGAAACAGTACTTTTTCTCATTCAACCGAACAAAGAGTGAAACCCAATTATATTGTTCAATTATTTCCCGAGAGTGTATATTGGCAACGTATCGTTGTCTACGTTCAAAAGAACCAAAACCGGAACATCATTAGACTACTCAGTTGCGCCCTAACAGTATAACTTTAGAAACAGTACTTTTTCTCATTCAACCGAACAAAGAGTGAAACCTAATTATATTGTTCTATTATGCCCCGAGAGTGTATATTGGCAACGTATCGTCGTCACGTTCACAAGAACCAAACCGAACAACATTAGACTACTCGGTTGCTCCTAACAAGTATAACTTTAGAAACAAGACTTTTTCTCATTCGGTAGAACAAACGGTGAAACCCAATTATATTGTTCAATTATGCCCGAGAGTGTATATTGGCAACGTATCGTTGTCTACGTTCACAAGAACCAAAGCCGAACAACATTAGACTACTCGGTTGCGCCCTAACAAGTATAACTTTGGAAACGGACTTTTTCTTATTCCACCGATCAAAGAGTAAAACCTAATTATATTGTTCTATTATGCCCCGAGAGTGTATATTGGCAACGTATCGTTGTCTACGTTCACAAGAACCAAAACCGAACAACATTAGACTACTCAGTTGCGCCCTAACATCCCGTTGGAAACGATTTTTCTACTTCAACTGAACAAAGTGTAAAACCAAATTATATTGTTCTATTATGCTCCGAGAGTGTATATTGGCAACGTATCGTTGTCTACGTTCACAAGAACAAAAACCGGAACAACATTAGACTACTAAGTTGCGCCCTAACAGTATAACTTTAGAAACAGTACTTTTTCTCATTCAACGGAACAAAGAGTGAAACCCAATTATATTGTTCTATTATGCCCCGAGAGTGTATATTGGCAACATATCGTTGTCTACGTTCACAAGAACCAAAACCGGAACAACATTAGACTACTCAGTTGCGCCCTAACAGTATAACTTTAGAAACACTACTTTTTCTCATTCAACCGAACAAAGAGTGAAACCCAATTATATTGTTCTATTATGCCCCGAGAGTGTATATTGGCAAAATATCGTTGTCTACGTTCACAAGAACCAAAACCGAAACAACATTAGACAACTCAGTTGCGCCCTAACAGTATAACTTTGGAAACAGTACATATTCCCATTCCACCGAACAAAGAGCAAAACCTAATTATATTGTTCTATTATACCCCGAGAGTGTATATTGGCAACGTATCGTTGTCTACGTTCACAAGAACCAAAACCGGAACAACATTAGACTCCTCCGTTGGGCCCTAACAGCATCCCGTTGGAAACAGTACTTTTTCTACTTCAACTGAACAAAGTGTAAAACCAAATTATATTGTTCTATTATGCTCCGAGAGTGTATATTGGCAACGTATCGTTGTCTACGTTCACAAGAACAAAAACCGGAACAACATTAGACTACTCAGTTGCGCCCTAACAGTATAACTTTAGAAACAGTACTTTTTCTCATTCAACCGAACAAAGAGTGAAACCCAATTATATTGTTCTATTATGCCCCAAGAGTGTATATTGGCAACATATCGTTGTCTACGTTCACAAGAACCAAAACCGAAACAACATTAGAAAACTTAGTTGCGCCATAACAGTATAACTTTAGATACAGTTCTTTTTCTCATTCAACCGAACAAAGAGTGAAACCCAATTATATTGTTCTATTATGCCCCGAGAGTGTATATTGGCAACGTATCGCTGTCTACGTTCACACGAACCAAAATCGGAACAACATTAGACAACTCAGTTGCGCCCTAACAGTATAACATTAGAAACAGTACTTTTTCTCATTCAACCGAACAAAGAGTGAAACCCAATTATATTGTTCAATTATGCCCCGAGAGTGTATATTGGCAACGTATCGTTGTCTACGTTCACAAGAACCAATACCGGAACATCATTAGACTACTCAGTTGCACCCTAACAGTATAACTTTGGAAACAGTACTTTTTCTTATTCCACCGATCAAAGAGTAAAACCTAATTATATTGTTCTATTATGCCCCGAGAGTGAATATTGGCAACGGATCGCTGTCTACGTTCACAAGAACCAAAACCGGAACAACATTAGACTACTCAGTTGCTCCCTAACAGTATAACTTTAGAAACAGTACTTTTTCTCATTCAACCGAACAAAGAGTGAAACCCAATTATATTGTTCTATTATGCCCCGAGAGTGTATATTTGCAACGTATCGTTGTCTACGTTCACAAGAACCAAAACCGGAACAACATTAGACTACTCAGTTGCGCCCTAACAGTATAACTTTAGAAACAGTACTTTTTCTCATTCCACCGATCAAAGAGTAAAACCTAATTATATTGTTCTATTATGCCCCGAGAGTGTATATTGGCAACGTATCGTTGTCTACGTTCACAAGAACCAAAACCGGAACAACATTAGACTACTCAGTTGCGCCCTAACATTATAACTTTGGAAACAGTACTTTTTCTGATTCAACCGAACAAAGAGTGAAACCCAATTATATTGTTCTATTATGCCCCGAGAGTGTATATTGGCAAAATATCGTTGTCTACGTTCACAAGAACCAAAACCGGAACAACATTAGACTACTCAGTTGCGCCCTAACATTATAACTTTAGAAACAGTACTTTTTCTCATTCAACCGAACAAAGAGTGAAACCCAATTATATTGTTCTATTATGCCCCGAGAGTGTATATTGGCAACGTATCGTTGTCTACGTTCACACGAACCAAAACCGGAACAACATTAGACAACTCAGTTGCGCCCTAACAGTATAACATTAGAAACAGTACTTTTTCTCATTCAACCGAACAAAGAGTGAAACCCAATTATATTGTTCAATTATGCCCCGAGAGTGTATATTGGCAACGTATCGTTGTCTACGTTCACAAGAACCAAAACCAGAACAACATTAGACTACTCAGTTGCGCCCTAACAGTATAACTATGGAAACAGTACTTTTTCTCATTCCACCGAACAAAGAGCAAAACCAAAATATATTGTTCTATTATGCCCAGAGAGTGTATATTGGCAACGTATCGATGTCACCGTTCACAAGAACCAAAACCGAAACAACATTAGACTCCTCCGTTGGGCCCTAACAGCATCCCGTTGGAAACAGTACTTTTTCTAGTTCAACTGAACAAAGTGTAAAACCAAATTATATTGTTCTATTATGCTCCGAGAGTGTATATTGGCAACGTATCGTTGTCTACGTTCACAAGAACCAAAACCAAAACAACATTAGACTACTCAGTTGCGCCCTAACAGTATAACTTTAGAAATAGTACTTTTTCTCATTCAACGGAACAAAGAGTGAAACCCAATTATATTGTTCTATTATGCCCCAAGAGTGTATATTGGCAACATATCATTGTCTACGTTCACAAGAACCAAAACCGAAAAAACATTAGAAAACTTAGTTGCGCCATAACAGTATAACTTTAGATACAGTTCTTTTTCTCATTCAACCGAACAAAGAGTGAAACCCAATTATATTGTTCTATTATGCCCCGAGAGTGTATATTGGCAACGTATCGTCTACGTTCACAAGAACCAAAATCGGAACAACCTTAGACAACTCAGTTGCGCCCTAACAGTATAACATTAGAAACAGTACTTTTTCTCATTCAACCGAACAAAGGATGAAACCCAATTATATTGTTCAATTATTTCCCGAGAGTGTATATTGGCAACGTATCGTTGTCTACGTTCACAAGAACCAAAACCGGAACATCATTAGACTACTCAGTTGCGCCCTAACAGTATAACTTTGGAAACAGTACTTTTTCTTATTCCACCGATCAAAGAGTAAAACCTAATTATATTGTTCTATTATGCCCCGAGAGTGTATATTGGCAACGTATCGCTGTCTACGTTCACAAGAACCAAAACCGGAACAACATTAGACTACTCAGTTGCTCCCTAACAGTATAACTTTAGAAACAGTACTTTTTCTCATTCAGCCGAACAAAGAGTAAAACCTAATTATATTGTTCTATTATGCCCCGAGAGTGTAAATTTGCAACGTATCGATGCCAACGTGCACCAGAACCAAAACCGAACAACATTAGACTACTCGGTTAACTAACAGTATAACTTTAGAAACAGTACTTTTTCTTATTCCACCGAACAAAGAGTAAAACCTAATTATATTGTTCTATTATGCCCTGAGAGTGTATATTGGCAACGTATCGTTGTCTACGTTCACAAGAACCAAAACCGGAACAACATTAGACAACTCAGTTGCGCCCTAACATTATAACTTTGGAAACAGTACTTTTTCTGATTCAACCGAACAAAGAGTGAAACCCAATTATATTGTTCTATTATGCCCCGAGAGTGTATATTGGCAAAATATCGTTGTCTACGTTCACAAGAACCAAAACCGGAACAACATTAGACTACTCAGTTGCGCCCTAACATTATAACTTTGGAAACAAGATTTTTTACGATTCAACCGAACAAAGAGTGAAACCCAATTATATTGTTCAATTATGCCCCGAGAGTGTATATTGGCAAAATATCGTTGTCCACGTTCACAAGAACCAAAACCGGAACAACATTATACTACTCAGTTGCGCCCTAACAGTATAACTTTAGAAACAGTACTTTTTCTCATTCAACCGAACAAAGAGTGAAACCCAATTATATTGTTCAATTATGCCCCGAGAGTGTACATTGGCAAAATATCGTTGTCTACGTTCACAAGAACCAAAACCGGAACAATATTAGACAACTCAGTTGCGCCCTAACAGTATAACTTTGGAAACAGTACATTTTCCCATTCCACCGAACAAAGAGCAAAACGTAATTATATTGTTCTATTATGCCCCGAGAGTGTATATTGGCAACGTATCGATGTCACCGTTCACAAGAACCAAAACCGAAACAACATTAGACTCCTCCGTTGGGCCCTAACAGCATCCCGTTGGAAACGCATTTTTCTACTTCAAGTGAACAAAGAGTAAAACTAAATTATATTGTTCTATTACGCTCCGAGAGTGTATATTGGCAACGTATCGTTGTCTACGTTCACAAGAACAAAACCGGAACAACATTAGACTACTAAGTTGCGCCCTAACAGTATAACTTTAGAAACAGTACTTTTTCTCATTCAACCGAACAAAGAGTGAAACCCAATTATATTGTTCTATTATGCCCCAAGAGTGTATATTGGCAACATATCGTTGTCTACGTTCACAAGAACCAAAACCGAAACAACATTAGAAAACTCAGTTGCGCCCTAACAGTATAACTTTAGAAACAGTTCTTTTTCTCATTCAACCGAACAAAGAGTGAAACCCAATTATATTGTTCTATTATGCCCCGAGAGTGTATATTGGCAACGTATCGCTGTCTACGTTCACACGAACCAAAATCGGAACAACATTAGACAACCCAGTTGCGCCCTAACAGTATAACATTAGAAACAGTACTTTTTCTCATTCAACCGAACAAAGAGTGAAACCCAATTATATTGTTCTATTATGCCCCGAGAGTGTATATTGGCAACGTATCGTTGTCTACGTTCACAAGAACCAAAATCGGAACATCATTAGACTACTCAGTTGCGCCCTAACAGTATAACTTTGGAAACAGTACTTTTTCTTATTCCACCGATCAAAGAGTAAAACCTAATTATATTGTTCTATTATGCCCGGAGAGGGTATATTAGCAACGTATCGCTGTCTACGTTCACAAGAACCAAAACCAGAACAACATTAGAATTCTCAGTTGCTCCCTAACAGTATAACTTTAGAAACAGTACTTTTTCTCATTCAGCCGAACAAACAGTGAAACCCAATTATATTGTTCAATTATGCCCCGAGAGTGTATATTGGCAACGTATCGTTGTATACGTTCACAAGAACCAAAACCGGGACAACATTAGACTACTCAGTTGCGCCCTAACAGTATAACTTTGGAAACAGTACTTTTTCTTATTCCACCGATCAAAGAGTAAAACCTAATTATATTGTTCTCTTATGCCCCGAGAGTGTATATTGGCAACGTATCGTTGTCTACGTTCACAAGAACCAAAACCGGAACAACATTAGACTACTCAGTTGCGCCCGAACATTATAACTTTGGAAACAAGATTTTTCTCGATTCAACCGAACAAAGAGTGAAACCCAATTATATTGTTCTATTATGCCCCGAGAGTGTATATTGGCAAAATATCGTTGTCTACGTTCACAAGAACCGAAACCGAAACAACATTAGACTACTCAGTTGCGCCCTAACATTATAACTTTGGAAACAGTACATTTTCTTATTCAACCGAACAAAGAGTGAAACCCAATTATATTGTTCAATTATGCCCCGAGAGTGTATATTGGCAAAATATCGTTGTCTACGTTCACAAGAACCAAAACCTAACAACATTAGACAACTCGGATTGCGCCTAACAAGATAACTTTGGAAACAGACATTTTCCCATTCCACCGAACAAAGAGCAAAACCTAATTATATTGTTCTATTATGCCCCGAGAGTGTATATTGGCAACGTATCGATGTCACCGTTCACGAGAACCAAAACCGAAACAACATTAGACTCCTCCGTTGGGCCCTAACAGCATCCCGTTGGGCCCTAACAGCATCCCGTTGGACAAAGTACTTTTTCTACTTCAACTGAACAAAGTGTAAAACCAAATTATATTGTTCTATTATGCTCCGAGAGTGTATATTGGCAACGTATCGTTGTCTACGTTCACAAGAATAAAAACCGGAACAACATTAGACTACTAAGTTGCGCCCTAACAGTATAACTTTAGAAACAGTACTTTTTCTCATTCAACGGAACAAAGAGTGAAACCCAATTATATTGTTCTATTATGCCCCAAGAGTGTATATTGGCAACATATCGTTGTCTACGTTCACAAGAACCAAAACCGAAACAACATTAGAAAACTCAGTTGCGCCCTAACAGTATAACTTTAGAAACAGTTCTTTTTCTCATTCAACCGAACAAAGAGTGAAACCCAATTATATTGTTCTATTATGCCCCGAGAGTGTATATTGGCAACGTATCTCTGTCTACGTTCACACGAACCAAAATCGGAACAACATTAGACAACTCGATTGCGCCTAACAACGATATAACATTAGAAACGATTTTTCTCATTCAACCGAACACAGAGTGAAACCCAATTATATTGTTCAATTATGCCCCGAGAGTGTATATTGGCAACGTATCGTTGTCTACGTTCACAAGAACCAAAACCGGAACAACATTAGACTACTCAGTTGCGCCCTAACAGTATAACTTTGGAAACAGTACTTTTTCTTATTCCACCGATCAAAGAGTAAAACCTAATTATATTGTTCTATTATGCCCCGGGAGGGTATATTGGCAACGTATCGCTGTCTACGTTCATAAGAACCAAAACCGGAACAACATTAGACTACTCAGTTGCTCCCTAACAGTATAACTTTAGAAACAGTACTTTTTCTCATTCAGCCGAACAAACAGTGAAACCCAATTATATTGTTCAATTATGCCCCGAGAGTGTATATTGGCAACGTATCGTTGTATACGTTCACAAGAACCAAAACCGGGACAACATTAGACTACTCAGTTGCGCCCTAACAGTATAACTTTGGAAACAGTACATTTTCCCATTCCACCGAACAAAGAGCAAAACCTAATTATATTGTTCTATTATGCCCCGAGAGTGTATATTGGCAACGTATCGATGTCACCGTTCACAAGAACCAAAACCGAAACAACATTAGACTCCTCCGTTGGGCCCTAACAGCATCCCGTTGGAAACGATTTTTCTACTTCAACCGAACAAAGTGTAAAACCAAATTATATAGTTCTATTATGCCCCGAGAGTGTATATTGGCAACGTATCGTTGTCTACGTTCACAAGAACAAAAACCGGAACAACACAAGACTACTCAGTTGCGCCCTAACAGTATAACTTTGGAAACAGTACTTTTTCTCATTCAACCGAACAAAGAGTGAAACCCAATTATATTCTTCTATTATGCCCCAAGAGTGTATATTGGCAACATATCGTTGTCTACGTTCACAAGAACCAAAACCGAAACAACATTAGAAAACTTTGTTGCGCCCTAACAGTATAACTTTAGAAACAGTACTTTTTCTCATTCAACCGAACAAAGAGTGAAACCCAATTATATTGTTCTATTATGCCCCGAGAGTGTATATTGGCAACGTATCGTTGTCTACGTTTACAAGAACCAAAACCGGAACAACATTAGACTACTCAGTTGCGCCCTAACAGTATAACTTTGGAAACAGTACTTTTTCTTATTCCACCGATCAAAGAGTAAAACCGAATTATATTGTTCTATTATGCCCCGGGAGGGTATATTGGCAACGTATCGCTGTCTACGTTCACAAGAACTAAAACCGGAACAACATTAGACTACTCAGTTGCTCCCTAACAGTATAACTTTAGAAACAGTACTTTTTCTCATTCAACCGAACAAAGAGTGAAACCCAATTATATTGTTCAATTATGCCCCGAGAGTGTATATTGGCAACGTATCGTTGTATACGTTCACAAGAACCAAAACCGGGACAACATTAGACTACTCAGTTGCGCCCTAACAGTATAACTTTGGAAACAGTACTTTTTTTTATTCCACCGATCATAGAGTAAAACCTAATTATATTGTTCTATTATGCCCCGAGAGTGTATATTGGCAACGTATCGTTGTCTACGTTCACAAGAACCAAAACCGGAACAACATTAGACTACTCAGTTGCGCCCTAACATTATAACTTTAGAAACGATTTTTCCGATTCAACCGAACAAAGAGTGAAACCCAATTATATTGTTCTATTATGCCCCGAGAGTGTATATTGGCAACGTATCGTTGTCTACGTTCACAAGAACAAAAACCGGAACAACATTAGACTACTCAGTTGCGCCCTAACATTATAACTTTGGAAACAGTACTTTTTCTGATTCAACCGAACAAAGAGTGAAACCCAATTATATTGTTCAATTATGCCCCGAGAGTGTATATTGGCAAAATATCGTTGTCTACGTTCACAAGAACCAAAACCGGAACAACATTAGACAACTCAGTTGCGCCCTAACAGTATATCTTTGGAAACAGTACATTTTCCCATTCCACCGAACAAAGAGCAAAACCTAATTATATTGTTCTATTATGCCCCGAGAGTGTATATTGGCAACGTATCGATGTCACCGTTCACAATAACCAAAATCGAAACAACATTAGACTCCCCCGTTGGGCCCTAACAGCATCCCGTTGGAAACAGTACTTTTTCTACTTCAACTGAACAAAGTGTAAAACCAAATTATATTGTTCTATTATGCTCCGAGAGTGTATATTGGCAACGTATCGTTGTCTACGTTCACAAGAACAAAAACCGGAACAACATTAGACTACTCAGTTGCGGTATAACTTTAGAAACGATTTTTCTCATTCAACGGAACAAAGAGTGAAACCCAATTATATTGTTCTATTATGCCCCAAGAGTGTATATTGGCAACATATCGTTGTCTACGTTCACAAGAACCAAAACCGAAACAACATTAGAAAACTTTGTTGCGCCCTAACAGTATAACTTTAGAAACAGTTCTTTTTCTAATTCAACCGAACAAAGAGTGAAACCCAATTATATTGTTCTATTATGCCCCGAGAGTGTATATTGGCAACGTATCGCTGTCTACGTTCACACGAACAAAAATCGGAACAACATTAGACAACTCAGTTGCGCCCCAACAGCATAACATCAGAAATAGTACTTTTTCTCATTCTACCGAACAAAGAGTGAAACCCAATTATATTGTTCAATTATGCCCCGAGAGTGTATATTGGCAACGTATCGTTGTCTACGTTCACAAGAACCAAAACCGGAACATCATTAGACTACTCGTTGCGCCCTAACAAGTACAACTTTGGAAACAAAGATTTCTTATTCCACCGAACAAAGAGTAAAACCTAATTATATTGTTCTATTATGCCCCGAGAGTGTATATTGGCAACGTATCATTGTCTACGTTCACAAGAACCAAAACCGGAACAACATTAGACTACTCAGTTGCTCCCTAACAGTATAACTTTAGAAACAGTACTTTTTGTCATTCAGCCGAACAAACAGTGAAACCCAATTATATTGTTCAATTATGCCCCGAGAGTGTATATTGGAAACGTATCGTTGTATACGTTCACAAGAACCAAAACCGGAACAACATTAGACTACACAGTTGCGCCCTAACAGTATAACTTTGGAAACAGTACTTTTTCTTATTCCACCGATCAAAGAGTAAAACCTAATTATATTGTTCTATTATGCCCCGAGAGTGTATATTGGCAACGTATCGTTGTCTACGTTCACAAGAACCAAAACCGGAACAACATTAGACTACTCAGTTGCGCCCTAACATTATAACTTTGGAAACAGTACTTTTTCTGATTCAACCGAACAAAGAGTGAAACCCAATTATATTGTTCTATTATGCCCCGAGAGTGTATATTGGCAAAATATCGTTGTCTACGTTCACAAGAACCAAAACCGGAACAACATTAGACTACTCTCAACATTATAACTTTGGAAACAAGATTTTTTCTGATTCAACCGAACAAAGAGTGAAACCCGATTATATTGTTCAATTATGCCCCGAGAGTGTATATTGGCAAAATATCGTTGTCTACGTTCACAAGAACCAAAACCGGAACAACATTATACTACTCAGTTGCGCCCTAACAGTATAACTTTAGAAACAGCACTTTTTCTCATTCAACCAAACAAATAGTGAAACCCAATTATATTGTTCAATTATGCCCCGAGAGTGTATATTGGCAAAATAAAGTTGTCTACGTTCACAAGAACCAAAACCGGAACAACATTAGACAACTCTGTTGCGCCCTAACAGTATATCTTTGGAAACAGTACATTTTCCCATTCCACCGAACAAAGAGCAAAACCTAATTATATTGTTCTATTATGCCCCGAGAGTGTATATTGGCAACGTATCGATGTCACCGTTCACAATAACCAAAATCGAAACAACATTAGACTCCCCCGTTGGGCCCTAACGATCCCGTTGGAAAGCAATTACTTTTCTACTTCAACCGAACAAAGAGTGAAACCCAATTATATTGTTCTATTATGCTCCGAGAGTGTATATTGGCAACGTATCGTTGTCTACGTTCACAAGAACAAAAACCGAAACAACATTAGACTACTAAGTTGCGCCCTAACAGTATAACTTTAGAAACAGTACTTTTTCTCATTCAACCGAACAAAGAGTGAAACCCAATTATATTGTTCTATTATGCCCCAAGAGTGTATATTGGCAACATATCGTTGTCTACGTTCACAAGAACCAAAACCGGAAGAACATTAGACTACTCAGTTGCGCCCTAACAGTATAACTTTAGAAACACTACTTTTTCTAATTCAACCGAACAAAGAGTGAAACCCAATTATATTGTTCTATTATGCCCCGAGAGTGTATATTGGCAACGTATCGCTGTCTACGTTCACACGAACAAAAATCGGAACAACATTAGACAACTCAGTTGCGCCCCAAGAGCATAACATCAGAAATAGTACTTTTTCTCATTCAACCGAACAAAGAGTGAAACCCAATTATATTGTTCAATTATGCCCCGAGAGTGTATATTGGCAACGTATCGTTGTCTACGTTCACAAGAACCAAAACCGGAACATCATTAGACTACTCAGTTGCGCCCTAACAGTACAACTTTGGAAACAGTACTTTTTCTTATTCCAACGATCAAAGAGTAAAACCTAATTATATTGTTCTATTATGCCCCGAGAGTGTATATTGGCAACGTATCGCTGTCTACGTTCACACGAACCAAAATCGGAACAACATTAGACAACTCAGTTGCGCCCTAACAGTATAACATTAGAAACAGTAATTTTTCTCATTCAACCGAACAAAGAGTGAAACCCAATTATATTGTTCTATTATGCCCCGAGAGTGTATATTTGCAACGTATCGTTGTCTACGTTGACAAGAACCGAAACCGGAACAACATTAGACTACTCAGTTGCGCCCTAACAGTATAACTTTAGAAACAGTACTTTTTCTCATTCAACCGAACAAAGTGTAAAACCAAATTATATTGTTCTATTATGCTCCGAGAGTGTATATTGGCAACGTATCGTTGTCTGCATTCACAAGAACAAAAACCGGAACAACATTAGACTACTAAGTTGCGCCCTAACAGTATAACTTTAGAAACAGTACTTTTTCTCATTCAACGGAACAAAGAGTGAAACCCAATTATATTGTTCTATTATGCCCCAAGAGAGTATATTGGCAACATATCGTTGTCTACGTTCACAAGAACCAAAACCGAAACAACATTAGAAAACTTAGTTGCGCCATAACAGTATAACTTTAGATACAGTTCTTTTTCTCATTCAACCGAACAAAGATTGAAACCCAATTATATTGTTCTATTATGCCCCGAGAGTGTATATTGGCAACGTATCGCTGTCTACGTTCACAAGAACCAAAATCGGAACAACATTAGACAACTCAGTTGCGCCCTAACGTCATAACATTAGAAATGACTTTTTCTCATTCAACCGAACAAAGAGTGAAACCCAATTATATTGTTCAATTATTTCGAGAGTGTATATTGGCAACGTATCGTTGTCTACATTCACAAGAACCAAAACCGGAACAACATTAGACTACTCAGTTGCGCCCTAACAGTATAACTTTGGAAATAGTACTTTTTCTTATTCCACCGATCAAAGAGTAAAACCTAATTATATTGTTCTATTATGCCCCGAGAGTGTATATTGGCAACGTATCGCTGTCTACGTTCACAAGAACCAAAACCGGAACAACATTAGACTACTCAGTTGCTCCCTAACAGAATAACTTTAGAAACAGTACTTTTCTCATTCAAACAAACGGTGAAACCCAATTATATTGTTCAATTATGCCCGAGAGTGTATATTGGCAACGTATCGTTGTCTACGTTCACAAGAACCAAACCGAACAACATTAGACTACTCAGTTGCGCCCTAACAGTATAACTTTGGAAACAGTACTTTTTCTTATTCCACCGATCAAAGAGTAAAACCTAATTATATTGTTCTATTATGCCCCGAGAGTGTACATTGGCAACGTATCGTTGTCTACGTTCACAAGAACCAAAACCGGAACAACATTAGACTACTCAGTTGCGCCCTAACATTATAACTTTGGAAACAGTACTTTTTCTGATTCAACCGAACAAAGAGTGAAACCCAATTATATTGTTCTATTATGCCCCGAGAGTGTATATTGGCAAAATATCGTTGTCTACGTTCACAAGAACCAAAACCGGAACAACATTAGACTACTCAGTTGCGCCCTAACATTATAACTTTAGAAACAGTACTTTTTCTCATTCAACCGAACAAAGAGTGAAACCCAATTATATTGTTCTATTATGCCCCGAGAGTGTATATTGGCAACGTATCGCTGTCTACGTTCACACGAACCAAAATCGGAACAACATTAGACAACTCAGTTGCGCCCTAACAGTATAACATTAGAAACAGTACTTTTTCTCATTCAACCGAACAAAGAGTGAAACCCAATTATATTGTTCAATTTTTCCCCGAGAGTGTATATTGGCAACGTATCGTTGTCTACGTTCACAAGAACCAAAATCGGAACATCATTAGACTACTCAGTTGCGCCCTAACAGTATAACTTTGGAAACAGTACTTTTTCTTATTCCACCGATCAAAGAGTAAAACCTAATTATATTGTTCTATTATGCCCCGAGAGAGTATATTAGCAACGTATCATTCTACGTTCACAAGAACCAAAACCGAACAACATTAGACTACTCGGTTGCTCACTAACGGTATAACTTTAGAAACAAGATTTTTTCTCATTCGGTAGAACAAACAAGAAACCCTATTATATTGTTCAATTATGCCCCGAGAGTGTATATTGGCAACGTATCGTTGTATACGTTCACAAGAACGAAAACCGGGTCAACATTAGACTACTCAGTTGCGCCCTAACAGTATAACTTTGGAAACAGTACTTTTTCTTATTCCACCGATCAAAGAGTAAAACCGAATTATATTGTTCTATTATGCCCCGAGAGTGTATATTGGCAACGTATCGCTGTCTACGTTCACAAGAACCAAAACCGGAACAACATTAGACTACTCAGTTGCTCACTAACAGTATAACTTTAGAAACAGTACTTTTTCTCATTCAGCCGAACAAACAGTGAAACCCAATTATATTGTTCAATTATGCCCCGAGAGTGTATATTGGCAACGTATCGTTGTCTACGTTCACAAGAACCAAAACCGAACAACATTAGACTAATCATTTTCCCCCTAACAGTATAACTTTTGAAACAAGACTTTTTCCCAATCCACCGAACAAAGAATAAAAACCTAATTATATTGTTCTATTATGCCCCGAGAGTGTATATTGGCAACGTATCGTTGTCTACGTTCACAAGAACCAAAACCGGACCAACATTAGACTACTCTGTTGCGCCCTAACATTATAACTTTGGAAACAGTACTTTTTCTCATTCAATCGAACAAAGAGTAAAACCTAATTATATTGTTCTATTACGCCCCGAGAGTGTATATTGGCAAAATATCGTTGTCTACGTTCACAAGAACCAAAACCGGAACAACATTAGACTACTCAGTTGCGCCCTAACATTATCACTTTGGAAACGATTTTTTCGATTCAACCGAACAAAGAGTGAAACCCAATTATATTGTTCAATTATGCCCGAGAGTGTATATTGGCAAAATATCGTTGTCTACGTTCACAAGAACCAAAAGGAACAACATTATACTACTCGATTGCGCCGACGGTATAACTTTAGAAACAAGATTTTTTCTCATTCAACCAAACAAAGAGTGAAACCCAATTATATTGTTCAATTATGCCCGAGAGTGTATATTGGCAAAATATCGTTGTCTACGTTCACAAGAACCAAAACCGAACAACATTAGACAACTCGGTTGCGCCTAACAAAGATAACTTTGGAAACAAGACATTTTCCCATTCCACCGAACAAAGAGCAAAACCTAATTATATTGTTCTATTATGCCCCGAGAGTGTATATTGGCAACGTATCGATGTCACCGTTCACAAGAACCAAAACCGAAACAACATTAGACTCCTCCGTTGGGCCCTAACAAAGATCCGTTGGAAACGCATACTTTTCTACTTCAACTGAACAAAGTGTAAAACCAAATTATATTGTTCTATTATGCTCCGAGAGTGTATATTGGCAAAGTATCGTTGTCTACGTTCACAAGAACAAAAACAGGAACAACATTAGACTACTAAGTTGCGCCCTAACAGTATAACTTTAGAAATAGTACTTTTTCTCATTCAACGGAACAAAGAGTGAGACCCAATTATATTGTTCTATTATGCCCCAAGAGTGTATATTGGCAACATATCGTTGTCTACGTTCACAAGAACCAAAACCAAAACAACATTAGAAAACTTAGTTGCGCCCTAACAGTATAACTTTAGAAACAGTACTTTTTCTCATTCAACCGAACAAAGAGTGAAACCTAATTATATAGTTCTATTATGCCCCGAGAGTGTATATTGGCAACGTATCGTTGTCTACGTTCACACAAACCAAAATCGGAACAACATTAGACAACTCAGTTGCGCCCTAACAGTATAACATTAGAAACAGTACTTTTTCTCATTCAACCGAACAAAGAGTGAAACCCAATTATTTTGTTCAATTATGCCCCGAGAGTGTATATTGGCAACGTATCGTTGTCTACGTTCACAAGAACCAAAATCGGAACATCATTAGACTACTCGATTGCGCCTAACGGTATAACTTTGGAAACGATACTTTTCTTATTCCACCGATCAAAGAGTAAAACCTAATTATTTTGTTCTATTACGCCCCGAGAGTGTAAATTTGCAACCTATCGATGCCAACGTTCACAAGAACCAAAACGGGACCAACATTAGACTACTCGGTTGCTCCTAACAAGATAACTTTAGAAACAAGATTTTTCTCATTCAAACAACAAACAATTATATTGTTCTATTATGCCCCGAGAGTGTATATTGGCAACGTATCGTTGTCTACGTTCACAAGAACCAAAACCGGAACAACATTAGACTACTCAGTAGCGCCCTAACAATATAACTTTAGAAACAGTACTTTTTCTCATTCAACCGAACAAAGAGTAAAACCTAATTATATAGTTCTATTATGCCCCGAGAGTGTATATTGGCAACGTATCGTTGTCTACGTTCACAAGAACCAAAACCGGAACAACATTAGACTACTCAGTTGCGCCCTAACATTATAACTTTGGAAACAGTACTTTTTCTGATTCAACCGAACAAAGAGTGAAACCCAATTATATTGTTCTATTATGCCCCGAGAGTGTATATTGGCAAAATATCGTTGTCTACGTTCACAAGAACCGAAACCGGAACAACATTAGACTACTCAGTTGCGCCCTAACACTATAACTTTGGAAACAGTACTTTTTCTCATTCAACCGAACAAAGAGTGAAACCCAATTATATTGTTCAATTATGCCCCGAGAGTGTATATTGGCAAAATATCGTTGTCTACGTTCACAAGAACCAAAACCGGAACAACATTATACTACTCAGTTGCGCCCAAACAGTATAACTTTGGAAACAGTACATTTTCCCATTCCACCGAACAAAGAGCAAAACCTAATTATATTGTTCTATTATGCCCCGAGAGTGTATATTGGCAACGTATCGATGTCACCGTTCACAAGAACCAAAACCGAAACAACATTAGACTACTCAGTTGCGCCCTAACAGTATAACTTTAGAAACAGTACTTTTTCTCATTCAACCGAACAAAGTGTGAAACCCAATTATATTGTTCTATTATGCCCCGAGAGTGTATATTGGCAACGTATCGTTGTCTACGTTCACAAGAACAAAAACCGGAACAACATTAGACTGCACAGTTGCTCCCTAACAGTATAACTTCAGAAACAGTACTTTTTCTCATTCAACGGAACAAAGAGTGAGACCCAATTATATTGTTCTATTATGCCCCAAGAGTGTATATTGGCAACATATCGTTGTCTACGTTCACAAGAACCAAAACCGAAACAACATTAGAAAACTTAGTTGCGCCCTAACAGTATAACTTTAGAAACAGTTCTTTTTCTCATTCAACCGAACAAAGAGTGAAACCCAATTATATTGTTCTATTATGCCCCGAGAGTGTATATTGGCAACGTATCATTGTCTACGTTCACAAGAACCAAAACAGGAACAACATTAGACAACTCGATTGCGCCCTAACGTATAACATTAGAAAGCAGATTTTTCTCATTCAACCGAACAAAGAGTGAAACCCAATTATATTGTTCAATTATGCCACGAGAGTGTATATTGGCAACGTATCGTTGTCTACGTTCACAAGAACCAAAACCGGAACATCATTAGACTACTCAGTTGCGCCCTAACAGTATAACTTTGGAAACAGTACTTTTTCTTATTCCACCGATCAAAGAGTAAAACCTAATTATATTGTTCTATTATGCCCCGGGAGGGTATATTGGCAACGTATCGCTGTCTACGTTCACAAGAACCAAAACCGGAACAACATTAGACTACTCAGTTGCTCCCTAACAGTATAACTTTAGAAACAAGATTTTTCTCATTCAGAACAAACGGTGAAACCCAATTATATTGTTCTATTATGCCCCGAGAGTGTATATTGGCAACGTATCGTTGTCTACGTTCACAAGAACCAAAACCGGACAACAATTGACTACTCAGTTGCGCCCTAACAGTATAACTTTGGAAACAGTACTTTTTCTTATTCCACCGATCAAAGAGTAAAACCTAATTATATTGTTCTATTATGCCCCGATAGTGTATATTGGCAAAATATCGTTGTCTACGTTCACAAGAACAAAAACCGGAACAACATTAGTCTACTCAGTTGCGCCCTAACAGTATAACTTTGGAAACAGTACTTTTTCTGATTCAACCGAACAAAGAGTGAAACCCAATTATATTGTTCTATTATGCCCCGAGAGTGTATATTGGCAACGTATCGTTGTCTAAGTTCACAAGAACCAAAACCGGAACAACATTATACTACTCAGTTGCGCCCTAACAGTATAACTTTAGAAACAGTACTTTTTCTCATTCAACCAAACAAAGAGTGAAACCCAATTATATTGTTCAATTATAATCCCCGAGAGTGTCTATTGGCAAAATATCGTTGTCTACGTTCACAAGAACCAAAACCGGAACAACATTAGACAACTCAGTTGCGCCCTAACAGTATATCTTTGGAAACAGTACATTTTCCCATTCCACCGAACAAAGAGTAAAACCTAATTATATTGTTCTATTATGCCCCGAGAGTGTATATTGGCAACGTATCGATGTCACCGTTCACAAGAACCAAACCGAAACAACATTAGACTCCTCCGTTGGGCCCTAACGGATCCCGTTGGAAACAGTGATTTTTCTACCTCAACGAACAAAGAGTGAAACCCAATTATATTGTTCTATTATGCCCCGAGAGTGTATATTGGCAACGTATCGTTGTCTACGTTCACAAGAACAAACCGGAACAACATTAGACTACTCAGTTGCGCCCTAAAAGTATAACTTTAGAAACAGTACTTTTTCTCATTCAACCGAACAAAGAGTGAAACCCAATTATATTGTTCTATTATGCCCCAAGAGTGTATATTGGCAACCTATCGTTGTCCACGTTCACAAGAACCAAAACCGGAAGAACATTAGACTACTCTGTTGCGCCCTAACAGTATAACGTTAGAAACAGTACTTTTTCTCATTCAACCGAACAAAGAGTGAAACCCAATTATATTGTTCTATTATGACCCGAGAGTGTATATTGGCAACGTATCGCCGTCTACGTTCACACGAACCAAAATCGGAACAACATTAGACAACTCAGTTGCGCCCTAACAGTATAACATCAGAAATAGTACTTTTTCTCATTCAACCGAACAAAGAGTGAAACCCAATTATATTGTTCTATTATGCCCGGAGAGTGTATATTGGCAACGTATCGTTGTCTACGTTCACAAGAACCAAAACCGGAACAACATTAGACTACTCAGTTGCGCCCTAACAGTATAACTTTGGAAACAGTACTTTTTCTCATTCAATCGAACAAAGAGTAAAACCTAATTATATTGTTCTATTATGCCCGAGAGTGTATATTGGCAACGTATCGTTGTCTACGTTCACAAGAACCAAAACCTAACAACATTAGACTACTCAATTGCGCCTAACATTATAACTTTGGAAACGATTTTTCTCGATTCAACCGAACAAAGAGTCAAACTCAATTATATTGTTCTATTATGCCCCGATAGTGTAGATTGGCAAAAGATCGTTGTCTACGTTCACAAGAACCAAAATCGGAACAACATTAGACTACTCGATTAACTTCTAACAGTATAACTTTAGAAACAGTACTTTTTCTCATTCAACCGAACAAAGAGTGAAACCCAATTATATTGTTCAATTATGCCCCGAGAGTGTATATTGGCGAAATATCGTTGTCTACGTTCACAAGAACCAAAACCGGAACAACATTATACTACTCAGTTGCGCCCTAACAGTATAACTTTAGAAACAGTACTTTTTCTCATTCAACCAAACAAAGAGTGAAACCCAATTATATTGTTCAATTATGCCCCGAGAGTGTATATTGGCAAAATATCGTTGTCTACGTTCACAAGAACCAAAATCGGAACAACATTAGACTACTCAGTTGCTCCCTAACAGTATAACTTTAGAAACAGTACTTTTTCTCATTCGGCCGAACAAATAGTGAAACCCAATTATATTGTTCAATTATGCCCCGAGAGTGTATATTTGCAACGTATCGTTGTCTACGTTCACAAGAACCAAAACCGGAATAACATTAGACTACTCAGTTGCGCCCTAACAGTATAACTTTAGAAACAGTACTTTTTCTCATTCAACCGAACAAAGAGTGAAACCCAATTATACTGTTCTATTATGAGAGTGTATATTGGCAACGTATCGTTGTCTACGTTCACAAGAAACAAGGCGGGAACAACATTAGACTACTCAGTTGCGCTCTAACAGTATAACTTTGGAAACAGTACTTTTTCTTATTCCACCGATCAATGAGTAAAACCTAATTATATTGTTCTATTATGCCCCGAGAGTGTATATTGGCAACGTATCGTTGTCTACGTTCACAAGAACCAAAACCGGAACAACATTAGACTACTCGATTTGCGCCTAACATTATAACTTTGGAAACACTACTTTTTCCGATTCAACCGAACAAAGAGTGAAACCCAATTATATTGTTCTATTATGCCCCGAGAGTGTATATTGGCAAAATATCGTTGTCTTCGTTCACAAGAACCAAAATCGGAACAACATTAGACAACTCGATTTGCGCCACTAACAAGACAACTTTAGAAACAGATTTTTCTCATTCAACCGAACAAAGAGTGAAACCCAATTATATTGTTCAATTATGCCCTGAGAGTGTTTATTGGCAACATATCGTTGTCTACGTTCACAAGAACCAAAACCGGAACAACATTAGACTACTCAGTTGCGCCCTAACAGTATAACTTTGGAAACAGTACATTTTCTCATTCCACCGAACAAAGAGTAAAACCTAATTATATTGTTCTATTATGCCCCGAGAGTGTATATTGGCAACGTATCGATGTCACCGTTCACAAGAACCAAAACCGAAACAACATTAGACTCCTCCGTTGCGCCCTAACTGTATCCCGTTGGAAACAATACTTTTTCTTCATCAACTGAACAAAGTGTAAAACCAAATTATATTGTTCTATTATGCTCCGAGAGTGTATATTGGCAACGTATCGCAGTCTACGTTCACACGAACCAAAATCGGAACAACATTAGACAACTCAGTTGCGCCCTAACAGTATAACATTAGAAACAGTACTTTTTCTCATTCAACCGAACGAAGAGTGAAACCCAATTATATTGTTCTATTATGCCCCGAGAGTGTATATTGGCAACGTATCGTTGTCTACGTTCACCAGAACCAAAATCGGAATAACTTTAGACTACTCCGTTGCGCAATAACAGTATAACATTAGAAACAGTACTTTTTCTCATTCAACCGAACAAAGAGTGAAACCCAATTATATTGTTCAATTATGCCGCGAGAGTGTATATTGGCAACGTATCGTTGTCTACGTTCACAAGAACCAAAATCGGAACAACATTAGACAACTCAGTTGCGCCCTAACAGTATAACATTAGAAACCGTACTTTTTCTCATTCAACCGAACAAAGAGTGAAACCCAATTATATTCTTCAATTATGCCCCGAGAGTGTATATTGGCAACGTATCGTTGTCTACGTTCACAAGAACCAAAACCGGAACAACATTAGACTACTCAGTTGCGCCCTAACAGTATAACTTTAGAAACAGTACTTTTTCTCATTCAACCGAACAAAGAGTGAAACCCAATTATATTGTTCAATTATGCCCCGAGAGTGTATATTGGCAACGTATCGTTGTCTACGTTCACAAGAACCAAAACCGGAACAACATTAGACTACTCAATTGCGCCCTAACAGTATAACTTTAGAAACAGTACTTTTTCTCATTCCACCGAACAAAGAGTAAAACCTAATTATATTGTTCTATTATGCCCCGAGAGTGTATATTGGCAACGTATCGTTGTCTACGATCACAAGAACCAAAACCGGAACAACATTAGACTACTCAGTTGCGCCCTAACATTATAACTTTGGAAACAGAACTTTTTCTGATTCAACCGAACAAAGAGTGAAACCCAATTATATTGTTCTATTATGCCCCGAGAGTGTATATTGGCAAAATATCGTTGTCTTCGTTCACAAGAACCAAAATCGGAACAATATTAGACAACTCGGTTGCGCCCTAACAGTACAAATTTAGAAACAGTACTTTTTCTCATTCAACCGAACAAAGAGTGAAACCCAATTAAATTGTTCAATTATGCCCTGAGAGTGTTTATTGGCAACGTATCATTGTCTACGTTCACAAGAACCAAAAAAAAAAAAAAAAAAAAAAAAAAAAAAAAAAACCGAACAACATTAGTCTACTCACTTGCGCCTCTACCGTATAACTTTGGAAACAGACATTTTCATTCAATCGAACAAAGAGTAAAACCTAATTATATTGTTCTATTATGACCCGAGAGTGTATATTCGCAACGTATCGATGTCACCGTTCACAAGAACCAAAACCGAAACAAAATTAGACTCCTCCGTTGCGCCCTAACTGTATCCCGTTGGAAACAATACTTTTTCTCCTTCAACTGAACAAAGTGTAAAACCAAATTATATTGTTCTATTCTGCTCCGAGAGTGTATATTGGCAACGTATCGTTGTCTACGTTCACAAGAACAAAAATCGGAACAACATTAGACTACTCAGTTGCGCCCTAACAGTATAACTTTAGAAACAGTACTTTTTCTCATTCAACGGAACAAAGAGTGAAACCCAATTATATTGTTCAATTATGCCCCGAGAGTGTATATTGGCAACGTATCGCTGTGTACGTTCACAAGAACCAAAATCGAACAACATTAGACAACTCGCGCCTAACGGTATAACATTAGAAACGATTTTTCTCATTCAACCGAACAAAGAGTGAAACCCAATTATATTGTTCTATTATGCCCCGAGAGTGTATATTGGCAACGTATCATTGTCTACGTTCACAAGAACCAAAACCGGAACAACATTAGTCTACTCAGTTGCGCCCTAACAGTATAACTTTAGAAACAGTACATTTTCTCATTCCACCGAACAAAGAGTAAAACCTAATTATATTGTTCTATTATGACCCGAGAGTGTATATTGGCAACGTATCGATGTCACCGTTCACAAGAACCAAAACCGAAACAAAATTAGACTGCTCCGTTGCGCCCTAACTGTATCCCGTTGGAAACAATACTGTCACGCCCCGAGCCCGCCAATTCGGTCGGATTCGGCGCGCCGGCAGACCGCCGAACGGACAGAGTTTCCCCTGTACGTCCAAGGCGTCGCAATCGATACCATTACAAGAAGGTTCCAACTAGGAACAGTATTAAACATACAACGATTGCATAAGGAAGCTAGGTATCAAACAACATAAACACATCCTATGTTATTACATTCATTCCACATTCATTTTACATCGCCGATTAATTTACATTAGACTTCCAAATACAATCTACTTATTATTACATCATTTCACAAGTTAGTTACATTTTTGCTCACTACCCTCTAGTCCCCGCTATTAGGACGGCCTCGAGAGTCTTGCTACCTCAGTCTCTGGTAGGGCGCTATCTACTGAGATCTACGCCCTTGCCTCGCGCTGGCTAGCTTTGCGCGCTCACGCGTATACCTGTACCCCAAAACCACAACACGGGGGTGAGAACTATTGTCCATAGTTCTCGTGGGTACGGTCACCCAAGAGAACTCGACCAATAGGTCCAAGGAGGCCTTTGCAAATATGTTAGTCCAAAAACATATATAGATATATAACTTGCAACTAACATAAAAACATGCCTCCCCAATGCAACATGCAAATTATTACTTTCGCTCTTACATTTTCTTTACTTTCTTGCTATTTTATACTTTAGCCATTTCATTCTTACTTAGCTATTTGTTCATTTAGCAATTCATAACTCATACCGATTTGCAACTCTAAGGTTTCTACTTACCTTAGCTCATGTCATTAACTTCCAAGGTTTCTATAACCCTAGGTTTCCATCTCAAGTCCAACTTGCTTCTAAGGTGTCTATTACCTTAGGTTCACCATACATATCACTAGCCCTCAAGGTTCTTTCTACCTAATTGCAGCTAGCCACCCGACTCGGTCACGAGTCAATCAATCGCGGATAATCCGCACTTTGCACAGCTCGAGGTGAAGGACCACATCACTTGCACCTCGGCTGCAAGCCAAGAACCACATCGCCCAACGGTCCGCCCGAAGGTCCGTGCACCGTGGTCGAGGATCCGCCGGTGGGAGAGGAACATGCCGCATACACCCATAGCCAAGATTCCCGATAGGGAGAGGAACATGCCGCATACACCCTAGCGCTCACTTTGTTCTTGCTCAATCATAATCCTCGAAGTTCTTCCGGTGGGAGAGGAACATGCCGCATACACCCGCGGAACCAGAACTATCGAGCTCACAATTACTGGGATTCCGGAATCCACTTTGCTTGAGGGTTGGCCTTAACCCTCAAGAGTCGACCCAATGGGTCCATTGTTCTTTACATCCTAGGTCCACTTGACTCTAGGGTTCATTCCTTGTCACATAACCTAGGTTGTCTTAACTCTAGGTTCAATTCTCAACCTATGTTCTGCTACACTAGGTTAAGTTGCCACACTCCTAGGTCCATTGACTCTAGGTTTACTATAACCTATGTTCTTTACACTAGGTTAGGTTGCCACACTCCTAGGTCCATTGACTCTAGGTTTACTATAACCTATGTTCTTTACACTAGGTTAGATGCCACTCGATCTATATGTGCATTTAGTCCATGACTCACATTCTTTACTTGGCATTCTTTACTTGGCTCTCTTATGTCTATCAATCCACTCATATGCATGTTCTGTTATGCTAAGCTTATGTTCTCGCAACATTCTTTACACTATGTCATTGCACATATCATTCATCAAGTTATCTACTTGGTACTCATACATAATTAAGTCATCTCTAGGGTTCAGTGTCGCAATATTCATCCTGATGCTTCCTATGTCCAAATGCAAGCCTATGGGGCCGCACGATAAGGAAGTGTGCAAGCGGACACCCTATGTCCTAATGCGACGCCCATAGCTCCGCACGATAAGAAAGCATACAAGGAGAGTCATCTAACCATATCAACCCTATCATGCATTTCACTCATTCGTTCATTTGCATCTACTAAGCATTTATTATTTATATCATTAGCATGCATTTCTTCTTATGCGTTATTGAACATGCATCAACAGGAGTTACGTAACTCTTAGACATACAGGCGACCTAGTCGCTTCAGTAAACGCCCCCACCTTGGTTATGCTCTCCGATTGCTCGTCGACACTCGCAATCGGCCGCCCGTGACACCGTGACCCGGTTCGGCTCGAATCTTGCGCGACCCACCGAACGGCCACCGAATCTCGATCCGAGACTTCCCGCGTTAACTCACGACTTCAAGATGCCCCAGTTCCGTTTTCATGAATTTAGGGCTCCTATCTTGCGCGCTGCGGACATCTGGTATGAATATATTAAAATATTAATATCTTTGCAACCGCTCTTCGGATCACCGAACCGAGCGCGCCAACGCGTTCGTTGCACCCCCAATTAGGTTTCTATGGGGTCAAATGAGATCAATCTCATCTATTTCTAAAAACCCCCAAATCGAACCCTAGGTTTGCATCTATGCAAAACCTACGTAACTCCCTAGATTTACGCCTTGATCTTCCATTTAGCCTCAAGGGGTTCTAACCCAACCATTTCTAGGGTTTAAAAAGCCCTCTACGAAAATCCACCATGAGAGGGAGCTTAGAAGCTTACCTCTACAAGCTTGCTTCGAGCTCGAGGAAGAGGGAGAAGATAGCCATGGAGGTCTCCACCTTGATCTCCATCATCTTCCTCATCTTCTTCCTTCTTCTTCTCTCTTTTCTTTCTTCTCTTTCTTTCCTTCTTCTCCTTCTTCTTGCTTCGGTCGAACAGAGAGAGAGGGAGAGAGTGATCTGAGGGAGTGAGAGGGAGAGAAAGGGTTTTATTACCCTCTATTCACTTAACCCCCTGCATAATTGCAAACAAACCCCTCAACTTTGCAATATTCAAAACATCCCAAACTGGGCATTTTCGGGCTGCTGAGACCGGACAGCACTCCCATTGTCCGGACAGCACCCACGAAATCCACTTTTGCCCATTTGACGACCTACGTATCGGACATCATCCATTGTCCAGGACGACCATTGTCCCGGACAAAGACTCTCTTGTCCGGACCGGTCGTCTCCTCGGCCCAACATTTAAGGACTGAGCCAAATTTCACCATTTTTCGTTTCTGCTCCGTTCCAACTCACTTTTGGACCGTTTGACCTCCGATTCGTTCCAAATCGAACCGAGACTCTCCAAACATGATTTAGATCATGTCCACATCATCACTTCATCCGCGCAAGTGCCGGATTTTGCTCACGGCCCAAAGTAGCCTTTCGGGTTCCATTTCCTCTCCGTTCTAACTCACTTTTGGACTTGTGGGTCTCCGATTCACTTGAAATCGCACCGAGACTCCCCACACATGATTTGAATCATGTCCACATCATTATCTCATCCGCGCAAGCGTCGGATTTCGCTCACGACCTAACATTGCCTTTCGGGCTCCGTTCTTGCTCCTAATGCATTGAAAACGCCCGAAAGCTCCCGGACTTCACCGAAACCATCCAAATGGCTTTCCAACCAAAGGTACACCGTAACTTCATAGTTTTAGAAGTCCAGTACCTTACATCCTCCCCTCCTTAAAAAGAGTTTCGTCCCCGAAACTCACTCACTTCCATTATTTCACACCCCAACTCATTTTATCGAGTAACCGGGGACTTCCAATGCACTTTTCGATTTCGGAATGGCCTTTCATTAATTGGAATTATTCTAAGGCCCACCACGTAGAATGTGAGGCTAGTTTCACTCACATTTGCTAAGCAAAACATCAAAAGTGCATTACCACCTTTGCGAGCACTAGTGGAAGCGCAAGTCGACATTCAACGACTTTTCACGCTCCAACACTACCCGCAATAAATTTTCAAGGAACTTCACCTTGCGTTTACTCGTCTTATCTCTGAGCGCACTCGGGTCCAATCAACCACATTGCCCAAAGCAACATCTTAGGAGCATCGCCTAATGGTGAGTGCCTCAACATCAACCGAATCTTGCTCTATCGTGAGATGGCACACTTCGGCACATCCCAATTCCACTTCATAAAAGAGCATTATCCTCAATCCTCACGTGGCTTTCATCACTCAAGTGTCCCCTAGAGACCACTTGCTTCAATTTCCAATTGCCACCGCTTAATTCGGCTCCGTCGCCGCAATTAACTCACACGAACACCCCGTTCGCGAACCTAGCCAACTCTTCAATGGAGTTAATGGCCAAATCACTCTCATCAATCTCTATGGGTGGATCAACAGTCACCAACCCAACGTCAGCCTATCGCTTAGACGTGCCTCAACTACGCTTAGCGTTTCTCGTACTAGCGTAGACCCAATTAACATTTTTGGCGAGATTCTCACTTGGGAATTCGCACACACTCCAATCAGGAGTAACCAGACCTCAAACCACATTCAACTCTCGGATTGGGTCATCATCGCACTCTCAGTGCATTATCGATCTTAAGATCCAACACGTGGCATTTCCACGTTCTCGGGTCCAAGCTCGGACTACGAGTCACGACCAAAACTCTCGCCCTACCAATAGGTGCCGGGCATTGCCTCTCACGGTGACCGCACTGCCAATAAGGCCCGGGCTCCACGGTCCACAAATGGTCCGGCACGGGTCGTCCCAAGCACTACCCGCTAACGTCGTCCCTACGCGACATGCTCTACAGAGCTACATAATCCGTCGACTCCTAGGCACCTAGTGCAAGCCACCAGCCCTACGAGTGATCCATGGTCCGCTTCACACTTAGCAATGCTGAAGTGCTACTGCCAATCCACTCTCTCGGCTGAATCGAAACCGCACTCTACGAGTACCTGTACTCGGGCGCTCCACGTCTCTGTAGCGTTCTACGCTAAGTCTCGCCTTTGGGCGGATCGCGCCCACGCACTGCCTACTAAGTAACTTTTCTAACCCCACATGGAGGTATCGCTAGGCCCACAGGCCAAATTTAACGCTAACCAACTATTTCCTCAATAGTGGTTCTACTATGCCAGGCATCTGGCCGCTCGGCCTATGCACTCCAACTACACGAGCACCACTCGCCCACCTCAATTCGAGGTATCACTTGGCCTCACATGCGCGTACTCGGCAACTAATCGATCATGCTCTCAACAGCGGTTCAACTTCCACCGCCGGTCTATCGGTACTACATCCGAAACATTCGGATTACTCGGGTATCCTCAAGTATCACGGCCTAACTCTCGCAATCCACCACTCGTTGCCTTGAGAGTCGCCGCACCACTTAATTTTTACCACGAGTCTCAACTAGCCATTTGCTAGTGCCACTCGGCTTTCACACTGCAAGCATGCCCGGGTATCTTCTCTCTGCCGTCACTAGGTCCCTACTATAATGATATATCAATAGTAGCAACGACCATTCAATGAATGCATGCGGTGCATTAACTTAAAATCATGCGAAGTTCTCGCTTGATTTAATTAACTCATACACCCGAAATCATCGGCGACGGACTCGCAACGGGTCGTATATCCGTGGCCGCTTGACGCTCGCCGCGAACCCTCCGGTTGCTTGATCACCACACCTCGTTCCCCAGACCGTGCCAAAGGTTGCACGCCCACAGATTGTCCGGGAGAGGAGAACGCCGTCGCCAACATCAAGGTGTGACTCTCGTCTTGCGGGCACTCATCCCGCATCTGGCCTGGCTGCCCACAACGGATACACCTTCCGTCACGCAGCGCACACCGCCGCGCCTGGTGGGAGTCACCACAGATCACACACCCAGAGGAGGATCGGGCAGAGGACGACTTTGAGTGGTGTCTAGAACTTGATTGACCACCCGAATTGCTCAACGATGGCCTCGCCCCTTCTCGCTCATGCCCACGAGATTCGCGCTGCTCACGCACGAAAGCCTCGCCATGTTCGGCCCACAATGCTCGGTCCAACACCTCCGCAAAAGTTGTGAGCTTAAGGATTTGAACCTCCTTGTAAATCCTCGGTCGAAGCCCATGCAGGAACCATTCGGCCCTTTCCTTGTCATCCCGCACTACATCCGGGACACAATTCACGATACGAGAAAATTCCCGCTCGTACTCTCTCACAGAGCGGTCTCCTTGTTGCAGCTTCCTGAACTTGTCCTGAAGCTTTCTCTTTTCAGTGTCGGGGAAGTACGTAGAAAACACCAACCCCCGAAACTCATCCCACGCTATAGGAGGGAGACTAGGCGATCGATTTCGTCGAATGCCTTTCCACCACGCCTTGTTGCTTTAAGCAATGCACAGCTAGGGGTACCTTATCCCGCTCCAAGGTGTTCAGCTCCTCGAAAAGCGTTTCCATAGAGTCAATCCACATCTCCACGATCCATGGATCGACATTCTCTCCATCGAAGACAGGCGGATCAAACTCTTTGAAGGCCATAAGGGCCGCCAAAGCCCGTTCTTTCTCTGCTTCCATTTCCACAGAACCAGGAGCTGCTGCCCCCGACTCCGTCGCCATTCCCGTCGGCACACGGCGCGCTGCTACCGGCGCAGCCGCTGCAGCCTGTCGTGCCAACAGCTCATGGAGCCCCTTGATCTGCTCCTCCTGTCGTAGCACTACGCCCATAAGCGTACTCATCTGCTCGCGGAGCACCGGGTCTCCACTCGCCTCGAATTACTTAGGAACATCACTTGTTCCCTCCCGCGCCGATCTGGATGAAGCTCGCCTACGCGGTGCCATCGTTTCCTGAAACGCGACAACTCGATTAGTTCTCGACCAACTCGGGTCGAACACGAGACCACTAATACCGGCTCAAGAGCCAATCAGGCGAAAGTCACACGAGGGCGTCCATTCTCATCACCTGGTTTCATGTTGTGTCGACCCAACATGAACTCCTTCGGTTGAGAATAACCACACCTCAAGTCCACCTCTAATATCCGTCTTAGAGGATTATACAATACGACCAAATCCATAATCGCTTTCGCCACGAACCACAAGTCCTCGTCTCTCACGAGCCTTAACCTTTAAGGTTTCACTATCCTAGGGCCTCCTAGGTTCACCTAAACCATTGTCCCATTCACTACTTTATGCTCTGATACCAACTAAATCTGTCACGCCCCGAGCCCGCCAATTCGGTCGGATTCGGCGCGCCGGTAGACCGCCGAACGGACAGAGTTTCCCCTGTACGTCCAAGGCGTCGCAATCGATACCATTACAAGAAGGTTCCAACTAGGAACAGTATTAAACATACAACGATTGCATAAGGAAGCTAGGTATCAAACAACATAAACACATCCTATGTTATTACATTCATTCCACATTCATTTTACATCGCCGATTAATTTACATTAGACTTCCAAATACAATCTACTTATTATTACATCATTTCACAAGTTAGTTACATTTTTGCTCACTACCCTCTAGTCCCGCTATTAGGACGGCCTCGAGTCTTGCTACCTCGGTCTCCTGGTAGGGCGCTATCTACGAGATCTACGCCACTTGCCTCGCTGGCTGCTTCTTGCGCTCACGCGTATACTGTACCCCAAAACCACAACACGGGGTGAGAACTATTGTCCATAGTTCTCGTGGGTACGGTCACCCAAGAGAACAAATTTCGACCAGTAGGTCCAAGGAGGCACTGAAAATATGTTAGTCCAAAAACATATATAGATATATAACTTGCAACTAACATAAAAACATGCCTCACAAATGCAACATGCAAATTATTACTTTAGCTCTTAGCTTTTCTTCACCTTTCCGCTATTCTGTACTTTAGCCATTTCATTCTTACTTAGCTATTCATTAATTTAGCTATTCATAAATCATACCAGTTGCAACTCTAAGGTTTCTACTTACCTTAGCTCATGTCATTAACTTCCAAGGTTTCTATAACCCTAGGTTCCATCTCAAGTCCAACTTGCTTCTAAGGTGTCTATTACCTTAGGTTCACCATACATATCACTAGCCCTCAAGGTTCTTTCTACCTCGTTCCAGCTAGCCACCCGACTCGGCCACGAGTCATTCAATAGCGGATACTGCGCACTTTGCACAGCTCGAGGTGAAGGACCACATCACTTGCACCTCGGCCTGCCAAGCCAAGAACCACATCGCCCAACGGTCCGCCCGAAGGTCCGTGCACCGTGGTCAGGGATCCGCCAGTGGGAGAGGAACATGCCGCATACACCCATAGCCAAGATTCCCTGATAGGGAGAGGAACATGCCGCATACACCCTAGCGCTCACTTTGTTCTTGCTCAATCATAATCCTCGAAGTTCTTCCGGTGGGAGAGGAACATGCCGCATACACCCGCGGAACCAGAACTATCGAGCTCACAATTACTGGGATTCCGGAATCCACTTTGCTTGAGGGTTGGCCTTAACCCTCAAGAGTCGACCCAATGGGTCCATTGTTCTTTACATCCTAGGTCCACTTGACTCTAGGGTTCATTCCTTGTCACATAACCTAGGTTGTCTTAACTCTAGGTTCAATTCTCAACCTATGTTCTGCTACACTAGGTTAAGTTGCCACACTCCTAGGTCCATTGACTCTAGGTTTACTATAACCTATGTTCTTTACACTAGGTTAGGTTGCCACACTCCTAGGTCCATTGACTCTAGGTTTACTATAACCTATGTTCTTTACACTAGGTTAGATGCCACTCGATCTATATGTGCATTTAGTCCATGACTCACATTCTTTACTTGGCATTCTTTACTTGGCTCTCTTATGTCTATCAATCCACTCATATGCATGTTTCTGTTATGCTAAGCTTATGTTCTCGCAACATTCTTTACACTATGTCATTGCACATATCATTCATCAAGTTATCTACTTGGTACTCATACATAATTAAGTCATCTCTAGGGTTCAGTGTCGCAATATTCATCCTGATGCTTCCTATGTCCAAATGCAAGCCTATGGTGCCGCACGATAAGGGAAGTGTGCAAGCAGACACCCTATGTCCTAATGCGACGCCCATAGCTCCGCACGATAAGAAAGCATACAAGGAGAGTCATCTAACCATATCAACCCTATCATGCATTTCACTCATTCGTTCATTTGCATCTACTTAGCATTTATTATTTATATCATTAGCATGCATTTCTTCTTATGCGTTATTGAACATGCATCAACAGGAGTTAAGTAACTCTTAGACATACAGGCGACCTAGTCGCTTCGGTAAACGCACCCACCTTGGTTTTGCTCTCCGATTGCTCGTCGACACTCGCAATCGGCCGCCCGCGGCACCCGTGACCCGGTTCGGCTCGAATCTTGCGCGACCCACCGAACGGCCACCGAATCTCGATCTGAGACTTCACCGCGTTAACACACGACTTCAAGATGCCCCGTCATGAATTTAGGGCTCCTATCTTGCGTGTCGCGGACATCCGGTATGAATATATTAATATATTAATATCTTTGCAACCGCTCTTCGGATCACCGAACCGAGCGCGCCAACGCGTTCGTTGCACCCCCAATTAGGTTTCTATGGGGTCAAATGAGATCAATCTCATCTATTTCTAAAAACCCCCAAATCGAACCCTAGGTTTGCATCTATGCAAAACCTACCGTAAATCCCTAGATTTACGCCTTGATCTTCCATTTAGCCTCAAGGGGTTCTAACCCAACCATTTCTAGGGTTTAAAAAGCCCTCTACGAAAATCCACCATGAGAGGGAGCTTAGAAGCTTACCTCTACAAGCTTGCTTCGAGCTCGAGGAAGAGGGAGAAGATAGCCATGGAGGTCTCCACCTTGATCTCCATCATCTTCCTCATCTTCTTCCTTCTTCTTCTCTCTTTTCTTTCTTCTCTTTCTTTCCTTCTTCTCCTTCTTCTTGCTTCGGTCGAACAGAGAGAGAGGGAGAGAGTGATCTGAGGGAGTGAGAGGGAGAGAAAGGGTTTTATTACCCTCTATTCACTTAACCCCCTGCATAATTGCAAACAAACCCCTCAACTTTGCAATATTCAAAATCAAATCGGGCATTTTCTGCCGAGACCTGGACAAAGACTCCCATTGTCCTGGACAAAGACCCACGAAATCCACTTTTGCCCATTTGACAGCCTACTGTGTCCGGACATCATCCATTGTCCTGGACGGCTCATTGTCCTGGACAAAGACTCTCTTGTCCGGACCTAGTGGGTCTCCTCAGCCCAACATTTAAGGACTTAGCCAAATTTCAGCATTTTTCGTTTCTTCTCCGTTCCAACTCACTTTTGGACCGTTTGACCTCCGATTCGTTCCAAATCGAACCGAGACTCTCCAAACATGATTTAGATCATGTCCACATCATCACTTCATCAGCGCAAGTGCGGGATTTTGCTCACGGCCCAAAGTAGCCTTTCGGGTTCCATTTCCTCTCCGTTCTAACTCACTTTTGGACTTGTGGGTCTCCGATTCACTTGAAATCGCACCGAGACTCCCCACACATGATTTGAATCATGTCCACATCATTATCTCATCCGCGCAAGCGTCGGATTTCGCTCACGACCTAACATTGCCTTTCGGGCTCCGTTCTTGCTCCTAATGCATTGAAAACGCCCGAAAGCTCCCGGACTTCACCGAAACCATCCAAATGGCTTTCCAACCAAAGGTACACCGTAACTTCATAGTTTTAGAAGTCCAGTACCTTACAAATACTTTTTCTTCTTCAACTGAAAAAAGTGTAAAGCCAAATTATATTGTTCTATTCTGCTCCGAGAGTGTATATTGGCAACGTATCGTTGTCTACGTTCACAAGAACAAAAATCGGAACAACATTAGACTACTAAGTTGCGCCCTAACAGTATAACTTTAGAAACAAGATTTTTTTTCTCATTCAACGGAACAAAGAGTGAAACCCAATTATATTGTTCTATTATGCCCCGAGAGTGTATATTGGCAACATATCGTTGTCTACGTTCACAAGAACCAAAACCGGAACAACATTAGAAAACTCAGTTGCGCCCTAACAGTATAACTTTAGAAACAGTAATTTTTCTCATTCAACCGAACAAAGAGTGAAACCCAATTATATTGTTCTATTATGCCCCGAGAGTGTATATTGGCAACGTATCGTTGTCTACGTTCACAATAACCAAAATCGGAACAACATTAGACAACTCAGTTGCGTCCTAACAGTATAACTTTAGAAACAGTACTTTTTCTCATTCAACCGAACAAAGAGTGAAACCCAATTATATTGTTCAATTATGCCCCGAGAGTGTATATTGGCAACGTATCGTTGTCTACGTTCACAAGAACCAAAATCGGAACAACATTAGACAACTGGCCCTAACAAGATAACTTTAGAAACAAGATTTTTTTCTCATTCAACCGAACAAAGAGTGAAACCCAATTATATTGTTCAATTATGCCACGAGAGTGTATGTTGGCAACGTATCGTTGTCTACGTTCACAAGAACCAAAACCGGAACAACATTAGACTACTTAGTTGCGCCATAACAGTATAACTTTGGAAACAGTACATTTTCTCATTCCACCGAACAAAGAGTAAAACCTAATTATATTGTTCTATTATGCCCCGAGAGTGTATATTGGCAACGTATCGATGTCACCGTTCACAAGAACCAAAACCGAAACAACATTAGACTCCTCCGTTGCGCCTAACATTATCCCGTTGGAAACAGTACTTTTTCTTCTTCAACTGAACAAAGTGTAAAACGAAATTATATTGTTCTATTACGCTCCGAGAGTGTATATTGGCAACGTATCGTTGTCTACGTTCACAAGAACAAAAACTGGAACAACATTAGACTACTAAGTTGCGCCTAACAAAAGATAACTTTAGAAACAAGATTTTTCTCATGCAACTAACGAAGAGTGAAACCCAATTATATTGTTCTATTATGCCCGAGAGTGTATATTGGCAACGTATCGTTGTCTACGTTCACAGAACCAAAACCGGAACAACATTAGACTACTCTTGCGCCTAACGGTATAACTTTGGAAACAAGATTTTTCTTATTCCACCGATCAAAGAGTGAAACCCAATTATATTGTTCTATTATGCCCCGAGAGTGTATATTGGCAACGTATCGTTGTCTACGTTCACAAGAACCAAAACCGGAACAACATTAGACTACTCAGTTGCTCCCTAACAGTATAACTTTAGAAACAGTACTTTTTCTCATTCAGCCGAACAAAAGTGAAACCCAATTATATTGTTCTATTTTGCCCCGAGAGTGTAAATATGCAACGTATCGATGCCAACGTTCACAAGAACCAAAACCTGAACAACATTAGACAACTCATTGCGCTCTAACAAGATAACTTTGGAAACAAGATTTTTCTCATTCCACCGAACAAAGAGTAAAACCTAATTATATTGTTCTATTATGCCCCGAGAGTGTATATTGGCAACGTATCGTTGACTACGTTCACAAGAAACAAAACCGGAACAACATTAGACTACTCAGTTGCGCTCTTACAGTATAACTTTGGAAACAATACTTTTTCTTATTCCACCGATCAAAGAGTAAAACCTAATTATATTGTTCTATTATGCCCCGAGAGTGTATATTGGCAACGTATCGCTGTCTACGTTCACAAGAACCAAAATCGGAACAACATTAGACAACTTAGTTGCGCCTAACATTATAACTTTGGAAACAGTACTTTTTCTGATTCAACCGAACAAAGAGTGAAACCCAATTATATTTTTCTATTATGCCCGAGAGTGTATATTGGCAAAATATCGTTGTCTTCGTTCACAAGAACCAAAATCGGAAAAACATTAGACAACTCGCTTGCGCCTAACAAGACAACTTTAGAAACAAGATTTTTCTCATTCAACCGAACAAAGAGTGAAACCCAATTATATTGTTCAATTATGCCCGAGAGTGTTTATTGGCAACGTATCGTTGTCTACGTTCACAACAACCAAAACCGGAACAACCTTAGACTACTCGATTGCGCCCTAACAAAGATAACTTTGGAAACCGTACATTTTCTCATTCCACCGAACAAAGAGTGAAACCTAATTATATTATTCTATTATGCCTCGAGAGTGTATATTGGCAACGTATCGTTGTCTACGTTCACAAGAACCAAAATCGGAAAAACATTAGACTACTCAGTTGCGCCCTAACAAAGACAACTTTAGAAACAAGATTTTTCTCATTCAAACGAACAAAGAGTAAAACCTAATTATATTGTTCTATTATGCCCCGAGAGTGTATATTGGCAACGTATTGATGTCACCGTTCACAAGAACCAAAACCGAAACAACATTAGACTCCTCCGTTGCGCCCTAACTGTATCCCGTTGGAAAAAATACTTTTTCTTCTTCAACTGAACAAAGTGTAAAACCAAATTATATTGTTCTATTATGCTCCGAGAGTGTATATTGGCAACGTATCGTTGTCTACGTTCACAAGAACAAAAATCGGAACAACATTAGACTACTAAGTTGCGCCCTAACAGTATAACTTTAGAAACAGTACTTTTTCTCGTTCAACGGAACAAAGAGTGAAACCCAATTATATTGTTCTATTATGCCCCGAGAGTGTATATTGGCAACATATCGTTGTCTACGTTCACAAGAACCAAAACCGGAACAACATTAGAAAACTCTTGCGCCCAAACAAAGATAACTTTAGAAACTGTTCCTTTTCTCATTCAACCGAACAAAGAGTGAAACCCAATTATATTGTTCTATTATGCCCCGAGAGTGTATATTGGCAACGTATCGTTGTCTACGTTCACACGAACCAAAATCGGAACAACATTAGACAACTCTTGCGCCTAACGTATAACATTAGAAATGATTTTTCTCATTCAACCGAACAAAGAGTGAAACCTAATTATATAGTTCTATTATGCCCCGAGAGTGTATATTGGCAACGTATCGTTGTCTACGTTCACAAGAAACAAAACCGGAACAACATTAGACTACTCAGTTGCGCTCTTACAGTATAACTTTGGAAACAATACTTTTTCTTATTCCACCGATCAAAGAGTAAAACCTAATTATATTGTTCTATTATGCCCCGAGAGTGTATATTGGCAACGTATCGTTGTCTACGTTCACAAGAACCAAAACCGGAACAACATTAGACTACTCAGTTGCGCCCTAACATTATAACTTTGGAAACAGTACTTTTTCTGATTCAACCGAACAAAGAGTGAAACCCAATTATATTGTTCTATTATGCCCCGAGAGTGTATATTGGCAAAATATCGTTGTCTACGTTCACAAGAACCATAATCGGAAAAACAATAGACAACTCGCTTGCGCCTAACAAGACAACTTTAGAAACAATACTTTTTCTCATTCAACCGAACAAAGAGTGAAACCCAATTATATTGTTCTATTATGCCCCGAGAGTGTTTATTAGCAACGTATCGTTGTCTACGTTCACAAGAACCAAAACCGGAACAACATTAGACTACTCGGTTGCGCCTAACAAGATAACTTTGGAAACAGTACATTTTCTCATTCCACCGAACAAAGAGTAAAACCTAATTATATTGTTCTATTATGCCCCGAGAGTGTATATTGGCAAAATATCGTTGTCTTCGTTCACAAGAACCAAAATCGGAAAAACATTAGACAACTCAGTTGCGCCCTAACAGTACAACTTTGGAAACAAGATTTTTCTCATTCAACCGAACAAAGAGTAAAACCTAATTATATTGTTCTATTATGCCCCGAGAGTGTATATTGGCAACGTATTGATGTCACCGTTCACAAGAACCAAAACCGAAACAACATTAGACTCCTCCGTTGCGCCCTAACTGTATCCCGTTGGAAAAAATACTTTTTCTTCTTCAACTGAACAAAGTGTAAAACCAAATTATATTGTTCTATTATGCTCCGAGAGTGTATATTGGCAACGTATCGTTGTCTACGTTCACAAGAACAAAAATCGGAACAACATTAGACTACTAAGTTGCGCCCTAACAGTATAACTTTAGAAACAGTACTTTTTCTCGTTCAACGGAACAAAGAGTGAAACCCAATTATATTGTTCTATTATGCCCCGAGAGTGTATATTGGCAACATATCGTTGTCTACGTTCACAAGAACCAAAACCGGAACAACATTAGAAAACTCGGTTGCGCCAAACAAGATAACTTTAGAAACTGCTTTCCTTTTCTCATTCAACCGAACAAAGAGTGAAACCCAACTATATTGTTCTATTATGCCCCGAGAGTGTATATTGGCAACGTATCGTTGTCTACGTTCACAAGAACCAAAACCGGAACAACATTAGACTACTCAGTTGCGCCCTAACAGTATAACATTAGAAACTGAACATTTTCTCATTCAACCGAATAAACAGTGAAACCCCATTATATTGTTCTATTATGCCCCGAGAGTGTATATTGGCAACGTATCGTTGTCTACGTTCACAAGAAACAAAACCGGAGCAACATTAGACTACTCAGTTGCGCTCTAACAGTATATCTTTGGAAACAGTACTTTTTCTTATTCCACCGATCAAAGAGTAAAACCTAATTATATTGTTCTATTATGCCCCGAGAGCGTATATTGGCAACGTATCGTTGTCTACGTTCTGAAGAACCAAAACCGGAACAACATTAGACTACTCAGTTGCGCCATAACAGTATCACGTTGGAAACAGTACTTTTTCTCATTCAATCGAACAAAGAGACCAAGCTAATTATATTGTTCTATTATGCCCCGAGAGTGTATATTGGCAACGTATCGTTGTCTATGTTCACAAGAACCAAAACCGGAACAACATTAGACTACTCAGTTGCGCCCTAACAGTATAACTTTAGAAACGATGTACTTTTTACGATTCAACCGAACAAAGAGTGAAACCCAATTATATTGTTCTATTATGCCCCGAGAGTGTATATTGGCAAAATATCGTTGTCTTCGTTCACAAGAACCAAAATCGGAACAACATTAGACAACTCGGTTGCGCCCTAACAGTGCAACTTTAGAAACGTACTTTTCTCATTCAATAGAACAAAGAGTGAAACCCAATTATATTGTTCAATTATGCCCCGAGAGTGTTTATTGGCAACGTATCGTTGTCTACATTCACAAGAACCAAAACCGGAACAACATTAGTCTACTCAGTTGCACCCTAATAGTATAACTTTGGAAACAATACTTTTTCTTATTCCACCGATCATAGAGTAAAACCTAATTATATTGTTCTATTATGCCCCGAGAGTGTATATTGGCAACGTATCGTTGTCTACATTCACAAGAACCAAAACCGGAACAATATTAGTCTACTCAGTTGCGCCCTAACAGTATAACTTTGGAAACAGTACATTTTCTCATTCCACCGAACAAAGAGTAAAACCTAATTATATTGTTCTATTATGCCCCGAGAGTGTATATTGGCAACGTATCGATGTCACCGTTCACAAGAACCAAAACCGAAAAAACATTAGACTCCTCCGTTGCGCCCTAACTGTATCCCGTTGGAAACAATTCTTTTTCTTCATCAACTGAACAAAGTGTAAAACCAAATTATATTGTTCTATTCTGCTCCGAGAGTGTATATTGGCAACGTATCGTTGTCTACGTTCACAAGAACAAAAATCGGAACAACATTAGACTACTAAGTTGCGCCCTAACAGTATAACTTTAGAAACAGTACTTTTTCTCATTCAACGGAACGAAGAGTGAAACCCAATTATATTGTTCTATTATGCCCCGAGAGTGTATATTGGCAACATATCGTTGTCTACGTTCACAAGAACCAAAACCGGAACAACATTAGAAAACTCGGTTGCGCCCTAACAGTATAACTTTAGAAACTGTTCCTTTTCTCATTCAACCGAACAAAGAGTGAAACCCAATTATATTGTTCTATTATGCCCCGAGAGTGTATATTGGCAATGTATCGTTGTCTACGTTCACAGGAAACAAAATCGGAACAACATTAGACAACTCAGTTGCGCCCTAACAGTATAACTTTAGAAACAGTACTTTTTCTCATTCAACCGAACAAAGAGAGAAACCCAATTATATTGTTCAATTATGCCCCGAGAGTGTATATTGGCAACGTATCGTTGTCTACGTTCACAAGAACCAAAACCGGAACAACATTAGACTACTCAGTTGCGCCATAACAGTATAACTTTGGAAACAGTACATTTTCTCACTCCACCGAACAAAGAGTAAAACCTAATTATATTGTTCTATTATGCCCCGAGAGTGTATATTGGCAACGTATCGATGTCACCGTTCACAAGAACCAAAACCGAAACAACATTAGACTCCTCCGTTGCGCCCTAACAGTATCCCGTTGGAAACAGTACTTTTTCTTCTTCAACTGAACAAAGTGTAAAACCAAATTATATTGTTCTATTATGCCCCGAGAGTGTATATTGGCAACGTATCGTTGTCTACGTTCACAAGAACAAAAACCGGAACAACATTAGACTACTAAGTTGCGCCCTAACAGTATAACTTTAGAAACAGTACTTTTTCTCATGCAACGGAACGAAGAGTGAAACCCAATTATATTGTTCTATTATGCCCCGAGAGTGTATATTGGCAACATATCGTTGTCTACGTTCACAGGAACCAAAACCGGAACAACATTAGAAAACTCGATTTGCGCCTAACGGTATAACTTTAGAAACGAGTTCTTTTCTCATTCAACCGAACAAAGAGTGAAACCCAATTATATTGTTCTATTATGCCCCGAGAGTGTATATAGGCAACGTATCGCTGTCTACATTGACACGAACCAAAATCGGAACAACATTAGACAACTCAGTTGCGCCCTAACAGTATAACATTAGAAACAGTACTTTTTCTCATTCAACCGAACAAAGAGTGAAACCCAATTATATTGTTCAATTATGCCCCGAGAGTGTATATTGGCAACGTATCGTTGTCTACGTTCACAAGAACCAAAACCGGAACAACATTAGACTACTCAGTTGCGCCCTAACGGTATAACTTTGGAAACAGTACCTTTTCTCATTCCACCGAACAAAGAGTAAAACCCAATTATATTGTTCTATTATGCCCCGAGAGTGTATATTGGCAACGTATCGCTGTCTACGTTCACAAGAAACAAAACCGGAATAACATTAGACTACTCAGTTGCTCCCTAACAGTATAACTTTAGAAATAGTACTTTTTCTCATTCAGCCGAACAAAAGTGAAACCCAATTATATTGTTCAATTATGCCCCGATAGTGTATATTGGCAACGTATCGTTGTCTACGTTCACAAGAACCAAAACCGGAACAACATTAGACTACTCAGTTGCGCTCTAACAGTATAACTTTGGAAACAGTACTTTTTCTTATTCCACCGATCAAAGAGTAAAACCTAATTATATTGTTCTATTATGCCCCGAGAGTGTATATTGGCAACGTATCGTTGTCTACGTTCACAAGAAACAAAACCGGAACAACATTAGACTACTTAGTTGCGCTCTAACAGTATAACTTTGGAAACAGTACTTTTTCTTATTCCACCGATCAAAGAGTAAAACCTAATTATATTGTTCTATTATGCCCCGAGAGTGTATATTGGCAACGTATCGTTGTCTACGTTCACAAGAACCAAAATCGGAACAACATTAGACTACTCAGTTGCGCCCTAACATTATAACTTTGGAAACACTACTTTTTCTCATTCAACCGATCAAAGAGTGAAACCCAATTATATTTTTCTATTATGCCCGAGAGTGTATATTGGCAAAATATCGTTGTCTTCGTTCACAAGAACCAAAATCGGAAAAACATTAGACAACTCGGTTGCGCCCTAACAGTACAACTTTAGAAACAGTACTTTTTCTCATTCAACCGAACAAAGAGTGAAACCCAATTATATTGTTCAATTATGCCCCGAGAGTGTTTATTGGCAACGTATCTTTGTCTACGTTCACAACAACCAAAACCGGAACAACCTTAGACTACTCAGTTGCGCCCTAACAGTATAACTTTGGAAACAGTACATTTTCTCATTCCACCGAACAAAGAGTAAAACCTAATTATATTGTTCTATTATGCCCCGAGAGTGTATATTGGCAAAATATCGTTGTCTTCGTTCACAAGAACCAAAATCGGAAAAACATTAGACTACTCAGTTGCGCCCTAACAGTATAACTTTAGAAACAGTACTTTTTCTCATTCAACCGAACAAAGAGTAAAACCTAATTATATTGTTCTATTATGCCCCGAGAGTGTATATTGGCAACGTATTGATGTCACCGTTCACAAGAACCAAAACCGAAACAACATTAGACTCCTCCGTTGCGCCCTAACTGTATCCCGTTGGAAAAAATACTTTTTCTTTTTCAACTGAACAAAGAGTAAAACCAAATTATATTGTTCTATTATGCTCCGAGAGTGTATATTGGCAACGTATCGTTGTCTACGTTCACAAGAACAAAAATCGGAACAACATTAGACTACTCAGTTGCGCCCTAACAGTATAACTTTAGAAACAGTACTTTTTCTCATTCAACCGAACAAAGAGTGAAACCCAATTATATTGTTCTATTATGCCCCGAGAGTGTATATTGGCAACATATCGTTGTCTACGTTCACAAGAACCAAAACCGGAACAACATTAGAAAACTCGGTTGCGCCCAAACAGTATAACTTTAGAAACTGTTCCTTTTCTCATTCAACCGAACAAAGAGTGAAACCCAACTATATTGTTCTATTATGCCCCGAGAGTGTATATTGGCAACGTATCGTTGTCTACGTTCACAAGAACCAAAACCGGAACAACATTAGACAACTCAGTTGCGCCCTAACAGTATAACTTTAGAAACAGTACTTTTTCTCATTCATCCGAACAAAGAGTGAAACCCAATTATATTGTTCTATTATGCCCAGAGAGTGTATATTGGCAACGTATCGTTGTCTACGTTCACAAGAACCAAAACCGGAACAACATTAGACTACTCAGTTGCGCCCTAACAGTATAACTTTGGAAACAGTACTTTTTCTCATTCCACCGAACAAAGAGTAAAACCTAATTATATTGTTCTATTATGCCCCGAGAGTGTATATTGGAAACGTATCGTTGTCTACGTTCACAAGAAACAAAACCGGAACAAAATTAGACTACTCGGTTGCGCTCTAACGTATAACTTTGGAAACGATTACTTTTCTCATTCCACCGATCAAAGAGTAAAACCTAATTATATTGTTCTATTATGCCCCGAGAGTGTATATTGGCAACGTATCGTTGTCTATGTTCACAAGAACCAAAACCGGAACAACATTAGACTACTCAGTTGCGCCCTAACATTATAACTTTGGAAACAATACTTTTTCTGATTCAACCGAACAAAGAGTGAAACCCAATTATATTGTTCTATTATGCCCCGAGAGTGTATATTGGCAACGTATCGTTGTCTATGTTCACAAGAACCAAAACCGGAACAACATTAGACTACTCAGTTGCGCCTAACGGTGCAACTTTAGAAACAGTACTTTTTCTCATTCAACCGAACAAAGAGTGAAACCCAATTATATTGTTCAATTATGTCCCGAGAGTGTATATTGGCAACGTATCGTTGTCTACGTTCACAAGAACCAAAACCGAACAACATTAGTCTACTCGTTCTAATAGTATAACTTTGGAAACAGTACTTTTTCTTATTCCACCAATCATAGAGTAAAACCTAATTATATTGTTCTATTATGCCCCGAGAGTGTATATTGGCAACGTATCGTTGTCTACATTCACAAGAACCAAAACCGGAACAATATTAGACTACTCGGTTCGCCTAACAGTATAACTTTGGAAACGTACATTTTCTCATTCCATAGAACAAAGAGTAAAACCTAATTATATTGTTCTATTATGCCCCGAGAGTGTATATTGGCAACGTATCGATGTCACCGTTCACAAGAACCAAACCGAAACAACATTAGACTCCTCCGTTGCGCCCTAACCGTATCCGTTGGAAACAATTCTTTTCTTCATCAAGAACAACGTGTAAAACCAAATTATATTGTTCTATTATGCCCCGAGAGTGTATATTGGCAACGTATCGTTGTCTACGTTCACAAGAACAAAAATCGGAACAACATTAGACTACTAAGTTGCGCCCTAACAGTATAACTTTAGAAACAGTACTTTTTCTCATTCAACGGAACAAAGAGTGAAACCCAATTATATTGTTCTATTATGCCCCGAGAGTGTATATTGGCAACATATCGTTGTCTACGTTCACAAGAACCAAAACCGGAACAACATTAGACTACTCAGTTGCGCCCTAACATTATAACTTTGGAAACAGTACTTTTTCTGATTCAACCGAACAAAGAGTGAAACCCAATTATATTTTTCTATTATGCCCGAGAGTGTATATTGGCAAAATATCGTTGTCTTCGTTCACAAGAACCAAAATCGGAACAACATTAGACAACTCGGTTGCGCCCTAACAGTACAACTTTAGAAACAGTACTTTTTCTCATTCAACCGAACAAAGAGTGAAACCCAATTATATTGTTCAATTATGCCCCGAGAGTGTTTATTGGCAACGTATCGTTGTCTACATTCACAAGAACCAAAACCGGAATAACATTAGTCTACTCAGTTGCGCCCTAACTGTATAACTTTGGAAACAGTACATTTTCTCATTCCACCGAACAAAGAGTAAAACCTAATTATATTGTTCTATTATGCCCCGAGAGTGTATATTGGCAACGTATCGATGTCACCGTTCACAAGAACCAAAACCGAAACAACATTAGACTCCTCCGTTCCGCCCTAACCGTATCCCGTTGGAAACAAAACTTTTCTTCTTCGAACGAACAAAGAGTGAAACCCAATTATATTGTTCTATTATGCCCCGAGAGTGTATATTGGCAACGTATCGTTGTCTACGTTCACAAGAACAAAAATCGGAACAACATTAGACTACTCAGTTGCGCCCTAACAGTATAACTTTAGAAACAGTACTTTTTCTCATTCAACGGAACAAAGAGTGAAACCCAATTATATTGTTCTATTATGCCCCGAGAGTGTATATTGGCAACATATCGTTGTCTACGTTCACAAGAACCAAAACCGGAACAACATTAGAAAACTCGGTTGCGCCCTAACAGTATAACTTTAGAAATTGTTCCTTTTCTCATTCAACCGAACAAAGAGTGAAACCCAATTATATTGTTCAATTACGCCCCGAGAGTGTATATTGGCAACGTATCGCTGTCTACGTTCACACGAACCAAAATCGGAACAACATTAGACAACTCAGTTGCGCCCTAACAGTATAACATTAGAAACAGTACTTTTTCTCATTCAACCGAACAAAGAGTGAAACCCAATTATATTGTTCAATTATGCCCCGAGAGTGTATATTGGCAACGTATCGTTGTCTACGTTCACAAGAACCAAAATCGGAACAACATTAGACAACTCAGTTGCGCCATAATAGTATAACTTTGGAAGTAGTACTTTTTCTCATTCCGCCGAGCAAAGAGTGAAACCCAATTATATTGTTCAATTATGAGAGTGTATATTGGCAACGTATCGTTGTCTACGTTCACAAGAACCAAAACCGGAACAACATTAGACTACTCGTTGCGCCATAACGGTATAACTTTGGAAACGTACATTTTCTCACTCCGAACAAAGAGTAAAACCTAATTATATTGTTCTATTATGCCCGAGAGTGTATATTGGCAACGTATCGATGTCACCGTTCACAAGAACCAAACCCGAAACAACAGTAGACTCCTCCGTTGCGCCCTAACGGTATCCGTTGGAAACAGTACTTTTCTTCTTCAAACGAACAAAGAGTGAAACCCAATTATATTGTTCTATTATGCCCCGAGAGTGTATATTGGCAACGTATCGCTGTCTACGTTCACAAGAACCAAAACCGGAACAACATTAGACAACTCAGTTGCGCCCTAACAGTATAACTTTAGAAACAGTACTTTTTCTCATTCAACGGAACGAAGAGTGAAACCCAATTATATTGTTCTATTATGCCCCGAGAGTGTATATTGGCAACATATCGTTGTCTACGTTCACAAGAACCAAAACCGGAACAACATTAGAAAACTCAGTTGCGCCCTAACATTATAACTTTAGACACAGTTCTTTTTCTCATTCAACCGAACAAAGAGTGAAACCCAATTATATTGTTCTATTATGCCCCGAGAGTGTATATTGGCAACGTATCGCTGTCTACGTTCACACGAACCAAAATCGGAACAACATTAGACAACTCAGTTGCGCCCTAACAGTATAACATTAGAAACAGTACTTTTTCTCATTCAACCGAACAAAGAGTGAAACCCAATTATATTGTTCAATTATGCCCCGAGAGTGTATATTGGCAACGTATCGTTGTCTACGTTCACAAGAACCAAAACCGAACAACATTAGACTACTCGTTGCGCCTAACGGTATACTTTTGGAAACAGTACTTTTTCTTATTCCACCGATCAAAGAGTAAAACCTAATTATATTGTTCTATTATGCCCCGAGAGTGTATATTGGCAACGTATCGTTGTCTACGTTCACAAGAACCAAAACCGGAACAACATTAGACTACTCAGTTGCTCCCTAACAGTATAACTTTAGAAACAGTACTTTTTCTCATTCAGCCGAACAAACAGTGAAACCCAATTATATTGTTCAATTATGCCCCGATAGTGTATATTGGCAACGTATCGTTGTCTACGTTCACAAGAACCAAAACCGGAACAACATTAGACTACTCAGTTGCGCTCTAACAGTATAACTTTGGAAGCAGTACTTTTTCTTATTCCACCGATCAAAGAGTAAAACCTAATTATATTGTTCTATTATGCCCCGAGAGTGTATATTGGCAACGTATCGTTGTCTACGTTCACAAGAAACAAAACCGAAACAACATTAGACTACTCAGTTGCGCTCTAACAGTATAACTTTGGAAACAGTACTTTTTCTTATTCCACCGATCAAAGAGTAAAACCTAATTATATTGTTCTATTATGCCCCGAGAGTGTATATTGGCAACGTATCGTTGTCTACGTTCACAAGAACCAAAACCGAACAACATTAGACTACTCAGTTGCGCCCTAACATTATAACTTTGGAAACACTACTTTTTCTGATTCAACCGAACAAAGAGTGAAACCCAATTATATTGTTCTATTATGCCCCGAGAGTGTATATTGGCAAAATATCGTTGTCTTCGTTCACAAGAACCAAAATCGGAAAAACATTAGACAACTCAATTGCGCCCTAACGGTACAACTTTAGAAACGATACTTTTCTCATTCAACCGAACAAAGAGTGAAACCCAATTATATTGTTCAATTATGCCCGAGAGTGTTTATTGGCAACGTATCGTTGTCTACGTTCACAAGAACCAAAAGCCGGAACAACCTTAGACTACTCGGTTGCGCCTAACGGTATAACTTTGGAAACGAGTACATTTTTTCATTCCACCGAACAAAGAGTAAAACCTAATTATATTGTTCTATTATGCCCCGAGAGTGTATATTGGCAACGTATTGATGTCACCGTTCACAAGAACCAAAACTGAAACAACATTAGACTCCTCCGTTGCGCCTAACCGTATCCGTTGGAAACAATACTTTTTCTTCTTCAATGAACAAAGTGTAAAACCCAATTATATTGTTCTATTATGCCCCGAGAGTGTAAATTGGCAACGTATCGTTGTCTACGTTCACAAGAACAAAAATCGGAACAACATTAGACTACTCAGTTGCGCCCTAACAGTAAACTTTAGAAACAGTACTTTTTCTCATTCAACCAAACAAAGAGTGAAACCCAATTATATTGTTCTATTATGCCCCGAGAGTGTATATTGGCAATGTATCGTTGTCTACCTTCACAAGAACCAAAATCGGAACAACATTAGGCCACTCAGTTGCGCCCTAACAGTATAACTTTAGAAACAGTACTTTTTCTTATTCAACCGAACAAAGAGTGAAACCCAATTATATTGTTCTATTATGCCCCGAGAGTGTATATTGGCAACTTATCGTTGTCTACGTTCACAAGAACCAAAATCGGAACAACATTAGACAACTCAGTTGCGCCCTAACAGTATAACTTTAGAAACAGTACTTTTTCTCATTCAACCGAACAAAGAGTGAAACCCAATTATATTGTTCAATTATGCCCCGAGAGTGTATATTGGCAACGTATCGTTGTCTACGTTCACAAGAACCAAAACCGGAACAACATTAGACTACTCAGTTGCGCTCTAACAGTATAACTTTGGAAACAGTACTTTTTCTTATTCCACCGATCAAAGAGTAAAACCTATTTATATTGTTCTATTATGCCCCGAGAGTGTATACTGGCAACGTATCGTTGTCTACGTTCACAAGAACCAAAACCGGAACAACATTAGACTACTCAGTTGCGCCCTAACATTATAACTTTGGAAACACTACTTTTTCTGATTCAACCGAACAAAGAGTGAAACCCAATTATATTGTTCTATTATGCCCCGAGAGTGTATATTGGTAAAATATCGTTGTCTTCGTTCACAAGAACCAAAATCGGAAAAACATTAGACAACTCAGTTGCGCCCTAATAGTACAACTTTAGAAACAGTACTTTTTCTCATTCAACCGAACAAAGAGTAAAACCTAATTATATTGTTCTATTATGCCCCGAGAGTGTATATTGGCAACGTATTGATGTCACCGTTCACAAGAACCAAAACCGAAACAACATTAGACTCCTCCGTTGCGCCCTAACTGTATCCCGTTGGAAAAAATACTTTTTCTTCTTCAACTGAACAAAGTGTAAAACCAAATTATATTGTTCTATTATGCTCCGAGAGTGTATATTGGCAACGTATCGTTGTCTACGTTCACAAGAACAAAAATCGGAACAACATTAGACTACTAAGTTGCGCCCTAACAGTATAACTTTAGAAACAGTACTTTTTCTCGTTCAACGGAACAAAGAGTGAAACCCAATTATATTGTTCTATTATGCCCCGAGAGTGTATATTGGCAACATATCGTTGTCTACGTTCACAAGAACCAAAACCGGAACAACATTAGAAAACTCGGTTGCGCCCAAACAGTATAACTTTAGAAACTGTTCCTTTTCTCATTCAACCGAACAAAGAGTGAAACCCAATTATATTGTTCTATTAAGCCCCGAGAGTGTATATTGGCAACGTATCGTTGTCTACGTTCACAAGAACCAAAACCGGAACAACATTAGACTACTCAGTTGCGCTCTAACAGTATAACTTTGGAAACAGTACTTTTTCTTATTCCACCGATCAAAGAGTAAAACCTAATTATATTGTTCTATTATGCCCCGAGAGTGTATATTGGCAACTGTTTGCCACCACGAATGACGTACCTCGCACGGTGAAATTTATCTTGAATTTCCCGTGGGGCAGTATTCATGATTCAGATTAATATTTAAATATGTATAGTTATCAGGTATTGCGGATCCATGGCTTCCAATAAACGCAAGCGTCTATTGTTAATTACCCCTATAGAATGTTAGGGTACCCTCGATTAAGAGACCAAATATAAATGCTGATAATAAAGAGACAAAACGGACAAATAAAATTTTATTAATATGATTTGCCGTTTACATGGCTTAGCGAGGGCATACCCCACTGTACATGGATGTCATAAAAGTAGGATAGTCAGTTTAGCGACTTGATGGTCGATAGGGATCAAATTACTCAGTTTAACGACATGGCGGTCGAAAGGAGTTTGGTTTGCTCAGTTTAATGACATGGCGGTCGGGTTTGATTGTGTTGCTCAGTTTAGTGACATGGCGGTCTGGTTTGATTTTTGGTGCTCAGTTTAATGACATGGCGGTCGGGTTTGATTTTGTTGCTCAGTTTAGTGACATAGCGGTCGGGTTTGATTTTGTTGCTCAGTTTAGTGACATGGCGGTCGGGTTTGATTTTGTTGCTCAGTTTAGTGACATGGTGGTCGGGTTTGATTTTGTTGCTCAGTTTAGTGACATGGCGGTCGGGTTTGATTTTTGGTGCTCAGTTTAATGACATGGAGGTCGGGTTTGATTTTGTTTTGAGTTTAGTTTAACGACGTTTCGGTCAAAATTGGATTTGGATTTAGTTTAACGACGTTTCGGTCGAAAGTGGAATTTTGGTTTAGTTTAACGACGTTTCGGTCAGAAGTGGAATTTGGGTTTAGTTTAAAGACGTTTCGGTCATTTGAATTTGGGTTTAGTTTAAAGACGTTTCGGTCATTTGAATTTGGGTTTAGTTTAAAGACGTTTCGGTCATTTGAATTTGGGTTTAGTTTAACGACGTTTCGGTCGGAAGTGGAATTTGGGTTTAGTTTAACGACGTTTCGGTCGATAGTGAAATTTGGGTTTAGTTTAACGACGTTTCGGTCGGAAGTGGAATTTGGGTTTAGTTTAAAGACATTACGGTCATTGGATTTGGGTTTAGTTTAAAGACGTTTCGGTCGTTGGATTTGGGTTTAGTTTAACGACGTTTCGGTCGGTGGATTTGGGTTTAGTTTAACGACGTTTCGGTCGGAAGTGGAATTTGGGTTTAGTTTAAAGACGTTTCGGTCATTTGAATTTGGGTTTAGTTTAAAGACATTACGGTCATTTGAATTTGATTTTAGTTTAAAGACGTTACGGTCATTGAATTTGGGTTTAGTTTAAAGACGTTTCGGTCATTTGAATTTGGGTTTAGTTTAAAGACGTTTCGGTCATTTGAATTTGGGTTTAGTTTAAAGACATTACGGTCATTTGAATTTGATTTTAGTTTAAAGACGTTACGGTCATTGAATTTGGGCTTAGTTTAAAGACGTTTCGGTCATTTGAATTTGGGTTTAGTTTAAAGACGTTTCGGTCATTTGAATTTGGGTTTAGTTTAAAGACGTTACGGTCATTTGAATTTGAGTTTAGTTTAAAGACGTTACGGTCATTGAATTTGGGTTTAGTTTAAAGACGTTTGTCATTTGAATTTGAGTTTAGTTTAACGACGTTTGGTCGGAGGTTACGGACTTGGGTTTAGTTTAACGACGTTTCGGTCGAGCTTGGGATTTGGATTTAGTTTAGCCACGTTTCGGTCTAGTTTGATTTAGGTTTATGGTATTGGGTATGTGCGATTTGGTCCTTGAACTTGATTTGGTTCATAAACTTAGGTTCATAGGTTTGGATATGGTTTGATTTATGGTTCATGAACATAGGCTCGTTGGATTATGGTTCATGACATAGGTTCATGAGTTTATAGTTCATGAATATAGGTTCATAGGTTTATGGTTCATGAACATAGGTTCATGAGTTTATGGTTCATGAACTTGGGTTCATAGGTTGTGGACTCGGTGTATGGGTTGGTCCATGATTTTGGTTCATAGTTCGTGAACCTGGTGTACAGGTTTATGGTTCATGGTTCATGGACCGGGTGTACAGGTTTATGGTTCATGGTTCATGGACCTGGTGTACAGGTTTATGGCTCATGGTTCATGGACCGGGTGTACAGGTTTATGGCTCATGGTTCATGGACCGGGTGTACAGGTTTATGGCTCATGGTTCATGGACCGAGTGTACAGGTTTATTTTGATGGGTTTAATTTCGAAGTGGGCTTTGGTATTGGGCCTCTTTGGGTAAATGGGTATTGGGTTAAATGGATATATGGGTTATTGGGTTAAATGGGTTATTGGATATATGGGTTATTGGGTTAAATGGATATTGGGTCCATGGGTTTATAGGTTAATGGTTAAATGGATATATGGGTTATTGGGTTGGATATATGGGTTATTGGGTATTTGGGTTATTCCGTCGAGCGGTTCGATTAGCATTCCGTCGGGCGGTTCGATTAGCATTTCGTCGAGCGGTTTATTTAGTATTCCGTCGAGCGGTTTATTTAGTATTCCGTCGAGCGGTTCGATTAGCATTCCGTCGAGCGGTTTATTTAGCATTCCGTCGGGCGGTTTATTTAGTATTCCGTCGAGCGGTCCGATTAGCATTCCGTCGAGCGGTTTATTTAGCATTCCGTCGGGCGGTTCGATTTTCATTTTCGTCAGACAGAGTCGTCGGCTTCAATTTTTCGTCGACAGCGGTCTTGACTTAGGCATTTCGTCGAGCAATTGGCGGACGCGTTGTGCGGCGCGGCACCAATTTAATTAAAGAGGAGAGCATCGCTCTCTCTCTTTCACGTTCGTCGTCGACGGTCTTGACATAGGCATTTCGTCGAGTAATTGGCGGGCGCGTTGTGCGGCGCGGCACCAATTTAATTAAAGAGGAGAGCATCGCTCTCTCTCTTTTAATTTCGCCGTCGACGGTGACTTGGGCATTCCATCGAACAGGTGGAGGGCGTCGTCTTGCGGCATGTCTTTAGAGAAGAGCACCGCTCTCACTCTTTTAGCCTTGCCGTCGACGTTTCTCTTGGGCTTTCCGTCGAGCAGGTGGCGTGCACATCGACGGCATGATTTTTAGAGAGGAGCACCGCTCCCTCTCTTTCAATCTCGCCGTCGATGTTTTTCTTGGGCTTTCCGTCGAGCAGGTGGCATGCACATCGACGGCATGATTTTTAGAGAGGAGCACCGCTCCCTCTCTTTCAATCTCGCCGTCGACATCTCTCTTGGGCTTTCCGTCGAGCCGGTGGCGTACGTCTCGCCTCCGATCTGACAACAAGAACTTTGTAGCGACGGAGCTCCGCGGACTAAAGGAGCTTCATGACAACGGGGGTGCGGGTTGAGGTCGTGACGTGAGCGAGCCGGCGATGAAGAAGATGTAGGAGGAGCTCCGTGATGTGAGCGAGGTCCGTGACGTGAGCAGAGCCCGTCGATGAAGAAGATGTAGGAGGAGCTCCGTGATGTGAGCGGAGCCGCAAGAGGGCTCGGCTACAAGAGAGGCTCGGTGATGGCACGCAGCTCGAGGGATGGCCGCGGGTGACCGAGGGTGGCCAAGTCAAGGCGCGGTGTGGGCGAGAGCGGCGCGGCGGCGCGGTGCAGGGACGACGGCTCGGTGTGGTCGAGGCCTCAACGGAGGCAACGAGTCGATTCCGGTGTGGGCTCCGAGGGTGCGGTGGGCGCGGTCCGGCGCGGCGCGGGCTTCGACGGTTGGCGGAGGGGCTCGGGTCCGGTGCGGGCGCGATCCTCAAGGCGGTTGGCTCGAGGCACGGCACGGGCACGGTCGGTGCGGCGCGGGCTCGACGATTGGCCAAAGGGGGTCGCGCGGCACGGCGTCGGGCTCGAGGCGATTGGCTCGAGGCGCGGCAAGGCGCCGTCCTCAAGGCGGTGGGCTCGAGGTGCTTGGCTCGTGGCCCTCAAGGCGCGGGCTCAGGAGGTTGGCTCGAGGCATGGGGTGTGGCGCGGCGGCACGAGGCGCGGCGCGGCGGCGAGCTCCGAGCGGCGGCGGGTTCCGGAACGGCGACGTGCGCGCGAGCTCCGGAGGCGGCCGGTTTCGAACGGCGACGGGCTCTAGATCTTGGTCGAGGGCTTCAAAACGGTTGCGGGCTCCGAGAGGCGGCCGGGGCGCGGGCTCGAACGACGGAGTGCGCACGGGCCTAGGGCGCGCACGGGCCGGTCGGTGCGAAGCGGCGCGAGGTTGAGGCGCGGCCGAGGCGGCGAGTCCTGAAGCTTGCGGCCAAGGAGGAGTCGAGGCGCGGCCGAGGCGGCGAAATCGAGGCGCGGCCGCGGGGTCGAGGCACGGACGGCGGTCGCGTTGGGGTGCGCGCGGGCTTCAAGGGCGGCGAGCGCACGACGGCGCGTTGAAGAGCGGCGCGGCATTGACGAAGCGGCGGCTCGGCGCGGCCTTCGAGAGATCGGCCGAGGAGGAGGCGGCGCGCGGCTTTGAGGCGACGCGGTGCGAATCCGAGGCGGGTGGCGGAGTTGAGGAGATCCGCGACGGGTCCGGCCGAGGCGGGCGGCGAAGGGCTCGGCGCGGACGGCGGCACGTCGAGGCGGACCGGCGCCGACGAGGGCGCCGAGGATGTCGAAGGCCGAGGTGCGCGCGCGCGGCTCGAGGAGGTCCGCGATGGGTCCGGCCTCGACGGATGAGGAGATGACGGGGTCCGGCCTCGACGGATGGGGAGATAACGAGGGACTTCGCGACGGAGAGCCGTAGCGAGAGGAGGTGGGCGACGGGACCGCGATTGCGAAGCTCCGAGCGTCGGAGCTCGGGTTCACCGAGAGAGAGAGAGAGAGTGAGAAGAGAAACTTTGTTTCTCTTTTTTTTTTCGAGAGAGAGAGAGAGAGAAGCTTTGATGGGTTGCTTTTCTTTTTTCTTTTCTTTTTTATTTTCTCCTTTTTTTTTTTTTTTTTTTTTTTTTTTGACCCGAGAATTGAATAGGTTTCTCTCCTTTTTGGATTTTTTTTTTTTAGTCGTCCCTTTGATTCCTCTCCTCCTTCTTTTTTTTTATCACGCACGAGAGGGGGAATGTGGGAAGTTGCGGCGCCTATCGTGGGATGTCGAGATGCGGATGTGGGGAGTTGGAGGAGTTGGAAAAAATCGTGGGAGCGTGGGAGTTGGGGCGATCGTGCGAAGGAAGTTGGGACGATGGGATGGTGGTTATTTGGTTGTGGGGATCGGGGATTTTGGAATTTGAAATTGAGATATTTGTGAATCTCAATCTCAACTAACTCCCATTCATAATAATATCTTATTATTATTATTATTATTATTATATATATATATATATATATATATATATTATATATATATATATATGTATATATATATTTTTTTGGGTCAAATGCATACGGTCCTCGCAAACATAGTCAATTGCGGAAATATCTCGCAAAAGCGAAACTAGGTGAGATGTCTCGCAAAAGTCCAAAGTATGCAGATATGTCCCCGCCGCGCCTTTTGCGGGGACATATCTCGGAAAAATATTTTTGTAGATATGTCCCGCAAAAGGCGCGAGGACATATCTCGCATACTTTTGGGCTTTTGCAGGGACATCTCACCTAGTTTCGCTTTTGCAGGGATATTTCCGCAATTGACTATGTTTGCAGGGACCTGTATGTAAATAACCCTATTTTGTTTTTTACTCCAACAAATGCCCCCCCCCCCGGCTTTTCAAACTTGTGGATTTGAACAAGATTGAAAAGGCGATAATTTCCTCGCGTAGTCTTCACTTTCGTATCGCCATCAGAGATCTTTGGTAATTTTCATGTGAATTCCTCTACGCGATTTTCGTTTTCCGATTGCCATCAAAAACCCGTGGTGAGTGTAACATGGCTAAATCTTTTATCATATTGATCATCGTTTTTCGATCTCATATACATTCATATCTTCTTCTTCCTCTCTTTTGTATGAATCTGATCCGCATATAAAATAGATAGTTGTGGATTGCGGGTTTTACTTATCTACCTGTAATCATCTTCTCGTTCTAGATCATGTGGAAAAGGAGCGAATCGTTAATTCATCCAGATGATAAAACCTTAGGCGTGTTTAGAGGACTTTCTTTAACACGTTCACCTCCAATACATGGTTATCCCACCGAACTTGTAATCCCTTATGAGACATCCACGTTCAAAGAATGGGCGATATTTAAGAAAAAACAGTTACTGGGTCGTTTTGGAGGCGATTATTATGCTTCTGATGGTGACGGCGATGTTATATTGTTGCCGCCGTTAGGTCCTCCGAAAGAAAGAGATACATTGCAATCTCTTGGATATAAAATACTCAATGATCATCCAGGTTGGTGTGGAATGATTAGATCTTTTGGAGATAGCGTTGAAGTAGAAGGTCTGATTGAATGGGGAAATTATATTCTTGCTCATTATACACCTCAACTACGTCGTGCTGGTATTTTGGGAGGTGTTGTAGCTTCGCACGGGAAGTACAATAAAAATATTAATATCATTAAAGCATTGGTGGAACTGTGGTGTTCAGAAACGAACACCTTTCATCTTCCATATGGCGAAATTGGGATTTCTCTATGGGAAATTAGAGAACTTAGTGGACTTCCTATTATCGGTGATATGTATGATGAGTATATCCCGCTAAATTCTGAACTTTATAACAAAAACAGTTATCCCAATTGTGTTAGGGAGCTTTTTGATATTTATCAATGGCTTGTAGCTCGATCTTCGAACAAGCGTGTACGGTATGACTTGTGGGTGAATTTCTTTTATACAAGCTGTAAGAAGTTAAGTCGATCGAGATCTCAAAACATAAGTAATAGAGAGCGCGCTCCATCATATACAGAAGATACAACTCTAGCAGCCTTCATTTCTTTATGGCTATGCAATTTTGTAATGCCTTCCGGGTTAGATCATTTTATCAGACCTGAAACATTTGTTATGGCTTCTAAGTTAGCTTTAGGTGAGAGGGTCGCCTTAGCTCCTGCTATCCTTTGTGCCATTCATATCGGTTTGTCTTTTATGAGCGATCATCCTGAAGGTCCTGCGCATCCTGGGCCTCAATTTCCTGTCAATTTTCTGTATGCGTGGATTGGTCTTCACTTTGAGCAGACTTATTCTAGAAAGATGATTAGCGACAATATCAAAAACATCGCCGGCTTACGAAGCCCTCCTCATATGGTATTTTTTATGGATGTGGCGGCTTCTCCCTTTAATGCTAAGCGAGCACGAATTCACCTAAGATCAAATGCCTATTTTGTGTGGCGTCCCCTGCCATATTCTTATTCTTTTGTCAATGATGGTTGGCTTTATGATGTGAAATTATCTACCGGAGAGTGCAAATATCCAAAAGAGGTCTATGAATATATCATTTCCATCAGACAGAGCGTGCTTCCACTTCGTTTAGGGAATAAGTTACACACACAATCATATAACCCTCATCGTTTTGCTCGACAATTTGGCTTTGACCAATCTTTCCCTGAAAGTATCAATATTCCTAAATTAGCCGATCATCTTGGGACACTTGCTGGATGCTGGAATCATTTCATTCGACATGGAACTTCTATCAATTATTTCGTACCGAAGAAAGTTCGGATTGGCGAGACCAACTTTACATTATGCGCGTTGGTGGTCTAATAGCGTGCATTCGAGCTTCAAGCATGGAATAGGCTATTTAATAGCTGAGATGACCCCATGAAGAAGAAGAAAAAAGTGTTGCTACTTAAGCGGAAGATTCGATTCCTGAGAAGAAAGCTACTTCGTCAGGTGTTATAAGCGAAAGAGCTCTAAATCCTCCAGAATCAAAGGGAAAACAACTCGCTTTATTCCCAGAATATGATCATGTTCAGGCTGATCTTTCCGATGACTCTCCTCAACGTGAAGTTCTCAGCCTCAATTTTCCGATTCACGAAGATGATAGATCTAAGGTATGCTCATTAGCAAATTTTTCTTTCGAACTTTTTTTTTTTTTTTATTTGTAGGGAGTGCACATTATGGATTCGATTATCACAGGTGGAATGCATTTGTCAGATTCTACAACAAAACCAAATGTACGATATAGAATCCAAATGATTCGAATGTATTTGTTCCGGCATTCTTTCCCTTTCCATATATACATATTAACCGTATATATATATATATAGGTGTGCACTGTGGAACCATCTTTAAGAAGTCCAGAAAATCCATCTCCTGGTGCTTTAACCGAAGTAGCTCGGGGGAAACTTCCTTTTACCGTGCCTCCGATGATAGGTGACTCCTTCATTCATGTTCTATTCATAACTAGCATATTTATGAATAACATATTCTATTTATAACTAGCATGTAGTGTACACCATATTTATATGTTGTACTTATTTTGATAGAACCGCAAATCGGAAAGAGTGGGTCCATTGAGGATGATATACCTTCGGACGATGACGAATTTGCTGACCATGTTTCAATACCTTCGCCGTCAAAATATACTGAGATAATTTCATTCATCTCCTTTCTTTAAATCCATATGCCTTCTATTAGTCTTAAATTGAGCATCTACTTCTAGACTAAAGAAGGGAGTAAAATATGGATAATATTGTGTGATTTTTCGTTAGAAATCCGTGGCCACAAAAATTTTGTAAATCGGAGCTATAACGAAAATGTTATGGCCCGTTTACATTTTGGTCCCTGCGTTTACAGAACAGTCCCTGCATCTTTATTTGTTATTTTTATTTTTGACGCACATCTATATTTAGGGCTGGCAAACGAGCGAGCCGGCTCGCGTTCGACTCGTGTTCGACTCGATATTTGGCTCGCTCGAGCTCGACTCGAAATTAAATGAGCCGAGCTTGAACAAAAAAAAAGGCTCGAAATTCATTTCAAGCCGAGCTTGAGTATTACTCGGCTCGTTCGAATTAGGCTCGAAAAGCTCGAAAAGCTCGAATATATATATATATATATATATATATATATATATATATATATATATATATATATATATATATATATATATATATATATATATATATATATATATATATATATATATATATAGTAGCGCTACTAAACTATCAAAAGTATAGAGGATCGGTGGTTTCAATTTTTTAATTCTTAGATCAACCCATTTAATCATTTCTTTGAATTAATACTATTATTATCTTGTAGTGACCACTCAATTCTAGAGATATTATTTAATCCTAGGGTGGACCGCAATCCTCCTAACCATACAATTCTTCATCAAATGGTCAAAATTTATATATATATATATATATATATATATATATATATATATATATATATATATTAAAAAATACATAAATATAATATATTTTAGTTATATATAGTGAATGAATAATCGAATTTAGTTAAAATTGGACCAATGTTGTTGGCCCATAAAAACAAACCGAATAGACAAATAAAAGAGCAAAATTTGACTAAATTTATACATTTTCCCTTTCTTTCTTTCTTTCATAGAGCTCTAAGTTTTCAATATGTTTCTCTTTTTTTTTCTTTTTTTCTTTTTTTTTTTCTTTCTGTCTCTCACCCTAAGTGGCCAAGCCGGAAGCCTTCCAAGTTACCAAGTAACAGCATATACATGCCATTGCCTACCTTGTTATTAATTCTATGAGAAAATATACAGAATATTTTTAAAGTAAAATATTATTATTCATATAAAATTTTAATTTTATTTATATATGATTGGATATTTTAATCCAATATTTATCTATATAAATTATTTATTTTTGACTGCATAAATAAAAATGAATAATATGAAGATTGAAGGCGAAAGAAAAGACATGTGAGGTTGAAAAGATTAGATATTCAACTCATAAATTATTGTTTTTTATATTATAATACTATATTTTATATAATTATTTTGTACTTTGAACTATTAGACATGTTTTTGTATCAAATTATAGATAATGTTCTATTCAAATTAAACTATTGATCGTATGATGTTCAGAATTTCAAGCGGCTCGTTTAGGGCTCGAGCTCGCTCGACTCGAAATTAGGCTCGCTCGAGCTCGGCTCGAATTAATTTCAATCCAAGCGTGAGCTTAAATTTAGGCTCGAAATTAATTTCAAGCCGAATTTGAGCCGAGGTAAGCTCGCTCGAGCTCGGCTCGTTTCCACCCCTATCTATATTCCGATCTTTTTCCTTGGATAACAGTGTGTAATTTTTCGTCAGAAATCCGTGGCCGCAAAAATTTTGTAAATCGGAGCTATAACGAAAATGTTATGGCCCGTTTACATTTTGGTCCCTGCGTTTACAAAACAGTCCCTGCGTTTACAGAACAGTCCCTGCAGCATGTATCTTTTCTCCTTTGCTCTGAATATCAGCATATGGTCTTCCTCCCTTTTTTTTAATTGCAGGATCCACTCACGGATGTTGCAGATATTGGAGTGTCTCCTTTCAGCGAGGCTTCCCCATCTCGTCATGAGGTATTTTATTTCAAACTTCATCCACATATCAGGCGTATTCACTATTCTTTTACACCAAAACTTTTATATAGGATAAGGGTGCTAAAGAAGATGGCGGAAGTAAAGACGAAGCTACAACAGAAATGCCTCCACTGGGTAAAAGAGAACGGGTCAGCGATATATCGACCATGGAGCCGCATAAAAGAGCTCGTTTGGAGACCAATTTGGATTCATCTGGTGAAATCTCACCCCCCCTTTTTTTAAAGTAAGTCTCATGAAAACGCTCCTTATATTATACACATCTTTTTGTGCAGGTTTGCAAGTAGGATCAAAACCGACTGATGATCCAGAAGATGCTCTCTCACCTTATGGGGATGAGGTGGATTATGAACCTACGCCTTCACCACCAGAAGTTAAAAATACGGTGATTTTTATTTTATAGTTGTATATCTCTTCTCATTCTTTTTATTCTCTCTTTTTATTTCTTTCTTTCTTTCCTTTCAGGATATATCATTTGACGAGAATGTCGATGTTCGTTTTGATAGTGGCGTAGGAGGTTCCCGAATTATAGCCAAATCATTTTTAACTGATCGTATAATGGATATTATGAAGACATTCGATCGTCGCCAATTTAAGTCGGCTCAAGGAGAAGTATCGAAATACTGCCACTGTCTCTCTGTACTTGGGTTTGACACATCTGAACTTGAAAGACGTATAAAACCCATATTCGACCATGCAGAAGCCAATGAAGGACTGGCATCAAGTCCGGATTTTGCTCCAGTTGTTCAGTTAATGGAGGCTGATGAAGATTTGGCATTAAGTAGAAGGAAACTTGCTTCATATAGGGCTACCAAAGATTCTCTTCTTCATGCTACCAAAAACGTCTCTTCACAGCTTCAGCAAACTAGAGGGAAGATAGAAGAATTGGAAGAGAGTATATCACATTTGAAGAGCACTGAGGCGGAATTGTCACTTAGACTTGAAGTGGCCGATGATTCTTTGAAGAAACTACAACCGTCACAGGAAGAAGAACTGCAACAGGATGTCGTCAATGCGGAAAAGAAGCACACTGCAGCCACTGAAGTTTATAATGTTTCTAAGGAATCCGCTGGTCTTCGAGAATTAATAGAGTTGTTTGAGGAGCGTCGTCAAATATTTGAGATTTGACTTCTTCTTTTCTTCTTTTTTTTTTTTTTTTTTTGCTTTTCTCTAGTAAGAAACAATATTATGTAGTCCCAGCAATTTGAAATTTTGAATGCTTTAGATTATGCTTTAATCTCCTCTATTTTGTTGTGTGATGTTTGTGATGATAATTATGGTGTGGGTTTGTCTGTTCATTTTGCTTTGCTTTAATAAACAACTAAAACTCTCGTGCATAGCCATCAAAGTTTTTTTGCACTGTAGATTATCGAAGTCCCAATGTAGAAACTCAAGTCCGCCAGTGGCTCATATTTTACCCATATTATCTAAAAAGTTTAGACAATATGTCCTCCACTCTTTTTTCTTCTTCTTTTCTTCTTTTTTTTTTTTCTTTTTTTTTTTTTGTATCTCATCCGAACAATATATTCTAATGAGAGTAAAGTAGGCAAAGTTATATTTCCCAAAAAGAGAATGGACATATGCCTTCAAGATGAAGAAAGGTTGATTGCCCACGAACGTTTTCTGTGACAATTGAGTGATAGAACATTCTCCGTTATATCACCAAATGAAAAAGAGAATGAGCTGATATCCTTAGAAAGACGAAGGATTGAACGCCCTATGCATTTGGGAGGAAGAAGACCACGATCATCAGCAAGAATCGTCTTGCCCCCTGATGAATTTGACCAGTATAACGTCCTTTGTGGTGATGCCAACTCATTTTGATCTTCACCGAGGTAGAGGATATGGTGTTATTAGAAGTCATTGCTCATCTTAGCGGCGAATAGCCAAGATATGATGTTAAGATGGAGAAGACCATGATTCTCAGTCAGAATAATCCTGCCCCCTGATGACTTGAGTGGCAGACAATGATCAGCTTATTCTCCGAAAAATTGGAACTCCTTGCTTCGATGTGGTGTTGTTGGAAACCATTGCTCCTCTTAGCAACGAATAGCCCCGATACGATGTTGATAGGGAGAAGACCACGACTGTCAGTCAGAATAATCCTGCCCCCTGATGACTTGATTGGCAGACCAGGACATGATGTTAGCCAAAACGTCCTTTGTGGTGATGCCAACTCATTTTGATCTCCACCGAGGTAGAAGAAGCAATATTGTCGGATTTACATTGCTCCGCTTGGATGAAGTCATATTCATCGGTCACATGTTTATTCATTAGTCTCTTTATCGATTATTAGATTTGGTCTCAAAGATGGAGGAGAAGCCATGTCCCACTCGGGCGTGCCATTTTGTTCTGCCACCACGAATGACGTACCTCGCACGGTGAAATTTATCTTGAATTTCCGTGTATTCATGATTCAGATTAATATTTAAATATGTATAGTTATCAGGTATTGCGGATCCATGGCTTCCAATAAACGCAAGCGTCTATTGTTAATTACCCCTATAGAATGTTAGGGTACCCTCGATTAAGAGACCAAATATAAATGCTGATAATAAAGAGACAAAACTTACAAATAAAATTTTATTAATATGATTTGCCGTTTACATGGCTTAAGCAGGGGCATACCCCCACTGTACATGGATGTCATAAAAGTAGGATAGTCAGTTTAGCGACTTGATGGTCGATAGGGATCAAATTACTCAGTTTAACGACATGGCGGTCGAAAGGAGTTTGGGTTGCTCAGTTTAATGACATGGCGGTCGGGTTTGATTGTGTTGCTCAGTTTAGTGACATGGCGGTCTGGTTTGATTTTTGGTGCTCAGTTTAATGACATGGCGGTCGGGTTTGATTTTGTTGCTCAGTTTAGTGACATAGCGGTCGGGTTTGATTTTGTTGCTCAGTTTAGTGACATGGCGGTCGGGTTTGATTTTGTTGCTCAGTTTAGTGACATGGCGGTCGGGTTTGATTTTGTTGCTCAGTTTAGTGACATGGCGGTCGGGTTTGATTTTTGGTGCTCAGTTTAATGACATGGCGGTCGGGTTTGATTTTGTTTTGAGTTTAGTTTAACGACGTTTCGGTCAAAATTGGATTTGGATTTAGTTTAACGACGTTTCGGTCGAAAGTGGAATTTTGGTTTAGTTTAAGTGGAATTTGGGTTTAGTTTAAAGACGTTTCGGTCATTTGAATTTGGGTTTAGTTTAAAGACGTTTCGGTCATTTGAATTTGGGTTTAGTTTAAAGACGTTTCGGTCATTGAATTTGAGTTTAGTTTAAAGACGTTTCGGTCGGAAGTGGAATTTGGGTTTAGTTTAACGACGTTTCGGTCGATAGTGAAATTTGGGTTTAGTTTAACGATGTTTCGGTCGGAAGTGGAATTTGGGTTTAGTTTAAAGACATTACGGTCATTGGATTTGGGTTTAGTTTAAAGACGTTTCGGTCGTTGGATTTGGGTTTAGTTTAACGACGTTTCGGTCGGTGGATTTGGGTTTAGTTTAACGACGTTTCGGTCGGAAGTGGAATTTGGGTTTAGTTTAAAGACGTTTCGGTCATTTGAATTTGGGTTTAGTTTAAAGACATTACGGTCATTTGAATTTGATTTTAGTTTAAAGACGTTACGGTCATTGAATTTGGGTTTAGTTTAAAGACGTTTCGGTCATTTGAATTTGGGTTTAGTTTAAAGACGTTTCGGTCATTTGAATTTGGGTTTAGTTTAAAGACATTACGGTCATTTGAATTTGATTTTAGTTTAAAGACGTTACGGTCATTGAATTTGGGTTTAGTTTAAAGACGTTTCGGTCATTTGAATTTGGGTTTAGTTTAAAGACGTTTCGGTCATTTGAATTTGGGTTTAGTTTAAAGACGTTTCGGTCATTTGAATTTGATTTTAGTTTAAAGACGTTACGGTCATTGAATTTGGGTTTAGTTTAAAGACGTTTCGGTCATTTGAATTTGAGTTTAGTTTAACGACGTTTCGGTCGGAGGTTCTGGACTTGGGTTTAGTTTAACGACGTTTCGGTCGAGCTTGGGATTTGGATTTAGTTTAGCGACGTTTCGGTCTAGTTTGATTTAGGTTTATGGTATTGGGTATGTGGGATTTGGTCCATGAACTTGATTTGGTTCATAAACTTAGGTTCATAGGTTTGGATATGGTTTGATTTATGGTTCATGAACATAGGCTCGTTGGATTATGGTTCATGACATAGGTTCATGAGTTTATAGTTCATGAATATAGGTTCATAGGTTTATGGTTCATGAACATAGGTTCATGAGTTTATGGTTCATGAACTTGGGTTCATAGGTTGTGGACTCGGTGTATGGGTTGGTCCATGATTTTGGTTCATAGTTCGTGAACCTGGTGTACAGGTTTATGGTTCATGGTTCATGGACCGGGTGTACAGGTTTATGGCTCATGGTTCATGGACCGGGTGTACAGGTTTATGGCTCATGGTTCATGGACCGGGTGTACAGGTTTATGGCTCATGGTTCATGGACCGAGTGTACAGGTTTATTTTGATGGGTTTAATTTCGAAGTGGGCTTTGGTATTGGGCCTCTTTGGGTAAATGGGTATTGGGTTATATGGGTTCATAGGTTGTGGACTCGGTGTATGGGTTGGTCCATGATTTTGGTTCATAGTTCGTGAACCTGGTGTACAGGTTTATGGTTCATGGTTCATGGACCGGGTGTACGAGTTTATGGTTCATGGTTCATGGACCTGGTGTACAGGTTTATGGCTCATGGTTCATGGACCGGGTGTACAGGTTTATGGCTCATGGTTCATGGACCGGGTGTACAGGTTTATGGCTCATGGTTCATGGACCGAGTGTACAGGTTTATTTTGATGGGTTTAATTTCGAAGTGGGCTTTGGTATTGGGCCTCTTTGGGTAAATGGGTATTGGGTTAAATGGATATATGGGTTATTGGGTTAAATGGGTTATTGGATATATGGGTTATTGGGTTAAATGGATATTGGGTCCATGGGTTTATAGGTTAATGGTTAAATGGATATATGGGTTATTGGGTTGGATATATGGGTTATTGGGTATTTGGGTTATTCCGTCGAGCGGTTCGATTAGCATTCCGTCGGGCGGTTCGATTAGCATTTCGTCGAGCGGTTTATTTAGTATTCCGTCGAGCGGTTTATTTAGTATTCCGTCGAGCGGTTCGATTAGCATTCCGTCGAGCGGTTTATTTAGCATTCCGTCGGGCGGTTTATTTAGTATTCCGTCGAGCGGTTCGATTAGCATTCCGTCGAGCGGTTTATTTAGCATTCCGTCGGGCGGTTCGATTTCAGACAGAGTCGTCGGCTTCAATTTTTCGTCGACAGCGGTCTTGACTTAGGCATTTCGTCGAGCAATTGGCGGACGCGTTGTGCGGCGCGGCACCAATTTAATTAAAGAGGAGAGCATCGCTCTCTCTCTTTCACGTTCGTCGTCGACGGTCTTGACATAGGCATTTCGTCGAGTAATTGGCGGGCGCGTTGTGCGGCGCGGCACCAATTTAATTAAAGAGGAGAGCATCGCTCTCTCTCTTTTAATTTCGCCGTCGACGGTGACTTGGGCATTCCATCGAACAGGTGGAGGGCGTCGTCTTGCGGCATGGCTTTAGAGAAGAGCACCGCTCTCACTCTTTTAGCCTTGTCGTCGACGTTTCTCTCGGGCTTTCCGTCGAGCAGGTGGCGTGCACATCGACGACATGATTTTTAGAGAGGAGCACCGCTCCCTCTCTTTCAATCTCGCCGTCGATGTTTTTCTTGGGCTTTCCGTCGAGCAGGTGGCATGCACATCGACGGCATGATTTTTAGAGAGGAGCACCGCTCCCGCTCTTTCAATCTCGCCGTCGACATCTCTCTTGGGCTTTCCGTCGAGCCGGTGGCGTACGTCTCGCCTCCGATACAGCAACAAAGAACTTTGTAGCGACGGAGCTCCGCGGACTAAAGGAGCTTCATGACAACGGGGGTGCAGGTTGAGGTCCGTGACGTGAGCAGAGCCCGGCGATGAAGAAGATGTAGGAGGAGCTCCGTGATGTGAGCGAGGTCCGTGACGTGAGCAGAGCCCGTCGATGAAGAAGATGTAGGAGGAGCTCCGTGATGTGAGCGAGGTTCGTGACGTGAGCAGAGCCCGTCGATGAAGAAGATGTAGGAGGAGCTCCGTGATGTGAGCGGAGCCGCAAGAGGGCTCGGCTACAAGAGAGGCTCGGTGATGGCACGCAGCTCGAGGGATGGCCGCGGGTGACCGAGGGTGGCCAAGTCAAGGCGCGGTGTGGGCCGAGAGCGGCGCGAGCAGCGGGGTCTGGGGACGACGGCTCGGTGTGGTCGAGGCCTCAACAGAGGCAACGAGTCCGATTCCGGTGTGGGCTCCGAGGTGCGGTGGGCGCGGTCCGGCGCGGCGCGAGCTTCGACGGTTGGCGGAGGGGGCTCGGGTCCGGTGCGGGCGCGATCCTCAAGGCGGTTGGCTCGAGGCACGGCACGGGCACGGTCCGGTGCGGCGCGGGCTCGACGATTGGCCAAAGGGGGTCGCGCGGCACGGCGTCGGGCTCGAGGCGATTGGCTCGAGGCGCGGCAGGGCGCCCGTCCTCAAGGCGGTGGGCTCGAGGTGCTTGGCTCGTGGCCCTCGGCGCGGGCTCAGGAGGTTGGCTCGAGGCATGGGGTGCGCGCGGCGGCACGAGGCGCGGCGCGGCGGCAGCTCCCGAGCGGCGGCGGGTTCCGGAACGGCGACGTGCGCGCGAGCTCCGAGGCGGCCGGTTTCGTAACGGCGACGGGCTCTAGATCTTGGTCGAGGGCTTCAAAACGGTTGCGGGCTCGAGAGGCGGCCGGGGCGCGGGCTCCGAACGACGGAGTGCGCACGGGCCCAGGGCGCGTCGGTGCGGCGGCGCGAGGTCGAGGCGCGGCCGAGGCGGCAGTGGTCCGGAAGCTTGCGGCCAAGGCGGAGTCGAGGCGCGGCCGAGGCGGCGAATCGAGGCGCGGCCGGCGCGCGGGTCGAGGCACGGACGGCGGTCGCGTTGGGGTGCGGCGCGGGCTTCAAGGTCGGCCGAGGCGGCACGAGCGGCTCGTTGAAGAGCGGCGCGCATTGACGGCGCGGCTCGGCGCGGCCTTCGAGGAGATCGGCCGAGGAGGAGGCGGCCGGCGCGGCTGAGGCGACGCGGTGCGAATCCGAGGTGGGTGGCGGAGTTGAGGAGATCCGCGACGGGTCCGGCCGAGGCGGCGGCCGAAGGGGCTCGGCGCGGACGGCGGCACGTCGAGGCGGACCGAAGCAGCCGACGAGGGCGCCGAGGATGTCGAAGGCGAGGCGCGCGCGCGCGGCTCGAGGAGGTCCGCGATGGGTCCGGCCTCGACGGATGAGGAGATGACGGGGTCCGGCCTCGACGGATGGGGAGATAACGAGGGACTTCGCGACGGAGAGCCGTAGCGGAGGAAGTGGGCGACGGGACCGCGATTGCGAAGCTCCGAGCGTCGGAGCTCGGGTTCACCGAGAGAGAGAGAGAGAGTGAGAAGAGAAACTTTGTTTCTCTTTTTTTCGAGAGAGAGAGAGAGAGAGAAGCTTTGATGGGTTGCTTTTCTCTTTTTCTTTTCTTTTTATTTTCTCCTTTTTTTTTTTTTTTTTTTTTTTTTTTTTTTTTTTTTGACAGAAATTGAATAGGTTTCTCTCCTTTTTGGATTTTTTTTTTAGTCGTCCCCTTTGATTCCTCTCCTCCTTCTTTTTTTTTATCACGCACGAGAGGGGAATGTGGGAAGTTGGCGCCTATCGTGGGATGTCGAGATGCGGATGTGGGGAGTTGGAGGAGTTGGAAAAAATCGTGGGAGCGTGGGAGTTGGGGCGATCGTGCGAAGGAAGTTGGGACGATGGGATGGTGGTTATTTGGTTGTGGGGATCGGGATTTTGGAATTTGAAATTGAGATATTTGTGAATCTCAATCTCAACTAACTCCCCATTCATAATAATATCTTATTATTATTATTATTATTATATATATATATATATATATATATATATATATATATATATATATTATATATATATATGTATATATATATATATTTTTTTACTCCAACAGCAACGTATCGTTGTCTACGTTCACAAGAACCAAAACCGGAACAACATTAGACTACTCAGTTGCGCCCTAACATTATAACTTTGGAAACACTACTTTTTCTGATTCAACCGAACAAAGAGTGAAACCCAATTATATTGTTCTATTATGCCCCGAGAGTGTATATTGGCAAAATATCGTTGTCTTCGTTCACAAGAACCAAAATCGGAACAACATTAGACAACTCAGTTGCGCCCTAACAGTACAACTTTAGAAACAGTACTTTTTCTCATTCAACCGAACAAAGAGTGAAACCCAATTATATTGTTCAATTATGCCCCGAGAGTGTTTATTGGCAACGTATCGTTGTCTACGTTCACAAGAACCAAAATCGGAACAACATTAGACTACTCAGTTGCGCCATAACAGTATAACTTTGGAAACAGTACATTTTCTCATTCCACCGAACAAAGAGTAAAACCTAATTATATTGTTCTATTATGCCCCGAGAGTGTATATTGGCAACGTATTGATGTCACCGTTCACAAGAACCAAAACCGAAACAACATTAGACTCCTCCGTTGCGCCCTAACTGTATCCCGTTGGAAACAATACTTTTTCTTCTTCAACTGAACAAAGTGTAAAACCAAATTATATTATTCTATTATGCTCCGAGAGTGTATATTGGCAACGTATCGTTGTCTACGTTCACAAGAACAAAAATCGGAACAACATTAGACTACTAATTTGCGCCCTAACAGTATAACTTTTGAAACAGTACTTTTTCTCATTCAACGGAACAAAGAGTGAAACCAAATTATATTGTTCTATTATGCCCCGAGAGTCACTACAACAAAAACGGTATATAGCGACACTTTTAAGTGTCGGTATAGGTCAAAAAAAGTGCTGCTAGCTAAATTACCGACACTTTTAAAAAGTGTTGCTATATGTGGCGTCGCTAGGTATATAGTGACACTTTTTAAAAGTGTCGGTATAACCTAAAAAGAGTGCTACTAAAATACCGACACTTATTTAAGCTTTTAGGACATAAAAGTGATGCAAAATAATATTCTAGCAACACTTTTTTTTAATTTCAAATGACACTTTATAACCGTCCAATTTTCTTTAAATATCCAAAATTTTCTTGATGCATCACACTTTTTAAAATATAATACCACTCCACGATGAAAATCATCAAGCACATCTTTAATTTTATTCGCTTTGATTTGTATCAACAAAGAAAGCATATAAAAGAAGTTTTGTAGTTACACAAATTAATACCAAAATGTCCCTAAGTAGTATCCATGTATCTTTAAACGAGTATTTAGTCACTAAATCACAGTATCAACAATTTCTAGCTTTTCAACCCAAGAGAAAAAGAAATAAAAACAAAAGCTAATAATATCTTGTCAGATCCAGTCGTAGTGAGCTCGGCAATTAAGATGTTGAACCTATAAATTAAACAATACTGAAATTAATAAAATATTACTCAAACAATCTTTTAACATGAAAACCAATTAATTAATATAAGTTTAATTTTACCTGAAGGGCAATGGGGCTGTGGATGAATATTACGAGCGCTAGATGCGTCTGAAACCTAAACAAATAAATTTTTAGTATTAGATAATCATTTCATCTTTAAAAAAAGGCATTATTTGACAATGAACAAGACATTATTTAAGTGACAGATTATCATACTCAAAATGCAATTTAATACTTGTATCACTATTTCATATACAAGTAGTAATTAAGATGGTGGCTCCCCAATCTAGTGAGAGAAGATTTTGCAGGAGAACATGATAAGTCCATTAAAACAAAAACAAGTCATGATTCAAAGCAATCAATAGAGACAGGGAATTGAGTTGTTGGAAAAGTGCTTTTCAAATTGTTGATTCAAGATCTAAAAAGAGGCCCAAATGAGAGAAAGAACAAAGAGTAGAAAAGGGAGCTTCGCTGGTGTGTTTCCATAGCAGAGGAGCCACTGCAGTAGACATACAATCTCTCAAAACACATACAAACTGTAGTTAGTATAGTATACCAAACTAACGTTGCCACTGCAGTAGCCAAAATAAACAATAGTAGAGTACAATAAGAAGGTAAAGGTTATGAAATCTAGTTAAGCGGCAAATTACATAAGATTAGACAAGACAGAAATAACAAACAATAAAGAACAAAAGACTCATCACCATCAAACCTGAAAAACTATCGAAGAACTATTTTTATAAAATCATCACTTTAAAGTAACATCTTGTTCCTTGCCACAAGTATGAGAAAATATGTAAATCATTGATATAAATTCAAATTGATTAAGACCTGTTCTAACTGGACAGCATCAAACCACGTACTTTTACGACTTCCACACAAAACAGAACCATCATTTTCTCACTTTAAATCATAGCCGAGTCACAATAAAATCCCAAGAGATGTGTAAATAGATAAAAGTGACATAAACAACTAACAAAGACTATAGTTTGCATAGCCATAACCAAATCGAAAGGAAAAGGAGTGCAAGTTTCTCGGCATCGAAGCCATGAAGCAAAGAAACATAAATTTAAGCAAGAAAAAAAGAACTTACAATTTCCTTAGAGCGCATAGGCCTTTTAAGCTTTGAGTTAGTACCAAAGTTAGCCGAACCTGCAGTATTTCTTTTCGAAAATTTTTCAGCACCACCTATATCTTGGATATTCGGTTCAACTGGCATTAAGAGCTACAAAAAGAAGAAACAAGCATCTATGTATGAGAAATAAATATTTCAAGAATCATATAAAGCACTCCAATCAAATTAGATAAGCTTAAATTCACAAGTTAAAAAGCAGTTGAGCAACTCAAATCACTTAAATCTAAAAAATAGAAAGCAAAATCAAAACTTATTAAAGGTTAGATGGATCAAAGTAGCTAATAATTTAGACAAGTTCTATGTAAATTTTTCAAATGAATACATCATTTAACATATCTATCAAATTTAGACACGGTCAGTTTATCAACAGTCCAACACCTCAACTAAACTTGAAAAGTTAATTCCTACTGTTTCAAACTAGAAATAATACAGTAGGCTATACAACTGATACTAGAAAAATGTAATTTACTACCTTGTAGATGAACTACGCTAGATAAATAAACATATTATTCAAACAAAAAAAAAAAAAAAAGAAAGCAAAATAGAACCTGCATTGGTTGACTATTTGCCAAGCATTGCACCATATATTTCAACTCGAATAGATTTGTTTTGATCTAAGATAATTTTGTTTTGGTCTTGTACTTGCATCTCCAATCGCTCCATATGCTCCTTCATTTGACGTATATTTTCTTCAACTATTGTCTCATCGAAATTTGTCATCCTTAAACCCCCAAATCGACGCAAACAAGATGAGTTGAATATATCTTTAGGCGTAGGACCTAATCCTACACCACGCACATATCCACGCTTGTCCTTTCCTATGATTTCAGTAAGGATCACCTTGCCATGCAACCTTTCCTTGTGATGTTGATCCCTCTGAGGTTTCAATTAGCTTTTTCTTCAAATCATTCTACAGTAAATATCTATGTTATATAAGACACTATTAACATATTCTTTTGATTCAAAATACTTTTAAAAGCATGAAATTAAAAATATACCGTTTTTCCATCCATAAACGTTCCATCCTTATACACATGAGTTTTCAAATAAACTTCAGCGCGTTGAGGCTCTTTCTTCTGTGGATCATCTTTCCTCTAAAATAAACATAATATAACATAGAATAATTACGTCTTAAAATTATTAAGAAAAAAGTAAAAAGTTAAACACTATCAATCACTTTAATATGATAGAAATTACCATTTCCTCTGCAACACGAGAAAAACTGTCACGCCCCGAGACCGATCCATTTGGCCGGTTCGAGCGCGCCAACAGACGCCGGACGGACAGAGCTTCCCCTATCCGCCCAAGGCTCAACATGTACAGATAGAGTATAAGTTTTACACATGCGGAAGCATAAACAAAAGGCTTACACGAGGGTAAGCATCATAGCCAAAATGAAATGCTAAACTAAAACATACAAGTACTATGATTAATTGCAATCACATACATGCATAATTCTTACAACTTTGAATTCTTTAAAAGTCTTACATTGGCAACGTATCGTTGTCTACGTTCACAAGAACCAAAACCGGAACAACATTAGACTACTCAGTTGCGCCCTAACATTATAACTTTAGAAACAGTACTTTTTCTCATTCAACCGAACAAAGAGTGAAACCCAATTATATTGTTCAATTATGCCCCGAGAGTGTATATTGGCAACGTATCGTTGTCTACGTTCACAGGAACCAAAACCGGAACAACATTAGACTACTCAGTTGCGCCCTAACAGTATAACTTTAGAAACAGTACTTTTTCTTATTCAACCGAACAAAGAGTGAAACCCAATTATATTGTTCAATTATGCCCCCAGAGTGTATATTGGCAAAATATCGTTGTCTACGTTCACAGGAACCAAAACCGGAAAAACATTTGACAACTCAGTTGCGCCCTAACAGTATAACTTTGGAAACAGTACATTTTCCCATTCCACCGAACAAAGATCAAAACCTAATTATATTGTTCTATTATGCCCCGAGAGTGTATATTGGCAACGTATCGATGTCACCGTTCACAAGAACCAAAACCGAAACAACATTAGACTCCTCCGTTGGGCCCTAACAGCATCCCGTTGGAAACAGTACTTTTCTACTTCAACTGAACAAAGTGTAAAACCAAATTATATTGTTCTATTATGCCCCGAGAGTATATATTGGCAACGTATCGTTGTCTACGTTCACAAGAACAAAAACCGGAACAACAATAGACTACTAAGTTGCGCCCTAACAGTATAACATTAGAAACAGTACTTTTTCTCATTCAACGGAACAAAGAGTGAAACCCAATTATGTTGTTCTATTATGCCCCGAGTGTGTATATTGGCAACATATCGTTGTCTACGTTCGCAAGAACCAAAACCGGAACAACATTAGAAAACTCAGTTGCGCCTAACAGTATAACTTTAGAAACTTTTCTTTTTCTCATTCAACCGAACAAAGAGTGAAACCCAATTATATTGTTCTATTA